>JALPQD010000342.1:1205149-2580399 GCA_023101885.1 Typhlomys cinereus | reverse complement strand
AATTAACAAAGGTAGTTCTGAAGGCTGGAACCAGTGGTGGTTTGTGTGACATGGCTGGTCGGTCACCCAGAGGCTCTAGGGACGGTCCTGCCTCAAGGCTTGCTTAGTTCTACCTCCCCAAACCCTAAAAGCTTTCACATAAAAATGAATGTTGTTTTCATCACTGAGTTGCCGAGTATCATGAGAATGTGCGTGTGAAGTTTGATCGGGTACATAGTAGGGGCCCAAGAAACACGGATTCTCTTTGCTGCTTGCTAGCATGACAGCATGGGACTGTGCCCCGTAAGGCACAGCCGGGGTCAGTGAGGACAGGAGAACTGGAGACCAGAGGCCACCAGGACGGGCAACACGGTGTGTCTGAAAACCACAGGACCGCTGTTCCCTCAGTAAGGATAAGGTTCCCACGTAATTCCTGGCGCTTGTGCCCATGGACAGCTCATGCTGGATATTCACTCCAAGGGCACAGGAGGGCCCATGTACCAGAGTGGATGGGAGTGACCACACCTGCACTGACCACTCTGTCAGGAGTGTGTACACCTGTGGTGACCACGCTGTCAGGGTGTCCACAGCTGCGCTGACCACCCTGTCAGGGCGTCCACACCTGCGCTGACCACCCTGTCAGGGCGTCCACAGCTGCGCTGTGACCACGGCTTTCAGTGGCCTTGCTGAGACTGAGGCACGGAACTCTCCCACCTCAAAGCAGCAGCATGAAGGGCGCGTGGCTTCACGTGGATCGACTTAGTCTAGGTGAAACGATCTGTAATCTGTGGTCCTAACTTTAAGCAGCTGCCTGCTCGGCTCATATTCAGCAAGTTGAACCCGACCACAGATCAGTAAACCGAGGCCTGGGGAGAGGGACTGAGGTGACACCAAGTGGATAATGGAACCCCACATCCACAGACACCCCTTTTGTACTCTGCGCAGCAAAGCATTATGCCGTCACTCAGTGTCTTCTCTTACCAGAAGCCGGACTTGAAAAGTTTGAGCAGTTGAGGAGAAAACAAAAGGCAAGGAGTTGGCTGCAGACGGGTAGCAGGGCAGGTACCCAGAAGAGAGCGATCTTTAGGATGGAGCTTAGAACGTCAGCCGTCATTGTGAGCGAGAGACAGTAAGGTAGCATGCTCTTTCTGGTTTTAAAACACTATCAGGTACGACAAACTGTCCTCTTTGAAAGCACAACAGAATAAGAAAGGCCACAGTGGTCTTCCCTGTGGATTGTAAGGTGTGGCCAGCCCTAAGGTAGCCCATGCAGGAGTGGCCTTTGCTATTTAGTGTATGTGTGAACACAGTGAGAGCTCATCTCTAAGTCTTGGTTTCCTCATCTGTAAGGCTTAATTACGCCTTCCTCAGCTACTAATCAATAAGTAATTTTCTCCAACTCACAGAGACAGTAGGTCAGGGGACCTTGTTTCAGACTTGTGAGTTTGGCTCAGTTGTTAACCGTCGCAACAATGCCCTGTTCACCGGGTCTCCTGGACAATGTGGGTGAACAGTGAGGGGACAGTCAAATGGGGCGCTGCTGTGTTCTCTCTCCACCTCTCCCTTCTGCTCAAGAACTCGCGTTTTTATAGGCAAAGGGAACCACACACCACCCTTTGACTCTTCCCAACTGCTTGATGTTCTAACCTTCCCTGGGTCATGTCTGGCTCCAGAATTACTGTATCTCTCCCTTCAAGAGCTGTAATGGAAACCAAACATTGCCTGATAGCACAGACCAGTCTAGGCTGCATAGACTTTGTGACAAATTAAAAAAAAAAAAGTTCTTGCCTTTGAAATTCCCAAACTCTTCCTCTGTCTTGGATTGCTGAGGCACCACCAGGCAAACCCTCAGATGCCTACGATGTCCGCATTGGTGCCTGCGATGTGCCTCTCATGGACAGTCTCCACAGGCGGCCGTCATGAAGCTTCACTTGCTTAGTCCAGTAAGGGTGGGTCAGTTGCTTCCCAAGGGTTAGAAGGCCGGTCTTGAAGGTCCATTGACATGGTCAAGGCTGATTCCAAGCGAAATGTAAACATCCGCTACCTGAACACAAACAGTCCTTCCAAGTCCCTCACCTCATAACCTGTCCAATGAATCAAACCCGAACCTCTGGGTAGACCCCCAGGGGTGCTCAGCCACGGCAAGTGGAGGAGCTGCATTCTCTCACTGGCTTCTCGTCTCCCGTGGGCCAACCTCTGTTCATTCAGAAACGAGATGGGGAGGCTGGAGAGGTGGCTCAGGGATTAAGCCTCTACCTTGCAGGCAGAAGGTCCTGAGTTCGGATCCTAGACCCCACGTATAGACGCCGGGCGGAAGTGGGGGCGGCCTGCGTTTCTGGTGCTGGTAGGGCGGAGCCTGTGAATCCCAGGGCAGAGTAAACAAGAAGGTGGAGGCTTCCATGGTGGTTCCCCAATTGGTCCGTGGTTCTACACACACATCCACACACATACATATACACACACACGTACATTTGAATAAATAATAAAATAAAATTTAAAAAAAAGAAATGAGATGGGAAAATGTCAATTTTCCAGGAACAAAACCACAAGTCAGTGTGTGCGTTAAGTATCTTACGAGTCTGATTGATTGACTAATTGCAGCTGTCCGGGCCGTGAGACCTGAAGTGCTGCAGGACCAGAACCAAAGTATCTTGGACCCTCCTTAACCTCCCCTACAGCTGTGCTGCCCGCCTCTATTTTGGCCTGCTGTCCTCTGACTTTGAGATAAAATCCTTCATGGAGCTGTTACAGTTTCCTTTCATGCTGCTGATAGGACTAGATGACGGAAGCAGTTTTGGGAAACTGAGGGTTCCGTCTTAGGATTCTCCATCCCCCTTCACCGTGTTGCAGGAGAGCTCATACCAGCATCCGGACCCAAGGGAACTGGCCATACCACACCCACAGGAAGAGCTCTTGCCAAAATGGCTGCAATGCTCTCTCCATCTTACACACCTGCCCGGAGGATGGTCCTCCCCACTCTGGGCTTGGTCTTCCAGTATCAATTACATTATCTCTCACAGGCCCGCTCAGGGATTCTCTTAACTGAACATCTCCTCACAGGTATGCGCAAAGGCTCAGCTTTCCATTTCCAAGTTGACCTTTGTATCTGACTGGCACGTGAACGGGCAAACAGACTCCTAGCTTAGCACTAACCCAAAGACTAAGAATGTCGCCAGGTAACACAGATCTTCCTCCTTTGAGATGCCACCTGCTTGATATTCCCACCGATGTACTTGAAAAGTGTCTCAATTCGTAACTTTCCTTTTTCCGTTACTGTGAAAGTCTCATGAAACGACTACTACAGTGGAACACAGTATTTGGAACAATCAAGACCATCCATATTCAATTTCAGAATTATATACCTGTCATTCCTTCTGCAGCGAGAGAGAGCTGTGTTTTTACGTCAATGAAACGGACTCAAATAGCCCTTCTCTCCCACTAGCCCCACTTTGAAAGGGCTGCTGGGAAGGAGGAAGCTGGAATGCCTGGAACCTTCCAGCCCAGCTTCTCTCCCGGTCCCCACATGAGGGTGCACTTAGAAGCCGGCTTGAAAAGAAGCAATACAGTGAAAGTGTAAAGTCTCCTGGCACATTTTACCTGCAGCTAAATTTAGCTCTGGAGTTGAGGTCCAAAGGATCTTTTTTTTTTTTTTTTTGACTCAGCTGACTCAGGTCGCTGGCCTCAAATAGCAGCAACCTTGGCGAGCAAAGTGTTCACTTGCCCTGGCCTGGAGAACCAGGTCTTCTCTTCTTGCACATCACACTGACGCTAGCAGCATACGCCTTCAGAAATGCGGGCTCGCCCTATTCTTTGGCAAGAGTTGCTCTTTTCTCTAGATTTTCTCCCGTTAGCTGCAAACGCAGCAGCTCCGACTGCAGGATTCCTTAATAACGTGACTTTTTATAAGCCAAAGATGGTTTATACAATGAGCTGGGAAAACAGGCCGGGCCTGTCCAGAGCATGAAAAGAGGGAAAGGGACGGAGGGCTGAGCTGGTGGGCTGGTTTCCTGTTCTTAGGACTCCGGAGCCCTGAGCGCTTGGAAACAACCTGCTCCCAGCAGTGGGTCCGGGACCACACGGTAAGCCACTGCTAGTAAAGGGGAAACTCCACCCCACTGCCAATATTGGGTTCCAGAGCTCTAGAAGGCTGGCTGTAAGCCCAGACATCCATTCAGAAAAAGGAGCCCTAAAGGTTCAGCAGCAGAGAGGAACCAAAGCCTTGGAATGACCTGGTAGCTTCTGGAGCTGGGAGCGTTCTGATGCTATGGAGACAAGAGAAGGTCTAGATGGGAGCCTGCTCTCCGCGGGCTCAGCCTTAGCCCTGTGGACAGCCCGTGGGTGTTTAAGACGTGCATAAGCCTGGAGTCAGGCCCGTGAGAGGACCGGCTTGGCTGATTTTGACCTGCTAGGCTCGCTTTCTCCTCTCGTCCCCACCAGACCTCTCCGCTTTGAGCTGTTGGGCAAGCAGAGGACCAGAGTGTGTGTCCGGAGAGAAGGAGAAACTGGAGGACGAGCCGAGAGAAGGGATCCAGGCATGGACTTGTTGTTGCCAAATCCCCGCCGGGCCAGCCAGGGGAAAGGAGAGAGAAACGCGGGAGCCTCAGGGGTCAAGTGGCGGGGTCACCCCCGGGAGTCAGGTGAGAAGCAGGCAGAGGAAGAGTTTGCTGCAAAGGCATCATGGAAGTACCTGAGCTTATATAGGGTCAGGGGTCCAATCAGGTGTTGCCACCTCTCTCCTGGGGGCAACCACCCGTCATTTAGCCATTTACTAGGTGTTCATTGCCGAAGCAGGTTAGATGGTCGCTTCCCATTGGTTCTTCATCCCTCCTTCCCATTGGTTGTTCTCCCTCCTTCCCATTGGTTATTCATCCCTTCGCCTGTACGGTTCTTCTATTGAAACATGTCCAGGACATGTCCATACTTGTTGGGACTTGTCTGTATCCGGACCTCCTGGATTTGGGAGCCCGGGCTAGGGCCTCCCTGAATCAGTGGTGCCACAGACTTGCTCATCCCCTGTGGGGAGGCAGGCAGAAGCTAACATTCCAAGGGACGCTACCGAGTCCCTGTTGGAGCTGTTCGTCTTCTTTCCTTGTTTAATCATGGAAGAGTCCCCACTGTGTCTGCTCTGGGCTCAGCCCGCCTCTTATTTGAAAATAGCCGTGTGCAAGTCAGGAGACGTAGGACAGCAGACATCCCCGTCCAAGAAAACTGTCAGAGCTGGGTGGACCCCCCTCCTGCCACTCCAAGGCCTCCATCCTGCGGTGGAGCTTTGCCCGAGGGTAAATGACCTCAGGCTTTGGGAGGTGAAGTTGCCCTGTCCCTGGGACAGGAATGGCCACAAGCTCCGCCTGCTGCTGCTCTCTTGGGAAAAGGATAGAGATGCCCTGGCTACTGGAAGCTCCTGCTCACATGGCTAGCTGCTACACGCAGGGTGCCCCACGGCCACTTCCCTCCAGTAGCCTGCTTCCCTCATCTCCAGCCGCATTAGTCCTGTCTACAACTGACTTATTCTAGGCTGTGGAGGAAAGGTAAACGCTGCCATTTGTCCTGTGGCTCTTGGTTCTCTTGGTAACTTCTTTTAGTCACGATTCATTTTGCTCTTTGCTTGTGGTAGCATGGAACTCCTGTGAGATACAAAGTGTTGGAATACTGCACACTTCAGGGTCCCATGTAATTAACAGCCACCAGCCTCTCTGCAAACGTAGAGCTCGTTTCCTTCTGTATGAGAAAGACAACCTTAATTAGCCCAAAGTTTCTCCAGGAGGGAGGGATTTGAATGTTGGTCTGACTGTAGCATAGCTTTTGCGTAACTCTGCACTCTGTAAGAATTCCAACGTCATGTGTCCGCTAGTAGTCTTCAGGGGACTCCGGTCAGTGCCATAAAGAAGCACACAACACAAACTGGCTGCAGAATCCGTTAAGCATTTGCTTCTTGTCTAAGTTGAAGTTTCATCATCCTGACTGTTATGGTTACATTTTAGTGTCAACTTAACAGTTGCAGACTGGGGCACAGCTGTGGGGGGTTAATGGTGGAAACAGGCCCCTGGACAAGTCTTTAGGCACTTGCTTAAGTGCTGTGGAAAATCCAGCCCATAGTAGGTGGTACTTTCCAGTGGTGGATCAGATAATAGGAGGTGCAAGGAGCAGGAACTTTCTCTTCCCTTATCTTGTGTCGACTTGCTGTGGAGTCCACTCTGAGCATTGTTCACTTTTAGGGCATCGTGGTCTTCTTTGTTGCTGCTGCCTCCATTCTTGGCTGACTCAGGGCTTCATCCTTTCACGTTGTTGCTGTTCCCTCTGCCTTTGGAGCCTGGTGTCTAGACCTTGCTGCTGTTCACTGTTCATCACTGACGTCGGAGCCAGCTGTTCATGACGTCAGAACCCAGCATCCTTGATCCTCCAAAGAAGTAAGGCTTGAGACCTTCTTGAGATCTTTTGGCTTTGTGGAACACCCCGGTCAAGAACGAAGTAGCTACGGGCAGCTACTCTGAAGGACACTATTTTTTATTGTAAGTTAATTTAATAAACTACTTATCTATGTATACATTCTGGAGATTCTGTTCTTCAGAGAATCGTTACTAATACACTGACTTAGGGATGTTTTGTTTTGTTTTGTTTTAAATACCTGCAAAATTCAGGTGGCTTCACACAGCTGAAAATCGGTACTCTACATTTATATCTCTGAAGGTTAAGGACGGCTGGGGCTGGCCTCAGTGGAGAAACAGGAAGTCAAGGTTCTGCATTGGAAAAGCATTTGAAGATCATCGGTCCAGCGTCCTATTGGCCTCTGCTTAGAGTTCTTGCTCCATGTCTGACCTCAGGTTGTCTGACAAGGCACCTTACCCTGGAAAGAGCTTTAACTATTCCATCTTTAAGAAGATATGTAGTCTCTGCTCTCAGACTTGTGCCCCGTAAGCCTCACACTGTGCCCCAAACATGTCCCTTTTCCTGGACCACACTTCACTGTCGGGGAGCCTCCCCCTTTCTCCTTGCTCGCCACCCACCATGCACTGGGGCTAATCCTTCCACATCATGCTCCTTCCAGTTGCCCTTTCCAATGCTGCAAAGTGTACCCGCAGTGTCCACAGAGCCCCCTCCTTACTGCCAGACTACAACATGTCTTCCACCCCTTTAATTTTTCTCATTTAGTGAGTGGTGGAGGTGGGAGTGGTAAAAATGCATAACATAAAATCCCGCATGTCAGCCATTTTAGTTGTGCAGTTCAGTGGTTTTAAGTCCATTCACCTTGTACAACCTTTCTCATTTTATAAAATTTAAACTTTATTTTATATCCATAAAGCCATTCCCCTTCCCCAACTCCAGCCCTTGCTGAACCCACCCCCATACATAGAAGCACTAAGTGTTTGTCTTTTGGGGGCTTCTCACTTACTTGGCATAATGCCTTCCGCCTTCATCCGTACCATTTCCAAGTCAGGATTTCCTTTGCTTTTAAAGCTGTTATTCCATTGATACATCTAGGCTCTTAGCCTATTGCTGCCTTCAAACTTCATTATTTGTATCACAGGCTTATTCGTTAACAGGCTCTACAAGGGGGAGTCTTTTGATGCTCCCAGAAGAGAAGTGGGCTGGAGTTCCCCCCCTCGGAGAGACTCCTAGGAGCACGAACCTGCCCTTTGGCAGCTGCTGTGATTGACGTGTCCCTGGCCGATTGCTCAGGGTAACAGTGGCACTTGCTATGGTGACCCCATCTGATGGAGCCCCTGTCACAGGGAAAGGCACCTGGGACCAGTGGGGTTTGGATGGTGCAGGTGGAGAGCAAGGAAACTGGCCTCACTGAGGACCCCAGCCCCAGATGGGGTTCCCTCCCCCCACATCCTCAGAACCCAGGGAGCTGCTGGCTGTTGGCCTCTGGCTACGTCTTCCACCATGTGAAGGAATTTCTCCTCTGTCTCCAGAAGAATGCTGTGGTAATTATTCTTAAAATCAGAAACAGTGATAGGTTGACCATTATCTAATATACTTTCAACTGGGAACTTGCTAATTTTCTTCTGTGACTAATCGAAGAGATAAATTAAATTGATAGCTCCTCAAATGCTACACTGTAGAGTTTCTACCTGACCTCAAATTCTCGTATTTCTCAAATAAGAGATAGGAGCTCTTCAGCGCATCACTGGATGTAACTATAGGATTTTAATTAAAATTTCTGAATCTTTCATGACAGGGGAGACTGGCTTATGGCAACTGTCCACATGCTTGATCTCGCTGAGAGTCTAGATTAGCTAAATCTAGCTTTATACTGTAAAATGCTTTTAAGGCTTTTAATTGCCTAATCTACTAGAGTATTTCCTGAATCTGGAAAGTCTGAAAGAACTCATTCAAAACCACAGGCCACATACGTTCATGAAGTGAATTCCTTAATAGCTTTTTGGTTTTCAGGGTGACCGGTCTGTGTAAACTTTCACTCACTTTGGAAATCAGTATTTCTCTTGAAAACAATCCATTTTTTGAAATTGAAAAAATCGTATAGAATCAGAAAAAGGTATTATTCATCTTTGTGTTTCTATCCCCGTATCTCTGGCTGTGTACAGTTCATCATTTCTGGCTTTGTCGATTAGATGTCTCCCCGTTTTGGATCGGGCTTGAGGTCTGTCATTATTTTGTCTGGTTTTGCCAAATGAGAGGTCGTCTTTGCCCGCCTGTAAACTTCACTTTCTTAGAGACCCATCCTTCACATCTGCCAGTCAGCAACTGCAGATTTAGGAAAAGTTACCGAGCGGTTTTGCTTTCGTGACTGAGTTAGACGTCTCTCCTCCACCTCTGCTTCATGACCCTCCTCACCCCCAGTCCTACTGCACCGAAGGGGTTCTCTTACCTTACCTTCAGCCTCCTCTCCTAAAGCAGAGAGATGAGTACGCCTTGACTAGAACCGCCACTGCATTCAAGGGTGCTGCCTTGATGCAGCCTGATCCCTTCTTCTTCAGAGGACTGTATTCCTCAGTCTAAGGCAGGTGCCCGTCCGTTCTTTCAATCATGGAGGTGCATGTTGTGGTTGCATTTTGGTGTCAACTTGACAGCTGCAGACTGTTTGGGGGCAGCTGTGGAAGGTTAATGGTTGGAATGGGCCCTGAAGAAGTCTGCAGGTACTTGATTGATTGCTGTGGAGAACCCAGACCACAGTGGGTGGTACTTTCCAGGGGTGGACGGGATAATAGGAGGTGCAAGGAGGAGGGACTTGCTCTTCCCTTATCCTGTGTCGACTTGCTGTGCAGTCCACTCTGCCTGCATTATGGCCTTCTTTGCTGCTGCTGCTGCTGCCTCTGTCCTTGGCTGACTCGGAGCTTCACCTTTTCCATGTTGTTGCTGTTCCTGCTGCCTTTGGAGCCTGGTCTCTAGGCCTTGCTGCTGACGTCAGAGCCCAGCTGTTCTTCACTGACATTGGAACCCAGCATCTTTGACCCTCCAGAGAGGTAAAGGCTTGAGACCTCCTCGGGATCTTTTGGCTTTGTGGGACATTCTGGTCAAGAACAAGGCAGCAATTATTGTAAGTTAATTTAATAAACTTATTTATGTATATATTACATTCTAGAGATTCTGTTTCTTCAGAGAACTCTGACTAATACAGTGGACATCGTTATTCTCTGAGCCTTGGGCTAAACTGACATTTAGGTATTTGCTCTTACACTGGCCAAAGTGACCAAACTACCATCTTCTTTGGATTCCAAGGCATCATCTCAATCAACTCTTGCAACAACCCTGCTAGATAAGGGTTGTTGATCCTCAGTCTCCACCTGGCTTCCAAGTACTCGAGCAAATTGCTGCAAGAGGTGGTGGTGCCTCTTCCCTCCTCTCGGGGATAGAGACTGTAAGGCCCGAAGAGCAGAGGAAGAGCAGAGGACGGTAGATCCCTGGGAGAAGGGGTGGTGATTTGCCTTAGCGGGATAGGTAAAGGCAGAAAATGCAGATGCCAGGGACAGGCTGGAAGAACCATGGAGGGAGAAATCCTTCCTGCTGATTAACCGCGGGAGGGCGGGGTCTGTACACACCGTGTCAGGGACTCAGGCAGCATGTCGCTTCTCTCTTGCCCACTTTGTCAGCCGCCTCCGAGTTTCTGAATTAGATTTGCTCCTGCACATGACCCTTGTGGAGCCGACATGCAGCCCCCTGAAGCCTGGAACTCATTTTCATGGTTCAGCCGCCGAGGTGGAGATAGCGTGTTTGCCCGCCCACCCTCTGGTAACAGTGGGACCTGGGACCAACTCGGGGACCCTCAGAAGAGGCAGGGGAGGGGTCTGCACCTGGCGTCTGGCCACTGCTCTGATGGAGATCTCAGCACAGGCACAGGAAGGCAGCTCAGCTCGGTGCTTGCTAAGTATCTTGGGACTCGTGGAGGCGATGAGGGTGCGGCCTAGCAGGTGGCCGTGCTTCGAGGACACAAGACGAGGGCGAGGGGACACAGTGTCTTCAAGGCCTGAAGTTTGCTGAGTGGCAGCTGAGGTGGGAGGGGGAGGAGCAGACTGAAGGGTGTGTCAAGACCGCCATTTACTGCCATCTGCCACCTGTGCAACCCAGACAGGGCCTCAGTGTCTGCTGGCATTAGGAGGTGTCTTACCCGGTACCCTTCTTGCTTTCAGACTTGCAGCTGGAAAAAAAAAAAAAAAAAAAAAAAAGCAAAAGCAACCCAGGCCCTTGGCCCTGCCAGTCATTCCTTGTAGGACTATTTGCAAGAGGTTGCCATGGCAACATTGAGCTCTTCAAGCCCATCTCATCTGCCTGCTGGCTGTTGACCCTGGTAGGCACTGCCAGCCTTGGGGCTGAGGGCTTCCCAAGAAGGCTGATCGCTGCACACGCCGGCTGAAGTCCAGCGGAAGCTTTAGAGGGGTAATGCACGGCGCCAGGATCAGCGTTGCTCAGGACCCTCTGCTTAGGGAAGGACCTTGAACGGTGGGGGACAAAGGAAGTTCACGTTCCCCAACTTCTCCCGGGGTACTGGGCTCACAGTCCCTAGGCATGCAGAGTGGTTCTAGCCTGCTAGAAAGTTATTCGTAGTCTTCATGTAAATACACTGGACAATGTAGCAGGTGCATTCTTTTGATTTGTACAGTAATGATCCTCATCTAACAATTGAAGATGCAGAGGTTAGACAGGTCAAAGGGTGTAGTCCAGTTGCTTGGCTCATGTACAAAACTGGGAATGACTCAGTGCTTTTATTGCGATCTCTTTCCTCCTTTCCTTCCCCCTCCCCCCACAACCCACTTCCAGCTTCAAGTAAGTAGACTTGGGCTTTTTTGAGGGATGCTGCGGTCCAGCCCCTCTTTCTAAGGCAGAAACACGGGCCTGGCTCAGCTTCCTGTGAAATATTTGAATGTTGAACTGCGGTGGGAAAGGGCAGCTGCTCGCTTCGATGGGCAGCTCAGCTCTGTGCTTGGTAAGTATCTTGGGACTCATGGAAGCGATGAGGGTGTGGCCTAGCAGGTGGTCATGCTTCGAGGACAGCAGACAGTGGACTGTGCTGGGTTCCAAGCCGGGCAGTGCCAGGCCCGGCTGGGCAGGGCTCCTGCTCAGGACGAGGCTTCTGCATCAGGCACTCTGTGGTTCTGCGGCAAGAATGAATAGAGCAGAACCCTGGGGGGTCCTGGGCACACGCTGAGGGGTCCTCACCACTCAGAAAGTTCTTGTCTTGGGGATCCACACTGGCTTCCTTCCCAGGTTTGCATGGGAGCAAGAAAGCCCTGAAATTGCATAAGAAATTATCATGTACATGGGGAGAGAGAGAGGACAGAGAGAACAGGGAGAAAAGACAAGTGGGGGAGGGGAGTTTGCCCCCTAGCACACAGCCCTATGTGCAGAGTCAGACACAGCCCTTGAGATCTTGCGCCTAGTTGAACAGACCAGGTTAGACCCTCAATTCCCATGTCGACGCCCCCGCTCCCAAGTGGTGGTGCCAAGAAAAGAGAGTGCTGCTTTTGAGGTGGGGGAGATTGGCCTTGATGGCGCAGGATTACAGGATTACAGAGGCCCAAGGGAGCGCTTTGATCCCTCCCATTCGGAGTGGGACGCACAGTCAGAAGTGCTGTCTGTGGAGATGGACCCCCCACCAGGCATGCCAGCGGCGGTGCCTTGGTGGCTTTGGACCCTCCACAGCTATGTGCAGTGGATTCTGGTGAATGTAAATCAACCCAGTCTGTTTTTCCCTGTAGCAGCCAGAGGGTTTCTAGACGGAAACAAGTTGTGAAGTGCGAGGCTGCATCTGGCCTAGGCAACCGGCTCATCTCCCCACCTGCCCGTAGGAAGCGGCTTTGAGAGAGCAGGTCCCCACAGAGCTGCTGTTCCCAGTGGCAGTACAAACTATGACATTTTTCAGCCTCCCGGCTCTCCCGTGGAGAACAGCCTTCTTTACCTAGGCAGGCTGAGTTCAAGGAAACAAAAAACTCAGAAGACAACATTTTAGGGAGGGGGCGGAGGGGGGATAGGAAATTGTTGCTTTTTATGCCTGTCAAGCGTCTAGCGAGATTCAGAATAAAACCCGCCACTGTGAAAGAGAGTATGAAATAAAAGGAGCTTTTATTACCGCGGGCTCTGCCTTGCTCGAGATACTTACCTTACCATTGTGAAACATAAACCTTCTGTGTGTCTTGGCTCGGAGAGCGCCTGGTGATGAGTTGCTGGTGATTTTTCTCCTGCAGACCATCTGGGTGCCCGAGCTGGCTCCGTAGGAATGCTTACTCGGAGGAAAGGGAGCCGAGAGCTGCCTGAAAGTTTTCAGCAGGCTGTTTAATGCGTGTGCGGCAATTACTTCTGCAGGAAGAGGATGGGAGATTTACTGCATGTGGAAATGCACAGCGCTGCAAACGCCAGACCAGAAGATGCAGTGTCCTAAACGAGGTCCCCTGGGAAGGTGGTGGCAAAGCTTTCTGGAGCTTGCAAACAGACACAGTCTACTTCCAAGTCCAGAGGGGTTCCTTCTGCCCACAGGGAGGTGACCATAGCTCCAGGGGGTACAGTGAGCTGGGGGACTAGAATGCCCTCAGATGCAGAGGGCGAAAGAGAGGAGCCTTGGTTACGTGGCAACTGGAATGCCTCTGGCTTTGCTTAAGTTGTTTGTGTTCTCTTTGGTCTTTCTGTTAGTGCCCCCGCATCTTGCAAAGCAAAACTAAAAGAAAATATGGTCTGATGAGAACCATAAAACTCACATACAAAAATCCCAAAAAACCTAGGCGTTATGGTATAACCCCAGCCCTCAGGAGGCAGAGACAGGCAGATCCCCGGAGCTCACCAGCCTCCTTGGTAAGATCCAAACTGTTGAGAGACTCTGTCTCAAGCAAACAAACCAATAGCAAAAAAAGACAATCAATCAATCAATCAATCAAGGCAAGGTGGACCATGCCTAAGGAATGACAGCCAGGGTCGTCCATGGTCTCTGCATTTGCACACACACTGCAGTTCAATATTCGGAAATGTAGGAAAGTGAGACAGTATAGGGGTTAGATAGAGACTAACCCAGGGCAGAAATCTCTGATGACAGACTGCCAAGGCAGCCACTTCCTGGTTCTTCTCCCCTGAAAACAAAGGAGCAACAGGCTGCTTTCTGGTCATGGCCAGTCGGAGTTGACCTGCCTGGACTTCAGAGCCAGCCCTGGAAGTGTGAACTGTGGCCCAAGAACACACCAATCCACTGGATCACCCTTATCTAAGATCAAACAGTCCCAAGGGGAAAAGGAGACTAGCCCCGCCCCCTCCTCTGACCTCAGAAGTTTCCTCCAGGGAGAGGGGGAGGGGCCCCAGCCGTGGACCCCACCCCACTCAGAGGGGCTCCGACCTCTGCGGCTTCACTTTTCATTGAAACAACTGTGGCTTCAACTGTCGTTGTTCTACTTTTGCCCTAAAGTGGACCCCGGCAGAAGCACTTCGGAACCGGATCCCATGTAAAAATGTGGGGCGGGAATGAGAGGGACCTGCATTTTGAACTTTGGATGGCGGAGCTATCCACGATGATTCTCAAAGTCACCCTTGAGCCTTGACAGGCACTCACAGTGTCCTCAGACACACACACACACACACACACACACACACACACACACACACACGCAAGCAAAAATAAAATAAAATAAAATAAATAAAAAGAATACTCTGATTTTATGCATTCTCAGTGCTTCCCTTTTTCTGCCTTTATCTGGTTCCCACCAGATCAAGACCCGATTCCAAATCTCTAGCTGGCAACAGAAAAATTTGTTAGTCCCTATTAGGTGCCTATTAAGCTTTGAGAAGTTTTAGTTCAAACATTTTCCTCTCGGACTTGATTTTCAGGAAATGAAGAATTCTATCCTGATTTATGGATAGAAAATGGAGTGTCTGAGGTACTAAGTACTTGCCCAAGGACATTTGACTGGTTAAGGGGCAATTCCCCAAGACTTTGTACTTTGACTTGTTCCATGATTTTTCTTAATTTGATTGCTCTGGGCACACAGGGAAAGTCCTTAGGAATCATCTGCTTTGGTCATTCTCTTAATGACGGGAGATCAGGGGCAGAGGGAATTTAGGGGAGGGTAGAGAGAGCATGGGGGCCAGAAGGGGACTGTGGGGGGAAGAGGGGCAGAGGGACCATAGGAGGACCCACGGGAGCACAGGCAGGAGGACAGAGAGAGGCACAGAAAGGAGGTGGGGCAGAGGGCGGAGCTTAAGAGACACAGGGGGTCTTTTCTTTCAGGATGTCTGAATTCCCCCTCTATAGAATCTGGCCTCTTAGAGCCAAATCCTGCCCTTTTCATCCCTTCTGTGAGGATGTGACAAGAGTACAATTCATGAACAAAGACCCCCTCCCCAGACACACAGTGCTGGGCCCCTCAATCTGCGACCCCCCAGCATGAGGACCATGTCCCGGGGTGCCAGGCTGCAGCCTAAAGCCCACAGCAGTGATGCACATTGGCTTGGAGACAGGACACTGGTAACTTGGGGGCGGGGGTAGAGGACGCTTTGCTCCTGTGTAGAGCAGGGCTGGGCTTGGCTCGTGTTCACCGTGGAGCCCAGAGTAGCTGCCCAGCCAGCTCTTGCTGAACTCCATCCTGCAAGCAAGTAGAAGCAGGGCTGGCAGAGGGCTTAGTCGGCACAGAGCTTGCCTGTGGGTCTCCAGAACCCACACGGAAAAGCCAGGTGGGTGATGGGCTCTTGTAATTCCAATGTTGGCAAGTAAAGAACAGGCAGCTCTCTGGGGCTCCCTGACCAACCAGCCTGTTCCACACTTAGAGAGCTCCCAAGCTCCATAGAGCTTAGAGTCTATTTAGAGGAACCTCACCACGCGCGCGCGCGCGCGCACACACACACACACACACACACACACACACGTAGTAAAAGTAGTAAATGAAATGGATCTGCGACCCTAGACACCAGAGGTGACGTGTTTTCAGCTTAAGCTCTGGGCAGAGTGAGGTGGCACGGCTAGAAGTTGTAGCAAAGAGACGGACTTCCGAACGCCAGCGTCTGTGCCGACCCCAGAGGAGGGAAGAGGAACACAGCTTCTCACCGCCGGGTCCCTGAGAGCAGCCTGGTGACCTTGCTCCAAATCCAGCCGTGAGCCGGGTACAGAAAATAATGAAACTCATTTCCATCTGTCAAGTTTCCGTAATTAGGTAGGGAATTTCATTAGCATTCCCTGGACCTAGAGAGAAGCCAATATATCATTTTTCAAACTTTGGAATCAACCAAAATAAAAACATGCCAACTCCCAAGCCAGCCAGGCAGGCCCAGCCTTGATTCTTTCAAAGTAATCATGAGGACTGAACGAGGGACCTGAGTCATCTGTGCCCGGTATGCCAGGCTGGCAGGCTGCGCCTCGCAGAGCTTTATTCTACACTAGCTCCGAGCCCAGCACTGAACATTGGCATCTGCGGCGAGCGACAGTGGCCCCCGGAGCCCGTATTCCAAGGCTCCTAAAATCTTAATGATTACACACATTAGTAGAGCACTCTTTCAGTTTTATAAGATACTCATGGACATTATCTCATTTCGTTTATGACCCACAACCCCCCTCCCGTAACTCAGGGCTTCCCATGAAGAATCATCTTCTTGTTTACGTTAAGGATGCTGAGAGGGTAGACCGTGGGAGGGGGGTTGAGTCCCACCATGTAGGTGTCGTCCTAACGTGATGTTGGAAGCTCCAGCCCTCCTTGGAATACCAACAGATCGAAACTCTGCAAATGGAAGGAACTGGTCCAATCTTGTTCCTCAACATTACATTCACTTCCAGAGAAATGCTGGGAGATGTTGACTCTCGCAGAGGGGCTCGCTCTCGCAGGGTCTTACGACACTGCTGAACACGTGATCTTTTGAAAATCGATGCAAATCTGCCTTCCTGTGAGTCCCACTGTGGGACCTAGCGCCCCCCACAGGAGCCACTGAGTATGTCTGCTCTTCCGCCCCACCTTCCGCAGGACGGGCAAAGAACCTTGCAGCTCTGCTACATCAGTGTGTCACTCACTGCCTGAGCCTCCCCAGCCCTCTATTGCCTTTTTATTTTGAGACACAGTTTCACTAAGTTCCCCAGTCTGGCTTTGAGCTATCACTTCAGGCCAGGGAAGCTTTGAACTTTCAATCGTGCTGCCTCTGCTCCCTGAGATCACAGGCCTTATCTCCCAGATAAGACTGCTTATCTCCCACCTGTGTCTCATGTGATTTTTGTCTGTCTGTCTGTCTTTTCTGGTCCTCTGTCCTGTTGGCCTTTGCTTCTCGTGGAAGCCATGCTCAGTGGAGGGGCTGGAGTGGAGGATGTGTGTTCTGCTGTTAGCTGGTCTGTACTCGCAGTGGCTGTTCTTGCTACAGTGCCCAGCGGGCCTCTTGCCATGTCTAAAACAGGCGGCATGAAGCCTGGAGCTCAGACACCTGTCTATGTCCACACGTGGCCGCCCGCAAGTGTTTTGCTGTCTGAGGAACGGAGGCTTTGCAGTTTATCTACATGCTACCAGAGAGTCTACGACCAAAGAGCTTAGGGGGAACGAGGGAATTTTATTCTTTCTTGCAATTCACAGTTACGCTTCTCAGTGCAGCTTGGCAAGAGTTCATCTCAACACCGGAGCTAAAGGAACCGGGCACTGCATATCCCCGGGGATTGCCGAGAGAGAGGCAAACCTCACTTGCTAGACTTCAGGTGTGCTTGTGTGCCAGAGTATGCCAGAGTGTGCCGAGGACCTGAGCTTCTCCCTCCGTCTTGGCCACCTGCCAGGAAGTCTTCTCTTGTCAGGTAGATTCTCTCCTGTGGGCCTGCTTAGCACTTACCTCAGCCACCAGCTCTGCACGGATGCACCCGAAGCTCAGCCTTCCATTGTCAGGTTGACGCATATCCAACTAGCACGGGAGGTCTTCCTTGGCTGGGATCCTGGAGGCTCAGCCTCCCACTCACTCCAGTTCTCACGTGGGATGGTGGATTTTGCCCGTCTGCTTTGGGACATCGGGAGTGTGTCTTGGGAGGACCCAGGTATCGTTGTTCTGACCCGTGGTCTGCAGAGTACGCGCCACGCCCCAGTTGTGTATGGTTGGCATCTGTGGACACGATCCCTGGGCTTTGTGTGTAACTCTAGGGATGATCTGACTATAAGAATGAGGATAGGACGTAGCTTCCATCTTAGGAATCTGGATGGACCTAGAGTGACACCACAACCCATGCAAGGGGAGCCTCCACTGCATGAGGTTCCTGGGCTTGTCTTGGGGCCCTGCAGCTGGTTAGAAAGGCAACTGTTGGGGCGGGGGTGAAGACATTCTAAAGACACGCGCCACCCCCTTGGCCTGTCAGACTATTGAAACAACGCACCCAAGAGATCATAATACCCCCAGGAGCCTCATGCTGGCACAGGGCAAAGGTGGGAGACTGGTTCCAGCCGGAAGGACAGTGTGTCTCCTAGGATGAGACTGGACAACTCCTGACAAGTTATCAGACCACCAAGCAGGAGAGACGGAAGGGTGATGGGAAGGACCACGCCTCCGGACCTCTATAGCCCCCTCAGCCTCCCTCCCCTTCGGGAAGGAAGCTGGAAGCAACTTAGCATCATAAACAATGTGGTTCGCCCCTGGCTGTATTCAATGACTTGGGTCAGTTTGAGACCACAGCCCTCCTGCACTGCTGAACAGACTGGAGTCCTCCGACCTCGTGACTAGCTCTGCGGGGAGAGAGGGACCCTGGGCCAGGACAGGGCAGCAGCTTTCTAGAGAGGCGAGGTCAGGCAAACAAACAACTTGCTGATTCAGATCCATTTGATCAAACAACCATGGCAGCCGCCACCATAAGGCGCAATGTCTGGAAACCAGATGGAAGGGAGCAATGACCATTTCTTCTCTCCCACAGCAAAAGGTCATGTGGCACTACCGATTCAGGGAGGCTCTAGCCTGGCTCCTGAATTCAGGACAAGCCTGGAAGTACAGACATGTCCTGGACATGTCCCAACAGAGCACCATGCAGGCGGAGGGATGAACAAACCAATGGAAGTGGCCGTCCTAACCTGCACCTGCAATGGACACCTATTAAACAGTTAAATGACTGGTGGCTTCCCCCCACCCCCAGAAGGGATGGCAACACCTGAATTGGACGCCCGACCCTCTATAAGCCCGAACGCCTTTAATGACTCTGAAGCATCTCATCCACTGCTGCTTCTCACCTGATTCCCGGGGCCTGATGGTGACGTCACCGACTCGCCCATTCACCTCTAGCCCCAAGGCCCCCGCTGTGGGCTCTCTCATTGTCATTTTACTTGGTTGCTATGGAACTAGATAAATAATTCCTAAGCTGTGGATTTAGATAACAGAATCTCAAATCTCTAATCTGCAGGATCTATTTTTATAAACTTTATTTTCCGTATGTTTCCAGCAAGTTGCACTGAGGCTAGGATTTTAGTCTTTGGGTCTCTTTGAAGAAGTGGGAGTTAGCTGTGAGCTGGAAGGATTGGCTTCCCTGGAAAGTCAGGGGCTTATTAAATTCCAAAGATTCCTTTCAGCTCCATGCCAGGCATGGGGCGAGCACAGCCAGATGCCATCTCCCAGTGCTGACCAGGGGCCCCTTATCCAGTTAGTCTCCAGCAGTGACAGCTCCCCATCCATCCTGAGCATGTTCTACTTCTCACATCACCTGGGCCCTGCCCTTGGCCTAGAATTGCCTTAGTCTGTACTCCTCTCTCTCTCTCTCTCTCTCTCTCTCTCTCTCTCTCTCTCTCTCTCTTCGCACTCTGCTCTGTCCACAGTGGTCCCAGGCTCCTGCTGGGCACGCCACAAGGCGAGACCCCTCCTGTAACCCTTGACCCTCCTGCAGTGACATCGGCCATATGCTACGACATATGGCATCAGGGCAGCAGAGAACCGCAGCTGGACGTCTCCCCTATCCCAGGCTCCGATCCCTTCGCTCTGTCCACTGAGCCCTCCCTGTGGCTGTGGAGCCTTCAGTGACTATCCAGCTCGTCAAGCAGGGCAGGGCCGACAGCTCCTGTCCATCTGTAACTGATTGGACATGGTGGATGTTTTATCGCTGTTTTTGAAAACTACTAGTACCCAGAGGCTAGGGATGTGGCTCATTGGTAAAGGGTCTGCCACACAAGCATGCGGTGCAGATCTGAAGTCAGACCCCAGCACCCATGCAAACGCTGTGGATGGAGCACATGTCTATGAGTCTAGCACTGGGGGTCAGAGACAGGTCGATCCCTGCAGGTGGCTAGTCAGTGACAGGTCCTGTCTCAAAAAATAATGTAGAAAGTGACAAGAGAAAAACCTGATGCTGACCCCTGGCTATGCACATGCACATAGATGCACACCACCCACACATGCATGTACACACATATGGGACACACACACACACACACACACATACACACATACACAATCCAAAATCTTTCTCCTTCAGTTCGTCATTGCAAAGATCTTTCCTGGCCTTGTAGTAAAAACCCTGCCTCACATTTTATCCTGAGCTCAGTTTTAACTTCAGTGTCCCGTGCTCTGCACTAGAATGTGTGACGTGTTCTGCTGACATGATGCTCATCAGGGACACCCTAGGCCATTTTGCCACTACCCTGTGAAAACAGCCTTGCACAAGTAGGGGAGCAGAGGCGCTGCTACTAAATACCTTCCTGAGGCCACACGACTAGGAATAGGGCAGCTAAGATTCAGCCCTGTCTGTCTGACCGGGAGTCTGAATATCATGACCATTACTTTCCACTGATCCAGGTGGCAGGGAGATTCTCTGCTTTGTTCATCCCAAGAGACTTAGCAACATCCGAGTCATTGGAGATACTCAAGAAATATTTCGAAGTGAGCGAATGAAAAACCAAATGACTGAAGAATGAATGAATGAATGAATGAAGCAGGGCCTCTAACTCAGGAAGTCCCAAAGCGAAATGCTCAGTTTTATTGATTCTTGTGCATCAGTCAGTGTCAGAATCCTCCAGAGATGTGTCACAATTCAGGTAGCTGGGCTCTTGCCCCAGAATTTCAAGTCCTGGGAGTCAAAGCCAGATAATTTCCATTGCCAAGGTTGACCACTAGCCAGACACCCTGAGCAGCTGTGATTTGGAGCAGAAATCTCATCCCACTTTCTCCGTGGCCCACAGGAGTGGGGTCCACAGAGAAGACAAGAGCCAGTTCCCAGGGTCCACTGGTCTCCTCGGCCAGGCTGTGCCCGCCCAGACTTCACACACTTCTATGAATGCAGGCAGACGTTGAGACTCATCTGGCCAAGTAGAGAATGGAGATGAAACGATCACAGAAACTTCCATTTATAAATCTTCTCTCATTCCGGTCGTTGTGATGGATCCATGAACTTCGACCCGTGTGTATCACATCTTTCTCCTAAAACACTATGTGTGTTTCTAAAAAAAACGGCCAAAAAATTGAACATTACACCAGATTTTCTCTGGACTGCCTTACTGCAGTTTCTCAGTACTCTAGCTGTTACTGAATAGAATGTAAATAAAGTGAAAACATTCACTTCTCTCAATTCTGGAGAGAAAAACCAAAGTGCATTCTACTGTCCATAAATATTTGTAAGTGGGTCTTCTAAGAGGTGGAGTGCCTTTCAATTTTGCTATTAATGAGAACATTTAATACAAAGGGGTATTGAGATTTGATAAATACCTATTCAAAATATAATGACATGATTTTAAATGAATGTTTATTATATTGTCATTTGGTAATTCTATGTTCAATGTTTATGAAATCTCACAAGTTCCATCTTTTTTTCAATCTATTTATGTATTTTTAAGTTTTACACATCCTCATCAATGCTTTCATTATATTTCCTTTTATTTAATGTACACCAACATATTAGATATTGACTGTTAGCTTACTGTAAGTTTCTTTTGCTTTCTTAATTACTAATCATGATAAAACCCCTTGTGTGCTTACTGACCATATATATATATATCCTTTGAAGAAAGATCTGTTGAGTAATTAAATTTTTTAGTTTGTTTCGATCTTTTGTGGTAGTGTGGTATTAGATTTCTTTACAAGATCTTAATATTAACTCTTAGCAATGACAGTTCACATTTTTGTTTTTCTATGTATATATAATTTCGAAGTATATATATATATATATATATATATATATATATAATTAGAATTTAGACTGTGGGATTGCTTTTAGTGTTTATTGTCATTTCACTACAAGAAATTTGACTTGAGTTTGGTGTCATTTACAAGGTTTCTTTTCATTTTTAAATTTTATATATTTAACCAAAATAAGGGGATGGGAGAAAAAGAGAACAAGTGAGTCCATGATTTATAGAGAACACCTTTCAGAAATGAGCTCCCTCCTTTACCCATGTGGGTTTTACAGGCTGGCCTCTGTCCACCAGATTTTCAGCAGATGCTTTGCCACCTGAGCCAACTCGCTGGTTGAAGAAGGATCATGGACTATGAAAACATGTTCTCATCCTCGGCTGTTACTTAGATTTTCTCCAAAAGCAACAATATAATGTGTCTTTGTGTATTAAGTAATAGAGCATACTTGATGTTCACCAAAATTCTTGGGTATATTGAACATGCTTGCAGCAAATTTTGAAATAAAATTCAGTCATTCTTTCTTCAAATAACCTGCCTCAGTAGATCCAATTGCACATGTAGTAGAATCTTCAGGATTTTCTCATGCTGCTATCATATTTATTTATTTATTTATTTATTCTTTAATTTATATTTATTTGTATGTTTTCAAAATGCATGTTGTTTCTCAATATTTAATTAAATGTTGATATACCCCATTTTTCCTTGTAAATTATTGTGTATTTGATTTCCAGAAACAATCTTACCAATGCTATTTTTATCAGTCTTCTGATTTTTGCTTACCATTCTCATATTTTCTTCAAGTTTTGGAAACTATAAAAGATTTCTAAGTTTATAAAGACTGCTCTTATCTGTAAATTCTAATCCATTAGTCTTCTCTTTCCTTATTTCTATTGATCGGTTTTCCTAGTTAGTATTGATCAAGTGCCCGGTATTTTCCAACCCATGCCAAAAATGGTTCATTTCACAGTGTTGGCAGAAGATTTTTGTATTGTATTCCTGTAATTAGTGTTGGATTTGGTTTTCTCATGCAATTATGTTACTTGGGAAAAAATTGATCCTTTTGCTACTGCCTTTTAAACTTATTAAAACAAACCCAGTGACACTCATAGTATAAAGTTAATTAATTACCACTAGAAAGAGCCTTCTTTTCACTCTTTCTCCTTGAGTGCAAACCATTTCCACTCCTGTGTGACTCCTAGAAGTTATTTTGATGATAGTTTTTGAGTTGTTATTTCCATTTCAGACATACTTTTCCCTTAAAAATCCACTGTAGGTGATAAAACCCTTTATCCCCATCCTCCCTTTTCTATTTCCTCTTCCCCAGGATCTTAGACTGAAATATGATCAATTTCCTTTTGATGATTTTAATTTCTGCATTATAAATTGTCTCCGCTTTCATGCCCTTCCCTAATTGTACTGTGGTAAAAACTTTTTAGAAGGGTCCCTCAAAGTACCCAGAGAAATCATCCTTCCCAAAAATCACTTATCCTTTGGTCTTCGGTCCATTTTCTGAAAATCAATTTCTTCACATTTTTTTCTTTTAATGTGTTATTAGTGCATGGGACTCAATCCAATGTCTGCTATTCCATTACAAATGGAAAGAAAAGATTATTCTGCCCATTGTTTATACCATCAGCAAGCTTTTATTGTTCTTTTAAATTAGTATATAGTTCCACCGTGATGCTACATAGCAACTTTTTTTGTCCCCTAGCCTGCTGGGTAAATATTTGTGTTGTGTTTTCTTGGATTGTTGTAAATAGAAATCCTTCTCCTTGTGTTTCCATGGTGTGACCCTGTGAAGGACTCAGGGTGACTTTGGGAATCATCCTACATTGCTTCATTCTCTTCTTGCTTCATTCTGTGATTTTCCAGGCTCCACCCATTGGGGGCCAGAAGTGCAGACCACTACCATTTCTGCTTGGCGTTTGTATGTGGGACCTGGGATCTGAACTCAAGACCTTCTGCTTGTGAGGCAGGGTCTTATCCCCTGAGTCATCTCTCTATCCCTTATATTAATCTTCAATACAGGGATCTTTCATGAACACTTTTGAATTTCTAGGCATATTTTAAGGGGATGTGAAGTAGCTGAGAATTGTTTAGTTAATCTCATTCTTCATATTTCCTTCCTTTTCCCCATCACAGTACCATGAGTTTTGATCTCAGAAAGAAAACTTTCACTGTTTTAATCCCATGTGCATTTTGCACCTAGATTCCACTTAATTATTCTTATCAAAATTTACTGCTAATTTATTACCTAATGGCAATAATAACAAGGTAATCTTTTAATAATTCTGAACAGATTCGTGTATTACACAAATTTTGCTTTATATTGTTAGATAGTAATACTTCCACTACTGTGTGACCCCCTAGAAATTTTGACTAGAATAGAATAATCCTTCCATTGCTAATTTAATAAGAGTGTTGTTATTTTCATAGCAAATAGTCAATAATTTTGTTAGGTCTCTCTGTCTATTGAAATTGTAATTTTGATTTGTTTTTACTTGTGTTTTCAGGTTTCTGAGGTGAGTGGTAGGCGCCTTTTATACATCAACTCTTGATTGAAAAATGTCTGAACTCCAAATTTATCATGTTTTTATACTTGTTTTCATAGTTCTTCATGTTTCATAGTTCTTTCATGTTTTCATATTTCTTGCATACTTAGAATATAATTTTGAAGGTATTTTGCAGAGGCACGTGTGTGTGTGTGTGTGTGTGTGTGTGTGTACTTGAGTGTATGCACCTCTGAGTCCCAAGGGAGATATAAGGAATCGTCCTGGATTGCTCTCTTTCCTTAATTGCTTTGCTCTGGGGTTTTCCAAATTCTACTAAAATTATAGGCTGCCACCGTATCTGTCTGGTACTTTTTTTTGTGGTCTACTTTTTAACAATAGATACTAGATAGGCTCAGCAAAATGACAATCAAACCGTGAAATAGCCAACAGCATGGTGCCCAAATCCTCTGCTCTCTTTAATTCCTACATCAACATTTTTATAGATGTGTTCATTTTGCTATTTTCATTTTGCCTTTAACTGATGACACATCTTCACTATTATTTAATGCAGTCTTTCCCTAAATTTTTATTTAATTTAATGTTTTTATTATTTATTCAATTGTGCATGTGTGCGTGCGTGTGTGTGTGTGTGTGTGTGTGTGTGTGTGTGTGTGTGTGTGTAAAACCACGGGCGATTTCGGGAACCACCATGGAAGCCTCCACCTCCTCCTTGTTTACTCTGACCCGGGATTCACAGGCTCCGCCCTACCAGGACCAGAAACACAGGCCGCCCCCGCTTCCGCCCGGTGTCTATACGTGGGGTGTAGGACCTTCCGCCTGCAAGGCAGAGGCTTAACCCCTGAGCCACCTCTCCAGCCCCCTAAATTTTTATTTTTAAAATGAAGTTTCTTCCCTTTCTTTCTTATATATGCAGATATAAATAACTGTTTTATTGAATGCCGTGAAATGTATTTTCAAGCAACATTATCTTTTGAAAGTAAACAATGTAATGTTTACAGTTTTATTAGAGAGATGGAAGAGTCACATGGGAAAATACTTAAGAGAGATTTTTTTATTATTATTATTTATTCAACTGTATGCATATGCGTGTGTATGTGCGCGCGCGTGTGTCTGTGTGTGTGTGTGTGTCTGTGTATGTGTATGTGTAGAACCACGGACGAATTCGCGAACCACCATGGACGCCTCCACTTCCTTCTGCCCCGGGATTCACAGGCTCCGCCCTACCAGGACCAGAAGCGTGCAGGCCGCCCCCCATTTCTGCCTGGCGTCTATACATGGGATCTGGGATCCGATCTCAGGACCTTCCGCCTGCAAGGCGGAGGCTTAACCCCTGAGCCACCTCTCCAGCCCCCATTAAGAGAGATTTTTTTAACTGAGTATCATTTCATCAAGAACACAGATGTTAGTTAAACATTCTTCTTAGACATCACTGATGTCTATCTATGACATAATAAATATTCGATTTGTTTGACTTGTAGCTCCTGCACTATTATATTCTTTCATTTTAATACACTAGGCAGCATTATTGATTATAATTTTATTTTGCACATTTTTATTTGTTTATACCTTGTCCACATTAGTTGCCTTTGACTTGGAATAATGCTAAACCTCCCTTGACTCACAGTGTGTCTCCTGACCACCTTAGTAATTTTCGCTTCATTTTATGTGGAGATGATTTACTACCTGTAATGATTTTTACATTGTAAATGTTGGCCTTTAGCTTTCAAGGTGCTTCTTTTCCATATAATTGAATAAAATGGGCTTGGTCTTCCTTTCTTTCATCTTATGTTTTCCTGACCTTTGAAGAGCCAACTATATTTTGCTTCAGTGGATCACAGTATTTTATGTGAGTGCCTTTTACCCGAATTTTCTTTTAGGTCTTACCATGTACCTCAGACTGATCTCAAACTCGCTGCCCTTCTGTTTCAGCCTGCCAAATGTTTGCATTACCCATGCTTGCCATCATACCTGGTTGGTTTATTGCTTGTTATGTGAGACAATGTGATTGAATCCTTAGAGAAGTAGCTTGAAACCTGAAATATTCACATTCGTATCTGTCAATAATTCTTCTCTGTCTAATAATCTCGCATGTGGGCTTTCCTATATATTACATTTTCTGTCAGAATAAATATCCTTAGTACTTGATATTCAAAGAACCACACTTTTTTTATAATGTAAACATAATTGAAGTTGCTTTATTTTTCAAGACCAAATGATATTCCACTGTATCTGTTAAATTTCCTTTATCTATTATGTTTTCTTTGGATATTCAATATGAAGTGAGACTACAAAATCCTATGACAGAACTGTTCTTTTTTAATTTTTGAGACTTTTACACATTCCATTAAAAAGATATTTCAACCGGTATACCTATTAAGTTTGTATGAGCGGAAATAATAATGAAAAATGTTAAAAAATAAAAAGATATTTCATATTATTGTGAAATAAGCCCAGAAATTCTTATTTCTTAAGTTTCTCGCTGGTTTAATTTTTCATGATTTAACTTGAAAATAGGCTTGCTCTCTTGTGAGAAGCTCAGTGTCATCTTGATTTGCAGTCCTTTATGAGGACTGTCACTGAACATCTTTCCATATAACTGTTGGGCACTTGTATTTCTTTTTCCTTTTTTTTTGTTCTGATTTGTTTTACTTTTTTTTTTCTAATTTTATAAGCATGATGAGTGATTGACCCTATCTCTCTTCTTCCCCAGTCTCTTCTTCCTGCCTTTCATCTCCCATCTCCCCTCTTTTTATCAATCCTTTCCTCTCCCTCCCACCTTCCTATCTGTCTCCTCGTGTGGGCCCCACAGTTCCCTTTAGATTGTTTGCTTTAGCAGGACTCAGTCCTCTGTGGCAGATTAAGTGGCCTTTCCCTGGGAAGACCCACTGATAGGGACACCTGCCTAGCCCTAGCCTCTGAGATTCCCTCGCATGTATTTATTTTTCCTGAGATTCTCACTAGTCTATGGGGAAATGTTGATATGTTAGTCATAGTGCAAGTCTAGTGAGGATGAGTCTCACTGCAGTGAGCTCCTGGATTCAGCAGCTCTGCCTTGAATGGAATGTCTTAGCCAGCAGTGGATCTCCACGTCTTTAAGCCTTAGGATGGGAAGAGATTTAGTTGGCCTGATTCCGGTTTCACATTTCAGGGTCAGTGGTACTCTGCATTCTGATTGGTTGCTGTTGTCTCTTTCTCTGCTCTTGCATTGCACTAGGCTGTGTCTCGTTGGTGTGTTGAGGCATTTTCTTATCTAGAGATATAATGAGAAGTGCTTAGGTGGAAATTTCCTCTCAGATATCCATATCTAGTATTGAGACATCTGATTTTGTCTACTGTCAGTTTTCTCCCCATCCACCGTTGTCCAGTCTGGTTTACAGTGCTGGCCATGGAAGGGGGCAGGAAATTGGGTGCTAGTAAGTAGGTAGTCGATTACTTGGAGGCTAACACACCCTCTGCTATTTCTCATTTCTGTTCTTCCCTCTCTGTTTAGACACACAAGTCTTTTGGTAACTGTTGACCCGTGTTCTGTTTCTGTGCTTTGGAGATCTTCTTACAATCCCCCCTTGAGTTATGTTCCTTTGCATTTGTGGGTGTTGTAAGAGTTTAAGTTTGATCCCATCAAACTGAGAGTTTAATGCTGGAATCCACGTATAAGGGAGAATATATGGCACGTGTCTTTCTACTTCTGGGATATTTCACTCATTATGCTTTCTTCCAGTTCCATCCATCTGCTGGCAAATTTCAGTAAGTCATCTCTCTTGACAGCTGAATAATATCATGCTGTATATATGTACCACATTTTCCTTAACCAATTTTCACATGTTAACATTGAATAAACATGGAAAATTGAATATCTAGGTTGGTTCTATTTCTTTGCTATTGTTGAAAGTGCTGTTATGTAGTGGTTATACATATTACTCTATTGTAGGATGCAGTGATCTTTGGGAATATTCTCAGGGGTGGTATAGTTGGATCATGTTGATTTTAATTTTTAAACTTTTACTTTTTATGTTGGACTTCTAATGCATTTTTCAGATAAGCCAATTTTTAGACATACGAGTTGAAAATATTTTCTACCTTCCTAAACAATTGTTCTTCTTTTATTCAGTTTAATGTTTCAAATGGTACAAAATAGTATCTCTTAGCTTGTCATAGTTTCATTTGATCATCATTGCAACTCTGGCCTATTCTTCAATATCATATTGGTGACATATTCATTGATTATTGTCAAGATCATATTTGTAAGTATTAGTATTATATGTTCCTCTGAGAGTTAAAAAGAATCCAGTTTTCTGATTTGCACATCTTTATTAGTATATGTATATTTGTGAATTCTGAATATGATATAGGGGACACACATCCCACAGCACATGAATAGAGGTCAGAAGATAACTGTTTGGAGTTGATTCTCTCCATTTTCTATTACATGGGTTCTAAGGATCAAACTCAGATCTGCAGGCTTGAACTGCAAATGCTTTTACCGTTGAACCATCTTGCTGCCCATTTGGTTTTCTTTTATTTCTTGTCTAATTTCCTAGTGGGGAATTCCAAAGCTGTAAAGCATAGATTCTAGTAGCAAGATATGACATTTTGCCAACCCTATGATATTTTGAACCTTTTAACTTTTCTCAATCCAGTCTGATGATATCCATTGGGTCTCAGATACAGACTAAGTGATGTTGTGTTTTATTTATTTCAAGTCTAATTTGTTGATCTTTTCATAAAGAAACTGTATAGAATTTTGCCCAAAACTTCCTTCTTAACCTCTAAGACATGATTCCTTGATCTTGACAATTTTCCAATTAATCGAGTTGTGATCTTTAGTATTAATTGTCAGTTTGCCAGAGTGTATAATCCCCTGGGAGATGTGCCTCTGGGCATGTCTATGAGTCATTTATCTTGATGACATTAATTGAAATGGAAAGACCTGCCCATAGTGTGAGACAACTTCTCTGGTTGGGATTCCTGGCTTTAGGAGAGAAAAGAGGGAACTAAGCAGCAATATATGTTCCTTCTTCCTGATCATCGATGCTCTGTGGCCAGCTTCATGCTCGGTTCCTTGAGTTCTTCACATGATGGATACTCCCTTGACCTGTAAACCACAGTTAACCTTTTCTCTCTCAAGTTTCTTTTTCGTCAAGGTATTTTATCACTGCAATAGGAAAAGAAACAAACACTAGTGATCCTATTCATGGATTCATTCTTGGAGCACAGTAATCAATATCACTTGTTCATGATGAATGCTGCTTTTAAAATGCACTTGAATTTGGCTTGCTGGTTGATTGTTGAAAATTTACATGCATGCTTTTCAGAAGTATTAGTCTGCAGTCTTCTTTTTCTTTATGCTCTTGCTTTGATAGTGATCTCATTAAAAATAATAACTTTGTGAGTAATTCCTTTTTCTTTAAATTTTTTAGAAGATTTTAAGTATTTGCATTGATTCTTTAAAAGTTTCACAGAATAATGAATGAAATTCTCTGGTCTTTGCTGGGAGCTCTTGCTTACTGATACAATCTCTTTATTCTTGTGGTTCAGACTTTCTATTTCTCCATAATTAGTTCTTGGGGACCATTGTAGTTGTGTGTCTGTGTGTGTGTGTGTGTGTGTGTGTGTGTGTGTGTGTGTGTGTGTGTCCTTTATTAAGTTAAATGTACCTAGTTGTTAGCTTGTAACTGTTCATGGTAGTATATTTTGACTCTTTAAACAATGACATCAGTTATATTTCCTCTATCACTTCTCATTAACTGGAATCTCCTCTTTTCTTAGTCTGATTACACGTCTCCCATTTTATCTTTAAAAAAAAACAACTGCTGGTTTTATTGGTCAATTTCAATTATTCTTCTAGTTTATATTTCAGAATTTCTGAATCAGGCTTTATGATGTGTCATCCCAATTACCTTTCAGTGTTTTTCTTTATGGAATGAAATCAGCGTGTTCACTTGAGAACAATACAATACTTGAAATAATACATATTTGTATTTATCTATTATGGGGTTGCATGTCTATATGAGCATGGACCACGTTTGGTGTACTTTCAGCTTTCTGTAGTGGAAAATGTTTATTTTGGAACTTTCTCTATGATCTAACCTGGAGACTATTACATTGCATACTTCTGAAAGATGTATCCTCTGGCACTTTATGAAAATGTTCCATATATATCTGGTGGCTGCCATTGTACTCCATTGTTTTTCAGTGTGTTTCTTTACGGAATATTTTAGCCATCAGTGAAAAGTAACGTGTTCTAGTATAATGATTATAATTCTTACCTTTTACCCTGTTTCTTAATATATTTTCTACACAATTGCATGTTCTGGTTTCAGATGCACATACGTTTGTAGTAATGCTAGCTTCATTCCAAATGATGTTTCATCATGCTGCAATGTCTTTGTTGTTCTTAATGACAGTTTTGACTTAAGGTTCCTTTAGGTGATTTAAGGAGAGCAATCTCTGCTCTGTTTTGTTAACCGTTTCCTCATACCTTTTTCTGTGCGTTTGCCACATACACTTATGTGAATACCTAAGTATAGGCTAAGTCTCAGGTAGATGGCATGTTGTTCGACTTTGTTTTATTACCTGTATACCACCCCTCAAAATTTAAATTATTTTTAATTGAAAAGCTTAATTTAACTACAGTTTATGTCATTACCATTAGAGAAGACCAAATTCTTGTCATTTTATAAATTGTATTCCTTTTTTATTTCTTTGTGTTTTCCTGTTTTCTTTTATTTTTCTACTTTAATTTCATGGATTGTTTTAGTTCTATCAACATATTTTTCCTTATGAATGCTATGTATTTTTTATGCTTAATATAGTACTTCCATGAAATTCCTCCTCGTTGTAATTATATGTCTTAAGCTAATGTCAAATTAACTTCAATTACATGTAAAAGTTCTACACGTTCATATTCACACGCATGATGTTATTAATATCACAGTTTTTATATTTTTATATCAGAAATGTTTCATTGCATTTTATGGTTATAATTGTTCTTAAGATTTAGAGCATTTTTTAAAGCGTTGTATTAAAATTATCAGTGATTTATGCAGGACTAGAAAATCTTGTCAGTTTGATAGCAAATTTCCCTTTAACAATGAGTTTATGGGGCTGGAGAGGTGGCTTAGGGGTTAAGCCTTTGCCTTGCAGGCGGTAGGTCCTGAGTTCAGATCCTAGACCCCGTATAGATGCAGGGCGGAAGCAGGGGGAGGGGGAGGCCTGCGTTTCTGGTCCTGGCAGGCGGAGCCTGTGAATCCCCGGGCAGAGTAAGCAAGGAGGAGGTGGAGGCATCTATGGTGGTTCCCGAATTCGCCCGTAGTTCTATACACACACTCACACATACACACACGCACAATTGAATAAATAATAAATACATGTTTTTTATTTTGTTGCCTGATGTCCTTTTCTTTCAACTTGAGTTACTTTCTTTGGCAGGCCTAGTTGTCATATGCTGCTTTAATATTTGTTTTCTTGAGCAACATGTGCTTTCCTCTTTATTTTTGAAGGACTGATTTGGTGTCATCCATATTCTTTATGAGCTATCTTTGCTTTTTTGCCTTTAGCACTTTAAATACATCATTGGGCTCCATTCTGGTCTATAAATTTCTACTGATAAATCCATATACAGCCTTATGGGGATTGCATAATTTGTATAGAATGATTTTCCTCATGAAACTTTAGACATTCATGTTTTTAGTTTTGACAACTTGATTTGTGCAATTTTTGGTTTGGATTGATTTTTATTAATCTTATTAAGAATGTTTAGTGCATTATAAATTTATGTGTCTATGTTCTTCTCCAAGTTTAAGAAGTTCCATACTATCATGTTATTTACTTGCAATTTATTTATTTTTATTATTTTGCATAATATCTTGTTATATGTTTATGCTCATGTGTTCACTCTTTTTTCCTTTAAATAACTTTTCTATCATTTTCTCCTCTAGTCTCTCATGAATTCACATGCATGCCCCATCAGATCCACTTACTTCTATTCTTGTTCTTCTTCTTTTTCTCTGTTTTTTTTTTTTCTTTCCCTCACTGGATAATTTTTAAGCATTTATCTTTAAATTTTTTGATTTATTTCAATTAACTTTATCAATTTTTCTACTGAATCAACACTGTTATCACATTTTTCTTTCCTGGAATTTATCTTTGATTCCTGTGTGTGTATGTGTGTGTATGTGTATTATCTGCCTTATTGTGGGTGTTTCTTTATTTGTATAATTTTCAGGTTTATTTCTGTTTAATGTTGTAGGCTATTGCCAATCACTAAGATGTGGCATGTTCTTGAATTTAACCCTCAACGTATTTGGATGGACAGGGAAAATAAAACTGTTCCTTTATTCGTACAACTCACTTCATGACAAGATAGTGACATGCCTTCTACTTTCTCTTTCCCCCAACTGTCACCACGTTCTTTCCTTTGACTCTTCCCATGCAGCTTCTGACTGACACCTTTTGTCATTGTCTCCTTCTTTTCTTGGAAGCAGGGATTTTCTAACACTGATTCCTCAACATTTCATAGTCTGGACACTGGAATCTTAGAGATCAGAATTTAACGGCATGTTTCACTCTCAGATGCTAGTGCTAAGGTACTTAATGTTGCCTTGGTTTGAAGGGAATTCTTTCATTTATTAAATGCACTTGTATAGTTTGTCCTATTAATAAGAGAGAAGTGAAATGAATCCCTACAGTTATACCACAAGACAACCAATTACAACTCATCCATTGTAAATGTTTAATGTGTGCTTCTACGGCTGTCTAAGGTATTGCTGTAGTTTACACATCAACTCTAGCAACATTTTGCTATTAAGTTAGGAGTCAAAATGGTGTGGCCAACACCAAGGCTAAAAAGAGAACACTGTTTTTCAAAGCTCAACAAAATTGAGAATGGATGCTTGCTTGCTTTGTCATTACGTTGCCTTTATCATGGCTTTGAAAATGAAATGCCTTGAATAATCAAGCATCTGCAGCCAGGTCATATCCCAGAGAGCTTCTTTTTTAAATGGGTTTAGAGAATGGTTTGAAGATTTTTTTTCTTCTACAAAAAAAATCTAGGGAATGAATCTATTGTTGCATTTACTGTGTTAATAAGTACTTTAAGTGTTTTGTTTTAATGTTGTTGACATTCCTTAATTATTCTTTTATTTTAAACATTTCTAAAGTCCCTTAAAGCAGAAGCAAAGGAGATATGATTTTTCTATTTTTTTTCTAGAAATAAGTCATTTTGGACCCATCTTAACCTTTAGACACTTAGTTTAATCAGAGGTAAGCAGATAAATGGGGAAAAAACCATTATGTGAATGACTGAATTAATGTTAACAATCTACCATAATATGACCAAAGAGGTAAAATTTTGACATGAATGTGTTATTAATTACATGTCAGCATTTTAGCACTGTTTTAAAAAAATGATTATTCAAAGAAAGAAGGACTTTCTCTTTGGAGACATCTATAATTTTCATAGCTCCTTGAACAAATTTCAATATCACATCACATCTTTACTGTACAAAGACTATATTTATCCCACAGCACTCAAAATATGAATATGTTCAAGCTCTTTTCATTTTTGCCAATCTGCTTCTCTTACTTTTTCTGCCTTTTTCCTTTTGTTTTTCTTTTTTCTTTTTCTTTTTTTAAACTTGTCATCTTTATGTAGCTCAGACTGGACTTGGTGACCTTTCTTCTTCCATCTTCCACATTTGAGGTCAGAGGCATGAGTCACCACCAGGGCTACTGTCTCCTTGACCTTTTACATTATGCGGTTCCCTCTCCTTCAGATCTACTCTGTACTTACATCAAAATGACGACATCCTCTGTGATTCAGCTCAGAACACATTTCCTGGGAAATAATCATCATTGAATAAATACTGAAAAAAATCTGATGCTTTTAGTCTTATTTGAATTATTGATAAAAATAACTTATAAAGTGATGTAATACCCTAATTGAGTGCAAAAATATATTGAGAGTGCAATAGTTGCTCCAGAATTTTTATCACTTTATAAGAAAAATAGAGATGGGCAAAGAGACTAAACTTAGGGCTAAAAACTTACATGTCCCTGAAGACAACCCCTCCCCTTGGATGCATACAGTATCAGGAATTTGATGTGTGTTATTCCTTCCAGAGTCTCACCTTCTACTGTGCATTGTTTTATAAATTTTTATGTTACTTATATTGTGGTCACCTCTTTTTTACTGTGAGTCAGTGTTCAAATCAAGGGAGAAAGGGGTATTTATTGGACTTGTGATTTCAGAAGGGATATGGTCCATTTATGGAAGGAAGTCTATAAGAGTAATCAGGGCTGCAAGATGACAGCAAGCTGGGTAGACTTTGTGAGTGACCTTCCACCAGCAAGCATCCACCTCTTATAGGTACCAAAACCTTCCCAAACGTTACTACCACCTGAGGATCCAAACACATGAGTCTACAGGGAGCAACTTGCATTCAGACTGTGAAACTTATTACTTTCAAATTTGTTAAGCTAAAAGGTACTAATGAGACAAATGATGAGTCATTATTCTCTACAACTTGCTACAACAACTTTATATAGTTCAAGACTAATTCATGGTCATATTTAAATGGATACATCCATCAATTTTATTGCTATGATATATAACATGTGCAGTTTTTCATTTTTATTTTTCTTTATTCATGCATTTTGTTTTCTAACCACGTGATTTTCTTCTGATTATTCTCCCTTTCACCCTCTCTTATCTCTTTCCACCACTGTTGGGATCAATTTTTCCTCTATTTGTCTTGAACCCATTTGTGACTTTTGCTTGGGTTCTATGTCTTATTGGTATATAACCAGCCCATCTTTGTGATCACAGATTTGGAACTATCCAGTGTGTAAATAACCAGATTCTATACCTCTTCCTTTGCCAGTGTCTACTGGTTGCTAGCAATTCAGAAGCAAATGTCAGTGCTCTGTGAGCCCATCCACAGTCGTAAGCTGACTGGTGCCCAGCCTGACTTGGGTAGGTCCACTCTCAGTGATCTCTGCTTCTGTAGCTTGTGAGTGCAGTGGCTTTGTGGTGTCTCCAAGGTGACGTTTATCATTCCTTTTCTCTACCATCTGGCTCTTACCTAATTTCCACTGTGTCTTCTGAAATTATTCATGAGCCTTAAGGAATGGTATGAATGTCGCTTAAGGTAGAGCCCTTAACTTTAACTTATTCTTAGGTTCTTGTGCAGCTACATGTCTGCATTTACTTCCATTCACTGCAGAAAGAACTTTCTTTGAGTAAACCTGGTAGCAGCCTTTGCCTGTGTGTATAAATCTAGATACATGGAATGAAGTTTGGTGCTATATCAATTCAGCTAAACAGCTTTAATAGGAGCTCAATTCTGGGACTTCAAACTTCCTCTCTCATAGGAAACTCAGCTATGAGTTTCCTTTGGTGGAGGCTATCTCAAGTCCAATCAGAGAGCAGATGATTATCCCAATATTAGCAATGCCACTGTTATACCAGTGGGTATGACATGCCTGCTGGTTTGTGTTGTAGTTTACAATATTTGCTCTGGGAAAGACCAAAGATGACTTTGTTCCCTAACAGCCTACATAATATCTTTCAGCACTATGAGAGCTGACCAGAATAAAAGGCAGTTTTCATCCCAGCTCCCGCTAGTGATCTTTCTAACCAGTGCATAATCTGTCTGCAGCAATAGGTATGTTAGGTTCAGGTGTCAACTTGATGGGTAAATACCTAGTTTTTGGGCATATCTGTGAAGAGTTGATAATTAAGCCCTGTGCAAGACAATAGACAATTTTTGTAATTGATATAGGTGGGCCCAGCCCATGGTGGTAGTAGCATTCTCTGAGTAGGTAGGTAACATGGAGAGAGTTGATTCAGTACTTAAGAGTGCTTCATTGCATAGCCATTCTGATATTCTGGCAAGTAAAACGTTTACCCATCTCTTAATTCCTGTGGCTACAGTGTGGTCAGTTTCCTTGGCTCCTAGTGTTGGTATTAACTGTTCTGCTAAACCAGACTATGAATTGTAACCAGAATTATAAGTTGAAATAAAACTTTTGTGCCTTTAAGTTATTTAACCATGCATTTGTTAGTAATATGAAGAGAAACTGCAATGAAAGTATCTTTTACTAATCATTACATTGCAATATTTGCTACATTTTCTGAAACTTTTACCACCAAAATTAAGCAAAAATTGTTATGCGACTTTCTCCATGTACAAATGAACTTTTCTCCAATAATGTCAAATTGAATTAGTTAAGTCTCAGATAAACTTTAATGTCATAGAGCATGTCAGTTTTCAACAAGAACTATTCTATAATTCATTCTAAATATTTTATTTATAAAGTGCTAGTAGTGGTGCTATATGGGAGTCATTATTTAAAACCATACTTGCCTTTAAAATATTTTGCAATATTTTCACCAAGGTTGAATATTTTATGACGTGTAGCTTACATTTTATTTATCTGATTATCTTCATTTGAACACCTGTTCATGTTTATTCTGTAGACAATTTTTCTATTTGTGTCCTCTTTTAAAAACTGCTTGTTTTTTTTGATTGACTCATCTTTTGAAATATTTATTTAAGAAATGCATTGAATCCATCTCATGTGAAAATTATTATTCTAGGTGTCAAGGTTATGGCAGCAAAGTTGACGAAGCCCATGTCCTCACAGAGTTACTAGTTTACCAGAGCAATGGAAAGTAAACGGGTGAAAAGGTGAAACCTGAAGCGAATGCACAAGTCTATGGAACATGATGAAGTGCACTGCAAGGAAAGGGAATGTCAAGCAGAAGGTCTGAAGAGGAAGTGTGCCTGGATGATCCAGCAACTGTGGTGCTAGTGACAAGGCGAGTGTGGGGAAGTGATTGACAGGAGAGTCACTGCAGGTCAGAGGGAAAGGTACCTGGGGTTTTGGTTGTGGAGGATTGTTTTGGATTGGGGATAGTATTAGATTTTTTATTGAAAGCTGTTCGTGAAGTATCAGTGACTGTAGAAGAGCAAGACTGTATGTGTTTGTACATTAAACAGATGGTTTACATGGGTGGTCCGCAACAGGGAGCACTATCTCCCTTCATTTGGCAAGGGCTGGAAAACAACTTTTTATTCTTGTATATTTACAAGGAAGTAGGTGGTAGTAGAGAATAATTATAGAGGTACAGTGTAGCTTAAAATTCTACAATGCATAGGGCAGAGCTCCAGCAAAAAGCATCTAACTCTAAGTGTGAATAATGTTGATGTCAACAAGCCTAGTCTATTCCTATATCAGCAGCAAAGCAATGTTATGCCTCAGAGAATTGTCTGCGAGGTGAACAGGATGATTCACTGATGTTTGCTTTCCCCGTGAATGCTGGTTGATCTGGTTGATCTTTAGATTCACTTACATGCAATGTTACATTTAATGTGTTTATAAATTATGCTTAGTCTTAAGTAATTAAAATTTTTTGACAAGACATTCTTTTCTGTCTAATATGGGAAGTAGTTCTTTTCTCCTTGAAATACCTTTTCTTTTCATAGCATTTTCCTCACTATTATACTTTATTTATTCTCATGTATATATGTATATATTTGTTTATACAGTCTATAAATCTTTCTTAAGTGTTTTTACAAGAGAAAATGATTTGGTGATTTTGTAACTATATATTAATGATTCTTGCTCTTTCATACAAAGTTCTCTTTGACTATATGTTTGAAAAATAGTTGTATGGCTTGTCTTCATTTCATATTTTATTGCTGTGATAAATACATGATGTGAAACATTTAGAAGAATATTAGGTTTATGCATACTCGTGGTTCAAGTTTACAGTTGAGCATCATGTTAGAAAAGTGATACCAGCATTAACAGTCTCGTGGCTATACCATATCCACAGGTAGAGCCAGGATAGTCACTTTCTAGCCTGCCATTCCGACAAAGTGCTGATCTATATCTTTCGCTATCCCATCCATCAATTAAAAGAATGGTCTTACATCTATGGGCTGGTCTTCCCATATGAATTTGATAATCTCATACAGACTTGCCCTATCTGAATAATTCTTCATAGGTGTGTGTAAAAACTTAGTTTTTAATTATCAAGTTGACATTATAGATGACTGCCACAGTAGCCTTCTTTTCATTTGCATGAGAGAGAGACAGAAAGAGTGTGTGTGTGTGTATGTATGTGTATGTTTGCATGTGAGTATACATACACATACAGGTATGTGTAAAAGAAGGTACTTGAGTGTATATTCCTGTATGGAGGCCCAAAGGTGACATTGGGAATCATTCTGGTTTGCTTTTCCATCAAATTGCTTTGTTCTGGGGTTTCTCAGGTTCTGCCTTCTAGGATCAGAAATACTGCCCAGTGCTTTTAAGTAGAATCTGAGGATCTGAACTCAGGTCATTTTGGTTACAAGGCAAAGGTTTTATCCCCAAGCCGTCTCCACAGCCATATGATGGCCTTTCTAATTCTTCTGAGGTACCCCTCCCAGGTCTTCCATGTCTTTAGCACTTTAGTAATTCCTGAATGATACATTTTTACATTTGTAATCACTAATTGGGTAAAGGATATTGATAAAAACAGGTTTATATGTAACTGTTGTGGCATATAGTAACTTAAGTGCATTTTTTTTACTGGTGTCACCGATAAAATGGAAGTAATCAATGTTTGTCCAACCCAGGTAGAGTTCAGGCACATTTTATGAGGATCGTTCCAATAGGAGAGAGCTGACTAGATATGATAAAGTGATGAAAAGAAAACTGTTGCTACAACAGTCACAAAATGAAACAGTTTGTTGTGGATTTAATTGCTTATTTTTATTTTTGTTGGTTCAAATAACAAACATAAATGTAAAATTATTTGAATATTAGAATTATGAGTGTTATAGGGTATATTTTCTATTTCTCTCAGTCTGTTTTTGCAACTACTGTCCACTGATTTATATGATAAAAGGTTCCAGACATTGGCATTATGCAAATAGGATCAAATGGACACTTCATTGTAATGTGAAAATTCAAATAACTACAAACTGGCACTGGAGTGGAAATACACTTGCTAGTTGAAGAGATGATAGAGACTCTATCATTGACACGACCTTTCCTGCTTCACTTATGAACGTCCCTTATGTGTCTGTTGCTTCTAAAGCACATGCTGCCAAAAGATTCCATTCCTCAAGTGAGATCAGACTCTTGCTCTTCAAATAATGACCAAATTATATGCTAATTTCAATATTCCTGCTTTACCTGTGAAATCCACATCCTCACTGTGGCAAGGGTATTTCATGATGAAAATACTAGGCTCTTATCCACCTGATGGTTTACCTGTCAATCACATGTTATTAACCAATGTAAGAAGCATAACAGAGTGATGGTCAGTGTGTTACCTTGACACAATCTGGAATAACCTAGAAGACAAGTGTCTAGATGCATCTGTGAGAGAGTATATTGATTAGGTTAATTGAGGATAGAAGATATATCTTCCTCAATCAGTGAGCAACATCATTTCTTGAGCTGTGCAGAGAGGGAAAAGTGAGACAAACAAAAGCATTCCTTGTTCTCTGCTTCCTGACTGCAGATGCAACTGGCCCAGATAGCTTAGTCCTACTACTGTGAGTTTCTTGTCATGATGGATTGTAACTAGACCTGTGAGCCAAATAAACTGTTTCTCCCTTAAGCAGCTCTTGCCAGTGTATGTTATCACAGGCAGATGGTCATTCTACCAAATGTTAAATGAGTATTTCAGAATGAGTGATAGATAATCGTTTGCCAGATATAGAGGAATTATAATAAGGAAATGATTTTATTGTTGGAAAGGCAGCGCAGGGATTAATGCCTTTGCCTTGCAAATAAACAGACCTGAGTTTGGATCACAGACCACATGTAAAGATTGCCAGCAAAAACTGTAGCAGTCTGCACTTCTGACCCTGGAAGGCAGAACTTGGGAAATTCCATAGCAAAACAATATGATGCAATCCAGGATGATTCCTGAAGACCCCCTTGGCCTCACCAGGTACACACATTCAAGTGCCCTGCTCTATACACACACGTGCAGACACACACAAAAAGAATAAAATAATTTAGAGAGCACTCCAATATGATTAGTAAAAACAAATTGTATATGTACATTTCCAGTTAGTAGAGACTATCTCTGAGTTAGATATTCCTATAATGATACACTATAAAAACTATACATGGAGAAGAAATGTACTAAATGACATTAGAGAAAGTTCAGTACTAAAGCCCACCATAAAAGAAAAATGAATAGGCAGAAATAGACAGTAGCTATAATTTACCCGTAAATTATACAGCTATAACCTGTATTTTAATTTTCCTTCTTCCCATAGAGAATTTCTCAAATTACAGAGACCACGAATACACTTAAGATGAAAAAGAAAATCAGTCACATGATCAACTGTGCAATTTCATTTGTGAAAATTATGATAGGTGTTTCTCTTATTGGAACTTTGAATACTCCTCTATCACCTTCAAAAAAGAATAAGGGGTGACTCTCCTTTGAGAAGCCCAAACCTGCATTCTCATGTGTGTCTTAATTTCTTCCTGGATGCTTATCTTTTCTTGATTGTAGTACCTAAAGTTGATATTGAAATCTAATAATGCATAGTAATACCACAAACTGTAAAGAAAACTATATTTTGATAGTAAATAATGTACAATAGAAAATAAAGACAGCGATTGAATGAACTTGTGACAGTCAGATCCCTGGAAATCTGAAATGTCACAGGACAAAGAAGTTTCCTTGGTAAAGTCCCATTCCTACTTTGAGAGAAAGATTCAAAATTTTACTTTCTATTAACTTTTCTACATTGCTCTTCATTCTTCTACTCTGGAACATTGCTTATTTGCAATAGTCTTACTAGAGCAGTACTAGAGACTATCAATACTCTTTTTAGGAAGATACATGCCTATTTTCTTAACCTCAATATTATAGGTTTCTTTGATCCAGTTGGTGACGCATTTGCAAATACTTTGCTCTCTAAGATTTGCAAGTTTTCTGATTTTTTTTTAATTTTAGTCAATCCTATTTAATGAATCTGCACCTCTAATTCATTTTGAGAATTTCTTCCCCTGTACATTCAACTTTAGCTTATCTGAGTTTACTTTGTAGTTCCATAGCATATTCCTGTCATGTCCACAACAGAAGCCCAAGTGAATAAGTCCATCTGAATCCTCTGTTTATATCACTCCTGTTATCATCTCTAGTTATGTGTTTATATGCACAGTCAGAGAAGCATGAAAATACATTCTTTCCATGAAAGAAATAATGAATAGATGCTATATGCTAATTAATACACACACCCATCGGAACACTACTAAGCAGAATTTCTTAAGAAGTTGAAGGCTGCGGGATGATCAAATATTCAGCCCATCTGAAATCTCACTGATCGAAGCACTGTCCAAATTCTGCATTTAGTGATTTTACAGTTAGTGATAGTGATGAGGTACACAATGAAGACCAGGTATTGGCAATTCCGCCTTAACAGGGTGGTGGATTTAATTGGAATGTGGAAGAAAACCATACTTAAAGCAAATAGACTGTGAACCATGCCAGTTTATAAAGCAATTTGCACCTAACTTTTGTCCATTAAATAGAAATGGATGTTGCCAATGTTACTGGATGGCATATTCTATCTGTGTATTTTCTGTCTATAGGAAAAGAGTACTTTTGTTTTAATCATTATTAAAGTGCTATGTTTCTCTACTTTCTACTTTGTTTTTTGCTTCAGTGGTGAGAAAGCATACCAGATTTCAATGACAACTATTTTCAGCCAATTGATTTAATACAGTGTGGTTGCTGTATTAAGAGAAATAAAATATTGTTTTGTGATTATAAATAAATATTCTATGGAAATATATACTATTGATTATGCTCTAGATTGCAAGTGGAAAAAAATACTTCAAATACTGCCAGCCATGTTCAATCGACATGTACAATGAATATTAACAGCAGCTTCAATTATCACTGGAAGATTTGTAAAACTAGTTTGGGATTATATACTTTCCCTAGAGAGAAAAGTGAATTTGTTAAACTCACAGATAAATACAAATCTATGAACCCATTTTCATGCGAAAATTATAAAATCCTAGGAGAATAATCTGCAAAATAAATTTCAAAACCAATTCTCTTGGCTTCCTTGTTATAAAGGCAATTTGCGCGTGACCTAAATCTCTCTCACTTATTCTAAGTGAAAAATAATGCTAAACAAAACATATAAAGGCAAACATTAAAAATGCATATGTGCATTCAATGAAAGAAATGGAGAAAAGAGCAAAAAAAAGAAGGAGCCATTTACAGTTTACTGGACGATGAAGCTGCATTAGACTGGGATTCAGCTAGCATCACTAAGCTGGTGGCCATGAAATGAACATGACCATCAGGCCCCATGCATAAGGAAGCTGGAATTGTCATCCTTCCTTCTTGTGGGAAGTCCAGAGGTAAGGCTGGGGCCCTCAGACCCCCCAAAAGAGTCAATTAGAAGCCCAGGGAAATACTTTCTCAGAGACAAAGAACTTTATAGTCTGCTCTGTAGTTAAAAGTTTCTCAGAAGACTGTGGCAGCAGTTATATTAAAAAAATTTATAAGTCAAAAACGTGACAACTTCCAAATTGTTTTTAATTTTTTTTATTTATTATTCAATTGTGCGTGTATGTGTGTGTGTGTGTATGTATGTGTGTGTGTGTGTGTAGAACCACGGACGAATTCAGGAACCACCATGGACGCCTCCACCTTCTCCTGTTTACTCTGCCCGAGGATTCACAGGCTCCGCTCTACCAGGACCAGAAACGCAGCCCGCCCTCGCTTCTGCCTGGCGTCTATACGTGGGGTCTAGCATCCGAACTCAGGACCTTCCCCCTGCAAGGCAGAGGCTTAATCCCTGAGCCACCTCTCCAGCCCCAACTTCCAAAAATTTAAAATTTGCATGTGATATTTCTCATATCAGAATCAACTAAACTAAAAGCAATGCCTAATAACAAAGCAGAAATAAAATAAGTAAGCAAACAAATAGAAGTAGAGAAACACAGCTTAACAGGGCCAAGTGAAATTAGGAAACTTGTGTTCACTTTGTTTTTAAAGTGTCTTATGTTTAACTAATCCAGGTTCAGCAACTGTGGTAATTAGAAGTAAACATCCTTGAATGCATTTTGACACACTATGAATATTTGAAAGGGAATTAGCTAACAAGTGTACTAAAATAGTATGAAAAGTCAACAGACTAAATTTTAAGAAAGAGAAAGACATAAAACAAGTTTAAAATGCTGAAATGGAATAGAAATGTAAAAATCCATTCTGTGCAATAGAAGAGTCTAGAGATAAAGCCATTCATCTGTGGTCAACTGATCTATCCAGTTGTACACCTAGATATTTAAGAAGGTCAATTAATTATCTTTCAAACCAATGGAGCTGAGATATTTTATGGCCATAATATACATTAATTATTATTAATTATTTTGAAAGCCTGGGAACCTTCAGTAATAAGAAATACATTTTATTTGACTATACCTTATGTATCTTATATCTTTGTTCACATTTATAAAACAAGTTTTGTACCCGAAGACATATAAATATAAGTAAAAAATACAAGTCAGATGCATTGATTTACATGCAGATCATTACAACTAATTGTCCTGCAATCGAAATATTTTATTTAAATATTTATAATTGCATACATTTTATTTTGATTATGCATATTTTATTGAAAATTATCTTGTGCTCTATTAAAAAAAGTGGAGATGCACTGAGATGATTCAGCAGATAGCAGTACATATGTGGAAACCTGGAAATCTGAATTTGATACCTGGGGCGCACATCTTAGAAGGGAAAAATGAACTTATGGAAGTTGTTCTCTGACCTCAGCAAGTCACTCTTGTCTCTGGTTTGTTTTTTATCTATCTATCTATCTATCTATCTATCTATCTATCTATCTATCTATCTATCTATCTCTGCTTTCCCTTTTTCTTCCTTTGTCTCTCACCCTTTCCCTCTTTTTCTCTTTCCAATAAAATAAAAAAGGTGAATACATAGTTTTGAATTGCTCTGAAAGTACAACTTTCTTACTTAAATGGATATCCACATTACCTACTTTCAACCTGCTATCATAGGATATCATATGCCTTTGATTCCAATTCCACTCAAGAAGAGTGAGAACTTCCCTAAGTACTTTCCCATGTCTCTACTGGAGACTAACTTCATGAATACTATAGAAGAACAGTTCTTTTTGATAAAAAAAAGACTTGAAAATTTAATAGGTAAAGAACTGCTTTGCAAATGGGACTACCAGATAAAATGTACTGCAGAACTATTTTTAGAAGTGCTAGAAAATTCTCCAGCATATGATCAAATTATTGCTGAACGGGAAGTCAGTAGACTTACACTTATGTAATTCAAGAACTAACCCAGGAATTAGCTATGGTCTCAAAATCCCTACAAGCAACTCTTGGGCAAGATAATTGGAGTACTGCCCACGAGAGTCCAATTTAATACTTTTTAAGCTACCAGTAAAACTTTCTCAATATCTTTAAGAAAGTGAGTCAGGAAAGCTCGTCTGATGACTATAACAGAATAAAACTTAGAAATATACCAGAAACATCTCAAGATATACTTTTTAATTATATGGTTAATTTATTAATTCAACAAACATTGATCAAACAAACAAAAATTTATAAGGCATGTCATAGGTTCATGTTTCTGTTACTATAATGAAATCATCTCCCAAGCAATTTAGAAGAAAAAGTTAATTTTCATTTATGCTTTTGATTTCAATTTACAGTTGATCTTGGTGACAGAAAAGTTAGTATCAGAACCTTAGAAAACTAGCCACACTACATCCACAGTAAAAACAGAAGGGCGTCTTAGATGCCTACTTCAGTGGTCTGCCCACTGCAATATGATTCATGCTAAAGCAAGAATTTAGGCACATGTCATCAAAGGTAAAGCAGATAAGACCAAGTGGGGCACACAAAGACATGCAAATAGTAGGAGTCTGGCAATGTAGAAGAGTGGAAATGGGAAGAAGGTGGGGGATGGTATCATGAATTAAAGTGGGAAAATACCATAAATTCATTATATTCATGGATAAAACACTAAAACAATATGTCTTTAAAAACAAATGGAGATAAAAGACCAAGTCGGCTTTCTAGCTTTCCAGCTTGATAATTACTTAACCAGCTCTCTCCATCCTATCCATCTGCTTGGGAAAATGGTCAGGCCAACTTGGTTCGAGTCTTCCTATTTTGATCATGCAATATGTCAGTTTCTTGTAGGCTTGCCTTAACTAGCAATTCTTCGTAAGTGTGCCTAAAATTCAGTTTTCAAGTATCAATGTAGATAATTGAAAAGAACTGACACAAATAATCATACAGCAATTTCCGAATTTGGGGATATAAGTTTCATTACTTGCTATTTCCTTTAATATTTCTTTAAAGAAATTAATAGGTTGGAGAGATGACTCATGAGTTAAGACTCTGCCTTGCAAGCAGAGGGCCTTGAATTCAAATCCCAGATCCCACATAGAAAATCTGAGAGCAAAGCCAAAAGGAGGTAGAAGCAATCCAGGATGATTTCTGAAGTCACCTTTGTTCCTCCACAGGGACATACACAAACAAAAGAAAAAAAGGAAGGAAGGAAGGGAGGGAGGGAGGGAGGGAGGCAGGGAGGGAGCAGGGAGGGAAGCAGGGAGGCAGGGAGGGAGGGAAACTTAAGAAATCAATTACCTACACATATGAACTGAGTCTAACATTCTCATGAAACTTTTGTCTTCTACTTGTTCTGTATTACATTTCCCTGGGGAAACACTCTTTTGTTTGGCCCATATTTCCTCATTGTTCATACTAAATAGATGACGGTAGATACAATATAAATAAAATAGATAGGTAGATAGATAAATAGATGATAGGTTGATAGATTGCTAGATAAATATTTAGATAGAGAGATGTCTTTTCTATATGTTTCTTTGCTCATAAAAATTTCAGCACATCTTCTGATCCTTATGCTAAGTCGTGCACTTGTTTTAAATGTGAATTAGTGTTCCTATTGGATAGGATGCATGCGTACAAGAAAATCTAAAAGTAATCAAGTGTATTAGCTGCTGTTGATCTGATTACCTTAGTTATTGGTAGCAATATAAGCAATTGCATTTAAAAACTCTGGGGAACATGGTAATTAACTCCCTCTTTTTTATGGGACCACAAAGAAGAAACAGTTTTAATGAGTGAAGAGGGAGATTAATTTGCAAAAATTATTTAAATTTTGAAGAACAACTGTGTGTAAACCATTTTGTCCAGAAGTTGAAAATAGAACTAAACAAGACTGGAAAACACAGTCAGGTATGGTGACACATACCTGTAATACCAGAGCATGGGAGGTGACAGATAATTGAGAGTTTCAGGCAGTCTGGGTCACACAGATTTCAAAGTCAGCCTGGAGTGAAGAGCAAGACTCTGTCTTAATGAAATGAAACAAAAAGAAGTAAAATAGCATATCCCTTGATTTTTAAGTTGGAAGCACATTTTCTCATTGTACAAAGCTGTCTTAGTTACTTTTCTGTTGCATGTCTACTCTGACCAAAGCTTCTCAAAGAACAGGGGAATTATTATCAATACAATATATAATATGTTCACTTGTTATATGTCTTTGTTTTTAGATTTCAATATTAAAGAAAATATATTTAATATTAAGCAGTTTTAGAACAGGGTCATGCTCAGAAGGTCTTTGAAGGTTATTGAAAGTTACCCCCTCCCACTGCTGGGATTATCCTGAGGGTACACATTCTACTAATCTGGAGCATTTGGTTCTAATTCTTCACAAGTCTCCAACTCCCACCAATTCTCTGTTTATGAAAGGATATGGAGATGACATCAGCCACAAAGTCAGTTGGGCTGGGCCCAGATGGGAACCATGAGATGTAGCAGTCAAGAATCCAATCAGGTTTGTAGAAACTAGAGTTAACTAATAACGAAAAGTCACTTTTCTGGAGCCTGCCTAAGCCTATATATCTTTGGCTCACTTGCCCTTCTGAAGTCTGAAGTCTGTGAATACTTTTCGGCTTCCCTGCCAATCATGGATTCCTTGCCCCTCATGGACTCCATGCCTGGAGTTCATGAATTCTTTTCATCTCCCTTTTCCTGCATGGACTCCTTGTCCATGAGTCTCATCCTTTCTTTCCTCTAATAAAATCTACTTAATCTTCTACATGTATTCTGGTTTTCATCTTTGTCTCCTGAATATAAGAATTTCAACATTAAAAACCCCACAATAGTACATCTAGGCAAAAATCACAAAAATGAGACAGATTTTACAATAAAATTTGATGATCCTATAATTTTAAATATGAATCAATCTTTCTTTCATGACTAATATTAAGTATATGGGGTCTTGGCATACAATTTTTCTTTTGTATGATTTGGACATAATTGTCTCATATTTCTTGATAGCGTTTGCATGTATGTTCATAGGAGAGACTAGAAAGAAGTTGTCCTTGTAATATCTTCTTCACCTGTTCTTCATACCAGAAGACAGCTGGTCTTCTGATATATGCACTGTTTAAGTCTATGCTTCTTAAAAAGATTGGTAGAAACAATCATCAAAGCCACTTTCACCTAATGTTCTATGGACAAAGATTATTTACATTTGCATAATTCCAATTGTAGATACATATATATCTCTCCTTGTGTAAATTTTAATAGTTTATATCTATCCTGGAGTTAATCATAGACAGGTGCATAGTGAATGCTAAAACCTCTTCTGCACCGACCTCACAATACAAGCATTTAGTTTGTCTGGCAAGGATGGGGATAAAAGCCAAGAATTATCCCTGTAATCTTCAAGGAAGCATGGCCACAACACTGGTGAGTCTGTGAACAAAATACCTATATAAGCATTAGAAATATGTTTCTGACTACATAGTCCACACACATTCTTTTAGCATATGAAGATGAAGGTATTTAACGACATGCTTGTACAGGATCAAAGTAGTTCATCATAGCAGTCTGAACAAATATTTTCAATGACACTGATATATTTTTTCTTTAACACAAATAACAGATACAGCAAACAGGAGCCTCTTAGTACCAGCTTTTTAGTGATTATGCTGTATTTTTTAGGTAACACTTTCTTCCTTTGATCTGTGAAAGTCTTATGTTTTAAAAGTTAAAATATATTTTAAGACTGGTTATTGTAAGGCAATGTAAAATAAAATATTGCCTAGAACCAAACATTTAGACTTTTAAAGTTATTCGTGTTCTGTTGATTTTTTTTATTCTTTAGAGGTGAATAGAGTCATTACTAAAGAATCATGCCTTTCCTCTGAAATGAATCTTGATAAATTCCACAAAAGCTATGGTGAGCTTTTAAAGAAGAGAGCTGCATGCCCCCAAGGACTTATCAACACTTATCGTTGCTTATTTTCTGTTTTCTCTCATTTCAGCAAGAAGCAAACTTAAGAATTTGAACAAGAAACAAGAGTCCTCATTAAGTAGCAGCCTGTATGGGAAGCCAAAGAAGAACTTTTCCATAGGATTTTTGGATATTGGAAAACAATGCCTTGTATCTCCAATTCCAGAGCCAGTAAGTTTGGTTCTTATGGAATTTAATACAGTGAGGAAGTCCTCTGTAAGGAGACTGCAAATGCAGTGAATCTGAAAACAGGGCCCTAATTTCTGTTTCTTGTTCATTGCCTTAAAATGAAGAGAGAATAATTTCTGCTGGGCTGTTTTTAGATGGTATATAGTCAAGTTGAGAAGGCCTTTTGAAGGTTACAGTGATAATTATGTAAGAATTGGCATCCCCCCCCAAAAAAGTTGAAAGCATATGCATATGAGCTCTTCACGTGCAGATAGAGATCAAGGCCTCAAATGCAGATGAGTTAAATTCTTCAAAAGAAACAGTTCAACCATGAGGTCACCCAGGAGGTCCACAGAGCTAGGCCCCCATTTGAACAGATCAATTAGATATTAGGGATCAAAAGTCCCAATCTGACTTACAGAAACTAGAACAAACCAATAAGAAAAAAACCACTATTCCTGGGCTTGTCCAAGTTCACAAACACTCCCTTCCCTGCCAGCCATTTGTACCTTCCTTTCCCCAAATGGACTCCATGCCCTCTAGTTTCTTTCTTTCTCTCTCCTAATAAACTCTGCCTTAATTCTTTACATGTGTTCTGGTTTCAGTCTTTGATTCTGGAATACAAGAACCTAGATGTAAAACTCTGCAACAAAAAGACATTCACGAGGTTGAATGAATGATAAATTTGGTGAGATCCTGATGCAGGTGAGTGGGCTTTAGTAGGCAGTTCTTCATGCAGTTTTAGAGCAGCCAGTCTTTAAAGGGACAGTCTTTGGAACAGTCTTTGAAGGTCATTTCCACTGCTGGGATTACCCTGAAGGAACATACCCTATTGATCCAGTGGAATTGACTCTAATGCTTCACAGAGATAACGTTGTCAACCTTCCCTAACCTTCTGTTCAGGAAATGACATGGAAATGAGTTCTCCCTTATAGAAGAGCCCTATTATGATCAGCTGGGTTGGGCTCTAATATGAACAGACCAATGAGATGTGGAGGACCACCAAAAGCTCTAATCAGGTTTGAAGAAACTGGAGCAAATCAGTGAGGAAAAGCCACTTTTCCCAGGCCTGACTAAGACCCTGTAAAATATTCCAGCCCCTGGCAGCCATGTTTCCTTGCCCCTCATGTTACTCCATGTCTGGAATCTGAGAATTTCTACCTGATGTTTCTCTCACTTCTCATCGATTCCATTCCTAGAGCCCATGAGTTCGCCAGGGCTCTTTCCCCTCACAGATTCACTGTTCTTTCTCACCTCTAATAAAGTCTGCCTTAATCTTTTACACATATTCTAGTTTAAATCTTCAACTCCAGAATGCAAGAACCTGGACACATACAGACCCCAGAGGGACCACACATCATTTATGATCACAGCCAGGAGATCACATTACATCCACAGTCTATTGAAATTATGTGTTTATAATTTGAGCACAACTTCATGTGAAAAAAAAAAAAACTTACGAATTTGACTCTTCTTCCTTAGCAAATCAGCACTCCTTTTACATTAATCAAATGTTAAAACCTCTTGGGTGTATCTTTCAACTTCTAATTTGTTTGTGTTTCTGGTTTGAATGTCATTCAAAATTCAGAGAGAAGTTGCACACCCCCTACACTGCTGACCACTCTCATGTCTACTTGCTTCCAGCATGTGATTATATACCCAAGGCCCATGCCAGATGTATTCCCTCTTTCTCTGCTTCCCAGTCTCCAAGATGATTAGTCAAGCAAAATTATGGTCATTATGAAATCCCCATTCCACAGCATTCTGTCATTATAGCAGGAAATATACTGATGCATACTTAAATCTACCACTCACTAATCCTATAAAACCAATGTTAGATTTTTTTCTTTGTAAAACTTTCCTTGAATATCAGTATTTATAAGAAATGCATTCATACAGGTGAAACTAATATCTTAAATGTTAAGCAAAGTTTCTGTTTTTCACAAATTTCATTTTTGTCAATGTATCAGGAAACATTACTCCTTAATATGGCCCTGATCGTCTTTGCCTGACTTTGTTATTTTAGCAGTCATTAGTCCTCTTTTTTCTGATTTTTTTCCTTTCACAGCCCCTTATCCACTGTTTGAAGATGATTTTGACATCTCAGTGTTTCAGATATCCTCATGTCATTCTTGTTTTCCATCTGGGGTCAGATATCACTTGTATGCTCATGTTCTGAATCTGACATGGGCCCAGAGGTCATGCAGTTTTTGGAACCTTACCACCAGAGTACACAGACGTCTGCCCTTGCATGTATCAGAGCCCTCTCATATGCAGAGTGGTCAAAAACAAAATCATCATCTGTAGTCAGAAACTTCTCTGTAAAGACATCATTTTGGTTTTTTCCTACAGAACATTTTTTTTTCCAATTCAGTGGATACTGGATGCTCTGGGCCATTATCATTTGCAGATCTCTCCGGTTAATTCCCCATGTGGCATCTCTATTTTCCCTGTTCTTGCTTACACCCTGGCCGTTGACAATTTGGGCAACAAAAAACTCTAGACTGCATACTGACAGCCTCCCCGATGGCCAATGTTTTTTATTCTGCTGAGCAGTCATTTCTAGAGTGTTTCTTTCAGTTTAGAAAATGTACCACTCAGGGTTGGTTAAGACTTTGCCTGGGAAATACAGCATTCTTTTAAAAAGCTAATTAAGTATGGGATGCTATTGGTAAAGTTTTTCTCCCCTCCCCCCAGATATTTCTTTATCCTTTGCAAACTCTATATGCAATTTCCTTCAAGGAACTGATTTCTAAGTGCCTTACAGGAGTCTCTAGTGTTCCTATCAGTCCTTGCCAATATGCATACTTTGGAATCATACTTCTATTCCTTTTGACCCTGTGATTAAGTCTGTCAATTTTGTCAAACAAAATGAAAATACCAATTTTGTCAAATGAAAAGGAAAGAAACCCACGAAGACCCCTACATGCTGTTTATTTTTACATCATTGTTATCTAGTGAATTTCTGATAATTTATAGAAACTCAGAAAAATCTGGAAAGTAAGTGGTTGTATGTTTCATGAGGAGCTTTAGAGAGGAGACCATTGAGTAACTCTTAACTTTGTGAGGAGTTTCTTGATGGTCAAATTCTTGAGGTAACATTGCTCATAAAGAATTAAAACACACAGCCTTAGCTGCTTGGAAGATGTCCCACAGCCATTCAAATAGATACATTCTCTCAGAGCTTTCAAACAAACTTTCTCTTGGTCTTCCACAAACTTTAGCTTGTCTGTCCAACCATCAACCAAAAAGGATAATTTGTCTTCATTTTCTAAAAAAAGTAACAATTTGAAATAAAGCATATCCAAGAACCAAGGCTGTAACATTTAAAAATTTATTTGTTTATTTTTTTATTCTATTAGTGTGTCATATGAGAATATAATGAATTTACAAAATTTTATACCTTAACCTCCAACTCTATTCTCCTCTTCTTTCCTGCTAGGTAGGTTCCATTCTAGTTTCTTGCTTATTTTTTTCACATGCGTGGCTCACTGAGTTTCATCTGAGTTGCTTTTGATAGCTTATACCTGGGCAGTTTCTGTAGCATAAATCATATATCAGTAGGTGTCGCTGAGGAAACATATCTTCCCTTCCCTTCCCTTACCTACTCCCATCAACATTGACCATGAGCAGTCTCTCAGGGAGGCGTATGTCCCCTTGATATCTTTTCCATTTTTGTGGTGAAAGGTTGATAGTATGATTCCTATGAAGACACTGTGAAAATAAGCCACACAACAGCCCTATCTGGATGATAGTGTCTGGTCACATCCCTACCCCACTTCAAGCTCTGTCTTTTTTTTAAATTATGCTTATTTATTTTTTCCCAATCATACAAACTTAATAGGTACCCCAGTCCCGTCCCTCCTTCCACCCCTCTCCAGTCACCCTTGCTCCCTCCCCCCCCTTTTCCCCTTTCTTTCACCCCCCTCCCTCCCTTTCTCCCAATGCCCCTTTCTTCTTCCTCTTCCCATTCCCTGCAACATTCTTTAGTGTAAATGACAGGCTCTGACAATCTTATTGCTCCCTATTCTGCAATATTCCATGAGATGCCCTGTTGATAATCAATCACCTATTTTCTAAACCTTTTCCAATTGTGATTTCCTGTAATAAACACAAAGTTACATAGTTACAAAAATTAACACTTTCCCAAAGGATGCTTCTAGGTGAGTCCTTCTCCAATCTATACATATGCTTACAGAGTAGTTTGATATAGTGTCTTTACAGCTAAACCTTAATAGCTTGCACCTATTCTAGGATCTGTGCTGTATCATTTCATAAGTTTTTTTCCTGATTTACATTATCAAGAATGTGATCCCTGTAAAAAGTAGGCCTTCAACTCATTCAGAAAGCTGTTGGTTTTCCCATTGACATTGATGCCACTATTACACTGATCGTCACCTCTTGCCAAGGTGATTCTTTTGCTGCTTGCAGATTTCACATATTTATGAAGACAATGTCTTAAACTGATATGGAATGGCAGTTCTCATAGTATGACACAGGTCATACATTATTCAGCTCATTTTCTTTGTTTTCTTTTTTTTTTAGTTTTTATTTTTATCTTCTTCCTTATTTACTGTTTACTTTCCTGAGTTTATTAAGAAAATAGTCATGCTTTTTGAGCATAAAGGAAGGGCTAGGGCAAACACAATTATAGTAATTAAAATAGTAAGTGTTCATCAAGAAGCAAGTGTGTTTTAAGGACTGTGCAACGTATTTTTGCATATTTCTTTGTAAATACAGTAACTGAATTAACTTTGAGTGTAATCTCAATAGATTGGTGAGATTGCTCTCTCCTATTTACAAACGAGCAATTAAGTTACAAGAACGTTATCAATGAGTCCACAACAAAAAAATTAATGAAGAACTAGGTTTGCAGCCTACATGGTCAATTGATGATATCCTTAACTTTTATGTTTCACTCTCTTCTGATTGAAAAAAATCAAAACAACTGACTAAGGATATTGAATTTAATACAGAAACTTGAACTCCTAGGATTACAAACACAGATGTTTGAGCATAGTGAGATAATATCAAAGATGAGAATATAAATAACTCTGAAACTATTTAAGGATACTTCCTTTTTATCCAGGTCATTCAGAACAAACCACAATTATCCTTGTGATAACCAATTATTAATATAGACAACTTAATCATAGTTGGTGACCCATGTGTTGTTTGTGAAAAAGACAGATTGTTTAATTTATTAAAATTCACCATGTAATGACCCAGAACCACATTCAAACAACAGGTGACTTAACCTGTATAAAAATAAGCCCAGTGGTATTTATGAATTAAGGAATCTCACAGCTTTGATAAGAAGTAGAGTTCAGGACAAAAGGTCTTTTAACACTTATACTCAGTACACTGTGACTTTCCACTCCAATTTTAACTGAGATAAAGGATTTGCTAAAGGGCCAAATCCACTCTTTTCAGAGGTTGCTAATTTTATTATCAAGATTGCTTCCCTTTAGCAATTACTTCCTTGACCTTGATGGACAATTTTTTTCTTGCATTTACTCTCTTCACCAGGAAAATCACTCAAATACACTAATTCTATACTTGTTAGGTCAAACTATGTAATGTCTATATCCCTGATGCTTGTTTTTTCTTGTTTTATGATCCTTATGAACTGCAGACAAATTATTCTCCCAAAACTTAACTGTAACTTCATTAATGTAGGTAAAATCTCTTTGTTCTGTTAAGCCCATCTCCATTGTTTCTTTGCATTTTTGCTTGTTTGTTTCCCTAACTCATTTGTGTACTTTAAGACACAACTCATTAAAAAGTATTTGATTAGTCCTGCTTGCTCCGCAAAACTCTGGAACCTTCTTGCTATGGTCTCTGCATTGAGTTGGTTGCATCTAAACTCAGGATTCATCACAAATAAATACACCTTTCATGATCATATATTTCATGATCATATAATCCTAGGCCCACATTTTCTATAACATTTTACGACTTTGTCTCCAGTTAGCCATAGGATATCTTTGCTCTAAGAAAAATTATTGTAATGGTCAAGGTAACAAATACAGTTGATAATGAAAGAAGCAGAGGTGAGGCATTCAATGCAGTGTGGAGTGGCAGAAGACTGATGAACAAGGATGAGTTACAGTAGCCAGATAGGAAGAGAAGACAAATGGAGAGAGATTCCCCCCAAGCAGCAGAATGGATGTTCATGAAACTCAGCCTGGCAGCAGAGTAATGGACAAGAGGACGCCACAGAAGAATGGGGTTGGCCAGATGATAAAAGGCTGTGTTTTTTTGAATGTTGCCAAATAAATTCTTCAGAAATAAAACTTTTGGGGTAAGTTTGCAAATTAGAGTTGATGAAAACAGGACAGGACCAATCAATGTACTACTGAAGCAGTTCTTATGACAGACATAGAGAGAATTAGTATAATTGGCCATATGATTAGAGATAAGTAAATGGATTGGTGAAAAATGATTTAAAAGGTGAAACTGACATGAATCTATAATTGGACACCAGGTTTCTTAGTTGTTCTTCTGTTGTTAGGATAAATACACAACCCAACAATTTAGGAGGACAAGAAATGTATTTATTCTCACCGTTTCAGGCTATAATCCATTATGGTAGTAGAGTTATCCTGGCATTGGCCAAGGGGAGCTGGCCACAGCATATCTAGAGAAAGAGTTAAGAAAGAGCTTTCATTATAGCTTCCCAATTTGCTAAATACTTAACCAGTTTACTCTATCTATCTACCTGCCCGGGTGGACATATTCATATAAATATATGAACTAAGTAACTATATAGCTCCATCATGGAAATAGGAGAATTTTAATTGGGGATGGCTATTGTAATTCTATTTGAAGTATGGTGAAGTGGAGCTTTCAATGCAGCATCCAAGGTATTTAGATATGTGAGTCTGGAAAACAGATGACTAGTCAGCTTGTATTTTCATTGAGATCTGGGGGAAGGGATATTATAAAGAACATGTGGTCATTGACTGGCTTGATGTGATGAAGTGTCCCCTGTGACTGGAAAGAAAGAGAGCAAGATGCAAAGCATATGGATATGTTTGCTACTAATGACTACATGAGAAGTTGATATTGGTCCCATCTGACCTCCCAAGTTTCCTCATGAGAGAGGAATTGATTGTATCAGCTACACGGGACAGACTGTCTGGCAGCTTTACAGTGATGATGAGTTCAGCAATGGAACACAAAACTGGAAAAATTGGGGAAAAGTCAGCAGTTTCTGTTGAGTTCATATAAAATGTTTCCCAGAGTCTTCTGTGTTGTATGTTTCGTCTCTAGCTCACGAAATTATTTTTGCAAGGCTATGAAAATTTAAAAGCTGGACCAAATTGGAAGAAATTGTTCACTAAGGGTAAGTCATGGGGCCTTCTTGTCCCTTTCACCAGGAACCCAACACCATGAAGTGAATAATATCTTCTGCTTCATGCTCCTATGGACTGAAACCTGTGAAACTGTCCATCAAACCAATCCTTCTTCCTTTAGATTGTTTGCTAAGGTGTTCAATCCCAGCCACTGAAAGTAACCAATACTGGTTCTAAATAACATGAAAGGGGTAAATTGAATATGAAAGGGTTGAATCTCATTGTGATACTCAAGGATGACATAATGTGACACAGCCCAGGTTGTGCCTATGTCATTGGAATAAAGATGTACCTCTGGTCGTGCAAGGGGAAGCATGGCACGGAGCAATCTGAGCCAAACAGCTTATATCTTCCATTCTCTTATTAAATCCTTATATCAGCACCACAGAATAGATTCCATTCTCGCCACCCTAGAGGTGTAAAATCATGTTAGAATAAATGATTTGATCAAAGAAACCTAAGAACTCAGTGAACCCCATAAACTGAATGATATGACTACATCTTAATGCACAAATATTTAAGTTGTTTTAGCTTAAAGTTTTATTTTCTTTTTGAAATGTCTTCCACTCTGTGAGCAGCACTGGCTGGCTGTCTCTAGTCAGAGTCAGTGTCTAAACAAAGGCTGATGACATCAATGTTGAGTCAGTTGACTGAGGTCCCTGGCAGTGGATTTGATAACCTCTGAAGCACCTTCTAAATTTGAAATTCTGAGCATCCCTCCTGCAAATGCTAATGGAAATGGGATTTTAAGTTGCCTTGCACAATATTCTAAAGGCATCTGAAATCTTAAGTAACTTAATTGCCAGCCTCACTTACTGAAGAAATGAAATACGAGTTTGTTTAGTGTGGCCACGTGTGTGTGCCTGCTCGCGGAACCAGAGATTTGACTTTTGCTCTTTATTGCGATTCTTAAACTCGCTGCACTTGGCAATTCATTTGCATCAATAATTGAAAAGCCATCAGTCTCCTCTTGTCTTAAACTCTTTGCTCTGCACACTAATGATATGCATGATTGGCTATTGCCATAAAAATGCACCATAAATTTTTTAAAGATAATTCAACTCCAGAGAATGAATCAATATGAACTACAGTGATAACACATGAGCAACGGTCTCTCTAATGCTACTTCAAAGTAGTTAGTGCACCTTGATGGGAAGCTGTCACTATTTCCAGTTGGAGGTTTTAAGAAGAGATTTAATGCTTTCTTCTTTAAAACTTGCTGAAGGCACTGTGTTCTCATTCACCATTTTGGAGTACCACTCTTATAATACTGTTGCTTTGGGGTTTAGACTCCTTTTTTTTTTTTTTTTTTGGAGTGTCTCCCAGATGAAAATGTCCTATTGTGTCTTATTCTTGTCACCAAAACTGACATGAATGCAATAGGTTGTGCATTTAACCATTTCTTTGACATTTTCATTTGTTTGCCTTAACTGGAGAGCAAGACTCCAGTTACCTTACTATATATTACAAGGTGCACACTATGAAAGGGACCACATATAACACCAGTTTTGAGGCTGGTCAGTGCTCAGAGTTGCAGTGTCTGCATTAAATGAGATGCCCTGGGTTCTGTATGCATGATGATTTAGTGTATTTTGTTGTATATGGCTGGAAAATTTGCTATTTGCCGGTCTGGTCATTTATTGATTTCAGACACCACCCAGGGAAGAAAGAGTGGGTGGGCAAGTCTTTCTATGAGTGTCCTCTGTTTGGACAGTGGCAAAATCCTCTGATAAAACTGTATTTTTTGTTTTTTTATTATTATTATTTCCACTCATACAAACTTAACAGGTACACCGGTCCCCTCCTTCTCTCCACCTCCCCCTAATCCCTCTGCTTCCTCCTCCCCTCCCCCTCCCTCCTCATCCCCTAGTGCCTCCCCCCCCAATCCCCAGAGCATCCTTTAGTGTGTATAGCAAACTCTCCTCTGGGTCCTCCTCTCCGATGAGGTGCAAGGACCCAGGGGCATTTCCCAGAACCCATTCTTTTGTTCCCCTTAAGCTTAGGAACACTATTGTGACTTTCAGTCCCTAGCCTCCAAGGATCCTAGTGCCTTTAGTCCATACTACACTTTGTGGGGTCAATAATGTGTTGGACATAGCACAGGGCATGCAAAGTCCTATTATGATTGCTTTGGCCCTAACTTGTGTGGAGTATCTTGCATATCATTACTCTTCCCATCCTTGTGCTCTTACAATCTTACCAGCCCCTCTTACACAAATTTCCCTGAGCTTCAGGATGGGGAGAGATTAGGCTGGTCCAGTTCCAGGTGGTTGATATAGAGTCTCTGATGTTCTGAATTATGGTTTGTTGACTTTTTTTTTTTATTTTGCTGCTCCTGCAATGCCCTTGACTCCATCCTAATGGGTATTGGATGTCATCCCCTGGCCAGAGATGAAAACCTGTTAATTAGAGTCTTGTTATAAGAGTATATTCAAAGGTAGATGGAATAAAAGTAGGAGACTACGGCGAAAGAGGGGTCCATCACCCATTTGCAAAATGGTTACTATCTGTCTGGCAGCCTATATGCCTTCCCCTTCTGGTGAGATCATGCCTCATCAGTTGCAAATGATCAGGAAGGAAAGTCTGTGAACTTAACCAGATGTCTCATTACTTACTTGCAGTCCTTCATGGTGGCCTATTTTTTCTGCTGTAACATGGTCCCCTCTCTTCTTGTTTCTGGTGGGGCCCTCCTTCCCCATCCTTCCTGTTTGTAATCTTTACAATTACTGTAGGTATTATAGAGATTTGTCTTTGAGTGTCTCTAAGTGGTTTTGTACTAAGAGCCACCTATTAGGGAGTACATACAGTGCTTAATTTTCTGTGTATGGGATACTTCACTCAATATAATTGTTTCTAATTCCATCCATTTCCTGGAAAATTGCACTAATTCATCATTTTTGATGGCTGAGTAGTACTCCATTGTATAGATGTACCACATTTTCCTTATCCACTTGTCAACTGTTGGACATTTGGGCTGATTCCATGACTTTGCTATTGTAAACAGTGCTGTTATGAACATGGTCCATGCTTGTTCTATCGAGGTAAATTTTTGCTGTATGGGGGGGGGTTATTCCCAAAAGTGGAATAGCAGCATCATATGGCATTTCAATCTTTAACTTCTTTAAGAATCGCCAGATGGCTCGCCATAGTGGTTGTATGAGCCTGCATTCCCACCAGCAATGGAGGAGAGTACCCCTCTCTCCATATCCTCTCCAGCACTTGGTGTTGTTTGTATTGTGGATTTTTGCCATCCTGACGGGTGAGATGATATCTCAAGGAAGTTTTGATTTGCATTTCCCTGATGGCTAAGGATATGGAGCATTTTTTTAAGATATGTGTTAGACATTTTAATTTCACTCTTGGTAAAGTTTATTTAAGTTCCAGGGCCCATTTTTTAATTGGGCCATTTGTTTCCTTGGTGTTTAGTTTTCTAAGTTCGTTGTGCACTCTGGAAAATAGAGCTCTATCAGATATGTGGTTACTTAAGATTTTTCTCCCATTCTATGGGTTGTTTTTGTGCTCAAGTTAGAAGTTCTTTATCTGAACAGAAGCTCTTTAATTTCACAAGATCCCATCTGTTGAGTGTTAGTTGTAGTGACTATGCTATTGGATGTCTGTTTAGGAACTATTGGTCTAGTCCAATCAGCTTGAGGGAGTTCCCTACTCTTTCAACTATGGTTTTTATAGTCTCTGGCCTTATATTGAGGTCCTTGATCCATTTACAATTAATTCTTGTACATGGTGACAAGTACGGGTCCAGTTTTAATCTTCTGTATGTGGAGATTCAGTTTTGCCAGCACCATTTGTTGAAGATGCTGTTCTTTTTCCATTGGATTTTATGGGCCCCTTTGTCAAAGATCAAATGGCTGTAGTTGTGTGGGCTTCTATCTGGGTCTTCAACCCTTATTCATTGATCTGTGTGTCTATTTTGATGCCAATACCAGGCTGTTTTTACAACTATGGATTTGTAGTATAGACTAAGTTTTGGTATGGTGATACCTCCAGCAGTGTTTTTGTTACTCAGGATTGTTTTTGCTGATAAAAGTGTATTTTGTACATCTTGAGTAATGGAAGCAGTATTTCTCAACTTCAACTCCCTTTTCTCTATAGGAGTTTCCATGAAGCAGCTCATTATAAACTAAGCATGCAAAAAAGAGGTAGGTAACCTTCATATAAAGAGTTCCCAGGCATAGGATGGAATTTGAAATCTAGTTGGAAGCAAAGATTTCCAGATTTCTTCCTGTTCCATCTTGTAGAAAAGCTTTCTTCAGAAAATACACTCACCACAAGAGTACATGCAAACATCACTCCGGAATTCAACATTTAGATGTGGGATAATCTGCTTAGAGGCACTCTCCGGGTATTTGAATAGGACTGGATCTAAAACCTTTCTTCTGGACTGATATCAATGGGTCAACTTAATTTTACCTGTGTGTGTATATGTGTGTGAGTGTGTGTGTACATTATCAGAAATTTTATTATTAATTGAAGAAAGTTTTCCTTTATTTTTCTACTGTTCTTCACCTGTTTTTGATTCCTTTCCCCTGCCAGGATTTCAACTCTTAAGGAAATATGTCCATCAACATATATTAATGTATACAATGCATGTTTTGCTATTTGGCATTTATAGTTTTAAATTGAATAAATGTATAGTTCATAGTGTCTGTCATATATTCCCCTGGGATGAATGACATACTATAACCTGCTGATGGTTATTCTTGCTTAACCCACACACAGGCACACAAGCACACATGAACACACACAGGCACGCAAGCATGTATACACACATGAGCACACACAGGCACACAAGCATGTATACACACATGAGCACACACAGGCACACAAGCATGTATACACACATGAGCACACACAGGCACGCAAGCATGTATACACACATGAGCACACACAGGCACGCAAGCATGTATACACACATGAGCACACACAGGCACGCAAGCATGTATACACACATGAGCACACACAGGCACGCAAGCATGTATACACACATGAGCACACACAGGCATGCAAACATATATACACACAAACAAAAAATACACAAACACAGATATTATTATATTTAACTGCTCTATACAGGTTTCCAATTGAAATTCTCTGTAATATATGCTCCAGAATGGGAGTGATTAATTATAATTATAGAGCATATGCCCACTTAATTTCATCAAGGACCACTAGAATAGTTTCCAGGGCCTCTGAGGATATTGACATAATCAATATCCTAGAGTTATATCTGCTCATGTCTTCTCCAGCACTTGGAATCACAAAATCTTCCTGATTTTCCTGAGGAGAGCTGCCTGGTATCTCATTGCTGCTTCATTTACACTTTTCTGATTTCTAATTAGTTCAAATGACTCTTTGGAGAAATTTCAGATATTGAAGAAGATCTCTTCCTGAGTTGTTTTTGCTGGTTTACTGTTTGTGAACACAGTCTTCTTGTTTAAGGAAGAAAGACCAGATCAGTTGTTAAAAAAGAGAGAGAGAGATTGTGGAGCCCGTAAGAATTCAATTCCTGATCCCCTGCTCACTCGCTGTGACATTGGGCAAGTCATTTAAGCTCTGGTTTCTTTTCTATAAAGAGTAAGGCCTAGTTAGTACATGTTTACAGTAGTACTGCATCTCTTAGTAACATTGCCTGAACACTAAGATTCTCTAAAATGTTAACTGTCACGAGATGAGTGACTTCTTGATTAACATTGTCTCTCCTCTCTGCCTTAAGAACATTTTTTACATTGGAGTAAACCTAGGCGGTCACAGTTGTAATGGCTGGTTTTATGAAGCATTATTTCTTTTGAGAACAATTCACATGTAATAAAATGGACAGGTCTCCAAAATTCTGTTATTTCTTAATTAATACATTCATGCAATTGGAGAAGAGAGCAATGACATTTCTTATACCACTTTATTCTCTCTGTACTTAACCTCTGCATGATCCATACTGAGACAGTGATTATTATGTCAGTTGCTGCAAAGTAGTCCTTCTTGTTATGAAATGTGAGGGCATGACGTCATGTTGTATTCATGCTCTTTATTTGATTTGGCTGACCCAATACACTGTATATCAGTGTAGCACTCAGTAATGATCTATGGATGCTCATGCCTATGGTCATCATGGTCTCTTGCATTACCTTTAGTTTGATGCCATTTTGGATAACACCGTTGTTTGGGTAAGAGGAGATACTTTGTGAGGAGGCACATGCATGCTTCTGAAAAAGTCATAGAATTGAAGTTGGCATGTGAAGAACTTAACAAGGGGCTGCAAAGAGATTCCCAGGAGTAAAGTGTTTGCCACACACATGCAAGGACTTAAGTTAGGATTCCCACATCCCAAATAAAGACAGTCATAATAGCATGCATTGTAATCCTAGTACTCTGGTAACTTGGATGGAAATTCACCAGGCAACTAGCCTGGAACACACAACAGTGAACAAGGTGGAAGATAAAGACCAACATCTGATCTTTGCCCTCACCATATATATATACACCAAGGCACATGTGAACTTTCACACAGACACATACACACACAAAAAGACACATAAAATAAAATAAAATTAAATTAAATTAAAACATCTTCAAAATGGTGGTGTCATTTTATACTCTCAACAATAAGGAAATGTTACTTTTTTCTTTACAGGCTTGTTAATAATTAACATCCCCCATCTTTTGATTTTAGTTACAGTGAAAAAAAATCTTGCTGTAGTTGGCATTTTTTGTGTGTTTTTGAGACATGGTCTCATGTAACCCAAGGTAGCTTGACACTTACTATGCAGTTAGAAGTTCTGATCCTCCTGCTCCCAACGGGTGGGGCAACATATGTGTGAAACTAAGCCTGCCTTATTACGGGTGGGGTAACGTACGTGTGAAACTAAACCTGCCTTATTGAGTACTGAAAACTAGGGTTTCATGTACACTAGGAAAATACCATAACAACTGAGATATACATCACATATTATGCTTGTAATTTCTTTCATCTCTTAATGGTTAATTCCCCAACCATGTGCTTACTTAATATACTATGATTTTATTTGTGGAATAAACAAATATTTTATTAATTTATAATTATATTGGTTTGTCTTTTTTGGCCTCCCTCCTTCTTTCTCTTCACTGCTTTTTCCCTTCCTTCCTTCTTTGTCTATAGATTGGAAGTATTTAATATTTTCAATTTGCAAATATTAAACCATATACACGTTGTGAATTTTTTCCAATCTGTGGATTATTTTTTACTTTTCCAATGTTGTCTTTTGGTGAGAAGGAATTTTGAATGGCAGAATATTTTATTTCCTGGTCTGTGTGCTTTAATGATATGCCTGCTTTTTCAGCTATTTAAGTTTCTTTTTTTTGTGGTGTCAAGAACACATTCTCTGAAATTTTTCTTCTATATACATTATTGGATTAACATTGACATTTTAAGGTATTAAAGTCTATAATTTCTCTTAAAAACTGCCTTTTCAGTAAGTACAGCTCAATATTTGTTATTTCTAAATGGGATCATGCATGTTTTAATACACATTTCTTGTTTTAAAAAGTTTTCCCTTTCCTATTTCATTGTTTTGATACTCAACAAAGATTAATTTATTTATCATTTATGGGATATTGTAAGCTGTCCTTAGTCTTACACCAGTATTATGCTGTCACTAGATCAATTATAGCTGGAATCAGATAAGACAAATGCTGTAATTTTACTATTTTTAAATTTTTTGGCTACTTTAGGTGATATGTTTTTGATATAGGTTTCATGATCAATTTTATGATTCCCTCAGAAGCAGTAACAATAATAATTTAGATATTTTTATTCCTTGATACTTTTATACGTGAATATAATAATTTATGTTATTTTCACCCCTAACTACACAATCCCATCCCTACCTCCTTTGCCACTTCTTACTTTTCTATTTTCTGGACAGTCTCCATTTAGCATTCATTTTTTTCTTTGTCTGTTTTTAATTTTTTTGTGCAGCCCACCGTCTTTCATCTGGGATGCCTGTGCTATCAAGTGCCTGAGTACTTGCTGGTATATGGATGACTTACCAGTGAACAAAGCACTGATTAAATAAATAAAAAAAACTCCCCTCTGTCTGGCATTAATATGCAATAGTCTTTCAGGGAGGTCTAGTGTAACTTGAGATCCTCTCATTTTTGTTGTGAGAAGTCCATAGGCCAATTGTCCTGAAGTGCTATGGAAAATGATGTCATTACAATGTGAGTTCTTGGGTGTGGCAATGCTGTCATGACCAGCAGATACAGTCTGACTGCACACTTCCCTACCCCAGACCCCTATATTCTACTAGAATTCTCTTCCACAAGGTTCCTTAAGGTTTTCTTGAGATGAGTGTGTTTTACAAATTTTATGGGAATTGACTTCCTAAAAGCACTGCCTTGCAATCTATAAATGTGACATTTCTTTCTATTTGTTGAGATCTTTAACTCTTCCTAACAATGACAATTTAGAGATCTTACACATCTTCATGTTACTATTTAGGCTTTTATATATTTTAGCTAACAAATAGAATAAATTTAGGTTATCACTAGTTTGTGAATATGTAGATGTATAGGCTTATACCTAAATAAAGTCGTCATGTGTAGAAAGCATTCTAACTTGCCAAACATTACATCTCAGCCAAAGAACACTTGACAAGGAACTTTTTTCCATCAGATGGAGTGGTTGCCCAGTTGTCCTGTCTTGCTGTGGCTTCTCAATAATGTGTGCATTCCAGACAGCATGTTGCTAGTCTGACGAAAGGCTACTGTTTCTGCAGAATCTAGTACAGACACTGAAGGAATGTGTCCTTTGCAGGATGGCCTGTATCAAGAAATAGGCTCAGTTTGTTTTCACTGATCATGTACCCCACCTTACTAAATTTTTGTGGATTCATATTGTATGCATATAAAGTAAATCAACATCGAAGAAAAACAGTCATAATTCTTCTTTATTACATTCATATCTCTCACTCCTTTCTCTCTTTTTAGTGCCTAGCAATCACTGTGTGATATTTCATAGATGGACATATAAGGGGAAGGGAAGTGGCTTTAGTCCTACCTCAACCAAAAAGTATTTAACCATTTGATAACATTGCTATGATATGTATATTTTTAGAGACAAGCTAATTTAATATGGAGGAAGTTTTCCATTCTTTCCCTGATTCCTCATTTGAGGAGTCTTTAATTAAAAAATAGCTTTTTAAATTTGTGGTTTAGGTATTGGATTTTATCAAAGGCATTCTGTGTCCATTGAAATGTTCATAATTTTCATTTTACTTTGTAAATAAGGCAAATCAGACCACTCATTTTCATGAGAATCATCTTTGTTTATTAAGATAAAGCCTAGTTGGTTGTAGCTTCACTATGCATTCTTAGATATGACTATCTAATGTTTAGTATATAAATGTTGCATCTCTGTTGAAGGAGATACTTTCATGTTAAAATTTCAAGTTTCTTCACTATACTGCAGCTATGCTTAAATTACCAACCTAACAGAAAAGTTTTATTTTCTAGTCTTTTTCATGAAGGAATTTAGATGGCATTGGAATAATTGACTTTAAACATGTAATAAAATTCATGGTGAAGTCATGAAGGCTTAATTTTGTTATTATACTATTGTGGTCATAATTTAGTAATTTGTAGATCTATTTAGATTTTTCTATTAGTATGTTGACTTTTTGGAAAAAATAATTTATTGTTGCATAAAGTGGCAAATTTACTGTCAATAGGCTGCTTATGATATATATCTCTTTTTTTGTTTGTCATTTCAACATTTGAGCTATCTAGAGCCATACTTTTCATTCACATGTCTGATGTTGATTTGACTTTTGCTTCTTAATTGGCCTTTTTGTTTCAAGTTAATTATATTGCTGAAGAAAGCAGATTATAATTTTGTTCATTTTTGTATCATTGTCCATTCTTGATAAAATCATTTTTTATTTATTCTAAACGTGATTTTTCTTACTTTAGACCTGCTTTCTCTTTATTTTGCCCTTTTCTATACTGGAATGGTAGATCATTAGTTTTGTGCTTTTGTTCATTTTAACTACAGGCTTTTGAAGTGATGAAATATGTTAGCATTAATGCTTAGCTGCATTTCACTCATTTCAATAGGCTAGGTTTTCCTTTTCATTTAGTTTTAAACAATCTTTTTGATCCCTTGTGGTTTATCCATAAGTAATTTGAAATTGTGGTATTTAATCTTGTGATATTTGGATATTTGTATCACGATATCCTTATTATTGATTCTTAACTAAATACCATTTCAGTGGGGAAATATGCCCTTTTTATTTCAATTATATATTCTTTTTTAAGCTTAGTTAGTATACATTTTTAATCATTTTTACTAGAGTGTATATTTTACTTTTGTCTCTTTTAATTAATTTATTCTTAAGAATTTCAAGCATATAAATGGTACATTCTGTTCATACCCACCACTTCAATGTTTCTTGTATTCTTTCCTCCCCATCAATACTTATCCTTTGGCCAAGTCTTCATCATGGTTTCATGATTTTGTCTTTGCTTTATCTTCATGTCCACTGGGTTTCAAAATGGCCACTCATATGCACATGGACAAGGAGCTGCCCACTTGAGCTTGAGTAACTCACAGCAATTCCATGATTGAAGACATGACTTCCTCTTCATAGTGATTGTTGCTGGTTTGTTTGGTGTGACAGTTACTCTTAACTGTTGCTGTGAGAGAGCATGCAAAGGGAAGAAAGGGAGATTTATCTAGCTTTATTGCTCCAGTGGGGAGAAACAGTCTTTCATGGTGGAGGCGACATGACTGACGGCTGAAGCTGGAGGCTAAGTCACTGCAAATATCCTGGAGGCTTGGAGCTGTTTGATCCAGTAGGTAAGTGGGTGAGAGATGAAGTCTGGAGGATTTCTGGAGAGTCTTTAGTAAAGTTGAAGACGTGGAGGGTTGGAGGGCTGGAGGATCAAGAGAGCCTGGTGGCAATTTCAGGGAGTCTCTCTTTAAAGTGTTCTGTTCTAAGGTTCCTTTAATCTGGTCTGCTACCAGCAGGTTCCAATCAGATCTAGGGCTGGTCTTTGCATTATGGATGTATTGGTCTGGATAATCTCTTCAGGTGGTCTGACATCTGACCTTAGTTAATGCCAGGTATAGTCAAGTTCACATCCAGGATTAGCTGTCACACTTGGAATGAATATATATTTTTCATCATGGGAGTTAACATTCCTACTTGTCACTTTTATTTAGTGGGTTGATGGCTGTTGGCACCACCAGTATGGCATGGGTTCATATCCTCTTTTGCTAATGAATTTCATCCAACCGTTCTAAAAATATTGAGGTGGTAGTCCTCAATATATTTAACCTGTGCAATTTCTTTATATTTCTCTACAGTCCCAAGTATTCCTCACTCATCTTTAAATAACTTACTGATGAGAAATATTACATTCCATAACACTGAACTTTCTAAATGGATGAATTCAATGTCATCTATTACATCAAAATAGTGTTCAACCTGTACCTCTATTTAGTCCTAAAACATTTTCACCACTCTAAATAAAATATTGATTAGCTAATTTCCTCCCTCTTTATTTCCTCTGTCTCTAGTAACTACTATTGATCTATCCTGTACTCTTAAACTCTCTAGAAGAGTCTATTCATTCTTCACTGAGTAGTCTCAAAAAGTCAAATATTTATAATCATATAAATTTATTAATAGTTTCTCCATTTTGCCATATTACCAGGATTACCATGCTCTGGTATTGTAGTTATCTGCCAGGTAGCAGAGCTGAGGAAAGGTGATTTTTTTTTTTTTTTTGTATTTGTTCTTGTCTTGTCTTTGCAAAGCTCCTTGCAATTCCCTGTGACTAACAGAATTTTAGAATTTGCTCTTCCAATGCTTTAAAAATGATCATTGGGATTGTGATCCTATTTTTCGAAAGTGATGATGACCTTGAATGGTATTGCCCTCTTGCCAATATTGAGTTTTTTAATGCGCAAACATGTGTGTCTTCCAAAATGTTTAGGTCTTTCATCATTTAATTTGACATCATGAAAACCTTTCATATCCTTGGTTCAATTTAACTCTAGCTACTTGATTCTTTGCAGTGCTTTAGGGAATGCAAGTGTTTTTTTCTAGTTTTCTTTGTGAATTGCTTGTTGCTATATATAGAAACCAGAGTATTTTTACATGTCGTGCTCATGTCATGATTGGGTAAATTTTTCTTTAGTTCTGGCCACTTCTTAATGGAGTCCTGACAGTCTTTTCAATCTTGGATTTTGTTACACTTAAAGAGAGATAGTTTTTCCCCTATTTTAATGTTCTCATGTATTTTATTTTTATTTTAAAATATTTTATTTATTTATGAGAGAGAAACAGAGACAGACAGAAAGAGCTCATGCATGAGGTGGAGGTCAGAACACATCTTTAGAAAATCTGTTTTCTTCTTTTATAATGTGAAATTCTGGGAGTTGACCTCAGATTGCTAGGTTTATAATCACCTGCTTTTACCTGTTGAGCTCTCTTCCTTATTTTATTTATCATTCTTATTTACCTATTTTTCTTATAAGCTTTTGGGCAACAGTTGTGAGATGAAGCATGCTTACCTTTTTCTAATCTTTTTTTTTATTAAAAATTTAATTATACATTTTAAAATTTTTTACCAGTTCCCTCCCTCCCCCCTCCTCCCCCTGAACCCCCTCCTCCCCCTCCCCTTCCCCCAGTGCCTCCCCCCCAATTCCCAGAGAGTCCTTTATTGTGTACGCCTAACTCTCCACTGGGCCTTTTTCTAATCTTAACAGGGAAAAATTTCAGCATTTCACCAATAAGTTAGTCTTATTGTGGATTTTACCTGTATACTTCTTGTCATTTTGAGGAACTTCTTGTGTATGTGTGTGTTTGTGTGTGTGTGTGTGTGAGAGAGAGAGAGAGAGAGAGAGAGAGAGAGAGAGAGAGAGAGCATGAGATGTCAAATGTCTTACTTTGTCATTCTTCATTGTATTCCTTTGAAATAGGGTCTATTACTGAGCTTGGAGTTCTGTGAATCTTTTCTAGATAGATTGACTGGTCAGAAAACCCCATTAATCCTCTGGTCCCCAGCTTTTTTATTGGGTTACTGGGGATCAGATTCAGGTCCTCATGTTTACAAAGCAAATATTATTATTCACAAAGCCATCTCCCTTTGTGACTTTTGTTTTTCCCAGTGTTGCAGAGTTTGCCAGATTATTGTTTTTCTTCAATTAAGAAAAAAATTAAAGATCTATTGTGGTGTAGTGCAAAGTGTCAAATTGAATGGATTTTTATAGTAACCCAGTCACCCATTCTTTATAAAATTCTCAAGTGGTCATAGTGCAAAATATATTTAGCATGCTATAGGATTTATTAGAATTATGTTGAAGTTTTGAGCTCCTTCGTTCATCATGTATAATGCCTTATTCTTTCCTTTTCACTTCTGGTGAACTACTGTGACTTTGATATCTGATAATTATGGTCAGATAAAATAAGCTCAAAAATATCCCCTTCTCTTCTACTTCTCAGAAGCTTTTTGGATGGAATTTTAATTCTTTGTTTTTTAATTCTTTGCAGAATAAATCTGGCTAGGATGTAATTTCTCTTTCTTTTGATATTTTGGATTTATTGACTTGATGCACATACTTTTCTATTCAGATTTTCTTTTCTTAAGTAAGCTTTATACTCTCCTCTGTTTCTTACAGTTCATAAATTATATTTATCTTTTCTAAGTTACTGCTGTACATTATCCATAGTATTCTCTTATATTTTTATTTCTATAATAGTCTTCATTTTAATTTTTAGTCATTTGTGTCTGTGTGGCTTTGTCTGTTTCTTTGAAGCTGCTCTGTCTAATGATTTGTCAATTTCATTGATTTCCCAAAGAGTCATCTTCTGATTTCACTGATTTTATCTTTTCTAAGGGAAATACTGAGAGAAGGGGCCTGACTGAATTTAATCTTTTGAATACTTTGTCTTTCTTTTATTCAATACTTTCTCAAAAATTTAATTGATTTAGTTTACATCTACTTTCAAAGTTGGGCAAATAGGTTGGGACCTTTGCTTGGAAAGAAACAGTGAGAATGATTCAGAGTTCATTCTTATGCTTGATAACTGAGATGCCTGTTTTCTGAATGGTGTGTGCTCTCTCTGTAGTTCAAAGACCAAGGAATTCTTGAAGTTTTTCATTTCCCTGATGCTGCAGAATTTCTGTGGTTCTAGAAAGCTCGTTCTTCTCTGCTGCCCCATCCAAGCTTTCAGAAATAAGCTACTCTGCGTGCATTTAAAGCTTCCTTCCTTGAAGAAGGAAGCTTCTCGGTGCTCCAGTCTTGCATGATCCTCTAACATATTATTCACTCTGCATTTTATATGAGAATGATTTGTGTGTGTTTCAACATCAGTCTCTATGCGTGTCAGCTCCCACACATACTCTGAAAAAAAGAAACTTTAAAAAAGCATTTTCTTTAATGGCTTGGCCTCTGGTGAATTTGCTTGCCCCATACTTCTGCTAGCAAGTGCTCATAATTTTTTTCAGAAGTACAAAATCATACATTTATGGAAATGTTGCTATATAAAATCACAAAGCATAAATAGATGCATAAATCTATAGCAAATATTATATTTGAATCATTATATATCACATATCGACATAGTTCTTTTACATATATTCTAGCATATATCCTTAGAATAAAAAGTAATAGAATAACATCATATGTACTCATCAGAAAGCTACTCAGCACACATTGCCAAAATTTTAAAAGATGACAAGTATCCCTCATAATTTTTGAAGTTTAGTTCCAGTGGAATGTCTGATGTGGCTCTAAAGAGCTATCTGATTCTCATTGTTATGTAAATAGAGGTATGGTCCCTTGAAAGTTTTTCCATTGTGCATCTGGTTTTATGCATTTGCGCATTTATTTCTGAGACCAAATTCCTGGGACAATTGAAATCTCCCATGCTTTGCGTTTTCAGAGAATGGCTGCTGCAGTTCATAAAGGTTGAAATTAAGAGATAGAACTTAACAGAACATCAAATCTTGTACAGGTGTCTGATTTGAGTTTAATCTCTTATGTGACTATTTCAAAGCAGTCTAAGCAGCAGAACTTCTGTGTGTCTCCCATGACCACGCTAATTTGCGAGGATGAGGGAATGAGAAAGACCTTGAACCAGTTTCAGGAAGATCAATGGTTAGAGAAGCAGAAATGGAAAGCTGAAGAAATGGTGATTGGAACATTGGGAATAGGAGAAGAGTCAGGGGACTCTCAGGAGAGCCCAGAATGCTGCAGAGGCCAATGCAGACAGCTGAGTAAGTCAGGTCCATCGAGTGCTCAACTGTAAAGAGAGCTAGCTAGTGAAGCAGTGAGGAATCTGGTCCTGTTCCTGTAAGTTATTTCTGGATGCATTATTCATACTTGATAAATCATTTACAGGCAGCTACTTTATTAGCTTATAAAGCACATTATATGGTTTTAAATTGTTAATACAGAATGTTGTGATGCATATTGTACATCAGAAAAGCCATGCATCAATTTAATTCATAGCCTCATTATAAAGCTTGTTACAAAGTGCTGTATTAGTGCATGAAAGATGGTGGAGTAACATTTCTGCAAGGAACCTGAATGTTTTATTTACATTATTGTTGGCGTTGCAGACCCCAAGAGCTGCAGTGGGAGATGGGACTGGACAGAGATGGGATATCCTCACTTCTAAAGTTCTCCACTCTAGGCTTCCCATAAGATTTTAATCTGCCTGTAAATAAAATCTTCAGAAAATTCTTTCTTCAGTGATCACTCTAGCAGTGACTTTAGACAGATTGCCTTGTCTGATTTTCAATGATAACATCATTACAAACCCAGTATAGTGTTTTGTGTACTGACTCCAGAACCCAAATCCAGGCGTTTCATGTATTAATTCAAGAGCTCTTGATTATCAGCTATGTTCCAGACATTATGTCAGATAGTGGTGACGAAATGCTAGAAAGGTCTTTTCTCCAATTCCACAATATTTCTAGTAAACTGAAGAAAGGAGTTTGGTCATGCGAGACGCTTGGAATTATCTGAGTTTTGCATAATTTGTGGATGGCAAGGGGAGGAGACTCATAAGTTTCCCCAATATCTGGAGCCTGAGTGATCTGTAGACCTTGTTTTATATTAATGGCGACTATTGGAAGCACTCCTTGACTAACCAACCATTGCCCCTAACCTTGTCCGTCCCTTGTACATGAGCCCTGGTTCACTTCCTGGATGCTTGTCTTTGGGCAGATCTTCAAACTCAGTGGTTTTCAGTTTTCTCATCTGTTTCAGGAAAATAATTATTACATTTTCTTATAAGTTGCAAAGAGTGCTAAAAATTTAAGCAAATGCTTGGCTGGGATTTGGAAACATTGAAGCTATCCAGTAAATACTTGTTATCACAGTTTTTGCGTAGTTGAAAGCTAAGGGGTGATTTTGCCCTTCAAATGCACTGGAAGAGGAGCAGGTATATAGCACGGCACTCACCACAGTAAAACAACAGGGATTATTTTTGTGTAATGAAAAAACCTCTACAAACCAAAGGCTGCCTTGGATACCCAACTCTGCGCTTTGGTATCATTTCCTTCTTCTCCGCTGCCTGAGTCCGAAAATAAGCCCATCTCTTGCAAAATCAGTAAGCCCAACAGTCAGCTGGTGGCAGGTGTTTGTGAGTGAGTTGGGAAAAATCCTGATAGAAAGACGGAATGTTGTGGAGAGCACTGAATGTTAGCCTAAAGAATAGTGGCTGTTGAGCAGACAGTAAGGAACCCATTCTGACCCCTGAAAGTTTGAAGACAGTATGTTTTGTTAGAGTTTGACCTCTGGAAGTGCTATGGAGTCAAGGACACAGAACTGGTAAACATAGACACTAGATTATAAGCAAAGAGCAAATGTTGATGTATTTTCCCATTACACTGCCATATTCCCTTCTGGATTTCAACTTCTGCTTCCTTTAATTTTCTTGACATACCTACCATAGCTGGCTTATGTGGGCCATGAAGTTCTCATGTAGATGCTGTTTCTTCCTGATGCTACAGAAGAATACATCCATGTGTGAGTGGCTTAGGAATTTTTTTTTCTTCTGTAAGATCATTAGAGGAAATCTAGAAAGAACAAAGTTGATGGAACTCTGGGACAGGATGGAAAAGCATTACCTCAATGATATTTTAACTTTGGAATCTGAAAAAAAAGTCTCTTTCGTGTGTATATGGAAAAATGTGCAAAAACATTCGCCCTCACATTTAGCTATTTTAATGAGTGATGGAAGGTAGATGGCTGTGACCCAGATCACCTGCATGCTGTGACTTTAGTCTTACTAGAAATAATTTTTGGTAATTTAAATGCCATTTTTTTCTGGAAGTTGGAAACAGAAATAAGAAAAGAAGACAAATCTCACATATTTCGGTTAACGAAGTTCAGTGTTAGCAAGTCATTTACATCCAAAATGAACACAGGAAAAGAAGAGGGATCTGTGCAGATCCTTTTATAGCTGAGATCTGTGCTAACAGGTGAAGACCCAGACCAAAGGCAGGTTTGCATCTGGGGCCTTTCGATTTCTGAATCTGTGAGATAAAGGAAGAAGAACGCAGAGCCCACTAATGCCCCGGATACATGAGTTTTCAGTGTTATCTGACTTTCTTCTTACTTCCTGCTCACAAAAGTAGCACCTGCACGTGTTTCGCTCTAATTCCAAAACCCTGACATTTTTGCTAAACTCAGAAACAGAGGGAAGATGACTTGCTTTGCCTTCAATTCGATTGGCATTAGGATTGGCCTGTGAGCAGAAAAAAAAAAAGATTCTTTTTTTTTTATAATTTGTCATGCAAGAACTTATGGGTGCATAGAAAAACTGTGATCATCAACTTTAAAGTTTAAATCTCTTAAACTTGAACTACTTAGTATGCACAGGAGTTCATTCACCTGTCTCCGTTACTAGAAAACTGAAATTCTTCTGTTCAGTAGGTCCTTTAGCAGCTCCAAATTCATACAGCTTTTCTGAGGAGCTTCTAGGAAATGGCTCCCAAGGGGCACTTTGGAGACCATTAAAGAATGGTGAACTCTCTCCTCCAGGTTTGGAACTATGAACCAATTTGCAGCGCTATCTCTGCTTGTCTGAAGTCCCCAGAACTAAACAGCTTAGCTGCTGCTTTCTTTCTCCTCAGAGTCTGCTTCTGCAAAGGGAAAGGAACAAGGAGAGATTATTTTACAACTCTGCTTTTTGTTTCAACGCAGAGCATGTAAGCTTCTTTTAGATTTTTTGGATTTGCTGCCAGTGAAACAGACAGAGGAGTTAAGCAGAAATATAAAGTACACACGTGTGCTTTCAAATATAAACAATGCACATTCACAGTGTGCAAAGCCTGCTTCCACCAAAGCTTGGTGATCAGTCATCACATCCGAAGGTCTCAATGGGAAGGGCTAATGTCACTATGAACCCTACTTTACACACAGGGAACAGGACTTACTTACTCTGTAGTTGGTAATGACACAATTATGGAATGGTGTTATTGATGTCATTTCCTTTCTCTTTCTAACATGATACGAGACATACTTAAAGGTACGAGTAAGGGTTGGTGTAGAATTCCTGAAATATTTGTATTATGAAGCAGATTACACCATGGTTACCATGTTTAGGCATCTACTGTTTGCCAAATAAAATATTTATAAAAAATTCTAAAAGATATTTATAAAGAAGGATACAAACCTATTAGAGAGGGTATATACTCAATCTTGCTATATAGTCAAGAGTGCTCATTCTGACTTTCCATTTCTGAGTCTGGTAACCAAGTCTTGTCTTGACTTCTGGGATGATCAACTTCTCTGGAGCACTCCTCGGGATGGTCAGACTTGATCACATCCTGTTATAAGCAAGGGCATCACTAACAAGATGCATAGGAGGACATAACCCCCTCTCTTCTCTTCCCTTTTTGCACGTAGCCCTCCAGTCTCTTCCAGCCTCTCCCTTTGCATACCTGCAGGGCCTTGCATCACCTTGGACTCAGTGGATGGTCCACAGATGACCATTTCTACCAGATGCAGGCTGTGTAATGAATTTACAATTTACTTCTGCAGTTGCAGCTGGTGGATACATGACCCATGATAATGACATGCCCAAGGCTTGGATGTGTTTTTCTCATTCACACATGTTCAGTGTGAACTGTGGAGGAGATCAAATCACCAGATTTGATGCTCAGTCTCAGGTTAGAGACACATCACAGTCATCTCTCCGTGTTTCCCACACAGACAGCTTCTCTCTTCTAACAATCTGATTAGCTCATAGTGCTGGTCTCAGACACAAAACTGTCAGCATGATTGTTAGAGGCTGTGAAGTTTGCTTCTTTCTAAGGATAGAGCATCTTAGTCTCAATAAGCAGCATGTTCACAGCAGAAGGTGCCACATTGCATGAGTCGTATCTCCATGATTTTCAAATTTCTGTTGCATTAAAAGTCTCTCACATGATAACTAGATTCTCTAAGGCGTTTGAATTAACTCCTTAACAGGAGAAAAAGAAAGCTATATAGAGTATTTCTTTCACCACATCCCTTCTGTTAATAATTGGCTATTTCAACATGACCTTTTTTCCCCCTTCTCATGTCTATATTATTCCCTAGGAGCAAGATCTGCTCTGTTCTTTTACATGAACATTCAGAAATAGACCAAATTCCTTCTGCTGTGGGGCATTTACAAAATTTCTCTTTTTTCCCATATATACACTGTCATTCTGTACATTTAAAGAATTGAATTTTTCGCTTTAGGATAAATTTTGGGAACTTGAACAATGTGTTAGGACAAAAAATATGTCTAATAGTCTTAAAATACAGAGAGAAACTGATTTATAAGCAACATGGCTTTTTCTCCTAGCAGAGGTGCTGTAGAAAACCTACTTGCTCTATAACCAACCTTCAGTAGTTTGATAGAGAATTGAGTGCCTACATGTTTGAATATAAATCTTTATATTTATCAGAGAAGTTAACCATTTCTTTCATATTTGTGCTACTGATATTACAATTATATGTTCCATATAATAGTGACTATAACAGTAAAATAATGATAAAAGCATACATAGACTGTTTCCTTTTTTGAAGATATTTCAAAGCATATTATAGAGTTGACTTTCACAATGTTTCACAAAAGTTTCTATGCTTACAATCTTAACATAAATGTGGCATACCTAAAATTCTCAGTAGCTCTGAGAATTCTCATTTCCACAAAGCTTACTTGCAAGACCATAATTATCATTTTGAAACCACATGTGGACTGAGGCTTGGTTCCAGCTGACTGTGCATAGCCGAGTAAGCACATTGAGGATGGAATCACGGATGTCTCTGAAACTTCACAAGGGAAATGTCAGCACACCTTAAGTGCTTCCACTTTATTTAATTTACTGCCTCAAAAAATGAATCTTGGCTGCCATTCTACCATTTATCTGTTAAAATAATCTAACCTGCCATCCATCTATCTTATCTTTATTCTTGATATTCTCCTTTTTTTCAGGGATTCCGATTGTTCTAGGAACCCAAGCAGTGATCATTGCTATAGAATATGTAGTTCATGGGCAATGAAATTTGAGTCTAAAAGCATGTGCTTATCTTAGTTTGAGCATATGTAGAGTGTGGCAATTTGTCTTTAATCAAAAAAAGGGTTCAATACATCCTGTTATTACTTATCTGATTGGACAGTTAGCCCTCCCCTGTGCCTGAGTGTCAGCTGTGTTCAGTGTAAAGTAAGACCATGGTTGGCATCTTAGTTTGGAAGGAGATGTGTAGAGAAAGTGTTTAATGATCTGCTTGTGTATCTCTTACTATGGTCCTAGACATAGGACCAACATTAACTTTAAATTTGCAGTTATAAAATTTATGTAGTGTCTGTTTGAGAGTGTGAGATGTTATCTTATTGACATGTGAGAAAAAAAAGGATTGTATGAAATCAAGGACATATAACCTTAACACAGCAGGAAATAAATTGATGTGTGTGTGTGTGTGTGTGTGTGTGTGTGTGTGTGTGTATTTATCACATATTTATCATTGTAAAAATCCGTTACACTTTACAGTTAATAACAGCTGTATGCATTTCATTGTGTCCAGATTTCATCTTGCAGTGACTGATGTTGATTTTCATCCTGACAGGGTTTAGAATCACTGATGAGACAAGTCTCTGGACTGTGTGTGAGGTAGTATCTCGTTTACATTACTTGGGATGAGAACAGCACACCCTTAATGTGGACAGAAGCACTCCATAGGCTAGAGTTCCAGATGTTATAAAAATAAGGAAGCTCGCTGAGCACCGGCATTCATCGCTTTCTATTCTCTTCTTCCTGACATGGAAACACTCTGGAAACACATGGCTCTTGCCACTATGATAGACTATTTTCTTGAACTGTGCAACAAAAACACACCCATCTTTCCTGAAACGGCTTTGAAAAGGGTGTTTTGCCACAGCAGTGATAAAAGTAATACCCATCTCTATAAAATATCACTTAAAAACAAATACTCAAGAGCTGAGATTCTGTAGAAGCCCTGATATCGATATCCAAAACACAACTCATGGTACTCACTAGATGATTATTAAATATTCATTAAACTGTTAGTTAAATTAGCTTGTTTGAAGACATACACGCGCTTGCGCACATACATACGCACGCATGCACAATTGAATAAAAAAATTAGTTTGAACAAACTTGATAATAGCTATGGAAATGTTTCTCTTCTTCTTTTCCAATATTTAGTGAGCAAATAATTCTATGTACATAAACATGGATGCAATGTGTCTATTTTTGAAGTCTGAATTCTGTTTCTGAATAGAAATATGGAGGGAGAGAATCAAATAGCCATTCTAATCTCTATCATTTATGCAACGTTAAGCTTCTCAGATTTTCTAGCCTTCACTTACTATGACTAAGGACAAATCTTTCTGAAAATGTGAAAGGCAGGGCAGAGGCTGGGCTGAGTGCACAGGGAAAGGACTTGGAGCCTCTAGTCCCCACACTGAGATGTTGCACGTTCTTCCTCACCACATGAGTAGAGATCCGGTGCAGCGCAGCTGCGGGATAAACGACACATTCATCCCAGTCGATTTTAACAGCCTCCTCTTTGCACATTTGCATAGAACTTAACTTGCAAACAGCCATGGGAAGCTCATAAAATCTCAGCCTGTGTTGACCATAAAAAAAACCCTAAAAGGTATTTTTGTGTATTGCTGGGTTTGTGTACTTCCTTGGAGTACTAAGGAAACTACAGGAGCCTTTAAAACTAATTAACAGCCCCCTATTGGGGACATGGAGCTTGGCAGTGATTTATGCCGGGTAGAAGAAGAAACCTGTACAATAAGGACTTCTAAAGCTGTGTGCACATCTGAGGAATTTTTATGAAGTTGTGTTATTTATGGCACATACCTCCGATTACTCACTTATGGGTGGAAAGTGGAATAGAATTATTTAATATATCCCTGTCCTAATAGGAGAAGCAATAGCAGATAAATTATCTTTATGTCCTGTGTAGATTTACAGTGTGCAGAACTGAAAGTGGGAATTTTCCACTTTTCCTATAAACAAGATGCTTCGGACTGACTAGGAAGAAGGGTTATCATAAGGAGAGGAAGAAAGATGAAATAGGGAATGAATTAAGGGGTGAAACTATCACAAATTCACTGTACTCATGAATAATAAAAAAATTACAAAACAGGATCCTTCATTTTAAGACTAGAAAGTCAAGTAAAAACACCATTCGTGCCATAAGCTGTGGTACTTTTGATATGTTTGCAAACATCCATGGAGTCGGCAGAGAAGACGACCTGGTGTGGTTACTGTGATTGCAATGATCTGGGCTTCCAGAGTTCTCTTCTATCTGCAACACAATGATTTGCTGCTGTGAAGCTGTTCCTTCTACCAGCACTGCTTCCCTCAGGGAAGCTTCTGCAGAAGCAGAATCATTTTCAGTGGTCAAGTGTCTCTCACAGCGCCCTAAAATAGAGTTATGAGGAGCCTAGATGTATCCTAGCCCTCCCTCCCTCCCATTCCTTCTCAGGTGAGCAAGTTCTCAACCGACACTGTCAAGTAAATGGGCTGGAAGCCAATCCAGAAAATGGCGCAGAAAAGTATACTTAGGTCCAAGCAGAAATATATTAGAATTCCCAGGCACGGACTAAAGATCCAGAATCACCAGAGGATGTGACTCCCTTCGGTTTCTCGGGGCAACTCAGTGAACACTGGAAGATTTTGCAGCTTCCCATTCTCAGAGTTTGATCATGAAACCGAGTATGAACTTGAGACCAAAGCTTCCAGGGGCCTGCCTGGTACGGCGCAGTGGCATCCTACATGGAGATCACCACTGGACTCATAACAAAGAAACTTTGATTGCAGAAACCCAAGAGCCAGAGAGTTATACTGCAGCTGAACCCTGGTCTTCTTCTATTATAGAAAGTACCTCGAAGATGGCTAAATTGCAAAACAGGGGGCAAATAAGGGGCACGAAGTAAAAGTTAGGCTCTGGGTTTAAAAAACCCAACATCTGGTAAACCCCTGTAAGATCCAGGGCTGTGGGCTGGAGAGATGGCTAGGGATTAAAACGCTGTCTTGCAAGCAGAAGGTCCTGAGTTTGGATCAAAGGTCCCATGTAAAAACACCAGGTGGAAAGGGTGCTGGCATTCACTTTTAGCGTTGACTGGTGGATCCTGGGAAATCCCAGCGCAAAGTGCAAAGCACAAAGGAGGTAGAAACAATTCAGGATGATTCCTGAAGTTACCCTTGGTCCTCCACAGGGACACAGTACCCTCTGATAGACACACACACACACACACACACACACACACACACACACACACACACACAGATTAAGTAAGTAAATAAATAAATACCCTCTGATACACACACAGAGAGAATAGATAGATAGATAGATAGATAGATAGATGATAGATAGATAGATGATAGATAGATAGATAGATAGATAATGAAGTTTAAATTTTAAATTTTTAAATTTAAATTTTAAATTTTTTTATTATGTATTCAAGGTGCGTGTGTGTATGTGTGTGTGTGTGTGTGTGTGTGTGTGTGTGTAGAACCACGGGCGAATTCAGGAACCACCATGGACCACCTCCATCTCCTCCTTGTTTACTCTGCCAGGGGATTCACAGGCTCCACCCTACCAGGAGCAGAAACACAGGCCACCCCTGCTTCCACCCTGCTTCTATACATGGGGTCTAGGATCTGAACTCAGGACCCTCTGCCTGCAAGGCAGAGGCTTAACCACTGAGCCACCTCTCCAGCCCCAACATCTTTGAGCACAATTCTTATCCTTGAACATGGGTATTAACATAGCACGACTGACAGAGCAGCATGTAGGTTCATAACCAGTTACATCACCTCTAATCAACCATCATGCCCTTTTCAGTTTCTGGTCTCTGGTGTTCATCGATGAGCCTCTGTTCCCATCTCTTCATCCTCATCTGTCCTTTTCCCTGAGAGCTACAAAGTGACAGGCAATCTCTGATTTCTCACGACATGTCTGTGATTATATGAATATTTAAAATGGCTTTCTCAGGTTGACAGGAGCCCACGGAACTGTGCGGTGGCCATGGCAAAATATTGGTGCTTTAGCTGAGGTGCCAACCCCACCTTTAGGAGGGGAGGGTCTAATATATAGAAAGATGAGCATCAGGCACAGTCTCTTTTAAGCCCTCATTATATCTCATCTAGCCATCAAAGAGAAGGCTGTTTCTGCCTAGCAAACTTCAGTTCTGTTGTAAAAATGCAAGGGAAGTAATATGTCTAAAGCCACAAACCTGACATCCACGTCCTGAAGAATTACATCAGAAGGACAGCATTATACTCCGTGGACTATTCAAAAACCCTGTCTACTTATTCATCTCTGCAGACTCGCTTTTCTTCTATAACAATAAGCTAAGACTGGATCCTGAATACATGAAGTACTGATGGGACTTTTGAGGAAGGAAAGGAATAACTTCAGATTCAAAGTCCAGACTTCCCACACCTGCTATTGTGTGAATTAAGTTAAGAGGCTGACAATCCACTCCCCTAAGTTCCTCCTTACAGAGCTGTAGTAACTGCCTCCTGAGATTAGGCCAGCAGATCCAGTGAGGATGCAGACTGCCATTAGCATAACGTGCAGGGAGCCTCAACAGCACCTTGATTCAGGAACAATTTGAAGGCCTGAAAATAAATCACTGAAGGTCCAAGATAGTGACAGCTGTGGGGATAGCAAAGGGTTTTCCATTAATAACTGAAAGAAAAATGGGCCGGTCAGAAGGGGATAGTGGCTTAGACATTGTGGATATGTAATATCTGATTCATTAACCCAGAAATGACATCTCCAGGAGTTTTTTTTTTTCAGCAACTCATGATGCCATGGAAGACTTGATGCATGAGAGGGGCTGAGGGGGTTCCACATTTTTTATTCATACATTCATAAATTTGCTTTTTTATTATTATTTTTTTATTATTATTACTGTTTCCACTCATACAAACTTAACAGGTACACCAGTCCCCTCGCTCCCTCTCTCCACCTCCCCCTGATCCCCCTGCTCCCCTCTCCCCCTTCTCCTCCCTCCCCATCCCCCAGTGTCCCCCCCCATCTACAGAGCATTCTTTAATATGCATGCCAAACTCTCCTCTGGGTCCTCCTCTCCAATGAGGTGAAAGGACCCAGGGGCATTACCCAGAACCCTTTCCTGTGTTCCTCTTAAACTTAGGAACACTACTGTGACTGTCAGTCCCTAGCCTCCAAGGATCCTAGGGCCTTTAGTCCATGCTAGACTTTGTGGGGTCAATAATGTGTTGGACATAGCGCAGGTCATGCAAAGCCCTATTATGATTGGTTCGGCCCTAACTTGTGTGAAGTATCTTGCTTATCATTACTCTTCCCATCCTTATGGTCTTACAATCTTACTGACCCCTCTCCTGCAAATTTCCCTGAGCTTCAAGATGGGGAGAGATTAGGCTGGTCCAGTTCCAGGTGGTTGATATAGAATCTCTGATGTTCTGAATTATGGTTTGTTGACTTTTTTTTTTTTTATTTTGCTGCTCCTGCAATGCCCTTGACTCCATCCTGATGGGTATTGGATGTCATCCCCTGGCCAGAGATGAAAACCTGTTAAATTAGAGTCTTGTTATAAGAGTATATTCAAAGGTAGATGGAATAAAAGTAGGAGACTGTGGTGAGAGAGGGTTAATCACCCATTAGGAAAATGGTAACTATCTATATGGCAGACTATATGCCCTCCCCTTCTGGTGAGATCATACCTCATCAGTTGCAAATGATCAGGAAGGAAAGTCTGTGAACTTAACCAGATGTCTCATTACTTACTTGCAGTCCTTGATGGTGGCCCCTTTTCTCTGCTGTAACATGGTCCCCTCTCTTCTTGTTTCTGGTGGGGCTCTCCTTCCCCATCCCTCCTGTTTGTAATCTTTACAATTACTGTAGGTATTATAGAGATTTGTCTTTGAGTGTCTCTAAGTGGGTTTGGTACTAGGATCCACCTATTAGGGAGTACATACTGTGCTTAATTTTCCGTGTCTGGGATAGTTCACTCAATATAATTGTTTCTAATTCCATCCATTTCCTGGCAAATTACATTAGTTCATCATTTTTGATGGCTGAATAGTATTCCATTGTATAAATGTACTACATTTTCCTTATCCACTCGTCAACTGTTGGACAATTGGGTTGATTCCATGACTTTTCTATTTTAAACATTGCTGCTGTGAACATGATCATGCTTGTGCTATCGAGGTGAATTTTTGCTGTATGGGGGGTTGTTCACGAAAGTGGAATCCCAGGGTTATATGGCATTTCAATCTTTAACTTCTTTAAGAATCACCAGATGGCTCGTCAGAGTGGCTCTATGAGCCTGCATTCCCACCAGCAATTTGGAGAGTGCTCCTCTTTCCACATCCTCTCCAGCACTTGGTGTTGTTTGTATTGTGGATTTTTGCCATCCTGACAGGGGTGAGATGATATCTCAGGGAAGTTTTGATTTGCATTTCCCTGATGGCTAAGGATGTGGAACATTTTTTAAGATATGTGTTAGACATTTTAATTTTACTCTTGATAAAGTTTCTTTTAAGTCCAAGGCCCGCCGTTTTTTTAATTGGGCCATTTGTTTCCTTGAAGTTTAGTTTTCTAAGTGCTTTGTGTACTCTGGAAAATAGAGCTCTATCAGATATGTGGTTACTGAAGATTTTTCTCCCATTCTGTGGGTTGCCTTTGTGCTCAAGTTACAATCTCTTTATCTGAACAGAAGCTCTTTAATTTCACAAGATCCCATCTGTTGAGTGTTGGTTGTAGTGACTGTGTTATTGGATGTCCGTTTAGGAACTGTTGGCCTAGCCCAATCAGCTTGAGGGAGTTTCCTACCCTTTCAACTATGGTTTTTATAGTCTCTGGCCTTATATAGAGGTCCTTGATTCATTTGGAATTAATTCTTGTACATGGTGACAAGTACGGGTGCAGTTTTAATCTTCTACATGTGGAGATCCAGTTTTTCCAGCACCATTTGTTGAAGATGCTGTTCTTTTTCCATTGGATTTTATGGGCCCCTTTGTCAAAGATCAAATGGCTGTCGCTGTGTGGGATTATATCTGGGTCTTCATCCCTTATCCATTGATCTGTGTGTCTATTTTGGAGCCAATACCAGGCTGTTTGTACAACTTTGGATTTATAGACTAAGGTTTGATATGGTGATACCTCCAGCCGCGTTTTTGTTATTCAGGATTGTTTTTGCTATCCTGGGTCTTTTGTGCCTCCATATGAACTTTGAGATTGTTTGGTCAACTTCTTTGAAGAATTGCTTTGGGATTTTGATTGGTATAGCATTGAATCTGTATATTGCCTTTGATAGGATGGTCATTTTTATGATGTTGATTCTGCCAATCCAGGAACATGGGAGGTCTTTCCATCTTCTGGTGTCTTCTACAATTTCTTTCTTTAGGGTTTTAAAGTTTTCATTATACAGGTCTCTTACTTCCTTGGTTAGGTTTATACCAAGGTATTTTATTTTTTTAGGGGCTATAGTAAATGGGATTGTTTCTCTCAGGGCTTTTTCACTTCTTTCATTCTGGGCATATAGGAAGGCCACTGATTTTTGTACGTTTATTTTGCATACTACCACCCTGCTGAACTTCTGTATTAGTTCCAGGAGCTACCTGGTGGAGTTTTGGGGATCACTCAGGTATAAGATCATGTCATCAGCAAATAGAGATAACTTGACTTCTTCCTTGCCAATTTGAATCCCTTTTATGTCCCTTTCTTGTCTTATGGCTTCAGCTAAGACTTCAAATACAATATTGAATAGAAGTGGTGAGAGTGGACAGCTTTGTCTAGTTCCTGATCGAAGTGGGAATGCTTCAAGTTTCTCCCCATTGAATATAATCCTTGCTGTTGGCTTGTTGTATACAGCTTTTATTATATTGGTAAAGGTTCCTTCCTTTCTAACCTTCTCTAGGGTTTTGATAATAAAGGGCTGTTGGATCTTTTGAAAAGCTTTTTCTGAATCTATCAAGAGTATCATGTGGTCTTGAAGTTTGGACTGGTTTATATGGTGAATTAGATTTATTGATTTGCATATGTTGAACCAACCTTGTGTGCCAGGGATAAAGCCTACTTGATCCCTGTGGATGATCTTTTTTATATGTTTTTGAATCTGATTTGCTAAGACTTTGTTGAGACTCTTTGCATCTGCATTCATCAGAGAGATTGGCCTATAGTTTTCTTTTTTAAGTGTATCTTTATTAGGTTTTGGGATTAAGATGATATTAGCTTCATAGAAGGAATTTGGTAGTGTTCCTTCCTTTGCTATTTGATGGAACAGTTTAAGGAGTATCGATATTATTAGCTCCATAAATGTCTGGTAGAAGTCTATGCTGAATCCATCTGGTCCAGGACATTTTTTTGGTGGGAAGATTTGAGATTACTTCCTCGATTTCCTTATATGTTATAGTACTATTTAAATAATTCACAACTTCTTGATTCAATTTAGGTAAGTTGTGTTTACTTAGGAATTCATCCATCTCTTTTGTGTTGTCAAATTCCACAGAGTATAAGTTTTTGAAATATGATGTCATAATTCTCTGGATTTCATGGGTATCAGTAATGATTACTCCATGTTCATTTCTAATTTTGTTAATTTGGGTTTTCTCTCTCTTGCTTTTGGTTAATTTAGCTAGGGGTGCATCAATCTCATTGATTTTTTCAAAGAACCAGCCTTTTGACTGGTTGATTTTCTCAATTTTGGATATTTCTCTCCTTATTTTGTTAATCTCCTCTCTTCTATTGCTTTTGGGATCAGATTGCTCTAGTTTTTCTAAAGCTTTAAGCTGCATTGTTAAGTTTTTTATTTCTGATGTTTCCATTTTTTTGACGTAGGCATTAAGAGCTATGAACTTACCACTTAGGACAGCTTTCATTGTGTCCCAGAGATTTTGGTAAGTTGTATTTTCATTATCGTTCACTTTCAGGAAATCTTGAATTTCCTTTTTAATTTCTTCCTGAATCCAATTCTCCTTCAGCATCATAGTGTTAAGTTTCCAGGAGTTAGTGTATTTTCTGTTTCTTGTTGTGTTGTGGATGTCAAGCTTTAGGCCGTGGTGGTCTGATAAGGTACAGGGTAGAATTTCAACTTTCCTGTATATGTGGAGATTTGTTTTGTGGCCCAATATGTGATCTATTTTGGAGAAAGTTCCAAGTGCTGCTGAGAAAAATGTGTATTCTTTGGTGCATGGATGAAAAGTTCGGTAGAGATCTGTAAGGTCCATTTCAGTAAGGGTTTGATTAAGCTCCAAAGTGTCTCTGTTAAGTTTTTGAGAAGGTGGTGTTGAAATACCCAAGTATTATCGTTTTGGGATTGATTTCTCGCTTTAGACATCGTAGGGTTTTCTTAATGAATGTGGGGGGGGCCATATTGGGTACATGTATGTTCAGTATTGTGAAGTCTTCCTGGTGAATTGTACCTGTGACTAAAATGTAGTATCCATCTATGTCTCTTTTGATTTTTTTTTGGTTTGAAGTCCACTTTGTCCAATAGCATAATGGCTACCCCTGCCTATTTTCTGGTTCCATTAGCTTGCAGAATTGTTGACCAGCCTTTTATTTTTAGGATGTACCTATCCTTTGTGGTGAGATGGGTTTCCTGCAGGCAGCAGATTGATGGATTGTAATTTTTAATCCACGTTTGTAATCTGTGTCTCTTGATCGGTGAGTTAATTCCATAACATTTAATGTTATAATGGAGAAACTATTTTTAATTCCAGACATTTATTATGTATAGTGGCTTATTGTAAATGTATTGTTTTGCTTTTAGGTTTTGGTGGTATTATACTTCCCTTCTGTTCTCCTGGATATGCCTGTTATTTTCTTCAAGCTTGAGTATCATTTCTAGCATTTTTTGAAGGTCTTGTTTGGTGGACATGTATCCCTTCAAGTTGTCTTTGTGCTGGAATATTTTTCTTTCTTCCTCGATCATGATGGATAGTTTTGCGGGGTATATCAGTGTGGCTGACATTTTTGCTCATTCAATACTTGAAGTATGTCTCTCCAAGCTCTTCTTGCTTTTACTGTTTCCATTGAGAAGTCATTTGTTATTTTAAGAGGTTTACCTTTAAAAGTGACTTGTTTTTCTTCCCTTGAAGCTCTCAGCACCATTTCTTTATCTTGAATGTGGAGTGTTTTAACTATTATTTGCCGTGGCGAGTTTCTATATTGATCATATCTGTTTGGGGTGCGGAATGCCTCTTGTATATGGATGGGCCTCTCTTTTTTTAGATGAGGAAAGTTTTCCTTGATGATAGTTTGAAAAATTTCCTCAGGTGTGGTATTTTGAGATTCTTGCTCTGGTATTCCATGAATACGCATGTTCGGCTTCTTCAGGGTGTCCCATAACTCTTGAATATTTCTCTTGAGTATATTTTTGGCTTTAACAACCTCTTCCTTTGAGCTGGTTAATACTCCTACTTTGTCTTCAAGGTTTGAAATTCTATTTTCTGCTTCCTTAGTTCTGCTGATAAGACTCTGTGGAGTTCTGGGTTGAAGATAACTTGTCTTTTAGTTCAGTTTTAAACTTTGCTTGAGTCTGTTTTAACTCTCTATGCCTGTTTTTTTTTTTTTCTTGAACTGTTTTTCTCAACTCCTCCAAGTGTCTGTTGTGTTCCTCTTCAAAGTGATTGATTCGATTATGTAATTCCTCCCAGATTTCCTCTTTCATAGTATTGAACATGGTAATGATCATATTTTGAAAGTTCTTATCCTGGGTTAGGCTTTCTTGGCTATTTTCCGTGGGTTTGTTCTGGTTGGAATCTATCATTATGGGATTAATTCCTTCAGTGGGAGATTTGTTTTCTTGAGTGTTGTTTCTCGTGGATTTGCACTTTGACTTGGACATTGTCGTTTTAACTCTTAAGACCTTCTTTCAATTTCTGTGCGTTTTTCATTGAACTGAATTATTTGGCATAGAGCAGTTTCTGCTTCAACTGGCTGGTGGGAGGAGCTGGGTCCCACAGGCTGCCTGGGGTTTCGGGGGTGGACAATGGGGGGGGGGAAGCTTACTTAGGTCGCTGTGAGTCCTGGATGGACTGCAAGCGTCCTGGGCGGGTGGGGAAAGGGAGGAGGGGACCGTGGCAGGGCGCTATTTAACCTGGGCTGCTGGGGCGTGGCCCAGGGGGATCCTCTCCCGCCAGGCCCAGTGCTGGATTGCCTGGCTGGTGGGAGGAACTGGGTCCAGTGAGCTGCCGGGGGTTTGGGGGTGGGCGGGGTGAGCTTACCTAGGTCCCTATGAGTCCTGGCTGGACTGCGCGCATCCCGAGCGGGTGGGGAAAGGGAAAATTCCTTTTTTTTTTTTTTTTTTTGGCCTGTGAATGTTGCTCTTGTAACTCCAGGTATAAGGAATATGGTGTGTGGGTAAAGTTATCTATAAGGATGTATTTTTTTTTGTACAAGTACATCCTTCCCTTTCATCACAAAGATTTTGCCTTATGTCTTATTCTATAGTTTCAGGTTCTATGCAGACATTCACAACTAGAGGCAAATTCAGTAAGCTAAGATCTGGTGAAAAGAGAACTGAGTTGCTTGGTTCACCCTCCAAGGCTGCACACACCGCTATGTGAAATGGAGATAGCATGGGCAATGATAAAGGTGGGTGTGGCACTGTGGGGTATGCAGCATCTGACCCATAGAATGTTATTGCGTGTGAAACCTTGGTGCTCCGTGATTGACATTTTTGGTACCACAGACCTTGGGAGAATCATATTCCAGTGTGGGCTATTCTGAAAAGACCATCTGATGTGATGCATGCATAAATGTATGGTCTGCAGTTGTGAAAAAGGCATTGTAACTGTCACTCATAATAGCACAGCTCACCTTGTATAACTGGTCATAAATCCTGGCCGAGTCCTGCTTCCGGATGATACAGAGAAGAGCATACAGAAAAATAAATGCTTTTAATAAACGTGCCGCAAATACAAACATCAGGTCATCTCTAAGGAATTTGCAAAGAACTTTGGGTTTTATTTGCTTGGTTAGGCTTTACATTGAAGTCTAAACTTTCTTAATTGATTTTTCTTACTTCTTTCACCCAGAACTCTCTCATTTTGCAGGACTTTGCACATTGCCACAGAGTTTCGAAGCCAGAAATCATTCCTGATTTAGATTTATGGGAAGTCTTTGCATGTTTTACAACCACAGATTTTTCTTCTACTTCTAGCAAAGCATGCTTAATTGTACACAAAAAATAATATCTCTATTTTGGAATGACTTTATTTAAATCCTTGATGATATATGGGTGCTGTGTTTTAGTTCCCATGGGCATTTATTTGTCCCCCTGTAAAATATTAAGTCCTTACCTGAACAAGCCTGCATGGCAGAGTCTAATTGATTAGCATCTTTCTTCTTTGAGCCTATCTTTACGGAGGAGGGGTAGGGTTCTATTTAGTTTTTGTTTGCTTTTATTATTTCCTTAAAATCTCTGACTGGTTATTGCACTCCTGTATCATTTTGAAATTTATAGCCTATTTAATAGCATTTTTATTTTTTATGATCATGTCAGTCTTACCCATAAGAGTATCTCAGGGAATATGTTTTGAGTTTCCTTCAATAGCAACCACATCTAGAAACCACCTAACTGAATTATGAGTTTTATTTTTTTTACCAGGGGGAGCTATGAAACAGAAATGATTTTAGATGTAGATTATAATAATAATTTGGAAGCATCTTCATGATCTGTGAGTTTCATATCACTTTCATGCCTGGAACTCCCTGTGATTATTACCGTTCTAATGGAATAGTAAAACCCTTCCCCATACATCCAAAATAATCTCTCCATCAGAGGTGTTTGCAAGGGAGCGAGGGTATGCTTAGTACTGAATTGTTCACCAAAATGTCAAGAACATTTTGTTCAAATTATCCCAAAGGACAACATGATTTGGCATTTCTTCCTTGGAGAGTATGTGCACTAGAGCTGAACACGAAGCCATCATTAATAGAAAATTTACAAACAGGACCATTTATTGGAAGCATACAGCAATACCTCAGGGAATTCAAAAGCAGAAAGCAGCCTCGTGTAATATACCAGAAAGGCAGAAAACTGTCCGCAAACAAGGGGTCCTCCTCTGTTTCCCTCTGATCCACAGACTCAGGTGTGATGTGTATCACTGACCTAAACAAATGTGGCCATGTGGTGATGGAGTAAGAGAATGGACATTATTAAAGCCAGCATTTCAGAGAGCCAACCAGGTGCCAGGGCCCCTTGCAGGTTTCCTAAACAGATTGACTCAGTCAATCATCACTATCGCTATGGGAGAGGAAGAAAGGAAACAGAGGGAGAAATTAACATGCTTGCTCCAGGTCACAAGAATTGATAAATACAAAAAAAAAGAGAGAGAGAGAGACATCGACTGCCTGAGTTTTATGAGTTTCAGTTTTTCCTCTTTCTCTGCCAGTTTTCTTTGTCTGCTTTTCTGCTTCAGTCTGTACCAAACAACCCCAGCCCTAGTTCCAGTACTAGACAGAGATGGACTACCTTTTCTGTATTCCAATTCCAGTTTCTTGGGAGAGATCATTTGCTTGGTCAATCTGAGTCAAATGTTCAACCCGCAGGGTTCAAGGGAAATGGGGTCACTTACTTCTGACCTGACAGCCTGGTACTGCTGAGTTCATATGGCCTTCGTAGTCACCCACCAAAGCTGTCTGTTATAATTTGTAACTTCTCACATCTGAAACTCTTATTCACAATATCTACTATACTTCTCCATATTTCTTCAACTATTAATTTTAAATCAATCTAGTTTATTATATTCCTCCAAGAACCATCTCAGACAAGATGAATTGTGATGTATAGACTTGGGGAATTCCGTTTTATTTCTGTCTTCTTGCTTCCATTGCTCACTAGATGAGAGGGAATTTACACACCAAATAAACACAATGGAGCTCTAGCAGACTACAATTTCTATCCAACAAAGTAGCTAAAATTAATTGCCTCACTTAATTCTTACATCCAGTGTGTGAAAGAGAATCTATATTGCTTCCTATTTAAGAATGAGGAAACTAAAGCAAAGTGATTTTAAATTAAGGCCCCTGATCACGCTGTTTAAAAGAGAAAGAATCCAGACCAAACCTACTCTTTATATGAGAACCTAGATTTTAAACTTAAACTAATATATATGGGGCATTTTTATCTGAAAAATAGCATATTGACATCAGCCATGTAAATCATTTATAGATAAAAATCTTTTTTTATAATAACAGGTGCTTACTCTTAGAATAGTGGTTGTCCCTGAAACTCGCAATTTCACGGACAACCTAATAACGTCTCCAAAGTGACAACACCTAGAAAGAGGTGTTCCTTTTCAGGTGACACACTCTTCTGAAGTTTAGATGCCTAGCCTTGGATTCTAAGTATGTTCTGTCAAAACTGAGCAGACACTACTAACTTTAAAGTTCATTTGCTAATCTCAGATGATGATTTCTACCTTTCACAATTTATGAGATTAAATAAGGTTGATGTGTGCCTAGTTATTGGCTGGTACTGTTAAAAGATGCTCAGCACAGTCTTGGATCTCTGTTGCTGCTTCCTTCTGTCCACATTCCATGTGTGGCAGATGAAATTATTCACTACATGACAGACAGAGAAGATAGTATGAAGTATATAACCTTGAAAGTCAAATTTCCACTGATTTGCTTCTTCCAAATAGCTCTGACCACTTCAGATTTCCAGAACATTCCCAAATAGGGCTGCCTGATGGATATCAAGCTCTTAATGAAGGAAGTGTATATGGAGAAGGGGAAATACTTCATATTCAACCCATAATGGCATGGTACAACCTGAGTATGATGTGGTTTAGAATTTTCTGTGTTGAGATAAGTGCATCATTGCTTTCCAATTCAGCCTGATTCAAAATCTCAAGATGCACACAAAATGGGATCCTTCATGCCAGAAAGTAGCACATGTGTCCCAGTTTCCTTTTCACAGAGTCCTTGTTTCCATCTGAAACCTTATGAGCAGCATCATTACCGTCCACATTTCTGTCAGGATTCCCATCTGAGTTCTCACTGGAAAAACACCCATGAAGCTCTGATTACAGAATCATTGGTTTATTTCCACCCTGATTCTTTAAATCCTTCTAATGTTTTCCATGAGCCATCTCCGGATATTCAAAACCACATATATAGCCACAGCAATGACCTCACTTTTCTGGTAACAATGTTCTTGTGTTTGTTCCTTTTCTCATCTCTGTGGCAAAATGTCTGACGGAACCATTTCAGGAACCATCTTCAGGAAGGAAAATGTATTTTAGCTTAACTTGTCTGGAGGTTCAGTTCCTGGTCAGTGTTTCACATGGGCCCCTTTTGCAGCTGAGCATCATAGCAGCATGAGTGAGCATCTTCCTTGTGTTAGCAGGAAGCACAGAGAGTATGGAAGGAACCAGGACTGCCACTTTCAAAGAAATACCTTCAATAATGTTCCTCCTCCTGTTTTTAGGTCCTACTTGCTAAAATTTCCAGAGCTTCCCAAAGTACCTCCAGCAAGAGATCAAGGTGCCCAAATACAAGTCTTTGTGGGAGGAACTTCATATCAAAACCATGGCAAAAATCCTTCCCTTCAAGCTTCCCTTGACTATGTGCCTAAGCCATTGCTGGATAGTGGCCAAGCTACAGTGTAGGCTCAGCACCAGGTTTTCATAGCCCCCTAGTTTCTTTTTTGGTCTCCTCATGAGAAAGTAAGACAGGCCCTCCAATCATTTGCTGCTTACTATCTTGATACATGATAAATCATTCTTCTTAAAAATTGTAGTTATCATTGTGTGTTTATGATGTCTATTTGAAGGTGTATGTGTGCCACAGCATACCTATGGTGATCAGAGGACCACTTTGCAAAAGGTGGTTCTGTCCATTGCCACTAAGTGACTTTTGGGGATTGAACTCAAGCCACCAGTCTTGGCATGGCAAACTCTTTGACCTACTTCACCATGTGGCTGGCCATACAAGTCATGTCTTGATGCTGGAGTCTGGAGTTGATTGGAAAGTAGTTTGCGTTCTTCTTTTCAATTATTTTTTGAGAGAGAGAGAGAGAGAGAGAGAGAGAGAGAGAGAGAGAGCAAGAAAGGTCCAAGGACAACTTCCAGATGTAATTTCTTTCTACCATATGGGTTTCTGGGTATTAAACACAGATCAATACGTATAAGCAGAGATTTTACCTGCTGAGCCATCCTGCCTTCCCTTTTTCTTTTTTACTTCAAAGTTTTCTCAGACTTTGTTTTCCAAGATACAGAACATCATTTGTTTTCCCCAGTCTGTCTGGCAAAGACAAGGCAGGCGGACCACTTTTTAGCTATTTCTGGGTAGAGATAGATGGCAGGGTAGTCTTGGAAGGAGAATCACAGGTGAACCTGGCTTCCTTGCAAACAGTAGCTGGGCTGCAGATTGTTGTGGGAGTCATAGGCTGTAGGCTCATCTGCCACCTGAGGTTAGATTTAGACGGCATGAAGATGGTTGCTTGAGAACTCCACGTCGACTCCACCGTAAGTTAACGGTAAGAGAGGCCTTCTTAACGGGATTGACATGTCCTTTGTTTTCCCCTCCCCTGGTAAATATAATTAAATATGAAAGGTGGTGACGGTGGTTGAACATCTGTCTTCAGCTTTCAGATCTTTCACAGTCTGCTGATTGGGTTATGTTTTGCATTATTCCAATGTCCACAGCTGTCAAGCCAAATGGGAGCAGGCCTGCCGAATGGGAGTGTGCAGCCGAGCTTTGTGTTCCACGTGGTAATAGCTGGTGACAGCTTCTGCTCTAAGCAAATTGTTTTCCGTTGGCTGATGGGTCTCAGCTGTTCTAACCTGGGAAGCGATGAGCTTCGCCTTCACTGGGAAGTACACTTTGTTCGAATAGAGTTGCTGGTTTCTGTAGGTGTTATTGTTTGTTTGACTAAGAAAATCTTGCCGGCCTGTGTGCACGGGCATGCAATGATTCTTCGGTCTGTTTCTGATGGCAAGATTCTGATCTTGCCAAATGCTGGAGTTTTCCTACCTATCTATTCCTGATATAGGAGAGAGAGATACATTGACACAAGAGCAAGCAGAGGATTTCTGACCCTTCCCTTCTACCAAGTGCCCCAGGATTGATTTCTCATCTCCATGGGAGCATTTGTTTCCAGTTCGAATTCTTTTCCTGGTGGGTGAGGTTAGCTCACACCAATGTCTCTGAGTAAGAGTGGAGAAATGCTAAATAAATAGCCAATCCGGAGATACCCAGGCTTTCCCTCACAGTTATCAGATCTTCAATCTCAATTACATATGCTGTGATTATCTACACAAGGCACCAGAGCGGAACGTGTTAGAGGTGGAAAGGTCGAGAAGATTTTCCCAGTTGCTTTCTTGTTGTCTCTGCCTTTTTTTCTGGCTCAAAATAGTCTTAGAAAAGAATTTAAATATATTTTGACCTAAACATGCAAATATTGAACCATTGCTTGGCTGCTTAAATTTTAATAAGAAAAAGGATATCTATTGTTTCTCAGAGAATATTGTACCTTGATGAAATCTTAGCCATAATTATGAACTCTAACTCCAGTTCTAGCTTTGAGTAAATGTATCACCACTGACCATACTTTTCAGTTAGGTACTGGGATGTGGCTGATATGACTGAGAGAAACCCAATGTTTATTTTTTTATTTCAGTGAACATTAAATCATGATATTCACATGTGACCGATGACGATGAACATGAATCTTTAAAGATGAGACTTTAAAGTATTTATCTATTATAAATGGGGTGAGTATTTCTTGTAGCTCCATTTTCCTGGCAGAAGTGAAGGAGCATCAATATTGCCTGGAAGGAAACCACTGGCCATCTCTAGAGTCTACTACAGGAGGGAGCAAGTCACAGATAACATTCATAGTCTTGAATGCACAACAAAATACAAAATATTAATAAATTATGCAATGTGTGACTTCCCCAAATCACTATGAAAAATCAAGTTTTTTACATCTAGGTTAGAAGTCCTCAAAGGTACATATTCTTGTCTTCCTTATCTTGCAGACAATGAAGTAGAGAAAGGGTAAATTCTTTCCTAAGCTAAAATAATGAGTCGACATGGGGGAAATGTCTTTGGCTCAATTCTGCCTCTAACATCCTCAGACACAATGACACTTACTATGTTGAGAATAAACTTCGAATCCAACTTGCTTTCAGAGAGATTAATAAATCGCACATCTGAATGTTATGCTGTCAATATTCAAAGCACTCTTCTTATCTTCTCTTGATGATTATACTTAAGAGAAAATTATGTCTGCAGGGGACTAACACAGAGTAAATAGTCCACAAGAGATATTATCTTTTGTGACATTTCTATGATCTCTAATTGCCTGGGTAATATCAGTCAAAAGAGTCATCGAGTCATAAATGACTATCATGCGTTTCTTCCCTACATATCTTCAATGACAAAAAAACACAAGATTAGAGCCTAAAGATTTTTTGACACATAAATGTTTAAAATTTGTATTAATTAGCATAATAACTTTGACATATACTTTAGCATGTATTCTTAATAAAAATCATTAAGCAGCACCAAATGTATTCATTGGATAAAAATATTATATGTAAATGCATACACATATATAATTACATGCCTAGACATATATAGATCTTTTATATACGAGTGTACAGTTAATAATATTCCTTTGCAGCTTTTTAAGTTTTGACAAAGTGCACTGAATAACTCCCCAATGAGTAATTCCAAAGCTTTAAAGGACCCAGATAGAGCAGCCAGAAACATTTTTGCCAACTGCATAGGATCCAAATCACTTAACATCTGCAATATTTGTGTGTATCCTTAGCAATATTTCCTTATTTTGAATATTAAGCAAAAATTCTGTCCTTCCCTGTCAAAATGATCTCTGGGAGAGAAGTTTTCTGTAAATGATATTGAATTATTAATTGATCTAGAAATGGTATCCACAAGCCTTTCCACAGGGTATGGTGCTTTCTTTCTGTCATTCATTTCCCCTGAAACACATTTCCTGGCATTCCCACTCAAAGGACATGTCATCAAACATGCAGGGTGCTGAGGCTGGTGAAAACTGATCTGCTGGTAATATTAACAGGGAGAAAAGAAATTACCACAAAGCACTTAGCTGTCAGCCACATGATCTGGAGTAACTCAATGAAATTGATTTGTTTTAATTCTTTGGTATTTTTAATAGGTCCCATGCTGATTGTCTGTTAATATTCATAGCATTCAATTCATATTAACTCTTTGACTACTAATATTTGTATTCCAATAATTACAATTTCAGAGCTCCTTAATTGGGCTGTGACTTTACAGTGGACACATGGACATACTTATGGCTCTGTAACATTTCAAACGTTCCTTTAAAAAGTGTTTGGGGGGGAGGGAGAGAGAGAGCGATGCACGCCATGGCACAAGGACAGAAATCAGAAGACATCTTACCTTATACCATGTGGGCTTCAAGGGATAGAATTCAGGTAGCAAGTTTTCAGAGCACATACCTTATCCAATGAGCTACCTTGCCCTTGCCAGACTCATATTAAAAATAAATTAATAATCATACACACACACACACACACACACACACACACACACAGTGGTCTCTCAGAAGATGAGCAAAGAAACCAGGGTAGATCTTTTTTAGGTTACCTGCAGAAGATGTAGTCTGCTTGGCACTGAAATGGAAGCAATGGAAAGGAAACTAATACTAGAGAACTCTGGCCATACAAATCTCAGCAATCTATTCAGAATTACATGCCCTGGTCATTGGGGAGCAGTGCCGGGTGCAGGCAGGTAGTTTTGAAACTGAGCTTTGGGAAATTAACATCTGAATGAAGTAAGGGAAGCATCCCAAGCTCTGGATGCTCTTGGATGAGCAATAGATGAAGCAATAAAATAAGGAGGATTCCAGCCATGCCTATCTAGGGCTTTGTCTGAAGAACCTCAGTCTAGTATCTCACAGTGATTAAGGAGAACATCATGTGCAACTAATTCACGACACTTTCCAGGTATAAACATAAAGTGTATTTAGTCATTACTTTTATTTGCATCCATATTAGCCTATAAAGATTAGCAGGTGAATTTGGGGTCATTTTCCTAGATAAGCACCGTAAATACATTGTTTTTGTTCTGCAAAAGGATGGACACATTTATGTGGAGAGAGCAAAGTCTCAAAGAGGAGAGTGGCTAGTGAGCAGGAAGGAAGGAAGGAAGAAATGAAGGAAGAAAGGAAGGAAGGAGAAGAGAGAAGGAAGAGGGAGGGAGGAGGAAGAAAGGAAGGAAGGATGGAAGGAAGGAGGAAGGAAGGAGGAAGGAAGGGAGGAAGGAGGAAGGAAGGAAGGAAAGAGGGAGGGAGGGAGGGAGAGAAGGAGGGAGGGAGAGAAAGAAGGAAGGAGGGAGGGAAGGAGGGAGGGAGGGAGGGAAAGGGAAAGAAGGAAGGAAGGAGGAAGGGAGGAGGGAGGGAGAGAAGGAGGGAGGGAGAGAAGGAATGAAGGAAGGAGGGAGGGAGGAAAGGAGGAAGAAGGAAGGAAGAAAAGAAGGAAAGAAGGAAGGAAGGAGGGAGGGAGAGAGGGAAGGAGGGAGGAAGGAAGGAGGAAGGAAGGAAGAAGGAAGGAGGAAGGAAGAAGGAAGGAAGAAATGAAGGAAGGAACGAAGGAAGGAACGAAGGAAGAAAGGAACAAAGGAGGGAAGGGGAAAGAGGGAAGGAGGGAGGGAGAAGGAAGAAAGGAAGAAAGGAAGGAAGGATGGAAGGAAGGAGGGAGGGAGGAGTGAGGGAGGAAAAAAGGAAGGTAGGAAGGAAGAGGAGGGAGGGAGGAAGAAAGGAAAGAAGGAAGGAAGGACGGAAGGAAGGAAGGAAGGAAGGAAGGAAGGAGGAGGAAAGGAAGGGAGCTAGGAGGAAAGGACAGCACTGCAGCCGTACGACGGCAGGCAGGCGGGAGGTCCGGCCGGCTACAGTGAGGAGGACGGGGGAGGAGGAATCTTCTAGGTTGCGAAAGGAGGAAGGACGGCCGCTCGTATCTGTCTGCCTGGGCCTCCCTCTTTAGCGGAGGAAGGCGGATTCCTCCTGTCTCTTCTTCCAGTACGGACATTGCTCCACGCAGGTCCCATTCTTTGGAGGTGTAAGGAGGGAAGGGAGGAGGTCGAACTTCGGCAAGTCAGGCCTTACTTCCTTAGAAAGATACCTCCGACTTAAGTGCACGGGCTTCGTCTGAAAGGAAGCCTTCCTTCGGGAGACGGAGGAGATTTTACCTAGGTCCTCATAGTAGCACAATTGCCGACTGAGCCTTCTGCCCAGCACATGCACAGCATTTTACTGATGGAATAGAATGAGGATCCCAACTTCTAATAATGAACAACATTATAACATCAATTATAAAGGTCAATCTCATGGACTTTGTCCCGAAGTTTAAAAAGAACCATATTAATCAGCAGATATCCATTTACTCATAGTCTTTCTTCAGAATCAAAATTCAGACATTAGATGTGTGCAGGTGTGGCTATTTTGGGCATTCAGATGAGCCAAAAGAGAAGTGAGGTACGCACGGCTGTGTGGGACACATTGTCTAGTGAATAGTCCTTATTAGAGCTTCAGCAAGCTGTTCAGATTTTTTTTTTCAAACAGAAACTAAATTCCAGACTTGCATTACTATTTTCTGTCAAGGAAAATGTTACTTGTTTTATACACTATTAATTTCATTGATTTTATAACATTGTTGAAATTAAAGGTATAGTGACCAAGACAGTCCATTAAAAGCAACTTTCGCTAGTTTGGAAGTGGGGCAGCTTGACGGTTTTCATTTTAATCTTGCATAAGCACATGGTCTGGACCTAAGGTGAGATGTCCAAATGGACGTATCCACACAGTAGCCTGGAGAGAAAAATCTGTAATTTGTAGTATATAGAAGTTTAATTTTTTCTGAGTTATTATTTGTACTTATAGGGTCTATTTTAGATTTCATAGATTTTTAAGATTTTTATTGATATAATTGTAGATATAAATTCAGTTCTAAGTACTAACAATGCAGTGAGAGTTCTTATGTAAGTTCTTCCAAAGTTAACCTTGTATAAACAGTGCAATAAGGAAATTGATGATACGATCCTAACTTTTCACTGTGTGTGTATAATGAATGTGTGCATATGTGCAAAATTCTGCTTAAGTGTATCACCCGTGTTGGTTTCTGTAGCTGTTACTAATGAAAAAATATCAGTTTCAAAGCAACAAGGATCTTACTCTTTTGTAAGATATCCACTTTCTTTCAGTTTACCTACTGCATTATTTTTTTAACTTTAAAATTGATAAATTTGTATCCAACTATTCAAGATTTCATAAGTATGAAAAATTCAAGATTAAAACATGATTATAATTACAAGACTTAGATAACAGGAACATATACCAATAACCACAGAAGTAGGCCATTTCATGTTTTATTTTGAGAAAATAATCTCAGAACTCTTAAGTCATAAGAAGTAAAACTCTTAAGTCTGAAGAAGTAAAAAACTTTCAGTTTTAGTTTTAATCAGTGTATGTTCATTTCAGCCTCAAAGGATTATCACCATTTCTAAATTAATATTAAATTTTATATCTATCTTAACTATGTTCTATCTTAACTAATATAAGACTTCTTAATAAAAACAGCTTATTATGCTGGAATAAATACAGCATATCTATAAAAATACATATTACTTAAAATGCTGTCTAGAAACAATCCCAATTTATAACTTTACTGTAGCATTACTCAAACTGAATGCTATATTTTTAAACGTCAAACAATCTGACATGTTGATATTTGTTTATCACAGAGCATTGTCAAAAATCGTTTATAACTACTTTGTATATTTGAAAATTATTTCCATTACTTCCAGAACATCAACAAGTCTCACTTTAATTTGATATCTTATTATGTTGTCTTTTGTCTACCTAAACTCATTGTTTTGTAATTTTATTTTTCTTATAGACACTTTGAATATTACACATTTATTTGAATTTGTATTTTATAAATTATTTCAGAATTTTGTTTGAAGACTGTCAGGCATAGTTTCAAAATTTATGCCCATGATATTTTTCATATTTTAAAAAGTTCTGCTTACCAGAAAAGAAAAAAAATATTTGCTAGAGGTCACTAACTCATCTCTTAGTAATGCATGCTTTCTCATATTTTCAAAACTTAAAACTTTCATGAATTTTTCCCTTTTCAATGTCAAGCATGGGTCAAATATGGGTTAATGATCTTGTTTAGAATTTTCATTTCATTTTCTATAAATTCCCCCCTTTCTGGATTTTAAACTTACTTGGTTAAACACTATTATGAGACACATGCACACACACACACACACATTAGTTTGAATTTTTCAACATATGGCTCTAGCACATATACCTTTTTTTTGACTTGTTGCCATGTGTTTTACTTACTGTCATTTTCAAATATATTACATTTTCACAGAAAAAATACTATTTATTCGTAAAATGAACATTTATTCACAGACTGTAGGAATTAACTCATCCATGTAAGTCTTTCATATAAATAGTTATTTGCTTTTCACATTAAGGAAATCTTGTATGGGTAAGATTGGCTTGCTTTGAATTTGTAGATTAATATTGAGGAAGATTTTTCTTTATTCCTTCACTTTTTCTTTCTTTTATTAAAACACATTTTACAGCATTAATTTTTAATGTTGCATCTCCCTTCAAGCCTTTTTTTAAAATTTTTTTTATTATTATTATTTATTCAACTGTGTGTATGTGCGCGCGCGTGTGTGTGTGTGTGTGTATCTGTGTGTGCATGTGTCTGTGTATGTGTAGAACCACGGACGAATTCGTGAACCACCATGGACGCTTCCACCTCCTTCTGCCCCGGGATTCACAGGCTCCGCCCTACCAGGACCACGTCTATACGTGGGATCTGGGATTTGAACTCAGGACCTTCCGCCTGCAAGGCGGAGGCTTAACCCCTGAGCCACCTCTCCAGCCCCCTTCAAGTCTTTTTTTAAGGGTCACAATAACGTTGTTCAGTTGGTTTTGTTTTTTCCACATAGATTCTTCACATTCTTTAAGAGTTTTGGGACCTTCAACTCCCAGGTCTTCATATGAATTATTAAATACGGGGAAATGGTATTCGTCACAGACGTTCATACATTTCTCCTTTTGTGCTTCTCAGTGGCTTGGTGGAAAACACTGGAGTGTTACCAGTGAGCAGAAAGGGTAAGGAGAAACAGGCTGCGGTCGATAGAGACTTAGGTCACTATTGTATTGAGACTCACAGGTAATACTGGAGGGGAATAGAATAAATGATGGATTAGACTAATGACCTCAAAGGACAGCTCAGTGGCCACAGCTCCAAGACAGCTTGCACATCTCTTTAGATTTGTTCCTTGATTCTTTTCCATCTAACTCCATTTATATCTATGAGGACGAGGTGGAGAATGCAATGCACTCAAATGGCATCCAAAAGTATTAAGCAAATTATCTTCATGTGATGTGGGAAAGAGACACAGAGAATTCATATAAACTATATCCCCCTCCTCCCAAAGCAAGCAATTTGGAAGCAATGTATCTGCAATAACAATAGTATTTTCTAGTCACTTCTGCCAGTCATGTGTAGCTATCTGACTAGTTTTGGACAAGAAGATGTTAGGTGGGGGATTAATAAAATCCAAGATCTTCCTCAAAAAGGTTCATGATAAAAGCTATTGACAAAGTGGGATAACCTCCGGAAACTATTTTAAATTGGCAGTAATCATGGGGAAATATGAAATTATGCAAATAAATAAATGAAAATACCTGATCTAGAAATATAGACAACTTCATAAAATAGACCATTTTGGATATGGAAAAATCTGAAGTAGTTTATGCCAAGAGTAGTGGGGATGTGGAAAACACGGAGGAATATCGTATAGGTACCACTGACTGCTACTACAAAGAAATAAAAAACTGACAAGAATCAACACTTACTCTTATGTGTAGTCAGAAAATAGCTGATATATATATATCATAGTGAGGAGAAAAGTAGAAGAACTCTCAAGCTCTTTATTTCATTTTTTTTGCTTTATTTCTTTTTTTATTTTTTATTTCCACTCATACAAACTTAATTGGTACCCCGGTCCTCTCCCTCCCTCCATCCCTTCCTGGACCCCTTTGCTCCTTCCCCCTTTTCCCCTTCCTTTTCCCCCCTCCCTCCCTATCTCTCAGTGCCTCCCCCCCATCCCTGAAACATCCTTTAATGTGTATGTCAAACTTTCCTCTGGGTCTTCCTCTCTGATGAAGTGTAAAGACTCAGTGGCATTTCCTATAACTCTTTCTTGTGTTCCCCTTAAGTATAGAACACTATTGTAGCTGATAATCCTTAACTTCTAAGGATCCTAGTGCCTTTAGTCCATGCTAGACTTTGAGGGGTCAATAATGTGTTGTCATTGCGCAGGTCATGCAAAGTCCTATTATGATTGCTTTGGCCCTAACTTGTCTGTAGTATTCAAACTCTTTGTTTTAATTTCAAACTTATATAATCAGAGATCATTCAGGACATTAAAAAAACCGAATCCATGTACAGGGAGGAGGTTCTTCTTTCTCCAAAATCTGGTACTTTTCCAGTGTTTTATGAGAATGAGAAATCATGCTAATTACCCATAAACTTTTGTGAAAGACTTCAGTGGGGACATTTCATTAGTAATTAGGTGTTCTGCAGCTCAATGTGGGCATACCCCTTCTATCTGTTGGTCTGTCAGTCTGTCACTTAAACTGTTCTACTTTTCTCATTCACCCCATCCCCACTGCACCCACATCCATAGGACTGTGAAGAAGCATCCTTTAACTTCTATTTCTAGATAGTGATTTCACAAGTTCACGATACCTTAAAGACTGGCAGATGCCTGTCCCAATTAGCTAACTAAATGTAGGGATTAAAAGATAAACCAGATTTTATTCCCAGGTCAACATTACTAAAACAAACACTCTCTTGTGCCTCTTTTTATTTTCTTGTGTAAGTTCTGAATGCAGATAAGAAACAAGAAAAAGAGAATAATGATTCACTTCACATAAACATACTATTTTCTGTTGTTTCTGACCATGTGGAAAAAACATGCCCTACTGACTCACGTGGTTTCAAAACACTGCACAACCTTACTGAGTCCCTTGGTTCCAGTGTGTCTGTTGCATGTGAGATTTTGATTTGTTGCATAATTGATAAAGGTGAGTAATGATCTCCACGGGCCCACCTGTGAAAAAGTTGGCCTGAAATTTTCCATGATATTGTCTCGTGATTTTTTTATATTTCTCAATGTAGTATGTTTGCTTTATTTCTCATATGCATTATGATGATTTTAAAAGTTTATGAGATTTGATTTAAAAAAAACTGTAACTTAAGGTAATTGACCCTTGTCATGGAATTGATACATTGCTCTTAAGTAAAAATAAAACTTATATTTTACTTCCCCTCTCTCCTGTACTCTTAACCCTAATTTTAGTAGTATTTTGACTATAAGCATTGAAGAAATTGCCATCAATACTACATCTTAACATGTTTAGTTGTAGCATTTCACAGCATCTAATATTCTTTATTTAACATGATCTCTGACTTCATTAAACATCAGTCATTCAATTAAAAGGGTTTGATTTGACTCTATGAGTTTGCATAATTAAATGGGTCTAGTGATATTTGACTTTACACTTGGCTTTAATGTTAAGTGAGCTAATGGTCTAAAAATGGCTTGGGAGACCTGCCTTAACTTAGTTTTAAGATGTTTGCTCTTGGTATTGTAGCAATTTCAGAGAGCACCCTATGAAAATAAATATATTCTCAAATTCCCAATCTAATCCTGTGATACCAGTTGACATTTCTAGAGGAGGAGAGAAGGCTATTAATAACAGGAGGAATTCTGAAAGAAGCAACAGGCCATGGTAGTTAAAATAGCAACTCTTAGAATCAGTCTATCTGACGTGAAATAGCTTTGCTACTTATAATCTGAGCTCATTACTAAGATGCTATGGTAAATGGAGGTGAAAATGAGATTGTAAGCTAAATGAAGATTATAAGAAAAGCAAGTGCATAGAAAAGTATCATTGTATTGTAGGTACTTGGTCAAGGCTGGTCATTATAGAATTGTTTGTCTTAGTTGCCAGGCTGTTGGATGGAATCAGTCACTGTTTGAATTTGCATCTTCTAGATCAATAGTGACACTCAAATACTTAATCACTTTTGTGTTCTCTAATTTTCCTTGTCCAATTTTCTGCTGAGTTTTTAAAGTAAATGCTTAGGACTACATTTATAACAATCCCAGTAAAAATCTAATGTGCATTTTTTCCAAACTTTCTCTTTCAGCCTCAAATATATATCAGAGTAAAATATTTTTAAAATTTTCTTTAAGTACTTTGATGACTTTTTTATACATTTTTATTATTATTTCCGCTCATACAAACTTAATAAGTACACCAGTTCCCTCCCTCCCTCATCCTCCCCCGGAACCCCCTGCTCCCCCTCCCCTCACCCCTCCCACCCCATCCCCCCGTGCCTCCCGCCCCAATTCCCAGAGAGTCCTTTATTGTGCATGCCTGACTCTTCTCTTGGTCCTCCTCTCCGATGACGTTACAAGGACCCAGTGGCCTTTCCCTTAACCCTTTCTCGTGTTCCCCTTAAGCATAGGAACACTACTGTGGCTGTCAATCCCTTGCCTCCAAGGATCTTGGTGCCTTTAGCAGATGCTAGACTTTGTGAGGTCAATAGTGTGTTGGACATTGCGCCGGGCATGCAAAGTCCAATTATGATTGCTTCGGCCGTAACTTGTGTGGAGTATCTTGCATATCATTGCTCCTCCCATCCTTGTGCTCTTACACTCTTACCGCCCCCTCTTCCACAAATGTCCCTGAGCTTCAGGATGGGGAGAGATTTGTCTGGCCTAGTTCTAGGTGGTTGATATAGAGTCTCTGAAGTTCTGGATTATGGCTTGTTGATTTTCTTTAGCAGTTTTGTTGCTCCTGTAATGCCCTTCACTCCATCCTGCTGGGCACTGTATGCCAGCCCCTGGTCAGAGACAAAAAGCTGTTAAACTGAAGTCTTATTATAAGAGCACATTCAAGGGTAGATGTAATAAAAGTAGGAAACCTCAGTGAGGGAGGGGTCAATCACCCATTTGCAAAATGGTTACTTCTTATCTGCCAGACTATATGCCCTCCCCTTCTGGTGAGATCATACCCCCTCAGTTGAAAATGATCAGGAACGAACTTCTGTGAACTTAACCAGGTGTCACATTACTTACCTTACTTGCAGTCCTTGATGGAGGCCTATTTTCTCTGCTGTAACATGGTCATTTCTCTCCTTGTTTCTGGTGTGGCCCTCCAACCCCATCCCTCCTGTTCATAATCCTTGCAATTGCTGTAGGCATTACATAGATTTACCTTTGGGTGATTTTTTGTTAAAGGAATAGATCCAGAAGAAGACTGAGTTTGAGAAATATCACAATTTGCTCACATGTGTAGTCGACCTGCAAATCACAGAATCAGGGAGATATTTCTGAAGCCCCTGATGTATTTGAGGACCCATTTCAGTCCTGCCCATATCTAAGTGCAGCTGTGATTCTGGCTTCCAACATTTTAATCCTAGTATGTTTTATTCTCTGAGGCAGTCCACACAAGTAGGTCTTCCATGGTCCATAGTCTCCTATTTGCATCTCTTATTTTTTCTCCCCCTCGAATCTTGCTACTTTTTCTTTATTCAGATCCACAAAGCCCCTTATGCCCAGTTGCACAACCAGTCATGCATATAGAGGAGCGATTCCTGGATATCAAAGCAGCCATGAGCAGAACACAAATGTTCCCTGAGGTTGTCATTAATAATGGAGCCATAATCTACTAGAAATTTTATTTAAAAACACAATTATAATAAAGCAACTCCAGAAATATGGGCAAGCTATGTAATTTGCATAAAGTGACTCATGCTGCATAAGGCAAAACTCATTGAAATTCTGAATTGAAAGCATGAGTAAGATTGTGATAAACCATGGCTTCTGGGAAATGTGGATAGGTGGTGTCAAACCAAAAGGCTGAGACATTCTAGTAGTTACATACGGGACCACCTAGAGTATCATTTGTACCATAGAAATTATTCCCACCCAGATTTACAAAACATTTAGATATTGGAGCATTTATTTTTTAGCAAGGCAAGGATGTAAGGAGTTGAAAAATGAATTGAGACCACCGTACCATGAAGGGATAGAGTAGGTGGGTACCAAAAGCAGAGCTTGAATTTTACGATCGTTTCTGATATTCTAAGGGATGGGAGAGCTGATGTGCTTTCGCAGGTCACTGCTTATGAATGATTTGAGACAAAAAGGACTGAAGAAACACACACTTTCAACAGAGGGAGGAGCTATATCCAAATTACTTTCACACTTGAAGTACTCATTACCTTGCATCTGCTGCCTCTTCCTAAAAGGCCAGTCCTAGATGGGTGAACAGTGCCTGACCTCTATTTGCATGCTTGGATGACTGAGAACTTTTGAACAAAACACCTTTTTGATTGTGGATGATTCAGTAAATACATTTATATTCACTTGTCATGGTTAGAGTTTTGGGATCTCCCAATGGATTTATTTTCTTCCTAAGCAGAACTTCTCTTATTCTTGTCAGTGGCTAGCCGTCATGTAACTTAGACTTTCTTTTATGCCTGAATACTATTTTATTCTTGCCAGAAAAATTTGCCTTTCATTTCTTGAAGAAGATAAGAGATTATTGTAAAGTTTCTCTAAATATTCCCTCTTTCTTTCCAAGATGAAATCTGCTGTATCTCTGTAGCTATCTTTGTCTTTTTCTGCAGAGCTCACAAAGGAAGTGCCTTTTCCCCTTTAGGGCAAAATCTTTCTCTTGAGTTTGTATCCAAATACTTCCCTGCAGACGTTTCCCTTTGCTCCTTTATGTTCCCTCTGACAAGTTCAACTTCTCCTCTCTGTTTTATTATTTGTATTTAGGTTATCTGGTACTAAATTCTAAAATCCACAACCAAGAACCTGTTGACCTGCTGGATAAGAAGTTTGACTCTATGTATAGAGGAAGCAGTGAGGTGCTTCCTTCAATGGAGCAGAGATATTCTATTTTTTGCCTTTTCTTCCTAGTTCTCTTGGATCTTGTCATAGAGATATGTTACTCTTCCATTCAAGTCATGCATCCTACAAGTTACAGGTGACTGGGGACTATCATGTAACTGGTGAGTTTCCATAAGTTCTTAACAGTTCCCCTACCACTGTGTAGTAGCTCCAATTCAGCTTCCAGCCCTGCAACACAAAACCACAAAGAGTGTTGACATATTCCTGAATTCCCTAGAAACTCTTTGCACTTGTTCTTTACACTTGCAAGATGCTCCTAGGCCAAAATAATTTCTCTTGTTCAAACTAAATTGACTTGCATTTTGTTCTTCCGTAAGCTGAATCCTGATTAATATTTCCTTTTTTTGTTTTACCTCAACTATTACAAATAAATTCTCTGAAAATCCTTTGTCTCATATGATACTCCAGATCCTTAAACTATACAAAAGAGAAAGAAATACAATATTCCTGATCTAGGAGAGTTTACACAAGGAAAGGTGGGAGGAAAGTAGGTGTCATAGAAACAAAGAAAATAAACAGTAATAACAAATCAATGCTAAATAGGAATAGGTAGCTTATGGCACTCTAGATAGGGTAGGGGTACTAGAAAGTTTCTGTTTCACAGTGTTCTGCCCAAGCAGACCTTTCTTATCTTTGTTTCTCATTGTCATAATTAAATACGGGCATCGACTTGATGGTTGAGGGTCAAACTCTGGGCACATTTGCAGGGAATAAATAGTTGAGTTAAGCCCAGAGTGAACCTGCAGGGATTGTCTAGCTGATAGAGAAGACCCAGGCTACAGTGGGTGAGACTAGTCCCTAAGCAGGTGAGTAAGATGGAGAGAGCTGGCTGAGAAAGTTACCATCCTTCTGCGTACCTGGACAGGCATGTTAGTCTAGCAAGTAAAGATTTTTTTCCTCTTTCTCCCATTAGGTCACTATGATGTGAAGAGTCGCCTTAACTCTTTAATGTGGGCTCTCCTGCCAAGCTGGGCAAGGAACTGTAACTGGACTATCGTAAGAGTAAAACTCCTTGTTCCCTTAATCCATTTCATGGTGATTTTACCAGAAACAATGCAAAGTAACTGCAATACTCTCCATCGTAGGCACTGTGCTTTGCAGTCTTCCTCAGAGATCATTTATAGTCAAGATTGTCTCAAAAAAAGTCACATTATAACTTTGAGACTTTGAGAAATCTATTCTCTAGGTTCACACAGATTTTTGCTACTCATTTACATTGCATAAGTCAACACTCATTGGAATTGTGAAGATGAAGTCTGACAGTGGGGGCGATACTCAAGGGCTGTTGAGAAATGCAGATGGGTTTTTTATTTGAAACCAAGAGAGTTTAAACTCTCTATCAGCTAGAGAGAATGATCATTGTGCAGTTTCTCATCACGTCATCAATATAGGACTCAGAACATTGTAATTCTGTCTCAGTTAAACCAAGTCTGTTAAACAAAGTCAGTAAGGAATCCTTTTCACATATGGCAACCTTTCCCCCAGGTTCTTGGTGTGAAGACTTAGTTTCCTTTGTATAACATAAAATCCATCAGAAGACAGTTACTGTCTTCTTGTTATTCTACAACAGATTTAAAGGGCTAGTGATTTTTGGTGCAAAATAATTGCTTTGAAAAATAATCATACCTTAAAGGGGCTAGAATGTGACACCATGACAAAACATCTGCCAGTCATACTGAGCTTTTGGGATTGATTCACAACATTGGATTTGAAAAAAAAAAAAAAAAGAGCCAAGTCTGACTGCAATCTCACGAGGTTGAATCAGAGTGATCCTAAGATTGAGGCAAATCTGGGATACATTGTAAGACCTTGCCTTATGGCAATAAACAGGCTGCTGGGTGAATGTCTCAGAGGTTAAAGCTTTTGCCTCCCAAGCAAAAGGACCTGAGTTCTTATCCCAAATCCCACTTAAAAAATGGCAATGTTTTGCACTTCTTGGGAAACCCCACAACAAAAACAATAAGGAGGTCGAATAATCTAGAATGGTTCCCAGTGACACCCTTGGACTTCAATAGACACACATGCTCAAGCATCCTCTGGTGCAGGGAGAGAGAGAACATGTAAGTAAAAATAATTGTATTGCTTAAAGAGATACAGACTTCACAACAAACAGGAAGCATGTGCAACACTCATGTGGCCATTTGTGGAAAATTGAGAAATCAGTCAGATCAGTTACACAGCAAAATGAAGATCAAGATTCTCATTTGTTCAGCCCCATTTTGTCTTCCTAGGGTTCATGTTAATCTCCTGTGTTTCTTGAAGAAAAGATTCAAGGCACTAGAAAATTCCTTTTTCATCTCTTATTTTGCTAACCAGGGATGAAAGAACATTGGCAAAGGAGCGAGGCAGCTAATGATATACCCAGGCACAGACTTCCAACCTTCTTTCATCTTCTCACGGGCTTGGACATAAGCCAGGCTCATGATGCAACAGAAAGAAACTTTGAAGCAGAGAAAATATGTGGAGCCCAATAGACAGGAACCCACATATGAAGCATCCACACCACAATGTGTGGGCATTTCTCCCCGGCTTTTAATGAACCACTGCTGAGCCGGCTTTGTCATCTCCACTGGAGTCTCATTGTAGATACTGGGTGGCCACAGGACGATGAATAAGACACAAGAATGAGAAAATTGAGTGTTTTATACTAGCACTCCACGTCCATGCTTCACTGTGAGGAGTTAGGAAAAACAGAAAATACATATTAGTGAAAACAACTCATACAATAGGCTGAACCTATCTAAAATCCTCTTGGCATTAAATATGCCGTGAAGGTATGGAATTTATTTCTCCCTTATGTTTGGATAATTTGGATCATCAATTATTCTCGGATGATGCCACATCTTTAAACCTGTGGTGATTAATTTTTCATGTCAGCTTGCCCCTGCTGAAGGATATCCAGACATTATTCCACACAATATCTGGGCAAAATGGTGGCGGTTGTGGTGACTGCCTAGAGATTCAGAAAATTCCAAAGATTCAGTGAGCATCGAAGGCAGGAAGGCAGGAATGCCTCCACATAAGGTAGTTGGACAAAAGATATTCCCCTTCAGGAATATTTACCTTTATGTTCAATTAGAATCCTCAACTGAATGCATGATACATTAGCAAGGACAATCTGACCTGCACAACCTCTCTAATCAAGCACAAACCTCATTCAGGAAAACCTTTCAGACGTACCCAGAATGATGTTTGGTCAAATGTTAGCAAGTGTTTTGGGATTCATTTAACTGTATCAAATGCCAACATTATCTACAGAGTTGTCAGCAGCACAGGTATATGCAGCATTAATGCCTCAGATGCTTTCTGTACAGATCCAGTTGGTCTCATTCTGTTTATTCAGAAGGACAATTCAGCACATGCAAATGATTCAACAAAACAGATTCCTAGAGTATGAATGTAACACATGTTGAAAGATGAAGAGAGAGAAAGAGGGGAGTTAAAAGACAAAGAAGAGAGAGACGAAGGGAAATCAATGGCAGGATAGAGAAGAGGAAAGGTGTATCATGTTCCATAAAAGCCATTGTTTCTCTGATCTAATAGCTAAAGTAAGCAAATAATATCTGACTTCAGGAGTTAGCAGACCCACATAGGATGGGGCCTTGTGTCAAAATGATTATCATACAAGTAATAATACCAAAGAACTGTGACACCCCATGGACTTACCTGTTAATCTAGACTGTTCCAAGGATACTTAAAGCTAAATATTTCAATTTTTAAGTTTATTTTTATTCTGTTGAAGTCTAATTAATAGGTTTCACCCCTTATTACCTAATTTCATCCTCCTTCCCTTTTGCCCTACAGCCCTTCTCTACGACTCCTTCCTACATTCATGTATGTGTTCATGTGTCACCCCCTGACTTTCATCTAGCTATCTATACTGGCATGTTCCTGGACACTTATTGGAGCATAGATCATAACTGAGAATAACACCGAGGAGAGCAGTTCCCCTCCCTATACAGCATTAACTCTCAATTGTCTCTCAGGTTCATGTGAAGCCTAACCCTAACCCTAACGTCTTCCATGATGATAAGCCAAATTTTTATTCAGGTCTCATGGAGGTTGACATAGCTGCTGTTAATTCATGTATACAGCAGCCTTGTCATATCCACAAGATATTGTTTGCCGATACCAGCCCCAGACTCTTAGGTTGTTACCACTCTTCTTTCACCATGTTCCCTAAGCTTTGGTGTGTTCAATGAATTAGATGTCTTATTTGACCCAAGCAATTTGAAGTCACATATTGTCTATACTATGGCCAATTACAACCCTCTGTATTAAACACTTTTCATCACAAAAGGAAGTTTCGAAGTTGAATCCTAAGTATACTTGTAATATACAGGTATAATGATAAATGTTTAGAAGGTAGTTGGATACTAAGTCCTTATAGCTAAATCTTAGAAGTTTTTCCCAACTCAGGCCTGTGGCTTCTCCATATTCAGGTTCCTATTGTGGTTTCCAGAACTTACAGGAGACATAAAAGACTACATATGGTAAGATTGTTGAAAGAGAACAATGAGGGGAAATATTAAGAAGAATAAAATGAGGGGACAACATAACAGTTAACAGGTAACACTGATGTTGTAAGATACAGACAGACAGAAACCATCTATATTACACTTCTTTATTGTTGCAACAAAAACATATTCTTTCAACAATGCATGAACAGACATACTTTAATCAGGAAAACACACAAAGACGAAGATAAAGAATAGTAAAAAAAAATACCGTGCAATTTTCCTACCAAAAATAGACAATCAGCTGGCCTACTTTCCTCCCTTATTGCCTAATGCGTGACTTCCATATGGGGTTGAGAGCCCATCTTTCCCAGAAAACCTGCCAGAAAAGCCCCACCCTCCTCACAGGCTGAACATGGGGAACCACCACTCTCAAAGTTCTGCCTACCTATGTCTCTTCATTTTATATCTTACGTTAAATAGGATGTTTGATCCATGATAGATGCTCAGTATGTTAATCATGAATTTCAATGAGATGTTCTTGAAAGTTAGCCACACAAGACTGAGTCACCTAAGTTGTTCCTCTCAAAAACAATCCTTTGGGGCTGGAGAGGTGGCTCAGGGTTTAAGCCTCTGCCTTGCAGGCGGAAGGTCCTGAGTTCAGATCCTAGACCCCACGTATAGACGCCAGGCGGAAGCAGGGGCGGCCTGCGTTTCTGGTCCTGGTAGGGCGGAGCCTGTGAATCCCTGCGCAGAGTAAACAAGGAGGAGGTGGAGGCGTCCATGGTGGTTCCCGAATTCGTCCGTGGTTCTACACACACATACATACATACACACACGCGCACACATGCATACACGCACAATTGAATAAATAATAAAAAAATTAAAAAAAATCCCTTGCTAAGACATGGCATCTACACTGCTTCTACAAACATGAACTTTTTCCTCTGCTCTTGGTAAAATCTCCAATGTGGTTTACCATCACTCGGAATCAGTGAACAGGAATACATTAATTTTTAACCAACTGTATTCCCCTATGATAATGAAAAGAGACTCCAGAATTCCACCGGGAAACAGAGGGTTCCTTATTAAGAAGCAGTTACATGTATGATGGCATAATATTTTTCATTGGCATTGAAGTGAAAAGCATAAAAGAATGCATTCCACATAGAAAACTGCCAATATCATGCTTGTGCTTAATTTTTCCAAGTACACAGGGCTCGACCTTGGAGGAAGATGTCTTCTTTTTCTCTGCAGAGTCATAATCTGTTCCTTGCAGCACTCTGGAGCCTTGTACTTGTCGGGATTTGATGGTGACCTCACAGGTGCCTTATTAATAATGAACAAGTGGTGCCCGGCCAGCCCAGTTTGTAGTTATAAACCACACTGCAAGTGCCATGCTTACAGTTTTAGAATTCAGATAAATATAATAACCAAGATTGGGTGACTGACTCTTTGGGGTGGGGTTGAGAGTGACTAGGGAGTAGAGACTGGCCTTTCATGGAGTTGCTGTATATTCATGGTTATTGATTATTAATTTATGTCCTATACATCTAATTGATGCTATTCTTCCCAGATACAATATAACCGAACTTAAACAAAAACGAAACCTCAAATGTCAAAGTGAGATATCCCATCATGCCTCTGCTTAAGGAGGTTTACATATGCTGCTTAGGTCATTTGAAATGACAGATAACCAAAAAACAAGATTCATGGTGCCTCTTGATCCTCAGGGCAGCAGACTTGCAGAATGGAAGATTCCATGGAGCTATAGAGTAGGAATAAAACCAGAAAGTTAGCATGTGGATTTTAACTCGTCAATTAACCACTTGCAATTGAGTTCATTTATCAGAAAACTTCTTTAAGGCAGCAGGGAAGGCGATTGCTGGTGAAGCTTCAGGTCAGCATGCTCTTGAGAGGCCATCAGTCCTCCACGCAAGTGGTGCCTAGACTTGTGCTGACTGTGGAGGTGTCAGGAGCTCTTTAGTCATGCAAGTGGAGATACCGGAACTCCTTGGCATATTTCTGTGTTCTCAAGCAATGTGGATCTCTTAGAAAGTCATGAAAGATGTGGATAATGTCTGCAGTTACATGCAGAGAAGTATGCACCCATAAGAATTTGTGTGGTGGGGGAAGAAATAGAGATTGCCAGGTTCTGTGCTTTGGTGGACCCCATAATGAAAGAACCTGGTATCAAGCATCAACCACTGTTAATCCAAATGAGATATCATGCAAGCAGAGCATTTTGCTGGTTAAGTATTTAAAGTAACGACATTCTAGTTAAAATTTATAGATACATTTTGATAGTGTAAGTGGAATTTATTTTATTTCAGGTCATCTTTCCCTAGGTTGATATGAATCACAAGTTTCTGTAAATTGAAGGACTATTTGCCCTAATCGCCTTCCATGTACAGATGTCTGGAGTGAGATCTGTCTAATAGTGAAACCATCTTCTCTTCTTGAAGTTAGAGAGCCCTTCTCAGTCAGAGCAGCACACATTCCAGAAAAAGAGCCAACTACCGCCTACCCTATGCCATACATACCTAGAAAAATAGGAATTTTCCTACTTGTTTCCTGTACCTTGCTACCTGGGACTTCAGAATTATCCCAAGTACAAATTATAAATCCCACTTTCTAAAGATGAGAGAGAGAGAGAAAGAGAGAGAGAGAGAGAGAGAGACCCTGAGAAGGAGAGTCATTTCTCTCATTCTCTAGTCAACCTGGAGACTAAAAATGAATGTAATTCAGTGCTGGCAGTATTGGATTGCATGTATCCACTGGGAACTGAGTTCCTTGGGATTCTGCAAACTGTGGTTACTGCTTCTAGGAATAAAACAGTTAGAAAACAGCATTATTGACCTCTGCTAGAGAGAAACCTTCTAGTAGATCTAACAAAAGTTCATGTCTAATGGATGTGTTTTTGGTGCCTCTCTGTAAGGCAAGATGCTTTTAACAGCATCTTGGAAATTACAGTGCTTTGTTCTAGTTTCACAGTCAATGCTCTGATGGCTTGTATGCGCTCTCTTGGGTTTCTTCTTTCTTTGCTGTGCTATGAAAACACACACTGCATATACAGTATTATTATCATCATTAAGAAGTGAGCGAGCATGCGTTTCTACCTCATCATCGACACAGGGTAGAGATAGGGCATCCTGCTGGCCTGTAATAACAATCTGTAAGTAAACCAGTCATGGTAAAAATCTATCAAAAATGTGGCAATTTACAGAAATATGTCCCTCAAGCACACCAAAGTTGTCATCACAGTGAGTTAGCTGCCGATTAACTTTTCCATTTTGCACAAAGGACATCAAAATGTATTATAGAAATAAAAGCAGTAATGCACCTTGATTGTCTCTGCATAATAAATCAGAAACAAGGAATGAAAATGCCATTCAGTGTTTATTACTGTATACCACCATCATAAAGAAAGCTGTTGCTTAAACTTCTGATGGCAAGAAAATTATTCTTAAAGGAGACAGTAATGCAGATATGTTGACTTAGATATTTACACTTTAACTTCCACCAGCTAACACTTATAAAGTGGCTACTATGTTTTCATCATAAAATGCAGGACAATTATAAAACAACATTCACAGGACTATACATTCCTGTCGCATATCCGTTTTTTTATTATTTACTCAATTGTGCGTGTGTATGTGTGTGTGTGCGTGTATGTGTGTGTAGAACCATGGACGAATTCGGGAACCACCATGGACTGCCTCCTCCTTGTTTACTCTGCCCCGGGATTCACAGGCTCCACCCTACCAGGACTAGAAACGCAGGCCACCCAGGCTTCCGCCTGGCGTCTATACTTGGGGTCTAGATTCCAAACTCAGGACCTTCTGCCTGCAACGAAGAGGCTTAACCCCTGAGCCTCCTCTCCAGGCCCAATTGACTTTTGACACATTCCTGTGTCATAACTAGGATTATGTAGAGGATGTTTTGTATGCCTCAGAGACAGAGAGCATGAATTGGGAAAGGAAATGGCCCCTATACTGACCTTTGAGAGAAATGCATTTTCATCACTTGCAGTTGACTGATCCCCCTTATTCCACCTCATTTGTTCAATTCAGGTCCCCCAAGGACAAGGAAATCGGCAGCCCAGCCCATCTTTTAAGTCTGCCTCTTGAGCTAAGCTCCTCATCCTCAGAGAAGCAGCTACAAAGCTGAGATAGGACAACAATATTCATACCCGTCATCTTGCATCTAGGGGTGCCATTGAAACTCTCCAATTGACTCTTAAGACAAAAATGCTAGGACCCATGAGCTAATTCTGCAGGTGTGGAGGATGTGCAATAATTATCCTATGCCCAGATTTGCCCCCTTGCCTCACAGCAGTCAGAGAACTGTTCATATCAAGGTGACACTGAGCTTTGAATGGTCTTGTGCACTCCCTGGCAAAGCCTCCATTCCCATCAGCTCATCCATCAGTCTCCAACCCCCATGCCCTAAAAATCAATGTTCTCCATTAAAATCGCAGAGATCATCACTCCTTTCTCATATTTTGATAATTTTCCTCACCCATGTAATTCAATACATACATATTAAATTCACATTACTTCAGATATTATTGTGGAGACGGTGAGACTGCCAGGAATTAAATCAAATGCTTCACCGTGTTTCAGCACACAGGGTGTGATGGGGACTGAGACAATAGACAAATAATTATGTGTGGTAATAACTGCTTTGGAGAAAAATTAATTGGAACAAAGAGAAGGAGTATTTGAGTATTGTGAAATATTGAAGCAGATAGTCAGGGAATCATTCATTGAGGAGGGAGAGTCTGAAGAAGTCCTAATTAAACCAACCATTAGCAAACAGCTGTTGTTTTTCCACTCCCAAGACTGTCAGCTAATAAATAAGAAGCAATCAAATAAATAAAAAAAATTAGCTTATGTCTTTTATTCTATCCTATGCTGGGTATTAAACACTTTAAGAGAGAATTCCATTTATTAATTTGATCTTTTGTATCCAACACATTCTTAGGCACATTGTGCTTATAAGAAAACAGGTAAACAGTGGAGTATAATTACAAATGAAAGAGTTGCTTCTGAAGCCTGAACAGTATGACAGAAGGGACAACCATATGAATACGACACATCCTGAGCTCCCTTCTACTTCCCAGACCCTATTGTAGTTATCAGAGACTTAACTGCCAATTTTATCCAACAAAACAAGCATAAATCACTTTCTTATGCCTGATTCGAAGAACTTAAGGAAAAAAATGAATGGCCTTCCAGGGCTGGAGAGGTGGCTCAGTGGTTAAGCCTCTGCCTTGCAGGCAGAAGGTCCTGAGTTCGGATCCTAGATCCCACGTATAGATGCCGGGCGGAAGCGGCGGTGGCTTGCGTTTCCGGTCCTGGAAGGGCGGAGCCTATGAATCCCGGGGCAGAGTAAACAAGGAGGAGGTGGAGGCATCCATGGTGGTTCCCGAATTCGTCCGTGGTTCTACATACACACAGGCACACACGCATACATGCACAATTGAGTAAATAATAAATAAAAATTTAAAAAAATGAATGGCCTTCCTAGTTTCATTTTCCTTACTATGACAACCTCAAATGACATGTACTGAGATACAAATGACAAAAATAACTGTACATTAGACCTAATAACTTGTAGCAGATATTTGGAAAAGAGAAACAAAGTTGTTGCATTAAGTCATTATGTGTTTTGAAATTACTGCTTATGTTATACTGCCCAGTATTTCCTCAATAAATGAGATCAATTGAGCAGATCGTCACTGAGAGTTTATGATCAGTATTCATGTCATTTAAGATGGGGTAGAGCTAAAACTTAATGCACTTAAATTGTATTGATGTCTAGTTAATTGACAACTCACAATATTGGTGTCAGGTCATTCTTAGAAAGTAAGGAGTTTCCAAAGATAATCATATGACATCTGATGATCATATGATCAAGTGGAGGAAGACAGAAGCACCTGTTGTCTTGTGAGAATTCCTATCTAATGTCCATGCTGTGTCTGATCATTGATTCTCATAGTTTGAACTAGTCTTACCAAGTGTGTTATGGGCTCCTAAGTGATGGGAAGCTTAGTCTATTACTTTCTTAGAATCTTTGTAGTGCTTAGTAAGAGAAGGTCAGTAACTCATTGGTAATTGTTTTTGCTGGGTGGTTCAATTGTATATTGGTCAACTAGGTAGGTAATGTGAAACAAAAGCAACCAGACTAATTGTTGATTCAGATACATTAGATGTCAGAGTTTCTGTCCTAGAATTCTAGAATAATCAGATATGAAGCATTCCTTACTCTAGACCATGAGCACTAAACTTCACAGGTAACAGTCATTTGCAAATGAGATACTTTTTTAAATAATAAATTTTGTAGTTAGAAGGAACAACAGTAAAGAGACAATGCTAGGCATATACACCTGAGAATATACTTCAGTTATTAGTAGGCCAGAGAGAGTGATAATATCATCATTATCCAATCACTGTGTGCTGCACCTTTCGTACCAACAACCCTTTACCCTCTAGAAGCTGGAAATCAATAAAATCTCACTACAGTGCTAATCATGGCCTAGTTTCTATGGTCTTTATGGGATTTGTATGGAACTGTCTAAGAATAATATTATATTCTACTTGCTTATTTAATTTCTTCACTTTATCTTCACTCTATGACCCACCACAATTATCTTAACTTCTCTCTTTCTCCTCTACTCCATTGATATTGCTTTTTTGTGTTATAACTTCGTGACATTTAATTGGCAGAAGCAATATACATTTCATCCAACTCATCTTTGATACTTGCAATTGCCTTGATCAGTTCCTACCCTTAGGTATCTATCTTCTTTTGACTTTTGCCTGAGGTGTTATCTCACATGTTTAAGCCTCCTTACCTTGGTGTGCTCATTCTACATGTGTCTCAGACATAATCTGTTCTTGTGACCCATATTATCAGCCTCCTTTTGCTAATGATATTTATATCTACATTGTTCGCCGCAATTGGTCTGATGAGGATCAGATCTACATATGCAAATTTCTGATAACTCTTTCTGATTGGATGCAGGACAGAAACTGTAAAATCCTAGTTTATATCAACTGATCATGTGTTCTGTGTATTTTCTTTCCTGTGCCCTGACTCACTGGACAGCATCATTATCCATCCATCTCTCTGGCAATTGTCCTTTTGCTTTCCATCCTGCTCACCTCCAATGTGAAATCAAGCGAGTCTCATATTCTGTAGCATTGTTCATTCTCTTGAATCTGCACCATCATCATTAATAACCCAGGAGTCCCGGGTTTTGCTGTAATTTTTATTACTTTTGACACAGTCTCTAAAGAGTCATCTCTGGCTCTGTTCTGAAGCATCTTTCCTGCTTCTTCCCCTCCTGTCAGATTCTGACATGCTTCCCCTAAACCCCTAACATGATGTGATGAAAGAGGGAGAATGTGAACCACTCCGTGGCTCCTTTCCTTAGCTGTACATGGATACTCATCTTCCATCATTTTATTCTTCTCTTGTGGGACCAGCAATGTTGTCTGCACCCCCCCACACACATTTCCCACACCTTATCTATTCCATTCCAATCCCATGAATGCATGCTTCCTTAGTTTACGCCATTTTAGCCTGAATTGCTTCTTACCGTCTTTTAAGACATAGCTTATGTATTGTTTCCTGTAAGAAGCTCTTTTAGAACTTTTGAAGCAGATAATTATTTATCTTGTGTAACTTTATCATTCCATGTTTATGTTCTGCTAACACTGATATTTACTCACAAGTGTCCACCACTTTACCATTGTCTCACTCAGAACTAATTAGTTGCTGACCTACTACAAATCATATTCTAATTTTTATCCTCTGACCATTTGAAGTATTTCATATGCTCTGTGCCTGTGAGTACAGAAATCAGAGTTAAGGAAAAAGTCAGGGTGGCCCGGTGCTTTGGCCTGGTTTGCATTTCCCTGACTAGAGGACTTCATATAAACAATAGTTTTATGTTGTTGTTGCTATTGTTACAGTCAACATGGTTCCCATGATCAATAAACAAATACAAAGAAAAAAGCATAAGAGAAAGATGCAAGTGGCCCAGCTGATATGGGTGTCCTAGAATGCCTAGATCCACAGTGTCTTCTTACATCCAGTCACCAGATGTTGCTTTCATTCTTTTGTCTTGCAATCAGCTTTCTTCTTGATCCTCATTTACCATGGAGCAAGCACTAATTCTCATAAAGCCTCATATTCACATGCCTTTTGCCAACTAGTTAAAGCCAAACATGTTTTCCTTTCATTTTTGCCTACAAAATCTTTGGGAAGAACATTGGCCTCCTATGAATCAAGAGACTGTCTTGAGCAAAAGTGCAAATAGTGCAGGAGAAAGATGTAAATACATAGCAGGTCAGAGAAAACTCTGGGTATTCAAAGGGAGGGATGTATTTACTCCATTTAAGAAAATTGTGCTAGGTAGAAGGATAGCTTCCCACTCTAGGGATAATCCCTCACATCTGGGCAGTCTAATTCTCCATAGTTTAAGAAAAGAAAATCATGGGTAATTTTCCATTTATTTCATGCAGAGGTTTTGGGATTTAAAGAGATCCCTTCCTCATTTTACACACGAGGAAATTAACATTCAAGGAGAATAAGAAAACTGGTAGGAGAATAAGAAAACTGGTAGGATTCAAATAGAATGGTGGATAGTAAGTAATGAATGACTGCATTTGCATGCCTTGAAAATTGATGTCCTTGTGCACACATGGGGAACTCTGGAATTGGGAAATTCCTTAAAGTCATCAGCTAGATAGGGGGCCACATGTTGTCATGTGGAATGCCCTTTTATGTTTGTAAAGGCAGATCTCAAATTTAAAGAGATAGGGTGGAGAACTTTTTTTCTTTCAGAGCCTGATGGTTTTGTCTTGACGTTAGACACCCAATGTTTATTAATTTTCATCGAGAAAAATTGTTCCTCTGGAAATGTCCATCTATTTAACAAAATTTTTGAGTCTTTATAGTGACTCCAGCCCATCTCCTTGACAGGACAAGGAAATTTTAAATGCTGTTTTTTTTTTTCCATCAAGCAAATCTTAGTTAGCTAATCCAGAGATTGATTAAGAGGTCACGAAAAAAATTTTGAACAAAATACTACCAGAATTAATTCATTACTACAGAAGGGTCATAAAGGCATCACTTCAAATATACCATTTAGTGGGTCTGTGGCAGATAGAACTGAGTCACATGGTTTAGTGAGAACCCTAACTAAGCATATGCCGGGGTAGCATGCTTGCCTGGCATATGCTTGGCACAGTTGGAGTTGAGTCCTGCCCCTGCCTGTCATCCAGCCCCTTTCAGTGAGTGTGTCCTTACCACAGCTATTATTCCTTCCCCAAACTCTTATCCAGCTGCCATCCTAGAAATGCCCACCGAACCCTTTTAGTAGCTACACAAATCTGTAGACCTGTTTCATTCACCAATCATATATCATGTATACCAAAACTTGGCATTTTTTGCAATATAAATGCTAAATTCATATAACTTCTTATTTTTTTGGTCTGGTAAAATTATAGTCAAAAGAAGGAAATGATTTGATTTTCAGTCCAACAGTTTTGCCTCATAGAGTTGTTCATGAAAAACATTGAACAGAAGAAGGTGTATCTCTAGAAAATAGTATGATTTTCAATGTTGACTTTTTTCCTGTTTGGTCCATTTACCTACAACAAAGTCAGGAGGATAACTGAACCTTGGGGTTGAAGACTACAACTGCAAAAATGTCTCACAAGTGAAAGGATATGGAAAAAATTCATTTCACTTAGGAAAACAGCAAATATATTCAGAGTATCTTCTCCGTACAAACACATGTGGCTCCACAGAGAGCAGGAAGAGAATTTCTTGGTTGAGCATGATACAGGAAGTGGGCGCTAAATAAATAAATCACATAATGCAATTTCAAGCTATGTGCATGCTATCAGAGATGCAATGTGAGGAAATTGGTTACTTTGGACAATGCTATGGACAACAGTGATGTTTGGAGAAAAATTGTGAATTAGGAGCTAGATATACTGTTTGGAATCTAATGAAGAAGCTTGACAGGCAGAGAATAAAAATGCTGATACCACAATCACTTTGGTGTTGCTGTCAGATAACCAAAAGCCTATTGGGGCTGGAGCAGAACAGGCAAAGGGAAACTTGAAAAATAGGGTCTGAACAATGGGAAGTGGCCAGATCATATTTGTGTGCCTGCAGCAGGGAATTTCTGATGAGTTCTAGGTGTGATGACAAGCCAATAATAATTATTGTCTTGCAATGCAATAACTATATTAGCAGCAGGAAGGGGCAATGATAGGTCAGAGAGAAAAGTTTAGTGTCATTTGTCAGTAACACGTTTGAAGTGCGATAATAATTGAAATGGAAGGAACCTATGCCTTTAGAATTATATGCATATATAAATACATGCATACGTGTACAGTCTATGTAAGTATGCACTTATGTGTATGTGTATGAGAGAGTACTTATATATAAGAGTATCTTGTGCTTCATTCAGAGCATATGCTGAGTTAAAGGACAGTTTTTAGGTGGTGTTTTTCATTTTTTTCTCGCCTTGAAATCAGGCATCCTCACTATTTCTGCATAAGGCCCAAGAGCTCCTGATGATTCTGAGCTGCATCTCTTTAGTTTTTCCTAAAGTGTGTAAAAGACCATAGATAGGCCATTGTGTCCAGCTTTTATGTGGAAGCTAGGATCCTGTCCTCTGACCCTCATGACAAGTGCTTTGCTCTTTGAGCCATCTCCTCAGGCCTAGGAATATATTTGATTATAGATTTGAAAAGGGATGAAAACTTAGTGTGAGTGAGCTATGAACAATGGTGTTCTGAAAGCTTGATTTGGGAGCGAGCGAGAGGGAAAATGTTGTTGGTAAGAGATGGGAGGGTGGACAGATCAGGTTTCTGGGAGCAAGTGATCTATCACAAGAACCTCTTGAAGACTTGAAGATGGAGCTCAGAGACAGGTCAGGGGTAATTTGGGAGTCATCCGGATGTATGTGTCACTTCATTCCAAAGCACTGGATAAAATTGTCTCCTGCATGAGCACAGAAAAAGAAGGTTGTAGGTCACTCGTGTGTCTTACCCATCATTACACTTAGGAAGTCATCCTGCTTTAATCCAGACTCCTGAACACCTCAGGATCGCTGCATCTTCTCAGATAGCCTTTATTCACTCTTGTCTGTGCTGAGCTGAACCACAAGGTGCAGATATCCAAGGAGTGCTTTACCCAGGTTCCCTTGCTCCCTTGCTTCTGGTTGGTGAAAGAAAGGCATTACAAGGAGGTGGAAGGGGGGTCAAGAGCAATAGATGGAGACCAAGGTAGTTATTTCTCTGTTCTCTCAACAAAGTCGCTCTAAGTTCTAAGACTTTCTTCCACTCCCATGGAGACCAAAATCCATATATCTTGAAGTTTCTTATTAAAATGGCATAGTATTTACATACAAATTATATATACCATCTGCTATATCTAAAGTCATCTATGATTGTTTATGATACTTAAGAAAATATAAATGCCTTGCAAATAAAGTAAATGTTACTGACTTATTGGCGACTTACTATCCTAAAAGTTCTTTACTTGTTCGCGCTCAATATGCTTGTGTTGAGAATAAACATGTGACTGTTAGTGTTTCTCAGAGGCTCTGGATTAAGACCTCGAGGATACAATTTTACTGGAGAGAGAGGTGACAAGTCAGTCACTATACTGGGTACTTGGGAAGCAATGGCAGGTGGAGAGTTAACACAGCTGAGGGCATACTATGCTACATGTAGTAAATTCTAGACCAGTCTGGACTGCATTGCAAAGCTCTATTAATAAACAACGGTGACAACGAAGACCTAACCTTTCCTTCCAAATCCTCCAGTGCATTTCAGCATCCTTCATAACAACAAGCTTAGAATTTAAGGTTGATGGCATTTGAGTTTGACCATCTAAGACAAAGTATTCTAAAGCAACATGTTTCTGGCCCTTTGAGCCATGTTTTCGTGATAGGTGAGAATTATTAGATGATAGATACAAAAGCAAAATAGGAGGAATAAAATTCCATTGTTCAAAATAAAATACACTGGAATGACTAGCTTCTAAACTCTCAGTGAAATGCTGCGTGGGGAAGACATTAAGTTCTTTTTTTATGAATAATAAACATATTTTTTCAAAGATTATTTTTAATTTTTAATTTTTTGAAAATGTTATATATTTCTTGATTTTTTTAGTCATTTTAGTTTCCATCTTTCCCTTTTCAATCTCCCCTCTCTCTTGCTAACACCCTTCTTATAATGACACTTTAGCTGAAAAATAAGGTAACAAAATACCATAGTTCCTGTTTTATTCAACATTCACAACACAATAGTATACAAAGGGGAGGTGAAAGAAGTAGGTGCTGATGAACTATGGGAATCAAAACATGCCTTTGGGATGACAAATGAAGCTTAATTTCTTCTAAGCCTCTTTAGGAGATGAAGTTGACTATGCAGATTATAGCCTATTCTTGGATTTTGAGATGAGCAAAGAGAAGGTTCTAGAACATTTTTTTAAAAAATTAATCTTTAATCTGATGGCATTTGATGATAGTCATGATATCACATTGTTTTTGTATGCAAGGGTATAAAAGCACATTTTTTACATCTTTTGATTTTTATTAATACATTTTTATTATTATTTCAGCTCATACAAACTTAATAGGTACACCAGTTCCCTCCCTCCCTCCTCCCACCCCCCCGTACCCCCTGTTCCCCCTCCCCATCCCCCAGTGCCTCCCGCCCCAATTCCCAGAGAGTCCTTTCTTGTGCATGTCTGATTTTCCTCTGGGCCCTCCTCTCCGATGACATACAAGGACCCAGTGGCCTTTCCCTGAACCCTTTCCCGTGTTCCCCTTAGGTATAGGAACACTGCTGTGGCTGCCAATCCCTTGCCTCCAAGGATCTTGGTGCCTTTAGCAGATGCTAGACTTTGTGAGGTCAATAGTGTGTTGGACAATGCGCAGGGCATGTAAAGTCCAATTATGATTGCTTCGGCCCTAACTTGTATGGAGTATCTTACATATCATTGCTCCTCCCATCCTTTTGCTCTTACACTCTTACCGCCCCCTCTTCCGCAAATTTCCCTAAGTAAAAGCACATTTTAATAAATTATTTTATTTTTCTAGTTTCCAAACATATTGAGTATCCACCCCCACTTCCTCCATCCCCTTCCTACCCATTCCCCTTCCCCTCCCTTCTTCAATCCATCCCACTCTCTCTCACACTTGCATTCCAACTGTATGGTCACGGACTTGTAGATTTCTCTTTTTTTTTATCTTTTTTAAAACAAAGTTCACATTATTTGGCATGAGACACAAAACATCTTATTATTCATTGACTTGCTTGATTTTTAACTTCACCCTCACATGGAATATAGAATGCTCCCTGATACATAGCAGTGCAGAATGCTTTGAGGAATATATCCATGATATCTCATGAAGTGGGTGCAAAGTGAATTGGTACAAAGACCATCTCCCATAGCAACAGTATCCCTCTTCCCCACCATGCTCAGCACTGGGTGTCATCAACCCTATTCTCCAGCCTCTGTTTATTAAAGATGGATGAAATAACTCCTAGTGTTACCACCCAAACCTAAAATTGCCGCTGCTGTGACTACACACAATAACCACCGAACATTCCTTATTCCCTTTCTTCTATTAATAATACATTAAACTTCAGTTGCAAAAAAAAATCTCAAAGAAAAGAGGAGAAAAAAAGACGATAATGATTTCTTGACAGATCCTGAATGAAAGGCTTGCACACAGCTCTAACTAAGCTTGACACACCATTTTTTAATGTGAAAGTCCCCCTCCACTTTCCAATCTCTTCATGCTTAATTGAGAAGTTCCACTTAGGAAAGAAGCAAAGAATTTAATGAATCCCCTCCCCCAAATCGTCAATTCAAAATATCTGATGTTGATTATTCGGTTCTAGCGATAAGCACTCTCCCTGTTGATGTCTACATAGAAAGGGCTGAATAACTATGTTTTACGAATAGAACCCACACTGTTCAAATTGGAATGTTTTATTAATCACAGTTCTTAAAAGATATTGAACATTGGAGGGGGTAGATCAAGAAATAAATAATACATACACTTGAAATGGCCTTGAGATGAGTAGCTGTTCTCTTTATAAATATTACAAACCTCACATAATCCCTTAGGTAAAGACACAGTATTCAACACACATAATGATGAACAACAACAAAACAGCATTTTAATTTGAGCCCCGGTACCCCTGGATGTGGTTTGCTCATCCCCTTAATTATGCTTTTCCTTGGGTCTTGTGAGCTAAGGGATTAGTAGCTGCAAATAATAGATGACTGTCCTGAGAGGTGATGATCAACTCACATTTGGTCACTATCGGTGATTAAATGCGAGGGACTCCGAGGGATAATCCCCAGGAAAGGGAGCTCGTACATCATTCAAGTATCATGTCAGATACCTGCTACAAATCCTGTCTAACAGTCAACCATGCTCTGGGAAAACACATGTTTATAGCTTTTGAATCATTTGCCTGTTTGTTTTTTTTTCTTCAAAAAGCTGGGTGTTTCTGCAATTTGATAAGTATTTCTGATCATATATTAATGATATAATTATTTGCTCTAATTAGCAACGATTACCAGTGTCAAAGTAATATAGAACATCTTATTTTCCACGGCTGCCATTAACTGTTTTTAAAAGAAAAGAAATGAGGGGAAAAAAATTATAAGCACACACATACATTCATGTACACACAAACATACATATATGTACACACATGCACACACACACAAACACACACACACACACAACATCCATTAGATCACTGTAGGCTAAAATTCCTAGTGTCTTCGTTGATTTAGGGTCTGTCTGTTAAGGTTGAAAGAATGTGCCAAGATTCCCTAAGTCCTGGGAACACCCCCACCACAGTTCTTATCTGTCTGGTTGGTGTTTTCACATTCATTGTCTACTATTCTACAGGTAATTATCTATGACATGCCTTCAGCTTGTCTTTTCAAGTAGAATGAGACAAGAAACTATGTCTTATTTATTTCTGTCTGACCAATATCTGAGTATTGGAGAGTTCTTAGTTCTTTCAAATGTCTCACTAGAATGGTAGGCTAGAAATGTCAAGTTGAATAGTTGGTATTTGAACAAGCAAGATTTTATAAGTATATATGTAATATTTTATATATAATATATAATCTAGCTATGAAATTATATATATGTAATTATATATAACTTATTCTCTGCAATAAAACACATTTTGTGTTCTATTTAACAGGAAATAATGCTTCATGTGATTCAGACCTTTTCTTTATACCCTGTCTCACAGCAATTATACTCTTGGGAGGATAAATTCTGATTCATTTTTCTGAACATTTCAGACTCTGCTGTAATCAAGTCAGTGAAGACATAAGAATCAATCAGATCAACTGCAGATCTCAAGGTACAGATTTGTACAAAGTAGAGATAGATACACAGTGAAATAAAAAAGGTGTAAGATAGAATGAAGAAAACTTTTAAATACAGTTATAGTAGATGTGCTATTGTCTGAAATTTAGTGCTGCTACAAAACTTGAACTCACAGAGCTCCTAATGTATGAAATCTATGTCTCATTTTCTATAATACCTTGGTTCACACAAAGCCTACAAAGAACAGCATATTATTGGATATTTATCTAAAAAGGATACTCTCTGGAAATATTTTCCTGATATTCCTTGTCTTAGGGCTACAAGCCAATAAAATTGGTTGCTATAGAGAGCATCTATGATATTGACAGACTTATACACTCACTTTTCTTCTCAATAGTGGTGGGTTGCAGGAGTGGGAATAATACATGGAGGTCAAGAGAAAAATTGACTCCCAAAAATTGCTCATCCTTTTCAAGACGAGCAAGGTGTTTAGCAAAGAAGAAGTCAGTTTAGCAATTTAATAATATTTTGAATATTTTATATCTTTGAATATTTTATACCTTAAACAAATTGAGGAATCTACAAAAGTAAAAATACTGATGTATATGGAACGACTGGTGAAATGGATGAACATTATCTGTTTGATGAATTAGCTTAACAAGGGGCAGTCTTCAAATGATTGAAAATTCAAATGAACATTTGTTGCAAGTGTGTGTGTGTGTATGTTTGATTTTTCTCATTTCTTGATATAGAGAGGGAGTCCACGGTTTCTTGTGGATGATGGAGTTTAGCACAGACTTTAGTAAGGTTGTTCCTTCACTGTTATTTCTTCACATTTCATATTGAGCGTTGTGTGCTTTATTCTGAAATTCTTCTCTCTCTCTCTCTCTCTCTCTCTCTCTCTCTCTCTCTCTCTCTGTCTCTCTCTGATAAGCAAAGTCAACCTTTCCCAGAATTCGGTCAGGAATACTGCACTGTGTCATGTAAGTTTCCTGAAGTTTCTCCACATAATGGGTCAAACTCTTGGAGGTAAATAGCATGTAAAATATTCCCAAGTGATTTATTTCCTTTGGAGTAAATCAAGTGCTCTCTTGGAATAAGAAAAACTATCCCCACATTTAAGCTTTTCTTGAACTGAACCTTAAGAACATCATTAGTCTGTGTTCTGCATCACGTAGGCAAGTGATCTGCATTGTCCATATTCCTTGCTAGGTGACGCCTGATTTTCTGCAGCTGTAGGCAGCACTCATATCATCTTCCACCCCTCAAAGCTGTCTACAGTAAAGTTTCACTGCAGCTCCTGAAGCAAACAAATCAAAGCATGTGATCCAGAGAGAGTCTGGAACCTACAGCATTCTTCTGCCTCCAGCTAACTAATCTACCTGTGTGTCCACTGTGACAGTGAGGTGAAAACATGGTGGCCTCAGGCAAGTTGTGAAACTTTGAGATCCCTCGGTATACTCAGCTGCAAAATGATGCCATGGATAGATTGTCCTTGATGATTCTTGTGATGTCTAAGTGAGCAAAACTGTGGCAAAGACCTAGAACACTTCGTGCTGCTCTATCACTCTGAACATAGCTACACTCTGCTGTTCATATGACGCCCGAGAGTTTGTGGTGTTTGCTGAAGAATCGCCATGCCACAGGAGAGATGGAGAAAGAAATCCTTGCATCTTTGGATTCTGACGTAGCAAGAAGTCCGTCCATTCCAGCTTGGTAAACCAGTATCACTTTCCTTGCTAAGCTTATCCCCTTGGATCATCTTTAAACTCACCATCCTGCAATATAAAGCCTTCTCTGGTCCCTCTATCCAACTTGATCTTCTTACCTTCACAATGCAATGCTGAAAAGGCAGCTTAGCACAGGCTACCATGTTCTATAGTGTTCTCTCCTGTAGTCTTTGGGGTCTTGCCTACCCTTGTATTGTACGTCTATAATCTTTAACAATATAACTCACACATGGGGTAGATTGGTGCTGGTTTAAGCAGTGCTCTCTCTCTCTCTGTGTGTATGTATGTGTGTGTGTGTGTGTGTGTGTGTGTGTGTGTGTGTGTGTGCAAGAGAACAAGAGAGAGACAGAGTTGTGTGTGTGTGTGCATGTGTGTGTCTACACATGTGTGTGTTGCCTGGAGGAAATCATCTCTCTTGATGAATGTAGACACCAATGCTTAAACTTCATTTACAGGATATTATCATTCTTGCCCTAACACCTATATTTAGCAGACTCTGAATACATTCTCATCCCTGTATTTAAAGGCAATAAAAATTCAAAAATAATGTCTGAAACCACTTTATACTTATGTTTTCTAACTTAGGCATAATTACATATCTAACAAAATACAAATTGAAGCTGGAAGCACACAGAGAGCTTCTTCCATTGTTACAACTCTGCAGTGGCTTTCAAGCTACTTTATTGTAGTTTATGTTGGATATGTTATTTATTTGCTCCCAACATTCCTTTCTCTTCTAACTAATTCTTCTGCACATAACCAGACATAAACAGAAGAACATGAAAGGGAAGAGGATGGATAGCCACTCCTTCACAAGGGGCTCTTTGTGTCATAGTCCTAAGATTTATTTAGACATCCCATTCCATTCCTGGGTGTACTCCACAGATATTCAAAGGCCAGTGCACATGGTGTCTCTTTCATAAAGAGGATGAATGGTGAAATGGAATAAGCTTACCATCAGTTCTCATCTCAAGCATATATTCTTTTGTCATATATGAGCTATGGAAGGAGAAGAGTGCTAAATTGTTGTAGAGATGGTCAAATAAGTGGTAAAGAATTAACCAGTTGTGTGCAAGACAGACATGTCATTTTTTTCTGAGTTTTAAATCATGGGAAACTTGTACCAAAAGATGATAATAGGCAGCATGTAGAACATGACTAACTCAAGTCCTCATGGAGAAGATAGACATAGACCATTACTGCCACACCTGGCATTTGCTCTTCCCAAATCCCCAAGTTCTTGACCACAGGAAATACTGGCTTTTAGAGTGTCTTCTCCTACCTCCACCAAGGTACACAGCTATTCTCCATTGTTGTGCCATTTGGTTCTCCATAGTTGTACCATGTGGTCATTATTCGTTCTCCTCTCTTAAGTAGGGTTGCGGCATGGATTTATCTGCCACATCATTTACAAGACACCTTTTCACTTAATTTGATAATGAAGACAAACTGCAAATGAGCTTCAGTATGAGAAAGGAGAGGCTAATGTAACTTAGGCTCAGAATTCCACAGAAGAAGCTGAACTAAATGGCTTGACATTCTTATCTGGTCATCTCAGAAACTGTCCGCCATGTTGGGACCCAACAAAGACAGAATTCTTCATCTATCATCATTGCTGCCCTATAGACCCTGTCTGCCATGCCACACTTCATGCTGGTCCTGACTTTAGAAAGCAGTGGATTTTGAACTGGGCTCCTGGAGTGTCAAAACGGTGTTGCTTGTCTTGCAAAGCATCAGAGTCCTGAAGGGACAGCTTCTCCTGAGTCACGTCAGTTCACCCCTGAGTGCCTACTGAAGTCCCACGAGACCTATTTATATGGTCATAATATTGCTTTGGGGGTCTTCATTATTCCAACCTGAAATCTCTTTCTCTCTGTGTGTGCAGCTCCAAAGTTTTGGTACTAGAAATTGAAGGAGCAGAGCCCAATTTAATTTGTCAGGGGTGCCTGGATTGAGGTTTTGCTCAGTCAAGGTTAATATTCAACACACTAGACCTGACTCCACATGGTAACTGCGGATAATCTCAACCCTGATGCATATGTTGAAAATGTATGCTTTAAGCATGGTCACTTGCAATGTTCTGAGCTTAATTTCCTTAATTTTAATCCTGACACAGGATTATTCATGGAAACATCTGTAAATGGATCTATACTGAATGAAAACTCTATTCCAGACACTATTTTCTCATTTCTTTAAATGAAACTCCTTAGTTCTCAAAACTCTTTAAATGAAATGCCTTTCAATTGTCTAAACGATCCTGTGATGGAAGTTCTTTCACTCTGAGTTCTTTACAGATGAGGAAGCTGACATTGGAAAAGGGGTAGGAGAGTACCTAGGTCAGAGCATGCCATCAAGCACTTTGCTGTCCCCAAATATTACTAAGACGGTGTAAATGTGACTTTTCCTCCTTATATTTATGTTCCTAGTGTTTTCTGGTTCTCTTTATGTTTCATTCCTTTAAAAAAAAAGGGTCCTTGATTGCATATGAATTGATAGAAAATGAGAAGTACACACACTGGAAATGCAAGGAATATCACTGCATATCCGATGACATTTATCATATCAGAATGGCTCTCAAATCTCAGTAAGCATCAGGATCCTTGGAGGCCTTGCTGAAACACACAATCCCAGTTCTCCAGCTTAGCTTTCAGGCTCATGTTGTCTGAGATGGGGCTTCTGAAGCTGAATTTCCAACAAATGCTCATATGACAGTTTTTTTTTTTACCAAAACAATTCTTTATGAATCATTTCTGAATGCTAGTTGGAAAAACAGGCTGTCTTGTGACATGTCTTTGCCTGATAGTCTTACAAATGGAGACTATACTAAAGCGATGATCATTATTCTTCCTCCTGTAGGCAGTGCGAGCCTGAGCAGGATGCAAGGGAAATGCTCACTTAGGAATTATTAACAGATAAGAAATTTATACTGTGAGGGTTGGGCATGTATGTATGTGTGTTTTGTGGGGGGGGGCACACAACACATATTTGTGCATGTGTGAATGAATGTGTGTGTGCATGTGTGATGAAGGGATACTCACATGTATATGGTTTTGTGTATGTGTGTGTGTGTGTGTGTATGCATGTGTATGTATTGTGTGTGCAGAAACCCAAGATTGATATTTGAAATTATCCTTTATCATTCTTCCAGTGTTCTATTTTTGAGACGGGTTTCCTAACCAAACCTAGATTTCACCAGTAGGGCTGAGTTAACTATCACTCTTGCCCTGCAGCCTCAACCCTTAGAAGCAGAATTACAAGGTGCTGTCACACTCACCTGCCATTCCAAGTGGGATCCGGGCACTCAAACTCTGGTCCTTTTGCTTGCATGGCAAGCACTTTGTCAACCAATGAACTATCTCATCAGTCTCATCTTGTGTCCTTATGGCCAGGAAAAAAGACTTGGTTTGGATAAAGTTTTCTGTCCGCGGTTCTCTGGTGGTTAGCCAGGAGGATATTGGGGGGTGGCATATGAGCTGTGCATGCCCCCCCTATTTCCTTTTAAGCTTCTAAATGGAAGTTTTCCACCTCGCAACTGTTTGCATCAGGGGCAGGAGTGAGGAGGGTGAGAGATCTCTGGAGCAGGAGCTGCAGCAGCAGGGTTCTCTCTCCCTGCAGCACTGGGTGTTTCGCCACTTCTGTGGTTTGCAAAGGTGCAAGAGTGGGCCAGAGCTATCCCATGCCCAGTGGCCAGTCCTATTTCCCCAGGACCCTTCTATTCTGACTGCAATTTGCACCTCAGTGAGGTGTGAAAACTTATCCTGGGGAGAAGAAGATGCAAGCCCTTCTGCCAGCTACGGGTGGAAGTCAATGGCCCCATCTCCCTGAGGAGGGGCGGCTGCTGCTCGGACTCTGATTTCACTCAGACACTTGAACTATTCATACTCCATTAGACACATAGGAAGGAAGGAAATTGGACTTTCTCAGGTTTCAGATAGATCAGCAGGGATGTACGGCTGAAAATTAATTCCCTGACACAGACTGATGAAGCCTGCCATGTGTTTTTATATTTCTCATAACACATGAGCTCGATGCTCCATGTTTTTCCTGGGCTCAAAATGCGGATGTCTTCACCACAGAGTCCAGAAACTCCATGTCCATTGTTTCCTTAGTTAATCAAAACATGGAAACTTTTTGTGTAATCAATGAAAATGATCAAATAAAATTTGTATATATAGTAATACATGCAAGATAGGGTAATATACTATTTAGTATAGAATTTAGTTATAGCTAGAGATTAAATATACTTTCTACCAGTGTTTTTAATCTTTGAATTCTAAATTTTCTTATGCGTTCTTTGTCCTTTTCTCCTTATATAAATATTAGATAAAGCCTGGGTAATCATTCAAAATTAAATCTAGGGCTGGAGAGATGGCTCAGGGGTTAAGACTCTGCCTTGCAAGCAGAAAGTCCTGAGTTCAGATCACAGGTCCGAGGGGGAAAAAAAAAGTACCAGCTGGAAATGGCATCAGCCTGCACTTCTGGTCCTGGTGAGTGGAGCCTGGGAAATCCCAGAGTGAATCAAAAAGGAAGTAGAAGCAATTTAGGATGATTCCTGAAATAACCCTTGTTCTTCCACAAAGATATATAGTATGTTCTCTTTCTCTCTCTCTCTCTCTCTCTCTCTCTCACTCTCACACACACACACACACACACACACACACACACACACATGCACACACACAACACACCAACACACTAAATAAATGAAGTTTAAAAAACGAAAGCCCTCGACTCTCTATATTTTTTAAATAAGATTAATTCTAGATATACCAGTGATACAATGAAGTCAACCTTGCTAACTTAAGTATATGATCTTACACTGCTTTTAGTTCATTATTTCACTTCACTTTATTTTACTGAAGCATCACATGTGATCTCTAAATGTTAAATCTTAAATGTCTCTTACTATGCAGCCTCCTAGGGAAGGGTTCTTTATCCTTTTGATCTTCCATCCACTTGCTTGATAAATTGTACCAGCTGCTTTATCTCATACAGTTGTTTTGATGAACAAATTGTTGCTGTATGTCAGACAGCTTCCAGATCTACACAATGTAGAGTACACAGACTGCTTTGTTACCCTATGATTGGGCTCGTTCATCCTTTCCTTTGTAAGAGAAGCAATCATCTCATCAGGATGATTAAAATCTGTAACAAGAACAGCATCCAGAGAATCTTCCTATATTGACTAAAAGATAAGACAGAAGGATTTAATGAGAGCTGGCAGGACTCTCTCGACTGTACGGTAAAGGGGAATAATTGGAATCTCAAGACGCTAGGAACACCTGACATCAGAGAATACTTCTAGGAACTGAGAAAGGCGTTGAAGTCTAAAGGCAGAAAGAAAGAATCGACAAGGCACAGAGGTTACTGACTTCCTGGAAATGCATCCAAGAGCAACTTATCTTCAGCCTCAGTAAAAGCCTGGGCCAGAGCTGAGTTCAAAGATTAAAAGCAGCAGTATCGTGTAAACTTCAAAATACTGAGTAATATTGGAGACGCAAAGCCTGTGGTCACCTATCAGGCAAATCCTTAAGTCTCCCTGGGTTTTAAACAAATTGCTTACTAGAGAAAGTCTGGCAGGCAGTTGAGGAGACTAGTCACTTTTACTGTAGACACATAGGAGCCCAATGCAACAGCAGTGAAATGGTTTTGTGAATAAATGCTATGCACGTCGGTGTGTGCATGCACAGTTCTGCAAAACAGAACACATGGGGATGGAGCTGTGGCTCAAGGGCTAAAGTCTTTGCCTCACAAGCAAAAGGACCTAAGTTTAGCTCTTGTTTTCCATGTAAAAATGCAGGATGGAAATAGGGGAGTCTGTCCTGTTCCTGGAAGGGGGAGTCTAGGAAACCCTAGAGCAAAGCAATGAGGAGATGGAGCAATCCAAGGTAATTCCATATGTCACCCTTGGACCTCCACAGGCACATACATTCAAATGCACTCTTGTGTATATGCACACATGCATGCACATGTGCCCACATGCATACACACACACACACACACACACACACACACACACACACACACACCAAGAAAAAAGGAGAACATAACACAATGTACTTGGAAGCTTATATTTCTGGAAGTACTTGCTCTACAATTTAAATAATTTTTGTTGAAGATAGCCAAATTTGAACTTGCAAGGAAGTGAAGCAAACTATGGTTTCTAAGGAAATGATGATGAATTAGGTCAGGTTTATTGGTGGATGAAATCAGGAGAGAAGTGTGCCTTAGAAAGCATTCCATTCACTTGACTTCCTGTGCATTGCTATGTGTAGAAAATGGATGCAGCTGAGACCCTGAGAAAAATGTCATTTTTGAAATAGTTTTGGAACATAAGGTACTTGGAAGGCTAAAGACAAATGTTGGATTGAAGAGGAATAAGACAGGTCTCTGAAGGATTTCGGAGTGCAAACACTTCAATCAGTGCCTTCTCCTAGCTCATGAGAGGGTGTCTCAGTCTTCCCATCTCCTAACAGGAAGAGCCAGTGGGGATTTTAATCTGACATCTTATCTATAGGTCACTCTTTGAGTGTTGTGTAAGCCTCTGCTAATCTGAAAGTAAATATAAATTGGTGATTTTATTCAAACATCCAATGAGCATTGTTGAGTCTGTCCACCTGTTTCATGTACTTGTAGACATATGCGACAGTAATTGCTTGGGAAGGTTGTTGAGATAGCTCAGCAGGTAAGATACCTACCTGCTTGCATATCTTCAGACCCTATGTTTGATCTCAGAAGTCCACATAGTGCAGAGAGTTGATTTCTGAAAGTTATCCCCTAATGAATGTGACCATCTCTCTGTCCCCCCCCAATAAATGTATTAGTAAAATTTATTTGTTGTATGTTTGTGTTGTGCTTCAGCAATCATCCTGAATTGCTCTACCACCTTATTGCTTTATTTTGGGGTGTCTTGGGATCTATATTCCAGAGCTGGTACTACAGGCCACCTCCATTTTCACTCAGCATTTTCATGTGGGGTCTAGGATCCAAACTTCTTGCTCACAAGGCAAAAGCTTAACCCATGAACCATCTTCCCAGCCTATAAATAAAGATTGTTTTAAATAGTGTAGGAATAAATTCTAAATCTGGAGTCTGAACAATGGGTGCTATGTTGAGATCTCTTTAAATTATCATAAAATGAAAGAGAGAACCACAGTATTTATTAAGGGGTTAGTGTTGCATAAATTAAACATTTGTAGGATTCAAAATTAGACATATGGAGGAGATGACCTGACTGTGGAGACTTCATTTCAGCAGATATGGATCAGACATCTCTCTTTCTGTGTCCCTTGCTGAAGACATAGGAATACAGAAGAGTTAGTCACACCACTTAACCTCTGCTTGTTTATGAATCTTGAAAGAAGAGTTAGGGGGCTTATAAGATGACTCAGTGAGTATAAAAACACCTGCATACAAACTGGGTGAAATAAGTCCAATCCCTGGAGTAAATACACTGGAAGGAGAGAAGTGACTCTTGAAAATTGTCATCTGTCCTCTACATGTATGCTATAGTTTGCCTGTTCGCTCTCTCTCCCTCTCTTTCTCTCTCTCTCTTGCTGTTGCTCTCTCTTTCTCTCCCTCTTCCTTCCTCCTCTATCTCTCTCAAGTAAATAATAATTTTAAAAAATATATAAATAATAAAAGAAGGTTTGGAGATTATGTATATTATACATATATGTATATAATTTAATATGAAAGTGTAGATAAATAATAGCCAGGCTTTTATTTTATGTGTGAATGTAGTATCAATTCCTTGGTTAATGCAAGGCCTAACTCTCCCGTCATTTCTATGTAATTCCTTATGAAGGACACAGAGTGACTGTAGCAGCTTAGCTTGATCTGGTAACGGACATGGCCTTCTTCCCGAGGCTCTACGGTCTTTTTGAAATCTTGTTCCCGTAAGGTAAGACATTCCAAAATAGTGCTTTTCTGTCCTCTATTACTCCAAAGACCTTTTGCTCACAAAGGGTGAGAATTGGAAAGAAAGGTTTTGGAACTCTCGCCGGTGTGGAAACTAAGAACTACTATTACTCTTCATTTTATACTACTTGTCATGCCAGCAAAGTGCTATTAAGGGCCATTTCTCAGAGAAGTCAGAGCTCATGCTTGGTTGGACTATCAAGAAAGGTTTCAAAGAGTGATTAGAATTTGAAAAGAAAGCTAAAAGTAGATTAGTGTCTTGATAGGGGACACTGTGACCAGAGAGAACCTTGACACTTTCATAGAAAATACCAACAGACACACAAAAATAAAAGCCTGGGAGGAGTGGGTGATTGTGAGTAGCAAAATCACTGGGAAGTTAATGTGTATTGATGCACAAGCATGCAACATACTCTGGATTACAGGTGTTGGCTACATTCAGGGTTGCTTTAAGGATAAGATAGATGCTTGTTAAATCCAGCAGGTAGGAGTGGAGAAGAAAGTAATGTAGCTAAAAACAATTTTAAGAAAAAGAATATGGCTATCGTGTACATACTTATTTGGTAGAGGGCATATAGATGGGTAGAAAAATTAAATAAAGAACTAGTAAGAACTGGAGCTGGGAAGATGGCTTGGCAGGTAGAGGACTTACCACATAGACAACGGACCAGAGTCCACATCCCAAATCCCAAATAAAAATAGTCATGTTGACTGGAGAGATGGCTCAGGGATTATTCCTCTGCCACCCGACCAGAAGGTCCTGAGTTTGGATCCCAGAACCCACGTAAAATTGCCAGGCAGAAATGGCGGCGGCCTGGGCTTTTAGTCCTGGATGGCAGAGTTTGGGAAACTTCAGAGCAAAGCAAATAGGTAGCAATCCAGGGTGATTCCCAAAGTCACCCTTGGTCCTCCAGAGGGACACACAGTGCCCTCTGACACACATGGACACACAGACACACACACATGCAAAAATATTTAAAAATTTACAAAATGGCTGTGTCCTGGCTGTGATTCCAGCAGCAGAGTGTTCCCAGAGCCTGGGAACATCTAGATCCAGCTGGCTGTCCAGCCATGTAGGTGAGCTCTGAGGTTGAAGACCCAGACTCAGAAGAGGAAGTTGGAAAAGCGACAAGGAATAGCTTCCATATGCACACACACATGGATTCTCATACCACACACACACACACACACACACACACACACACACACACGCATTCCCATCCATGAGAACACATGAACTCACATGTATGCATCACACACACATACAAATGAAAGTGAAAAAATTATTAAAATCTGCAAGATTAATGTATTGTCATAATTAGTTAGATAGATTAGATCGATACAAATGAAAGTGAAAAAAATTATTAAAATCTGCAAGATTAATGTATTGTCATAATTAGTTAGATAGTAACGGGGGTAAATAAGTAAGAAGGGAAAGAGAGAGGAAAAGAGGGAAAGAGGGAGGGAGGGAGAGGGAGAGAGGGAGGGAGAAGAAAGACAAGATTAATATTTTGATACTTTCAAGGAAGAAATCCACATAGCTTGGTATATGAGACTTAAATATCTGTGCTGCTCAGAAGAATGTAAGGGAAAGTGGAAGGATGAATGGATATGACCCTAAAATGATCTGATTGATCAGAAACACAAGGGAGAAAGTAATGGAAAGCAGAAAAGCAGCAAAGGAAGCTGATTAGTCCCGATGACACTATGTAGTTCTTTGGAGGTCTCAGTGCTTTAAAAGCAAGAATGAATTGTCTTCACTGGCATATTTTAAAACAACAAATCCAGTGAGAGTAACAGTTTCTCCATGAGGGTATTTCTTTTGAACAAGGATGGTTGGTCATTATCAGGCATTTCACAAAATGTCATCAAATGGCAGGATAAAGGCAAACTTATGAGACCAAAGATGATCTCCAACTATGCACATAACATGACTGTGTCTAAGAAGTGCTCATCCACAGCCAGAGAGCAGTGTTTGTACCAAGGTGGGGGGGCAGAAATGGGTGGATACTTGGGAACTTGGTATTCGCTGGCCATCCACCCAGCTTTGTCTGCTTGTAAGTCCCAGACAAGAGAGAAAAAGAGAGGGGGGGGGAGATAGATTAGATAGATAGATAGATAGATAGACAGACAGACAGATAGATAGATATATAGAGATAGATAGATAGATAGATAGAAATAGAGAGAGATAGATAAATAGATAGATACATAGATAGATACATAGATAGATACATAGATAGATAGAGAGATAGATCTTGTGACTGAGGAATAACCCCTGATTTACACGCATACACATATGCACACGCATATGCACACACATACATTCAACATGTACTTGCACACACACGAACATGTAGTCTTGCAAACACACAGAAATAATTAAGTGGTTCTATAATGTTGAATTTTTTAAGAAAAGGAATCGGGAGCCTAGTGTGAACATGATTTAAAGATGGAAACCGATTCCCACCCAGAAGAGCAACAGTCAGTGCTGTGTCTCTTGAGTGGCAAGCACACTAACTGGCAGGGAAGAGAGGAGTCCAGGGATTTTCACGCCCCCCCCCAGACAAAGGATAAAGACAAGAACGACACATATTGATAAAGAAATTTTAATAACTGGAAGGAAAGGATAACACTTTTCAGCTTACGGAACTGGGGCACAATCACCTGACATCTATTTTTTAAGGAAGAGAAGGAAATTTAATTGAATGCACAGTTAGACATCTATCAAAATGAATTTTCTTTAAAAACCTCATATAACAATATCCCATTTCTTTCTCAGCGTAATGATTTCTTACCAACAAAGCCTGTCAGTGTTTCCTAGAAGCAATATTGAAGCGACTTCTTGCTGGAAATACAGCAAATGAACTTTTTCTGCTCACAGTCTCTCTCTCCTCATTAGGGTGGTTAGAAATTCGCCCAGGGCTCCCAGCCCTTCTTCTTTCTGATGGATGCTAAGTGTACGGCAACTAATGGACACTTTACCTGTTAGGGGGTTTTCGATTCAATCCCTGGCAGCCTGGCAGGTTGCTCTGAGTCTGTTCAGAACAGCTGCAATCATATGCACAAATATGATGGCTAAATACGGGCTGGAAGGGAAACAATATTTTCTCCTCCTCATGACTGAGGGAGGTGCTGGTTAAAAAGAGGAAATAATTCATGAAGGTTTCTAACAGACTGGGCCCCTTACCCCTCCCACCAGACTGTCCTTTGAGCAATTTGCTTTTTGAAAAGAACATGGGAGGGGGATAGGAAGGAAGATTTCTCTCCAGTTCCCACTCTGCTGCTACTGACTCTTCCCACGGGCCCTCCTAGCACATGCCTTTCCTTTAAAATACTATTTAATAGGCATTACTCATAGGGGAAACAACAACAACAACAAAAAACCAGTCTCAAAGTGGTCTAGATTTCAAATGAAGGAAATTGACAATTACTCTGGGGATGAAAAAGATATTTCCTTGTAAATATGCATTCTCTGAGAATAGGTAAAATTAGAATTTCTCCCCCAGAATGTCAGTATTGTCTCATTTCCCCTCCAAGAGGCACCTTGCCTTGCCCAGAATGTCAGCACCAGTAAGTTGGTCAGTGATTGTTTTCTTTCTAGTTCTTCCTTTCTCCTATTGTCCACTGGGGGAGGGGGGTCTGTTACTGATAATACCTCTTCTCTCTTTCTCTCTCTCTCTCTCTCTCTCTCTCTCTCTCTCTCATTTTTTTGGTTGTACCCATAAACCCAGTGCAGAAGCTCTGACTTTACAATTCATGGATCCATCTATAATCCACAGGTTATATTTGGTTTGGGAAAACATCAGCTGGATGTTTCACATGGTTTAGATTCAATAATCTGCAAATGTCTAGACATTCAAATGAGGTCAGAATAAAAAAAAATCTATTCCTTGAAATTTATTTAGCAATTCTAGACATTGATTTTGAGAATTTGTCTTCCACAGGCAATTGAAAGAACTTGCTTTGGTTTAAACTACAACACAAAGTGGCAAGGCCCAGACAGTCTTACTTTTCAAATGTAAGATGTGTCTGAAATCTATGCATATGCTCCTGTGCATTTGGCTGGTGCTGCCGCATCAAAGCTCAGTTATCCAAAACAACCACAATAGGTCTGAATGGGGAATAGAATATAAAGAAGGGCTGCTGTGGCAGAGCAATGCATGCTGAATCTCGGTTCTGATGCAGACACTTTCTTTAGAATGTGATCTCTTGATTTCTCAAAGTCTATCAATTGCCTTTATTTCTTCGTGAAAAACAGTCTATGATTTGTTTGGTGGCTTGGAGACAGGGTACCCCGAGGTCCAGCTGGCACATCTCCTCAAATCGTCTCAGAATCATCTCTGTTGTAATCGAGGGCTACTGCTCCAGCCATAGCAAGTGTCACTGATAGTTGTGACAGCACGTCCTAACACAATGTGCCAACCCAATGCAAAGTAATGTGACAAAGTGGATGAGACAGACAATGTTGCACATGAAGAAAAATGACGTCCCATCTGAAACCAATCCTGCTGTTAGCCAAGGTGCTACCTGAAAGGTCACATTGCTTTCTGTCCATATCTTCAAACTCTGTAGTGCTATGAAGGCCATGTGTAAGGCCACATTTGTCTTAGATGCAGAAGTCAAGCAGGATGGAGGCGGTGACAAGAGGCGAGTTTTGAGAGGTGACATGTGCGGAAATCATTCAAAGGAGTTGCAGTTAGAGGGAAAGCATGTGCACAGCCTGTTTCTGGCCCACATAGTCTCTGGGACTGATGTCTGCAGCACAGAATGTAGGCTGTGCTTCAAATGGACACTGCTCAAATGCTTTGTACCTCATTACTGAGAGATTCAAAAACTTTATTCATCATTTTTACATTTAGCTGGTACAGTTCCATTTACTCCGTCTATCCATGTATATTATATATTAAATATATATGTTAAAAATATATGTAATAGTTGTATGCTTGGAGTGTATGTATATGTATGTGCATGTATGTAAACACATAACTGTAATAATTGTGCTACATGCTTGATATAAGTGCGTGTACATGTACACATGTGACATATATAAATACATTGTTAATAATTGTGTTATACGCTGAAGAATTCTTGCATATATACATGTGTGCATATATGCAAGTATGTAATAATAATGGCTGTTATGTACTTTAGATAAGTGTGCCTACATATATAAATGTGAAGACATATGAAACTATATATATGTAATATATAATAATAATGGCTGTTATATACTTTAGGTAAGTGTGCATATATATATATATATGTATATATATATGTATATGTGCACACATGAAACTATATACCTGTAATGATTGCATTATACTTGAGGTAATTTTCCATTCATGTATGCATATATGAATTTATGTAAAAGTATGTTACTGTAATAATTGTGTTATTTGCTTGATGTAACAATGTAGTTATTCCTATCTTCATTGATCTTGGACTGGAAAATATTTTGATTTTATTTTAATCATTTTGATATAAAGGGTACAACATTACTTAGAATTATAACAGATTTAAATAAAGTTTACATTAGATACTTAATATGGCTTATATGTTAATCTCTTTTGGCAAAAATTTTTTCAAATATTTGCAGTGTTATTCTTAAAAGTTTAGATTAAAAATGTTGAACGCATGGTTTGCTATTTACTCTTCCTCTATGTTTTCACACTAAATAGTTGCTAGTTGCTATTTACATTGAAGTTTGATCCTACATCCATGAATGAGAACTAAATACAGTTACTGCATTGTTACAAATACCATAGGAAAATCAATGAAAAAAATAAATAAGCACATAATGGGAAATAACAAATCATAGCACTCAAAGACTTTGTGTTCAAGAGTCTATACAACCAGGTCTACGGGTGGCCATGAGACGCTTCATTATATTGATAATTAGTAGGAAATCATATGACCACATAGTTATTTGCTTAACAAAAGCACTATGTTCTACATGGGTAAAGGTGTGTGTATCATACAAGACAGGGAATTGTGCTGAATGCCAGTGACCTTGAGGTGCTCGCATACTTCCATGAGCCATGGAACAAATAGAAAAGAGAGGTGTCCTAGAAGATAATAGTTTTGCCTTTAAGTGAGCAGCATAAAAAGCCATAGAAAGACCAGAAGAGCCAGAAGAAAGAGTAAATGTCCTGACAACCATTTTGCTCTGGGCACGACCCAGCCAATGTTACTTGATTTCACAGTAGCTGTGCCTGCCTTCACCAGGCCTGTCAACCAACCATCATGGGTGGGGAACAGCTCACCACGTTCTGTTTCTCCCAGTCAAAGTACTGACTACTGATGTCTCACGAGGGAAAGGCAGTCCCTGTTTTCTCTGATGTGTCCACTGAGGAGCAATTCAGGCTTCAGCACAAAGGCCTCAGTGGAACCTTCCTAATCCAAGGACACATACTTGACCCTGGTTAACTCGGTACCCACTTCCCATTCAAATAACATGAATGTAGGAAAAGAACTGGTAGGGAGGAGAAGAGTCTAGTAGATAACAGAGAGAGGGGATTGCAATAATTAGAACACACTGCATAGTTGTATGAAAGTGTCAAATACAAATTCAGTAAAAGTTATAACATGTGGGTTGATGGACAGACGGACGGATGGATGGATGGACGGATGGACGGACGGACGGATGGATGGATGGATGGATGGATGGATGGATGGATGGATGGATGGATGGATTTGTGGGTGGGTGAGTGGGTGGGTGGATGGGTGGGTGGATGGATGGGAGTGCTGGCTAGATGGATAGATGATGAATGGATAAATTAATGGATCATTAGCTATGGCTAATAGTTTTCCCTCAGCTCGTTTCCAACTTTCAATTATATTTACTCATCTATGTACTTCTGGTGTTATTTTAATTCTCACATGATGACAGATGGCAGTAAAGACGTCTCCTGTCTGAATTCTGCTCATTGTGTTTCTCAACCTGTGTCCTTTATTTGTTCCTTTGACATCATACCAGCAGTTTCCTCAAAATACAATAAAAGGTGCTGTTAGATTCTTCTGGAGGATAGAAAAAATGCAATTTTCTTCACTTTCTCAAAATGATATAGCTTTTGAAAATATTAGACTTTTGACCAACTTGTGAATTCAGAGCTCTTTAGTTGTGTTTCCATTGCTTCCCACATGAACATAATGTGATTTGATATTGTTCACCTGGTTCAGATAAATGGAAAGTTATTTGCAGTTAGTCTGAGTGGTATGAAAGAATTCCTTTTGGAGAGTTGATCAGGTTTTTCAAGACTTTGGAGCCCTTGGAGTCCCTATCTCTGCCCAAGTACATCAAATTATTTGAGGGGATGATGAGAAAACCTGTCTGATTAAACTGAGACCATTCTCTGACTTTCCAAACCTTCAGACAACTTAGGAACTAATGCCCAGTGCACATGTCTTTCTGAAACATTCTCCATCTTAGTTTTTATGTCAGGAGGAAACTGCAGTTCAGAAATATTGGAAGAAATCTGTGGGCTATGTTGAGACAGAGTGGCGTGACATAGATCTCAGGAAGGAATTTTCTTTCTCAGATTTCCCAATTGATTCCAGCTATTGTATGAGTCTAGACTCTTCATCTCTATCAAAATCAACCTGGACATCTTCTGAGATTACTTTCTGAGAAAATAACAAACTGCAGTCGGACTACCAATGCTACAGGTTGGAATGTACATTTAAGTATTGACATACTCAGTGATAATTTTTTACAAACATGACAAAATTTGTATATATTCTATTTATTTTGGATTCTAAGATGATTCCTAAGGCACAGGGCACTGAATCTACTTGTGAGGACATTTTAAAATGGAAATTCAATAATCACAGAACTAGGGGAAAATTGAGAGAATATGATTCAGAATTTATACTAGATTTAACTGTTGTCTATTATCTATTATCTATCTATATATCCATCATCTATCTATACATATAAATTATGGTCTATGATCCATTATCTATTTATCATCTATTTACATAGTTAATCTATTCATTATATGTATCTATTTAATTATTTATCTGTCTATCATCCATCCATCATGTATCAATTGTGCCATAGTCTGGAAAGAGGAAAGATTGTTTCAGAAATACAACTTATGGATTGGAGAGATGGCTTGGGGGTAAAACTCTTTGCCACACCAGCAAAAATACCTGATGTTAGGTCCCAGATCCTACTTTAAAATGTTGGACTGAAATGGCGGTGACGTGTACTTCTAGTCCTGAAAGACAGATTCTGGGACATCCCAAAACAAAGCAAGAAGGAAGTAGAGCAATCCAAGATGATTACCAAAGTCACACATAGGCCTCCACAGGCACACACACACACTCAGGTGCCTACTACTGCTGTCATTACTGCTGCTGCTACTATTACTACTACTACACATGCATACACACCTATTAAAAAAAAAACAAGTATGACTCATTAGTGCTGAGTGCTGGCGTAATCCAGAAAAGTGAAAGGTCACGGTACTGTACAGATGAGAATATCTCTGGGACACAGATCCAACATTTAATAGAAGGCAGTAGAGAGGACCCATATCTAGCAACAATGCACAAAAGAAGTGCTGCAGGAGAGACAGAGGGTGACCAGATACACATGTACACAACAAATTTCTGTTTACTCTTTACAGTGGGGAAGGTTTCTGTTACTAGAAGTGCTCAGATTTGATCTTTACATACATAGAACTCATACTCTGTCCTTAATGTGAAAGATGATTCTGATAAAAATAACAGGTTAGGACAAATCTACAATAGGTATGAATAGCAAAATGTTTAACAGTGAATACGTGCAGGTTTTACCTATTTATATTCAGAAACCAATTCATTTCTTCAAGCAAGTTGATGAATTAATTAATATTACTTGTGTTTTAGATGACAAAATCAAGATTCAGAAAAGGTGGCAAACTTGTCTCCCTCCCAAATACACAAGATAAGAGGCAGAGCTGAGAGCTAAGCTTTGGTTGTGGCATTCTGTCAAATGGTTATGCTATTTTTATTTGTATAGTATCTATTCACAATGTGAACTTGGATAATAATAAAGTTGTTTGCACTGCATAATTTCCATATTATTGTTTAAAAGGCATGTATCAAAACATCACCCCTGCCTTTGATAAACAATTTGCTTTCAGTTTTTTTAAATGCCATATGAACAAAGCTGTGTGAATTTTTATCACTGCAAACACACCTCCAAGAAAAATCAGGTCTTAGCAGTGAAATGAGTAAATCAAAGATGCATATTTTAAGAAATTTGGCATGCACTATCCTAAATCATTGTCTGGAAAGATTTTTCCAGTTTCTGTATTCCCATCAGAACTGAGAAGATCGATTTCTTCAAGCCCTCATGCAAAATGATTATCTTCTATTTAAATCTTTGACAGCTCAAAAATCTGAGTGTAACTGACTACAGTTTTAATTTTAAATGCTATCATGAACCACAAAAGTTAAATGTTTGCATATGTTTTGTAGTAATTCATTTATCTTGAAAATAGACATTTAATGAGCTTATTTCTAAGGTTTTATGGGATACAATGACCTTTGTAATATTTGTATCTATAATATTATAGTCAACAGTTTTGGGAGGTACATTTTTACATGTCTTAGGCATCAACATAGTTGAAATACTCTAGAGGATCTGAGAATGTGATGCAGTTTGCAGTGTGCTTGATTTGCATACACATTGTCCTGAGTTTGATCACTTGCACCACATCTACTGGGATGCTACCTCTGCAATTCAGTACTTGGGAGATGGAGGCAGGAGAATCAAAAGTGCAAGATCATCTTCTGCTACATGGAAGGGTCAAGACCAAATTGGCCTACATGAGTCTCTGATGAAAATGAATACAAGCTTTTGAGTGTCAGCATTGGTTTGATGCTAAAACACTTCTCCTCCTGTAAAGTGCAATGATTCTGTCACTATTCTTATTTTTTCATTGTTCTTTATGCTTTTGATTTTTGGTGAAAGTTCATTATTTTTTAATTAATGATTAATAGGGGAGATGTCCAATCACTATTTTTTCTTCAAATAATTACCTATTTATACCAAGTTTTATCAAGTGACTTTTAGTCACTGATTTCGTTACCATGATCATGTTTTTTTAATCTTTCATATGAATTATAACATTAATATATAAGGTGATATTGAATCATAAGACTTCAGTAATTTATGGCTTAATATACAAACACTTTCCCTAGATATGTTCATCTTAATTTGCATGCTTTTGTATTTATTATGTGAAAGCTTATTTTTAATTACACAAGTCACACTAACTTATTGCAGAAAATAAAATGTATTAAAAAAGAAAGGTAATGATTTCTGTAAGGTTTTGGGTTATATTATTACTTACTTTTGTTGATTTTTGCTTTTGCATTTTGAAGATAACACACTTCTTGAATTGCAATTGATATTCTTTATATTTATTTATTTATTTAGAGCAGTTTGGGATTTAAAAAAATTGAGAAGATACATATATATCTCACATCTTTTCTCCATTCACCTACAGCTTTCCCCATTAGCAGCAGTTATCAGAATGAAGCAATTGCTTGACATCACACTTATGCGATATCTATGTTTTTATTAGGGCTCACTCCTGGCATTGTTCATTTTATGGGTTTTCACCAATTATAATAGTAGGGGGTCCTAGTTTATGATAAAATAATGTGACAGAAGCCATCTAAGGGAGAGAGAGTTGATTTAACTGAAAATTCCAGGTTACAGTGCATCATGGTAGGGAGGTTACAGTGACAAGAGCTTAGAGAGCTGATCACATCACGTCCACAGTCAAGAACAGAGAGTGATGAATGACACGTGTATATTGCTGGTGCTCTGTCCTCCTCCTTATGCAGTACCCGATCCTCAGTCCAGGGGGCAGTCTTGTCCACATTCCATCTGAATTGAAGTAATCATGACCATCTTCCACAGTGTAACTCAAGAGTTTTTTCTCCCATGTAATTGCCATTAAATTGTCAATGAGATTAACCATCACAGGAGGCGTCCACCATTATACCATTATCCAGAGTAGTTTCACAACCCCAATAATTCTCTGCTTTTTTTCTGGGTACCTTCTGGATACCTGGAAACCCCTGGTCTTTTTAGTATTTTAATAGCATTACCAGATCCTAAGAGTTGAAATTGTTCAATATGAAACCTTTCAGATTGCCTTCTTTTTGTAAGCAATGTTTATTTAAGTTTCCACTGTATCTTTTCTGTGAGTTAATCAATCTTTTTTTAAGCAATGGACAATATTTTAGTGTCTGGGCAAATTACAGTCTATAAAGTAACTATACATCTTAGCTGAATCCAAGTTTTCACAATTATTTCCGAAGCTGCTGCAACAAACACCTGTGTGCAAGTTTTTGTGCAAATTTGGTTTCAAATGACTTGGTAACATCCAGTTGTATGACTGATGAAGAAAAGATTACAATAGGTTTTGTGTAGCACAATTTTTCTATTAAAAACAGAAATGAATATACATGTATACTATCAAGTATAGTAAATATATAGTTTGATATCAAAATATACCACTTTTTCAGCTGCACATGTTTTGTTTTCTGTTCAGGTATTTTCAAAATGTTGATTTTTCAAATGATAACATCATCTTGCCATTTCACTAAAATACCTTAAGGTTTAAAAGCAAGTAGAGTCCTTTTGACAAGTGCCCAAAATCCTTCCCTTCATTCTTCACAACTTATTTCTCCCATAGCCCTGTACCTAAATGCATGATTTTATAGAATAGATGTATATTTATATGCCATGAGGAATACAGATGTAAATGCTCTGTTCTGAGCTATTGTTTTGTTCCGAACCCATATAGCTATCACATGGGGAGGAGGGTTATACTCTGCCTGTACCATTAGAGGAATGTCTATATACAAGATTTGCCCCTCAGTTTCTCTGTCTCACCACAATTTCATTAGCTAAAATCCTGGAGGACTGATCTAGAATGTCCATAGTTGGTCTTTTAGCCTGATGTGCCCAAGCACTTATCGAGGCTCTTCCTCCCTCCTCTGGATGGTGCATTGCTCTGGACAGGGAATGATTCTCTTGTAAACACAGATTCTCTATTTTCTTTTGACTTTTGGTATATCTCCAAGTGATCTGTGACAGCATCTTAGGATGAACCGGTGGCGTGGAAGATGGCTGCTCCAGGTATTTAGGATGCCAAACATGACTCTGCCATGTCGACTCACCCATGGTCTGCTGCCGGCCTGACAGATGATGCTCTGGTCTGTCCTTAGAAAAATCCTCATCATCCTGCACCTACATGTTTGAGGGCAACAAGCTTTCGTTTCTTATGAAAGTCTCTGTGGTGCCTTGGGCATTAGGATTGAGTGGTATAGTCTACTGTAATACTTTATTTTAACAAGGGTGAGACTCCTAGTGCTTTTTGCTTAATTTGAATACCTATATTTTTATGTAGCTATGGTTATAACCCCCTTCTTACTTTTTAGTGTTAAGAACAAACACATTTGCTTGCATTTTTTAATTGATGATGCCCCATATGGATGCTTTTAAATGTTTAGTCATTGAGTAAAATTGCTTCTACTATGATTTCTTCCTCTAATTGTACTATTCACAGTTCTGTCTTTCTAAATCTCACTTCTTCTACATTCATAAGATTTGCTGTGCTTTTTTATAACCTTTCTTTTGCCTAAAGATTTTCTAAGCTTTAAAGATATATACAAGACTACAAAATTTCCTCTTGTTTTATCTCTGTTTTCATGTAACAACATTTGATGGAAAATGGGGCATAGTTCTGTTCTATTTACTTTTCAATCTCATTTAGTTTTCAATATTCAACAATTTAAATAATTTTAGTACAGTGTGTGAGTATACTTGTTCATGTGTGTGATGTGTATGTGTGTGTGTGTGTGTGTGTGTGTGTGTGTGTGTATAAGTGAATATGGAAGTCAGAGGTTAGTGATAGGTATATTTCTCAATTGTTCTTCACTTGTTTGTTTTATTTTTTCCTTTTCTTTTTTCTTTTTTATTTTTTCCACTCATACAAAGTTGATAAGTAGCCCATTCCCCTTCGTTTTCTCCCTCCCTCCCCTTCTTCCAGTGCCTCCCCCATTCCTGGAGCATCCTTTAGTGTACATGTTAAACTTCCCTCTGGGTCCTCCTCTCTCATGAGGTGTAAGGACTCAGTAGCATTGCCTAGAGCTCTTTCTTGTGTTCCCCTTTAGTATAGAAACACTATTGTGGTTGTTAATCCCTTGCCTCTAAGAAGCCTAGTGCCTGTGATCCATGCTAGACTTTAGGGGTTCAATGACATGTTGGTCATTGCACAGGTCATGCAAAGTTCTATTTTGATTACTTCAGCCCTAACTTGTATGGAGTATCTTGCATATCATTGCTCCTCTCCATCTTTAGGCTCTTACATTCTTATCACCCCCCTTTCCACAAATTTCCCTGAGCTTTAGGATGGGGAGAGATTAGGCAGGCTTGGTTCCAGGTGGTTGATGTAGAGTTTCTGATTTTCTGAATTATGGCTTGTTGATTTTTTTTTCAGTTTTGCTGTTCCTGCACCACCCTTGGCTCCATCCTGATGGGTACTGGATGTCGCCCCCTGGCCAGAGATAAAAGGTTGTTAAAAAAAAGTTAAAGATTGAAATTCCATATGACCCTGCTATTCCACTTTTGGGAATAATCCCCCATACAGCAAAAATTCACCATGATAGCACAAGCACGACCATGTTCATAGCAGCACTGTTTACAATAGCAAGTCATGGAATCAACCCAAATGCCCAACAGTTGACGAGTGGATAAGGAAAATGTGGTACATTTATACAATGGAATACTACTCAGCCATCAAAAATGATGAATTAATGAAATTTGCTGGGAAATAGATGGAATTAGAAGGATTATATTGAGTGAAGTATCCCAGATACAGAAAATTAAGTGCTGTATGTACTCCCTAATAGGTGGATCCTAATAACAAATCCACTTAGTGACACACTCAAAGATAAATCTCTGTAATACCTACAGTAATTGCAAAGATTATAAGCAGGGAGGGAAGGGGAAGGAAGGCCCTGCCAGAAACAAGGAGAGAGGGGATCATTCTACAGCAGAGAAAACAGGCCACTATCAAGTACTTCAAGTAAGTATTGAGACATCTGGTTAAGCTCACAAACTTTCCTTCCTGGTCACTTGCATCAGATGGGGTATGATCTGAGCAGACAGGAAGGGCACAAAGTCTGGCAGATAAAAGGTAACCTTCCTGCAAATGGGAGACTGACCCCACCTCACTGCAGTCTCCTACTCTTATTCAGTCTACCTTTGAATCTACTCTTGTTTGTTTGTTTTTTGAGACAGGCTTTCTCACTGAACCTGGAGCTCAGTGATTTACCTATACTAGATGCCAATCAACTCCAAGGACATATGTGCACACCACTTTTCCAGGACATTCAGGTGAATACTGGGATCCAAATTCATGCTGGTTTGCTTGTATGATGAGCATGGCAAGCATTTTAATGGCACAGGTAAATAATTTTAATGCACAGGTAAATAATAAGTATTTGAAATTTACTGAATGTGGGCATATAGATTCTGTCTATAGTCTCTTATTTGGTACATGAGGGTTTTAATCTTTGTGGGAGAGGAAAACAGGATTTTACTATATGGGGTGACCTTAAACCCATTATGTGGCTCAGGGTGGCCTCATTCACAGTAATTCACCTTCCTAGAATTACATATCATACCTTGCATATTGATTTATTTTATTGAAATGAATGTGATATCACCATTAAAATTTCCAAAAACAGTTGCTAAGCATATTGTCTTTAGTCTTTGTTTGTAGAGTACTCATTTGATATTTACTGATCAAATCAGGTGTATCAAGTGACTTAAATTCATTCTTCCCATTTCTTTTCCTTGAATTTTATTTAGCTGTAGTTGACATATAGTGTATATTTTCTTTTTATTATTGTTGTTTACTCAGGGCGTGTATCTATGTGTGTGTATGTTTGTGTGTGCATGTGCGTGTGTGTGTGTGTGTGTGTGTGTGTGTGTGTGTGTGTGTGTGTATCAGAAGGTGCTGAGTGTCCCTGTAGAGGATCAAGGATTACTTTGGAAATCATCCTGGATTGCTTTTATCTCCTTTATACTTTGCTCTGATATTCCCCCGGATCCTCTCACCAGGGCCAGAAATGCAGACCTTTTTTATGTGGGACCTCGGATTCCAAACTCAGGACTTTCTACTTGTAAGACATAATTTTAAGCCCTGAGCCATCTCTCCAGCCCAGATAATGTATATTTTCAAGTCATATGACTTGATGATTTGCTCTAGTTATAGTATCACAACCAAGTTGACACGGTCATTGTGTTACAAAATTATCTTTTCTCCTCTTTTTCTGTAGTGAGAATATATAGTTGAACTATTCAGCAAACTACAACTCTAAACAAAGAAAGTCCTTTGAACATTAGTTCAGGTATATTACAAAACAGAGAAAAATATAGGTGAGGTTCAGGTAACATTTAAACTCTCAGGCAGTGTGTGACATAATACATTTGGTAAAAACAGTAGTTCCAGAGGTGTTTTAAGGCTCGACCAATCATGAAACTCAAGAAATAAGCTGTTAATCATGTATTATTGTGGTGCTCTCCTGTTCGAAGTTATTTTTATTAATGATTCTTTAATTAAAATACTTAAATATTTTAGCAATATTGTTCTTAATTAACAGACACAGAAACCTAAGAAATTTATTATTTTCACTAATATCACATGGCTTTTAAGCCTCGCCCCCAAAACACATAATAACAGAATATTTCTCTTGGATTACTGTAAGGCAGGAACACAAATTTTCTAGAATATTCCTCAGCAATTGGTCCTCACAGAGATCATTGGAAAAAAATTCCATGGCATCCCTAGTCCTAATCTGTAATGAGCAAGGAAAAGACATTAGCGCTATTAGTTTCTGATTATCGAGATTTAGACATTGAGACCTCTGAAACATCAAAGAAAAATTCTGTTGTGAAGAATAAGACAAAAAGTGATTTTGGGAAGGAGACACCATCTGTAACAGTGATACAGATATTGGAGGAAGAGCAAAAGAGGATGAGCCAAAACTATCACAAGTTATACCTCCCTAGAAATGGGGAAATAGATTATTATCGAGAGAAATAAGAAAAGAACAAAGAGATGTCAGTCTTGATGGAAAGATGATAGCTTTGGCTTGGCACCAGTTGGCCGGGGAGATGGTATTTTCAACAGGAATTGCACGCACACCGTTACAAATCCAAAGCACACATGAGCAAAAGGAATAACTGGGTCTCAAAAACTTCCCTGACATGGTAGCTGATGTCATGGGAATTCCTAGGTTCTCAGTGCAAAAGAATAAAGACTGAGTAACAAACATCATCTCTATTTAAGAGTACAAAGTTGGTCTGATGAACTTGAAAGAGATAAGAATAACAGTGAAAACCTTGGGGACTAAAGCTGGATGAAAGAAGGGAACTGCTGCTATCAGTAGGGTGGTTCTAAGAGAGACAACTTGATAAGCCAGAGACCTGAACCTCAACAAGAGTAAACAAGCCAGAGGAACCCTGGCTCCATAGAAGCAGACAGGCAGGAGGGTGGAAAGGAGTGGGATGGATTGAGAAAGGGAAGGGAAGGGGGATGGGTAGCAGGGGGGATGGAGGGAAGAAGGGTAGGTACTTAATATAGATTGTAAGACTAGAAAAATGAAATAATAATAAAAAGCGTGTAAAGTTGGAGACATAAATTAAAGAAGGTGCAAGTAGATGTCGAATAGATATTATTTTTAAAAATCATTACATGTTACTCCATGGGAAATAAAGGCTATTAAACTGAGCACTGAGTAATTAAGATCACCATCTCTTTTCCTCTTTATTAGCAAATATTTTTAAACTCTCTAAATATTTCAAGTGGTTGTATCACCATTTAGTTAATCATCACTTTGTTTGGAATATTTATTTCCACACTTCTTTATTCTTTTAAAATTTCCTCTTTTAAGCATTGTACCTCAGCATATAAGCCAAAAGGTATATATATTCAAGAATAAAAATATTAAAAATGTTTTCAGAAAAACTGATTGCCTTGAAAACAATGTCTAGTACACAGGAAATGTGAAATTCCTTTGGCATGTTATAAAATAAGCTTGGCCAACTGAGATCATATTCCCACACCATGGTCTTATCCCAAGGGAGAACTTAGGAAGAAGAATGCAAAACGGAGAAGGTCACTTCTTTTCCTGGAGGTCTGTTGAAAGACAAACATAGAAAGAAATGGGGAGAGCAATGAGGGAAGTGAGTAATTAGACAGAGATGCCTCTCAGAATTTCTTTACCAGACCTTAACCCAGAGACATAGAAATGCATCCTGGTAAATGATGATAAGGACAGAAGAATGACAGAAGGACACAGAGCGTGAAGAAGGGAAGAGGGGAAGAAGGAAGACGGGATAGAAGGATGGCTGGAAAGAAGGACGGGGAGGGAAAATGAGAAAAAGCAAAACCAGGGAGGTCTCCCTTGTTTGATCCTATACATACCTTAATTACCCCCACATAATTAACATATAAAGATATGTGTTCAGAAATATAGGATTTTTTTTAAGCTTCCCTAAATTCCTCCATGGTCTGGATACCATGTGGTGGGCTCAGCATGGTCTGAGCACAGTTGGTCTGAGTACAAGATTAGAACTATCAAGAACCTGAGTGTCAAGGAGCATTCAGGGCCTGATCATTAGGCTTCCGTAGTAAGACTAAGGAATTGACTTTTGCTTTAGCAACTGAAGATGTAAATGCCCACAGATTATCAATGTGTGTGATATCAGTATGCACTGAAATGTCTATTATTTCATAACTGAAAATAACAAAGGCAGATCAACATTCAGAGTGAAGTGTAGAACCATGTTTTATACATACATTTAAAAGAATTTTCGCAATTAAAATTTCCAGTAAAACAAAAATAATTTGTTAGTTCATAGTTTATATAATATTTATAACTTCTATATAATTATTCCTAATTTATCAAATAGTAAAACAGTTATTTTCTCTGAAGTCTATCCAATCTCAAAAAAATTGATTTTTTTAATAAAAGGGCACTTTGACAGGCAATTTTTTATCTCTATTGAGAATAATTAATTAGGAAAAATCCCTTAAGTGGAATGACAGGGATGAATTGTGGCATATTAAAATTACAGTATGTAATACATAGCCTTGTATATTAAATGATATGAATAGTGTATTAATTTAAAATATAGCATATGGTATAGTTTCTATAGTGTACGTGGGAAAATCAATTTCCAAAAGAGTATTTTATTCTACAATTATTTTTCATATTTGTGAAATTGGCACATTTGTTTAATATAGAAAATTGGCAGGTTTATTTCACTTAATAAATAAATGTGTCAAATTAATGAACACATATTATTTTTAGTAGTCACAAATTGTTGACATGCTATAGCAAAAAGCACATTTAGTGTTTGGTGTAAGTGACTAATGCTCAGGAAATTTAAATATTTTCTGTAAGCCTGTTAACCTTTCTTTGATAGAAAAGGCCTCTGCAGTTTCGTTACTGTGCTTTTATCTTGAATTGAGGAACACGTGGAAAACACTCCCATGTCGTCTACCGCTACATTGTCTCTCTGTTCCATTTCTGTGTGGTCCCTTTCCATCCTAGCACTTGCCAGAAGGAATCCTTATAGGTAGTAATATCTTTTGGCATCTGCTAGACTTTAGAGACAGTTTTGTTCTTTTAGTGTTAGTTACTCATATGAATTTTCCTTTCAGATTAGTTTAAAACCAATCTGTCCAAGCCCATAAAAATCTTTCCCAGGTTGCCCTAAGATTTAATTTAGTGTGGGTAAAATAATATCAGATTTTGTTATGAGATTTTCACTTCTGAAAAATGTCCCAAATCGATTACAAATTAAATATTTTAAATAACTGCTGTCATTAGAACTTTTCAATTGCTCTATTAGTTTGTAGCATAAATACCAATTTTGATCTGATACTTAATTATATGGATCTTTTTCTTTGTGACTATTTTCCTTGTTGACATTTTGACATTTTCAATGGTATTCTTTACCATGTAAAGTGTTAAGAAAAATCTTACCTTAAGAGAAGAAACGGATTTTTATAATGAATATATGAATAACTATTATGCAACTTAGAAAATAGTTGAGTGTGTGCGTGTGTGTGTGTGTGTGTGTGTGTGTGTGTGTGTGTGTGTGTGTGTCTGACATGGATGGTGCGTTGGCTCATGCACGTATATGTGCATATGTGTCTGTCATTGCAAGGGCCACAGAAGGATGTTGGGTGTGCTCCTCCACTCTCTGCCTTATTCTCTTAAGACAGGATCTTTCATTAAACCCCAGAACTAAACTGGCAGCTTTCAAATCTCAGGCACGGCCCATTCGGCCCCATATTGCTGGCATGCCAGGTACCTGAGTGGGCACACCTGTCTCGTACGCAGGTGTTGAGGATTTCAGCTCCCATCTCAAGGCTTGCAAAGAAAGCATTTTTACCCATTGACCATCTCCCTGGTCCTTTAGCTTAGAGAGTCTTGAGATCTTTAAACAAAAAGGAGAGTTTGGACATGAACAATGTTCTTCACAGGGCTCACAGAATACACATGACTCATTTTAATTTTTCAGGTCCAAGTGATTTGGGGTCAGAGTTCAGAATGCTCCAGGTCATGGTATCTGCTTCTAGAAGAACAGTTGGTCTGTAATGTTCGATTGACTCGCAGCCTCTAAAGATACTTATTTTTTTTTATTTCCACTCATACAAACTTAACAGGTACACCGGTCCCCTCCCTCCCTCCAACCACCCAGTCCCCTTTGCTTGGATCTATTAAGATTTTTGTATGTGGGATGGGGAGACGACTCAGTGGTTAAAGTTTTTGCCTAAAAGCACCAAGACTTGAGTTTGGATTCCCAGAACCCACATTAAAATATTGAGTGGGTACGGTGGGCTGTCTAGCAATCCCCAGGGCAAACTGGCAAGCTAAAATGATCCTAATGGTGTGCTCTGGGTTTAATTAGAGACACAGCCTCACTAAAGTAAGGTGGAAAAGCAATCAAGGGTGATTCCTGCTTTTATCTTTGGGCCTCCACAGGCACACATGCTCAATTGCACTCATTTATATACATCCATGCACACTCACACGCACACCCAGATGTAAATACACATGCACATACACATAACAAAAAAAGATTGTGATATATTCAGATTCTGTCAAAACAACTCAGTCTTCCCTTAACTGAAATTGTTGTCTTATTCTATTGAAAGTACTTGAGTTTTAGTTCTGGATATTTTTTCTTGTTATCTAGAAAATAGACATATTTCACTTGGATAGTCAGCAGTAATGTTCTTGTCTGAAGAACTCTTGATGCGACAGTAGGCTGCTAGAAAACAATGTCTGAGGCTAGTCTCAGCACTACCACCAGCCCAAACTCTGCTAGTGGAAGTATGATCATAACAATATAACACCAAGTGACTCTGGAGGGACGAGTCTACAGCCCACAGTGCTCATCTCAATCCTGCTTGTGATGCGGCAGCTAGCGCTCTCCAATGCAAAGTGCAAGTCAATATTATAATTTATATTAAACAATACGTGTGTGATGGAGAGCACGGAGTGCTCAATGGTCCTCTTCCTCTCGGGCACCTCCTGTGGATGAATACAAGGATGCCCCCTCCAATGTCTGTCTTGATGTATATCATCTTTCCCAAGTATGAATAATTAACCCCCTTCATAACTTTTAGGTTCTAACATTGCTAATCCTTGGGCAGGTAAGGACTTGCTGGCTAAAAGTGGAGCGTCTGTCCTTTCTCTAGCATAGGTTATAATCAGTGTCCCATGCCAGCTCAAAGCTGGAAGCTTAATCAGTTCAGAAATGTTAATATTTGGGTAGCAAATGGGTAGCAAATGGGACCAAAGGCCCTGGTCCCATATCTAGGCATTCATCAACCGTATCCTTTCCTCTGAAAAGTCTTACTGTTCTCTTCTTTGTCTTTCTAAGTCATTTTTCAGTTCATCTGTTCTCACCCCTTAGTTGTTCTGTTCTTTCTTTGCTCAGACTTCAACTTAGCTGCCACTTGACACCAACTCTGTCACTTCTGCAGGCATAGTAGACCTTCAGTGGCAATTGTTGCTTCTAACTAGTCCACCAGCTCAGCCGGAGAGGTGCAGACAAGAATCAGTCATACTCTCTAAAAATCTGCACCTAATTATACCATGGAACTCCCCCGTTCCTGCTGGCAAGTAATTATCCCAACCATATTTTGGCCATGTTCCAGAACTCGCTCTATATATTGATGTTATTTAAAACAAAAAAATGTACATGAAATCTATCACCTTTTCTATGGTGGCATCCTGATTCTGATATACATTCAGTTAACAAAATTATTGAGTACCTATAAGGGGCAAAGTATTAGAATTCATCACTGACTCTTACATAGGTCCTGATACATAAGAGTCAGTGATGAATTCTAATTTGTACCATACAGTACACAATGATATGGTAGATTTGTAACTAAACTAGCAAATTGGTACACTCAGAATTCAGATAAAACACCCTGCCTTAATAAATAATGCAGACTAATTATGGAAAACACCTAATGTTAACTGTAGACTTCCACATGCATATGTTTGCATACATGCACATGTTTGCATACATGCACATATATATTCAAATACATGAACCATAAATACATGCAATAAAGAAATGAAAGAAAATGAAGAATTCTGGCTAGGTAGCTTCTTGCTCCACAGACCCACTGTATAGACTAACCAGAAAGACTCAAACCAAAGATTTTAAATCTATACGTAGGAATATTTCACCTCAGTCCTTGTACTGGAGAGAGTGAAAAGTCTGAACTAGTCATTTATACATCAGACCTGCACAGCCAGCCCAGGGTCATCTACCTGACCTTGAGAAATAACGTGGACTTGCATCCTTGCCATCCAGACATGCACGCTTCCATTGGGATGAAGGGCAACAGTAGAATACACGCAGGTCACAGTGCCAACACCATTTTAAGGATGTAGAAAAAAAATCCCACAAGATTCAGGTCCTGGAGATTAGGAAGGAGGAAGGTGACATCTCTCCCAGGTATGCAGTCATGAAGTCAAGCAGACAAACCTCTTCCAGCTCATATTTCATACTTCCAAAAGTCTTTGCTAAAATTTAAATGAAAATAAAAAGTGCCAAGACTTCCAGTTGGGGAGATGGCTTAGTGGACAAAAGCTAAGGTGGCAGTCCTTAGCTACTCACTGGCATCTACACATGTGCCATGGCACATGATTCCCCATCTCCCCATAGCACATGCATATTAATACACACACAATACATGTGCACACATACATCACACATACACAGGCACACTTATATCATCCTCTACATGCAAATGCACTAAGAATTTCAAGAAGGAAACTTCAGTTCATTAAAAGCCATGTTCAGAGCTAAGTTCATGGTTCTATGTAGACAGTTCAACACATGTTCATAGAGCATGTCCTTCTTCCTTGTGAAGGATATCTTTGTTGGTGTAAGGGACAGAAAATTCAATGGTTGACTATCATAAGAGAACAATATGGTTCATTATAAGGTGCAAAGTAGCAAAGGAAGAAGTAAAACCAAGCAGAGTTCGAGGTGGTCAGGAGCTGTGGGAGGGCAGCCAGGTTTCATCAAAGTAAGACCCCAGTGAAGCCTCCAAGAACGGGAGCTATGTAGCCTCCTCCCTATCCCCATAGCACTTGTTCAGACCAAAGGAAGAGCTGGGGGAAAGGTTCCGAAAGTCTAATGCACTAATGGCAAACTGGTCAGTATGACTGCAGAGAGTAAGGAAGGGTAAGGGCAACCAGAGATGAGGGCACCGGAACCACGATGCTCAGATCAAGCAGGACTGTATGGGTGCGGGAAGAAAGTTTGACATTCACTTAGAGGTTGGAATCCACGCAAGGTTTTGAGCAGTAAAGATCTGAGGACTGACTTTCTTCTTATGTGTGTTACTCTTGGATAGGTGCTGAGATGGTATCTAGTGGAAGGATCTGTGTTCAGATGGATTCAAAGACAGGGGGAGCATCTCCATATATTACATGTGGACATAAGATTGTTTTCTGTTGGATGGTGTACAGGATCTAAGAGACAGAGAAGGACTGATGATGATTCCCAAGTTCAATGAAATGGATTTAGGGGGTAAGGGAAAACTAGGGATTATATACATAGAGACCATGGTCTTAAGCAGCTAAAAAGAGGGCACTTGGCCATTTGATTTATCTGCATTTCAGACGAAGGGTCTATAATAAATAAGAAAAAAAAAACTATCCACTCAACTTTACTTGTGTGTGTGTGTGTGTGTGTGTGTGTGTGCGCGCGCATCAAAGGGTAATGACTGTGCCTTCAGAGGTTCAGGAATCACCCTAGATTTCTTCTTCTTCTTTCCGCTTTGTTCTTGGTCTTCCCAGGCTCTGCTTTTTACAGCTAGAAGTGCAGATTGCTGCCATTTCCACCTGGTGTTTTGTGGGGATCTGGGATATGAACTCAGGCCCTTCTGCTTAAGAGGCAGAGTTTTAACTCCTGACCCATCTCTCTAGCCTTATTCACTCACTTTTAATATGGACCTTGTTGCAGTTCGTCTGCATGGTCGCTGATAAATAACATCAAATGGCATAAGGGAACAAGGGTTTAGTTTCTCTTAAGATTCCTGGTTACAGTTCTCAGCCCAGCTTGATAGGAGAGCATGCACCAACACCAAGGCCAAGGGAACTGGCCACACCATCACCACATAACAGCTGAGAGAGGGACAACCCTTACTTGCCAGACAGCCGAGTGAACAGAAGGATGCCAACTCCCTTAACCAGCCTTCTGTCTTTTATTCCAGGGCCTAATCACACCCACTATTAGCTGAGCCCTCCCCATCAGCTAGACAATCTCCTGCAGGTTTGCTCTGGGCCCAAGTCAACCACTAATACTCCACAAATGTGCCCAGAGCTCAAACCCTCAGCCATCAAGTTGACAGCTATGCCTAACTATGACAGACCTTCAACTTTCTAAGCCAAAACGGAATCTGTCTTTCCTGTGGAATGCATCTGTTCTCACCCCCATTGTGCTCCTGCTCTCCCTTTGGCTCTCCCCTGTGCTCCCTACCTTCTTCCCATCTTTTCTTGTACTTCCCCTTCCTTCCTCATCTCCTTTCTCCAAAGAATGTGTACTGACTAGCTGCTGCACATGAACTTTAAAGTGAATCTGTTTAGAATCTAAGAATATGGGGGCTCACATATCATGTGGGTGGTGTGGGCAAACAAAGAACCTCTCTTAGAGTTACATAAAGTGGAAATAAATATACTGTCAGGATGCAACTTTAAGGTTTTGTTATAAGGTTGGACTGAGCCCATGTTTGTAAGGTGGCCCAGGACATGCTTGAAAAAAGAGTCATCATTATGCAAAGATCATTTTTTATTGCCACTTTTATCATTAGTGCCCATAGCAAGTGAGTTTTCAACATTATTTATTTTAATTTTTTTGAAGGAGGAATCCATAATTCTAATAGTCTGAAGAAACATGGTCTATTGGAAGAACCAATAGTTAAAGGCAAGAAAAGAAGTCTCTAACATCTTCTTAAAGTTTATAGACTAGATCTTAAAACAAGAAGAAGATACTGGATAAATTCAAAAGGAAATATAATTTAAAAAACTATATTTGCAACACAAAATGATCATGCTGTGTTCTGCTCATCTTGTGAAAGAAAAAAAATAGAATTGGATTCATGCAGGACTCAGAGGTGAGACAAGGATTAAGAAGTCACATTGGTAATCTTGTCTGTAGATGGATTAGGCAAGTAAAGTAATTACAGCTAAAATGAAAATGAAGAAATGGATTAGGGAAAAAGGTAAGTAGCAGAATCCATAGGAACTATTGATTGACTTGCTGTGAGTGTGGAAGGAGGATAAAGAGCCCTGGACTGTACCCCAGCTGCTTTTGCTATTGCAGTACAGCAAAACAACGGAACGCAGACACAGAGAAACAGAGAGAGAGAGAGAGAGAGAGAGAGAGAGAGAGAGAGACAGAGAGAGAGAGAGAGAGAAAGAAAGAAAGAAAAAGAGAGAGAAAGAGAGAGAGAGAGAAAGAAAGAAAAAGAGGGAGAATCCAAAATGCCCTTAGAGATGTATCTTTTGCTCTAAGTTCCCATTTCCAGCAGGGAACTGGTATAAAATCTGAATGCACAGTGCCATCTCTTGTGTGCTATATTATTTGATATCCAGAATCATTCAAAGGAAAAATGGCAGGTAACACTTTAAGAGCAAAACGAAGATCTAGATAGATCAGTTGTCATCCATGTTTATATAGAATATAAAGGGGAAAGAGAAATGGTATGCGACCCAAATATATTCTCTTCTGGATGTATGTATAGAGAGGGGATAAAATCAGCACCTCATAGAGCTGAAGCACTGACTTTTTGTCACAATTTTAGTCATAATGACTAAGGCAAAGGAATATTTCAATTGCCTATCAATAAAGAAGCAAAGACAGATAGATGAATGATAGATTGCTAAAAGATGATCTTTTGTTAACATCGGGAACTTAAGGATAATCATCCCAGACAAATAAGAGTACATACTGCTATGATCTCATATATAAATGGAATCCACAATGCATGAATGTATAGAAACAAAGGGTAGAATGGTAGGGATCAGGAGCACAAGGACACAGTAAATGTGGGTTAAAGGAACAAAGAGTCTGAAGCTAATATTGCATGGTGTACTGGAACTTTACTAGTCTTAGTTTTGTAGTCTCTTCTGGATGATCCTTCCATATACATCAAAAGTGACTGTGGGAAGATGGATATGTTAATCTATTTGATTGCTGTTATTACTTTTGCTAGGTGTACTTATGTGAGAACACCCTGTATGTACTATAAATGCATGTAACATAATAAACATATGAGAAAAGGGAGAGAAGGAAGAAGAGAGAAACTGAGAAGAAAGGAAGAAGAAAGGGAGAACGAAGGAGAGAGCTTGGGGGGGGGAAGAAGGGAAAGAGAGAGAGGATAAGGGGTAGGAAAATAATCTTTATCCCCCTCAGTGTTCATCCTGCCTGGCAGCTCATCACCTAACAATACATACTCCACAAGAGCTTGCAGAATGGATGAAATTTAATTATTTGTACAGAACACAATGGGCTACTTTACCATATATATTATGCAAGGTTATTTGGTGAAATTGAATGATGAAGTGAGCAGACCATGAAAAATGAGAAGAATTATAAAGGACCTAAAAATAAAATGTCTATTTCATTGAAAAGGCAGCTCTATCATTCAGTTTTAAGCACATTTAATTCTTTATTTTAAGACTGTGTTTCACTGCCAAATGATCTAAAATTGCTTCTTTTTGTCCCACCGATGGAATTCTGCTTTTTAAAAGTACTGATATGTATTCATCAACATTATGTTTGAATAATTTTCTGGGAGATGGTTGAAAAGATGGAGAAGTAATATTTCTGTACAGTTGTCTTAGCATCGCCATAGAAATGACATCTCATTGGAGGTTATCATGAGGCACATTTACAGAATAAATGATAAACATGATTAAATGAAATGGCAGTCAGGAGAGTGTGACAAAGGCAGAAGAAGAATGCTGGAAGCAAGATGAAAAATCATAGTGGCTGCACATAAAGAGAGAAGGTAGAAGCTGAGGAAGTATTTGAATTTAGGAGAAACAAGATTGGGCGGTGGATGGAGAAATCAGTCCCTGGCAAGGGCAGGATGGAACCGTGAAATGAAAAGGGCCAATGAGACTTGCTCCTGGGAGAATGTTGGTTCTTCCCCAAGCCCACAGACACATTTCGCTGGAGAGGACAGAGCCAGGTGAGAAGCAGCCCTTGGGTATTGGCATCTTTTTGCGACCATATTGTGAGCTATATTAATTTAAGTTTAAGCGTTCTTTCTCTTTCCAGAAAGAGAGAAGGCCCAAACACGGTCAGATTTAGTCTCTTGGATGTACCATTCTGGTCCACAGACTCTACACTGTGAGGTAACTTAAGGTCCAAAGAATAGAACTCAAGTTTTGTAAACTGAGCATAACACCCTGGGGGCTTTAGTTTCACAGGGAGATTAGAAATTCCCTCCTTGATAGCTCTCAGAAAGACAGAGGGGAAAGGAGAACCCTTTGTAGGGTTATGGATCCAGTGCAGGAGTATCCAAGTCTGAGAAAAAGATGAGAGGTAATTTTCCAGGTGGGCTTGAAAGACTATCTGACACTGACAGAACACACAAGGATCTGCAGTCACAAGACAAGAGCAGAGAATACTAATATCCACAGTGTTAATTTTCTCAGTGTAAGTCTCAAGCTAAAGACTGCACTAGAATCCTGGAGGGTTTTGGAAACAATTTTGTCGACCCAACTCCAATGCGTCTTAGTACGTGGGTCTAAGACAAAGCTTGGAAATCTGTGTTTCTAACAGGGTTTCTAACAGGGTTGCTAGTATTGTTGTTCTAGGCCAGCCTTTGAAAGCCCTGCCCTGCATCCCACTGATGAGTGTTAGCCCTTGGGCTGAAGCTGGGTGACCTCACGGCACGCACAGAGGCCTCTCCATAGCAGCATGCCCCGTGCCCCTACATGCTATGAGTTCAGTATACTCATCAATCTATGTGCTTACTTGCTCCAGGGTTTCCCTGTTTGAATTAATTAGGCTATTATTCAACGGGATAGAGGAAGCCTTGTGACCTCTGGCCAATTCTGTTTGCTTGATGTTCAGCCTCACAGTGTTTAAACCACACACACACACACACACACACACACACACACACACACACACGCGCGCGCAGCGAGAGAGAGAGAGAGAGAGAGAGAGAGAGAGAGAGAGAGAGAGAGAGAGAGAGAGAGATGAGACAGCGAGGCCGTTAGACCCCATTGAGCACTGCAAGCATACTACTCTGACATATGGCGCCAGAAAGGTTTGAAGAATGTAGGAGACAGTCTATTCCTAGAAATATAGGCTTATTTGTCCACCATCAACTGAACCCTGGAATAGGCGGACCCCAAAGTCATCATGCAGACATTTCAGCAGTGCACCCAGAAAGCTCTGTGCTTATTGTGCCTAGCGCTGCACTCCACCTTCCCTGTTTCCATTGCCTGCAAGCTCTGTACCTTGGCCCACATACATGCTCAGGATTCTTTTTTTTAATTAGTTTGTTTTTATTTTTTCGATTTTACAATCTCATATATGGAGACAATGCATTTTGGTCACAGTTATCCCTTTCTCTCTCCCACTTCCCCCAGACATTTCCCTAGCATGTCCACCTCCCACCTTTATGTCCTATTTTTTTTTAAAAGTTGATGATATAAAATAATAGTAAGTAAGAGAAAAATACATTAAGGATGTAGTTATGATTGAGCTCCCAGTTCCACATGGTTAAGAACACATGATAAAGCTGAAGAATAGCATTTTATCCATCTTCTGTGAGACTAAGATCATGGTGTTATCACATGGAGACCTGGCCCACAAAGGATCATCCCCAATGTGGGTTCATGCCATCCCCGCTGGGGGCACATGGAGTGCTGGCCCTTACGAGGCCATCGCCATCGTGGGCATGTGGAAACCCAATCCATAGGAGGCCATCCATAGTGTGGGTCCATGAAGATCCGGCCTGCAAGAGGCCATCTCATTTGTGAGCACACAAGAGGCCATCCATCTGTGAGCATACAGAGCCCCAAGCAAGGAGACCATCCACATTTTGTGCACATGAAGCCCACCCCATGAAAGACCTTTGTCTTGTGATTACACAGACATGAAATTCAGGGTTTTGGCAGGCAGTGTGGTATATCAGGCTAGTGCTCATTCAGCTGTCCACAGGTCAGAACACGGAATGTAGAAATAGTCTCATCTCTTCTCTGCTACCATGTGATGCACATGGGACTTAGCAGCCACATGTGCAGTGCCTCTAGGGACAGGGATACTCATGATTCTTATATCTGATTTGCGTCTTTATTTTCTTACTCCTGGTTGTAACAAGATACCTGATCCAAGCACCTGAAGGAAGAAAGGGGTTTGTTGTTTCCAGGTTACAGTCTATCATTGTGGGGACGTTTTGGAATTAGGAGCTTAAACCAGTGGACACATCAGCTCTCCTGGAAAGAAAAAGAAATCAGGGCATGAGTGTGCCTACCGTTCTCAGTTCTCATGCTTATATAATTTTCAGTTCCCTGCCTAGGGAATGATCCCACCCACAAGAGCAGGTCTACTCATCACAGTTAAAGTTATCAGGACAGTTCCTCACGAGCATGCCCAGAGTCCAACTTTATAGTAGAAAATGTCTGTCAGGAGGATCCAAAGGTCGGGTTGACCTTGGGGTCAGGTTGACAATACTCATCACGGAAACTTCTTAAGTAGAAGTTATGCTGTTGTTCCATTTTGCTCTGTGTTTGTGATTGACTTATTTTCTGAAGGCATCCATTGCCATGTGAATAGAAAAACTAGTGACAGGCAGGTTAGTGCCCAGCCATTATGAGAACAGGTTATACAGAAAAGTCAGACACTCATCACTTGGCCCATGGGAACTAAAAGAGAAGACTTTCTTAACAAAGTGGCTTCAGTCTTGCCACTCTTACTAAGCAGCTAGAGAAATGCATAGGTCAGTGAAGATTTTTAACATTTACTCTGGTTTTCCTACCAGAAGCATTTCCAATGAGATCTCTCACCTGAATTCCTTAGTAGGGTTGTTGGAACTGCCTGTGGTTGACCAAGTGCCAAGCCCAAGGTAAAGCAACTTGCTTGTCTCATGCCATTTAATAACTGGATCGAGCCTTCAGAGAAGCACTTTTTCCACATTTCTTTTCTGTGGAACCTAAGATATAGACATGTTAAGTTGTCTGGCCTAAGTTATTTCTAACTAGGGTCAGAGTTAGCATTTCAACCCTGTCAGTCGGATGCTAGACTTCACACTTGTGCTGGTGTGATTTTTTTTTTTTTTTACTTTCTTATGGTACAGACAGTCTCAGCCAATCACATGGCACTTTCACAGTTTTCGTCTGACAGATTGGAGATGAATATCTTGTGAGCAAATGAACCTCGATTCAACAGAGACATGTGGAGCACCAATTGGGTTTCCAGCCGGCTTGTGTGCAAGGATCCACCACGATGGGGTGGGAGGTGAGAGAAGGAAAGCTTCAGCCTTGCTGCCTACCTTAGAAGAATTTCTATATGCAGGGAAGCTGTCAAGACTGGGCAGGGTGAACATATGGCTAAGTGACCAAATGTGTGAAAAGCGAAGTATGAAATATGTGCTTTAGCTAAAACTGAAAACTGAAAGAAGAGGCTTCCCTGGATAAATAGTATAAAGGCATAGCTTCCGCGGCCACAACGGGGTTGGCCTCTGCTCAAATGGACACGACTGGCCACCTGATATCCGGGGAACTTAGTCTTGTATCCCTTACACTGGGAGCATTCACAATGCCCTCCCATTTTAATATTTATTTAGAAGTTAATTACTGTCACTGTCAGCTCTTTTATCTCCACAACATTTCAGAGAAATGTATTCAGGCATTATGTGACTTGTAAGTAAGATTAACAAGAAAGTTCACAGAAGTATAATAACCAAGGGATTTGGCTGTTAATAAAGAACTTAATGAAAAACAAATGAGTTAACACCACACAGAATTTGAATTGGGTGAGAGCAATTCTAGAATGGCAGATATCCCTCTTCCTTAAGCGTGTATCACCATAAACCTAGAATCCCACCTTAAAAACCAATGAGCACATATATGTGCAATTGGATAACAATGAGAATAACATTTCAGGGGGTCATTTTGGATATGGAGGCCATGGTTTTGCCCTGGGTTATTTAAATCTTTAATTAAACATAACTGTCCATTCAGGTGGGCTTCAGTGGATGTATTATTTCTATGATGCCATGCACACACACACACACACACACACACACACACACACACACACTACTGATGACTTGATAGACTGTATTAGTCCTGCTTTACATATGGCTAAAGGGATTAAGCAAATATCCTGGCTGCCGCATGCGGCTGAGCCTTTGTACTCATTTATAACGTTAGGGAAGTCACTGAAGAGAAAGAGAAATCATGCAACTGGAATGGGGAAGAAAAGCTCCAATTATAGCTCCAGAATTGCCTGCCACCTTTAGTGCTAACAGAGTGTGCACGTTTCTCAGAAGTGACACCTGCATTGTCTATTGGGAAACATTTAATCCCAGAAGCTGCGTGAAGGAGGCTAGTACACGTACAACTGAATAGAAATGATGTCACTTGCTTTTGTGATAGCAGAAGCTGCACTAATTTAAGTAGGAGCGGATCAGAGGGTTCTCAGCCCCCTCTTAATTTGATTCCACTTGCCAGGGCACATCCTTTCCCTGTGGAACACCTGGGAACTGCATAAACATATGAGTGTTTGAACGGAGGGGTCTATTTCTGATGTTCTCACTGCCTACTGCATCTGCTAGAAGCAGGATTTCATTAGTTATGTTGCTTCTCTTAGAAGAAAGGTATCTTGTTTTATTTAACATAACATCAGCTGTGATTCATGGATGCTCTGCCTGTGTTTGGTTCTTGGGGGAATGCTTGTGGAGTAGGTGGGAGTGGATTTGCAAAACCACCTCTTTATTTTATTTTTAAACTCAGGGTCACTTATCCAACAGCCTCACCTATCAGTACCACATCTGAGAATCCTAGAAGTACCAGATTCTTCTTCACAGTCAAAATAGAAGCAACGAGCCCTGTCGATTAACATCTATACTTTATCTAAAAGAAATATTCCAACATGGTCACAGAACATCAACCTTTGCATTCTTACTTATTCTTTTTGTCCTCGGAAACAGCCTGGAAGACAGAACTCAGTGAATGAATTTTGTACCAAGAGAGCACTTTGTGCATATTTAGAGTTTTCCCTCTGAAAGATGTGAATGTGTTTAAAGTCTGGGTCCTTTATGGCGTAAGTTTTAGTTATTTCACCAAGCTGCTCTGGTAGCAGCAGATTCTCTTGTGACTCCTGAAAAATGATGTGCAGTATTGACTACTTCCAAGCATTTTCCTCGATTTTTCCCAATCAGGAGGGGATCGTGAGTGTCTCAGCCTGCTTCTCAGTTTGCTGCAGGAGTGTGAAGTCGAGACAGATACAGATGCTAACAGGACACAGACACCTTCTCAGATAGCTAGCTTCATCTGTCTGCCTGTTTGTGTGGGAAGCTGATTATCAGCCGTGTGCAAATGCAGAAGTACCGATGTGATCTCTAAGATGTTTTACACTGGAGGCAGTGCCATCTTTCTATGAGACATTCACTCAGCAAAGCAGGAAATATAATGAAGCTTTCAAGCATATTCCCACAGGACTCACATGCACAGTCATTCAATCATAAAAAAATATATATGGAGAGGTATCACTGTCACCATAGCTTGCTTTTCTCAAAAAATACTACCTAAGGCAGGGAAAGGGATGCAAGAAGTGGGAAGTACTGGCACTTCTGGAGTGTCTTGTGGGAATCAAAGAGGGCTGGAGACACGCGTGGGCAGTTCTGCAACAATATGCCAGCACAGTTACATGAGCTTGTCAGGATTCTTTCATTTGGAAAGCGGGGCTAATATTAAGCTGCCTAACAAAGTGGGGGACATTCGCTAGTGATCAGGATTGCTACAGGATGCTATTCACTCTTGAGCCTCAGCAGAGACCAAGCAGAGATGCTTGTCAGAAGAATCTCTAAAACATGTTCACGTGATGAAATACCATTGGACATTCAAGAATCATAAACCTACTTAAACTATGGCTCTGTTCGTTACTATGTGAGCTTAAGAAATGTAGTGAAGCGCCCAGCCCAGCCCCCAACCACCCCGGAGCCCCACGCGTCCCGGCGGCGAGCACCCAGGCCGACTGCGGCTTGGCCTGCGCTGCCCGGCCTGGACGACCCCAGCCCCCTCCGCCGCGCCGCCCCGCCCCCGCCCAAGGTGTGTGAGTGAGAGAGAGAGAGAGAGAGAGAGAGAGAGCGCCCAGCCCAGCCCCCAACCACCCCGGAGCCCCACGTGTTCCGGCGGCGAGCACCCAGGCCGACTGCAGCTTAGCCTGGGCCCCGCCCCGGACCCAAGCCCCTCGCACCCTCCTGCCCCGTGCGCCTCGCCACCCCCCTGGATCCCAGGTGAAGAATTCTGCCATTGAGCCAGGGAGCGAAAGAGCCCAGCCCAGCCCCGCCCCTCACCCGGAGCCACCAGGCCAGCAGCACCACGCTGCGCAGCAGGCTTTGCCCCGGGCCCCGCCCCTCTCCACGCCCACCTTCCCAGATCGCAGGTGAAGAACTCTGCCATCAACATCAGACCCTCTGCCTCTCTGGCCCACCGGGGACCTACGCATGTGGTCCACGGAACACACACTGCTACTCAGAATTCAATAGAGCCCAAAGGAAACTCAAGCAAAACTCTAAGGAACAAAGGGAGCACAGGCCATACATCTGGACTCCACTACAATCATTATATCACGTGGGCGAGTTTCTTCTCATCCAGCCCAAAGATAAGTAAACTTTTTCTTTTCACCTTACTGATCCTTTAAAGTATCAATGCTGTAGATGAACTTTCTCATACAGCCACCCCACAACATACAACTGCAGTGAGTACACCACTAACCCCCACATTTCATCAAGAAACTAAATCGTAAAAGTGCACTACCAAACTAATATTCACCCCCTGGTAACATAACCTGACTTAACTGACGTACTAACAGCCTAGTAGCCTCACTTAGGATATAATAATAACAATACACAAACATACCCAATCCAAGGCAAGTACTAGTAATAACTGGCAAGCATAACAATACTAAATACGTGGATTCAGTGAAAAACACAAAAACTGAAAGGTCCTAAAAAACAAAACAACAATGTACAAGTCAAAGTGCAAATCCACGAGAAACAAAACCCAAGAAGACCAATCTCCTGCCGAAAGAATAAATCCCATAATGAGGGATTCCGACCAGAACAAATCCACAGAAAATAGCCATGAAAGCCAGACCCAACATAATGACTTTCAGAGTATGATCCTTACCATGATTAATACTATGAAAGAGGAAATCCTAGAAGAGATAAACAACCTTATCAACCACTTTGAACAGGAACATAACAGGCACTTGGAGGAGTTGAGAAAAACAGTTCAAGAAACAAAAATAGGTGTGGAGCAATTAAAACAGTCTCAGGCAGAGTTTAAAATTGAACTAAAAGACAAGTTATCTTCAACCCAAAACTCAACAGAGTCTTATCAGCAGAACAAATGAGGAAGAAAATAGAATTTCAGATCTTGAAGACAAAGTGGGAGAATTAACCAGCTCAATGGAAGAGATTGTTAAAGCCAAAAAGATACTGGAGAGGAACATTCAAGAGATATGGGACACCCTGAAGAAGCCTAACATGCGCATTCATGGAATACCAGAACAAGAATCCCAAAATACCACACCTGAGGAAATATTCAATTCATCATAAATGAAAACTTCCCACAATTAAAGAATGAGAGGCCTATCTAAATACAAGAGGCATTTCACACTCCAAACATATACGACCAAAATAGAAAATCGCCACGGCAAATAATAGTCAAAACACTCCACATTCAAGACAAAGAAAAGGTGCTGAGAGCTTCAAGAGAAAAAAAGCAACTCACTTTTAAAGGTAAACCTATTAGAATAACAAATGACTACTCAATGGAAACAGTAAAAGCAAGAAGAGCTTGGAGAGACATACTTCAAGTATTAAATGAGCAAAAATGCCAACCCAGACTGATATACCCGGCAAAACTATCTGTCATGATTGAGGGAGAAAGAAAAGTTTTCCAACACAAAGACAACTTGAAGGGATACATGTCTACCAAACCAGGCCTTCAAAAAATCCTAGAAATGATACTCAAGCTTGAAGAAAAGAACAAGCGTATCCAGGAGGACAGAAGGGAAGTATAATACCACCAAAACATAAATATCAAGCAACATGCTTACAAAATCTACTAAACATAAAAAATGTCCAGAATTAAAAATAATTTCTCCATTATAACATTAAATGTCAATGGTATTAACTCACCGATTAAGAGACACAGATTACAAACTTGGATTAAAAACCACAATCCAACAATCTGCTGCCTTCAGGAAACTCATCTCACCACAAAAGATAGGCACATCCTAAGAATGAAAGGCTGGTCCAAAATCTTACAAGCTAATGGAACCAGGAAACAGGCAGGGGTAGCAATTATGCTTTCAGACAAAGTGGACTTCAAACCAAAGAAAATCATAAGAGACACAGATGGATACTATATTTTAGTCACAGATTCAATTCACCAGGAAGACTTCACAATCCTGAACATTTATGCACCCAATACAGGCCCCTCCACATTCAATAAGAAAACCCTACAGCGCCTAAAGCAAGAAATCAACCCCCAAACGATAATCCTTGGGGACTTCAACACCGCCCTTTCAACATGGGATAGGTCAACAGGTCAAAAGCTGAACAGAGACACTTTGGAACTTAATCAAACCCTTAAAGAAATGAACCTTACAGATCTCTATCGAACTTTTCACCCACGCACAAAAGAATATACATTTTTCTCAGCAGCACATGGAACTTTTTCCAAAATAGATCACATACTGGGCCATAAAACGAATCTACACATATACAAAAAAGTTGAAATTCTAACCTGTGCCCTGTCAGACCACCATGGCCTAAAGCTGGACATCCACAAAACAACAAACAAGAGAAAATACACTAACTCCTGGAAACTTAACAATATGATGCTGAATGAGAACTGGATTCAGGAAGAAATTAAAAAGGAAATTCAAGATTTCCTGAAAGTGAACGATAATGAAAATACAACTTACCAAAATCTCTGGGATACAATGAAAGCTGTCCTACGAGGTAAGTTCATAGCTCTTAATGCCTACATCAAAAAAATGGAAACATCAGAAATAAATAACTTAACGATGCAGCTTAAGGCTTTAGAGAAACTTGAGCAATCTGATCCCAAAAGTAGTAGAAGAGAGGAGATTAGCAAAATAAGGGGAGAAATATCTGAAATCGAGATTAAGAAAACGATAGAAAAAATCAACCAGTCAAAAAGCTGGTTCTTTGAAAAAATCAATAAGATTGATACACCCCTAGCTAAATTAACCAAAAGCAAGAGAGAGAAAACCCAAATTAACAAAATTAGAAATGAACATGGAGTAATCACTACTGATACCCAAGAAATCCAGAGAATTATAACATCATATTTCAAAAACTTATACTCAGTGAAGTTTGACAACACACAAGAGATGGATGAATTTCTAAGTAAACACATCTTACCTAAATTGGATCAGGAAGTTGTGAATTACTTAAATGGCCCTATAACATATAAGGAAATTGAAGAAGTAATCTCGAATCTTCCCAACAAAAAATGTCCTGGACCAGATGGATTCAGCACAGAATTCTACCAGACATTTAAGGAGTCAATAACACCAATATTCCTTAAACTGTTCCATCAAATAGCAAAGGAAGGAACACTACCAAATTCCTTCTATGAAGCTAATATCGTCTTAATCCCAAAACCTAATAAAGATTCATTTAAAAAAGAAAACTATAGGCCGATCTCCCTGATGAACACAGACGCAAAGATTCTCAACAAAGTCTTAGCAAATCGGATTCAAAAACATATCAAAAAGATCATTCACAGGGACCAAGTAGGCTTCATCCCCGGCACGCAAGGTTGGTTCAACATACGAAAATCAATAAATGTAATTCATCATGTAAACCAGTCCAAAGTCCAAGACCACATGATACTCTCGATAGATGCAGAAAAAGCCTTTGACAAGATCCAACAGCCTTTTATGATTAAAAACGCTAGAGACAGTAGGAATGGAAGGAACCTTTATTAATATAATAAAAGCTGTATACAACAAGCCCACAGCAAGGATTATGCTCAATGGGGAACAATTGGAAGCATTCCCATTTTGATCAGGAACTAGACAAGGCTGTCCACTCTCACCACTTCTATTCAATATTGTACTCGAAGTCTTAGCTGAAGCCATAAGACAAGAAAGGGACATAAAAGGGATTCAAATCGGCAAGGAAGAAGTCAAGCTATCCCTATTTGCAGATGACATGATCTTATACCTGAGGGATCCCAAAAACTCCACCAGGAAGCTCCTGGAACTAATTGAGAAGTTCGGCAGGGTGGCAGGATACAAAATAAATGTGCAAAAATCAGAGGCCTTCCTATATGCCCAGAATGAAAGAAGTGAAAAAGCCTGAGAGAAACAATCCCATTTACTGTAGCCCCGAAAAAAATGAAATACCTTGGTATAAACCTAACCAAGGAGGTAAAAGATCTTTACAATGAAAACTTTAAAACCCTAAAGAAAGAAATTGCTGAAGACATCAGAAGGTGGAAAGACCTCCCATGCTCCTGGATTGGCAGAATCAACATCGTAAAAATGACCATCCTACCAAAGGCAATATACAAATTCAATGCTATACCAATTAAAATCCCAAAGCAATTCTTTAAAGAAGTTGACCAATTAATCTCAAAATTCATATGGAGGCACAAAAGACCCAGGATAGCAAAGACAATCCTGAGTAACAAAAACACTGCTGGAGGTATTACCATACCGAACCTTAGTCAATACTACAAATCCATAGTTATAAAAACAGCCTGGTACTGGTTCCAAAATAGACACACAGATCAATGGATAAGGGTTGAGGACCCAAATATAAGCCCACAAAAATACAGCCATTTGATCTTTGACAAAGGGGCCCAAAGAATCCAATGGAAAAAGAATAGCATCTTCAACAAATGGTGCTGGCAAAACTGGATCTCCACATGCAGAAGATTAAAGCTGGACCCGTACTTGTCACCATGTACAAGACTTAATTGCAAATGGATCAAGGACCTTGATATCAGGCCAGAGACTATAAAAACCATAGTTGAAAGGATAAGGAACTCCCTTGAGCTGATTGGGCTAGGCCAACAGTTCCTAAACAGACATCCAATGGCACAGTCACTGCTACCAACTCTCAACAGTTGGGATCTTGCGAAATTAAAGAGCTTCTGTTCAGATAAAGAGAATATCCCACGAGCTCAAAGGCAACCCACAGAATGGGAGAAAATCTTCACTAACCACATATCTGATAGAGCTCTACTGTCCAGAGTGCACAAAGAACTTAGAAAATTAAACACCAAGGAAACCAATGGCCCAATTAAAAAATGGGCCCTGGAACTTAAAAGAATTTTTACCAGAGATGAAATTAAAATGTCTAACAAATATCTTAAAAAATGCTCCACTTCTTTAGCCATCAGGGAAATGCAAATCAAAACTTCCCTGAGATATCATCTCACCCCGGTCAGGATGGCAAAAATCCACAATACAAACATCAACAAGTGCTGGAGAGGATGTGGAGAGAGGGGAACTCTGCCTACATTGCTGGTGGGAATGCAGACTCATACAGCCATTCTGGCGAGCCGTCTGGAGATTCTTAAAGAAATTAAAGATTGAAATGCCATATGACCCTGCTATTCCACTTTTGGGAATAACCCCCCATGCAGCAGAGGTTCACCTCGATAGCACAAGCACGACCATGTTCATAGCAGCACTGTTTACAATAGCAAAGTCATGGAATCAACCTAAATATCCAACAGTTGACGAGTGGATAAGGAAACTGTGATACATCTATACAATGGAGTACTACTCAGCCATCAAAAATGATGAATTACTGGAATTTGCTGGGAAATGGATGTCATTAGAAACAATTATATTAAGTGAAGTATCCTAATCCCAGAAAGTTAAGCGCCGTATGTCCTCCCTAATAGGTGGCTCCTAGTACCAAACTCACCCAGCCCACATTGAGACACTCAAGGGTAAATCTATGTAATACGGTAATTGCAAGGATTGTGAACAGGAGGGATGGGGTTGGAGAGCCACACCAGACACAAGGAGAGAGGGGACCATGTTACAGCAGAGAAAATCGACCTCCAAGGAATGCAAGTAAGTAATGTGACACCTGGTTAAGTTCACAGACGTTCGTTCCTGATCATGTATAACTGAGGGTGTATGATCTCACCAGAAGGGGAGGGCATACAGTCTGGCAGATGAAAAGAGATCATTTTGCAAATGGGTGACTGATCCCTCCCTCACCAAGGTTTCCTGCTTTTATTACATCTACCCTTGAATGTGCTAGTATAACAAGACTCCAGTTTAACAGTTTTTTGTCTCTGACCAGGGGGTGACATACAGTGCCCATCAGGATGGAGTGAAGGGCATTGCAGGAGCAGCAAAACTGCAAAAGAAAATCAACAAACCACAATCCAGAACTTCAGAGACTCCATATCATCCACATAGAACTAAGCCAGCCTAATCTCCCCCCATCCTGAAGCTCAGGGACATCTGCGGAAGAGGGGGCAGTAAGATTGTAAGAGCAAAAGGATGGGGGGAGCAATGATTTGAAGAGTCTCCACACTAGATAGGGCTGAAGCAATCATAATAGGACTTTGCATGCCCTGCGCCATGTCCGTCACACTATTGACCTCACAAAGTCTAATATCAGCTAAAAGCACCAAGATCCTTGGAGGCAAGGGATTGATGGCCACAGTAGTGTTCCTATGCTTAAGGGGAACACGAGAAAGGGTTCAGGGAAATGCCACTGGGTCCTTTTACGTCATCGGAAAGGAGGACCAAGAGGAGAGTTAGGCATACACAATAAAGGACTTTCTGGGAATTGGGGGGGGGCACTGGGAGATGGGGAGGGAGGGAGGGGGAACAGGGGGTTCGGGGGGAGGAGGAGGGGGGAGGGAACTGGTCTACCTATTAAGTTTGTATGAGCGGAAATAATAATAAAAAATGTTAAAAAATAAATAAATTTAAGGATATGTGTGAAAAAAAAAAAAAGAAATGTAGTGAAGTACTGCAGGATCCATTCCCTTGACCATCAAATGGGTATGCTTCAAAAGAAGCACAGGACTGTCCTTTGGGTTCAATCAAGGAGCATAGGATATAGTTAAGTCATCTCATAAATGACCTTGACCTTGTAAATATGATCACTTTAATAACCCCATTAATGTTTCTTCCTAGAGTGTCTTGTATGGTACACTAGTTCAAATGCACACAGCAAAATAAATTTAGACACCATTTGCATTTCACACTAGTTTTTTTTAGATAGCTATAATTAAGCATGCAAGAACTTTAAAGACTCTAACAAGATCTAAAAGTAAAAAAAAAAATAACAAAACACCTCAATTGTTAGCTCAGCATTTCTTAAATGAATTTGACAAAGAAACCAATTGTTCTAACACTTAATTCTTTCTGATGTATTTCAGAACTAGTTCTTTAGAGATTATACTCTATAAAGATCGACTTTTTCAAATGTTGTTATATTTGGGTCCCTTTTAAAATAACTAAGTCTCTTTCTTAACCTCTCGACATTAGAAATCGGAGGGTTCTTCATACTGTGTTATACTGAAGGGAAAGAATTTATTACTGGTTCAAAAGCATCATCCCACATGGGGATCATGTAGGGTTTCTCAACAACCAGTGATTCTTGGGACCTAGTGCCACCCCCAGAGATTCCTTATATAGCTGTTTTTATGATGAAGAGCTCATGCATCCCAATAAAACCTCAAACTTGCTCTATAGCCAAAGACAATTAATTTCCAATCTTCTTGCCTCCATCATCGTAGAGCAGGAATTAAAGTCATGCAGTGCCGCATGCCTGACTTAGAGATTATTACACACTTGGCAAGAATTATGACCCAGGTGAAGCGATTATTTGAAACGTGTTGAATAAATTCAAAATGTTGTCAAGCTGAAGAACCAAGACCAAAGATAATCACAGGGCTATTATTTACATTATTAATATATTTCTCATCCAGATCAGAAGGTAATTGTGCAGCCATTTACATGAAAGTCAAGGACTTGGCAAACAACAATCCCGAGAAAGTATCTCTGCCCTCCTTCTGTGTTTAGCTTAGTTAATAAGCATGTCCTAATCACAAAGCAAAAGCTACATTCAGCTGCTTCTGTTCTGCTCTCCTGACATCTTAGTCACCCTAGTGCTCAAAACTGTCTTTTTTCTGAGAACTAATACACTATTCTTCAATTGTGAAGAATATCACAAGCAGAAGCACTGACTTTTGCTTGTTTGCATCTCTCTTGTCCCTATTCCCCTAGTTCTTACTGCACTATGAACCTCTAGATTCAACCACCAACCAGAGAGGTGTGACAGTAAAGATGATTTCACACAGAACAAAGAGCAAGAGCTCTTCAGAAAGACCTAAGTATGAACACTCACTTTATCTGTTATTTGTCATTTTATCAGTTAACCACGTGGTCTTGGAAACTTTCTTTACTATCTCTGAGCTCAGCTTTCTTACATTGGAAAAAAAAAGATAATAATACTGATCTGTTCACATTGAAGTTCAATGGGATAAGGCACAGAAAACTCATGGGCTAAGATGATCAAAGGCAGTGTGTGTATTTGTCCATATTTTGAGAACTCAGCTTGTTCTTTACCTGTGTGCCCTGAATAAGCACATTAACTGCTCTGAGGGTGATCTTTTTTATTTTAACTTTTACTCTTTAACAGTGTCTTGTGTGAATACAATGAATTTAAGCCATTTTCACTGCATATTACCTAAGTTTGTCCCCCTACACACACTCTTTTTCCCATTGAAATCTTCTTCCCAACCAGTTTCCTTCCCACTTTAATGTCCTTTTGTGAGTGTGGCCCATTGAATTTCATCACCGCACACATGATTAGCATGTGCTGAGGCATTTGTTGAAGCATGTACTATATCAGTGGGTATACCACTGAAGCGGGTAATCTTAAACAAAGTACGTGTCTCACAACCCAGAAGAAAAATGTGTCATGCTAAATGATTTTTTTTGCTAATTTAATTTTTCTGCTATGAAATTAAAATGAATCATTGAGGAAAACAATGCAGCTACATTGACACATGATACAGGGAGTAGACATGGTGACATCCTCACTTAGTAATGTCCTGAATTAGAAAAACAAAGTATGGTGAAATTTTATTGCAATTTTACTTGAAGGTATTTCCAGAAAACACCATTAGAGACCAAGAGAGAAAAAAAAAAAAAAAAAAAACACAAAGCAGATTGGAACACGATGTAACAGACACATTAGCAAGTTATTATCCACGCTAATGAAAACTACAAAGAAACCTCCCTAATGATCTAGGGAGGCCCCAGAGCATGTTACCAACTGTGTGTGGTTTCAATATGGCTTTTTTTCCTTTTAGTTTAGAGCTCTGGCTGCCAGCATCTTCAGACCAAAGACTCTAGTCATTTGGCATTGATAATGGCATCATTTATTATCCTACATTCTTATGTGTTGAGGGCGTCTCAACATAAACAGACGTGATTGGTTTCTGCTTTCTTTGAGCTTTAATAAGTGACATCAGGTCTATCACCATAACACTTGCTTCATAGACTTCAAGATAAGCTGTGCAGAATTTGGTGGCTGGGTGGCCTTAGCTGTTCCTCTTTTCTATGTGCTGACAGAGAGTTCAGAGCATATACCATCAAGAGAATAAAGAGAAAGCAAAGGATGCCAGGCCATCTATTGCTACATAGACATCAACTCGTGAAAGCATCATGCTACCCTGCATTCCTTACTTCCTGCGCAATTGGACCTTGCTTCTTTGAAGACTTCACCTGGAGTTTCTGTTCAAGTCCAGGTCTGACAGACAGGTAAGGCAGGAAGACAGACAGACAAACAGACAGACAACTAGAAAAAGAGAGATATGAGAACTGCAGCCTCAGCCTACAATCCGATGGAGTATGGGGTCCAGTGGTCCACCCTTCAAGATTGCGAGGATGGGGGTACAAGGTACATAGACCAAGAATCAGTATGAAAGGGAGTATGGCAGGTTGATAGGTATTAGTCTACCTCTCTCTTGATTATGTCATTTAGAAACAATTATATTAAGTGAAGTATCCCAGACCCAGAAAATTAAGCACCATATGTACTCCCTAATAGGTGGCTCCTAGTACCAAACCCACCCAGCCCACCTAGAGACACTCAAAGATAAATCTCTGTAATGTCTACAGTAATTGCAAGGATTATGAACAGGAGGGATGGGGTAGGAGGGCCACACCAGAAACAAGGAGAGAGGGGACCATGTTACAGCAGAGAAAATAGGCCTCCCTCAAGAACTGCAAGGGGTGACATACAATGCCCATCAGGATGGAGTGAAGGGCATTGCAGGAGCAGCAAAACTACAAAAGAAAATCAACAAACCACAATCCAGAACTTCAGAGATTCTATATCAACCACCTGGAACTGGACCAGCCTAATCTCTCCCCATCCTGAAGCTCAGGGAAATTTGCAGAAGAGGGGGCGGTAAGAGTGTAAGAGCACAAGGATGGGAGGAGCAATGATATGCAAGATACTCCACACAAGTTAGGGCCGAAGCAATCATAATAGTTCCAATGCAGATGGAACTTCATATGTAAATCATAATAGGACTTTGCATGCCCTGCGCAATGTCCAACACACTATTGACCCCATAAAGTCTAGCATTTGCTAAAGGCACCAAGATCCTTGGAGGCAAGGGATTGACAGCCACAGTAGTGTTCCTATGCTTAAGGGGAACACAGGAAAGGGTTCAGGGAAATGCCACTGGGTCCTTGTATGTCATCGGAGAGGAGAGCCCAGAGGAGAGTCTGGCATGCACGTTAAAGGATTCTCTGGTGATTGGCGGGGGAGGCACTGGGAGATGGGGAGGAAGGGGTGAGGGGAGGGGGAGCAGGAGGGTTGGGGGGGGAGGGAGGGAGGGAACCGGTGTATCTACTAAGTTTGTATGAGCGGAAATAATAATAAACAATGTTAAAAAAAAAGTGTGCAGGTCAGTGGTAGCCTGATGAGTACACTTCTAATGAAGTTCACTGACCAGAAAATGGAAACTGAACAGAGAGTAGGAAAACTAAGAAATTAACCCGAGAAAAAACTGGTAAGAGACTAGGCTTCATGTAGAAAGAAATATGTTTGGGGAGCTGTTTTTTCTGGTGGATGGCAAGCACACATGCATCTTTCCCAAGTCTCCTCTACCAACCACCACTGTGAATCTTGCCTGCTCAGAATCCTACAAAATTCATAGTTTTCCTAGTATTCATGAATATCATAGTTTCTTCCAGGAGCAGAACCTTCCAATGCAGATGGAACTTCATATGTAAAGTGCGAAACTGAAGGAAAGATAAAGAGCAATGGAACCGTGTTTCTTCCACATTCCTTACATATAGATATGACATATTAGCACCTTTTGATTTCTTAAGCTGTGGCTCACTTACCATCTTTCTAGAGACCTAGAGTGAGTGAGCGGAGGAGGGAGGGAGGGAACTGGTGTACCTAATAAGTTTGTATGAGCTGAAATAATAATAAAAATGTATTAATTAAAAAAAAGATTAAAAAAAAAAGAAAAGCTATACTCCTATAATATGAAGGAAATCCTGGAGCTGTTTGGCTTGAAGGCACCCGTACTAAGGAATGGTTGTACAGTGGTAACTGGGTCTAGCAGGACAAATTCTTTTCACTGTAGAATGGCCAGTCTTACCCCACAGGCTTTTGCTTATAACTGGCCATGTCCCAGGCTTCGAGTTCATTGATTTTCTTTAAAAAATTTCCAAGAGCAGCTCTGATAACGAGGGCATTGAGTCATCAACATAATCCATTGTGTAAGGCAGATTTGTTTCTGTCTATCTATGACAGAGGCGATAGGTCAATTAAAAATTATCTTTAGCTATTACTAATCTCTAAGTTTCTTAATACCATACTATATCCTACATTTCATTAGGATTCATTTCTTTTAAATTTCTCATTTAGAAGATCAAAATTCTCCTTTACGAATATTTGTGATTTTCCCTTTTCATTGATCAATTTGCAATATCTTCTGATTTTCAAAATAATTTCTGAGGACATCTCATCAATTGAGGCTTAACACCATACATATGGATCCTTATATTCTCGGCTCATCTGAGTTTCGGTAAGGGAAAAATCCAGCACAGATTAAATGTGATAAAGAAGATGCAGACACTAATTGCATCCTTCATGTCAAAATATCAGTCTCTATTTTAAGAGGACAGAACAACCTAGACACTAAAACTTAACGAGAGTTGACAAAGTAATATACTCTGCGCAATGTTTCTGTGCTTTTAATTTCTGTACAGTCCTTTTTAATTTGGCTAGTTCTGTATTGTATATAGAAGAAACCCTGTAGCAAGGGGAGAATGAGTCTCATCACCAAGTCTTAACACACCTTTTCATTATCATCTTTAGAAATTTCTGAATCATTACTAAACTATAGTTTGTATATGCATACATATGCATGCAACATTTCCATTGATTTTTTAAATTAAAATATTAGCTATCATATAAAATTCCTCACAAATCCTTGTATTGAAATACTATAGCATTGCATATGTACCTACTTAAATAGACATAGACCTTATCATTTTCAGTTGGAAGTTCCTTACCATAGGCATCTGATATTCATATCTGATTTCAAGCATGTAGCTCAGTCTCTTAAAAATAGTACTCACTTATTAAATAAATGAAATTGTTGCATTTAAAAACATGTTACAATTTAGGGGGGCTAATTTAAAAGTTGGTATTGATTGGGTTAATCTTTAACCAAAATATTGTATCTGACCTCCTGTAGGAGCTTTTCTTTTTTTTTTTTTTTAGTTTTTCAAAATATAATTTAAAACAATTTTTGTGCCATTAAAATGTATTTATTTTGCAAATATAAAATCTATCAGTTGTTAAAACATCTCAAAAACATTCATTTTAATTCAGCTTTATTTTGCATCATCTGTAAAAATATTAATTTCTAAATTAGAAAACATAAAAATGCTTTCAATAGAGAAGAGATGAACTGATTTCAAAGAGGATACTGTGGGTCATAACTCAATGAGTAAGTAGTCTGGCACTCTGGAAGTTTCATTTCTTAAATTTGCTTTTCATTCCTATGAGAGAACACCCATTGCTTTCAAAGGAAAAAGAATGAGAAATGTTAGATTTAAAGTATTTTACTGTGTGTTTGCTTGCTTGTTAGGATTTATGTTCCCTAATGCATATTTGAAAAACAAACAGAAACAAAAGGTTTAAGAGTTTCATGTTCTTCTTAGTAAAGTTGGAAAGAATCTCAGAACAGAGTGTAGTAGGTTTAGATCTAAGTAATAATCTGGAATGAAATCATAACAAACATAAAGGGCTCTGGATCAACTTTTTTTTATTCAATTGTGTGTGTGTGTGTACCTGTGTGCGTGTGTGTATGTGTGCATGTATGTAGAACCACGGATGAATTCGGGAACCACCATGGACGCCTCCACCTCCTCCTTGTTTACTCTGCCCCAGGATTCACAGGCTCTGCACTACCAGGACCAGAAGCGCAGGCCGCCCCTACTTCCACCTGGCGTCTATATGTGGGGTTTAGGATCTGAACTCAGGACTTTCTGCCTGCAAGGTAAAGGCTTAACCCCTGAGCCACCTCTCCAGCCCCTGGATCAACATTTTTAAAACTACTGGAAATAAACCTAAATCCCAAATAGTTCAGCTCATTTTTGACTTGACCATTAATAATTTTGGATGATGAGTTAAAGCAGTATCCACTACTCTGAGTTTTGCCCGCTTTATGTGCAGAATGACTAAAGTTATACTTACAAATACATGTGAGGAGTAAATTGATAAAGAAGACAAGGGAAGAGCTTTGGAGATTGTTTCACCATGTGCTTATAATAATATGTATTGCAAAATGAATTTGAGTTGGTGGCTAATAAAAAGCTGTGCAGGTAACAGCTCTGGCTGAGCTTTGTGAGCCGCTTGCTCTCTCCTGAGAAAGGAGGCCTTTTTCACTGAGTATTTATAGTTGTTGTGTTTGCATCTGTGTGCATGTACGTGTGTGTGTGCATGTGCGTGTGCATGTGCATGTGCGTGCGTGTGTATGTGTGTGTGTGTGTGTGTGTGTGTGTGTGTGTGTGTGTGGAGGAGTGGTTTCAGGTCTCCAAACCAGCATCAGTCTCCTGCTCCTGAATGAGAATAATTCAGTAGAGACACAGAAGTAGAAGAAATGGCCAAGAGTTTAATTAGTTCAAACAAGAAATCAACAACACTCTCTTCAGAAAACGATTGGACCCCACACAACAGAAAAGCATCCATCTGGGCAGATAAGGGACTTACATCATGCTTCTCCCTGTTATTCCAATCCTGTTCCTCCTCCAGAGGCACACTTCTAGAAAAGAACAGTGCTTTTTCTCTGAGGCCATTCTATCCAGAATTCAGTCTAAGATACCCAAATGGGCATCTAAGTTTGAAAAGTTGCATCTTACTCTAAGGAAAATGTAGCAGCACTCTGCTCATGCTCAGACAAGGATGAACCTGAAGGTTGTTGGAACTGACCCATTAGGACCAATCATGGCCGTTTTACAATTTTTGAGTCTTGTTTAGGGCCCCATTGGGCAGAACACTGTGCATTTACCTCCTATTGGACCTATTGCTCAAAGGAAAACTGTTTTAATTATTGGAGTGCATATAGGTGGGAGGAAGAGAAAGAAAAGACTGGAGAATGGTGGAGATGTTCCTGGGATTATTCACTCTGGTTTCATGTCATCATGGAAAACATTAACCCTGAGTGCATGTCTGGATTAAATGCACGTACATACACACACACACACACACACACACACACACACACACACACTTTCAAGACTTCTATCCACCAGGTTTTCTGTAGGTATGGCCATTGTTTAGTGTATGTGTGTATATCTATCAATACATACACATGCGTGTATATATCCAATATTTGCATATATTTGACAGTAGTCTACAAATAGTGGAAGCCTTCTTATCCTCTTGCTAATGGAATGTCCATCCACATAGGGGAGAGAAAGTGCCTGACACTTGATCATTTTATGTATCATGCTCTCAGGGAAGAGCCAGAATACCTTCCTTATTCTGTGAATCACAACCTTCAAGCCCCCTGTTCCTGACCACTGGTGTTTCCAGTATATCTATTCAAGTGTTTCTATTATTTAAAACCTCCAGTGGCATCGCCTTGCCTGATGAATAGACCTGCTGCTTGGTGGGTGCCATCTTATCTTCTTATTAATGAATTGCCCAAAGCTCAGATTAACTCCCTGAGACTTTGAAGATTGCCTCAGTATGTTTGGCTGAGAGTCAGAGAATTATAACCACTGGTTACCTTTTAGCCACCCATTTTAAAATTTGGATAAAAGTGATCCACTTTCTTTCCCAGTTTCATTTCCCCTTGAGGATCTATTATCTCCAAGGGACACCCAGACTTATCCGCCTTAATAGTGTACTTTATTGTTTTCTATAACAGTACAGATAAGTGGATTTGTAAAGAGGAATGGAATTGAATTTTTTTCTTCATTTTTGATAACTTACTAGGAATTCCAAAATGATTACTTTGGAGATTCGCCTCACTGTGAGTAGATTTTTGTCCATACAATGTTTTAATTTTTCTTGCCTGTATCATTTTTAACAAAAAAGACTGTATGTGTGTCTGAGGACACATTGTTCAATCTCTTCTGGATATGAAGAAAAAGAGGTGAACAAGCTTCTGTTAATTAACAATGTGTGCTGGAGGGCGTGAGACACTTGTGGGTCACTCTTTTGGTTGTTAATTTCGCAGTAAGTAAGCTGTGCCCTGTAGCAATTTGTGTCTAATTCACTATCACTTTGGACATTTAAATGTTAATTATCCTGTGTTTTTAATATTATATGCTTCTTTCCCATGCCCACACATAGACATGGCTCAAATGTCCATCCTGAACCATGTCTATGTGTGAGTTTGTGGAGAAACCACAGCACCTTTTTCTCTTGTGGTGATCAGATGCAGAATTCATACAGAATTGTGACCATCACAAATAGTAATTTCCAACCTGCTGTGTTTTTGGAGAAAAGTCTATTATTGCATGAAGAAATGGAGAGAATGAAAATCTGCATAGACAAGTCAGGGATTCAGGGGACAAATGCAAGGATAGGAGACCCCCACAAAGTTTGTCAGCTGAGGACACGGGACAAGACAATGTCTGGAATGATACCTCTCACAGTAGAGTATGTTCTTTTTTTTATTATTCAATTGTGCATGTGTGTGTGCATGCGTGTGTGTGTGTGCATGTGTGTGTGTGTGTGTATAGAACCACGGGCATATTGGGGAACCATCTTGTTTACTCTGCTCTGGGATTCACAGGCTCCACTTTACCAGGACCAGAAACACAGGCCACCCTGCTTCTGCCCAGCATCTATACGTGGGGTTATGATCTGAACTCAGGACCTTCTGCCTGCAAGGTAGAGGCTTAATCCTTGAGCCACCTCTCCAGCCCCACAGTAGAGCATGTTCTAAAGGAGGTACCATTTGACAATGAATCCTAAATGGAAACACATACATGTAAATACAACCAAAAAAATCAATGTTCTCTCAGGGTTATCCATAATTCTTGATGGCAAATGGAATTCTGAAAGATGTTGTTTATACTTTATGTCATAAACATTTAGAAGGATCTACTTCAGACCACTACTGGCACCTTATTTCCAGACAATGCACCCAATGTGTGTGTATTTGCTTGTTTGTTTATGTGTGTGTGTGTGTTTGTGTGTGTAGGTATGTGAGCATGTTTCTGTATGTATGTATATGTATATGCATGTATATGTCTGGGTGGGCATGAGAGAGAGAGAGAGAGAGAGAGAGAGAGAGAGAGAGAGAAGGAGAAAAGACATGTAAGTATATGGGCCTGCATGTGCTTATGTTTCTGGGAGAATAAATGAGTATATGAGTATGTATGTGTGTGTGTGTGTGTGTCTGTATCAGTGTATGTGTGTCTATTTATATATGTCTCTATTATTTTGTAGGTGTGTGTATTTCATTGCTTACTAAATGTTAGCTACATTAATTTTGCTTTGAGATTTCCAAGCATTCATGCAATTCTAGAATTTTTCAGTCCTGTTGCTACATTATATGTTGATAAAAGCCAATAGCAAACATTTAAAAGGTTTCCATAGATTAAAGTCCTTCAAAGAATTGATCGTTTCATTGACATGGTTCCAAAACTATCAGTTCCGTGAGGACCTCTGATAGCTGCTAAAAACATGCATGTAAATATAACAAAAAAATCAATGTTCTCTCAGGGTTATCCATAATTCTTGATGGCAAATTGAATTCTGAAAGATGATGTATGTATTCTATGTCTTAAAGATTTGGAAGGATCTACTTGCAGACAACTGATATCCTGGTTTCCAGAAAAAAAAAATGCAACTATATCTATGCTTTGCTGATCAAATGCCTTGTGCGCAGATAATTCCTTTCTGTGTCCATACTATAGTCATGTACTTACTGATTGGATATTCAGAGAACCCCACTGTGATGGCTAAAGGTAAACTAGTCACAATATTGTCAGCAAAATCTCATAGTGGAAAAGAAGTTATGCAGTGCTCAAGCTACTTGCAGGGGTATCCAGATAAAAATAGTTTTGTTGGCTGTTGGTGTCTCTCTCCTGGTGAGGATGGATGTGTCCACTATTTTAATGACAAGTATGATGGTCTTTCTCCTTATTAATTTGTTAATCAATATTATAAGAAATATGAAAACCAGTAAAGGATCCAAAAGTTTGAACTGTATAGCACACCTCACATGGGTTTCTTGGAATTTTCACACAAGCAAATTCTGGAATATCTCCGCCCTCTAAATAATTAGAGTTAAAGTGCTTCCCATAGTTCTCCATTTTAGAGGAAGGTTTGGATGATTAATCTTGTCAAACAAGAAATTGGTTTGTCTCTAAATTTGGAAAGTGCTTAGTGTGTATCTATATACACCTGTGCATCTACATACACATGTACATATCTGATATGTGTACATATACAACAATTTCACTTAGCTGGAATTTATAATTGCTAAGGAGATAAACCTCTGAGGATATTGTCGAGTATGTCTCAAGAAGTTCCACTGAGATGGGAAGACCCAGTTTAACTGTGGGTAGCACCATCTCATGGGATGGGATTCCAGACTGAATAAAGGAGAAAGCCAGTAGAGAACCGGTATTCATCTGTCTCTGCTTCCTGGTAGGTGACACAGACCAGCGGCTCACTTCACCCCCTGCTAACACACCTTCCATATACCACCCTGGACAGTGTGCTTGCAAATCTCACAGTCCTTGAGCCCAAATGAACACTTCTTAAATTTCTTTTGTCAGATATCAATCATGTCACGGTGATGTGGAAGATAAATAATACAATCAATAATATTAATAATAGAGTGATTCCTAGCCAGAGAATGCCCAGCTCTCAGGAGCAAATACTAACTCATAGCAACAGGTAGATCTTTCCTCCTTTAACTCACAGATTTTTACTGTAGCTTACTTTGTCATTGGTTCCATGCTATTTTTGAAATGCAGATTTTTTTCATTAAAATTTAACAAATATTTTTATGTTAAATGACAACTCATTCCCAAAGAAACAGAATTAATAGGAACAGGGAAAGATTCTGGGAATACCAGAGTTCGGTAATGAATTCAACATTCTTCAATCAAATCTAAATTTTAATTATAGGTAATTGCTCTTTTTCTAATGAAGTACTTTTGACATAATGCTTCATTATTATATAATTAGTTAATTAACTCCCTGAATCATATTATAATGCATTTTTCCTCATGTTTACTTTAAATATTTATATACTGTGCCTATTGTCATAGCCACAAAGCTAACCATACTCATACATTATAAGTCAGAGTGGGGAGCAGAAGAGGGTGCTGGAGGAGGATATTCTCTTAGTCCATTTCCTGTTTCCATACAAAATACCTAATACATGTTGAGCTAACCCCAAATCACACAGGGCTGGGTATTTAAAAGTTTTGATTGGCCACTGATTCTGGTCCTTGAATTATTCCAACAGTATTAGTTTTTTGTAAGGCCTCTCTGAGTGTAAAACAGAGAAACAGAAAAGGAGTCAACTGCACATATCAGAGGTCAAAGGTAAGAATAAGTACCACTTCAACGTCCTCTTCCTGAAAACTGTTTCACAATAAGAAAGCAGCATCGGTCTTTTTTTCCACAGTCAGAGCTTGCAATATCCCAATTACACATTTATTAACTTCCCAATGTGATACCATCTTGTAATGGACCAAGATTCCAGCATCAGAACCTTGGGGGGTGTCACACTCAAAGCATGTGCGAACTATAGCAGTTAATAATGATTGTCAGCCTGGCAGAATCTCTGCTCTAGGAAACAAGCCTCCTGGCATGCCCAGGAGTGATTGTATCCATTAGGTCAAGTCCTGTGGGCAGACCTGCGCTGACCACCTGACGACACACAGGAGATAAGGTTAGCTGAGCAGCACCAGTCAATTTCCACTGATTCCTGATGGCGCATGACCAGCAGCCTTGAGCTCCTGCTGCTCATCATGATGGATCCAACACGTCAAAGTAAATCTTGTCTCCACCAAGTTCCTTTCACCTTTCACTGAAAGAGTAACTAATAAATACTCCCCCAGTCTTTGTTTCCCCACATGATTATTAGAGTGTACCTTCTATATTGTCAAAACATTGGCAGTCTTCATTTACACTTTGGTAAACACTTGATATAGACTCCTTAGGCATGTTTCTAGACCTGAGCTTAGAAGATGAAACGTTGAGAGAGGTGAAGGTCTATCTTCCATCACATGAGAGAACTTATACTGGGATGATGGAGAACCTGGGAGGGATTTCAGTGCAGAATCAGAAGGGAAATGTCATTCCTCTCTCATAATGAGAAACAATGAGGTTAGCATACCACTGGTGGCAGGGGCAGGTTTCTGGCTGTGTCTGATCTTCCTGGGGTCATCCCTGGTCATCACTGATATATCGAGTTAACTCCATACCACACAGGGCTCCCTGTGGGTCTGTCAATCGTGCCCTTACCAACACTCAGTTTATACCTAGCAGTAAGACACTCACTCTCCAGGTTTACACATGACCAAAGAATTATTTTGTAGCAGCATTTATATTTCCTAGAGGGAAGTGTATAACTCAGAACTATAGTTTTTGATTATCTAATTTTAGTGAGATTTCTTACCCTTGCCATAACTTGGCCCACCTCTGAAATGCACTTCATAATATCAGAGTGATTTAAAAGTCGTGGGTGTTTGTCTGTGATGATAGCATTTGGGAGGATAAATAAAGAAAACTGTCATGAGTTCAAGGCCTTCTTGAGTTACATAATGAGTGTCTAGTTAGCCAGGACTACATAACAAGCACCTGTCCTGACAAACTAATTACTTAACTAGTTCAAAAAACTAATTAACAAACTAACTAACTAACCAACTAACAGTATAGGATAGGATAGGATGGGATGGGATAGGATGGGATGGATAGGATAGGATAGGATAGGATAGGATAGGATAGGATAGGATAGGATAGGACAGAACAGAACAGAATAAAGAGAAGAGTAGAATAGAATAGAATAGAATAGAATAGAATAGAATAGAATAGAATAGAATAGAATAGAATAGAATAGAATAGAATAGAATAGAATAGAAGCAATTCACATAACTCTTTTAATGTGCTCCTGGAAATAGTTTTGAGTTATTTATGTTTATTAACATTTAAAGCTATTCCATCATTGTCAGTTATAGATGGAGCAAAACCAGATTCCATCCATACCCTATTTCCTATGTAGAATTCACATATGAATATGTATGAATGCCTTTTATCAAAGTTATTATAAAGTTATATGTATTATAAGAGACAAAGGAAAAGAAATTGAACTGACAACTTCTTTAAAGAATTCTCTGCATTACCCTGATGTCCTAAGAGTTTCTTGCAATAGGTACTGCACTCGTAAAAATATTCTTGGAACTAGAGTAGCAGTCTTTAAAAAAATCAATAAATAAAGGAAGAAAATGAAACAGAAAGAGGATGAAAATGGGGACACAGGCCTCCTGTACTGCTGCTTTACTGAAACATTATTGATTAACTGCTTTAATCTCCTTAAATGAGGTTATGCTGGATACTGCACAACTGATTTTCTTTTGTCATAGAAACTTCAGAAAGCATGCTGAAGCCTAAGGATTGAAGGTTTCCATTTTCGGAGGCACATCTTTTGCTTAGAAACTCACAGGAATTTCTACATTAGCTAAAAGATGGAAAGGATTAAATATTGTGACAACAAGTAATATTTTTTCATGGAAATGGCTTTCTACTCCATGTACTTTTTTTTCTGCAATGAAAATAAGAAGCCAAATGAATGAAATGCAATGAGAAGAAAAGACCAAATGAAAACACAATATTACAAGCAAGACCATGACTGAGTGCTTCTGTCAAATGAAACATCCACTGTGAGCAAAATTCACTGTAGAGCAGAGGGACCTGGTAGATCTCAGCAAGTCTTGGAGAAGAGGGGCGATGCCCACAGCTGGACGCTGTCTTCCCACCTCTGGGAACAACACTCTATGCAAGCGTAGCAGCCTGTTGGGAAGGAGAAGTGGGAATGAAAGGCAAGGCAGAGATCCATTCAGGTTTCCTATACGTCTATGTCTTTTTATACTGTCTCTAAACATACTAGAAATGATTGAAGTGCATGTATTGTTTTTTTTTTTCTTTGTCTCAGACAACATGATACACTGGATAAAAATTGTTAAACTGCTCATTGGTCATGGTACAATCTCAGAGGACAGAGCTGTTAGCTGTTATCAAATGCAAGATGGGGTTAGAAGGCTCCTCAAATATGGTATCTGATTTTTACCCTCCTGTCGTTTTCTGAAGTCACTGATAAAATCATCCCAACCTACAGATAGGAAAACAGGAACCCATGTGCTAAATATATTTGCCATACCAAACATGTTACTGTTATAGCTTTTCATGCTTTTACATGTTCTGCAATAGAGAGTAGGCTGACGCTACAAAGTAATATGTATTTCAGCTAATGTTAAAACAAGATAACCTGACTAAATTCCCTTTCTAAGCAATTCCTCTGGGGACATGGGTCCTCTTAATACCTCTGATTTCTGTTTGTCACTAATTATTAGGAAATCCTTTTACTTGATTTTAAATTAATGGGTTTTAAGGTATATATGTCATGCATAAAATTCTTCATTAAGAGACCAATGAGATGGCTCAAGATAAAAGTGTTTTTGCCAAGCCTGACAGTCTGAGTTCAAATTTTGGTTGCCGTAAGGTGAGAGGAGAGAACTGACTCCCTAAAGTTGTCCTTTGTTTTCCACACAAGCGCCATGGTAGGTACTTGCAAGAGAGACAGAGAGTAAATAGATAAATATAATGCTGGAAAATTCCGGGGATGTAGTAGAATATCTTTTGGGAAATATTGTGTGTATGCATATATGCATGCATGTTTTGGGAAATCTAAGAGGGCCATTCTGTAAATGTAATACTTCCGTAATAGACATTCCAGATGGCGTAACTATTTAGGACAGTAAATGAAAATACACATCACAAGAATTTTTAGAATTAGCTTAGAGGATTCTATGACTCTCTGCTTTATTCTCTTGAGACAGAAGGTCTCATACTAAGCCTGGAGCTGGCCATTTCTTCACTAAGTGGGCAGATAACAAGCCCCAGAGATCGTGCATGGTGAGCTTTTGATATGTGTTTTAGGGATCTAATCTCAGACCTCATGCTTATATACCATGTGTTCTTATCGTTAAGTTATCTCCCTAGCCTGAGAAGTGTTACAATGAATGACCACAATTTGACTTAAGGATCAAAAGGCAAGGAAAATGTCCTGAGACAAAATTGAATAATCAGTAATTTGGAAGTATTCTTCTAGCAAATGTCTTATGCAACAAGAAATGCACCTTAAATTCTGACTGTCAGAGAGGTTAAATTATTACAAATTATCTCCAGGAATACTGACAGATATGCAAGTATCATGGTTTGTTCAAGTGACAGGCTGACCCCACAATTTTCTTGATCAATGGCGAAAAAGTGGGAGAATGTTGACAAGGGGGGAAAAAACTGTAACTCACTCTGACCATCGAGTACAGAGCCTAAATTGATTAAATGAGAAATACTGAGGGTCAAAAGATGGATCACTAGGTAAAAACACCGTTTTCCAATCCTGCTGAACTATGGTTAAATTCCCAGAGCCCACAGATTAGAAGAACGGAACTGATTCCTCAATTCTATCCTGACATGACTTGACTTCCACAGATTCACTGGCAAACATGTATACTGCCCCCCACTAAATATACATGAATTTTATTATGTCTCCAAGCAACCCTAAAAAGCCCAAAACATCTTTCTCAGCCTCAGATACAGTCTGAAAAAACCAAGTGCCAATGTTTTCTGTTCATCTCACATCTGAGGGATGCTGGGTATGACTGCCATGCTCTTGCTCAGCTGCAGGATGCTCTTTTGTATCCTTGGAGCTCTGAGTCCTTTCTGTTTATTCATGCAGACTTCAGTCCTTGAACCTTGGACATGATCCCATGCATAAGCTAATGTCAATTGTGAAGGTTGCCCTGCTACAGAGCCTGTCTGCCCCTCCCCCCCATATTCCTCAAAAGAGTAAAACAAGTTCTTGTAAATCTGGAGCTTCCATGATGCACTGAATGCACCTACCTGCAATGTCGAGGGGGAGGCTGTCTACCATGCCCCTGGTCCTACGCTACAAGCAATGTCAAATGGACCAATCTTTCCAGCAGAGCACTGACAGGGTCTGTGCAGTCACGATGCTCTGCCTGTGGCTTAATGAGGATGTCTAGCTCTCTGACAGTCATGTCCTGGTTGAATCAAGTGCATGGCGTCCTGCCTCGTGGGGGATCATTCAGTCATGGCATTCAGCTGAAGAGCAGGAGCAAGTCAGTGATGGCAAAGGCCATTTTCCCTGCATGGGACAGATTCAAATGCACAGAAAGTACCAGGTCGGAAGTTCAAAGTGGTGCTCGCTCATTCTTCCGGCAGAAGTAGGATCATAAGGGAGAAGGAGTTGCACTTTGCAGGAACTGAAAAGAGAAAGGATTTTGAAGACAGATACCCCAGTTCCAGTCAAAAGGCAGCTGCAATACGCTAGACTCCCAAGACTACAAAAAAAAAATTTCAGGCTTGACAGCGTGTCTTCATTCTGATGGAAAAAAATAAAAGTGTTTCCTCTCATTCTGGCAGCCCAGCAAGGAAAAAGAGGTATTAGCAGAAGTCGGAGCCTTCAGGGGTCTGGCCCATCTCCCAGCCTTATCCTGAGATAATGGCAGGACTTCCAAAAATTCTTGTGGCGGGGATCTGCATTTCCTGTCCTAAATGGCTCAGCCATCTGGAATGTCTATTGTGGAAGCATTCAATTTATGGAACTGTCCTCACAGGCTCCCAAAACTACTTCAAGTGCACTACAGAATAAAAATAAGTTGAATGGAAACAAACCGGGTGGATTACCCACTCTTCTGGTGGAGTAGGCACAAACGTAAAGTATGGAAAATACTGAAATACAAAGACCAAGATTTCGAAAAGCACATGTCTCTCAGCTATTTCAGACCCCGCATTTAGGAACTGAATGTAAAGTCAGAGTAGTTTGGGACGTGGTATGACCTTAGGTGGCTTCAAGCTTCCTCCTTAGTTCTGTCTATCATCTCCATGGAGGGAGGAAGAAAATCAGGAGGTTGTACAGCAGCCATACCTCCCCCCAAAGCGATCAAAATAGAGCATTGGGAGAAATCTGCTCATATTCAAGATAGGATTGCCTTCCTTAGATGCCGCCATCAATTTGGAATATTATGGGTATGAGAAATGTTAAGCAAAACCACATCATAGAAATCTCAGTCACACATAACAGAGTTCCCATGCTGGCAGGCAGCCCAAGAACGGACCCCGAGCTATGCCATGGAGCCCTAAACCTTCACTAGTGTAGACGATTCAGAGGGAAATTCAGCGTCCGCATAAACAGATGCTCTGGAAGACGGCAGAGAGAAGGCAGGAAGTACCAAGAGAGGAGGAGGGAAGGAAAAGGGGTGAGAGGGAGAAGGGAGAGTGGGAAGGGAGAGAGAATGGAATGGGAGGTCAACGGGGGGAAGGGAGAGGGAAGGGAAAAGAAAGGGGGTATCTATGGAGCTTGTATAAATAACTAGGCAAAAATGTAATAAAAATGTTAAAAAATAAATCTCAGTCACAGAGCAAACATGTCCATGTATAATTATTTTTTCAGTTGCCGCTCAATAAAATAACATAACTTAAGGACTGTAAACAGTATCTGTTGCAGTCCACCTGCTTGGCTGCTGATAAATGACCATCATATGGCTTAAGGGAACAAGGGGTTTATTGTCTCTTACGATTGTCTGGTTACAGTTCTCAGTCCAGCTTGACAGGAGAGCTCACATCAACACCAGTACAGAGGGAACTGGCCATACAATCTCTACATAATGGCTGAGAGAGAGAGATGATCCTTGCTTGTCAGACCAGCATGACTGGCCAAGTTTACAAAGGATACTTAGCAAATTCCTCAACTGGCTCGCAGTATTTTATTCATCTATTCAAGGCCTAGTCCCACCTACCATAGGCTGGGCCTTCCCCATCAGCTAGACAATCTCCTGCAGGTTTGCTCTGGGTTTTACTCAATCATTAATTCTCTAAAAACGTACCCAGAGCTCCAACCCTCAACAGTCAAGTTGACACCTGTGCTTAACTACAACAGTATCCATACACTATGTGAGTCAGACATCCACTGAGACTTGACTGAGGTTTTAGTTTTGGTCATCTAAGTTGTCTGCTACCGCTGGTTCTAACCTTAGAACTTTGGGAGAAAAGATCTAATCCGGGCTTGCTTTAACTATTCCCTGAATTCAGTTCTGAAGGCTTGCAATCCAGACGTGTCTGTCAGCAATAATCTGGAGGAATTGCTCAGCTGCTTAAAGCCCCAAGATTTCCTTTTCAGATGGACCCTTCTGTCCTTCATTACCAAGACATCTAGTCCTTTCCATTCTTGAGATCTCTCTCTGAATTTGTTTCTGTTTGGCATTCGGGGAAACTACCTGCCTTTAAACTGCTCATGTTGTTAAATATTTCACCTCACTAATTTTAATGTTGTCACCGGACAAAGAGACAGTCACAGTCATAACTGAACTGGTAGACAGTGATCCTGGAAGTCACAGTTGAATCTCACTCACAACCAGTGACACATTCAAAGTTAGAGATGACTAGGCGCCTTCCCACGAGATGCTGACTTGGGAAAAAAATCAAACACCTGTGAAAAGCAAGCCTGTGTGTTTGCATGGAGGACATGTGCACAGGAAGCGTGTGCTACGTGCTGCTGGCTCACCATCTAACCCGCATGGCTGCTGCTTAGCGTCTTCTGGCCCACACGATCCCTTCTCCGCTTCCCATCCAACTCCATCCCCACCATTGAACTCACAGCCACAACAATGTCAATTTCCTCTGGTAATGACTTCTAATGCTGCCGACTGTGTTTGATTGCATCAAGCGCACATTGATCTCCTGGGCACAAGTTCTCTCTCCCACTTTACCCACAGCTCCTGAAAGGCTGATCAAGTGTGTTACTGACCTGTGAATCCCCAGATAAATCCTTCCTGTAGTCAGATCCAAAAGAGGTACTCAAATGCTTATGAGATCAAGATCAGTAGAAGCGTTCCCTTGTACTATGTTATGTATAGACAGTAAATTATATGCCCAACAGCTTTGCATGCTGTTATGTTAGCAAAACAGATTAAGGTTTTAAGTCCCACAATAGCCAATCAATATATATTGCAATACAGAATCCATAGACTTCTAAATGAGCTTGCACACTTCACTTACTTTCTTTTCCCACTCAGATAATTTAATCTTCTGGCTGATATGTGGGTGCTCTGATGCCAAAGGATTGGCTGTCTTTGCCTCCTCAATGTTAGAATTAGCTGCAATGAATACACTTGAACCACTTCTGACCCAGGAAACCAGGCACAGGCTAGGGAACCAGGCACAGCTATTGTCTAGTGGAGTAGGTTCTTTTCCAATCAGATTCTTTCAGTCTCAAGCCTGACTCAAGTCTGACTTGTGTCAGGATCCTAAGGACAGTAATATCCACATATGATGTAGGTTGCTAAGAGCTGCCCATCAAAATATGATGTGAAAACTAGTGTGCCAAGATATATACAACGCAGGGCTGGTAAAAAGGAAGCATGTCTAGCTGGGTCCACTGTCATAGATGCCCAGGTATGGAGACATCTTTGTGTGGGGAAAGGTACAGAAACATCCACCTGGAACACAGAAGCTGCTCTTCACATACGCAGAGCTGGGATGGAGACCTGGGCCTCCAGTGCCGAGGCACATATAAGGAAGTCCCTTCCATAGACCTCCGTGGTCCTTACTAACATGGTCCTGCATGCTGACTCCAAACTCATATGTCCTGGAATGATTTCTGAATAAAGTGTTTCTGGGGACTTGTGCTACTGTAGTTTGTGAAAGGAAATACATATTTAAGCTTTGTCTAGCTTTCTGGCATCCAGGCCCTATAATTTTTTTTGCTTTTTTTTTTTTTTTGTCTTTTATAGGTATGACATCTGTGTGTATGTGTGTGGTACAAATGTATGCATGTTCTCATGTGGGTGAGTGCACATGTGTGCAAATGTGTGTGGATGTATGTGGAGGCCTATGGTTGATATCAGTAATCATTTTCCATCATTTTTCTACTTTGTTTTTGAGCTGGAGTCTCTAATCAAATGCAAAAGTTTCTAATGGAGCTAGCCCATATTTTCTCTGGGATTTCCCAGTTTCTGCCTTCTAAGGTTGGAATTAGAAGGTGGGATACCATGCCCACCTATCATTTGAATAGGTATCGGGAGATTTGGATGGTAGTCTCTTGCCTGAGTAGCAAATGCACAGACCATTGATCTATCTCCCCAAACCTCACATGCTACCATTCTTGGTAACTATTGTGTGGCTTTCTTTACTGGTCACTGGTGGCTAGGGACTTCCTGGCTAACCTGACACAGGAGCTGGTTGTCATGGAATTGGCTATATGATTAGAGTTTAAAATGGCCCCTGAAAGAGGGGCTGCAGGTTGAGTTGATTACCTGTGGTCAGGATTAGGGTCAATTCTGTGAAATAAAGCCCCCATAGCAATCAGAAACAGAGAAACCATGCTAACAGACAAAATAAATGCCAAGGAGTTTCCCAGCAGCTGGAAGTTCCTTCATACAAACCTCATTCTAGTTTCCTTTTCATCTAATGGTGAATCTGTGTCCACTGTAACATCTTTTATAATAAAGTGGTCATGTATTTCTCTGTGGTCTGTAGTCATACTAATGACTAGTCAATTCTAAGCAGAACATTATAGGAACATTAATAGACAGCTGTTCAGAAGCTTGGGTGACAACCTGGACTTCTGAGTGATATAGGAGAAAGATGCAGGCTTAAGGACCAAAGCCCCTAATTTGCGACATCTATGTTAACTCTGGCTTATGTCAGAAAGTAAAGTGAATTTTAATACATGCAATTGATGTCTTCTGGAGAACTGATATGCAGACAGAATGAAACAAGGTATATACATAGTGTGACCAATGGTCTGTGTTCTGTTAAATGGGGGTAAAAAGGAAAAGATACAGCATTTATATATATATGCACATACAGACAAACAAGAAGTCAAGAACATATGCTAAGACTGGAGAGACAGCTCAGAGGTTCAGACTGCCTGGAAAGCAGAAGGTCCTGGGATGTAAAAACAAACAAACCAAAAAAAAAAAAAAAAACCACAAAAAAATCAGACATAAATGGCAACAGGCTGCATTTCTGACCCTGATGGGCAGAGCCTGGGAAATCCCAGAGTGAAGCAAAATGAAGTAGAAGTAATCCAGAGTGATTCCCGAAGTCACACTTGGTACTCCACAGGGACACACTGTGCCCTCTGATTACTCCCCCCACATATACACACAAAATAAATGAATAGATAAATAGATAAAGTTTCCTTTTTAGGAAGAACAAATGCTAGATTGGATACATGGAAATATTAACTCCATTTCTCGATAACTTTACATTTGCCACAGTTAAGTTTCTGAGGTTAGTGACCTTGTTTAGTATCTTTACACATTTTGAAATGGGATCTACCCGTTTACAGCTTAAGTGTCTGAATGTACCAGAAAATCAGTAAGGAATATATGCAGGTTGTATATAACTGATACTGGGAGGAAAAAAGAGCTTGAACATAACTGTGAAGATCTCTTCGTGGCTCACCATGTAGTAGGTCACCATATTTTCTTTCAGGTATCCCTCTGGATTATATGTAAAAATCACTGGTTGATATTGTTATTGTGACACTCTTTGGGAAAGGTTGAAATTCAGCCCAGACTCCTCTGTACATCACCCTCTTAGTGACCAAGAACATTATGGTCATGGTTCTGAACAAACCTAACTCTAGACTTGTTCAAGTTATTTTTTTTTTCAGGGGAGCCCTCTTGTGGGTACCAGGAATATTACCAAAGCAGATTTTTGTGAGTTTGCTTGAAAGAGAGGATGAGGAGAATGTTTCCTGGTTCCATGATCTTGAAATTGAATACATATGCATTTTTTTAATGCTTATGTTTTCTCCCTGTATCATTTCAAATTCAGTTCTGAACAGGTTGTATTTCCAAGTTTTCCAGAAACCTAGAAAGTCATCTAGTCTGGTGGTTCCCAAACAGTCTGGTCATCATTATCACTCAGGAAGTTTTGACAGTTTGTTTGTGTGTTTTCATGTGGCTGTGTGGTGCGTGTACGTGCACGTGTTTCGTGAAGGTGCATGTGCATGTGTAAGCATGTGTATGGAGAACAAAGGATGGCACTGAGACTATCCCACCTTGATTCTCCTCCTTAACTGTTGATGCTAAGTTTCTCACTGAGGCCAGATTTTATCCGCTGATTAGGCTGGCTGGCCATCAGACTCCGAACATCCAGCTGTGTTTTCCCCCATCCCCACAACACCTGGGTTACATATGCATATGACCACGGGTAATTTACTTGCTATTCATCACCACAGACCCCAGGAAAAAAATTTAAAGTACACATCTTGGGCTAGGAAGATAGTTTAATGGTTAAAGGTTCTGCCAAGTAAGTAAAAGGATGAGAATTTGAATCCCCAGATCCCAAATAAAATGCTAGCCCAGTATACTATCCCACTTACAATTCTACCCTAGGAGAGAAGAAACTGAGAGACCCTCAGAACAAACTGGCTAACCAAACTAGCTCTACCACTAAACTCCAAGTTTGGTTAAAGACCCCCATCTCAGAAATGATAAAGAATTAAAGCAATCAAAGATAATTCCAGATACCAATCGCTGCCCTTTCTCCACAGAAACACATATAGATACAAATACACAAGTGCACACACATGCACACAACCTGACAGTATGCCCACATAGAGGTGAACGTGTACCTCACCTCAGATGCACATGAAAATGGAAACTAAATAAGTAAAACAACAAATGAACAAATAAACTCATTCATGGGTAATATACTAAGATATTTTGAATTGATAAATCTGTAGCAAGGCCAGAAATCTGTGAGTGCTTTGGATTATGAGTCAAATTTAACCAAATTTATCTAATGCCCCTTTTGAACATACTTATTTAAGAATAAAAGATATTAATATTTTAGTTAGACATCTTCTCTATGAATTAAGTGTGAACCCCATAGGAATTAGGTGCTGATTGTTTTTGTAGCTGAGGTCCTGGTATACTGATATATAAATAAGAATTACTCAGTAACTTGATTAGACTGAATTATACAATTGTAGTCTACAAACCCATATTGTGAATCACCAGCCAATTACAATTCCATGAATTTATATTCTGAAAAGTTTAAACCAAAAGCTCTCTGTAGAAAATGTTCCAATAGTCCATCAATGAAAATAATATTAAGGAATTCAGGGGCACAGCAATGAAACAAATGTTGGATGCATTTAAAATGATGGTGAGACATGTCAGCAGTGCAGTCTGGATTGGTTTTCCCATACTTGCATTTAAAGAGCATGTGCTGTTATATTTCAGTTACAGTTAATAAAGTTTTTCAGCCCTCTCACCATTCAATATAATGAACTTGCTATGAGAGCAGTAATGGAAAAAGACAATCTTTAAAAAAAAAGTATAACATAGAGACTCTCATTTATATGCACAATTTTGAATTCCAAGGAAATAAGAAGCAAGTTACCATGCATTTACCTTTACAAATGCTGAAAGGCAGCAAGATTGGATATAAGCAATCTGATCTGACGATAGATAATATATTCCATTTGCAATTGTTAGTGATGTATGCAAGATAGCAGGTAACACCTTCCTTTTGAATTTCAAATGCTGCATAACCCTCTGAAGATAACAAGGGATATTCATCTGAAATAATGGGAGGAAATTTATAACGGAGGCCATATAATTAGTTGTTATTTTTTTTGCAAGTACCACACACTGATAGGAACATGGTTAGAAAGATAAATGTCCCTCAGTTCTCTCTCTCTCTCTCTCTCTCTCTCTCTCTCTCTCTCTCTCTCTCTCACTCACTCTTTTTCCCCTCCTCCTATTTCTGTCTGAATAAGTTTGGACATAGTGTGACTGATAAGCCATAAAAACACAAATAAAATGCAATGTACTATCTTGAAATCATTATGAGCTCTATGGAATTTGAGGATTGAATTTTTAAGCATAGCCTTATCATAGCAACAACTATTATTATATGGATCTGGGTTAAATATACCAATGTCACATACAGACAGAATCATAGATTTAAGTTTGCGAGCATGCTTAACTTTTATGTTACTTTCCTCTGAATCCAAAACACTAATTTTAACTCTAAATAAAAATATCTCTTCCTGGCATGTTGCCTTACAATTTTTTGATTTATCCATTTATCTATTTATTTTACTTTTTCATGTGCACGCATGTGCGTACATGAATTAATATTACTGTTGTTGTGTATGTGCATATATTAGTACAGACACACGCGTGCTCATGCTTGCGTGGAAGTCTGAGGTTAATGTTGGGAATCATCCTCAATTACTCTTCCACCCTATTCGACAGGTTCTCTAATCAAACCTAGAGCTTATAGTGCTAGTCTGGCCAGGCAGATTTCTCTGCATGCCAAGTGTTCACTTTCCAAGGCTGGAGTTGTAAGCAGGCCCTACACCCATGGTACATTTTAGATGGGATTAGGGGATCCAAACTCCGGTCTTCTTTATTGTGCTGCAAGTATTGTGACCACTGAGCCTTCCTCTCTGCTCTCTCGTAGCCCACTTAGATGACTACTAACAGTAGTCAGAGGAAGCTTAATTTGATCAAGCAAATCAGATATTGCTTATTTGTATTCTTCTAAGAAAATTTAAGTTCTAAAAAACTAAGTTCGTAATTATGGCCCATCTTTGTTTTCAAGCTCTTTCATCTCTGGGATCATAGCTAGGATCCCTAATGTGGCTTGGTCTAACACACATATTATTCCTAAACTCCCAAGGCTGTCCTTTTTGACCAGTTAGCTTAGGCCCTGTGGTTCTGACAAGGAGTTGCTGACTTTTAATCTCTCACTTCCACCTCAGTGCACTCTCAGGAGAAGTGTGGATGGCTTCGACATCTGTAAATATTGAGTGTCAGCTTGATCAGATTGAGAATGTCTTGGAAATCAGGGCCAGGGTGTATTTATGAGGGTGATTCCAGAGAGGGTTAGCTAAATGAGAGCATGTGCCCTGAATGAAGATGGGGTCCTTAGGTCCAACTGGAATAAACCTATAGAAGAGTAAAGACAGCTAGTCTTTCTTGATGCTTTCTCCTTTGCCTTCCCTCTATCTCTCTCATCCTCCCTTCCTTCCTCAATCCTGATAACCATATGAATAAAGAACCCATTCACCCCCTGCCATACAGTTCCACCACAACTCTCACTGCCCTATAGTCCAAACACATGGGGCAAAGCAACCATGGAGTAAAACCACTGTAAGTTTGAAACAAAATAAATTTTTCCTCCTTTAAGTAATTTTTGACAGGTGTCTTGTCATTTTGGTAAAAAGTCCAACTAGCATAGTGTCTCCCCAAAACTGGAAAGTGTAGGTATCCTATGCCAACCTGGAAGAAGGATGACAGAGATCAAGAGTGGCAGACAGAAGCTAACATTTCAGAGGGAACACGTCCAGAGAGAAGAGCTACAGAAAGCCAAAATGCATCACACGTGCCAAAAACTGGACGTCCAGACATGAGTCGAGATTACAAGCTTCCATGTTGGTGAGTCTATGGGTTGTGCATCAGTAAGAAGTGAAAATTTAAGCAAGGTTGTAGACAGCTGGCCCAGATGTTGAAGGAGTCACCAGATGACAGACTTTATTTAAAAAAGTTGTTCTACATGCTTAAGAAAATCTCAGTCACCTGAAAGAACGTTGAAACACCCAAAGCAGAGATATTAGTGACTGCATGGAGTATAAAGAATTGCTAAAATAGTTTATAGCAGGCACTAGAGAAATTGACCACTGAATAAATCAAATATTAACAACTATAGTAGCACTACCAGGATAAAGAAACCATCTGATTTCCAGTGTTATCATAGTGAAATATTCAAAATGTTCAGTTTCAAATGGAAAATACACAAAGAATAGAAAAAATCAGAAAAAAATTTTGACCTATTCACAGACCAAAGCAATTAAGATCCTCTTTCTTAAAAAGTCCAAACAGTGAACTTACTAAACAAATACTTTAAACTCCTTTAAATAAACACAGAAAATAGAAGAAAAATGAATAAATGGTAGATGCTAAAGACAGCATGTTGATTCAAACATAGACAACAAAAGAAACCGAGACTGAACTCTAGATCTGAAAAACATAACTGAAATCCAAATTAGAAAGGATCTCCAGCATATTTGTGAGGGGAGAAGAAAAAAATCAGCAAGTTTGAATGGGGGAAATGTTAAATTTCTAGCCTCATAAACAAAAATTTTAATTCTTTTATATAAAAAGAGTCATGAAAAGATCTCAAGAGACACAGGGAGCTCTGTCACTAAGGAGCACAATCACCAAGAGCCTCGTCGGGAGGGAGCACTGTCAGTGTCCAATACAGGTACAGTAAGAGTCCCAGAGAACAAGAGGATGGTAGAAGACCAGCAAATAAATGGGATGACATAGCATCACAAAACTCACATCGATTTGTTCGGTGCTTCACCGGGGCTGACAATGTAGCTTAATAATAGGGTTTGCCTGAACTGTACTAGGCCCTGAATTTAATCCCTACTCTTGAGCAACTCAAACCAACCAACTCCACAAGCAAAATAAACAAAGTACAAAACTAGATGCTTAACAAATTTCAACTAAGATAATTCAGAGTGTCAATAGAAGAATATATTCATATATGTATATGTATGTGTGTGTGTATTACTTTAATGACTCGAAAACCAAAAAATGGGATACCAAGTCAAAAGGGACTAAAATACTTGACTAGGCATTTCTTCAGGAAAAAAAATATGCAAATGGCTAGCAGCAAGCATCATGAGATGTGCTGTCAGACTTTTCATCTCGGTGACCAAATACATAAGAAAGCAACTTTTAGGGAGGAGAGATTTTGACCCTGTGCCTTAGAAGACCCGATTGTTCATCCTCAGCCCTGTTGACTCCTAGTCCAAGATGAAGCACAGCATTGTAACAATATCTGCTCACATCAATGCAGATGGGAGCAGAGAGAAGAAAGAGAAAAAAGGAGGTAGATGGGAGAGAGGGACGGAGAAAGAAGGGAGATAAAGGGCAGGAAAAAGGAGAAGGAAGAGGAGGAAGAGGAGAAAAAGGAGCAGGGAAGGAGAATAAGATGGGTAGGGAAGAGGAAGAGGATGGGAAGAAGAAAGATGAGGGGAGTGAAGAAGAATGGAAGGAGGAAACAAGTAACACATCAAGAGGGAGAGAGAAGACTGAATCAAGCGGCAACCTCGTATATCACTCATCCACTCCTAGTGATTTACTTCCTCCAGAAGTTTCTAGAGCCTCCTAAAATGGCAGCAACAACTCGAGACCAAACATTCAATACATGAGTGCTTTACTGTAAGAGGGACATTTCATATCCAAATCATACCTTCACATAAATGCAAATCAAAACAACAGTGTGATACCACTTCATACCAGAGATGCAGCTGGAACTCAGATATTGAGAAGTAAAGAATTGGTGAGATAGAAAGCAGATAAATGCAACTGCTATCTATTGTTGGGAAAACGCTGAACAGCAACTCCATTATGCAAAACAGTAGGACTGTATCCTAAAACCATTAAATCTACACTTGCCCACAATCCTGAAATTCTGCTTTTCAGTATATACTCAAATAATTGAAAACTGCTGCTCCAATAGATTCCTGTCTTAGACATCCTATTTGTGGATAGTCCACACAGGACATAGCAATAGTCAGACTAGTTAAAAAAATAGTGAAATGTGAAAATATCAACCAGCTGTTATGAGAAGTAACACATTGAAAAAGTGCTAATATAGGGGTACAACTCAAAACATTACCAACATGAAGACAGATGCATTCTGTCCCTATGTTATGTAGGTTAAACAAGATAGAAAAGCCAAGAGGAAAAGCATTTGTGCAAGTGTATCCCATGGGCTGAGGTGAAACAAAGTACAAAATACAAAACAAAACAATGGATTATAGAGAGGATAGAAAGCTTAATGAGTATAGAGTTTGACAAAATGGACATACATTTCTAAACAGCATAGCCTTTTGAGTTTAAGAATCATCAATGAAGCCTGGAGAGATGGATCAGCCTTTTCCCCTCAAGCAAAGGGGGCCTGAGTTTAGAACACTGGATCCCACAGGGAAAAAGACGCTGGGTTGATACGACACAAACCTGCAATTCCAGTCCTGGAAGGCAAAAAGCAGATGCTGAGAAACCCCAGAGCAAAGCAACAAGGCGGTGGAGTAACCCAGAATGATTCCCGATGTCACTCTTGGCTTTCACAGCTCAAATACCCTATTATACATGTGCACACACAACAGAAACAAAATAGAAAAATAAGAATTACCACTGAATAGTTAAGTTTGAGGTGGTTACTTTTCTGTTGTGTGAGTGTCACTTCATTAAAAAAGGACAAGCAACAATAAAAGGTAAAACTCTGTGATATGTCACCTACTACCTGATCTACTAACTCCAAAGACTGGATGTCAGAAAGAAGAGTTAGCAATTTAGTCTGCTATCTTAGACAAGATTTAAGCACTGGGACTACTTAGACCAGGCCAACAGGCATGAGCTGATCTGGTTCAGGAATGGAAGGGACCCCAAAGGTGTCCTGCCACAGACACACACCCACACTTCTATTCATGTAGAATGCATATCCAGGGACAGATATTAATTCCCTGCAGAGATGAAATTGCGCATTTAAAATAAAGCACTAAATCATCCTTCTGGATAAAGCTTCCCAATGTACAGCAGCTGCTACGCAGCAGTCTACAAGTAGTAACTGTATCTGTCTCTGCCATTTCAGCTCAGGGTTCATCGGCCAGAGAGAGAAAGGGAACCAACCGGTCAAACTCATTTTGCCAAGCTCTTGACCTATGCCTGTTGCTCTCCGGATGGCAACTCCAACTGCTTGTGCTGAACAGATTCTAGCAGATCTTTGATGTAATTTCCAGCCAAGCACTTGAATTATTTTGTCTCTCTGTCAACTACTCCTTCCTTTGGTGGAGCCAAGAAAGGAGGTGGGACAAGCTATCTTTTCCTAAATATGATGCCAGGGAAATAGCCATTAACTTATTTTCCACCCATCCAATCATTTCTTTGTCTGTTTTGAGACTCACTTCCCTATAAAATATTAAATGCAGATGTCTTCCTTTTCCCTAAAGAAATCCAAATCCATGTCCTTTGAGGCCACTGTGTTTTTTATTTTGTTTTGTATTTTTGTTTTGCGTGTGTGTGTGCATGTGTGTATCAGCAGGCACTATGTATGTTTTCAGGAATCATTCTGGATTGCTCTACGTACTTTTTGCTTTGTTCTGGGTTTTCCTAGGTTCTGCCTCCCTGGGCCAGAAGGACAGGCCACCACCATTTCCACTGAGAGCTTTTACATTTTCTCATGGAATCTGGGTTTCAAATTTAGGTCCTTCTACTTGTGAAGCAGAGGCTTAATACCCAAACCATCTCTCCAGTGCCCTGTGACGCCGCCGTTTAAAGTTAATAAGTATGCTTATAGATGAAGTAAGAAACTAATATAAATAATAATGCCTAGAATAATTCTGTATATGAAACACTGACATGTTCCATAGGAGAGAAGGAAAGTTTCAGGGAATAGGAGACATGAATAAGGACTTCAAGAAAAATGCGAGTATTTTATTTTTTGGTTAGTTGGTTTTGGTTTTGTAACTTTGTGCAAGGATCTCATTTCTTTTGTAATATATTATGTTCCTTAACAATTAAATATATGTTCAATACATTTCGATTGTTCTCCCATAGCACAAAGAAGGAGAATGAGGAGAAAGTTTACCATGTCAAATCACAAGAGTCCTTCAGACCTGCTCCACAAAGTGGGCTGAACTCCCTTGGCATATGCATGGTGACTACAAATTTCTGTTGGGCACACTTGGTCACATGTCCACTTAGATTAGAAATTAAATATCAACATAAGATGACAAGACGTTAGTGGAGAATGATTGAGTACTGAAAATGAATTACATTCAGCTTGCCAACCACATAACTTGGTAGAATGCAAGTTTCAAATTACAGGGGCTATCCAGGGTTTCTTTGTGTCTCCCAGATTCACTATAATACTAGTGTCCTGTAAGGAAGTGTTTTCCATATTCAATGGGTTACCCCCATTTCCTACTCCTGGTTTATAGTTTTCCTTTTACTATTACCCCAGTTAGAAGACCACACACACACACACACACACACACACACACACACACATACACATGCACACACACACACACACACACACACACACACATGCACACACACGTGCACAAATGCAATTATATCTATGTTGCAGTTATCATACAAATTATGTTTTGAGAAAGTCTGAAATACAAGTAGTGGCTTTCTTCAGAGAATACATGTATTTTTTTTCCATTGTTTGGGTTGATTGTGGCACTGCTACTTCTATGCATGAAAGAAAAACCTTCCATCAGGCGTACCTTACACGGAGTGAACCTTCTGCTAATGCCACACACAAGCCATTTGTTCAGAGGTGTATACAAGATGCTCTATGTTGAAATAGTGGAAATAGTACTCAATGAATCCCAGACCTAAGGTAAAACAAAGTCACATGTTCTAGATTCAGGACCCAGAGCAAGATTTGTCTTTAGTATTGTAATAATCAGTCTTTTGTTGCAGTTTTTAGGATAATATGTCTAAATTATATTAGCAAAGAGGTTCTTGCCTAGACAAAAAGATGTCTAAATGATGTCTTCAGTCTAAAAATAAGCTATGTAAAGTACCAAAAATAGCACAATATTGAATGCTATATTATGAGTCACCTAATGTAGGATCAAAGACAAGATCTTTCTAGATCAGCTATCACTCATAGATATTGATAATCTCAGTGATCAGAATTCTATTCTGTAGAACTTTTTGGTCTTCCACAGGGACAAACAGTGTCTTCTGACACACACACATACATACACACACACACACACATAAATAAATAAAATATTTGATAAAACAAAACTTTATTAAGTATTTTTGGTTATGTATTTCCCTGAATGCTGAAACTACATAGGTTTTGGACAATATTATATTTATTTGTCTTATAATGTAGTTTATTTCATTGAAAAAAAATTAGCTCCTTTTTAATTTTTTTTTTATTTCCACTCATACAAACTTAACAGGTACACCGGGTCTCCCCTTCCCTCCAACCCCCTATTCCCCTGTGACCCTCTCCCCTCCCCCCACCCTCCCCACCCCCCAGTGCCTCCCTTTCCCATCCCCGGAGCATCCTTTAATGTGCATGCCAAACTCTCCTCTGGGTCCTCCTCTCCGATGAGGTGCAAGGATCCAGTGGCATTTCCCAGAACCCTTTCCTGTGTTCTAGTAGCTAGTCTAAGTCCAGTTGACTCTGGCTCGGACAATAACAACTAGAACAGTACAATTGTGTCAGGATCCAAGAAACAGTAGCCACAACAATATTATAAAGATGCATTATTGAAAGGGAATTTAGTCTTAAATAACATTCCAAGTGAATGTGGGGCCATCTAGCCATTTCCTGAAAACTGTAGTGCTTACATGATTCTCTGCTGTCGTTGTCTTGGTTGCAAATAGGAGGCAAAAATAGAAAAGATAAATGATAGGCACACACTTAGTTATGAAAATCATGGGTGATTTTATTGAAAAAAACTATGCATTTGGAAGGATAGATGCAGTGCTTTAAAATATAGGAAGGAGATGTTTGCATTTTATTTTCACCTTGGAGACAAATCTGTGCAGTAGCTTCTGGAAAGAAACAGTGCTGCTCCCATTTCAGAGATGAATAAATCAATTCAATTGAAGTTCCAATTGTCCTGTTATAAATTTGTTTCCATTTCTGTCCTACATTCTGTCTCTTGTAACTCTGTGATGTGATTCATCAAATATTTGACTGACTTTTGCTTCCCCTTTGCTTACTGCTTGATTTTCTAGTACTTGGAACTAGTGGACATTAGGGGAAATTTTTACCAGACTATCTTTGCAAAGAAAAGAGAGTTTCGTGCAAAAGTTTAAGTCATTTTTCATTTTATTCAAATGATAGCAGACATGCCAACCTTACTCAGAATTTAAAAATAAGTGTCTCTTAATAAATCAACACTCTAAATTATTTAAAAAGCCAACTTGATTACTTGAAGCACACATTTATAGTAAGAACAACTATATGCAGCATAGATAGATTTATCAAGGAGGTTTAAGATCACATTAACATAATCTGTAGTTTAAGTTCTTAAGCTTTGCCACACATACACATACATAAACACACTCACCAACACTCAGTGGTTGATTTTGCCATTTGGCCCCCTGAAGACTGATCCTCTTTCCAAGCTGGATCTTGCTGTAACTCACAGAAGTCATAGTTGGGTAAATCTGCCAATTGTTGATTTTTTTTTCCTCCCTATCAGCCTGCATAATAACTGCTTATACTATGAAAACTGACCCAAAAGAAGAAGCTTTGAGATCAGTTCCAGCTTGATTTTCCAATATCTCCTGATTGAATAGTGTGGTATCTTCAGCAATGTGGTCTCACTCCCAGCTTCTTGCAGGAAATCAAAAGCAATGGATGGATGTGCTTATCAGTGCAACAGTGGCATGAACGTTACTGAGGCATTGCAGGTTGTCTCCATGTTACTGACAAAGTCACACACAAACAACTTAAGGGAACAAGGAGTTTTATTCTCACCTGTGATTTTGACTACAGCACATCTTGGAAAGAGAGTTTATAACTGATATCATACCAGGATGATTGCTAAGACAAGGATAATCTTTCCCATTGCTAGACACATAGTAACATGTCAAAATATACCTACATATGCCTAAACTACTGAGAATTGTGTGTTTGCTCCACATTATATGCTTGCCTAGTGATTGCCCCACCCACCGTGGACTGGTTCTTCCCTCACCAATCACCCAATTAGCTGCAGACTTCAATTGCTAAGTTGACACCTATATCAAACTAGCACAGGGGGTAACCAAACACTTTCCACTTAAAGATAAGGTTCATTTCGCAGGACAATCTCAGACTTGGCACTGTAAACCATGAAACAGCCTTGAGTAAGAAGGTCATAAACCTTCAGGAAAAAACTACTGCTATTGTTTTGCTTAATGGACATGGTGTTAAACTGCTTTCCAAAGACTTGTCTTTACATTCATTGATGAGTAGAGCTTTCAACCACTGTTCCTGAAGTTTCTTTTGTAATAGATGACAGTTGGAGGAAGTTAGAAGATTGTGGACCACTTGGCCCTAGGCAGAACATCCAACTCTCTCTGCTCAAGGACCAGGGAGTCAGCTAAAAAAAAGAAGTGGAAAAAAATACAAAGACTATCTTTAGTCTTAAGTAGAGGAACTTCATGTTGCAGTGACTTGAGGCAAATGTAGAAAATCATTGTATCACAGGAGGCAGAGAAGGATCATTTCTTGGCATGGCACATACACTCTCCCAGCAACTTGAGGATCTTTACAGAAGGGCTGGATGCACATAGGAGCCAGAAGACAGGCTAAAGTGTTAAGAAGTGCCATCTCCAAAAGTGACACATCACAAAGCCACAACAGAGAGTCAGTTACTAACACCAAGACTACAGTGGAGCTTCCTGGTCAGTGTTCAGCTATGAATGGAAGAGGAACCTATTTGATCATAATAAGTACTGATGAGCAACAGGCAGCTATCAGATTCCTGGGGATGGTGAAAGAACAAAGTACTCAACTGCATGCCCACAAGGGAGCGAATTAGTTCCAAGCCCATGGATCACATAAAATGACTGATTCAACCCAGTGGACCACAAAACAAAACAAATGACAAGAACATGGAAGGAATACTTAAAGGGAAGGGGGGTCTTGGGGCAAGAAAAAGTAGAAATGGATATAATCAGAATTATAAATGTGTATGTGTATGAAGGTATCAAAGTAGAAAATTCAACAATAAAAGAGTAGAAGGATCTAATCATCTGTAGCATGTATTACAAGTTGAATATTTTCATTTTTTATCACCCTGCATGTTTCATGACTTATGAATATGCAGTGTGTCTCGCACACAAGGAAACTTGTGATGGACCATTTGCCTGCACTTCACAGCTCCCCTTCACTCTGTGCTCAGTGCTGGTGCTCAGTAAATTTGGAGGATAGAATTCAAACAACTCCAATGCAATAGAAATACCCATTATGGAAATAATACAGACATGCCTGACTCCTAGCTCTCAATTTATTTCTTTGCCACTGGAGTCTATTAATCTGCCTCATTAGACTCTAAACATGTGCACCCATGTTTCTGAGGGAAAAAAAATCATGGAAAGAATTTGTAGCCCTTTTAAAGAAAACACTCTACTTATTGATTCACTAAAATACTCCTTTTCCCAGAACACTTCTCCATGTTTGTTCTAAGAGAGAAACGTGGTACAAAGTCTTCAGGCAGAAATTAGAGAAAAATATGCTTCCTTTGGGATCCACTGACTATACATTTGAATAATTCTGAAATGGAAAGAAAAGTGCTCATTATTATCCTAAGTCACAAGTGTTGCCTTTTTCCCTTCAAGGTTATGACAACAGTTGTATCATATGAAATTTGAGTCTTGGTGTCAGGCATGATCATCAACAGACGTTAAGACTACTTTTCCTTGAGGTAAGGATGTACGCATGTATATGTACTTAGAGAAAGAAAACAGCTGGGAAAACCAAGAAGGGTAGGTATTAAATGGAACGATCCTTTGAACATCGCCAATTGCCAGCAGCAATCTACAATGCAGAATAGCTGCTACTTCAGATCACCCAGGAAAACTCCTGGGGGCTATTTATTGCTATCCCATTTTGCAACTGAAGGAAATTATCTGATAGCTCCAGTTATTAGAACATGAACTGTTAGCTAATTATAAGTTTGTTCTCTGAACTTCCTAGCAAAAATATATCTGTCTGCATAATCCAACTCAATGAAATTTATTTGTCCCTTATTGCTATTTACTTTTTTTTTTTTGCATTTGTGTTCTTCTGTGCTTTTAAGTCTTTAGTTTAGGTTTATAAACCATGGTAGCCAAATATCTGGTACCAAAACAAGCACCAAGGATAATCGACTTAATACTAAGTAAGTAGCTTGCCATTTCAAAGCACAGTTAATGATTAATGACATCATTCTGCCCATACCTTAAGACCTCCCATTAAACACTACTACCTTCCAATGACACCAACATGGGGATCAAGACTTTGGTGCCTTGGCATTTGGAGACATTTACTTTGAAACTATAGTAAGTACTTAAATATAAACTATGGTAAATGACATGATGCTGAATTTTTTTAACTTGGTTTGGTTTTCATGCAATGCTAGGCATAAGTAAAAATAATCTAAGAAATTCACATACAGTATTCGTTATCTAATGTCCCTAAATCACACTTAGGTTCTGATTCATTTGACATTCTTTTCTCTGTTTTCTCATATATTATTTGCATTTGTTACTTTCCTGACATTTGATGGTCAATCCAAGACATTAATCCATTGAATTCTCAGTACTCTATTTTTTATGCACAAAAGCATACTCTTAAATGACTACAACACAGTTAGCAAGATCAAGAAAAATATGTAGGGTTTTCATTTGACCCACAACACTGACAGTAACAGTTACTCTTAACTATTACTGTGAGTGAGCATTCAAAGTCAAGCAACTTATGGGAAGAAGGGAGATTTATTCAGCTTATGGTTCCAGAGGGGAGAAATGGTCTTTCAAAGCAGGGGCAGCATGGCTGGCTGGCCATCTTGGAGACTGAGAGCTCCAAGACTGTGTTCTGCAAAGGCAGACTTCTCCTTGAGGTAGGGTGGGACTCATCCACCTCAAGGCTAACCCCTTGTGAACACCTTCCTCCAGCAAGGCTCCACCTCTTAAGGTATCATGACCTTGTCAAACATGTGGGAGACACAATTCAAATGCTGACTTAAAATTCATTTTTCCAGGGACTATTTCTGAGATTAAGTCTGCACGAGGCTTTCATTCACTGTTTCAATACAGGTGTCAAGAACAATAGAAGGCTGAGCTCTGGCACACATCTGTGCAGAGCCCTGAGCTCTTAGATACCTATTAGATGTGAAGTGACCCAGCCCATGGTGGGTGGGACTGTTCCTTGGACAAATAGATAAGATGGAGGGGCCTGGTTCAGTATTTAAGTGTATTTAAGGCATATTTAAGTGTACTTTAGCAGTCTTGTTCTCTGGAGAAAGATGTTTTCCCCTCTCTCAGCGATCCCTGTGGCTATGATTGGCCTATTCTCTCAGCTCCTGGTGATGGTCTGAGCTCTCCTGACAAGCTGGAGTAGGAACTGAAAAGGAGACTCCCAAGCAAGAATAAAACACCTTATTTCCCTAAGTGGCTGTTTGAACATGAATTTGTTGGTAGCATGCAGAAAAACTGCAACCTTGCATCTCTTCTACTATTTTCTTTGGAAGTTCCTCTGCCTTTTCCATACTGGTTTCCTTTCTTGACCTAGGCAATGTTGAGGGGCAGGAACAGTTTGTCTTCATCCGGGTGTGACCCAGCATGAGGCATGTGATCCTCATTTGTCTCAATAATGGTACACTGGTGATATTAGCTTTGATCGCCTGCTTAAATTGGTGTCCTTCACCATAAGATTATTACTTTCCCCTTTTAATTGAAGTAATTTATGAATGAAAATCAATTAATTTGTGGCTGTGATTATGTAAAGAACCTATTTCTCATCAAGCTCATCTGCTGAGATTAGCATCCATTACTAATTCTCACACTCCATCGTGTCTTTTGCTGCTATGAGTCTAGGAGCATTCCACTGGGACGCTGTTCTCTGTTTAGTTCATTTATCCATCCATTTGTTTATGCATATTATTTTATGGATTAATGAATAATTATTATAATTATTAGATTATATCCATTTCTATTATTTATTTTGGTGTCCAATTTGTTCCACATTTGATCAATGCAAGTCCCCACAAATTTGCTGTGATTGTTTTTAACATAGTCCATGATTCTCTGAGCATATATCATTTTCTAGGGTCAAAATACTCACATGCGCTGTCTTTTACTTGGCTCCTAAAGACTTGCTCTAGTTATTTAGGATATAATTTCTCCCTATCACCTTCCACTTCAAGTTTGCCACTTTTCAGACACTAATGAAACCAGGACTACAGTTTCTTCTCCCAGTATTGAGGATAAGCAATAGTCTGAATCACATGAAGTGGCAGATGGCAAAATCAAATTCACTGTCTTCTGTATAAGGCCTGAAATTATAAAAGTCAACATTTGGATATTTCATAAGTTTCTCACATGCATCCTTGTTAGGCTGGAGTGGTGACAGACTATGTGTTGTTTTCTACTTGGATAAAAACTTAGCTCTCCAGTTAATAGAAAGGCCCGTCAAACACCTTCAGCCACAATATGCATTCCGGTCCTAAAGACAATGATTTGAGCAGATTCTACCACAAGGTGGTAATGCCAAAGCACAATGGAGTGTGTTTCTTGGGCTCTTGACCACTCATAACTGATTTCAGGGCAGTAAGAAAATAGACATGTTCTTACAATCCAAAACTGGCTCTTTTTTTTAATTTTTTATTTATTATTATTTATTCAGTTGTGCATGTATGGTGTGTGAGGATGTGTGCATGTATGTGTGTGTGTGTGTAGAACCACGGACGAATTCGGGAACCACCATGGACGCCTCCATCTCCTCCTTATTTACTCTGCCCCAGGATTCTCAGGCTTTGCCCTACCAGGACCAGAAACGCAGGCTGCCCCTGCTTCCGCTTGGCGTCTATACGTGGGGTCTAGGATCCAAATTCAGGACCTTCCACCTGCAAGGCAGAGGCTTAACCCCTGAGCTACCTCTCCAGCCCCCAAAACTGGCTCTTAATACCTGTGTAGCCTTGGGAAATCATTCCCCAGCTTGGTATTATTTTTTTAGCATTTTCATCTGCAAAGGATGTAAAGTGTGACACTTGCCCTGTCAAATTTGAGGTTGTTTTTATGAGAATGTAATCCAAAAGATAAATAGTGTCTCACTCATATTTTTGAGTTTAGTGTAGTACAAACATATTGTATAGCTTTGTCTAGAAAATGTGCTACAGAATGGCATACTCTTCAACTACATTCATATTGCAGAAATGTATCAATTTGTGTATATGGCAGGGGGAATCACCACAACAATGTACAATATACAAGCACGTCAGTGCTCTCGAAGCAATTGAACCAGAGCACTTTTCAGGCTGAAGACAAAAGGGGAATTCAGCATCACAGTTTTCCTTGATTATTGCTCTAGCCCCTCTCTGTTCATCTACAACACACGTGTTCACCCAGAAAATAATTGGTTAGAAGATGAATTTCACAGGACACTACTAAGGAGATTTCAGAGGAATTTAATACCAGGTAACTCAAAACTTTCTGCTTTTCAATGTGTCCAGGTCACGTATTACCTTGGATGCAACTTAGACAGGATGGAAGGGACAGTTTTAAAAAACCACGTGCATGCGCACACACATGCAAAAGCACACATCTTAAAGCTCCCAGCTAGAGGCTCTAAGTCTTTGCTACAACACGGAATGTGATGATAAAGGGTGATAGCTCCATGACAATACCTGAGCATGAAAAAAATGTATGCAAAAAATTCTTAGAGGACAGGCATATCCCACTCATTGCCATGTGTCTTGATTCTGATTTGTGACTTATTTTTAATATGTCCCATTCCCATAAACCTATCCTTTAAACATTTCTGCTTTTACATATTGACTTCGCCTATCAATTGATTAAAAATGTAAATAACCTGCTGGGTGAGAACAGACATCAAAAATCTTCCCCAGCACTGGACCCCACATGTTACAATATTGACTTGCTAGGCAAAATATTCCCACTGGTGCAATAGTGGTATGATGTTTATAGCATAATAAACTACTTTTTAGTTGGATTTGAGCTCTGTACCACCAAAGCACTTTATGAACTGGTTGTGCTATGTGAATTTAGAAATTAATAATGCTCAGGAATATTTCCCATCATCAACCCCTTGGTATAAAGGACTATTGACAACCCTATTAAATGTTACAAAGGTTCCCAAAAGGTGCATTCAAAAATTCATGTTATCTAATCTCAGTTGTGAGTGGCAGATGTAAAACTCAACTGTGACTTATTTGTTGCATATTCCTAGCTAATATAATAATAACCAGAGGAAAGTATCACAGGTAAGCTCTATGCCATGGAAAAGTCTCAGGATGACTGGATTTTGTCTCATATCTCAAATGGCTATGTTGAACCTAGGTAGGCTGACAAGCTGTTCACTCTGAACCATTTAACTCTCTCTTTCTATCCTCAGAACAGCAGTATGAAATAATGTGCCTTTAGTCAGAGAGCTCATCTTTGTGTATGTGTATGTTTGTGTGTGTGTGTGTGTGTGTGTGCATGCATGCACAAGCATGAGCAAGTGTGTATATGCATATGCACATGTCTGTGTGAAATAAGATCCAAATATATTTTGATGCAACTTAGCATTATATCTAATTATTTACATTAATCTTAACATGTGAATGGTAAATACATCTTGAAATCCTGAAGCAATTTTTTACCACTTTAGTCTCCTGCTGTTTAGATTGCATAATAGAACATATTTATGAATTTCTACAATTAGTCCTAATAAACATTTGTATGAAAGTGCTAAAAAATCATATACAGCTGCATATGACTGAATGTGTCATAAAATGTAATGAATGATCTGTCAACAATAAACTTAAATTTCTCTGTTGAGACAGAAATCTATGTATTCTTTATTTTTGTAATTAGTGTGTCAAAATTTAAATGGTTAAAGTCAAAACAATTTATTAAAGAAAAACTTAAGCAGCATAAACCAGTAAGTTGTACAAAAATTTATGACTTGCAGAAAACAGAAGCTTTTTGAAATTAGAAAATCATGCTTATATGTTAATATCACCTCTGTGGTATCTCAGACTCCAGCCAATTCATTGCAACTGGCTTCTTATTTGTTTGAATGCAAAGAAAATTCCCAACTTTAGATTTCTCCATCAAGTTGCCCTGAGACTTCATACTGAAAAATTTATTGAAAAATTATTGGTAAAATATATTCACGTACACACATTTTCAAATATACCCTAAATTTGCCAATTCTACTACAGTTACTCTTGGTAACTAATGCATTTTGTTTGTGTTTACCATTCTTCCATTTAAGGGAAACAGTGTATGCTTGCTCTCATTAGAAAAGTTGGCATGAATATAATGTTTGCTGCCTTACTCAATGCCTTTCATTCGTAAAGGGTAAATGTCTTCAGGCAGTGTATGAATTAAAAAACAAAATATCTCTATGAATGCCATGAAGCTGGATGAGTGGCAAAGCAGTCCTTACTAGCTTTGAAAAAGGTGGGATTTTATTCTTGGCAACAAAAGGAAAGCATCCCTGAAGTTGGCCTTTTCATTTAAGAACACAAACAAAGCCACAGCAAGCCACACCCTTCCCAGGATGCACTGGGGGCCAAAGGCCATCACACTGAAGTATTCCACCCACTCCTTCCACAAGATATTATGGTTGAGATTGTAGGCACACTATCATTAGAGAAACAGAGTATGTGTGTTCCTGAGAAGAGATCATAGGGCAGAGATAAGAAGCAGAGAGAATATCTGGGGGTCTGTACAGGCTTTCTGTTGGACCACCAATGTGAGCATTGTTTTCTGCTTTGAGTAAGCATCCTGTGATTATTGTAGTATTCTATTGCTACCTGCTCTGTGGTTTGCAGCATGGGGAATGGTAGCAGTTTTGACAAGATTGCGGCCTTACCTACCTTGCAGAGGTGTCCTGAGAATTTATAAATATTTGTTCATTAAATGCACATAAAAATGCTTGCTAAACGCTCCCAGAGTCTGTCACGGGAGATGTTTACATGAATGTTCAGTGACTCTACTGTCATCACCACAAAGGCAGAGACCTGCTATGGAAAGGTCATTTGCACATGTTGCTGATTTTTATGCTCAATTCTTTTTATTTATTTATTATTTATTCAATTGTGCGTGCGTGTGTGTGTGTGTGTGTGTGTGTGTGTGTGCAGAACCACGGACAAATTTGGGAACCACCATGGACACCTCCACCTCCTCCTTGTTTACTCTGCCCTGGGATTCACAGGCTCCGCCCTACCAGGACCAGAAACACAGGCCGCCCCTGCTTCCACCTGGTGTCTATACGTGGGGTCTAGGATCCGAACTCAGGACCTTCCGCCTGCAAGGCAGAGGCTTAAGCCCTGAGCCACCTCTCCAGCCCTGCTCAATTCTTTTTGTGTGACTACAGAAACGGTGGGTACTACTTGAAAAAAAGAAAGATATTTTTAAAAATTTGCTGAAAGTAAACAGAAGCAAAATAAACTACATATTAACAGCTATATATACATCTCTGAATACATACGCATAATTGTATAACTCCTTACCCATCTGTGTACATCTTCAAATATCAACCTACAAATTTTTAAAATTTCATCCTAGCATCTTCAAATATTTTATGATATTCATATATGAGTATGTATTAAATAAAATGAAAATATTTGACAATTTGACTGTTCTTTTTCTACCCATCACAATAATGGTAGATAGACTTGAACAACAATAATAATTCTAACTCTTCTGCAAATGCTTTATAATTTGCAGATCTCTATTGCTGCAAACTTGGTTTGGCCTTTGTGAGTTTGGTAAACTCACCCTTGACCTCAACAAAAAGCTGCGAACCGGTGGAAGTCCTTTGATGCCACAAGCCTCAGGGCACCCATCAATTGGCTCATCTATTGCTTTTATGAAGTTTTAGATGTAGTTCATAAAGTTCAATTGCTGGAGCCAAGAATACCATTCCCTTACAGATTATGGTAATGTTTTAAGGTTGCTCTATGTTTAGGTCACCCAAATTCACAACCCTATTAGGAGTGTATGAAACTGTCCAGAACATATATTCCCTCTAATGCTGAAATATATTTTTTTAAAATTGGTTTTGATGTGATGAGTGAAAGAATCAATACTGCTGTAGTTTGCATCACAGTTTATAGCAGCACTGATGTGCTAAAGATATTTTTGGCCTTGGTAAATTGTTCAGATTAAGTGACCATTTCTCTATGGGGGCACTTTTCAAAACAGTTTCTTATGAAGTCGATATAAGGTGAAAATGTATAATGCAATGTTGTTTTCATGTGCTTTGAAAATGTATTTTTGTTTCAATATGCACATTTCATGCTCTGTCTCTCATACAATGGCATTAATGTGTTGTTTTCTGTTCATTTATTTTCTTCTGTTTCAATTTTTATTTAACTTTAAAGTGTTTTACTGTATGATCCTGAGGAACAAGATCCAAGCAGAAATATATCTCAACCCTCACTGATCTCCTCTGTCTTTCCTATCAGTTAGCTTATCAGCCACTTATCTCATGGCAAAGTACCTCAATATTCAAAAATCTACATAAACACATGGACATGCTACTCCCTTTCTGTAAAATTTTTAACATAGCAAGTCCACACATTTATTAGGAAACTTACATTTTAATAATCTAATATCTTGATTATCCTTTGGATACTCTACACTTTTGAAAATCTATGTTTATATATGTGAAAAGAATCACATGTACATAATCAACATGCTTGTTATAGTTTTTGGAGATTTTTAACCATATGGACTATGTGTAAATGAATTCTGCATACAGAAACTCTAACTTTATTAGTCTCTAACTTTATTAGTTATATACTTAAACATGTTCTCAACAGTATATCCTGAATAATTTACCTCTTCCCCATTGTTAAGTGCTATTTGATTCATTATAGAGAGAAATCAATAAATTCTGTGTCGTGGTTTAGGGTTAAGCATTGCATGTTATATAATATCAATCCTTGCACCAATTTGATATCATTAATCACTGCAGTTTTCTAGCTATGCATTCATAAATATCTGGGCATCCTTAACTGTTCATGTCCATGTCAGCACTACCTGTGCTTTTCTCTAACAACTAAACCTTTGCTTTCTTAGTTCTCCCTCTTCCTGCCAGTGAAAAAGGGACATTCAATTGGGAGCCTATTAAGATTGTCTTAAAACTTTAAGCTGATATAGGGTGAACATTCTCACATCCAGGAGCATGGGATACTTCACAGTGTATTAGTATATGTCTGTGCATGAAATTTAGGTGTTACATGACAATAAAGAAATGAGTCTTGGGAAAACCTGTGAAGAATTATTCAAATAAGGCAAGTTTTTGAGCAATCCTGTGTATTAATCTAACTGATAGAAGACTTAGCCCATACTGAGAAGGCCCATTTACAGGGAATATGGAAAATAATGAGAGGAAGCTGGAGGGCATTTGGCAGACTGGCAGGTTAGAAGGTGTGCTTGGGTACTTGCCTCTCTATAAACTCCTCCTATGGATACATGATGTGGCCAGTGTCCTGGCCTTCTGATATTAATATCAGTTTCCTATTATGATGATCGATGATGACTTGAAATCATAAGCTGAACCAAAAATCCACTTATTCTCCTAAGATGTTTAGGTCATTGAGTCAGCAAAGGAAAAATGAAACAGATCAACTGGTCCCAGAGTGTGGCTGTGAATTGAGACAATTTGGAATGAGAAGTGGGCTCATTGTTCTGATAAAGTTGATTGTGTAGCTTTTGTGCCTTTTAAGCTGCTTCGTTAGACAAATGTGCACAACTTTAAAACTTTGGCTTAGAAAAAGCATTGACCAGATCTTAGTAGACTAGAGGATACTAATGGAGAGAGATGACCCCAATGTATGTTCCCTTCCTTCCAACATGTGATTCACTTATCATGCTATTCTATGGAAGCAACTCATGTACAATGCTGGTTGTCTCGTGTGGTCACTGACCAAATATTGAATTGGGTTTTTATGTCTGTTTTATTCTTTGTTAAAGATAATAAGATGGTTAGAAATTGCTATAACCCTCATCTAAGTTAATATGCCTTTAGCATTTTTCAGTAACCACATGAGTCCCTCTAACATGTGATTTTATTGCATGTAAATTTCAAATAGATATCATGAATAAAAAGTGCATTTATCCATGCTCATTTTAAAAATAACCCTCTAATATCAACAATGAGATAACTCTGTTTTGATGTTAAATTCTATAAATGTACTATTGGGAAGCAATTTATTTAGAATTCTGACCTACAGTTAGAGTATTTTTTAAGCATTTATTCATTTACATCCTTTCTCTCTCTCTCTCTCTCTCTCTCTCTCTCTCTCTCTCTCTCTCTCTCTCTCTCTCTCTTTCTCTTTGTGTGTGTGTGTGTGTGTGTCATATGTAGGCACGTGCATGTGGAGGTCAGAAAAAACTTTCAAAAGTCAGTTCTCTTCTTCTACCTTGTGGGTTCTGGAGCTTGAATTAAAATTCTCTAAATTGGCATCAGGTGTCATTTCACAAGTCCAATTACAGCTATTTTAAAATATTGCTTCTCAAGGAGGTTTTCTGTAATAAATCATCTTTAGATAAGAAATTTAGAAAATTTTTCAGGGTTTTCTAAATTATAAAATACTGAACATGACATCAAAATTACTCTTGAAAATAATAATTAAGTGAAATATTGCATAAGCACTCTTTAATTCTTTTTAATTTTTATTCTTTCTAATCATCATGGAAGTTTTTGTTGTCCACGGTTTTTGGAATCAGTTTTTAATCACATAAAAAGTCCCATAAAAGGGACTGAAGATATGACTATAGAGTTAAAACCATTGCCTTGAATGCAGAAAAATTTGAGTTCAGATTTCCAGAGTCATAAAAAATGCCCACCAGATATACTGATGGCCTATAATTCTGGTCCTAGAAAGCAGAGCCTGAGAAACCCTAGAGCAAAGCAGTAAAGAGGAAAACAATCCAGAATAATTCCTAGTCAACCTTGAACCTCCACAAACACACACACTCAAGTGTCCTGTTATACATATACAACACACAAAAACATACACACACAAAAAAAAATCCCATCAAAGAAGAGTCCATAGCCAGTTCGTTAAATGTAGGAGCATAATTTTTTGCACAGGCATGTCTTATGTTTTAGTGACCATTCTACATGCTTAAAATCAATCTTTCCATTACAATGGCATTTGTTTAGTATATTGCTCTTAATTAAAGCCGTAAGCTCCTTTCTTATTTGATTAATTCATCGTGTTCTTCATCATTCTACAGAATCAGCCCTTCAGTTTATTTTTCAAATGTCCTATTTGGAATGTGTCAAGTCAATGTATTTCAACATTTTTCTTCCTCTCCTCCCTTTAGGCACATTGCATTTTTTTTTTACAGAAGTAGAAATGCTTAGATTAATGATGTTCATTTTGCTAATGAATAAAGAAAGAATTGAAGGCTGCACATTTGCCTCTGAGCATAGCTTTGGAGACACTCGACAAATTTTGATGAAAAGAATTCCTCATATTGCTTCAGAGCAACTACAGTTTTGCTCCTCATTTATTCAAGTTACTTATAATGAAAGCTGTATTTTTGTTAATTAATTTTGTTCTTTAAATTTTTACAAACGCTTTATGCTAATATGCTTCCCTGGCACTGAAGCTGCAGAAAATCCTGATAATTTTCATATTTTTATAATATATTAGTGATTAGCTTGTCTAAAATGTAATTTTTAATAACTCTACTACCAGCTGCTGAAAAGCATATGTGAATCACTATATGTTGTTAACTACTGTGGTTTGGTTATAAGACCCATACTTAAAATTCACTATTCTTTTCTAGTTGGTGCAAATATGTTTTTGAAAGCTATTTACCAATTAAAAGGCTGAGAATTCCAACAACTTACATGTGTAGTCATACTAGACCCTGCTTTATTTACTTGCGAAAAAAGTCATAATAAAGATGTATCTTCATAAGTTATTTTCAATGACAAATTATTCATTGTAACCTGAAAATTTTAAAACGTGTGAATTTTACCTTATTTCTAGCGTACTTTTATGACTTAAAAAAAAACAAACGTTTTCACTGAAAGAATGGAGATATGGCTCAGTGGGTAGGAGTGCTGGAATCCCCAACACCCCGGGAGAAAGCCAGGCACCACGTCCAGTGAGAGTAACCCCAGCACTGGGCAGCGGAGCGGGGGGGGCAGAGACAGATTACGAGAGTTCACTGCTGAGCCCACCTAACCAGAGCGGCCAAGGGCATCCTTCTGGTGCACTGTCCTGATGCAGTCTCAGGGTGAGATCAGTAGAGGACCCCAATGCTGTGCTCCAGTCTGGCCCTGTGCAGGTCCAAATCAGCACAGCTACACACTCACATGCACACACATACACACACACACACACACACACACACACACACACAGAAATGCAAGCACACAAACACAGAGAAATGCAAGCACACACACACATATGTTCAAGCACACACATACTAAACACACACACCATATGCACACAAACATACCATACATATATCCAAACAAACATACATACACAGTACATATATTCCCACACACTCATCTATGCACCATACATACATACACCACAACTCACATCATACATACACTCATGTGTATGCACCTACACACATATACCACACATACACACGTGTGTATGCACACGCCACATATATGTTCAAATACACACATACTTTATACATAAACATACATACATACACATACATATATACACACACCACATATACTCAAGCACACACATACGCAATATACACATGCACACACACACACACACAACACATATAGCATATTTTCACTGATGCTCTGCCTTCCTTTTTTGTTACAAGTCCACAAGTACCAACTTGTAAATTATAGAAAATACTGGTAATTTTTAAAAGAATAAAAAGTGTGGAAAGGTGGATGTAGTTTAATGTTGCAGCCCCTGTAAAAGTAAATGAATGTTAATTAAACAGAAGTAAATATGAGAATGTGAAATGCAAATATCAGTCTAATGTTGTATTCTAACTTTATAAAAGTTATGAATGTAATATTATTCTTTATTCCAAATATCAAGCAAATCACACAGACTTTTACTGTACTTTGAAACATCACATGCTTATAAAGAACATGTTTTTAATGGGCTATGGATAAGCATAGTGTTTCAATAGAAATTTGATTACCAAAAATTTAAATTTTATCATTTCTTTCTGGTGATCAAGACCACACTTTTTATATCATGACTTTCTAATATTATATTATAACCTTTAATTTCTTTTTTTCTGACTGTGATTTTTAATGTTTTGAGTAAAAAATTAGAGATTCTAATACTTCCCCTGCGTGTCTGGGAGGAATAGCTATTTTGTGGGTACATATTTATTTTGTGAAAGCCTTCTTAAATTTCTGTAGACAATGCTCTGTGGGCTTTTGTTTGTTTGTCTGTGCTATTTGTTTTGGGTTTTAAGCTTGCACAGAATAAATCTGAGAATAGTTTGATTTTTTTCCATTTATAACTTATCCTTCTAGGTCTTTGCCTTCTCTTACTCCCTCCCCCCCCCAAACACACACTTTCCTTCCATTTATTTCTCTCCTTTCCTTTCTCCCTTTCTTCCTTTCTCTCCCTCCCTCCCTTCCTTTCTCATCCTCCTTCCCTTCTTCCTTCTTACCTTTCTTTTTTTTATCTTCCTCCCTCCTTCTCTTCCATCCCTTGCATCTTATCTTCCCTTCCTCTCTTCCCTTCCTTCCTTTCTTTTCTCCTTCCCTCCCTCCATCTCTTTGCTTCTCCCACCCTCCCTCCCTCTTTCTCTGCCTTCTTTCCTTCTTTCTTTCGACAGTATGTCACTCAGTCTGGTATTAAACTCAGTTCAACCCAGGCTGATTCAAACTCTTGGTGATCCTCCTGCCTCAGTTTCTCAGAGCTGGGATTAGAGACATGAACCTGCACACCCAGCACACTATATCAAAATTTAAGCCTTCATTTTAAGCACTTAACTATTTTTTGCTTTTGTTCTAAACAGGAAAATACCTTTCTCATTTGTACATCCAATGATATTTGGGGTCAAGGTAATAGTTTATCTTTGACATACCTCCCTATATACTCAATATTTTATCACTCCATACCTTTCTATATGCCTATGCATCACATCCTTTTCTCAAGTAACTTCTTCCTAGCTATTTTATGTGCTTTTGGTTTTCATGTGGATGCATGGCAAACCTCTTAAACTCATTCTTCACGTGATTCAGCTTCTTGGAGGCTCAGTTCTGATGGCCAATATCTCTGATTTATCTTCTTAGCATTCTCACCTCAGCTACTTTTCTCTTGAGGTCCCCTGATTATCTGAGAGTCTCCAGCGTATTCTGTAGCATTTATAGAATCACCAACCAGTTCTAACTAGAAGCCAGGAGATGTCATTCATTTTGACAACAGAATTGCACATTGCAAAATATTTCTTGGTTGAATGTGCAAAAGCACCACTACAGTTGGGAAACTCAGCTTTAGAGCTTAATTTCATTGTTGATGATATTAGATGGAGATCAAATCAAAGGCTTTCTTCAAAGTACTTGGCAAGTTCTTTATCATGGGGTTACTACCCAGTCCTTGATATCTTAATTGTAACTTTGCAACTTACTTATGTTTGTACTAGTCATGTGTGTTCTTGTTTTGTCTGTAATTCCTTCCTTTTTGTAATTAATTCTGTGGTTATTCATGTGGAATTTTTTTTCCCTGGCCTTTTGCCTAGCCAAGATGTCAGACTTTCATTAGGCTCTTATGTCTTTGCACTAGTGAGGAGAGACATTCTACTGATCATTCTGAATTCATATGTAATATACAAAGGCAAATGACTACATTACCATAGACTTGGAAAACCAGATCTCATCAAGCGTTAAGAAGAAAGAGCACAAAACATGTCCAATTATAACAACTCAATTGCAGAATTCACTTTCTCTATCTGCACAGGAAACCCCTCTCCCTCTTTCTCCACTCTCTCTCCACTCTCTCTTTCACTCACTCTCTCTTTTCACTGTCTATGTGAGCCCATAACATGAAGTATTAGGAAACACTTGATAGATGAGTAAACAAAATATTAGAATCATTTATGTTAAATCTTGTGTTACCTGAACTACTAGCAACGCACTAAATAAGCATCACAACTCTGTGAATTTGATATTTTCAGTGTTCCCATGAAATGAAAATAATACTCAGATAGCTAAAGGAAAGTTCTCAAGCTATTAAATACTAGATTAAATACCAGATGTAGATGCACACATTGGGTTTCTCAGATCCCACATGCCATATCCCTTACCACTATCTTATTCTGAGAAAGTATTTCTTTTAGCAAAAGAAGTAGTTATGATATTATTGGGGTATAAATGATAAGTATAAAGAGGGTTAGTTAGTTTTCTACTTAAAAGCAGTTTCTGGCCTCAGACTTGAATCGCTTGATAGCTTACTGAACCAAAGGCACTCTTAGCTTCTCCCAAGGTGTATGTGTGACTTAGTTTAGGTTAGCAGCATCCCAGATACAAATCATGGTGTGTTCATTAATCCAAAATAATCTTTTTGTTTTATTCTAAAATCCTTTTTGGGGGCTGGAGAGGTGGCTCAGCGGTTAAGCCTCTGCCTTGCAGGCAGAAGGTCCTCAGTTTGGATCCTAGACCCCACGTATAGATGCCGGGTGGAAACGCAGGCGGCCTGCGTTTCTGGTCCTGGTAGGGCGGAGCCTGTGAATTCGTCCGTGGTTCTACACACACGCACACACGCACGCACGCACACACACACAAACACACATACACACACATGCACACACGTGCACACACATAAAATTGAATAAATAATAAAAAAATTTTAAAGTCCTTTTTGATATTGGTTATTTTTATTTCTTATTTTGATACTAAATAATAGGCCATATGCATGCCAGGAAATTACTTGACCACTGAGTTGCAGCTTTAGCTCTATTTTACATTTCAAAGTAATGCTCTGCTAAATTGCCAAGGCCAAACACGAACTTTCTGTGCATTTCAGGATGGCCTTGCAATCTTAGTCTTCCTATTTCAGTCTCTTGAATAGCCAAGATTAGAGATGTATCTCTAAACCTGGCATTCTGAGTTCTTTACATCCTTAAATTCTAGGGAATTATAAGCTTTTCATAAGTTTTATAAATGCATATTTTATGGAAATATGAGTAAGGTTGTATTCGTCACTGATAGCATGGATGCTAAAATTTTAATTAGAAGCCTAATATTCAATTTATTTGGAAATTAATCTTTTTGAACACCTATAAAATATTAGTGCTCCATGAAGTAAATAAATATAAATATGTGAACTTTGTGTATTGAAATAATGAAACTATTTTAATAAATGAGACTATTATATTTTAATTAGAATATTAAGTAATTTTTAAAGGGGATCTAGAACAATGGATGTATACTTTCCTTGAATCTGCTCTAAGATGAATACTTATATTATGCCTTGGCTCAGGAGTTATAAATACACATGGCAAAATGAATGAAGGTTTCAAAGTTCTCATCCTTTGACTGAGAGATGTTTTGCTTGGAAAATCTCCATTTATTATTTTTCGCAAGATATTCACCTTGCATAAACAACCCTTCAACTTTGCATTCATGCAATAGTCACACTTTCCCAGAGAATAAATTCATGAAGGAATATATAATAGTCATAAAGGAAGCTGCCTGAACTGTGGGGAATGGAGCGTCTGTTGGAAGTCTTGCCAGACAGTCAGTCTCTCATTCCAAACATCACGGTTAAGCCAGGCACATCTTTGCCCTATGACACTTACATCACAAAACCAGTAAAACATTATCCTACATACGCTTTGAAGCTATGTGCAGAGCTGAGCACCATCACTAATATCTATGGTCCCATCCTTCTGCAAACTGAGGCAGGAGGATTTCCATGGGTTCAAAGCGAGTATGGGCAATATAGCTATTCCAAGAAAGCTGGAGTACTGAGAGAGACCCTGCTACAAATAAACAGTGAAAATTGAATACCATTTGATTTCCAAAACTTTTGCCATACCTTTTTCCTCTTCTAGATAAGTCATAATATCTGGCTTTATATGGGATTAAATCATGCCATATAATTTTCTTACAAAATTAAAAGGTTTCATGTTTGATTCTAGTAAAGAAAAATACAGCCTAGAAACATAGCCCTTATTGCAGTTCATCTACCTGTTTGCTGATAAAATTATGGCAAAGCTGCTTAAGGAACAAGGGGTTTATTCTGTTATGATAGTAAAGTTACAGTTCTTAGTCCAGTTTGTCAGGAGAGCTCATTGCAATATTCACACCCAAGTGAACTGGCCGCACCATCTCCACATAACAGCTGAGAGAGGGACAATCCTTCCTCACCAGACCAGCATGTCTGGACAAGTATACACAATGACACCTTCTTTCTCAAACAGTTCCCTCCGTTTTCTTCACCTGCTCAGGGAAGAGTCCCACCCACCATGGGCTGGGTCTTTTCCATCCAGTGAACAGTTTTCTGCAGGTTTGCTCTGGGCTTAACTTAGCTACAAATTCTCTACAAATGTGCCCAGAGCTCAAACCCTCAACCATTAAGTTGATGCCTGTATCTAATTATGACAACCTCTTAACTCCCACCCCTTCCTGCAAAGTCTGGCAGCCACACGGTGTCTATAAGGCCCAATAGCAATTGGGAAGAATAGTAGATAATTAACTACACTCCAGCATCTCACATGTCAAACTTCTCAGCAACCCTTAAGTTTAAATACTGCTGGTCAGATTCATAACACACTCAGTGAAACCGTTTCTTAATTAGTAGGTTCCAAAATTTCCCTCTGTCTCATTTTTTGACTTAGGGAATGGTCTGACATACAGCAGTGCAGTACCCAGGTATAAGGAAATGTAAGAAGAGACATAGCTCTTTGGTGAAATACAAAATACCAATGGAAACCTTAGCTCCTTCAGTAGGAAATTCCCCCACCTTCATAAATAACAACTGCTAAAACTCTGCATGTGATTCTCTTTATGCACCCCATCAAGGGTGATTGAATGGCTACAGAACAGTTTTCCTAGTGAAATGTATTCTCTATATCCTTAAATCTTAATGCAATCCAACCTGATATTTTGTTTTCTTTATTTTTGAGAATTAACAGGCTTGGAAGTTTCTGTTGACTTGCTGGAAGTTACTTTGCTACTAGGAATAGACTTGGATTTAAGAATCTTTCAAGTTATCCTTAAACCATAGTGCCTTGCAGATCACCAAACCATCCCAGCACCTTTGCCATCTGATTATCTCTGAGGACTGACACAAGTAGGTTGATAGGCAGTACACTGACCTTGGCCAGGACTACGGTGGGTCAGCAGGCAATGAATAGTTCTGCTCTTTGCATGCCTGTAAATAGTGAGTAAAGATTCTGAAGTTGCAACTAAATCATAGTGGGAAGCAACCTAGTACATAGAATATTCCCCAACAATAAGACTCTACTGCAATCCTTTTCTTGGGAAAGTAAATCTTGCTATTATACCTACCTGAACATCTCCACTGGTAGTTTTGTTTTTTTCTATCAGCCTTCCAATCTCTTGTCTCTTCAAGAATGGCTTCTTGGATTTCCTTTTACATATGTTCCTGGATAAATGAATACAGGTCTGTGCAATCACACACACACACACACACACACACAGATGCACACATGATCACACACATACTCACTCACTCACTCAGCTACATAGTACCCATTATGTATTGTCATACGTGTCTTCAGTACATAAACCTGCCATTCAGTCATTTGTTGTACCAATATACAAAGCATGTGTGAAAAAATCAACATGTTCTTCACTAAAATAAAATCAAATGAGGTATCCCAGGACTAGCCTGGAGACAACAGATGGCATGAGTAGGGAACTAGTGTAACCAAGTTGAATAAAAGTCTATTTGGGAGGGATGGAAGAGTTCTAGAATAAGATCAAAATGATAGCTACATTGCCATCTAAGTATATTCACAGCCATTTAATTTTGCTTCTTAATTAGTATTTTTTGCATTGTACAGATTTTACCCCAATAAATCGTTTTATATAAACCAACAATGCCTTAGACCCAGCAGCGCAGGCATGCAGAAGCATAGGAAGACATATCATTCCCAGTCAGGAATTTATACTCACCCAGTCTGCCATGTTCTGCTGTAGCTTTATTATGCACCTGTCACAAGAAAGCTGCAAAACCCTCTGTGCTGACATGAGTGGGAAATGTCTATTAACTTGTCAGCAAATGAAAAGGATGAAGAGTTTTCATCTTTGCAGATAAATTGTAGCAGGGGTGGCGTGTCTCCAAGATCGTTAATTGAAATGGCTGAGGACTTGCATTTATTTTACGTGAAAAAAAAGTTTAACGTGTGCTTGAAAACTATATGGAAATAAAGCTTTAAACTCTGAGAGACACAGCCCTGCTTTATTTCTGCATAATTTCACTCTGTGAATGAGACCCTTGCTAAGGCATTCCACTTATATGCTAATAGACAGGTATGTTTCTATTCTGCATTTCCACGCTGTACATATAAGCTGTAGTCATTACTAAAGGGACCCAAGTGAGTGTGGCCATGAAAATGTGCAATTTATACAATCTCTATTTGACTCCGCACCGTGACACTTTATGTGGGCAATCTTTGAGGAATCTGAAGTTCATGGGCCCTCTAAGTTTTATCTAAGTCTTTGTACATAGGTCAGGGAAATTGGAACATTGTACACAGAAAGTAAAGTGATTGACAGGATTGCTCTGTCTTCTATGGTCTTGAGAAGAGTCTGATTCTGAATATAGGAAAAATCTGTGTTTGCAGAACTTAAGAAATCTACAGGCCTCTCTCCTACTTAGACCCCTAATCTCTTAAGGACTGGCTCAAAACTATAAAATTACAAGAGCTCTCTGTTTAGAATCAATATTTCCTCATGTTTTCCCATAAAAGTGTGTTTCATCAGTATATTACAGACCAAAATGGGGGAGTGGTAATCACAAACAGGAAGTTTAGGGACAGTGCAGTACTATGACAAAGTTAAGATTCTGAAGACAAAGCTGGAGTAGTATAGATAAGGTTATTCTTTCCACTTGCCAGCATATTTCCTGCCTATAAAACTAGAACTGGTTTTCTCTCGTTTAGTTGTGTTGTGAGGGTTGAGTGGAAGAGAGCAAGCGAAGGATTATGAAAAACATCTGAGCAGTATAGACACTCTGGGAATGGTGATGGTTCATAGTACTTACCTGGGACCTAATATACCATAGTTAAGAAAGTCCAAAATGGAAGCTTTTGATTAATTTCTAATTCTTTTAGTTTCCAGCCCCAGGATCTGGGGAAATCAGGTGGCTGTTTGCACATTAGTGCCTTCAATTCTAATGGCAATTGGTTCAAACAAAGGGGATAAGTATCAAACGCAGTTGGGTATGTGGGCGTGTTTCGTAAGTGCCAAACCACTGTTTAAATTCTAGACCTGTCAAAAAGATGATGCGTCATTTATAGTTAATTAGACATGGCTTTAAATAATGGAACTATCATTCAGTACCTTTGAGGCCTTTATTGATGACTGGTCTTTGTGAATCTGTTTTTCTCACATTAATACCATAGTAAGATTAATATGAACATCAAGTAACCTTTTATGAAGCAGAACCACCACTGAATAAATAAAACAGATCAAGTTGTATATTTTACTTCCTTATCATAAATGGTTTTCTTATTTGCACAGAGATACCTGCGTGTAATCTCCTGGTCTACAAGGTACTCTCTGATTGACGCGTCACAAAAATACTCACTGAAAGAATCCACACACTCTAGGAGGACATGAATTCTAGGCTAGAATGTCTACATAAGCCCCAAAGTGGCAGCCCAGCTTACTGGCTTTAGGCACACTATCATTTCGACCTGTACTGTGTTTTCTTTGTTCTAGCTGAGGTGCAACATGAGGAGGAAATTAATCATCAAATACAAAAGCAAGGTGACAATCTCAATCCTTTATAGGATGAAGGTATTATCTAGTCCAATAGCTGGACCCAATATCAGGATAAGAGATCATGCCTGCCAGATCTCTAACTTGCTTTCCTACATTCATCTTTTCATCTGGCCACGGGAGTCACGTGTGGATCCAGACATAGAATTCTGTGGCATTGTAGGGGGCTCTGCCTCACTCAGGAGGCCACTTTGACTAATGAAGCACATCTTTTACCCAGCCATTTGCTCCAGGGTAATCCCCAACTCTTAGAGTTTCATGTTTACAGTTACCCACACACATGCCCCTCAGTCCAGTGGTGGAGAACAGATGAAGGATGTGAGGTCGAAGTCTACTTTAAAGGGTTCCCACCTGCCTAGACCTTGTCTTGCTGCTTGTCTGTACTACATAAGCTTGGGATACAAGGGAGAACTGTGCAGAGTCAGGTCACAGTTCTTATGACTGAGTTTCAGATGGAGGACTGTGGGAAAAGATATGAATAGCATGTCAGTCAAGAATGTTTCCTTCTTCTACATAATTGCCATAACAACGGGCAGGTGCTGAGCAGTCTTGAGTGACAGCTGAAGGGTCTTAGAGCCTTCAGGAAGCAGCCACAACAGGTGCCTCTGAAAAACCTTCCTGACAGTTGTCCTGAAGTGTTACGGACAAGATCGTCCCATTACTCACTACTCACTCCATCCCCCCAACACTTGCTTCCAATGAAAAGCAGAGAGAAGAATCATTAAACAAATAAACAGTCCTTAATGTTAGGAACTCTTTGTGCCAATACTTGGATCACAACCACTTTGACAAAAGGGTATCCAACAGAGCGAGACAATAACACCACCAAAAAAATAAGGAAGCGTCAAGAAAGAAAAAGGACCAGAAACACTGTTATGCTTAATACTATGCTAGATTTATGAAATCAGTCCAGACTCAACTCATAAACCTACATGTATCTCTCTGGAGGAAGAGGCCTGGATTATTTTCAAAATCTCACTTCTCTGTGCCCACGGGAAGTGGTGCTATAAATATTCCCCCATGTACCTTTCTGGAGTATTTGTTCGGGTCCAGGGAGAAGGGAGCATGAAACATTCATTTCCCTGTCTTCCGGCTCTTGCCTTCGCCATGTGGCGTCCTTGCTTCTACTCTTGCCAGAAAGAAAGTAGAGTCTGCCTTACACCTGGGGAAAGACAAAAGAGCTTCCGGTCCAGGGAGGCCGCGCAGACTTCAGGTGCTCAGAGAAGCCATCTGCAGCTCTCGAGGCGATGAGACTGGGCCGAGGATGCCATCCTTTCGGGCCCCGCAGCTGCCAACTGGAAAGACCACTGAGAAAGTCCCTCTCCACGCACTTTCTGCAGCATTGCTTCTACCGGCCCATCTGGTGTTTTCCAGCGATGGAGACCTGCCTGGATTGTCCCAGAAACAGGGGAAAGGGCTGCCAGGGGTGTCCCTGGAGAGCTATGCAAATGGAGAAGAAAAATAGCACTTGTGTTTTCCCGGTGAATCCTGGGATGCGGATGCCTGAGCGGCCTGGGCAGCAGCCTGAGCCTGCGGTGTGATGGGATTTGGGAGCAGGTGTGGGCACATTGGGCAGGTAGGGAAGAGGTGTGTGTATGCTGCAATGCGGGGGAGCGGGGTGGTCCCTTGGTACAAAAGGAGATAGTTAAGCTCACAGCGTTGCTTTGCAGGCAGGTAACTTTATATCAAACTCTACTAAATGAACTCACCGAATAAACATTGCAACACTTATCTGACGTGGAGGAAGAAGGGGCCACGTGAAATGGAAATCTCAGCTCTCTGTACAGAAAATGAAAGTGTGAAAGATGGCCCCAGCGAATGTGAAAGAGAAGTGTGGAGAAGATGAGGAGATAAGGAAGCAAGTCAGGGAGCCAGGTGTCTCCACAGAGGCTCAGGCTCTCAGGCTGCAAGACACTGGAGACTGGACTGTCCCGCTCCTGAACCACTGGTTACCCAGGTACACAGGAGAACAAAGGAGTTTCTCGTCATCCCTTTGTTTTCATGTGTGTTTGTGTTCTGATGAAACCAAAGCCTCCCCGTGACACACTGACGATGCCCTTTGCCCTGCTTTTATCTGGCCTGCTCTTTAGACTTGGCATTTGTCCTGCCTCACATGTTCCAAACCTTTCATCTCTTCTCAGAAATGATTATCTTCAGACCCGCGAGGTGACACACTGCGACACAGCGCGCAACATCCAAGCCCTTCTGAATGGGCCTCCTTGGAATAAAATCCATTTGGATACTAGACTGAGGCTTCTGTATGAAGGTAGTTGTGAGTGGGAGAATGTCACAGGCACACTTATCTCCATGTGTGGCCGTGGGGGTGAGAGGGAGGCAGAAATCCTGGAGAAATGTACGTGAAATCACAATACAATGGGCCGTAAACCTATGTTTTTTTTTTTTTTAAAGAAACTCCTGTTTCCTTTTAGTAAATTATTTACATATAACCTAGTTTTAATAATGGCTTAAGGCGTGCAATAACAGTCCTTGTTCAGAATAAGCACAGATGTTAGAATAACAGAGACAGAGAAGGATATAAATATAGCTGAGCTATTAAAGCAACAAAGCATTCTTAGCTTCCTGGTAGCCTAAGCAAGTATATTATAGGGTGCTTCATTGTTAATGGTTAAAGAAAAGAATAATGGTTAATTGAGAGGGTCAAATATTTTTCTGGGTTCTAAGGCATGCTTCAATACATTTGAATGTCTTTATTAAGCTGTGTTAGCATGAGAAATGAAGGGAACCACGGGGATTTTTGTGTGGGTGGTTCTGAGAACAACCCTTCCTCTTCCTAGGGTGAGTACTATGTCTGCACACCTATGTAGAGGTTCTTACGCAACAGCGGTGTCTGGCTGAGCCTGATTGCATTGTGCATTAGCACGGGGCAGGCTAAAAAAAATGTACCTGCCCATCCCATCTTCCAGAAACATGTGATGGAAAGTCTGTAATGGTAAGAGATCCATTCTCAGTAATACATTAAGAATAAACTTCCGCCTTCTATGTCTTTCTCTCCAGCCCAGTCGCTGCTCCAGCAACAGGCAAAAGTGGCAAGAAGAGACAGAGGTCACCAAAGGCAGGTGTTGTGCTGTTCTAGCTTGGCATCGTCACTAGACCACAGGCCTGAGTCAGGCTTTCACAGGACACAGGTTCAAGCGTGCCCCCAGACTGGCTAAGCCGTGCGTTCTTATTCTGGCAGAGACCTTACTCTTCTGACCACATTTGTTTTCACGTGCACATTTCTACTTGAACTCAGAAGGATTTCATCCTAAATATCACACAGTAGAGCCCACCCTTCACTCTTTCATTGACACATCAGAACAAGTCTTCTCAAGTCTCACAAGTTAAGCGGTGAATTTTGGTAATGTTCCACACTCTCGATGGATGACTTTTGGTAAGGCTTTGAAAATCTAATCCTGGCTTCTGAACCCCATGCACCTATGTAAGTGGTCACTGGTGTTCTGGACAAACATTGACATTTACTTATTGGGGGACCAGGAATTTTTCAAAAAATGTAGTATAATTTCCCAAGCAATTGCAATGAGATGAATAATATTATATTTGGGGTTGCATACAAGCACACATTTTTTGGAAAATGGAAACCACTTCCTCATACACCTTGTACCATGGGAAAGAGAAATTCTGGATACAAGTGGTCTCAAAGCATATTTGCAAATTTCTAAAGACTTCCGGGAGTGTTAGTGACACCCCTGGGATTGTCAAATCAAACCCAGACCTCCCCTCTTATACCAATTGAGAATCACAACCCATTAGTTCCCTTTAAGATTTCTTACCAACCATTTAAAAACTGTTTTTAATAATTTTTTTTAAAAATAATTGTTTTTAATTTTTTCCTAGTTTTACAGGAATATTGAGTACTTATTCCTGCCTCCATCCCTTCTTTCTCTCCCTTCATTAATCCATTCCACTACCTCCCACCCTCCTTCCTGTCTGCTTCTCTGGGCCTCAGGGTTCCCTCTGAATTGTCTACTCTTACAGGGATTTAGGCCTCTGTGGCATACCAAGTGACTCCTCCTCATGCCGTAACACTGATGAGGTACTCCCCTTCACCTATCCGTTACTGGATGTAATTATGTCTCCTGAGATCCTTGCTAGTCTATGGGTGCATGTTGGTGTGTCAGTCAATATGCAGGTCAGGTAAGAACAAGCCTCATTACAGTGGGTTCCTTGACACAGCAGCCGGCCTTGAATGGATTGTCTTGTATAACAGCGTACCTTCCCTTCTGTAGGTTCTTACAATCTTACCACTCCTTCTTCTGCAAGATTCCCTGAGAATTAGGATGGGGAGACATTAGGTTGGCCTGATTCTTGGTGAGCATTGCAGGGTTGCCGGTACTCTGCCTTCTGGCTGGCTATTGTCCACTTCACTGCTCTTCCACTGCCCTAGGCTGCATTCTGTCAAGGTGTTGACAGCCTCCATCTCTGTTGTAGAAGGTTTAAAAATCACTTTAAAGCAAGTTTGAAGTATTGCCCAATCTGGGACAAAGCTTCCAAAGTAACACTACTGATCATCACAGAAAACAGGGCCTACTGCTGTTGGAATTCTCTTCTCCAAATGCGAGTGTTTGCAGGTGGACTATAGCTTTACTTCATAGGATGCTTGAGTCATGACGCCAGTTTTCAAATCCTCCCCTGGCAATAATCTGTTGTGTGGCTTTGTCCAAGTGAATCAGTGTTTCTGTGCCTCAGTTTTCATTTCTGCAAAAGGCAATACCACCGGCTTTATTGTTATAATTCCAGCAGTGTAATAAATACCCAACCCAAGCAATTGAGAAAAACAACAAGTTTGTCCACAGTTTTAAGGTACCATTGATCACTGTAATAGAATTTACCAGCATCAGGAGCAGAGGGAACTTAGTGTAGTGTCCATGGACAAAGAGCTCAGAGGCAGGAAAAGCACTCTGTGTTCTACCTGCCAAACATGCTGAGCAACTCTCTCCATCTCATCCACCTGCCTACAGAATAGCCCCATCCACTGTGGGCTATATGATCCCATATCAATTTTGCAAATAACTTTAACACCCCACTCTCATCATCGGATAGCTCCACAAGCCAAAAACTGAAAGACATACCCTGAAGCTTAATCAAACCATAACCCAAATGGGCCTGACCAATCTCTACCAAACCTTCCATCACAACAATAAGGAATACACAGTCTTGTCATTGTCCCATGGAACCTCCTCCAAAATAGACCACATATTTAGCACAAAGGAAACCTCCACATATGTAGGAAAGTTGAGTAATACCTGTACCCTATCTGACCACTAAGGAATAAAGCTAGATAGACATCCACAACAAAGCAAATGTCAAAAAACACACAAATTCTTGGAAATTAAATATAATAATACTGAATGAGGAATGGGTTCAGACAAAAGTCAAAAGGGAAATTTAAAAATTCATAGAAATAAATGATAATGAAAATATAACATATCAAAATCTTTGGGATATGATGAAGACATTTCTAAGAGGAAAGTTTATAGTACTAAACACCTATATCAAAAAATGGAAACATCACAAGTAAACAACTTAACAATCCAACTTAAAGCTTTAAAGAGACAAGAACAATAAAATCCTAAAAGCAGTAGACCAGCAAAATTTAATAAAATCAGGGGAGAAATAATGGAAATTGAGATATCAAAAAGTGATACAAAGAAACAACTAAACAAAGAGCTAGTTCTTTGAAAAAAAATCAACAAGATTGACAAACCCATAGGCAAATTAACCAAAACCAAAAGAAAGATACTCAAATTAATAAAATTAGAGATGAAAATGGAGTCATTACAACTGACACCAAGGAAATTCAGAGAATCATAAGGTCATACTTCAAAAATCTATAGTTGACAATGTTTGACAGTCAGAAAGAAATGGATGAATTTCTTAATATGCACAACTTATCAAAATTACAACATGATGAACTGAGTACTTAAACAGTACTTAAACAGTGCTCTAACAAGTGTTGAAATTAAAGAAGTAATTACAAATCTCACTACCAAAAAAGTCCAGGACTGGATGGGTTCAATATCTGAACAACTAATACCACTACTCCTTAAATTATTCCATAAAAGAGCAAAGGAAAGAACTCTCCTAAAGTGTTTTTACAAAGCTAATATTACACTGATCCTAAAACTAAATAAAAAAATGATAAAAAAGAAAACTGTAGGCCAATATTATTGATAAACACAAATGCAAAGATCCTCAACAAAATTTTAGCAAATAGGATTCAAAAACATATCAAAAATATCATTCACTATGCTCAAGTAGGATTTATTCCAGACACGCAATTTTGGTTCAACATACACAAATCAATAATCCATCATATAAACAAATCGAAGGAACAAAATCACATCATTCTCTCAATAGATGCAGAAAAAGCTTTTGACAAGATCCAACATCCTTTTTGTTCAAAATCCTGGAAACAATTGGAATGGAAGGAACATGCATCAATATAATAAAGGCTATATCCAACAAGCCTATAGCAAGGATCATTTTAAGTGGTGAAATACTTGAAGCATTCCCTCTTCAGTCAGGAACTAGGGAAGATTGTCCACTCTCACCACTTTTATTCAATATCTTACTGGAAGTCTTCGCTAGAGCTCTTAGACAAGAGAAGGAAATAAAAGAGATACAAATAGAAAAAGAAGAAGTCAAGTTATTCCTATTTGCAGACAACATAATCATTTATTTGAGAAAACCCCAAAACTCCAGGGAACTCCTGGAAGTAATATTTAAGTTCAGAACAAAGTAATATTTAAGTGGCAGAACAAAGCCAATGTTCAAAAATCAGTGGCTTTCTTGTACACCAAGGATGAAAAAAGTGAGAAAGTCCTAAGAGACACAATTCCATTTCCCATAGCCCCTAAAAAAATGAAATACCTTGGTACAAATCTATCCAAGAAAGTGAGAAACCTGTGCAATGAAAACTTTTAAACCCTAAAGAAAGAAATTTCAGAAGAAACCAGAAAGTGGTAAGACCTCCCATGCTCCTGAGTGGGTAGAATTCACATGATAAAAATGGCCATTCTACCAAGAGCATATACAGATTCAATGCTATACCAATCAAAACCCCAATTCTTCACAGAAATTGACAAAGCAATCTCAAAATTCATATGGAAGTACAAAAGGCCCAGATTGCTAAAGTAATCCTGAATAATGAACACTGTGCTGGAGTAATCACCATGCCAGATTTGCAGCATATAAATCTATAGTAATAGAGACAACATGTTACTGGCTTGAAAAAAGACATATAGATAAATGGATAAGGTTTGAAGACCCAGAAATAAACCCTTACACATACAGGCATCTGATTTTTGCCATAGGGGCTCAGAACACTCAATGGCAAAACAACAGTGTCTTCAACAAATGATGCTGGCAAAACTGGATATCCACATGCAGAAGATTGAAATGGGACCCTTACTAGTGACCATGCATGAAAATCCACTCCAAATAGATCAAAGACCTTAACATTATACTAGATACTATAAAAATTCTACAACAAAGGGTAGGTAATTTCCTCTAACTGATTGGTCTAAACCAACACTTTCTAACAGGACGCCAATAGTTCACAAAGTAGAACCAACTCTCAACACATGAGATCTATAAAATTAAAGAGCTTTTGTCCAGCTAAAGATATTGTCAACTGAGAAAAAAATAACCCACTGAGTGGGAGAAAATCTTCACTAACCACACATCTGATGGAGGACTAATATCCAGAGTGAACAAATAACTCAAAAAAAAAAAAAAAGAGCACCAAGGAGATAGTGGGTCCAATTAGAAAGTGGGTCATGGAACTTAAAAGAAATTTTTCTCAGGAAGAAACTGAAATATCAAAGCACTACTTTAAGAAATTTTCCACCTCTCTAGCCATCAGGGAAATGAAAATCATAACTACCCTGAGATGTCATCTCACATTGGTCAGAATGGCAAAAATCCAAAAAACATGCAACAACATATGCTGGATAGGATATAAGGAGAAGGGAACCTTTATACATTGCTGGTGGAAATATAGGCTTGTAAAGTCATTATGGCAATTAGTATGGCAGTTCCTAAAAAAATTAAAAGTTGAAATGCCATATAACCCTGCTATATCACTACTGGGAATATTTCCAAAAATGTTTCATCATACTATAGTAACACATGTACATCCATGTTCATTGCAGTACTATTCACAATTGAAAGTCATGGAATCAACCTAGATGTTTGACAGTTGATGAATGGATAATGAAAATGTGGCACTTATACATGATGGAATACTATGCAGTCATCAAAAAAACCTATTTAATGAGATTTGCTGCTAAATGGGTGGAGTTGGAAGAAATTGTACTGAGCAAAGTATCCCAAGCACAGAAAACCAGATGTCACATGTTCTCCCTTATAAGTGGAACCTAATTCCAAACCCTCATAATGACATACTCAAGAGGAAATCTTTTATTACCCTTTAAAACAAAGAAGGATTCTAAATAGGAAAGTAAAGCGAAGAAGATCCAAAGAGAATGAAAACAAACGAGCAAAGTTAAATAGATAAAAAAGATCACAATCAAGAAAGAATCTTAATTAATATCTGATCCAACCACAGTCAGTCATCTTCCTGATCACTGATGCAGGAGTGATTTGAAGCACTGGATGTGTGCTTCCTGTCATGTGGAGGAGGGTTAGTGATTAGTAGACAGCCAAATGGTGTCCTGGAGCTAGATCCCACCCACTACTGTGCCCTACTTCTCCCCCACTTCAAGCCTTCTCATGTATAAAGGCCTTTCATTAACAGTTTCTGCATTGTTGGATAGGAGAAGATCTCAACACCCAGATAGGATGCAGCCTTGTGCAGTGCAAGAATAGCAAAATAGATAACAACAAACAACCTGAATACAGAACAACCTTACAATGTTCACCTGGACCTCAGTCAGCCAAATCTCTCCCCATCAGGAAGCTCTGGGAACTTTGCAGAAGGCAAGGCGATAAGATTCTAAGAGCCTAAAGATGGAGCGTTCCATTGTTGGACAGGTCACTCCACTCAAGATGGGGCAGCTGCAATCAGGAGCTCATGGCAATGAGATTTGAGCTCATTAGATCTGCACGGTGGTGAATATGTCAACATACCCCATGGACTGGCACGGACATCAGGAGAAAGGCACATCCAGGCAGTAGGGACTAGGGGTAAGATAGAGGTAGGGGAGTAATATTCACATCAGCGGGAGGCCCAGGGAGGACCCTCTCTGTCTGCCACAGAGGCGTGACCCCCATGAGAACAGATGATACAATGGGAACCCCAGAACCCACAGAACCAAAGGACAGGAGAATAAAAGGGAGCAGACTGAACCCACACAGGGATGGGAAAAGAATGGGAGGAAAGGGAGGGAGGAAAAAAGGGAAGAATAAAGGAGGCCACATGTACATTAAAATATAAATTTAATAAATGTATTGAAAAATAATAAAGATAGCCTTCCTCCTGTGCAGGGATGAGTCACAAGATATAAACCTATATTCTCATTGTCCTTCTGCAAGTGTTTGTGTACTTTGTCTCCTGCCTCAGAGCACTGGAATGGGGGAAACTTTCTGACTTTGTCTCCTTTTCTCTCCCTCTCAGAAATTCTTGAGAGATTCTTTGTTTCCCCTCCATAACACAGCTTATTTTTTCCTTACGTCTCCTAATTTTTGATGTAAAAGACTACCTATGTGAGAGTTGTTGAGTGATGTTGGGTCATGAGACTCATGAAAATGAGGCACATCTCCCTGATGCATCTATTTGGCAAGGCAGTAGTAATTGCCAAAGCAGACGGGCTGGCGACACTCACAGAAAGGAAGCCTTCATGGAAAAGTGCAAAGGCAGACAGCAATCTTGCTAACAGGTGAATGACAAACCCGTTGTTGTCTCAAGGAGTTGCATGAAGGCCACCTTTGCTTGAACTCAAAGCCCACATGGTGGGGACTGTGACATGTCAGATGAGGGCCAGAGCTGAGCTTCTCATGCCTGGTCGTCATCTCCGAAGCTCAATATCAGGTCCAGTTTGCCCATCTTTCCTTATCACTGTCTATGACTCTGTCCTCCGTGAACTTCTCTAATTCTTGTTAAAGCACTATATATATATTTTTAGACATTTCTGTCTTGATGACTTATTGGGAAAATGATACATGTTCATCTTTCATTTGTCCCAGAGGAATATTTCTGTATCATTTTAAGAGACGCTGTGTAAAAACTAGACTCGGGCACTTATGCATCAGTGTTAGAGTTGCTTGAACTATTATCATAACATCTAGCCTTGGTTATTATTGGACTGGATTTATATGAGTTCTCTCTTCCTTTTTCTAGCACATTCTCTTTAGCGAGCCTCAGCATGGCAGTCTGCAGACAGGAGACCAGTCTGTCCATCCTATCCCTAAAGATGTCTAAGCTACCTGGCAGGACAACTGCTTCAGCCTACACTCACTGTCAGTAATGAATGAATTGGGTTTTCTGGGCCAAGAGTGTGCACATCACGCCTGGATTAAAAGTCCATTTCACAACTCTTCCCAACACTCTCATCTAGGACGTGATTGTACCATTCTTGCTGCCTGTGTTTGTTGGGAAAGGACTTGTTAAGTCCACAACCTCAGCATTTGACATTAGCAAAGGTTAGTTCCTGCTTGTGTGGTATGTTTTCAAAAGGTCATCCAGAGCTCCATTCTATGACATCCTTACTCCTATAATCATGTTGATGAAATGACCCTGATCCTGACTTTTGCAAGTCTTGTGGAAGAAGCAAAAGAAATTATGATAAGCTGTAAAATGACACACATACTCTGTTCATCTATTCCTTTGCCCAATGTGAGGTGCTTGGACCATATAATCCTCTTCTGTGGAGAAGCACCATCAGGAGAGAAAATAGACTGTGTTCCATGAGAAAAAAACTTAAACTTGTGAAAGATGATATTTTTTCATGTTATGCTTAAAGTCTCAAAGAGAGAAAAGTAATCATGGCTGTCACAGTTTGGAACAAGTATCAAACTTGATGTTTGAGGATTTGAGCTCTGGGCACATTTGCAGATAATTGACAGTTTAGTTAAACCCAGAGCAAACATGCGATAGATTATCTCGTTGATGGGACAGACCCAGCCTATGGTGGGTAATACTAGGTGCTGGACAGGTGAATAAAATACAGACAACTGGATAAAGAAGTTGGCATCCTTGCATACACTTGACCAGACATGTTGGTCTGACAAGTAAGAATTGTCCCTTTCCTAGCCGTTATGTGGAGATAGTGTGGCCAGTTCCCTGGGCCCTTGGTGCTACAGTAGACCCTCCTGCCAAGCTGGACTAAGAACTGTAATCAAACTATTATAAAAGAATAAACCCCTTGTTTCCTTAAGCAGTTTTGTCATGATTTTATCAGCAACATGCAGTGTAACTGCAACCATGGCCATATTCAAGAATTAATGTAGAAAAATATTTTCCCATGAAGGAAATAAAAAACAGAATTTCTGAGGAAAAATGTCATAGGACCTATTTACCCAGGCTCTAGGTCAAAAATTTTAGCAAAGCAAGACAGGTGACGACTAGCACAAACGGTTTCTTTCTGAGGATCTTCAGAGAACAGCTTTTGCAAAGGGTGACTGGCATCACTAGAGTCGGTGCCCCTGGGCTCTGATTAAAAATCAGCTCATCTCCAGTGTGAGGAAAAGCACAAGTTCATGTCCCTCTTGAGAAGGAAGCTGCCCTTTGCTTGAGTGAGATCATCAGTACATGGTGGGTCTGGGTTCTGCAGTAAACAGAAGTATTGGATAGTTTCACCTGGAATGTAAATTAGTTTTTCTTCCCAAAATGCTAAGATCTGGGGAGGGTGGTGTACATGAGTCACATGGAGACTAAGAGTAGAGACCACTGTGAAGTGGGAAAGGAAGGGAAGTTGAAGAAAGTCAAGGAAAGGGAGAGAAGTGGAGGGAACGGACGAGTGAGAAGCAAGCAGGATACAGAAGAATGTGTTTCACCAGTGAAGCTAAGACCCTCCCATTAGGGGCCAATGAGAAGTGGAAAATCAACACAGACATTTCCACACGGCAAGAAGAGTGATGCACCTGAGGGCTAAGCAAGCAGGAATTGCATCAGTTTCTCGGTTTCACACATATTTTTGCACCCCGTAAGGGAAGGCTCTGTGCCAGGTTGTGGGAATGGAAATTGATTACTGGAGGACTCAATCGGAAGGTGGTCAAGGGGTGGGCATAACTTCCCAGAGGCAGCAGAGCCTTGAAAGGAAAGGTAAGAGTGAAGGAACTCACAACATAATTAAGTGCTGTGAACAGAAGGCATCGGAGCTCGGGAACAGCGGGACGAAGTGGTTTTGGAAGGGTTGAAATGCAGCCAAGATGCAGCTACTTTCCTTGCTGGGCAGGGTGGAACCCACCTGTGATTCTAGGCCTGGAGGGGCTAAGGCAAAAAGATCACGAGTTCAGGGCCAGCCTGGATCTGTTTAGCAAGTTTGAAGTCACCCTGGGCTTTGTAAACTTTTATCAAAACCTCAACAATAAGTGCAAAAGAAGACAAAACATTTCCTGGTCTCTATAGTCTATGATAGCATGGATAAATGGAACTTAAGACTGGTAGCACTTGGGGCTGGAGAGGTGGCTCGGGTTAAGCCTCTGCCTTGCAGGTGGAAGGTCCTGAGTTCAGATCCTAGACCCCACGTATAGACGCCGGGCGGAAGCAGGGGCGGCTTGCGTTTCTGGTCCTGGTAGGGCGGAGCCTGTGAATCCCAGGGCAGAGTAAACAAGGAGGAGGTGGAAGCGGTCCATGGTGGTTCCGGAATTCGTCCCTGGTTCTGCATACACACACATACATATACACACATACATACACACACATGCACACACCATACATGCACAATTGAATAAATAATAATAATAATAAAGACTGGTAGCAATTGACAATAGAATAGGTTGAAATAGGGAACTAAGTACAATGTACTGGAAGTACATTGTAATTGGCTGCTAGAACTAATATAAAAGAAGCGAAATGCTTATTCCTGGGTACAGAGGTTGTTTGGGTCTTATGTTTCCTCCTTCTTCCCACACGTAGTGTCGTCTCTAGTCCTTTTCAACAGATTCGTGATTGGGAACCATTTCTCCCCAAGGCAGCCTTATTCAAGGGCAAGGCAGCCCGATATTTGGAAGATTTCTTCTCAGACTGTGCTGAAACCTACAGTAAAAGAGCAAGCTGTCCTTCAACAATGTCAAACTGCCCCTAAGTAGGGAATGGATTCGGCTGCAGGAGGGACAAGTTACAGGCACGTCATAGACAGTTCCACATGGCAAGATGGGAGATGCAACCGAGGGACAAACCTGCAGGAATTGCAAAGACAGGAGATACCCAAATGTTCAGAAATGGAGACGCTGGAAATGGGAGGTGGAGCTAAGAAAGTGGGGCCCCATTAGCGTGAGGCTTAAAGAAGGAAGGAGGCTTTTACAACTGGCAGGTGGTGAGGGATCAAGGTGAAGAAGAACAGTTTTTTCACCCATAAGGTTCAGTGGTGCTTTTAGAATTGCAAATATGCATTTAAATTTAATAATACAATTATGGTATATTAAATGTCAAATGACTGTTACAGAAAAGCACTTAAAATGAATACATATGCATGAGATAAATCCTGTCTGGTTGTCAAGGTCTGAATTCAAAGTTACATAAGCCAGGGTTTTGCACTGAATTTTGTTACATCTTAAGGTTGCAAAGATATATGAATTTCATTGGTATTTAGCAGAGAAGTACGAGGGAAGCTTAGTTAGAATATGGTCGGATGTCAGGATAGAGAACAGCCAGGCCCAAATGCTATTCAAACACAAAGTAAAAAATGAAGCAGCCCTGATATTCATACATCCATCATTATAGTTGCCAGTATCATCTCCATCATAGTAGTTGAAGTCTACAGGACCCTGTGGAGATGTGGGTCTGTGACTTTGTGTTACTTTCAGTCCTTTTTTCCTTTTTTACTTTCCTTCTCACTCTATAACTTATTTATTGTACACCATTTTGAAGTTACATTTGAATTTCTCTTAGCAATATTTTTAGTCTCATTCAGAAAAACCTATATAATCTATAATCTATAATAATAATACTTAGTATGTTCATACACACACCATATACACACGCCATATTAAAATTCAATCTCTCTGTATTAGGACCACCTTTGCCTTCAAGGAAATGTTTCTTAAGAATCTGCAGACAACTTTTGAATGAATATCATTTTGATAAGAAACAAACAATGGGCAGAAACAAGAGGCTCTGCACATGTTTCCTGGGTAAAAACAAGATCAGAAAGAAGTCGCTATCCCTCTGCACTTTGAGACAAATATCCTGAAAGTCTCTGCCCTTTAAATGTTGAGGTCAAACTTGAAGTGAAACACGGTGGGCTGAACAAATACATTTACCTTACCTCTGTCCTAAAATGCCAACCTTGTGGCAGTAAATCAATTTTTTAAAAGTACAAACCCACAAAGAGCGTCAAAATCGTGGCAACATAATGCTAGACACTGTGGAGGAGATAGTGAAGGATAACTGACTCACACATGGGGATTTCAAAACTAAGACAGTCACAAGGGAAACCAAAGAACCCCAGGAAAATAAAAGTGTACATAAAAAGTTCAAGTCCTAGCATGCATGTGTCTAGAATACATATAGTAGAACTAGTTAAGAGTGTTGGAGTGTATTAGCTTTGTCTTCTGTTGGATGAATGAAAAACCCAAATGACAGGAGAGTTCACATCAACTTCAGAATTTGAGGAAATTGGGGCCACACCATACAAGAAATGCTGAAAGGGAGAATTACTTTTTCTCTCATCATATTCTGGAAGTACTGAACCAGCTTTCTCCATCTTATCTAGCTGCCTAAGGAAAAGTCCCACCTACTCTGGGCTGGATCTTCCCATGTCAATTAAATAATTTCCCTCAAGACTTCTCAGAGTGGCTTTAATTGCTCTTCACAGATTTGCCAAAAGATTCTACCTTCAATTATCTTTTTCTACATTTAACCAGTTTTTTTTTAATTGAAAGCTGCATATAAGATTTCTTTATTCCTGCATTTTCTCAAGAGTTTCTCCCTTATATTTGCCCTTTTCCTTTCCAACTTGGCAAGATTTAGCTTTTTGCTCCAGAAATTTTTGCAGTCTTTAATCCAGTTTTAATAACCACATGAACAGTTGTGCCATTAGCCTTTTCTCACTACATTCATTCAATGTGGAAGACGTATTTCTTCCTGTAAACCTGGACTACTTTGCCAATCTGCTGCCCTTTATAGTGTCCTTGTACAACCCGAACTTCGTCATCTTTTCAGATGGGCAAAGAATGAACATTGTACTTCTGTCTCAGTTCTTTGGAGAGAGGAGAAGACATAATCTTCCACCTAATGTGAGATGATGCACTGAGATGCCTTTTGCAGTTCTTTCTTTTTTTATTAAATTTTTTATTATTATTTATTCAATTGTGTGTGTATGCGTGTGCACGTGTGTGTATGTATGTGTATGTATGTAGAACCACGGACGAATTCCAGAACCACCATGGACTCCTCCACCTCCTCCTTGTTTACTCTGCTCCGGGGTTCACAGGCTCCGCTCTACAGGACCAGAAGTGCAGGCCGACCCCCGCTTCCGCCCGGTGTCTAACGTGGGGTCTAGGATCCAAACTCAGGACCTTCGGACTGCAAGGCAGAGGCTTAACCCCTGAGCCACCTCTCCAGCCCCTGCAGTTCTTTCTTCAGTCAGACGTCACACAGGGATTGAACCGCATTGTGGCAGTTGCTGTTTCAGCATGGCCTCAGAAGGGAAGAGAGTCTACCTTCAACTATTAAGTTGACATCTGTAACTAACTGCCATAGAAGACTTATTACTCTGGTTGCAGCATGGGTTGAAATAACAACAGAAAAATAAAATTTCTCCAAAGCTTAGCTTTCTGTAAAACCATGGTATAAAGTTGCAAGAATCACACTTATACTATGAAGTTTAAGTAATGTTTTAGTATTTCATTCATGATATAAATGAAATGACAATCCCTATAAGGTTTTTAAAACAAACAAACAAAAACCCTATCTTGGATGTAATTGTCCTACTAGCTTCTATCATCTAGCCTACATTCACACAACAGAAGGATATTCAAAATGCCATCTCAGTTCTTGTATTTTTAAGACTTCCTGAAGTAAACTATATTTTCATTGGAACAAACTGGGGCAATTGGAAGAGAGCAGTCATTTATCCTCAATTATAATTTTAGAGCTCCTGATCAGAAATCAGTAGTCATGGAGAGTTCTCCTTCCTTCCCCACTGCACGTACCTGTACTTGAAGAGAAGTGTCACTGCCCACGGGTCCGAAAGTGTTCACTGGGCAAAGCAAAGGCAGAGTTGCTCTTTCCTCAGGGTGAAGGTAAAGTGCCTTTCAGTTCCCCTTATCAGCATTATAAATATCACTTTAATCTGCTTCTTAGATTTATTTTCTGATTATTTTTCAATTTGTAGAACTGAAAGGGATTGTCTTTCTAAAGTTCCCAAGTTTCAACAGTGAAAGAAAACAAGAAACTAAAGGGCAAACAAGGTATGAGGAAGCAAAAACACAATAGGCAATAACTCTAACAAAAGAATCACATATAATCACATCGTATAGGAAAAGGGATGGAACATGTGTTTGAGGTTGTTTCATAATCATGGAAAATTGTGTGCTAAGAAATAAAAATCTGTAGCAATGGAAACAAAAACCAATAGTGCTTTGAGAAGAAAATGTTGTAAGTATCCAATATAAAAGCAGATTACAAAGAAAAGAGAGAAGGAAATTAGGGAATATGCTTATTAAATACAGAGAAAAAGACATGGAAATTGGAAAGGAAATGACAAAAGAAATAAACCAAGAAAATCTCCCACTTAGTTCTAGATTAAAATTACCCACTTAATATATTCCTCAGTGGAGTAAAACAAAAGCTTGAGGCAATCTAGTTCCCTCTAGAATCATCAAACTTTGTCTCACAAGCAAAAAGACCTGAGTTTGGATTCCGCATAAAAATTCTGTGCAGAAATAGTGGTGGCCAGTCATCCTTGTCCTGGAAGACAGTATGAGAAACCCCAGAGCAAAGCAGTAAGGAGGTAGAGCAATCCAGGGGGATTCCTGATGTCATGCTTGGGGGTCCACAGGCACTCACAGTGCCTCCTCGTCTTCCTCTTCCTCCTCCTCCTCCTCCTCCTCCTCCTACTACTACTACTACTACTATTACTGCTACACACACACACACACACATACACACATACACACACACACACACACACACTCCCATACACGAGAGAGAAAGAGAAAGAGTCAGAGGAGACTTGGTTTTATACAACAGTTTGGGCCCTCGACATAGAAGAACCTTCTATTACTCAATGCACCACTTCGCTAGCTATGAAGTCGATTCTGAAAACCATCATCCCAAATCCGATTGGCACGTCATGCTAATGACAGATTTTTTTTTCAACCAGTTTTTAAACCCTACATGCATGCCAATTGGCATCTTAAAGCAAGTCAATATTCCATAAGGAGGAAGCTTGCTACCTATCATATGGCAGAGTTCTATGTTCAAGGTATCACAAAGAAATTGAAAGAAAGGTATCGGTACCCCTGAGTTCTCATATGAAGTATTTGGAAGAAATTCCTTCCTCGGCCCATTCTTTGATGGGCATAAGTCAGTTTCTTTCATGGTGAGGAAGACATCTGTTTCCTCACTGGTTGCTCACTCATGGAGGTTTCTCACCCAAGATGCCAAGATCACTCTTGACACACGATCTTCTTCATCTTACAGCAATGACAGGCATGTCATCCATTTGTTGCTTTGGATCTCTGCATTTCTATTTTGCTACCAATAAAGTGAACTCTTTGCATCTACACATGTGTCCTGTCATTAAATTATACTCCCCGGGGTAATCTCACCTAAGGTAAACTGTGACATAACAGAACCTCATCGTGGGGGCAGATCCATTCATGTGAAATTCTCAGGGAAATGCAGGTTGTCATATTACTGGGGTATGGGTCAGAATTTCTGAGGGGAGTGTCCTAGAATGCCACCTTTTTTTAATCCCCTTTGACTTTGAAATCAATGACAAATAATAGATGAATGTCACCATTCCAGCTCCATGTCTTAGTGACTTTTCTTGTTCCTGTGGGAAAAAAATGCCCTACCAAAAGCAACTGAAAGAATGAAAGGTTTATTTTGACTTACAGTTCCAAAGGGAATATAGTTCATTTTGGGGAGGAAGTGATAGCAGCAGTTGGGGAAGGCTGGTCACATTGCATTTGTATTTGAGAAACACAGAGGAAACAGGAAGAAAAGCTAGGAATAAAGTCTCAAGACCGTCTTCCTGTGATTTAGTTCTGTCAAGACTCCACCTCTTAAAGGTTCCACAGTTTTCACAAACAATATCGTCAGCGACAAACCCACTGTATAAAGACATGAATGAGTTAGTGGGGGATATTTCACATTCAAACTAGTTTCCAATGAAGCAGTTTAGAAAGGCTGAGGCTGAGGAAACTTACAGATGTCCCTTGGTGAGTCAGCCACTTTAGTTCCTCATCTCTGACTTCATGTACAGTTTTACTTCTCCTTGGCAGGGATGGAAGCTGAGTTGAAAAGCTACCTCCTGGCTAGCAGGAGCCAGCAGATGCTTCTGTCTCCATGGGGAAGGCATGAGAGCAAGAATCTCAGGAAAACTATAGCAAACAAAGAGTCGAGGATGAACCATTTAGGCTCATTTTCCTTTTTTCAGAATTTGCCATGAGAACGAATATACAAGAGACCAAGAAGGATATTTATTCAATGAAAAATAAAGATACAAACCTAAGAACAGGTCATTTCTAGCCTTTTTTTCTTACATCTATTTTTGTCTGAGTGGCCCTCCCATAATCACATTCCAAGTCTTTTCCTTCTGGGCTTCTACATAATAAGTTTCTGAATAATTTGAAAGATTTCAGAATAGGCCAACATATTTTTAAACATCCTGATAGATCATGCTGAGTGCATACATTTAAATAAAGCCATTTTTTTACCTTCTTCAAAAGGCTATAGACAGACAAAAATAAACTTTAAAATCTACAGTCGTCATTGTTTGAAAGTGAGTTGCACCTCAAAGACTCAGGTATTCCTTTATCTGATCCAAATTGATGCTGTTTGGGAAGGTTGCGGTGCTTCTGAGAGTTGGAGTCTTGGTGGAGGAAGTGTGCTACTGAGATGTAGGATGCATCACAATGTGTTCAGTCCCTTCTGGAACCACAGACCAAATAAATAATCCTTTCTCTCTTGCGCTGGTTAAGTCAGGGTATTTTTCTCACAGCAACAGTAAAGCAACTGTCACACTAGTGACGATGGATAATCATCAAAGACATAGAACTCTAAGTGAAAGGATGTGTAGATAGTGAGTGAAGTGCTTTCAGAAAGTCATGGGAAGCCTCGGAGCTGCTCATCATCTACAAGCAGAGAACACGAAAGGCTCATATAGAATGTGAAGGAAAGTGGAGAAGTGAAGTGGTTGGAGGAACACCAGGAAATAACATGAAAGTGGTGGTCAGAGAAGAATCAGAACAAAGGGGCTTGAGGCGAAATGACCCCTCGACAAGTCCTGAATAATTGAAAAGTAGCATTAAGCCTTGTTCAATGTCCATCATGACAGCTCTCAGACTCTTCTCCCCTTGTCTCAACCCTTTCAATCTGTTGAGTTCCAGAATTCAGAATTTCTCTTGGGTAACTATATTTTAAAATGTAAGAAAGGTTTTATGAATGAGATGGAGGAAATAGATTGCAACTTACAATTGTAATCCACATGGGGGTACAAAGAGCTCTATTTGTACTGACTTCTCAATATGAAGATCAGGGAAAATACAGGGCATTTTTCTGCACAGGCCTCAGGTCAGTATGCCCCACACGGACCACGATGTTCTACACGCCAGCATTGTACTGCCTCCCTCTAGTGTGTCTTCAGCTGATCTTTCAAAATAGAAACCCGAAATGATCCTTCATTCTGCTTGGATAATCATGGAAGATGACAAAATGTAGAAATGAATCTGAACCGGCCTTTGTCATTGTTATACTCCTTTAATTAAGGCCCTTAACACCTCTAGACCAATAAAAGTTCCTTGCGCCATCAATACCCTTGTCAAATTCTTCCATCAACTGATGATATCATCCAGAAATGAGAGCATAGGACTCAATAGAAATTACACTGAGCACAATGTTAATTACCTATGCTTACAAATGCTTATCAAAAGTTGACCCTACAGCAAGCAATATTGTACTATACTACAGGTTGGTGGGGTTCTGCCCCTCGGTAATTATGTATAAAAACCTGATATGAACTGGAGAGATGACTCACGGATTAAAAGTCTGCCCCACAAAAAAAGTCCGTGGAGTTTGGATCCAAGGTCCCACATACACACAGAAAAAAGGCCAGGTAGCCTCCACTTCTGGCCCTAGTGGGAGGAGACTGACAAATCCCAAAGTGGAGCAAAAAGGAGGAAGAAGCAATACAGAATGATTCCCAAAGTCACCCTTGGTCCTCCACAGAGACACACATGTCCCTCTGACACAGACACACACATACACACACACACACAAAATAAATAAATAAATTTTAAAAGCCCTTATATGTAAAAGTGTTTATGGTATAGCATATCAAGTACTTTAGTATCAGAGAGACGAGTTTCATAAAATTATGATCAATTTGTCAGGATAAAATATCCACATTGTTCTACTTAGGGAAGAATTTGTCACTAAGACATTAAGAAATGTATGCAATCATTTCATTCTATTTTAAATCCATTGCAGCTTTGTGGCGGAAAGGAACTACATGCTGTTTCCTTTTGCTGGGGCCCCAGACAGACGTGTCCCAGCTCTCTTACAGGTAGGTGGGTGAAGTTATGCTACTCTGGAGAATGGAGGGCAGGTCAAGGAACGATGTTGCTGCATTATCAAATAGATGGTCAGCACAATATTGCTGCCCGTGAAGTAGCTCTTGTCAGTCAAAATGATGTATATTTTGGAACTGAGAACAAGAATGTAGAAACAATTTCACAAAGTAATTGTATTTTTAATCTAACCCTTCAGAAATGTTGTATGTTGTATCATCAGTTGCATTGTTTTCTCAAAATTAAAATGATGTGTTTTATACACATGTTCCTAAAATAAGTCATGAGTTCCCTCATGTTCTCATTCTCTCACCAGAGCTGAACAGTTGATTGAAGGATTCCGTGAGGGTGGAGTCAAAAAGGAGAAGAAACCTGGATTGATGAACCTAACAATTGGAAAAAAAAAAGCTGGCCCATGTATCACCTACAACATGAACACAGTTTTCCAGTTACTTCAGACATACTAATCTTAATCATTAGCTAAAACATAAAATCTTGCTACACTTGGAATGTTGCCTTTCCTGACCCTCCTTATTATTTATTCCAGAATATGTCATGCAAAATCAAAATTTAATATAATTCAAAGTCCAATTTTTAATAGAATTCCCCAAAAAAGACAATTTTGATTTCCTGGCATTAAAATACCAATCTGTGGTAATTGAACCATATTAAAAGATCTTAACAATTGAAAGATAAAATAAAGTTGTTCATAATATCATAGTAGAAAACCACACTTAATGCACAGTTTAGTAAAGACATTTCCAACCGCTGAATAAAATAATGCACTTAAGGCTGTAAGTTGGAAATACTAATTAGCCACACTGAAATCATTTTCAAAATTCTGCCTATACACCAAATTACAAAATTTAAGCATAAATTTCTAGGAGTAAATTGAAATTGTTGCCTTTTTAAAATTTTGGCATAAAAAGAGTGTTGTAAGCACATTCTATGTACAAACTTGAGATTTAGTGCTTCACGAAGATCTCAGAAGATTAATAGTCACTAGAGAAAGATGACTATCTAGGAGCTACTTCAGTAAGAAACAAGAAAATGCAATTTACATATTTAAAAATGGGCAGAAATATGGATGTGCTTCTTTTCATTGATTTGTTCTTAAAATTCATGAAGGCAAGAAATGTTTTTATTCAGGTAACTTGTACTTTGTATACTATCCTACTATGCACATTCACCTGATAAGATAAATACTATCAGATTATTCACACAACTAATTAATAAATCAATACTTATACAACTATCCACTTTGGCTTAGCACATTAGCAAAATTTAAAGATTTACTACTCTGCAATGTCAACTTGAAGTTTCAAATTAAAAATTTTCAATATTCATTTAAGTCGAAAAGATTTCTACTTGAGAGATCAAATTTTTCTACTACCAGAAATAGCATACAAAACAAAAGCCCCAACCATCTAAATATATGTGTTTGTTATACAAGTCGGAATTTATATAACATCTTTTTCAAAAAGTCAAAGTAGGTATAAGCAATAGCTATGTGAGTGGAGACAACTCTCTTGAAGCAACTTGTGAATTTTTTTTCATTTGGTTACTTAGGATCAGTTCTGGGCAAGTGTAGAGTGTCAGTCCAAGAAGACAGACTCTATTGTGGAAAAAAATAACTACCTAAATGTGACTTGTACAAAGGTAGAAACCTGCAGGAAAAGCTCAAGAGGTTTGACATGTAGACTTTACTCTCCATTACAGAATATTTCTTGAAATCTGGGGTGCAAGGAGTTGAAGGAAATAGGGCTGATAGCTTTCAAAGAAAGTGATGAAGTGATCCACGCCATGTTACCCAGAAATAAAACAGATATTCCAAAACAAGGGCTCTACCTCAAGCATAAACTTTCTGTTTTTCAAGAAGTTTTCACTTCTGAATGTCTTCTGCAATAGGAGGTGCTATTTACAAACAGTTTTGGAGGACAAAAAATAAATAAACAATTTAGGGATAATAATTTCATACAGAGTAAGAGCTAGATACAAAGTCTCTTCAGATTAAGATAATCCAAATACATTTTCAACTATGATCAAAGAAATTCTGACCCTCACTGAAAAACACCACAGAAAACAATTTCATGTAAAATGCATGATTATGTAAATCACTTGGAGTGCTTTTACATACAAAATTTAGTATATTTTCAAAATTATTATCTATGAAAGGCAGAATGGTTTGAGTAACCAGGACAAACACAAACTTATAGAAAGCATTATACAGGTGAAAAAGATCAGGAATTGAAAACTATGACATTAGGCAAATGTGGTCCAATGCCTCCTTTCATAAATAAAAATTCCTTGGAATAATATTTTATATCCTTATAATACCTGTGGCTGTTTATAAGTTAAATAGCAAGTTGAATAAGGATGACAAAGGTCCCAAAACCCGAAAGGATCAAATAAGTCCTATCTGGCCCTTTCCTTTGTAAGGAGGTTTTCAACCTTTGAAGTACATGACAATGCTATAGATGGATCTCGTAAAGTCAGCATCAATAATGTCATGAAGGAACTGACGTTAAGAAGGGCTTACTGCTGTCATTTTCTTCATTGTTCTCTTATGGTTCTTTAGTTTCTTGCTCTCCACTTTCTTCTATTTTGATATGATCTTGTTGCTAAGATTATTGTCCGGGTAGTATGCTTTGATCTTGTCTTTCTCTTTTAGACATCTTTTTTGTTGTTCTAATGCCTACATGAAGCATCTCATAAATAAGGATGACAATTTTGAAACTTCATAAAAAGTGAATTCGACCACATCCAAAATACACATACTCATAATTTTTCCACTCTTATTTATTACTGATATGGTTGATGTAGCCATATTGTACGGATGATATAATACAATGAAGATATATCAACAAATTCTTGCTACAATGGCTATTTTTAACTCTTCTTATTTTTGACATTTTTCTGAAATTGTACATAGTTCATACAGCATTGCTATAGTATCACAAGATTCTGCTGTTTATACATTCTAATTTTTTCTGTCATTTTATATTTTCTTGCTTTCATGTTATTAATGTCTATTTATTTCAATTTGAAGAGCTCCCTTTAGCACATCTTGTAAGTCAGGTCTAGTAGAGATATATTCCTAAAGTTATTGTTTCCCTGACACACTCTCTTCTCTTTCTTTTATGTAGGACAGCCACCCAGGTATAACATTCTTGAGTGCTAGTTTGTACTTCTTTCATCAATATATACAGAATCGTGCATCCTACTCTCCTGACCAGTGAGGCTACCATTGAGACATCTCTTGAGAATCTCATGGGAGTCCTATGAGCAGTTCTGTTGATCTGCTTTTCAAATTCTCTATTTGTCTTTGATTTTTGAGGGTTTAATTATAGCATGTCATATGCATATCTATTTGTATTTAATCATTTTGGGGTTATCTGGCATTCATTGTGTAGGTATTTGCTTATTTTCCTAGATTTGGAAAGACTTCTGCCAAATTAATTTAAATAACTCCCTCAAATATTCCTCTCTCTGTTCTGTTTCTGAAAATACTAATGTCATAAATCATCAGTTTTGTAGAATCTCTTAGACCCTGTAGGTTTTCCTCTTAAAACCCCACTCATTAAATTTTTCTAATTATTTTTCCTTACTAATATCGATGACTTGTTTTGAGCTGACTCTCTATTGTTCTTGACTGAAAGAACTTATGAAGTTCTGCTGACATTTTTAACTTATGGCATTAGGATCTTTACCTCCAAAATTTCTATCTCCATTCTCTTTGTGTTTATATTCTAATTTTGCTACTATATCGCTTTTCCAATTTCCTTTAGATATCAGTGTTGTTCTCTTGTGGTTCATTGAGGTTCTGATCATACATCTGTACATCTCTATCCTTTGAGAGTCAGTCAGTAACTAGCACTGTGTTTTGGGGCTTTTTGTTTTGTTTTGTTTTTTGTTTTTTTTAGTCATACCATGTTTCTGTAATACAATGGATTCTTGTGATTTAGAGAAGTAAATGACACTTAAATCTTCACAGACTGACTGAACAGAGAAAGGTTTTCACCAGTAATCTCATCCAGAGAAAGTATATTGCAGTTTGTCTGCATGGTTGCTGATAAATCAACATCAAACAGCTTAAGGGAACAAGGGATTTATTTTCTCTTATGATTACTGGTTACAATTCTTAGTCCAGCTTGTTGGGAGAGCACATACCAACACCAGAGCTGAGGGAACTGGCTACACCATCTCTACGTAATGGCTGAGAGAGGAACAATCCTTACTTGCCAGACCAGCATGTCTGGCCCAGTATACACAAGGATGCCAATTTCCTCAACCAACTCTCAGTATTTTATTCATCTTTTCAGTGCCTAGTCCCACCTACCATAGGATGGACCTTCCCAATCAGCTAGACAATCTCCTGTAGGTTTGCTCTGGGCTTAACCCAACCACTAGTTCTCCACAAATATGCCCATAGCTCAAACCCTTAACAGTCAAGTTGACACCTGTGCCTGACTATGATAAGGTATAAGGTAGCTTTGAATAGTCTACGTGAGGACTTTTTACTTAAAACCATGAATCTCAAGCAGTATTTGGACTAATGAGTGTGCAAGTCTGTTGATTGCAAATGTGCAATGGATCTTGTAAGGGAAGACATTAAATACTAATAAACTATGTAAACTGATGGAAATAGAAATCTACAGCAATGCTTCACTTACTGAGATTAAATCATGAAAATAAAAATTTTGAACAGAGTCAAAGGAACCAAGCAATTTATATCAAAGTCACTCAAAAAAATGTTCCCAGATAACATGACTTCACTAGTGAACTCTGACAAATATTCAGAGAAAAGATAATATTAATATTTCTCAATTCTTTTACAACCTGAAAAAGAACATATTGAGGTTCATTCAGAAGGGCCCATAATATGTAAGAAAGCCAAGAAGAATCACTCAATGTAAAGAAAATTGCAAAAAAATTATGTTAAATAAAGAGGCAACAAATTTCAACAAAATATTTGTACATTTACGCACCTGCATCTCAGAATACAAACATTGCTCAGCGCATTCAATTTAGTAATGAAAAATATCACATTAACACAATGAAAATAGATGCATAAAATGTCTTAACAAAGTTTAGAGACAGCATAATATTGAAGACAAGACATATACATATATAACATATATAATATATATGTAATATTGTTTGAAGATAAAATCCTGAAAAAAACTTCAACTGTAGTGATATATAAACTGTGTGTAATGAGTTTAGACCTAACAGCCCTCTCTCTATTTAACAGCCAAAAGCTTTATTTGATGATTAAGAAAAAGATCCCATTATTATATATATTCAATATAGTACTTGAACACATAACATAGTCAAAGCTATTACAGATGAAATTAAAATAAGAGTATCAGAATTGGAAAGGAAGAAGTTAAATTGTTCTGCAGATGTTATCAGTGCACACTGAACACTGAAAACTTTCACCACAACTCTAAGTGCTAATAAATGAATTTAATAAATTTGCATGGTGCTAATTAACATACAATCATTGGCAAGTTTTGTATATAAAGATGAACTATTAAAAAATAAGAAAATCATCCCCTTTTAAATAGATTTAAATATAGAAACTTAAATAAATTTACCAAAGGTCATAGACATGTACACTAAAAGCTGAAAGACAACTGAAGTAGACATAAATGAGAAGATACTTTGCATAGGATTAAAAAAATGAACACTGCTTAAATGTTCACACTACTCAAAATGAACTACAGACTGAATGTTTCCCTTAAATGAACAATGACAATTTTTAGAGAAACTGAAAAAGTCATTTATGAAATTCACATGGAATGACTAAAGCACAAAATGGTCCTAGGCACAGAGAATCCATCTGGAGACACTCGTCTATCTGCATCCCAGTTCAGCAAAAAGTATGTTGCTGGCATAGGAATTGACTGACATATACAACTGGAAAAATGAGCATGGAACAGATTAAAGGTAATCCCTGCAGTCAATAGGCTTGAATAACTGAATAGCAACATGTAGAAGAATGAAACTGGGGTTTTATCTCACACCATACATTAAAATGAAAGTACAATAGATTAAATCTGTAACCATAAGTCCTAAATTCTAAAATGACCAGAATAATAAAGAAGGCGTAACTTCTTGATGTTGGTCTTAGATATACTATTTTTTAATATGACCTCAAAGCAGAAGTGAAGTAATCAGAATGCAATAGATAACATGTTTGAAATTGTCAGAGAATATAGTCTATTAATTTTAAAAAACATGGATGAGAAGAACCAAAGTAGGAAATTAGATTGCATAAAGCTCAATGTTTTATATAATCAATAGCACAATCATAGAGTGGCAAGATAATCTGGAGAATGGGAGGAAATAGCTGCAAACCATGTGTCTGATAAGGAGTTAATATAAAAAAGACACAAGGAATGAAAGCAATTCAATAACAAAGATAAAAGAAATAAAAAGGTATGCATATATTTGATTAAAAAATTGGGCAAAGGAGCCAATAAAAATATCTTGAAAGAAGGTGTACAAATGGCCAACAGCTCTATAAAATTAATCATCAGAGAATGAGCATTGAAATAGCAATGAGACAACAAACAGCACATACTTGTTTTAATAACTATTACCAGAAAGACAAATGATATCTGTTGGAGAATGATGGACAAAGGAGAAAAGGAAGCACTCATACATTGTTTTTGAGAACCCAATTGAAATAACTAGTACGGAAAGCAATATGGAAGTTCTTTTAAAAATAAAAAATAAAATTACCATTTTACTCAGAAACTGCACTAATAGAAAGACATACAAGGGAAATGGAATCATGGTTAAATCAAACTCTGTTCCAACAGAATGGGAGTGAAGGATGAAGATGATAGTTTTTCAGCGAAAGCTCACAGAGGAATAGGAGGTAAGAGGAAGCCCTTCAAGAGAATGGAAAAATACAATTGATTTATGGCTATAACTAGAGAAAAAAAGAAAAGAGTTAGCCTCCCCAGATATGACATTTATGAGCAATAAGCCTTTTTCACATTAGAAGAATTAAAATTAATGGATCATATTTTACTTTTGTTAGTGATGCTATGACTAACATAGATCCTGCTTTTTTATCACAAAAAGTAGGTAGAAGAGCCAATATTATTTTTTAAAGATTTGGTTAAAAAGAAAAAAGTAACACTCAGAATACAGAAACCATCAGGACATAGGAAAGAGGAATGAACAAGGAACTGAAGGCATGAAGGATGTCCAGACTTCTCAATTCAAATGATCAGCAAGTTGGCAGGATGTCATTTTCAATGTATCTACAAATGCTGTCATATCTTGACCACAGCATGTATGTAGAAAGAGAAAGCAATGCTGAGGGGTGTTTTCCTGTTTTTGGTCTATTCTCTGAACCTCAAAAGACTTCAGTTACTTTCATCTGGAAGATATGTTATTTTTCACCTAACTCCCAATATGCACACAGGTAAGAACTCTTCTGAAATACTTTATCTTAAAAACATTTCTAATATACTAGTCCATGCCAAAGGAAAACCTGATCCTTTCATGCAATTTGTCCTCTTCAATTTTGAACACTTGTAACTGCTGGAAATTTATTTCTAATCTTGAATCCACATCTGTTTCCATATAACTCCCGCATATTTGTACCAGTTCTGCCTGCTGGACCCTAACAGATCAGGCCTGCCTCCTGTTCCACATGACAGCACATCAAATATTTATTGACAGTCCGCATGTCATCAGTGTTTTCTCCAGCTCAATCTCCCTCGGGTCCAAGTGTCTCAGAATCGATGGAGTATAGCAACACAGATGATATAGCCTTCATTTTTCAAAGGCACTAACACCTGTTTCAGATACTAAATGGTAGTAAAATACATAAATTCCTGGTCAGCTTTACACCTGGGGGTCCCTGGCAGAGAGTAAGACAGATGTGCATATGGAGCCGTGCAGATGACTCATCTTCAAAGTCAGAGCTCCATTGTGATGCGTCTGTGACATCTCCACTCTCCCAGCAAGTGAACTTTGTGCTCCATGTGTGTGTTTGTTTTAATCTGCCATTATTAAGGATTCACAATTTTGGATGCAATGAATTTTCATAGATTTCATTTTTTTTGAACCATGAATTTTGAAATATGTTTAAAGATCATGTTCCATCCCAAACTTAAGTGACTTTGAAACTTTCAACAGTGTGCCTTAATTTCTTGGAAATAAAGAGCCACTGAATCTAACTTGAACAGTGTTGAATCTCTCTCCTCTCCTCTTCCCCCCCCCCACTCTTGATTATTTCAGAAGTAGCTTCAATGTCCTTGTGACAGGACAGTATAAAGGAAACATTTCTTATCAGCTTTGAAAGGAAGCGTCACAGGGGTTGATACTGTGATAAGTGCTGACCATTCACTGTTCTTTCAACTTGCCTTTGCACTTTGGATGGTGGCTGTACCCATGTCTTATCCACCAAACTTGAAAACTGTCAGCAAGTGCCATTATTGTTTGATGACAATGTAGTTTCCTCAAGCTTGTGTGCCTTTGACTATTAACGAGCTTTCAATGTCACGGAGAAGAAAAGACCTCAACTTTAACAGGATGAATGTGCAGTTACCCATTATAATGCACATTAAAAGTATTCAGTAGACAAATATAAATGCCCACACATATATTAAGCTGTAAGTTCAGACAACAATTATAATGGCAACATGATTGTTGATGAACTACTAAATTTCTATAAACAAGGGGCTAATAGTGGGCAGTGAATTACAGTATCACACAGACCCTTTTATAATCTGTTTACTTAGCTTTAAGGTGTCATAGGATAGTATTGATTTCTCCCTTCTGAAATCAGGTTTTTGTCTGTGCTTCTATAGCATCACATATTCTGTTTCCTCTACTCTATCAGCTGTCCATTTATGCAATACTTTGCTATTATTTTCCATCTCTTGAAAGGTTTCAAATTAGACTACACCAGAACTTGGCCCCAAGAGATAGTTCCTCTTCTACCCATGTGCATTCTTAAGTGATAGCACAGATCTACACATAAACAGTACATCAGCCATCCTCCAAATTCCATCACAAGATCTCATTCTTTTCCCTAAGATCCCAGCCTTTTATTTAACTCTATAAACTCTTTACACATTCTATTTAAAATATCTAATAAGTATGTCAAGCAAGACACATCCAACTAGAGAAAATGTTTCCCCTTAGGAAAGGGCACACACATCACTAAAGAATGTTCTGAAAACTGAAGTAGTAGTACTCAATGATTTCTATACCCTGCCTGCAACTATTTTATTAGAAAGTGTTGTTACTAGACTTCCACAACTTTCAACTTCTTCTATTGCCATCCCAGGTCTAGTCCTGACCTGTCTTGTCTCTAGAATATATTTCATAAGCAGTATACTTTTAAATACTCTCATCTTACACAATCTATTTCTCATACTGAGAGACACTCCAACCCTTTATGAAGGCAACTTGGAGCAGGCCACTATGCTGCCTGCTATTCTTGCATTTATAAAAACATGAACTATAACCTCACATGCCACATAAAGCCCCATGTCACGTGGCTTCTGGTCGCCTCCCTGACTTTCCACACTTCTCTCACTTTATGTGCTTCAGCCACACCGACTTCCTTGTACATGCTGGAGATCATTTAGCCTGAGCAGCTCTGTTCACTGTCTCTTCACTACAATTGTGACCTAAACCTCTTCTGAATTGGTTACTGTCCATCATTCAAGTTGCCACTTCATAGAAGCCTAAGAGTATCCAAGAGGACAGTCTTCTCGGATTCCTGAATAGAAACAAACAAACAACAAAAAAAACCAGATCGACCTACTTACTGCATTTTCATCATAAACTTGCACCAAAGCAATTGACCTCTTTCAGGACATGGTCAAGATAAGCAGAAGGTCTAGACACATCCTTTATTAGGAGGATCAGACTCTATGACGGGAAGACTCTTAGACAGAGTTGCAAAACCTTAGACTGTATACTTTAGTCAATAACAAACTCATCTAACATTTCTCCCTTTCTCCTACATTCAGAATCATGCTTAGATCAGGCCTGTCAGCTCTTCTGGCTCGGTCCATACCCTTCCTTCTTTAATCCCACACAGACCATTCATTTCTTAAAACTCTTGCACCCTTACCCTTTTCTTCAAGTGTACTCCTTGGAAGACCCAGATGAAAACAACAAAGATTTGTACTGAACATTAATAATATATCAAGGGTGGATAGCAAAATCAAATTCATTACATCACCATTTCATTCAGCCCCCATCAGTAATGCCTTCATTTTGTATAGAGAATCATTGACATATATGAGGGGTTCCAATAAACACATTGAAAGGATTTGCCTTCCAATTCTTAAGATTTTTTTGCCATATTTTATCTACCACTTGCCTGTTTTATACCAAGAAGGTCATTGAGATGTCAAAAAGACTGAAAAGTCCTTCAGTTCTGCATCCTAATTTCTGTTCTGAGGGCTTGTACTTCAGTTGTGTCTGACCCAGAGGCCATGCATTTAGCTGGGAAGGACAGAATGCTTAGCATTTTTATGATCCTTGCCATTCCTCTCTGGCAGCAGTACACACACTCTTACATTATGCAAATGCATTGCCTTCTGAACTCTCATTATTTTAGCGAACCAAGTCTACCAAAGGTCAATGACTTTGTCAGCAATAGGGTGCACCCAGCCAGCGTGACAGGTCTGGATTTGCAGCCCATTAGCAGCACTTCTCAGTAGAAGGCTGGGCTCCTGACTCCATGTCTCTTGGAGGTGCAAATGCATGCTCACTTCGGACCATCCCAAAAGAATGTCCTTTTCTTCATGCTTGAAAGCTGGATCTACCTACATCTCCAGATACCTGACAGAATCACTGCTGGTTGTTTATATCATCTTATTAAAACATTACAGTAGAATCCGCCACTTGGATATCTTTATTGTATTAACACGCTGCTTTTCCATTCTCCTGGAGACCACAAACTCCAGAAAGACTGAAGGTACAACCTTAAACTCTCAGACCACAAAATATACAAAGCCACAAAATTTCTCAGTATTAACTCTACATGATATACATGCACTTTTTTCTGAGATTCCAATGTGGGTTCCATCATTTTTAAACAGTAGAGGGGAGACCAATCTGTCCATATAACATCCAAACAGACTTTGTATCATGTTCCCATATAAGTTTTCTTCTTACATTTTACACTTACGTGTGCTTTCATTTGACACAAGTATAGCAGGAAACTATCTGTTGAAATTAATGAGGAAAAATACGAAGAAAAGTCCCATATAGTTAAAGACAAATACATGTCATGGTTTTAAAATATTGCTAGGCTGTATCTGAGTGTTGGGGTCTTCTCTAACCAAAAATTAAAAAGATTGTTTAAAAAAGGGTATTTTATACGAATAAGCTTAAAAGTAGAGGGAAGAATAGGAATAGAACATAGCAATGAGTGGGGGTCAGCCTCCAGGTTGCCAGCTGACTACCATCTAACTACCAGCCCCTATCCCCTCCATGACGGGGACATATATGCTCAGCACATCCAAACCCAAGTGAACAAGAAAGAAAGCAGAAATCACAAAACTAAAAACAACAATCAACTATAATTCAGAATACCAATGACTCTGCAATACTCTCCCGGAACCAGACCAGCCAAACCTCTCCCAGAAAAGGGCAGTAAGACTGTAAAACCTGAAGATGGGCAGGTCCACCACTGGCCAAGATACTCCACTCAAGACCTGGCTGTAGGAGACTTGACTTTACCTCACCTGCACAATGCCTGATATGTCAACAAACACTCATAGACTAGCCAGGACCTCATGGGAGATGGTTTTAGACAGTAACATCCTCAGAGGCAAGGGATTAGATAGATATAGAGGTTCCCATATTAGTGCGCAGTCCAAGACGGGGCCCCAAGCTATGCCACAGAGTCCTGAACTTTGGGGGAACTTTGGGGCCCATATAAGACAGGAGAGTGTGAGGGAGCACATGGGAAACACCAAGAGAAAGGAGGGAAGAAAGGTAGGGGGGGCAGAGAGGGAGGAAAGGGAATAGAGAAGGAAAGACAAGGGTACAGAAAGAGGAAAGGGAGAGAGAAGGGGAAAGGAGAAGGAGTGGGGTGAGGATACCTACTCATTGAGCTTGCATAAGTAGGTAAAATTTTAAAAAATTAAAGAGGTACAAGAAAGTCTCAACAATCCAGATAAGTAATATTTGATGTAATATTAAAAAATCAAGATCAAGGCCAAAATATGCTTAATAAATAAAATATCTAATTTAAGATAAAGATGGAATGCAATTTAAAAAAATATTGAAAGTGATTTTCAAGTGGTTTAATGTATTGTATTATTCTTTTCTTAATATCCATTGGTTAACCATTTTTGTTATCTTTGGTGTTTCTCTATGCTTTCTTTCTAAAATCTGTTTTAACTATGAAATATCACTATTCTGAAATTCAACCTCATTTGTTTTTCTATGATGATCTCACAGGAAAGAGAATTCACTTGTGTGGTGTTCCCTTCTACAGGAAAACAAATGTGAAATGTGATTGAGGTTCATTAGACATCCCATATCTGTATACTCGTTTGGTTTCTGCAGAGGAACTAGAATCCAGATTTACTGATTTTTCAATTAACTTCTTATTCTGTACTCAAAATGGAGATGTCTGTCCAACATAGTGTACTCAAATGGGTTCCTAATAAGGTAGTTCATGTCCAATTTACCACAGGAAGTCAGCTTAGAAATTCTGAGGTTTTATCTTCCTAGAAATGTACAAACTGTCATGGGAACATTTTAAAACTAAGATTATAATGCATTCTTTATTGTTGTCTATCTTTATCTCATCCCCCCTCCTCTCACTGAGATTTCTTCCCAATAAGTTTCCCTCCTACGTCAATCCCCTTTGCTGTGTATGTGTCCTGCTGAATCCAGTAAAGGCAACCTGTATCTGGGTGCCATCTGAAGCATAGGCAGTGTTTCCATGGGAACACTACTGATGCACAAGAGACCAACTCCTCCAGTCAAATCTACTGTCACTCCAAGAGAGGTGGCCCCCCCTGATTTCCTCCTTCGTTGACTGTGGTAATGATGCTAAGCCCAGTCTTGCATAGGATCTTGTGCACATGAACTTGGCTATGTGCATTCAGGAATATATTGCTTTATGACTGGGAGGTAGGACTGTTTGATGATGACCCTTCTAATCTGGTTCTCACATATTCTCTGTCCTCTCCTCCATTGTTAAGCCTCAACTTTGGGGTCTGGAACAGGGAGTCTTCAAATATCCTGTTCATGTTTGAATATTCCTCCATCTCCATTGTGATTCCCTATACTGACCAGCTCCTATTTTGAGATGTCCTCCTGGATGCAAGCTGAGAGTTGCACTAACTAACCTATGGGCTTAAGACTGAGCTTTTGGAAAGTGGTTACTCCTTTTTTTTTTTCCCCTTGGCATTAAGGGGTTTATTTTCTTTAACATTTTTTATTATTATTTCTGCTCATACAAACTTAGTAAGTACACCGGTTCCCTGTCTCCCTTATCCTCCCCCCAACCCCCCTGCTCCCCCTCCCCTCACCCCTCCCTTCTCATCCCCCAGTGCCTCCCCCCCAATCCCCAGAGAATCCTCTCCGATGAGGTACATGGACCCAGTGGCATTTCCCTGAACCCTTTCCTGTGTTCCCCTTAAGCATAGGAACACTACTGTGGCTGTCAATCCCTTGCCTCCAAGGATCTTGGTGCCTTTAGCAGATGCTAGACTTTGTGGGGTCAATAGTGTGTTGGACATTGTGCAGGGCACGCAAAGTCCAATTATGATTGCTTCGGCCCTAACTTGTGTGGAGTATCTTGCATATCATTGCTCCTCCCATCCTTGTGCTCTTACAATCTTACCACCCCCTCTTTCGCAAATTTCCCTGGGCTTCAGGATGGGGAGAGATTAGGCTGGCCTAGTTCTAGGTGGTTGATATAGAGTCTCTGAAGTTCTGGATCATAGTTTGTTGATTTTCTTTTGCAGTTTTGCTGCTCCTGCAATGCCCTTCACTCCATCCTGATGGGCATTGTATGTCACCCCCTGGCCAGAGACAAAAAGCTGTTAAACTAGAGTCTTGTTATAAGAGCACATTCAAAGGTAGATGTAATAAAAGTAGGAAACCACAGTGAAGGAGGGGTCAATCACCCATTTGCAAAATGGTTACTTTTTATCTGCCAGACTATATGCCCTCCCCTTCTGGTGAGATCATACCCCCTCAGTTGTAAATGATCAGGAATGAAAGTCTGTGAACTTAACCAGGTGTCTCATTACTTACTTGCAGTCCTTGATGGAGGCCTGTTTTCTCTGCTGTAACATGGTCCCCTCTCTCTTTGTTTCTGGTGTGGCCCTCCAACCCCATCTCATCGCTTATATTAAGTGAAGTATCCCAGACCCAGAAAATTAAGCGCCGTATGTACTCCCTAATAGGTGGCTCCTAGTACCAAATCCACCCAGCCCACCTAGAGACACTCAAAGATAAATCTTTGTAATACCTACAGTAATTTCAAGGATTATGAACAGGAGGGATGGGGTAGAAAGTGGTTACTTCTGATCAGGAAGGAAATTTCTGTCTCTAAGTTGTAGGAGACCCATTTGAAGCTAAACATATAGGAACATTGAAGATATCTTGCAAACTGGGAAAGGAGGTTTCAGGAATATACCCAGAAGCAAAGAGCTCTGGAAATCCTTGAGACATAATAAGCATATCAGTATATACACAAGATATACAGATAGAAAGGTGGGAGATGCACAGAGTATAAAGCGTGAGGCTCTTGAATGATTTCGGCGAAGAAATACTGACTAAGCAAAATGGACCCCAGTGGACTGGTGCGGACACAGAAAAGATTGGCAAGGCAAAAGATTGGGTCATTTTTCAAGAGTCTCCATTTCTCTCTGGCTTTTGATCACACACATTCTAGCCACCAGTATTTATGTGCTTTGGCTGCAGTCAGTGGCACATTGCTTGTGCCTTCTATTCAAAAATTGAAGTCACATCAGGAAATGTAGGCTTTCTAAGCATAGAGACAGGAAAGAAACAGGCACTTGTGGGTTAGTTTTTCATCACTGTGAGAATAAACTTCAAGGAGAAGAAGTTAGTTCTATTTCATTGGACCTGAAGTGAGGCATAATATCATGGTCATGGGTGCATGTGATAGAAAAGCTAACTCACAGAGAAAGAGAGAGAGAGAGAGAGAGAGAGAGAGAGAGACAGGGAAATGTACCTTTCAAGGTATATAGAAAAAGTGACTGAATTCCTCCAATCTAGTTACACCTGCCAATCAATTCATTATATTATTCATCCATCAAGGGATTCATGCCTTGATTAGATCAGAGCTCTTAAGATTCAACCACTTCCTAATGATTAAATGCACCACTTAGGGATTTTTACCATGCATGAGCCTTTGAGAAACACTTGATATCTGCTCCACTTAACTTTACGTTTGCTGCTGCAAGACAACACTCAAACACAACCTGAGAGAGAAAGGGAGATTTATTAGGCTTAGGATTCCAGAGGAGATACAGTCCATCATGGTCCAAATTGCATGGCAGAAAGCATGGCTGGAGGCAGAAGCACAAGGCCAGTTCAGGTCACCACTGTCATTCTGAGAGGCAGAGGCAGCAAGAGCCAACTGACAGCAAACAGAACCAAACTCCCAAGACTCAAGGCTCACCCCCGTGTGATATCCGTTCCTCTGGCAAAGCCCTATCTCTCTCAAAGGTGCCACAACCTTCCCCAACATCAGTTAAGAATTCAAACACCTGTAGGGGTCAAAAAGTTCCCATTTAATGCATGACAGTATCTAAGCCATAGGTACTTGATGCTCAGAGATGCTCTGGAATGTGGCTCCTATATGAAGACAGAAGGACTGTCACATAGACCAGTAGGGAGGAAACAGGACCATGGGAATAAGCAAGAGCAAACCACGTGATAGAAAACCAAGTAGAACCGGTGGTAGGTTCTGAGGGCAAAACCTGGAGGGGTTGAAAACCACAGATGGGTGACTGTGAAGTAACCATCTCATCGTTCACCTCCCACGCCTCACGTCTGCAACACAGGAACCACCAATGTCAACGTACAGCAGACCAGATCCAGCAGAGGCTGAGGCTCTGAAGCAGAGTCACTCTCACAGGGTTTCAAGAGCCTACACATGACATGCAGACTGTTGCCAGGAGGAAACACGTGGATGGAGATCAAACCTCCGGGAAGAAATCTATGTCTTAATATCCCAGAGAATGTAGGCCAGTAACTTAGGGATTTAAATTGGTGTTTAAGCCCCACAGGGCAGGAGGAAATCCAATGTACTCCAGAACCAAATTACAAGGTAGTAAGGTTCCATTTACATAAATACATGGATTAACTGATCCAAGAATGGGGTTCAATTGTCACCTTTGGGAAAATCAAATCTGTCATATTAATAACAAGGGTATTAAGATGATCCTGCGATTCAAATGCTAATCACAATAAGGGCTTTTCTATGTGTTATCAAGCAAAATAAAACATTTTTCTAATAGACAGAGTCTGCAAACTTCCTAATACCTCTTGAGCCTTATTAAAAGTGTTCACACATTTAAATAAAATTAAATGCTGGCATAATCACCCTGAGCAGATTGCTTGACATGCGAGGTGGCTTCCCCCAGAGTCACATCCAGCAGTGACATGGGGGATTTCATGGTCCTTTGTCTCTTGTGACATCAAAGATTTGGAATTTACTGATATAGTGGTTTAATGGTCTGAAGGCCACGTCCACGCGGTCAGCATTTTCTCACATTGGCTGAGTCACTATCGCTGAAGTAAGGATATTAAAAAGCAAATGTTAACGTCCTAGAGGAAAGATGATTTTCCGCAGACAAGGCTGCCAAGCTCTTTATCTGAGTAGCACTGTGGACCTTTTCTTTTAGCAGAGTTCATCTCCAGTCATTCAACCATCTTGGAAACAAGTCAGGGTGACATTAGGCTTTACAGCTCCATACCTCAGCCAACACAGGAAGAACCAGATTGTGCTCCACATTCTAAGCTTCTTAAAGCATCGGTTCCACCTCCTTGCCTACTTGAACATTTCACGGTGTCCTACACAGTCCTGTGGCATTATTTTCCTTCTGTATAAAGTCTATCCACCTAGACAGTAAACATTTACTAAGAAACCTCCAAACATCCAGTCGCTGTGGCTTAACGTGGCAGAGGTAGATGCCTTCCAACTCATGTGCAACCCAGCTGACTTATTGTTGGAATCCAGGTCTTTCCATCTTGAATTGTCACAGTATCTAAAGGCTTTCCCACTGTTCTCCACTGATAGTTCAGATTCACTGAGCCCTGCAGTAAAGGGCATAAATAGAAGCAAATGTGAAAGGACTAACTCTACTACTCTACTACATAAAATGACTGGCTTTAGTTCTACTTACAAGGTGAGATTTCAAGTTTGTGAAGATGATCTGTGACATCTTTCACCCCACTGCTTGCCAGTGTTGTCATCTTATCTGGCTGGCTAGAGGGTGTCTCTTCACTCCCTCAACTTTCATATGCATCCCTCCCAAAGGTGCACTCTCAACCAAAAAGGATGACCTTCCCCAATAGAGAGGATCCTTCTTCAGTCAAAGGTATATGAATAACCCTGCTCTCCAGCCAGAACTTCCAAACAAGCTCTCTCGAAAGTAAGATTTTTATAAGATCAAATATACATCATGATAGACTATGTTTTCAAAGTGAAAGAGAATTTGTTTCACCAAGAAAGACACATGTTTCATCTGTCCATTACAGGGAATGCCTGCTCTTTATCTCACCTCTGGAACTGGAGCTGAATGTCTGCTTTCTGGTTCCTCCTGAGTAGAATGATACATGCTTTAAAAGTCAGGTATTAAACACAGACAGGTAACAAACATAGTGGGAGAAGCAACAGAGATATAGTGTGAAAGTTCTACTCTTCTGGCTTCTTCTTTGCATCTATTTTAGTCTAAAGAATTCCCTAGAGCATCCCACTAGCCTGGTATTGCTCTTATAGGCTCACTCAAACATAAGGTTCATTAAGGACTTCATTCTAAGGGAAATAAACAATAAAACTATGAAAATTAAATTTAGCAAAAAATTAAGCTTTAAAATTGTCTAATATGGGGCTGGAGAGATGGTTAAGGGGTTAAGACTCTGTTTCACAAGCAGAAGGTCCTGAGTTCAGATCCCAGGTCCCATATAAAAACGTCAGGTGGAAACCGTGGCAGCCTGCACTTTTGGCCCTGGTGGGTAGAGCCTGGGAAATCCTAGAGCGAAGTATGAAGGAGGTAGAAGCAATTCACAATGATTCCGGACGTCACCCTTAGTCTTCCACAGGGACTCTCTCTCTCTGTCTCTCTCTTTCTCTCTCTCACACACACACATACACACACACCTGCATTAAATTAAAAAATGTCTAATTTGTAGCAATAGCAATGAAAATATGGATTGTCTTTAACCTAATCATCCTTTCAATAAATGTTTATGCTAAAGAAATTATCCAATGACAACAAAATATACAAATATGCATGTTCATAATAGTGTTAACTACAATAGCAAAAAAAATACAGAAGAAATACCCGGATACCAACTGTAAACTCACATTTACTTGCTAGGCTCTAACAAACCTTTTAAAACAATATCAAGTTGCTACATGGGAAATGTTTATGTCATCTTTTAATGCAAATAAAACCCCAAAATATTGCTTTTAAATAGACCAATATATATTATATTATAAAGTAAGGGAGCTCTTTTATTGAAATGGTGAAAATGACAGATAATTCCTTGATTTAAACATCTTTTTATTTAAAAAATGCTACATCAACTTCTCAGTAATTAAACCATCTGTATGTGTGAAGGAAAACATTCCATTTATTTTTCACTTAAAAGATGTCAGATAATTCACTAGCATATTATCTAAAATTTTCTGTTTCAGTCATATATTATTCCCTTCTACTTCTTTGCACCCACTTAAATGAAGTCCACAAATCTCTTCCAGGTGTTTCGCATCAGCGCCAGCTCCCTGGAATCCTCAAATTCCTTAGATCCTCCCATGGCAGAGTCCTGATCAGGACAGAAAGCCCAACTCTAGGAGACGCTGGCTTCCTGTAGAGTTATGATTACAGCCTTTCATGACACCTAGAAGATCTTTAACTCCAGCAATAACAGGAACGAACACATGTTACATGTGTGCTCCTTAGTCACATACTGCCCTCAATAATGGGGTTTCCTATTTCTTATGTTCTTCAACCCAACCTATCATTCCATACTTTTATATCTGTCTGTATTTATTTTCAGACGTTTTCATGATCTTTCTACCAGAGGTCTAAATATACTAAAGTCTCTCACATCCTTAGAAACAGTCTTCCCCTTATCATTTAAGTTTCTAACATTCTTGGAAAGAAACAATCTTTCCCAGACCATTTTTAAAAGTTGGGCTATCAATGATTCATCTTTCCTACATATTGATTGTTTTATTTATCTGATCTGCTATAGACAGCGTTTAACATATCCCAAACAGTTGGAAAAGATTATATTATTAAATCTTTTTTTAACTAAAATACCACTGAACAAGTCAAACTTTCCATGACCTGGACTGATTTTCTTCTATGGAATCTTGAACATGTTCAAGACTTTATTTTATATAGTACAGCATATTACATGATTAAAGTACCACTTTAATAATAGTCCAGACACAAAAGGAAACACAAGATGTATATAGCTGGTGGCTTTCTTCATTTATAGCCTCTCATAAGAAAACATGCCCAAGAAAGCAAGATACTATGACTGTGACTTGTCAGCAAGCACAGGTCTGAAAATCACAAGCACAGAAAGTTGTAGGAAATATAGACAGAAAAACATTTGATGTACTTGAGGGGATTTTACTTAAGTTTACATTTATTCACTTATCTCATGTATGTTTGTTTGTGGAGGGGCAGCAGTAGTGTGTACCATGTCCGATGACAGCTTGTGGGAGTTGTTTCTCTCCTTCTGCCATCTGGGTTTCAGGACTCAAACTGAGGTCATCGAGATTGCTTGTAAGTGACTTAACCCACTGAGCCATTTTGCTGGTTCAGGGAAAAATTTAAATATAAGCAATAGAAAATATCAACCAAACTTTATAAGGAGCAAATATATCCTCCCCAAATTAAAAAAATGTAGTATTAAAACTGAAAAGATAGGAAATAGAAGAGTTGAGGTATATAAAATGTGATTGAAGAGGTAAACTATGAAATTATACAAAATGTAGCACAAAGAGATGGGGAACATGATAAAGAGTTTAGAGATAGGAAGAGAGAAGGACATGTCTGGAATGTATTTAAGCTGATTGCAGAAGAAGAGATAAGGCATCTAAAGGAGCTATCTTTTGAAGACAATGGGTTAGACTTTTCTGGAATTCAATGAAAATCAGTAGCTTCAGGAAAATCATATCTGCTTTGTAACTTAATGAATTTTTAAATACCAGCAATAAGGAAATGACTGTAAGAATTTCCATAGAAGAAGCACAGCTTGCTTGGAAAGCAGCAACTAATGGAGGGAGAACTGATTTCTGAACTACAAGAAGAAAAGGCAGAATAGAGTAGAACAAAGTGTTCAAAGTCTGAAAGGCAATATCTGTAGAAATGCATACTGACTGAATACATCTAGGAAGAATAAGGTATGATGAGTCCATTTTCTGACAAACAAAAGTATAAATTACAGCCAAAATCCTATCTTCCATACTATGGGCAGTGGTATAGATTGCGCGTCAGTTCAGAAAGAAGTTTGATATTACTCAGTCTAGTACAATGAGACATACACACTTTCCCCCCATTTTCACGTATATATGTATATGGAGTGTATGCATATGTATGTGCATGTTTGCATATCTGTGGGCACACAACTGTGTGTAAGTGTGCATGCATTTGAGGGTGCAAGCATGTAGAGGCCCAATGATAATATTAGGATTCATTATTGATTATTCTTCCACTATACTGTTTTGAAGCCAGGTCACTAATTAAAAAGCCGGAGCTCATCTACAGTGTCCAGTGGTGTAGCTGGCGAACTTACCCTGGGGATTCCCAGGTAGTATCTTCCAGGGCTAGAATAACAAGTAGACCGCCCACCCCCTCCTCCCAGCATTTTGTATTTAGGGATCTAAACTCTGATCCTTTTGCTTTCTGGGCAAGCACTTTAACCATTTCCTTAGCACACAGATCAAATAAAATTTGATCCCAAATTTTATTTGCCCACATGACCCCTAGAGAAAACTGTTAATGTGTATCAAGAGACATGTGTTATTATATTCCTAGTTCTATTGTAGGTAATAACCTATCACACTGAAACCAAACCAAACAAACAAGCAAAAAAAACCTGTGCTGACTCTGTGAGCTGCCTCCATCCTCCCCTTAACAACATGTTTAAGTGCCTTCTTTTGCTTTGATGTTTACATTTATCAAGTTTCTTGATTCTCTCTGCTTTTATCGTCAAATGCCATCTGAAGATATTATCCCAAACTGACCAAATTTATACAAACCGGGAATTCCCTTTAGGATATTCAGTGCTAGGCCTTAGGATATTTACTGCTGGACTTATAGAAGATGCTCAAGGAAAATGAAAATTATGATGACCTTGGGGGGGAGAGAGAGAGAGAGAGAGAGAGAGAGAGAGAGAGAGAGGCGGGGTGCTTTCAGATCATTTTAATTTCTCTAGAGGGAAATACTAAAATAAGCAAAGTCTAAATGACAGGACGAAGAACTGATGAGGAAACTAAATGCTGAAGTAGCTGAATTCCAAGGTCGCACCTGAGTCTAACGTCTGCTTCTACAGTCAGGGCTAGAAGCCCCTTCTGCCGGGACAGTGGTCGCCAGTATCTCTGCTTCCTGCTCATTCCTTCAGTCTCCCATTTCTTTCTGTGCTTAGTGTCTTCCTCTGTTCCTTTTGCTCACAGCCAATGCACGCATTGAAGTGCAAGTGGTCCCTACAAGACAACTTTCCTTGCTTTCTGTTGGGCTTGTGAAATCATTCCACTAAATGAATCAATCATTGACAGCCAGTGGTCGCATTTCCTTGTTCCCTGGAAGACAGGCAGCCATGAGTGGCTGTGAGTCATTTAAGGACTCTGTTACTGGCTTTGGTAAGACCATGGTGGTGGTAGAGGTTTTCAACAGAAAATATTTGTTACACAATACAGAGCAATGCGTTAAGATTCTCTTTGGCAGTGGATAAATAATGCACAAAGATACAAGACTTCTTTAGTCTAGTTCTCAGGAAAACTATAACATCCTTGTCTTATTGAGTGCATCAAAATCAGCAACACACATTTCCACAGTGCTCTTACCGAGGGGTAAATTTGCCCAAGTTGAGCAAAAAAGTCTTTATTGAGTGTTTAATGAACATTCACTAAGGAAGTAAAAATATAGGCTAAATACAATTTTTAGTCTTTTCCCTTACCAATGTAACAGTTATCTAGGAAAGAAAACACTATTATATCCATCACAATATAAACAACACAAAAGACAACTTGATTCCACTGCTGACACTCTACGATGAATCAAACATTCTCTAAGCACTGGACACATCAAGACTGGCATGTATAATATCAATGACTTGTGCCTGCACTTCAAATGGCGGCCAGGATTTGCCTATTTTCATTGTCTTTCACAGAACTGAAAACAGTTCTTTGAGCAGAGTAGTGCTCAATCAAAGTGTGCTTCAGAAGATAATGCCGTGCTGTATGTGTGTAGGAGAAACTGCTTGCATGTCAGAGAGAAGTTCTAAAATGCAAACTGAAGTTAAGGACACTGGATCGCACAGAGCCAAGCATAATAAGTTATATAAATTTCAGTTTCATAACTCATTGATACAATGAACATCTGACCCTGGTGGAGGAAGGCATGTGACTTTGAGGTTGATCAGCCCCACCCTGCTTCCAGAAGAAGTCTGCTCTTGCAGTTGGCAGTTTTGTAGCCTCCTCGGTGGACATGACTTAGGATATCTCCAGCTTCTGCCAGCCAGTCATGGCTTTCCTGCCATAATGCACTATATCTTCCTCTGGAATCATAAGTTTAGTAAATCTCCATTTCTCCCCTTTTACGTTGCTTGAATCGGAGTGTTGTCTTATAGCAACAGAGAAGAGTAACTACTACAAACAACTTGTAAGAGAAAGGGGTGTATTCAGCTCACAATTTCAAGCTGCAATTCATCATGACGGGGAACACTTATCAACCCCAGGAGACAAAAGAACAAATGCTTTATACTTACTTCCTTGCTTGCCTGCTTGTCAATGCTCAATTAGCTTTCTCTCTTACTCTACCTGTCCACAAAATGTTCCCCTCAACTATGGGTTGGATCTTCCCATATCAGTTATGCAGCCAAGACATTCTCCTTTTGGCTTGCCCCGAGACTTGTCTTAACCAGACGATTACTCATGGATAAGCTCAAAGACCTTTCTCTTAGCTGTCAGGTTAATGTTTGAGACCAATCATCATAGCACACTTCATCTGAAATTGCATTAAGTTCACGACAACTGTCTCTACAATATTAGCATCCCCCTACCCCACTGAGTTAAAGCTTCTTGCATTTGCCTTACTCAGCTGTAGCTGGACTATGTGCTGTCAGAATGAATTAGCTTGCAATATAGGCTTACAGAATTCCTTAGATGATTCACATACCTTCACTATGGGAAAATGAACAATCATATCAGCTAGAGCCATGTCATGAGGATCATGTCCTAAGGATACCCATCCACTGCCCACCCCCATACTATCTGGGTGAAGCATTTTCTCAGGGTGGAGGGGGCAATATGTGAAGCTGAAAAGGGAAAAGAAGCAGGACTATTCTCCGGTTGCCTCAGAACGCACCTGGTATAGCAGATAAATCAGAGTGGGCACACTGAGCTCCAAGCCATCTATTCTACAGGAAATCAAGGACTCCACTTTCTCTCCTGAGGTCTTGAGTGGTTTATGCATCTCCTTGTTGTGGTGAGCCATTTAAGTTTGTCGGTACAGTGGTTACTGCTTTTTATAATAACACTCTTTACCCTTCAATGAGTGCTATTACTCTCTTGGGATAGAAACCGGTTTATTACATCTTGAAAGATCTTGCTTCTCAGAGATTCAATATTCTTTGTTTAAATCTCCAAACTTTCAGTAGTCCATCAGATATGAACAAAGAACAAGGGATCAGGTATTTTATACCAGGGTCAGACAAAGGTCACTGGCTTATAGACAATACCAAGCATAATCCTTACAACATTGACTGAGACTTTATTATTGTCCTTTTGTAGTTAAGTCACCTGAAATAATATGAGATTAAGAGAGTTGCTCAAGAAATTCTAGATTAAATCAGCCACAAAACTTCCAGTCAAGTTGTATAAAATCCAACCTCATGTTTTTTACCCAAAACATTCTAAAACCTCTTTCTCCTTAAGTGACCTGAGTAGTGCCAGACTTACATAGACACACTCAACTTTCTTTCTTTCTTTCTTTCTTTCTTTCTTTCTTTCTTTCTTTCTTTCTTTCTTTCTTTCTTTCTTTCTTTCTTTCTTTCTTTCTTTCTTTCTTTCTTTCTTTTTCTTTCTTTCTTTCTCTTTTTTTCTTTGTGTGTGTGTGTGTGTGTGTGTGCGTGTGTGTGTGAGTGTGCGTGTGTGTGTGTGACGGTACTTGAGTTTGTTTGCCTAAGGAGGCCCAAGGGTATCTTCAGGAGTCACCCTGGGTTACTCTACCTTCTTATGCTTTGTTCTGGGATTTTCCAGGCTCTAACTTCCAGGGTCAGAATTGCCAACTACTTCTATATCTGATCCTCATTTTTATGTGTGATGTGGAATCTGAACTCAGGTTCTTTCAATTTCGAGGCCAAGACTTTACCCCTTGAGTTATCGCCTCAGTGTATACATTCAGCTTTCTTAAAGAACACTTACAGAATTTAGCTCTGAGAGCTTCGCTAAGGAATCAATCAGCATTTCACTGGGAAAAGAAAAATGTTTGCTTATTGTATATGCATATGTCTTTGTGCATATATGCTAAGTTTGAATGTATGATATTATATATCTTTCTAGATTTTCAAATTGTCTGAAAAATGCTGACACAATATATGCAATACTTAAAACATTTACATGCATTTTTAATGATTTTAAGAGTTTATAGGGCTCTTCAGTCCCTGGAAATTAAGTGAATAGTATCACCACTGTTCATTAATTCAGCAATTCCCAAAACAACATGGAATGTGAACTTTACTCCCTTACTCAAATAGAAATTCAAAATCTTCCTGACTGAGCTGAATAGTATTTCTGCTAACTCTGAGAGAGAATTGAACCCTTTCCTCTCAATTCCATCTGGAATGTTCTTTTCAACGAGATTAATGGATTCAGCTAATGGGTCACTTTGTCAGTATCTAATTATTTAATAGTAAAACAAAAAATATTCTTCCACTTCTCTTTGTAGTAACTGCAGTTAACTGAAGCAAACATTTCAGTGGAAGATATAATAAAATGGGTGTTTTGCCTTTTCTAAATAAAGATAGGGCTATTCTATGAGGTATGATTCTGAAATGGCCACATTTGGATGGATTCACTCATTACAGCATGTCTACAAGTTAAATTTTATATTCTCCCCAGCAACTGAAGACGCTATTGTGATTTTTCTCCTTATGTACTTGACTGTTCATTACATTATGTATTAATTGATGTGGGCGGAGTGAGCAGATGCATATTAGCAACTCTATTTTATACTCTTTAGGATTTATGCCTTATAAGAAATTAGATCCCCAGAATACAGTAGCTTGCCTTTTATGTTCTACTTTTGTTTCCTTTAGTTTCCCTGGAAATACACCTCTAAATAATCAGACATAAAGAGAAGGAAGACTATGGCATCCATGAGTGCCTGTGATTCACACAGATAGCTCCTTTGTGTTAGCTGCAAAAATGTTACTTAGGGTGTGATGAGCCAGAAAAAAGTACAAAATAAAACTAGAAGAACCACAGACAAAATTTCAAGACAGTATAACGGAGAAGCTTGGCTATGGTCTGGAAATAAAAATAATGTTTAAGGAAGAAAAAGCAAAGTAAAGAATTCAGAGAAACACATGACCAAGAACTATGCCTCCTAATAGAAAAACTCATAACTTTCAGAGCATCAGATATCTGGAAGCAACATTCTCCTGCATGCCCATGAGAATGCACAGTGTAAAACAGCAGGGGAACATCCCATTATCCTGTAGCCATTTTGAGAGCATTCTGGACTAAAGCCTCAGCAATTTTAATAAAGTCCTCAATTGGGCTGAGATGTTTCGAGTCAGCTTTTGGAAGTGTTGAATAGTCAAAAATAATAACTTGCATCTCCCGAGAGAGAAACACAGAGTATGAGCCTCAGCTCCTGACACCAGAAGAATGATTGAACTCATAAATCTTTGGAAGTGGCCCTAGAAAGACTGTTTCCAACAAAAGAGACATATTCCCTGACACAGAACAAGATCAACTTTGGGATGGCGAGATGGACACAGATACGGAAAGGAAGACACTCTCACGATGGTTTCCTCAGAGATGGAGAAAGCTTGGGATATTAACATGTCAAAAGCCTTCTGTCCTGTTTATGTGTCTAAAAGACACTCAAATAAAATGTTGTTATTACAAGCCTTATATCACAGTATCTCATTCTATTTTCAGTACTCCTAGGAATCAGAATTTCTCCCTGTAATGACTAAAAAGCAGTGATAAATGTTCATTGTACCACAATGAATACTAGTTAACAACAGAATGCAGAATGATAACTTCTACAAATTCTCTTAAAATATTACTATTGTAAATAGCTCATGTTTCTTTTCACAGTTTATAAGCTTGCTATATAAAACACCAAAGATGAAGATTCCTAGCTGTTAAAGCCAGAAACCTAGCTAATCCTCCCAAATTATAATAAGGTGGACAAAACTATCACAGATCGCAAGACCCTGAAATAGAACCAAGACCACAGACAAACTGGAAGCACACCTTGAGTAGGGATGCTAACAGCCCAGAGGATTTATACCTTAGCACCCGTTTGGTCACAAGACAAAATTCTGACAGAAGTAGGCAAGTCTGTGAACAAGCTTTGCTGTGAGAGATGGCTACCTTGATTAGGAACAGAACTTGGATGAGTTCTACCTCTAGTATCATTTATAAGAAGATAATTTAGTGCTAAAACAACTTTTGTAAGCCTGAGCTTGAAGTTGTTTTAGAGGATGCACTAGACTGACAAAAGAAAAATTAAACATTTCCTTTCACCACTTATCGATATGAATTTCAGCTTCCTCTGACTCTTAATGTATTGGTAGACTAAACAATATCCCCTTTCTGTATATCCATGCTGCTTATCCATGGAAAGATACTACTTCAATCTGTCTTCATGTTGCTGATAAATATAAAACTAAACAACTGAAAGGAACAAAGGGTTTTATTCTAGCTGATTTTCTACAGTTCATAGCTCACTTTGACAGCAGGATCCTGGGACTGAACTCAGGTTATCAGTCTTAGTATATAGATCTATATCCAATGGCCCACAATCACTTGAAAATTGTATACATTTGTATGTGAAGAATGCATGTACACATGCTTGCAGGTTTACCTGTATATGGCCAGACATGTGTGTACATGTGTAGACTTGAAGAGACAGAAGGAAAGAAAGAAGGAAGGAAGGAAGGAAGGAAGGAAGGAAGGAAGGAAGGAAGGAAGGAAGGAAGGAAGGAAGGAAGGAATAAGGAAGGAAGGAAGGAAAAAGACAGGAAGGAATAAGGAAGGAAGGAAGGAAGGAAGGAAGGAAGGAAGGAAGAAGGAAGGAAGGAAGGAAGGAAGGAAGAAGGAAGGAATAAGGAAGGAAGGTAAAAAAGGAAGGGAGGGAAGGAGGAAGGAAGGGAGGGAGGGAGGAAGGAAGGAAGGGAGGGAGGGAGGAAGGAATTAACTTTTCTTTGCAATCACTCTCCACTTTGATTTTCAAGGTAGGATTTCTCAGTTGAATCCAGAGTTGACCAATCAGCTATAACAGGTTTTCCTGGAAATCTTGTCTTTGACTCCCGAATGCTGTGAATACTGTCTGCCACCAACTCTATGGCTTTTTCCTCGTTTTTTTTTTTTTTTCTGATCATATAAACTTAACAGGTACACTGGTCCCCTCCTTCTCTCCAGTTCCCCCCATCCTCCTGCTCCCTCCTCCCCTCCTCCCTCCCTCCCCATCCCCCCAGTACCTCCCCCCCAATCCCCGGAGCATCCTTTAATGTGCATGCCAAACTCTCCTCTGGGTCTTCCTCTCCAATGAGGTGCAAGGACCCAGGGGCATTTCCCAGAACCCTTTCCTTTGTTCCCCTTAAGTTTAGGAACACTACTGTTACTATCAGTCCCTAGCCTCCAAGGATTCTAGTGCCTTTAGTCCATGCTAGACTTTGTGTGGTCAACAATGTGTTGGACATAGCACAGGTCATGCAAAGTCCTATATGATTGCTTTGGCCCTAACTTGTGTGGAGTATCTTGCATATCATTACTCCTCCCATCCTTGTGCTCTTACAATCTTATGGCCCCCTCTTTCACAAATTTCCCTGAGCTTCAGGATGGGGAGAGATTAGGCTGGCCTAGTTCCAGGTGGTTGATATAGAGTCTCTGATGTTCTGAATTATGGTTTGTTGATTTGTTTTCGGTTTTGCTGCTCCTGCAATGCCCTTGGGTTTTTCCTGGGTTTTAGGGATGCCCTGTCTCTTACATTTTTTTCTAGATGTGTATTTAGCAATTTTTTTGTTTCTGTGTTTTGTGGGATACTGGGACATTGTTTATTTTTTTATTTTTGCCTTTTACATTTGGATAATGCTGGCTTTGGGACTAATTGAGAATACTTTCCTCTTTTCAATATTTTGTAAAAATTTCATGAAATTATCAGTGTTTCTTCTTTAAGTATGCAGTGGAATTCACCAGTGAAGCTATCTGGATTTAGAATTTTCTGCATGAAGAAAAATGTGTGCCTGCTGAAAATTGTATTGATCACCTTAGCATTACAATACAATCCTGCCTTCTCCTGATGATGCATTTTTTCTTGCTAGTGACTTCAATAGCTAGTGACACAACTACTCTAGCTTTATTTTGATTGCTGTTAACATGCTAAACTTTCTATCTTTTCATTTTCATTTTACTATGTCATTAATTTTCAAGTGTGTTTCTTATCAAGATTTTATATTCACACTCAAAAGTTCTGACTTTTAATTTCAGGCAATTGAGACTGAACATGATTGTGATAGAGTTGATTTATCTTCGGGCGTCAGAAAAGAGATATTTATTTCTTGTCTCTGATTGCCTTTCTTTTGCACCTTCTATGCTAATGGAAAAATTTAAAGATCTTTATATATAGTTATATTTTTTATTTTGACAGTATACTTTTGCTCAATGCATTGTGTTATATTGGCACCTCCACTACCCTCTCTTATCCCCTCCTATTCATGTGAACCTGAACTTCTTTGCCCCAATGAATCCCCTTCTTAAACTCATGCCTTCTTCCTCACCTCTCTTGCTCTCTTTTTCTTTCCACTTGTTTTCACATACCTCAAACAGAGGGTCACAGCTGCTAAGTATTCATAATTTCAATGTCCATCTCATTTTCAGAAGACAATATCCCCACCAAACTCCTCTCTATCCTTTGACTCTTGCAGTCCTCCACCCCTTCTTCTGTAATGTTCTCTGCACTATGAAGTATGAAGTAGATATTCTGCTTAGGACTCAGCACTCCTCAATCACTGGTTCTAGACTAGTCCTGACTTAGATTAAAACTACACTTGTTTATAGGCATAAACGTAGACACATAGAAGTAGTGTCTTTTGACAAAATATTAGCAGTAAATTTCTCCATAGAGCCACAGACTTCACTAATGAACAATTCCACAGCACAGGGCATGCATTACTTCCCAAAGAAAAGGCTTCAAGATTTAATCAGGATGGTGGTTAATCCAAAATATTCATGCCACTAGGCAACAATGAACATAGCAGGTAATTCTGTTTTGCAGCATGTGGGTTCCACAATTTCTGTGATCCCTGTTGAGATTTCTGCTCCAAGAGCTTTCATTTCCAATATTTTCATTATTGACAAAAAAATCATTTTTATTCCCCAAAATAATCTTCCACCATCATCTTCCTTAAATTACTTCAATTAAAAGATCTAATCTCTTCCTAGTGCTTAAGATTTTCTTGATTTATCTTGGTAACACATATTGACTTTGCATACCGGTGGGAGTCACTATGATATTCCTGTAAATGCACATGGCATACCTCAATCATGCCCATCCAACTTCTTCCACGTTCTAGCCTTTCCCGACTCTTTTGGCTCTTATGGAACGTCATCAGTCAATAAGTACAATCTTAATGGTCTCAGACAAACATGACAGCTGTTTGTCCACAGCAAAATAATGCCATGAAAGAAAGAGCAAGACAGAGACATACAGAGAGAGCAAGGAAGAGAAAAATGCATGCACACATGTATGTCATGGGACACAGGTGCAGGGAAGGCCATCACTTGTTTTGGAATCACTTGTTTCTTCCACCAGGTGGGTTTCTGGAGACTGAGCTCAGGTTGCCAGTTTTGTGCACAGTCGCCTTATCCACTGAGCTACCTCACTTGTTACTCAAATTTAAAACTTTAGACTCTGCACATCTAGTCTGCCACTTCCCTGCATAGAACATGTTCATCTCAGTGATTACAACATTTATCTCAATAATCATGAATATAGTCATCATTTTTTATTTCTCATAGGAGTCACTGTTCTTTGTTTAATGTCAAATACCTTGGAAAAAAAAAGATAGCTGCATATATTTTACCTACTTTCTGAAAACTTGGAGGGTAATCCAACTATAGCTATTCAATCTTAACCAGATGTAAAAGTAATCATTCTGGATTTAATTACATGTGTGTAGTTTTGTTTTATGTACTCTAGAACTTCAGTGAATTAAAAATAAATACCATCTTAATCTTCTTTCTTGCAACTCTGCCCCTTATTAGTACTTTACAACTACAATCTAAAGTGGCAAACTACAATGCATGCAGCAAGGAGTGAAATGGATATATTAGTCCACTCATTTTACATTCAGGAGAATTAACTACAGATGAATGCTTGAATCAAGCTTTAATTCTCATTCCACATCTGAGATTCATAGGACTTGAAACTGTGCTTCTGCCATATGGTTTCAGACACCATTTTTAACTTCGCTGCAAGGGAGAAGCCTTTTAATTGATTTGACGTCATATTGAAACAGATGTTCTACCTACTCTCCACGGGCATACCCACGGAGGTGCTGCTGCTCTTGGTACATGTTTCAGTGGAACACAGGAGGTAAATCTGGTACCAATTACTTGCATAAATATTTCTCCTTGTCTTGTAGAATAAGATACTCCTTTTAACCTACATGAACACCATTGCTTTAGTACTGCAGAAAGTCAAAGATGTATATTTGAATGACTCAAAAGGCTGATCTTAATTTTTCTGAAATATGAAAAAGATTACAAAAAAACTATCTAACCTACCTGTACCCATTCATGACTATAAAACAGAGATGCTAATTTTTAAATGACCTTCAAATATCTGAGAAGAAGTAGCTTGCAGTAAATTCAAATGACTATATTTAGTCATTAAAATTAATTTTCAATTAAAATAAAATTGTCAATTTTATTTTGGTAAACATTACTTTTGTCTTTTCATCAACAATATTTTTGTGCTCATGATATTATAACAAGTGACATGACGTATGTGTGTTTGTTTATCATGGATCCAAGATCAAGGTCTGAAATAAATTTGAAACAGAGCTAAAATTTTAAAAGCAGCGGTCAGGGAAAAACACATGTCATGTTGGAAAAGTTGAAGAGGTATCCATAAGGAAAATAGATTCAAGAGGCTGTAATTTTTGTTCTTAAAAAAATGCTTGAGTATTTGAAAGAAAAAAAGATGAAGTGCTTCTTGCTCCATGCACCAAAACGACAGGCATCTTAGAAACTGCAGAGTGAAAAGCAAGAACCCAGAAACAGACCATCCCGTTCTGGCCATTCTGTGAAAGCAACATAAAGTGTGGAAATAAACTATCTCTGCATGTGTGTGTGTGCGTGTGTGCGTGTGTGTGTGTGTGTGTGTGTGTGTGTGTGTGTGTGTGTAGCATTCTCAACTAGTAAACATATAGCTAAGCTGGTACATTTGATGTGGTAAGAAAGGATGAAAAATCATAATTGAAAGCCTTTGACTGCAAATTACTTAAAAGTAAGCTTGGCCTCCACGGAGGATGAATTTTCAGCGCACTTACATATTCTGTTACATCAACTTCCTGAGCGGCTGCCGCTGCTGCTCTAGCATGTAATTTATTAATAGTAATATTAAGCAATACTCTCTTGATTACCATAAGCGCAGCTTCTCAGGACAGTGCGATGCCGTGAATAAGCTAGGATAATGGCGGTTGTCATTTGTATTCATCATTCTGGAAGCGGTTTCCAAAACAGACCTATTAGTAACAGTTTCCATAAGTGACTTCATGTTTAAGAAGGGGTTATATACCGCTAAGAAACTTACCGCTTTATTGTTAATGACAGTTTGTTTGGTCCTAACATCAAGACTGAAGTTTAGACATAGATCAGGTTTTAAGGGACTTCCCCCAAAGGCTTGGAATTACCCAAAGTATATTTAATAAATCCCCAAGAGAGCAGCTGCATTCCAAGGTGGATTCTCCAGGATGCACTGATGGTGTAGTTCAAAAGCAGGAGAACAACCAGTATCAGAGTTTCTTTCCCCGGGGGATAGTTTTTGTTTTCTAGTTTCTGCTGTAAGTACATCATACTACTCCCTCCCCTTTAGAAGCCTCAGTCTCTCACCTTAAGACAATAACACATCCTTAAGAAGGAAAGCGACATTCTAAGAGCTGTTCTTCAATGGGGAAGACCTGTGGGAACCATGCATGATGGGTAGTTTGCCAATGTCAGAGATCATTATACCCCGGGATATACAAGAAAGGTAAATAACCAGCATAAATTTTCTCTTTCTACATGGGAGGTTTGATTCTGCTTCCCCCTATTTATTGCAAATCCAATTTTCCTGGGAATCCCATTGGGAGTATGGCTCACACTAATTTTTGAGCTTGTGAATTATCAGGAAACGAAATCATTGTATTGCTTTCGGACTCAAATGCAAATGTCCCATGAATATGGAATAGGCATTTCTGTACTTCGGGAAAGTATGTTTCTGTTCAACTCTAAAATAAATCCACGAGAAGACATATTTCTTTCCAAACATTAAGAAACAACTGAGCTAAGTTGCAAAATACCTTCTCTTCCCAGGTTGCCAGAAAAAAAAAATGCAAGCTTCTAGGCCTGACGCCAGCATTATTCAGGACTAAGGGAGAAAGCAGTCTGGGTAAACTCTCAATGTGAATGGGATGTTTTCCTGGAATTTAAGGGGACGATAGGCCTGGGTTTCCATTGTTGCTGACTGCTACCCAGTTCTCAGCAACATGCATACTAAGCTTAAGAAGCTACCTCTTCCCTTTATTATTTTGGGCTGTTCTGGACACCTTTGCATACAAATCTCACATGCATTCTGCACATATCTCCTTCATATCATTCATCAGGTGTCTGAGTATTATGGATCACAAGAAGATAATTAAAATTTCACACCAGGCTGGAGAGATGGCTCAGGGGTTAAAACTCTGTCTCACAAGCAAGAGGTCCTGAGTTCAGATCGCAGGTCCCAAGTAAAATCACCGGGTGGAAATGGCGGTGGCCCCTACTTGTGGCCCTGATGGGTGGAGCCTGGGAAACTCCAGAGCAAAGCAAGAAGGAGGTAGAAGCAATCCAGGATGATTCCTGAAGTCACCCTTGGTCCTCCAGAGGGAGACACAGTGCCCTCTGAACACACACACACACACACACACACACACACACACACACACCAGATCCAGTGCATTTCTGAACTGACAGAAGCTGAGATTAACAGATGGCCCATGACAGCACTGTCATTTTATTCTCAAATGTATTTCTTCAGGGAAAAAGAAAAACACTATGAAAAACACAGTACTCAAATCAATAAGCCAGCATCTTTGGATGACAATCTTGAATCCAGTACCACCTGTTTCCTCAGCCTTGAACCTCTCCCCTACCTGAACAATTCTTCAAACAGACAAAACAAAACAGCATTTCATTTATTGAGAGAAAGAGAGAGAGAGAATAGGCATGCACATGCCACAGCAAATATGTGGGTGGAAGTTAGTTCTCTCCTTTTATTATGTATGCTTGTGGACCTGGGGGATGGAACTCAGGTTGCCAGGTTTGCACAAAGATGTCTTAACATGCTAAGCATTTTCCTCTGTCATCTCCCTGAACAGCTCTCAAGACATCCTAGCACTTCAGTAACTTTGCCCACTTCCAAACACAAACCTCAGGGTAAGATCATCAATTTCAAGTATAGATCCTGTATTCCTGATTTTTGCACCATGATAAAGTATTCCTTCAAAATGGTACAAAGCTAAGCTTTAAGATTAAGAGTCATTTCTGAATCTTTAAGAGATAATATGAAATTATATTAAAGAGGGAAAGAGAAATAGAAGAGAGAGAAAGAGAATAAGCACATACATTCCACAGCAACTATGTTTGATCCTCTTGGATTTTTATCTAATAGTGGCTCAGCTGAGTCCGCTTAACTTCCTCAGAGCATGGTAAGAGATCCTTTAGCATCCTGTGATCAGCTGATACCTCCTGATCTCTGCTACATTTGACTATGAAAGAAACTCTTTCTGGAGTTAACATTATCCTGTCTTGATTATCCTACGTTACAGGCATGTATTGGACTGCTCTACAAGATTAATTAAACTCAAATTAATTTAACCAGCACCTGTTTTATCCATGTTATCCTTGAAATTCATACCAGTTGAAAGCTGTTCATGAATCAACAGTTCATGAATCAGTCTCTTACAGTAGTGACCCTTGGTCCTGTTTCCAACACTCCAGGGCCACCAGAAGCAATTCCTTCCCTAATGTCAAATATGCAGTGACAATGACTAGGCTGGGTATATTGTCAGCTACTAAATATCACTCTATGTCAGTTTTTTCTCAAAATAACCCATTCATCTAATGTAATAAAAAATGCAGGGGGAAAAACAAAAAATGTTTTCCCAAACGGTGCATGTCCATACCTCATGGTGAAAAGTAATTAGAGTTTTCAAATTTGGAAAAGAAATGTGCATATTTTGTCAGTATGAGAGCACTTGCACATTTATTCCAAAGTCAAGGAGGAGAAGGATGACTTACCAATTCTAGGCAGTTATTATGTGACTATGGTAAATTTAATGGTGCTTTATACAATATCTATATTAAACTAATGGGTGAGATTGTGCCCACATTTTTCACTTTCCTCTTTTCGAAACTCTTTGTTGTTTTCATTTCTGTGTTCACATGGGAAGCCTGCCCTCTTCTTCATGCACATTTCAAGTTGCTCAAATCATAAGCTCTTCCAAACAGCCTGCCCAGGTACAATGATCATCCCTTCTCTGCTCTGCTAATATACACTGGCCATTCCACGAGACAAACTGCTATATAGGCCACAAAGGAACAAGAGCTATGACTTCTGGGATTTTCTTTTGTAGGTACACACACACATGGAGAATCACTTCTGTTGGTAATATGTGTGAAAGGTTTCATGTGCTTTAGGCTTTTTTTCTAAATGAATAGGACTAGGAATAGATGAAGCTACTCACTACATTTCTTCTGCTTAGTGGTACAAATCCACAGAATACACACACAATACACACAACACACACTCTAGTCTTAGCAATGTGCATAAAGCTACTAAGTTACCTAGATGATAGTAATAGAGTTGCTTGGTTTTCAGGAACTGTACACTTTAAGTGATTTGCTATTTAAAACATCACTAGAATATGTCAGAAATAGTATGACTTACAGCAGGACACACCTCTTCAGATGCTGTGTTGGAGCTGGCCTACAAGAAGGATCTCTCAAACTGGTGCTCATCCAGAAAGCTGTGTCTGTCATCTTTTTCCAGCACCAGTCACACCAAACTAGAGATAAATAATTCAGCAGTGTCTCTCCTCCTTAAGGAGAAAGTAAGGAACGACCTGCAGCCAAGGTCAAGATATAGCCATGCTGCTGCAAATTTCCCCTAATGAGCTACTCATCCTTCTAGAAAAGCCCCAGGCTTCTAATAGTGTCTTCCAGATTATTCTGCACACAGAAGAGGAGCAGAGTGAACACTGGACTAGAAGCCAGAATATTTGGATTGACATTACACGTTTGTCTCTTCCAAGATGTCTCCATTTAGTGTATGTTCCTTTCCATTCTGAGAATTTGTTTCTCCTGGAAAAAAGTTCAGCTAGCCATTTTTATCTTTTGGAAAGAATCACACAAGATTAAATATGATCATGGATGTCCAACCCAAGAAGGGATCTATTTAAAAGGAGAATTTTGGTTCACACATTTCCTATATGAAATAAAGACAGGATTAATGGGTGCATAATACTTTAGATTCTAGACATTATTTTTCAGTTACATATATACATATATGATCTCATATTTTTGTCAGAGCTATCTCAGTAGAAAATTTTCCATATTTCTAATTAGAGATATAACTTATGAGAGAAAGTAGATTAGATTCCTCTTGATTTGAAGTACTGGTGCCTCTTACTTATCTGTGCATAGGTTGCGTTAGGATTCTTTGGATAAGTGTTAAGGATAGTATGCAATAGCTAATGTTATTTATTGAATATATATAAGTGCTAGGCACTATATATATATTCCTAAAGAGAGCTAATGTTTATTAGACACTAATGAATTTAGACAGTATTATATTTTTCTTTATGTACTATAACAATTTTAACTGTTAGCAACTATTGATATCTTGTTTAATATGAAAGGATACCTAGTCTCAGAGATGTTTAAGAAAATTTCCAAAATCCTTCAGTTACTATTGACAAGGACTGAAATATAAGTCAGACACTTGGACTTTAGAAATTATTCTAAATATTGTTCTGTTCACAGAATTCCAAGGAAGCTGAACAGAAGCCTGGCTGAGCAAGGGGGAGGTGAACGACTCTGAGTGGCAACTGATAAACATGCTCATCTTGTCTCCTGATCATTTCAGCCCAGACAAGGAAATTCTAACCAAGTATCAGCCAAGCTTCAGCAAAGAAAAAAGGATAATAGAGGGTGAGCCAGCGAATGGGTACACCCAACCATGTTTCTTCAGTTAGAAAGAACAGATGTCCCTGTTCCTGGCGAACAGCGCTGACTAAGAGAAATAAGCTTCAGGAGAAAAATAAAAACACATTTGCCTACAATCTTGCTGACAGAATGGCAGCACAGAACGATATGTATTCTCCACGATTACAAATAAATGTGATATATTGATCAACATTTCTAAACAGACATTCTAAAGTTTTGAAATTAACATTGTCAAACTCTTCAAAGGAGTACAGTAGGATATGTTGATGATATTGATCAAAACTAAGCAATACTTAATACAAACAAGATGTTAGAAAAACAAAAGATGAATGATAAAGAGAATTGACAAAGTTACCACTAAATTAGTGAATCAGAAGATTAGACCTTCTCAAGAAAGAGCAAGAGAAGAATAAAATAATGAAAATTGGAAGTTAATAAATATGGAAGACAAAATAATCATTTGCTAAAGTATCATAAATAAAGAGCAAGTGAAGCCATAAAAATAAGTACATATGTCAGTCACATCAGTATTAAACATGAACACCTGGGTCTATCATCAGACCTTACCAGTGGTATTCACCCTTACCAATGTAAAATATATAAAGAGATCCTTTAATGTAATAGAACTACAGAGTATTAAACTATCGGTAAAGAAAAAAAAATCTACATGTATGAGCACTACAAGGATATTACAGAAAATATTGAAACTGTTTCCAGGAAAGAATCAGATCCTTTAGTAAAATTCACCGTTGTCTAGAAAATTATTAAATGTTGGAAAAATGATTCCTGAGCAGAAACACTGAGGAGCACAGATGGAAGAAGTCAGCAACCATCTGCGGACACCTGCTTCATCTCCCATCTCCTCGGCCCTCCACGGCTGGTAGACATGACCTAAAACAACTGTCAGCTCTTCACCCCACAATGCTTTCCCCTTCGCATTTAAAGATGCAACCTGAATCACCTAGTAGACTAGGAGCCAAGGAGAATATGCATATGGAGATGTGTGCTTACTGGTTTTCTATTGCAAGAAATGAATTAATATAGACCTAAAGATGGACAGCCACATGCATTCCGGATTTCACACTTTCAGGCACAGGTTAACTGAGCACCCTGTAGAGTGTCTGATCAAATGGCAATTCCAAGCTAGCTAAAGGTGCAGTCTCATCAAAGACTTACTGGAAAAGATGCTGCCAAGCTCCCTCAGGCTGTTAGAAGACTGTACCTCTTCAAAGCTGCAAGACTGAAATTTCTATTTTTCTTCCTGTCATCTGGCAATGATCTCCATTTCTAAAGGACACTTCCTGCTCTTTGCTCTGTGACCTCTATGGGCAATTTCCAACATGTCTTTCTGCTCCTTCAAGACCAGCAAGAGGAATCTCTCTGTCCAATTTTCTAAGATGGAATTATGTAAACCGAAACATAATCATGGGGTCACAGGGAGCATGCCATCACATTTTCTAGGGTCTGTGGGGGAAAAGCAAGTCTAGGTCTAGTTCACACTGAAGGAGACAGGGTTCACATCAGTATGAGTGTTTGTAAGTTACCCAGTCTTATCCATCGTAGGTATCAAGACGCTTAGTCCTCCTTCAGCTTATCACATCATCCCATAGACTTCTCAGATTTGGTCAGGGGCATTGTTTTAAAAGGTAACTGTCATACAGGAAAATATGAACTGGCATGCTACATTTTATGCACCTGCAGAGTACTATAACTATTGAAGAAAGACTGTAAACCAAACAGCATATGCTACCATGAAGCAGAATTATTGAAACAGATGGCTGAAAGATATAAAATAAGCACAATAAATATTCTGAAAGATAGGAGAGGGTATATTAATAATACAGAGCTGGAGCAAGAAGTCATTTTAAAAAGTTGGAATAGCAAATATGCAGAATATAGTAGCTAAAAATGTTTAAGTAATTGACACTGACTGAGTCCCATTGAAGAATGAATGAGCAAGCTGAATGACCAAGTTGGTGAATGTTCTCAGAATATATGCAGAGCAAATAAATAGAATATATGAGAGATAACAGGATGATGCAGAAGCTAGAAATACAAGTGTCTACCACTGTTAGCATTCCCAAAGAACAATAAATCCCTGAGCAAAATATATGCAAGAAGAAAAATGGAGATAAATTCTCCAAAACTGAAAAAAGATGTGTGAGTGGACTAGTGCTAAGGCTCAGTGTGTAAAGACACTTGTGAACAAACCTGGTGACCTGAGTTCAATCCTTAGAACCCACATGGTGGAAAGAGAGACTTCTGAAACTTATCCTCTGACCTCTGCCTATGAACCACGGCATGCCTGTCCACATTCTCTCTCTTTCTCCTTATATCTCTCTCCCCCTCTATCTCTCTCTCTCTCTTACTCTCTCATAAATAAATAAAATAAAGCAGATGTGAGACCTCATAATTGAGTGGGTCCAGGTCAAATAGATCAGGTTAGGAAACATCATCCAAACACATCCAAACATGCCAAGGCAAGGTCACCAAGAGGACAGGCTGCTTATGATAAAAATGATGATATTGCCATCAGGTTCCAGATTTCCTTGTTTAGCTCCATTGTCTTTGGAACATGAAGGTATTAAGCCATGAGCTCCATCCTCAGAATCCATACCCAAGAGAAAGAAATATGAAAATGTTAATAAAGATAATGAAAATATTTTCACACATGCTCTTGGAAAATTAGTCTTCTGAGTACATGCTGTGCAGATGCACACAACAAGAAAAAATATATCTCATATGCTACAACACAGGTGAGAATTAAGGATGATTGGATACACAACAAGGATTGTAGGTGCCTATTGTAACTATGACTATGAGAACAAGAAGTCCTCTATAGGATATGACATGTCTGCAGCTGACATGTATGAGAGGTGAAAAGTGAAAGAGAGTCAAATGATGTGAGCGCTGAAAGCTTTTCTAAGCTCTTAGAAGTAAGACACACAACAGTAAATCAAGAAAGTAAGGCAGATACACAAAAGAAATGTTTTCACATTATCGTAACACATAAAAATTGAAAATGGATATGTGATTTAAAATTCACAGAAGAAAGTCTAATGTGACCAACGGAAGGAAAGAAAGAAAGGAAAAGTACACCGAAGGGTGTAAAAGGGAGGATATGAAATAAAGAAACAGACAAATTCTAATGAATTTTTGATAATGGAACTGGATTAAGGTCATAAGTGAAAAGAAAATAATTCAGCAAAAATATTAACATTAGGGAAGGGGAAAGAGGAGGATGAGGGTACCTGTTCGTTGAGCTTGTATCACTAGGTAAAAAATAAAATAAAAATGAAATTTTACAAAAGATAAGGCTATGTGGGAACAGACTAGAATTTAGTAAAATTGTATTGAGATTAAAAATATTCACAGTAATATCTGAACACAAAAGAGGAACTGAAAATAAACAATAAAATGTCATGAAAATATAAAGCAAAATATATCAAGAGAAGTAGTCTTAGTATCTAGCAAATAATTTAGATAAAATTTAAAATAAAAAACACAGTGGAAAAAAGAATGTGTCACACTGACATCAAGTATGATAGAACAAGGAAATAAAAGTATAGATCATCATGTCAAACAATATAGTCTCTGAATGTATAATACCAAACTAAAGAGGGAAAAAGATTATCAACTGTTACTAGAGATGTGTTCTGTTACTTTTAGGAACAGAGAGACCCAGAAAAATAGTTACATGTAAAATGCAGGCAATGCAAAGGGCTAATGTAATTGATCATTGGGTAAGTTGAGAAACTGATATGTAAGAAATCATAAAAGTTGCATCCTAAGTTATGTCCTATTGATTACAAATATAACATGTGTAAGCTTGACACAAAGGAAGAGTAAACTAAGCAGGCCTGGGAAGATATCTCATTTGGTAAAATGCTTTCTAAACAAGCATGAGGATCTCAGATACCCAGAACCCACATAAAAGATGAGTGTGGTGATGTATGTCTTTAACTCCAGCCTGGGGAAGGTAAACACAATCCACTCAAAGGAATTCACTTATCAGTCAGTATAGTAGAATTTATCTTCAGGTTCAAGGAGAGACCCCATTTCAGTAAACAAGGATAGTGACTGAGAAAGACATCACTGTTGATCTCTGACCTCCACACATATGTATGCATTCCCACATGAACATGTGTGCAAAACACATATAGGCACAAAAGTAAATAATAAACAAAAGTTAAACAAATAAAGGAGTGTAGGGAAAGAGCAAGCATTGAACACATGAGGGAAAGTGAAAGAGAAAAGGAAGTAATAAAGACAGTTATGATTGAAATACAACAAGTAGAAATTAACAATAACATTAACATTTTCATGTATCAGGAAATAAAACGCCACATTATTATGTAATCCTATGTTTATAAAGAACATTATGAGAAATTGGAATATTAAGGAAGCAAATGCATGATTCCAAAAATAAATTTAATTCGGTCTCCTAGATGGATGTTTTTAAAAAAAAAAAGCTCAGATTAAAGTCCAAGTTATAAAACAAAATCGACTGGGGCATAACAAAAGAAGGAGGAGGAAGAAAAGGTAAGGATACATTGACATAAAGCAGTGAGCTTTATAACACAAGGTTAAAAAAGAAGAGGTTGTCATCCACCAGTTTGATTTTTGAAAAAACATTAATAGTATGCAATTATGGCAGAACGATTCAGTAAAGAAATTACAATTTAAAAATGTATTCAGAAGGAAAAAAAACACCACTGAAGACAAAATAAGCTGAAAGTAAGTAAGATTAATTCTTGAGAAATTAAAATAAAACTAGAATAAATGTTTAAATTTGGAAACAATGCAAATTAGCAGATGAGAAGTATCAGAAAAGCAAAGTTATAGTTGGATTATGTCTGCAATCTTAACACTCTGTAGGTGAGGAAGGAGGTAGAATTCAAAGTCATTGTGGGCCACGGAGTAAAACAATATCCCAAGAAATCTTTAAGAGGAAAAACAAACAAGCAAACAAACAAAAATTTAGTATTCTTGCAAACCTTCAGGTCTAACTAATTATGAAAGCAAACTCCACCAAATTTCCTTAAGAGAATTGATTTTTATTTTTCTGAAATAGTTTAAAATTAAGTAGGAAGAATATTGAAACAAAGTTACAAACAGATAGAAATTCATTAAAATGCCCCATTTGAATTTTGGAGAGACTTTTCAAGCTCACAGTTTAAATTTTATACAGGCACAATGAATAGTTATTGAAAATAATCCATAAAATTACCATTTTATCAAGTAAAAATTAACAAACTCAAGCCATCTCTATGTCATTGAAGACTTCCTATCAGACTATGTAAATAAGAAATCACCTGATGTTAACAAAGAAGTGACTAATGGGCTAAAAGAGAAAATTCAGAAATAGCATGCTTAATCAATAGATGTCTTAGAAGAACAGTACAGTACAACACAACAGAGAGACAAATCACATGGATGAATTATATCATTTATGAATATTAAAAGAACCAGAGTTCTAAATGTGAGAGAGAATAAGTCTATGGAGACAGTAAGAAAGAGTATTGAAAAAAAATTGTGTGACCCAGGACTAGAGAGAAGCATAAGTAACAATATAACAAAACATATACAGTGTGAAGGAATCAGTGGATTTGGTTACAGGAATCGTTGATGTGATTAAGATAAAGATGGGCTGGTAGACGACTCAGTGGTTGAAGCTTTTACCTCTCAAATCAAAGGACCTGAATCTGATCCCCTACTTCCAAGTAAGTAATAATTCTATAATCTATCCTTGGAAGGCAGAGCCTGGGACTCCCCAGAGCAGGCTGGCTAGCTGGAAAGCCCTAATAGTATGTTGTGGGTTTAATTAGAGACCCAAGGTCACAACTATCAGGTGGAAAAGCACCCAAGGATGATTCCTCGTATCACCCTTGGGACTCCACAGACACATACAGTCAAGGGAACTTACACGTACCCCCACCCACCTGTGTGCATTCCCCACACAAACACACAAACAGGAAAATGAAAAGAGAAAGACAAGTAGATATTTCCTGGGGAAGAAGATAGACAAAGTTCACAAATCTTAATGCAGTCTCCAGAATGCTCTTCTGGAACTCTAATTGAAAAGGAAGCAAATCGTAAAGAGAAGAGGACAAAATGACCCAGGAATAAACTTCCAAAGTCGCTAGCAAAAAAAATGCAAGGAGAGTAATGAAATATTATTTCATGTGCACAAGAAAGTAACCACCGACTACTGTAAATGGGAAAAGGTGGCAGGGTATGATATGTATATAGAATGTGGTATCTAAAAGACTTCCAGGACCTCGGGGCACTAATACCAGCATCTAATGAAAGCACAGCCCCAGCAGCATTTACATCAGCAAAAACAATTGTGCATGTTCTGAAAATCAGCTGCTCTGGGTTGATATACTTAATTGAAATGTAGCCAAAGAAAGAGGAGGAGAAAGAATAGAAGTCCCTTTCCTGCACATAGTCCATGGGCACATCTAATTCACTCACCCGACTGTCTAACGGGCCCAGTTACCAGCAGATATTCACAGATCTAAGTAGCTCAAGAGCCCGAGAACTCGCCCTTTGAGAATCTCCACTTTCTGATATTGCACACTAACGCCCTAGGACTAAGAAACATATTCCCTCAAGTTTATTTCTTAAGAATAATCCTGATTATCATGTGTTTTCTTTTCCTAAACCTAAAGAATTGATTGAAAATATTCCACATATGTCATTAGACTATGTATATAACAAATCGACACATGGATGCAAACTCATTTCTGTCAGTTACAATGATAGTCTTGACCTGCTACACACGATTAATTATTTGTTTGGCTGCGTGCTAACATGCAGCACTGGGCTAACGCTGGTTTTCAGAGAATGTCAGCAAATCTCTCTTCCAAGCATTTTTATGGAATCCGCAGGAGTCACTTGGTGGGTTTCCATGGGCTCAGCTTTGTTTGGCTTCCCACAGCAGATCATCCTTCTTGCTGAGTATTGGTCTATGATTGACAATGCCTTCTAATACGCAAAATATCCAGTTGCATTCACATGTGTCAAACATTACATGAGATATACCCCTATAATACCTAGAAAGTCTCTGGAAATTCTAAGTTAGCCTAACAAAGAACATTATGGCTGTTAGTGTTTAGAATGCCTTTCTTACTGTTCACCTTTGCAATACCAAGTCTACTCTTTGTGATACGTTTCTATTTCTTACATACTCAAATGTATTGCCAGGATACAAGCAGAGAAAGAGAGAGAGAGATTAATTAAACATATAGAATTATTATTGTGAATCACATATCATCGATAGCCTACAAAGGAAAGAAGAAAGAACACGATAATGTTCTCTCTCTCTCCATCCCTCTTCTCTCTTTCCCATTTTCTTAGAAGTGATGTCACTCTGTAGTCCAGGCTCAACCGGATCTCACTAGGTAACCCAGGTTGGCCTTAAACACATTAATACACCTGCCTCAGCTTGCAGAGGTCTGGGGTTGGAGTTGTGAGCCACCAGTGAGTAATGCAATTGAGCGCATCCTTGGCATCTCACCGTTGATAAGAAGAGTCAGTCCTGGAATCCAGGGTATTCTGACTCTAGTTCCTTTCCAGTGGAACACATAGAATGGGTAAGTGGGCAAACGTTTTGTACTGACTCAGAAACTTTCACTAAAAAGACATGCTCCCCCCAATAAACACTTTGTAACGATCTTGGTGACCGTAGCTACCCTGAACACTGAGCCCAGTTACCTAATCCCTCTATCTACAAACCCAGAATTTCCTGCTCTTACTCACTCACCATGTTAAGAACCTGCGAAGCTCAAATCTGAAAACAGAAGACTCACTAACAAAGAGTCCAGTGACCTTTCCAACTGAACTCCTTCATTGAGAAGGCACATGGCTACTACCCTGAGAAAAATCACTCTAATTACATGAGCTAATTATTCATGTTGTTTCTCTTTGGTTATTTTTTCCACCCTAAATTATGGTCATCTTTAAGAGAATCCAATTGCTTTTCTCAAGCAGAAGATTGAGCCATCTATTAGGATGCAAAAGAATGTGCTAATTGGAGTTCAAATCAAATAATAGGGCACAGTTTAAATTTATACTTACAAAAAAGAAATCCTCACCTTCAAGTCTCCTGTTCAATGCTACTTGCTGGAAATAGAATGACCCAAAGTCACCTTGAATCCATCTCTCTATACAACCAGACAATGATTGCCTCTTTTTTTTTTTTTTTTGCATTTTTTTGTTTCTACTTTCACCCAGAAGTAACTTTTTTCTTAACTGAGATTATGCGGTCCTGCTTAGAACGCTTTTGTGAGATCCCATAGCATCGTGATTTTCCTTGCAAGATCATGTCATTTTAGGTTCCTGCATAATGGCATAGTTTTTATGGTGTTTACTAAAGTTTGCAATTTTATTTCCCTCTGACAATTAAGTGTGCATTGATGTTAGGAGATTTTATTTTTCCTCCCATCACAGTTGGATGAAATCGGAAGGCAGACAGAGCTATGTTGGGAGCGTTCATGGTTGGAAGTGTAACGGTTTTTGTGATTCCCTAGCTGAATATCCATTTCACACAAAGACAAATCCGTTACATGGCTGTTGTTTGTTTTCAGTGATAAACAAGCTGTAGCCTAAAACATGCTCCAAACCAAAACAATCAATGTGCCATCTATACACTACCTTTGTTTAGGAAATAATTTAAGAGTTTACAGTATATTAACTCAGATGTTTAAGCTAACCTTTTTGTGCAGAAGGCACATCTTCCTAATAAATTCATTCCCCCCTCCAGAATTCATCATTTCCCATCAAAAGCCACACCACTTTGTTGTTTATTGAACTCAGACCTCTACAATAACAGCAGCCTTCTACATATCCCTTTCTTAACTGAACCTGTTCACAGTGTTAATGAGACATGCCATCTTTCCACTCCCAACCACTGAATTGCAGACACATTTGGCCTGAGAATGAAGCAGCCCCATTTGGACGCACAGAATTCACCCTGTCCCTTGGAGACACTGCAGGCTTCAGGACCACAAAGACTAGTGTTCAGTAACCATTAAGGAGATGACAATTTGCCTTTTTGACTCCTTCTAAATTGAATTTTGTAATTTATCAGAGAATCTCTGAGAATGATAATGCTCTCTTTTAATCTTCATCTGTTGGTTCTAATCCATTCCCTGGTGATTAGTTTTGCAGACTTGCTAGGGCTTAATGCTACTTCTCCTAGCAAGGCTTATTTGATCAATAATAGGATCCCAAGAGAGGAAAGGTGGAGAGTCTGAAATTCAGTCTAGCTCATCCCTCCACCCTGTGGTTTGGAGCAGCTACTCCTCACTGGAAATCGCTTCCTATGGTGGACAGATTTCATGTTCTTTTCCTTCATCTCTTAGACTTATGAAACTGAGGTACTAGATGAATATTTGTGATTTTTACTCCATGGGATATCTTAGAATTTACTTTCCATACTTATACATTATAATGAACTCTTCTGCATTCTCAATACATGAATATGTTCTACTTCAAACTGAATTTTGTGACCCTCACCTCAACAGGTATGTTAAAGTCACAACATTTGAAGTGATGTGTTTAGAGATCAGTAACTAAGAATAAATATGGTCTTCTGACAACATCGTTGTGCTCATAAAAATATAGAGAACAGAATTCAGACTCTTTCCCTCTACGTGCAGGCAACAAGGAGAGATCATAGGAGGACATGGAAGCCACCTTCTAGAAAACTCCTCACCAGAAACTTGTCATACAGACCCCAAGATCTCAGACTTCTAGATTTCAGAACTATGAAGAAATAATTTTTGCTTTTGAGTTTGTTAACTCGGTGGAATGTGGTGATTACGGCAGACCTACATGAATTCCTAGGAATACTTTCCTTCGGCATGGTTTCAAAAGACGCATTGTCTTCAATACACAAATAATCAAGAAGAAAATGCTAACTCTGGTCCCAGTAAATGCTTTGTCCACTTTGGAATACCACACATCTTAGACAAAAATACACTGGCAGATATTCAGCTCCTGATTCCTTGTCTATTATTAAAAATCATTAAAAAATTACAATTCCCTGCTGCTTTTTTCCTTTTCTTCATTATTTATTCCAGTGGTAGTTTGCGTAGGCGGCCTATGAATGCCACAATGGACATGTTGAAGAACACCTAAGAAAAGTTAGTTCTTTCCTTCTACCACGTGAGCCCTGGGGATCTCAGGTTGTCAGGCTACTTAGAAAGTGCTTCTACCTGCTGAGCCATTTCTCCAACCTTTCTAAAATAAATAAATACATCCTGTTACTCTAGCTAAGAATTTGTTTTTCAGATGCACACAGCTCAATGGCTTAGCTGAGTGGACCACAGAGTTTGATAGCAGTATGTTCCCAAGTGAATGCACACACAGAATTGATCAGACCCTTCAGTGACCACTCTGCTAAAGATTTCAAAAAATTCTCCAGATGAAATCAACCCCACCTGGCATCATAAATAATTCGATATCTCACAGGAAAATAGCTTGGAAACTTTGTCTGACATACTAAAACTGAATCAGCACATATTGCTTAATGATTTCACATGATGTATGTATGTCACGTGTTTGTGAGGTGTGTGTGTATGTGTCTATGTTTGTATATGTATGTGTGTATATGTGTATGTTTCTGTTTTACACAAACTAAAAGACTTCTTTTGAAAACTTTAGGGCTGTATATACTAAGCTCAGTGGTAAAGTTCTTGCTCAGTAGAATAAACAAGGACTTGTGTCTATGTTCAATCTGAAAAAAAATGATTTTTTTTCATTTTTAAGAATGTATAAAACCTCCTGTAATACTGAAACCGATAGTGTTGCAAAGATCTGGCTTGGATGCTAGAGACATGACTCAGCAGGTGAAATGCTTGCTGGCCAAATGTGAGGACTGGCATTTGTGCCACTTACTGGTTAGGGACTGTGATTAACAGGATTCTGGAGCAAATTACTACCATCTTTTCAGCCTTCCTGGGGATTAGCTAATGAAACAAGACACTATGTCTCTCTTTCACTTCCCCAGGCTCCATGTTCCATTTCTGGGGTGGTTCCGAAGCTTCCAATTGGAAAGGGCCGAGAGGGCAGGCGGCGAGTAAACTGGCCAAATTCGAAACAGGATTTATAAATCCCGAGCAGGATTTTCCTGCTGTCTACATCTCCGTGAAATTGTCTGCTGCTTTCACTTAGTAAACAAGGCAGCAGGTTGAAGTTCACTGTTCCTAGGACCAGAAGAGTGACCCGTGGTGATGATACACTAGTCCTGGAAGGCAGAACTTCCGTTTGGAAGGTGGGCTCGTCCATCTCAGCGTCGCTTTCCCGGTACCCAAGTGGGAAGACACCGAAGAAAGGCATGTTTGCACACATAATGAATGCACAGCATATATTATTCAAAACAAGCAATTATCCCAAAGAAAACAAAACTATTTGCATTTCCCACGAGAGGATTTGCCCCTGTGCGGGAGCTGGTGTCAGACAGAGAGCAAGAACGCACTGCACCAACTGGAGCAGAAACGCATCGCGGTCTCTCCGCAGGACAAAATCCACAAGATTCATGTGCTCGCTGAGCCTTCCACATGTTGGTCTTGCCCAGTCTCATTTTACTGACTTCTCACAAATGCTCAACGTGGTCTTGGCACTCAAGCTGAACTTGCTGCTTGTTTAAAATAGAGACGACCAGTGTCGCAAACACAAAGAGTTCAAACACAATAAGAATATTGAAAGTGAAACGAATCAATTTCATTGCTTTTGCGTCAGTTATAAAAGACTTCCTTCCGTCACTGTTTTAAGCAACTGTTGGCTATATAATGTAGAAATGATGCTTTCACGTGAATCTTCTTCCATAATCCACCTTCCATGAGTTCTCTCAAATTTCCAGAGCAGTAGTTTTCAAGTTTCAAAGCAATCAAAAATGCTCTGGTATGTGTGTGGGAGCACAAGTTGCTAGCCTCCAATCTCGGAATCACTTATATGATTGACTGGGGATGGAGATCAATAATTTATATTTCTAAAAAGCAAAGGCCAGGTGACTGCAGGAACCACTTGTGTAAAACATTCTACCGAACATATTGTTCAGTCAGGCAGCCCTAGGTCCACAAAGCAACTGAAAGTCCAATTTGAACCATGATAGAACAATAAAAAAAAGGCTGGAGGGGTTGGAGAGGTGGCTCAGGGGTTAAGCCTCTGCCTTGCAGGCAGAAGGTCCTGAGTTAGGATCCTAGACCCCACGTATAGATGCCGGGCAGAAGCGGGGACCGCCTCCGTTTCTGGCCCTGATAGGACAGAGCCTGTGAATCCCCCCGCAGAGTAAACAAGGAGGAGGTAGAGGCGGCCCATGGTGGTTCCCAAATTGTCCGTGGTTCTACACATACACACATACATACACACGCACACATACACGCACAATTGAATAAATAATAATAAAAAAAATTTTAAATGCTGGAATGCTAGAATTTTTCCAACCTTGATTGAAAAACATCATAAGATTTTTTTCATGTGATTGCAATATGAAATAATATTCTTGGTTACTTTGAATTAAGCACCATATATTGCCTGATTAATCTTACCAGTTTTTAATTTTTTCCCTTTAATCATATCTATTTGGAAGCTTAAAAATGTTAACATGTTTCACATTGTATCTTTACTCGATAAGTATCAATATAGAGGATTACACACCATCTAAGTATGGGATATTACCAACATGAAGTTGAGAGACAAAAAAACATTTAAAGTGTGAGACTAAATTTGATTACCCAAGTTCTTATTAACTCTTCCAAGATTCCAGGAAAGCATATGAGACTCTGGTTTGCAAATAAGAGCTATGAAGTAGCTGATACAATTCTCTGTATAGATAAGGGGGGTGGGTCAAAGAAGCAGGAACGTGAAGAGCTTAAATCAGGCCAATGGCAAAATTTGCAGAATCATGTAAACTGTTTAAGAGATTCTTAACAGATTTTCTGTTTCCCTAACTTTATAAGGTTTCTAGTCATGAGCTAGAGTTCTAATTAGTCACCAAATTCTACTTTCACTTTATTACAGTTTATTTCTTTGGAAGGATTGCTGGATTGGCAAGGAGAAGAACTCAATCTGCATTGTACATGATTTTAAACACTTGATATTATACCAACATACATTATTTATACAAGTGTAACAAATGAATGACTGAAAACATCTTAAATATCCCATCTTCCTTTAAATTAAGTAAAACTCTATTCCTAGATATTATGGGAATAACATCCAGTGAAATGTTATATACCTCGAACTATATAGTTCAACCAAATGTAAGAAATTTCTAGCTAGAGTAGGTGGTTTAGAAATATGTGTGTATAAATTAACTTTCTTAGTTATATATACCAAATATTTATTAAAGATACCAAAAATCCTCCAATTATGAATTATTCAATTTTATCTTACTGTGCACTTTATTTATGCATGGAATCATATTCATAATATGCACTAAGTTTCCATAGAAACCACTTTTGGAAGAGCTAATCTGGAGGCAAGAAGTTCCTTGGCCATCACTAGCCCTATGGACCAGAAGAACAGAAAGAGGAAAACCATTTCCTTGAAGAGCCTTATAGACAAATCCCTCACCCCCTCAGGTACTCAGTTCTCCTGCGCCTCTGCTGAGAAGAAACATATCAGTTCCATTCTGTCAAGCTTTTCTGGAATGAGCAAAACCAAGTGATCTGTGGTGAGAACTCGACTGCTCACCAGATCGAAGCTCAAGCTGTGCTTGGCCAGTGTCTAAGTCTGATTCTGCTTCGTTGCCAAGGACTGGGTAATTTAGAGATGGTCAAAATATATTGCATACAATTCCTGGGATTTAGAAATCCCAACTCAAGACAATGACATTTGGTGCTGGATTGAATTCTCCTGCTGCATTCTAATGCAGAAGAATATGATGGTTAGTATTAGTCATCAACTTGACATCAATGAATCAAGTTTTCACGCACAGCCTCCAGGAAGTGTGCAGATTAAGGTTAACCCTTAGAAAACCTGTGAGCGATTGACTTAATTATGTTCATTTATTTGGAGAGACCCACCTTCGTCATGAATGGGACAATTCTCTGAGCATAGGAGCCTCAGCTATATCTGACACAGGGAAAGCAAACTGAATACCAACGCTCATTGACTATCCTGTGCTGCTTCTCTGTGGATGCAAGATGACCAGCCTTCCCAGGCTCCTGCTCCCTAACTTCCACTCCCGTAATGGGAGCTGTGAACCAAAACCGACCTTTTCCCCCTTTATGTTGCTTTTGCTAGGATACTTTAGCACAGAAGAAGAAAGAGAAATTTAGGCAGGGAAAATACATCTTCCCATGAGAGACAATAAGGCCAAAAAGCAAAAGCAAAAAAGCCCCCCCCCCAACTATACTCTATCCTCTTATAAGGCAATGATCCTCAATGAACCATGGCTTGCTTGATCAGGTCCCTAAATTCCCTCCTCTTGTACTTTGGCTTAGGAATTAACATGAATTTGGAAAACAACATTCTCAAGTCATAGCAACCAAGGTGTAATGACATCAGTGGTACGTTTGGCCAGGGCAGTAAGCAAAAAGCAGTAGCGGGTATAGAAATGTACATATTTGTGTTAGGGGCCATGTTCCCATGACACTCCCTTTCAGTGTCTGGAAAAGGACTTGAAAAATACTCTCATATCAAGAAAAAAAATTTGTAAAGCCTATTCTGCTATCTTTGTTTGTTTATACTTTTCACAGAATAGGATAAAGTGATTCCAAAGGAAAATATTAAAGCAAAAATGTGTTGTTTGCTTTAGCTCTAAATCACAAACAATAATCATTGGTTGAAGATTCTCCCTGACAGGTATTTTGCTCTAGCTGGGCTTTATCATCCAAAATCATTTGCCCCAAAGAGGACAGAGCATGGAAGAATTCACATGATTTTATTTTTCCTGAGAAATAGCTAAAGTTGCATTGCTTGAGTGTATATACAGCACACAATGCACACAATACAGCTGCACTCCTTTGGGAGAAGTATGTAAGCCAGAGGCTGTGTTGGCATTTGCTTTCTTATTCTGCACTGCTTTTCCCCAAGTCTAGACAGAATTTTCTTTCCTAATATAGAGAACAACGTGTGTGTGTGTGTGTGTGTGTGTGTGTGTACTGTGTGTCTTCTAAGGGTATGCTTGCCTGCAGGCATGCAGTAAGCACCTGTGTATGTGTAAAGACATGTATGTACCTGCAAGTAGAGCACTGAACTTAATATCCAGTGTCTTTCTCAATCTCTCTCCACTTTACTTACCAAGGCAGGTCTCTCAATTGAACTCAGAGCTTGCTGATCAGCTAGTCTGGCTAGTCAGTTTTCCCTGAGGAATCCTTTGTTTCTGCCTCCCCAGTGTTGGGATTACAGGCAGTCACAATCTGTTAATGGCTTTTACATAGATTCTGGGGATCCACGTTTCATTCCATACCCTTGTGGGACATGGACTTTCACCACTGGGCCATCATCCTTAAATTCACAATTTTTTTTACAAAGTCATTTAGCAAATATACACATCCTTGGAGGATGTCAAGCAAAGATTCCTACCATCCATGAGGAAGAATTTGCCCAAGTGTCCAACTACTGCAAGTGACACACAGGATACAGGATAAGCCTGATACACAGGCTTCCTACACTCCCAAAGTCCCTTCCCCATTCAAGAAATTTGGTGACTTTCCATTGATATCATTTCTACTTTCTTAGATGTATGGTAGGTAGCTGCAAGCAACCAATTCACTTAACATAAAATATTAACATTCATTAGGCTTCCAGGTTTGGGGTTCCTTTTTCCTGGTGTGTAATTAAAGCACCATGGAGACAAATGTAGTTCCTTAAATGAGGTGTGACGGAGCCAGCCCCACGTAAAACCCTAGGCGTAGAAGTGGAAAGGGAAAAGAAAGTCAAGTAGACATGGAGACACTCTCTCATTACTTTACCATAAGAATCTTAATTAGTCCCCAAAGGTTTTTCACACTCATTTTGAAGCAAAACTGGATAGATCAGACAATGAATGCGTGTCAGTCAATCTCTGCTGGAGCCAGGCTGCTGTGGCTACCCTGCTCACACACTCTGACCCTCTGGACTTGCAACTGTGAATTGGCTCAGATTTGGCTCCATTCACAATTGCAGGTCGGTATGAAGAATTGTGCCGATACGTGAGCTTTTCTAATTGAGTTCATCCTTGCAAATTAATAAAAATTCCTGCCAATCAAACATGTGCATGTTTGCAGGAATATTATCCGTAGGTAATAGAGATAATTAATACTTCATGACATCGAGGTCTGAAATTAAAACCAAATCTGAGACTTCGCTGCCATGATTAAATCTGAGGAAAATTATCTTTCAGATGACAAGTGCCACAACCTTCAGCACCTGAATTAATAACAGGGAGCACACCTCCAAAAACACCATGCAGGATTTTTTTTTCCTTGTGTTGCAATAATTACCACTTTATGACATCAAGGGTCCACAACTGGCTAACGATAACATTGCAGATCAGTAAAATGTTAGTGATGGAAAATATACAAATTTCAAGAAATTTACCCAATAGCAAGATGTAATTATGAAAATATAGGATTGGTAAGTAGGATCCAGCCTTCCTGACACCAAAGAGACCTGAATTGTAGCCCAGAGTTTTTGCTTAAATTTTTATTTATTGGGGGGGGGGAGAGAGATGTGTGGGCTGAGGTTAGAAGTCATTTCTCACCTTCCGCAATGTGGGTGAGGTTTGTAAGCAGGCACCTTATCCACTGAACTATTTCACAGATCCTAACTCAGAATCTTGTAGTATGCCTTCATTTCCCTCTGGCTAAGGAAATTATCTTGCCAGTTTATGTCTCAGAGATGTTTTAAAACGTGAAAATAAATTTCACTTTGTTTTCCATATTCATGCAATGATCAAATAGAAGAGATTTTTAATCTTCTATTTTTTGATCTGTTTAGATTTCCTTGCTCACTCCTTCCACTGTGAGTGTCAGCCATTGTGTGGAATGTTTAGAAAACAGATATTAGAAAAAACAAAGTTGTTGGCCACAAAAGATTTCACAATCTGGTGAGAGAATTGTCTACACGAATTGTACCAAGACTAGGAAATTCCGGGCTAGCAGAAGTATGGAGACTGTGATGTGGTAGGAATGGTGGGATGGGTTGTAGGCAAGGAGGTTTCCCAGAGAAGGTACTTCTGGGAAACAATCTGAAAGCTTATATATTTAAACACAGATGAACAAGCATGCAAAGGAACAAGGTCAGTGCTCATGTTCTTTTCCACTGTAACTAGATTGGAGTGGCTGATTCCCAGGGATTAATTATTAGCATATGACTACCAGAAGTTCATGACACAAGCAAAGTACTACTTCCCAAACTACAATTGCATTCAGAAATGTAGAGTGATAGTGTATAAGAAGAAAAATAAATTTCATTTGCCTGAGGATAACTAAGTAGAGAGAGGTGAGCCAGAACTTGAAACTTGTACCTAAATCAGTTTTAAATTTCCCCTAGATTTTCTTTGTTTATTTGATCTTCTGCTTTGAAGAATGATGGTTTGAGGCCTTCTCAAAGAGACAGACACCCAGAGAATTGGGTTGAGGGCAGAATAGATAGATTCTGAGACAAAACTGAACCCTCAGCAGGAAATGGAATCACAAAAACGTAGAGGAAGAAGAACATGACAGGACCCGCTATGTCTCAGACTGGGGGTTATGAATCCATTCTGGAAACTATCACAGTTCTGAGCCAGTTTGCCTGTGATATCTCTATTCATATGGACCCAAGGACAGATACTAAAGTAAAGCCCTAGATTCTTGCCACTGAAAGGAAGAACTGAGATGCATGTCCTACCAGTGACATGGGTTAGTGGGGTAAAAAGAGAACTGCTTAACTGGGTTACACAAAGCCATTCACCAAGGGCCACATGTGGAGCTGACATAAAAGCTAACAGCTGTATTCTCTGTTCATTTGGACTGTATGTCAGGCTACAATGGGCTGAGCCTTTCTCTCCTATACGAGCTAGTGGTATGTACCCACACTAGTTACTGTGTTGTGAGAAAAATGACTACTCTGATGTATAAATAACAAGTGGCCCAATGCCCAACAACCATGTCACCCAGTCATATTTAAAGTATTGCAACAAGAACCTTTAAGACATTCAAGCTTATGTGAGGTCCCCAACCCCATTCATGAGGATGGGGACCTACTGATTGGTCACTTTCCACCGGGTCTACCACTTAATACCCTTGAACTGGAGAATGAAAAGAATGTTTCACCTAGCAATGTACTATGCAGGCCTGAATATTTTGCGTATCATCTCTAAGTACATGACCAGTGGCCATCCCAATGTCTTACTATATTCCCGTTGTCATAACAAATTACCTGGATGATGCATGGAAAACTATTTCTTATAGTTTTGAAAGCTATGAAATCTACAATCAAGGAGCCAAATGATTAGATATCTAGTAGAGGCTTATTCTTGCTTTCTCAAGAGGCTTCTGTTTGCTGAAGACAAAGCATCAAGAGTGTGTGTGTGTGTGTGTGTGTGTGTGTGTGTGTGTGTGTGTGTGTCCACATGCTTGTGGAGACATCAGGAATTATCCTGAATTGTTCTGCCTCCTTAATGCTTTGCTCTGGTGTTTCCCAGTCTCTGACTTCTAGGACCAGAATTTCAGGCCACTGCCATTTCTGCTCTACATTTTTACATGGGATCTGGGGATCTCATGGGCAAAGACTGTGCCCCTTGAGCCGTCTCCTTAAGCCCCCAAATCTTTCATCTTAAAAATAAAAGTAGAAGACAAGCAAAAGGGCAAACCCGACCTAGTTAGATTTTTCAAACTTACATAAGGTCCCCAACCCCATTCATGAGAATGGGGACCTACTGATTGGTCACTTTCCACAGGTCCTACCGCTTAATACACTTGAACTGAGGATGAAGTTTCATCATGAATTTTGGGAGTACTAAGTACTAAATCCCATCACTTCTACTTAGGCAACATGGTTTCTCCTGATTTGGGGGTGGGGACAGTTTCCCCAGCTCTAGGACCCTCCATGTTACTCAAACGCATGATCTCCTTTCAGCTCAGACAGAGCTATGCGAAAATCTGGCAAGACGGACAGAGTTCACACTTTGCCACATGGGCTCAGCCTGTCCCGGCACACGGCCCTCTCTCACTCTCCTTTCTGACTGGAGACATCCAGACCACTGCCAACAGATGCCCGCATGGCGTGAAGGCAAAGTTCTGCCACAGGTAAGTTCCTTTTTCTTTCTCTCTTATCCATCAGGGTTGACTGTTCATTATCACATTTCTTCTGATCCTGTCAGAGGCCAGAATTCCAATCAAGATAGATCATATTAGCGCCCTGGCACTGATCATCACGGTGGGACGACATGCTCATTTCATGAAGCACAGGAGTTAGTCAGAAAACCCTGAGTGAGAAGCCTATCTCCACTACTTAATGGAATAATACCCTTGAATAAGTAATTTCATCTCTTCAATACCCAATTCCTTCTACTGCATAATGGAATCATTACATGTCACTGTGAAACAAGCAGTTGATGGGTGAATGAAATGTCATCACAGACATTAAGTATTTAGGAATGCTTTGCTGAAGAAGAGACTCTCAATGAATGTTCAATATTAGTATTTATCTCATAAAATATTTCCACTTATTTATCATGGTATCCTCTTTGCAGCATAGGTTATTAGGTTGGATTGTCAGGAGAGATGTGCTAAATCTCAGTATGGATCCTTAAAATCCATAACACAAAACTGAGGAACATCATGATGTTTTAATTCCTGAGGTTACAGTAGACAAGCGCCATAAACTGATGAGCTTGTAGGGGACAGTAACATTTCTCCCTGCTCTGGAGCTTGGAGATATGGAACTCAAGACACTAGCAGACTAACTGGGTGCTATCTTTTTAGGTGCATCTCTCTGTAGTTTATCCATGGCTTCTTCTGTGATGTCCTCTTTTCTCATGCCTCTGTTATAAAGGCAAGAATACAACTCGCAAAGGTTCCATCTTCAAGACTGAATCATTCCCCCAAAGGCTCCCAGTACCATCTCCTGGAAACTGAGAGTCATTGGTACATCCTTATACTGGAGAGTCGTAAACCTTCAGAGAGTGACACATGGAAATGTCAGACACGTGTGAGGATGGGAAGAAAAAGATTTAGGGTGGAAGTGCTCACCATGCAATCTGCACCACTACTTTATGAGGAGGATGTGACTGTGTTCCAAGAACACTGTTAAAGCATTAGAACAAAATCCGGATCTCCTAAGAGGCTGTGGAATCAGGGATTTGGAATGTGCTCATCAAGAGGTAAACATATGCCACCTTTGAAAGATTCTGAAGTTCCAGGCCATATGTAATCCCTGGAGAATGTATGCACATTAGCATAACCAGATAAATCATTTCTTGAGCTACTCTTCAGTGACAAAAGTGCCCATGGACCCCTCTGTTAGCTCAAGAAGCCCCAGCGGGCTCTGTATCTGCTGGGTGTACTCCAGAGAGAAAGATGTGTGGAACCCTCCCTCTCCTTGGAACAATGTTTATTCCCCTGCCGTCTCCTCTAAGAAAAAGCATATGTTTGCTGGATTTGTTGTTTGCAGCAAGGTGCGGCTTAGAGGGGAGTGTGGATGTGCTTGTGTTTGCCATGAAATTAAATAAGAGCAGTGATACATAGCAGAGCGCAGCCATAAATTTCAAGAAGGAAAATTCCAGTGTGGCATGCGGATAGGAGTAGCTGATATATTAGAAGGGAAAGGCACTGAATCTTGTGCAAAACGAGAGAAATATAATTTCCCTGCATTATCTTGTCCCTTTCTTAATTGCCTACCAAGATGCATTCGTCAACTCCCTTCCCTGGGCCCCAGCTTTCTCCGTGTGTGCATTTTCATATGAAACCAGCTCGTGTTTCAAGTAGAAAACACAGTGCTTGTGCTAACACATCAGACACAGAAAATGGATAAAAATCTTCACTTGTCACTTTCCAGATATAACACATTTTGCATTTCAAAGCTGGAAAGCAGACTGCAAACTCGGAATAAGGGATCCCAAAGCATGAGGGCCAACATCACCTGCCAGGCTGGGTATGCCACAGAGAGAGAGACCCCTGTACAGTTGAGTCTTCATGAGATTTTGAAGGGGTGACAGAGAGAAGTCATAGCTAGTTAGTCGCATGATGGTAGGATAGTCCCCCAGATTCCAGACTTGGAAGCAGTTGCAAAGAGGCCATTCTTAATCATTTCCTTTCAAATAGTGTTGTAGGAAGAAGCTGATTGACAAACTGCCGGATAACCAGTAAATCAGGCACTCTGAGGACAAGAGAACATGAAGATGCTCCTATGCAACGTAACAGGGGATCCAAATGGTAAAGACTTTACTCCAGAGGAAGAAAAATATAGAACTTTGATCATGATCCTGAATCCTTGTGCCAACTGGTAGAAGGATGTTAGCTAACCTCACACCCCAAATGACAAAAGAATTCTTCCACGTTTCTGTATCTTAAATGACCCGAGTCCTTATGTCAGCCCGTTGTTCCTGCAAATTGTGCCATAAAACTTGGTGCTTGGGAACATCCTGGCCAACTAAGCAATTTCACTTAGCCTTGGATTCTATCCCTTCCCCTCTCTTCCTTTTCCTTCCCCTTTCTTTCCTCCTCTCCCCTGCCCTCTCTTCCCCTATCCTTTCCTCTTTCCTCACCCCTATTTTGTCTTCTCTCTCCTCTCTTCTCTCCTTCCGTCTCCTCCTTTCCCGTCTTTTCTTTTCCTTTATTTTTTGACAGTGTCTCACTATATATCCCAGTCCAGCTTCAGATTCAACAATTTACTCTCATGACCCCAGGATTCTGAGATTACATGCATCTGATACTTGGGATATTCCTGTCAACCTATTAATAAAAAACTACTAGAGGAATTATTTGATTGGCTAAAGTAGAAATTGCATACAAAAGACTTCATGGAGTGCCTACCATACAGTAAGTGTCTACTAAATGACATCCATCATCAGTTTGAATGGACAAGTCAGAGTACAGCTTTCAGCAAGTCAGTCTCCCCTACCAACAGATGGGCGCTAGAGATCAAACTCATGTCAATGGGTTAGCACACAAATGCCCTTTACCCACTGAGATCTTGCCAGTCCATCTCAGTCCATGTGTAAGTTACACTTTCGAGTATCTTTGTCTTTAACGGCTTTGGAGATGGGTTTCCTTGACCACTTTTCAGTTAATCATACACCACCCCAGCCACACCCATTGTGTGCAGGGAGGCTTATGTTTTCACTTGAAAATAGCACTCAGTTTTAGCAAACGAGAATAATCAAAACTCTTTCCCCCACTTAATTTTCTCCCTTGCAGTCTGGCGGAGAGAGCAAGTATCTCAGCCCAGCTCTCTAGCAGATACCCTGGTTCTTGTGTTCCATGCGAAGGAAGTCATGTATTAAATTGGGATGAGCCCTTGCATTTCAGCACAGAAAGCAAGAGCTGGCTGACATGAAGACCAGCTCATGTGGGAAGGAGATGGTGCTTGGGATCATAAACTGCTGCTCCTGGGCAGAGGACCGAATTATTAAAACGATTGTTTATGGTCCTTATCATTTACAAACAGGTGAACACAGAAAAAGGACTTTCAATTTTCCTAAATTAATTTTTAGCCGAGGGTTCTCTTGTGTTAAAAAGATAAGAAACTTGTTTGGAATTATAGTACAAGAAGTTTACAGCTGTCTAAAGGACCTGAAATTTTAAGGTTACCCAGCAAATGTGAAAAAAAATAGCTTTTTTTCAGTGTCTGTGTCTCTTTGTGACATACTTGAGAAATTGAACTGACTTTAAGACAAATAACAGTCTAATTCATGATCCTAAGCCTCTAGGGCAATACACTGCTCCTGAATGTTTAGATGGCTCAACGATACCAATTTCTGGCAAAAGAAGCAATTGAGATATCGATGCACTGATAAGTTCAAGCCCAGCTGCATTGTTGTATTTGAATATCAAGCAATCCTTCCCCCAAGAAAATTTACTGAAAAGACACTTCAGAATGTCAGTTGAGAAAGGCATTAGGTTTTTTTCCTCTACTTGCTAATCACACAGCAACTACTCATTGCATAGCAACTGTCTCCTATACATGGTATCTTTTTGGCACTCTTCCTCCAAAGATACAAACACAAGTTGGTGAACATCTTCACACTCTATGACAATTATTATGATAAAGCTTCCATGGTAATAATTTGCATTTATTGGGAGCTTACAGTGTCAAAGCACCAAGCATATTATATATAACAGGTCATTTCTACTGCACAAACATTTTCTTTGGTAGATATAATAGCAATCGCTACGTCAATTCTACCAGTGAGAACTTCTGAAAACTAGACAAGTATTTGTTGAAACTTCTATCAGTAGCAAAACAAGGACTTAAATGAATTTCTTTGCTTCCAAATTCCACACATTTAACCAGTTCATAGTATGATCCATTAATGGGTTCAGCATGATTTTCTACTTGTCCATTTAGGAAGAACTCATAGCGATAATCCCTCCCCAACTTCATTCACAGCAACAGATCTTCACACTTAGAAATGTATTCCCACCAGTTTATTATAAGTGATGCTATAGCATGCTGTTTATAAAAGGACAAACTGATTCTCATCTTTGGTTACTTAAGGCAGAATTTCTTTGTTCTTTCTTTCATTTATTCAGTAATTATGTGATGGCAAATTATTCTAAGACAAACTCAAGTCTGTCTTCAGTAATAGGTCTTTCCTTACTGTGCAAATGTATATAAATTCGAGATTTTATCCTTTTACTTAATAATTGCCAATTTAAACAAGATGCCTTTTGTTCCTTCTGGGTCATAATTCTATATTAAACACATTTTAACATTTTCCTTGATCATGAACTATGCACCTCTACCCCTGTTCAAAACACAATACAATTCTGTTGAATGACTAGATGATTACGCAACCCAAGGTTATATACCTGAGAATGAACAGACCAATGTGTGAACTAATCCTCACTGTTGACTTGAATAGATTTAGAATCACCATGGAACTTCATCTCTGGGTATGTCTGTGTGGGTGTTTCCAGAAAGCTGTAACTGATCAAGAAATTCCACTCTGAATAGGAGCAGTGCCAATCCACAGATAGGGGCCCTATGCTAAGTAAAAGGGAAAAAGTGAACTGAACGGTAGCATTCAGTCACTCGCTTCATAACTGCAGATGTAGCAAGGCCAACAGTCTCAAGCTTCTGCCATCGTTCCTTCCAACCATAAGCCAAACACGAACACTTCATTCCTTACATTGCTTTTGGTTGGTATTTTGCTAAGAGAGAAATCATCAAAACAAACTGAAAATGGAAGATTAACAACCTTCAAAACAGAAGCTTGACATCTTTGGAGAAAATGAAAAGATGCCAAAGTGAAAAGAATGAACCTAATGAGAAAGGAATGAATGAATCAAAATAAATGAATCAGAAATGGTCCTGTGTAGGGGAAAGCGAGCAATCCTTTCATGTGAGAGAAAACTTCTTTGTCTGGACACTGTAATTTGGGCTAAGGTGGGAAGAAAAGAAACCTAGATAGTGCTTTTATGCCAAAGGAAGCAAAAGAACTCTGTGTCATGTCAACCGCTTATCCAGAGCTTATAGATGTCTAAAATGGACACAGAGATCACAAATTTTTCTTTAATTTTGAAAGAACAGTTTCCCCCGCCCCAGCATGGAGACAAATCAGTAGATGATAGACCCAGGGTTCTTTTGTGCAAAAGGCAGGACTGACACTCATTAAGGACTTTTTCTCAACCATTTTACTCTCATTATGCACAACAAGGGCTTAGGTTCGCAGGGATTAAAGCAAGAATTATTCTAAAGCAGGGAGCTTTATCCTCCAGACGTAAAAATAGAGAGAAACCGGCTACAGACATAGGATTAGATTATGAACTTGTTCAGTGAACAGTTACATGGCAATTTGCTAAGGTAATTATTACCATTAATTTGAGAGCCAATAATTATTATAGCAGTTCTGCCATTTCATCTCTCATTTATTCTGAAATCCTGGAATGCAGTTAATTATTTATATTCCAGATACCTGGTTTGCTTGGCTGGTTTAAAAACTTTTGTCCTAATGACTTTTATAATCTTAGGCATTTTGGGTGGGAACCAAAGACTTCTCAGATCGCCTTCTTATGTTGGAGAGGAAATGCACTCTTTGATTCGAGAGGCAATCCATCTTGGTCACTCTTCCCTGCGCAGTCTGGTCCAGCCTGGGGGTTAATAGAACATGGGGCAGTGGCTGCCATTTTGGATCTCATTCCATTTCAATTTTCTGGTCACAAACACAATGGTTTTTCTAGCCAAGAGGGGTGAACAGGAGCATATAAGTCTCCCCCTGATGCTTTTCCCTCTGGCCCTTCAGTCTTTGGAGTGCAGGGCTTGGCGCTGGTTTAATTGAACCGCTGTGCTTGGCTTCTCCTCTGAAAGAAAGAGATATATAGTCCCTCTGGTGACTTGTTGCAACAGATTTCAAACTCAGCTGGATTTAACTCTGTAAGTTAAAAATACTGTCTGGAGCCCAGAGAAGGCAACTTTAAATGCAGGTATGGGAGCTAATCCTTTCTAAAGGGTATGCAAAGGGTCCGGCTTCTCTTCTGCTTGGCCACCACTGATTTACACTGCTCAGTTTTCTTTGTGAGGCAACAAGAATGGCTGGTTCGGGAGATTCATGGATGACACAGTGCTTTCTGGTGGAACGTATGCCAAATCTGTGTCCGAAACAGTAAGCTAACAAAGTCACCTTCTTGGCAGGAAATGGTCATCAGGACTGATGGGTTCTTTCGTAGACAAAGAACTTTGACAGTGGATACAATGGTCAATCTTGTGGACTTGCTTGAATACAGAAGTATTTGAGAGAGGTCAAACCTCCTTCTGGATGTATCTCTGAGGGTATATCCAGAGACTCATCCCCGTTGGAAAGGCTGGGAGCACAGATGGAATAGTAGAGAGAACAAGGGAGAGCAAGAGAGCACAGAGCAGTACCATTCTCTAGCTCTGCTTCTTGGCTACCGTGGGATCCCAAACTGCTCCAAAACGTCCTTCCTCCTTGATAGACACAACTAATGAAGCAAAGAAAGCCCTCCCTTAAGTTGGATATCTTTACGATGATGTCCAAATAACTTTTAGTTACCTTTCTCATTGCCGTGACTGGGTACCTGGCAGGAAACGCAAGGGAAGATGGGTTCATCTTGGTTTACAGTTTTAAGAGGGATACAGTCCATGCAGGTGGGGAAGACGTGGCAGGAGGAAACTGAAGCAGCAGGTCACTTTGGGGCTGCGGTCAGGAAGCAGAGAGGAGGCAGAGTGGGGAGGAGCTGTCACATTTCAAGGTCCTGCCCCCGTGACTCACTTTCTCCAAGGAGTCTCCACTGCCTAAAGGTTTCACAACCTCCAAACCCACACCACCCGCTGGGGACCAAGAATCAGTCCCATGAACCAGTGGGAGACAATCTGCATTCAAACCACATCAGTCAGTAGCACAGGCAGGAGAGCTAGAAGAGAAGGCTTGTGGATTCTGGAGTTGTAGAATTGTATTTAGAACAATCGTTTGCATATAAAGATGAAGACGATAAGGCTGAGAAAGCGAGCGACTGTTCAAACACTCAGTTTGATGGGTAGTCATATTCAACTTTTTAAAGGATTTCCACATCCACATTTTTCTCCCCTCTACCACACAGCATAATTCTGAAGCCTATACCTTGATTTGTCTATGTAGAAGAAAAATGAACTAAACAGGGTTTCTTAAACCATCATTAAGAAAGAATGCCATACTGACAAATAGAAGCCAGGTAAACACCTACAGTTCTCCCCTCTACATGTGATCTTGGATTCTGTACTTCCTTAGATAGAGCTCATATATATATATATATATATATATATATATATATACACACACACACATACATATACACTACCATCTTGATAAGAATATATATATATTTCAAATTTCTTTAAGAATATATATATTTTCTTATCAAGATGGTAGCAATGGAATCCCACCACCTTAAGTCTCTCAATACCCACCATACTTTCTGCTTAGTGACAAATGCACAAAAGTGAATGGACTCCATTCCCTGCCAAGGCAGCAGAAAACTCCTGTAATATTATGTAGAAGCATCATGCAGCCTTAATAATCAGTTCAGAGGGATTCAGTATAGGAAACCAAGCTTCCACCTTCATCCTGACTACACTAAAACTTCCCCAGAAGACGGAATGAAATCATCTCAGGCCTTAATGGAAGAAGTGTATTGAGCACCACATGAACAGAAAAGACTACAGTTTCAGGTCATCTTCTCTGCCCTGTGTGGACACACAGGTCGACAGAGGAAATCATGGTCTCAGGTCATCTTTTCTTCACAGATGTTAGCACTGCCACGGGAAGGTTTTCACTGGTCATAGTTATCTGATATTATGAGTTTGGTTTGCACACTATCAACTAAGCACAGCTACTGGCGACATGTCCACAGCCATTGAAGAGAGTAAAGGAGATGTGGCCTGAGATGTCAGGCCCCCTTTCCTCCATGGAAGAAGCAGAATGAGACATGTCCCTGAAGTACTGGAAGCTGTGTAACATGAAACGCATTGGCTGTACTGTTTATGTATTGAGTACACGTTTGAAAATGGATCTAAGGTCCAGCAAAAATGTCATTTCAATTTTATAGAGACTTGCTTCTGTTAGGGGCTGGAATTCTTCTTTCACTGGGGCCTGTCTTGACCAGCCCCTCCCACATCTTGCAAGTGGAGTCCCCTGTGCTCTGTATGGTAATTCATCGGGAGTTAAGACCTACTGGGGAGTTCTTGTGAGACAGTTAAAGATGATAAATGAAGCCTAACGCTGCCTTTTAAACCTAAGTAAATGATGATTTCCTCGGACTTCAGTTCTTCCCTCTGCGGTCACCTGAGGACGTGGCAGATGGAATAAGATCCCTTCCAGGAAAGCTGTAAAGAAATATTGATTCGGAAGCAGCGGCGAACTTTACGATTATGAAATGGAGGAGGCAGCAGTCCAGTGGGGTGGGGGCGCCGTGGTGTGGGAGGGAAGAGAAGAGAGGGGTAAACGTGAGCTATGTCTCCAGGCTGTTCACATCTGCGGGCGCGGCTAGGCAGGGAAAAGCAGGCAGCGGCTGAATGCTTCCTCTCTTGCCTTGGGCTCCGCGGAGCCCGGGCTCATCATCGTTTTCCTGCTGCACCTTGGCGAAGCTGAGGCCCCAGAACCGCAAGAACAGCGGGCGGCGGATGCGCAGTCTCTCCCGGTGCAGCGAGAGGCGCGTCTCCGGACTCAGCTGGCTGATGGATGCTTGTTTTCTGGAGGTTGGAGGCCGCACAGTCACTGACCCCACATCGCAGGGAGACTGGCAGCCTGGCCACGTCCAGCGTGTCTAAAAACATAGCTGATTCAGAGTTGTTTCTCTGTCCTGACTCCCTCCAGCAATATCCACATCTGGGAGGGCAGCGCCGGCTCAAAGATGCAGACATGGCCTTTGCACCTGAGCCCTGTGTCCTTCAAGGACACAAAATCATGGAAACGCAAAGCGAGCCCAGAGAGGGTGAAGGCACTCCCAGGCAAATGCTGCGGGGGCGGATCCTTGGAAAGCTTAATGCATCCTGCCTCTGCTACTGGTTAGTGTGCTTCCCAAGAAATGAGATCTGCGTCTCTGTTATTACATGCGGCAACCCAGATGCACGCCTTAATACGCATTCATATGTCAAACACCAACGCAGATTTCTTCCTCTTGATGAGGTATTTACCGCAGCTGTCCTTGCTGTGCCATCTACCCAGCATATGCCTTCGCCGACCTCAAATCCCCCTGCTGTCTTCCTCCCTACCGCTCTTCATTTTGAACACATACAGTGCTTTACCTATACTTGTCTTTCCAAGGTGAAAAGCTGATACCTTGCTCCGCCACAGTTGTGAGGGAACAATACCCACCATAGTCCTCAGCTAATATAGCAAGTCAAAGCTTGTTCTACTGTCCCCACCCCATCTCTGCTTGCTTGTGAAAACACACACACACAACAGGAAATTACATACAGTGGCACTTGATGCCTTTTGATTGAATAGATTTCCGCATACTAAAGATTTTTCCTTTTTGATCTCCACTCTACGAGTGTTTTGCTTTTGAAGAATAAAATGCTTAACCATTGTGGGCAAAAAGGACCTCATAAAATAATAAAGAGATCAAGACTGCACACTAGACTATCAGCTGGGTGAGAATGAGTGTCAACTGATGTTTATCAGCTGTAACAAATGCAGGGTTCTGCGGGGGTTGTTGAAAAACGTCCATTTATTTCCATTTCAGAAAAAAATGATAATGATTTAAAAGAATGTCACTTTGTTTACAAACACATGTACACATATTTCAATACAGGCTCAAACACTACTGTCCTCTGAATAACTATAAAGCATCCTGTTCTCCAGCATGTGTGCTGGTTTCTCCCCACAAGAACAGACTTCTGAGACAACTATTGAAGTTACAGAATAACCACAACTCCAGATTTTCTCTTATATTACTATTATTACTATTATTATTATCCCACAATGAGAATAGGCTTGAAAGAAATTTCTGAGTGAACATACCCATTTTGGGGAGACCATAATTTTCCTCTCCCTGATACTGATCTGTGACCTTCTTTTTTGAGAGCAAAAGTTCTAGGGGTGAAATTGGAAGTTTGGGATGCAGTTTGGGTGGCTGAAGCTATAGCATGATGTTTCAGCTGCTCGGAGAGTAAAACAGGAAGCCATGTGATCGCTTGGGCTTTGAATTCCCCTACCTTTTAATTTATCAAGATAGGTTTGCAAGAACGTATTCAGGCATGCAACCACACAGGCAAAAATCCCACTCACTAATTAATAAAGAATATGAGGCTGCAGGCCGGGGAGATGGCTCAGCAGATAATATGTTTGCCAAGCAAGCAAAAGGACTAGAGAATGGATCCCCAGATCCCCAGACCCCAAGTAGAATTTATACAAAGTGGGTACAGTGGCCCTCCTGTAATTCTGGAGTTAGAAAGCAAGAGAGTAGAAATCCTCCTGAAAATGTTAGACAGCCAGACAAGCCTTACTGGCAAGATCTGGATTTGATAGGACACCCCTGTTTTAAAATGATTAAGATAGAAGAGTGATAAAGAATTATTCTCAATATCGTTCTCAGGCCTGGCCTCCGCTCATACACATGCTTACACATATACATACACACATACAGATATGTGACAACACACATGCAAATATGTACACACATGCATTTATACCCCAACATACAAATATACATGAAAATGAAAAAAATAGATAATATAAGGAAATGTTTGGATTCAACAAAATTTTACAGAATTATATAAATAAAGCAGATAGGAATGAACACAAGTGAGGTGACAGAGATAGCCTAGGTTATGCCTTTAGAAACTCCATATTTCTATTACTCTTAAGGTAATTTCTCAACTATATGTAGACGCTTCCATTGCTTACTCCAGCTGTATACAACTGGGCAGAATAAAGATTCTTAGCTGATCCCAGAGCACATATACTTGTATTAGCTGATTGGAAGAAAGCCTCATGTGTCCATGTGAGAAGGGATATTCATCTACTCAGAAGGTCAAAAGAAAACATCCTATTTAAATTTAATAAACATTTGCTGTCTCACAGTTCTGAAAACTATAAATCCATGATGACAGTGACAGGAAATTTACTTTCCAGGGAATATGGTTTCCTGGTTTCTAAATGACCCCTTTCTTGTAAACACTCTTTCCATGTTCTTTCACTGGTATCTATGGGGACAGGATGAGTGAGCCCACTAATGTCTCTTCTCTGGAGGACCTCAAGTCTAGGTAAGGCCTCACCCTTATGACTTCATTGAACTTTAATTACTCCCTAAGACATCCCATCTCCAAATACAGTCGCACTGAAGCTTAGTGCTTAACATATAAATATGAGAGCACGGTAAGTCCATAACAGGGTATTGCAGTTTACCTGCATGGTTGCTGATAAAATCACTACCAGAGAGCTTAAGGGAACAAGGAGTTTATTTTCTTACAATAGTCCAGTTACAATTTATGGCCCATCTTGATGGGAGATCACTCACTAACACTAAGACCAAGGGAACTGGCCACATCATCAACATTGGCTGAGGGAGGGACAATCCTTACTTGCCAGACCAGCATGTCTGACCAAGTGTATACGAGGATACCAACTTTCTCAAACAACCCTCTGTATTTTATTCCAGGGTCTCATCCCCATCCACAGTGGGCTGGGCCTTCCCCCTCAACTAGACAATGTCCTGCAGGTTTGCTCTGGGCTTAACTCAACCACTAATTCTCTATAAATATGCCTATAGCTAAAACCCTCAACTGTCAAGTTGACATGTGTGCCTAACTATTACACAGGTCATACATAACTTCAAATATAGATGATGTCAATATTGTGTAGTGTTAAAATAACAAAAGGAAATACACATGGAAGGACAAAAAAAAAAGGAGGAAACAATGCAGAAACAAAACAAAGCTACTTCCCATTTGCTTGAGGATTTCTTTTCCACATTATAAAGAAAAAAGCAAACAAATCCAAATGCACCTATAGTTCAAAACTGTTATGAAGATTTTTGAAGATGTTAAAAAATTGAAACAGAGGTTCCCTGAGCGTCTGTGGCTCAGATTGGAAGAGGAGCACTCAGCACTCAACCTAGAAGTCTTCTACAAAAGAGGTAGAGGATATCAACAACCTGACAGGATACAGCCTAGGGCACTAGAAGAGCAGTGCAGTGGAGGACAATGTGAAGTACTAGCAACCCTGTAAAGCTCACCAGAATCAGATCAACCTGATCTCTCCCCCTCTTAAGGCTCAAAGACTCATGTAGAAGAGGGAGAGATAAGATTGTTAAGAGCCTAAAGATGAGAAGATCTACCTTGGTCAAGACATTTCACTCAAGGAAAGGCTGCTGCATCCAGGAACTCATTGAAGTGAGACTTGTCCTTATCAGACCTGTATAATGACTAACATACCAACATGCACCCATAGACTAGGAAGAATCTCTCTCTCGGGAGAGATAACTACATCCAGTAATGGATGGGTAAAGGGGAGTGTCCTTATCAGTGGGATAGCCCCAGGAGAAGTCACTTGGTATGCCACAGAGGCCTGGACCCACATAAGAGCAGACAATCCATACAAGTGGACAGGCAGGAGGGTGGGATGGAGTGGGATTGATTAATGAAGGGAGGGGAAAGAGGAAGGAGAAGGAAAAAGAAAAGAGGAAGAAAGAGGGAAAAAAAGGATAAGTATTCAGTATGCTTGCAAAACTAAGAAAAAATAAAAAATATTAAAATAGTTTTTAAATAGTAGGTAAGAAATCCTAAAAGGGACTGATAGATCATGACTCAAAATTGGGAGGTCTGGGTTTGACTTGACGATCCCCGGGGTAACTCAGTAACACTCCTAGAAGTTTTTAGGAATTTGCAAATATATTTAGAGAACATTTGTATCCAGAGTTTGTCTTTCCCATGGGACAAGGTGCATGAGGCAGTGACTTCCATTCTCCTGCAGACACGTGCTTGTAGGCACCCAAAGTATAATATTATTTGTCTCATTGTAATTGTTTGAGAAATTAAATTCCATTCTTTGAGAAATTCTTGGTCCCCTAATAAGTGTCAACGAATGATGGTGGTTTCCAATGTGTGTCCAGAATACCTGTGACTTTCTTACTTCCGGCTTTTTTTGTTTCTGGTGACAGAGCAACAGTGAAACATACAAGTGACTCATAGTATATTCTGATCTTGCTGCCCCTAAAACATACCTGCTCTATACACAAATGACTAAAACTCTCAGTAGAAACTGGGAAAGAGTGCATGAGAGAAAAATGGTGGTTGATGGAAGTAAAGACAAAAATTATTGATTCCACACCATCTGTGAGAGTTAATGTAAACATTCAGTTTTAAAGAATCTGAAATCATCATGGAGAAAATCTGCAGACATGTCTCTGAGGGATTCTCTCCTACAGGTTAACTGAGGGGCAAAGACCCACCCTAAAAGACAGCAGCACCATTCCTGGATTTGTGTCCTAGATCACATGAAAAGGAGGAAGGAAGCTGAACATGACCATGCATTGCTCCTCTCTTTCTGATTATGTATTCAATAAGACCAGCTCTTTCCAGTCCCTGCTGCCAGAAGTTTCCACCAAGGACTGGTGTTCCTTGAATTGAAAGGTGATATAAACCCTTCGTTCCTTCCTTCTTTCAATTGCTTGCACTGGGTATTTTATCACTGTACTAGGATAAGAAGCTAAGGTACAAAGGAAACCTTGTATGAGAGAAGTACAAGATCTTTCTTTCTCTCTTTCTTTCTTTCTTTCTTTCTTTCTTTCTTTCTTTCTTTCTTTCTTTCTTTCACTTAGTGTATGTGTGGAAGGGGTACTGTATGTCCCTGTAGAGGACCAAGGGTGACTTTGGGAATCATCCTGGATTGCTTCTATCTCCTTCTTGCTTCACTCTGGGATTTCACAGGCTCCGCCCACCAGGGCTGAAAGTCCAGGCCTCTGCCAGTTCCGCCTGGCATTTTTACATGGCACCTGGGATCCGAACTCAGTATCTTCTGTTTGCAAGGCAGAGTACTACCCCTGAGCCATCTCTCCAGCCCTTCTTTCTAGCGTGTGTGCATATGTGTGTGTGTGTGTGTGTGTGTGTGTGTGTGTGTGTATCAGAGGCACTATGTGTCTCTGTGGAGGACGAAGGGTGACTTTGGAAATCATCCAGGATTGCTTCTACCTCCTTCTTGCTTTGCTCTGGAATTTCCCAGGCTCTACCTACCAGTGCTCGGAATGCAGGCTGCCACCATTTCCACCTGGTATTTTTACATTGGCCCTGAAATCCAAACTTGAGTTCTTCTGCTTGTGAGGCAGAGTCTTAAACCCTGAGCCATCTCTCTAGCCCAGGATATTGATTCTTTGTGAAAATAAAAAAAAGAACAAAATCTCATGAGGTTACTGCAGCATACACAAAGTTTCCACTTCTGAAGATGGTAATATGAGGGATGGCCACACAAGGAACGGAAGATTCTAGGTTCCAGAGAGAATCTACTGCACCAGTGAATGTGTGGACAGTATGTACAACTTCTGTTTCATCAGCATTAGATTATGACAGTGAGTTGGATTCACATAACCTGATTAACTAGAGACGGCACTTTTTCTTCAAGAATTGATTATCCACGTATGCCAACCATGGTCCATCACTGAGTAGAAATAACATTCTTCCACAATTCCTTCCACCTTCTTTCTTACTGAAGAACATATGTCTATAAACTTTTCCCCTTTGGAAATCCAGAGTACACCATGATTGTGAAAGAGAAACACTTGTTTAGATTACAGAGTATTAGGAAGCTGGAGGTGGGACGACTATGTCTATGTTAATGGTTCTTGAGGGGGCTAGAAAGTAATTTATTATGTTCTATAGCTAAGATTGGGAAATGGGGGTGGGGGAGAGACTTAATCGCCTCAATCAGGGTGACCTTCTTTTACCTCTGAAAAATAACTCATTTATCTTCATTCTACTCAGATAACTGTGACCAAGCAGCAGTATACGAGTGAAAGTATAGAAAATCTAAAGCAGGAGAAGATAAATTATGTTTAATACAGCTATATATCATGGGTGTTCATGAAGCTCTTGTAACAACTACTTATTCATTCAGAACAATGTTTCCAGAAACCCTGGGGCTGCTTGTCCTGTTTCCTGTCTCACAATACTAACAGACACAGGTGATCCATGAGCCTTGTAAATACAGTTTCCCTGAAGCGATCATGTCATATTCTCTCAGGACAGCCATAAATTCATGGACATAGATCAATTGAGAACAGTCTATAATCTATGCTTGAAGAATGGGTTGTAAACATTCAAATCCACAAATCTAATAAGCCAGTAATGCAAAACATAAGAAAATTACCCAAGACTCTCTATCTGGAATTCATTCACAACATATTGATGTAATCTGAGCAATTAGAGGGAAAGAGGGTTGGAGATAAAACCTATGTAGAAGGGAAGCAAGGCCATCGCCAAATGGCTGATTCAAGACAGAATATGCTTGGTATGATAAGGCAAATATAGACCATGTGAAGGAGACTATTTGTGACAGGAATTCTAAGATTCAAAAACTACTGATATTGAAGTTACACTTTGTTGCACTTGCATGATATCAGATAGGTAATCAGGCCAAAAATGGCTGTCTGCAAACTGGAGAGACTGAACACAGTAACTACCTAGAATGTGATGGTGAATGCTTTAACTGTCCTAATACGGCACTCAAGGCCCAGAGTATTCCTGGACAGCCACTGGTCTTCCGTCAGTATTTGAAGACAGAGGAAACCAGGTTCTAATGTCAGCAAAGAATGACCGCCTCCATAGGCTAAGTTTTCTCACCAGCAACCAAGGAAGGAGGGAAGATACGCAGAGCTGCCCTTTTCCTCCTCTCTCTCAGCTGCTTCCTGGAGGTGCTGGCCAGTGAGAGGAAGAAGCACCCCCTCTTTTAAGACTTCCAAGGGTAACATCAGGAATTATCCAGGATTACTTCACATTCTTGGTGCTTTTCTCTGGGGTTTCCCAGAATCCACCTTATAGGCCAGAGTTTCAGGCTGCTGCTATTTCTGCCTGATATTTTTACTAAAGATTTGGGGATCTGAACTCAGGTCCTTTTGCTTGTGAGGCAAATGATTTTAATGTTGACGTATCCTCCCAGTTCCATACAGGCATGTCTTTTAGTTCATCCCAATCCAGTGGATAACCAAGATTAGCTATCACAAACCTAGACAAAAACATAGAAAGACCTCTGCCCCTCCCACCGCCCGAGACAGTTCGCTCGTTCATGGACCTCTTTCCCAGGTAAGTTCCACCAGCCCCCAGGTGTACCCACTCCTCCCAACTCCCCCCACTAGCCAGCCTGAGCAACACCCAGGTTGCCAAGCTTGGGCGGGCCATGCCCCAAATCCCATGTGAAGAGCTCTGCCATTGCCATCAGACCCTCTGACCCTTGGTCTGCCCAGGACCCTCACTCAAAGTGCAGGGAGGACACACTGCTCCTCAGAATTCAACAGAGTCCAAAGGAAACTCAAGCAAAGCTCTAGGGGACAAGGCCATACATCTGAAGTCCTCTAAAATCATCTGATCACATGGGAGAGACTCTTCATATCTGGCCCAAAGATAAGTAAACCCCCATTTATACCATCCTGCTCCTTTCAATTATTAAGATTAACTTTTCCATATAGCCACCCCCAAAACATATACAACTTCAGGGAATATACCACTCACCCTCACATATCACCAAGGTACTAAATCGTAAAACTACACTACCATACTAATATTCACCCCATCTACTAAACCTGATTTAATTGATGTACTAACAGTATAATAGCATCATCTAGGAAATAACAATAACACCAGATAAACATAGCCAACTCAAAATCAAACACTAGTAGTAACTGCCCAAGAGTAGTAATACCAACTCAATCAGTTCAACCAACTCAATCAGTTCAGTCAAAAACACACAGAAATTGAAAGGTCTTAAAAGACAAAACAACAATGCCCAAGTCAAAGTGCAGTTCGATGGGGAAAAAAACCCAAGAACACAAATCTCCCACCAAAAGAATTAACCCCATCATGAAAAATTCTAACCAGAACAAATTCACAGAAAATAGCCAAGAAAGCCAGGCCCAAGATAATGACTTTCAAAGAATGATCATTACCAGGATCAACACTATGAAAAAGGAAATCTGGGAGGAGTTAAATAACTGCATCGACCACTTTGAATAAGAACACAACAGACACTTGGAGGAGTTGAGAAAAACAGTTCAAGAAACAAAAATAGGCATAGAGCAGTTAAAAACAGTCTCAGGCAGAGTTTAAAATTTAACTAAAAGACAAGTTATCTTCAAACCAAAACTCAACAGAGAGTCTTATCAGCAGAACCAATGAAGCAGAAAATAGAATTTCAGATCTTGAAGACAAAGTGGAAGTATTAACCAGCTCAATGGAAGAGGTTGTTAAAGCCAAAAAGGCACTTGAGAGGAATATTCAAGAGTTATGGGACACCCTGAAGAAACCTAACACATGCATTCATGGAATAACAGAGCAAGAATCCCATAATACCACACATGAGGAAATTTTTCAAATTATTATAAATGAAAACTTCCCCCATATAAAAAAGGGAGGCCCACAGAGACATTCCACACCCCAAACAGATGATCAAAATAGAAACTCGCTATGGCAAACAATAGTCAAAACACTCCACATGCAAGACCAAGACAAGGTGCTGAGAGCTTCAAGGGAAAAAAAAAAACAAGTCACTTTTAAAGGTAAACCTATTAAAATAAAAAATGACTTCTCAATGGAAACAGTAAAACCAAGAAGAGCTTGGAGAGACGTACTTCACGTATTGAACAAGCAAAAATGTCAACCCAGGCTGATATACCCAGCAAAACTATCTGTCATGATCGAGGGAGAAAGAAAAGTTTTCCAGCACAAAGACAACTTTGTGGCTTACATGTCTACCAAACCAAGCCTTCAAAAAATGCTAGAAATGATACTCAAGCTTGGGGGAAAAAACAAGTGTATTCAGGAGAACAGAAGGGAAGTATAATACCACCAAAACCTAAAAGCCAAATAATACATTTACACAAGCCACTAAAAAATGTCTGGAATTAAAAATAATTTCTCCAGTATAACACTAAATGTCAATGGAATTAACTCACTGATCAAGAGACACAGATTACAAACTTGGATTAAAAATCACAACTCATCAATCTGTTGCCTTCAAAAAACTCATCTCACCACAAAAAATAGGCACATCCTAAAAATAAAAGGCTGGTTCAAAATTCTGCAAGCTAATGGAACCAGGAAACGTGCAAGGGTAGCCATTATGCTATCGGACAAAGTGGACTTCAAAACCAAAAAAATAATCATAAGAGACACAGATGGATACTACATTTTAGTCACAGGCACAATTCACCAGAAAGACTTCACAATACTGAACATATATGCACCTAATACGGGCCCCTCCACATTCATTAAGCAAACCCTACAGCGCCTAAAGCAAGAAATCAACCCCCAAACAATAATTCTTGGGGACTTCAACACCGACCTCTCAACATGGGATAGATCAACAGGTCAAAAACTTAACCAAGACACTTTGGAACTTAATCAAACCCTTACTGAAATGGACCTTACAGATCGCTATCGAACTTTTGATCCACACACCAAAAATACACATTTTTCTCAGCAACACATGGAACTTTCTCCAAAACAGATCACATGTTGGGCCACAAAATGAATCTCCACATATACAGGAAAGTTGAAATTCTAGCCCGTACCCTATCAGACCACCATGGTCTAAAGCTTGACATCCACAACACAACAAATAACAGAAAATACAATAACTCCTGGAAACTAAACACTATGATGCTGAATGAGAATTGGATTCAGGAAGAAATTACAAAGGAAATTCAAGATTTCCTGGAAGTGAATGATAATGAAAATACAACTTATCAAAATCTTTGGGACACAATGAAAGCTGTCCTAAAGTTCTTAATGCCTACATCAAAAAAATGGAAACATCACAAATAAATAACTTAATAATGAAGCTTAAAGCTTTAGAGACACTAGAGCAATCTGATCCCAAAAGCAGTAGAAGTAGAGGAGATTAGCAAAATAAGGGGAGAAATATCTGAAATTGAGAATAGGAAAACAATACAGAAAAATCAATCAGTCAAAAAACTGGTTCTTTGAAAAAAATCAGTAAGATTGATACACACCTAGCTAAATTAATCAAAAGCAGGAGAGAGAAAACCCAAATTAACAAAGTTAGAAATGAAAATGGAGTTATCACTACAGATACCCAAGAAATTCAGAGTATTATAATGTCATATTTCAAAAAGCTATACTCCGTGAAATTTGACAACATAAAAGAAATGGATGATTCCTAAGTAAGCACAACTTACCTAAATTGAATAAGGAAGTTCTGAATAATTTGAATACTACTATAACATATGAGGAAATGATGAAGTAATCTCGAATCTTACCACCAAAAAAATGTCCTGGACTAGATGGATTCAGCAGAGTTCTACCAGACATTTAACGAGCTAATAACACCAATACTCTTTAAACTGTTCCATCAAATAGCAAAGGAAGGAACAATACCAAATTCTTTCTATGAAGTAAATATTGTCTTAATCCCAAAACCTAATAAAGATACACTTAAAAAAGAAAACTATAGGTCAATCTTTTTGATGAACACAGAAGAAAAGATTCTCAACAAGGTCTTAGCAAATCAGATTCAAAAACATATCAAAAAGATCATTTACGAAGATCAAGTAGGCTTTATCCCAGGCACACAAGGTTGTTTCAACATACGCAAATCAATAAACGTAATTCACCATATAAACCAGTCCAAAATCCAAGTCCACATGATACTCTCGATAGATGCAGAAAAAGTTTTGGTAAGATCCAACAACCCTTTATGATCAAAACTCTAGAGACAGTTGGAATGGAAGGAACCTTTATAAATATAATGAAAGCTGTATACGACAAGCCAACAGCAAGGATTATACTCAATGGGGAAAAACTTGAAGCATTCCCACTTCGATCAGGAACTAGACAAGGCTGTCCACTCTTACCACCTCTACTCAATATTGTACTTGAAGTCTTAGCTGAAGCCATAAGACAAGAAAGGGAGATAAAAGGGATTCAAATCGGCAAGGAAGAAGTCAAGTTATCTCTTAGATGACATAATCTTATACCTGAGTGATCTCAAAAACTCCACCAGGAAACTCCTGGAATGAATACAAAAATTCAGCAGGGTGGCAGGATATAAAATAAATGTACAAAAATCAGTGGCCTTCTTATATGCCCAGAATGAAAGAAGTGAAAAAGCCCTGAGAGAAACAATCCCATTTACTATAGCCCCTAAAAAAATGAAATACCTTGGTATAAATCTAAACAAGGAAGTAAGAGACCTTTATAGTGAAAACTTTAAAACCCTAAAGAAAGAAATTGCAGAAGACACCAGGAGTTGGAAAGATTTCCCATGTTCTTGGATTGGCAGAATCAATATCATAAAAATGACCATCCTACCAAAGGCAATATACAAATTCAATGATATACCAATTAAAATCCTAAAGCAATTCTTTAAAGAAAATGACCAAACAATCTCAAAATTCATATGGAAGCACAAAAGACCCAGGATAGCAAAAACAATCCTGAGTAATAAAAACACTGCTGGAGGTATCACCATACCAAACCTTAATCTGTACTACAAATCCATACTTATAAAAACAGCTTTGTACTGGCTCCAAAATAGACACACAGACCAATCGATAAGGGTTGAAGACCCAGATATAAGCTCACATAATTACAGCCATTTGATCTTTGACAAAGGTGCCCAAAAAAATCCAATGGAAAAAAAAGCATCTTCAACAAATGGTGCTGGCAAAACTGGTTGCCCACATGTAGAAGATTAAAACTCGACCTGTATTTGTCACCATGTAAAAGACTTAATTCCAAGTGGATCAAGGACCTCAATATAAAGCCAGAGGTTATATACACCTTAGTTAAAAGGGTAGGGAACTCCCTCGAGCTGATTGGACTAGGCCAACAGTTCCTAAACGGAAGTCTAATAGCACAGTCACTGCTACCAACACTCAACAGATGGGATCTTATGAAATTAAATAGCTTCTATTCAGATAAAGAGATTGTAACCCAAGCAAAAAGGCAACCCACAGAATAGGAGGAAATCTTCACTAACCACATATCTGATAGAGCTCTATTATCCAGAGTGCACAAAGAACTTAGAAAACTAAACACCAAAGAAACAAATGGCCCAATTAAAAAATGGGCCTTGGAAGTTAAAAGAAACAAATGGCCCAATTAAAAAATGGGCCTTGGGGGGCTGGAGAGGTGGCTCAGGAGTTAAGCCTCTGCCTTGCAGGCAGAAGGTCCTGAGTTCGGATCCTAGATCCCACGTATAGATGCCAGGCAGAAGTGGGGGCAGCCTGCGTTTCTGGTCCTGGTAGGGCGGAGCCTGTGAATCCCCGGGCAGAGTAAACAAGAAGGAGGTGGAGGCGTCCGTGGTGGTTCCCGAATTCGTCCGTGGTTCTACACACACGCAGACACACACACGCACGCGCGCGCTCACGCACATACATACACACACACGCACAATTGAATAAAAAAAAAATTTAAAAAAAATAAAAAATAAAAAATGGGCCTTGGAATGTTAAAAGAAAATTGAAATGTCTAACAAATATCTTTAAAAATGTTCCATATCCTTAGCCATCAGGGAAATGCAAATCAAAACTTCCCAGAGATATCATATCACCCGTCAGGATGGCAAAAATCGACAATACAAACATCCTGGTGAGGATGTGGTGAGAAGGGAACTCTCCTACATTGCTGGTGGGAATGCAGGCTTATACAACCACTCTGGCGAGCTATCTGGCAATTCTTAAAAAAGTTAAAGATTGAAATGCCATATGACCCTGCTATTCCACTTTTGGGAATAATCCCCCATACAACAAAAATTCACCTCGATAGCACAAGCATGACCATGTTCATAGCAGCACTGTTTACAATAGCAAAGTCATGAAATCAACCCAAATGCCCAACAGTTGACGAGTGGATAAGGAAACTGTGGTACATCTATACAATGGAGTACTACTCAGCCATCAAAAATGATGAATTAATGAAATCTGCTGGGAAATGGATGGAATTAGAAAAAATTATATTGAGTGAACTATCCCAGACATAGAAAATGAAGCACCGTATGTACTCCCTAATAGGTGGATCCTAGTACCAAATCCACTTAGAGACACACTCAAAGATGTATTTCTGTCATACCTATAGTAATTGCAAAGATTATAGATGGGAGGGAAGGGAAAGGAGGGCCCTGCCAGCAATGGGGAGAGAGGGGATCATGCTACAGTGGAGAAAATATTTCACCATAAAAGACTGCAAGTAAGTAATGAGATATCTGGTAAAGCTCACAGACTTTCCTTCCTGGTCACTTGCAACCGTTGGGGTGTCATCTCACCAGAAAGGGAAGGCATATAGTCTGGCAGATAGAAGTAACCATTTTGCAAATGGGAGACTGATCCCCCAACTCGCTGCAGTCTCCTACTCTCATTCCATCTACCTTTGAATCTATTCTTATAATAAGACTCTATTTTAACAGCCTTTTATCTCTGGCCTGGGGGTAACATCCCATACCCATCAGAATGGAGTTAAGGGTGGTACAGGAGCAGCAAAACTGAAAAAAAAAATCAACAAACTGCAATTCAGAACATCAGAGTCTCTATATCAACCACCTGGAACCAGACTAGCCTAATCTCTCCTCATCCTAAAGCTCGGGGAAATTTGCAGAAGAGGGGGTGGTAAGATTGTAAGAGCCTAAAGATGGGGAGGAGTTACGACATGCAAGATACTCCTCACAAGTTAGGCCCAAAGTAATCATAATAGGGCTTTGCATGACCTGTGCAATAACCAACATATCATTGACCCCCTCAAAGTGTAGCATGGATCACAGGCACTAGGATCCTTAAAGGCAACGGATTAACAGCCACAATAGTGTTCCCATACTAAAGGGGAACACAAAGAAGACCTCTAGGCAATGCTACTGAGTCCTTATACCTCATCAGAGTGGAGGATCAAGAGGGAAGTTTGACATGCACACTAAAAGATGCTCTAGGGATGGAGGGGGAACAATGGGAGAAAGGGAGGGGGGAAGGAACAGGAAAAGGGGGGAGGGAGCAAGGGGATCCAAGGAGAAGTGGAAAGAGGGAGGGGAATGGGGTACTTATCAAGTTTGTATGAATGGAAAAAAAATAAATATTAAAAAACGTGTTAATGAAAACATATTCAATGACAGAATACCCAAATATGTAACATTTTGTTCTGCTGGTCTTCATGTAGATATATGTATATAGTTAAAAAAAATTAATCAACATATACAATGCTTGGTAGCCACAGTTAGTGTGTTTTTAGTCATTATAGAAGTATACTTTGGTAAATGAGATCATAATCTTTAATGATGTATTCTTCTTTGTTATTCTCCAATCATCTTATAGAGTTAAGGAAATATGGCTTGTTTCAGTTTCTCAATATAAGAAACTATTTTTCATTTGTACATTTGAATACCTCTTTGAACTTGTGCAATTATTTCTTTTCATCAAAGAACACTCCTTATTCTCTAAAGAGAATAAACCAGTTAAAGAAAAAAAAAACATAGAAAGAACTGAAAACATGGCATTGAGAAAAAATAATAGAGATGCAAATACAGAGAGCGAGAGAGAGATTGCTGAAGCAACGTATGATTAGAGCAAGTGTTGTCACCTGATCAAAGTATATATTCACAACCTAGCTCCTTGGTCATGACCTAACAGAAACGAATACAAGCTACTAGACCTTTTGAAGCCTCAGATTGTTTTCCTGTGAAAGAAGGATAATGGCAGCATCCGTGATTGTCCTTTCAGCATTAAAGGAAACGATGGAGTGAAGGACATGCTGGGCACTGGGAAGCATCTGTCATTCCCTTTTTCTCTGTCCGCCAGGTTGTGGACTTTTCTCCCACATTCCTTCATTAATTTTCAGAATAGGTTTGGATCATTTTCGGAATCAATTGGTTTCTTCTCCTAATGTGTACTGACTTACTTTCAAAGCAGCACTTACGTAGAACTAGAGAACACAGAAGTCCTCTTTCCCGGCCTCTTGCCCATCTCTTAAGTTCTGAGTGTCTGGGTGCATGGATGACCTCATGTTGGTGATCCACAAAGGAAGCAGATCCTAAGAACTGTTGGATTTAGCAAAGAAAATCAAGACAGGACACCCACTCTGGATGGATAGGAACTCTTCTTCCTTTTATTAGCACAGCAGGACTAGATGGCTTCTGACTTAGGCAGCTCTGAGGCTGTGCATAGGGTTGAATTTCTGATTTCTGTCCATCACTTGAAAATATGGACACACTCTAGGTTCAGTTCCAGGGAGAGCACAGCATTCTTCCGCACGTGGTACGGTGTCCTCAGGAGCTCACAACCCCGAGGCTTTCTGGAACACACTAAAGATTATAAATGAAAGGAACCAAGGACATGAGCGACCGACTTTCCTCCTTCTGGCGGCATAATCGCAGCTTCCCTTCTCTCCCACTTGCCCTTCAGGCTGCTCCTCAGCATCTCCATGCTCCGTTTTTATTTTTGTTTGTTTCCCAATATATGTTTCTGAGAAAGTAGAGCTCAGGGCTGTTTTTCACCCACAGAATAAAAGGACCTAATTGAAGGTGGATGGAGGCTGTCACGGTGCCTGATAAGGAAACCAGGGCTGAAAGGTGCGGGGAAGAACCGCTTCCCCTCGTATGGGGCATGAGCGACGCTATGCAGTTGGATGGTTTCCTTGAAGCCAACACTGGAAATCAAACACACCGATCATTATAGAGAAAACTTTAACTGCTGCTAGGTTGTTCTCCCACAATAAATAGATAGATAGATAGATAGATAGATAGATAGATAGATAGATAGATAGATAGATGGATAGATAAATAGATAAATAAATAAACAAACAAATAAATAAATAACAAATAAATAAGTAAATAGATAGGTAGATAGATAGATAGATAGATAGATGGACAGATAAATAGATAAATAAATAAACAAATAAATAACAAATAAATAAATAAATAGTCTCCACTCATTGCCTTCCCAAGGCAAGAAAAGAAAGAAAAAGCTTTGCAAGCTCATTTTTCACAGAATTCAGGGAGGAGCCAATACGTCGTCCTCTACTTACTGGAAGAACTACTGCACTTCTGCTCCTTTCACATGGTTACCTCCCATCCTTCAGAAGGATAATGCCCCCCTCCGTCCAAAAAAGAAAACAGAAAAATAGAAAAGACATAGCCTTGCACAAGTAAGCATTGGGGAAAATATTAAATGGGGATTCCTACGTCATACAGAGCTATCTTTCCCCTGTTCCTTTTCCTCCACTCATGTTTTCTGATCAAGTGACATGATCAGGTATTTAAGACCAGTAAAATCTATCATCTCAGCCCTTTTCCTGAGCCTTGTCTTCATAACATCCTATTAATCCGGGTTAGCAGAGAATACTTTGTTGAAAACTCCAGGCGTTGCCAAGTTAGAGAAGAGTTTCAGAGTCTCAGCTAGCTTTCCTCTTGACTGCTAAAGAAAGTCACCATGTGGGTGGAAGTTTTAAATGTCTGGAGAAAAGAAAATTGTGATGCATGGGGTGTAGGCTCTTGGGGAAGTTTTTGGGTATGACACCGGATTCTAGGCTTTGGTCAAGTTTCTTTTATGGGGGGGGGACAAATAGAGGGAAAAACATAAAGGAATGTGAAAAGCACTGAAAGCTAATCAAGTTCATCAAGAACTTCAACATACACCCCCAAGATAACGAAGTAGATTTTGATGTATAAGTGAGTTTCCTGAGATGACACTGCCTCTCTTTCTAAAGCTATTTCACCTGGATGGCTAAGCAGTCCTATGAATGTATCCTTAAGTGTGGTCATTGAAAACTGAATAGCTGCCTCATGACAATTGAGTGCATGTTATTTAAATAGGAAAAAGTAATAAAGTTTGAAGTGAGTGTGTAGGCTCCTTATCATCATAGTTCATTTCGATACTAGTCAGTGATCTAAAGTTTAAATGTATATTAAATAATTCCATCCACTTACAAAGGAGGAGAAATAAGAGAACGTAGGACACATTTCATATCCCTATGAGTCAATACCACTAATGTCCCATGTTGATTATTTTTTATGGGTTTTTTGTTACGTTTTTAATAAATGTTAAAAAATCTTTGAGTTAAAAAATAGTTTTTACTGTGGGACAAAGGTTAAAATTATTCCATATCGTATTTACATTTAGATTCAAAAGAAAATCTGTAGACAAATCTATGCAATATATAATTTGTCAAGAAAGAAGATCTGAAGTACCTCCAAAGCAGTTTACATGTTAATTGAAAGTCCTCCAAAAAGCGAACTATTCGGAAGCCATGGTGTGTGTTGGTAGAAAAGAAACTACCTCAGTCTTTGGAGGAATAATTTTAAAAATACTTAAATGGATAAGTTTATTTGGTACAGTTGAGAAACTTGTTAATTTTAACATTGCTGTTACATCTGAAATAAACATATGTGATGTTCTGGAAAAAAATCTTCAATATGGAAAATCACATCTTGCAATAATGGTTTAATTAGTATAATTGTGCAAGAAAATACTATTTGCTATTAGCTAACAAGGTATGCAACAGTATTTACTAGTTGGCAATAGCACCTCCTGCAGACCTAGTTGGCTTTTTAATGGCTCAGTTGTCTTTTTATTACTATTATTATGATTACTATTATATTACATATACACTATGCATAGCTGAAATTCAGCTTTGCTTTCATAGTGGAGATGCCTCCAAAGATCTCTGGGTTAGATTCTTTCCACATGATTTTTCTCAGCAGGATGAGATTTTAACAGCAGAAATGTGATCCTTCAGGGCAGGCATGGTTTGGAGCTAAAATGTGTTTTCCCAGCCATACATCACAGGGCTCAACAGCATAAGCTGCACTGTCTGCCTTGTTCTTTCCCTGGCCCCGATTGACTTGAGGTCCATGTCTCCTTTTGTTTCTGGCAGGAGACTGCTGAGTACGTTCTGGGTAAATAAAGATTTGGATTGTTGCAAGCCTTTCATCTGAACTGTGTGCTGTCACACCATAAGAACTTTCTCTTCTTTCTCCGGGCAGAATGTCTTCAAGAATGTAGGTTTATCCCTCCTTCTTGTTAGATGCCTTTATTCAAGAGCACCCTCATTCTGGAAGATTCAGCTCTCAGTGGTGGTTATTTTTAGTACTCAATTGATTCAAGCATTTTCCAAATTCTGAGGGAAAAAAAAATCACTTCAACCAAGAGATCCTATCAATCACAGTGTGGTTTGCATGCTTATTTAGCTGGTTAGTAATTAAAGGCAGCTAAAAATACCAGGCATGCATGAATGGTGTGATTTTTATATCTTAGCTCCTTCCCAGAGAAGATTCAGGACCCATCAATCAAACAGTTGGTAGCTGAAGTCATTATCACTGAAATTAAGGCAATTATATACAAATGAATATTAATGAAGTACCTAGTCGAAATTAGGGTCAGTTCTTAACACTTAAAAAGAAATTGTAGAGAATCTAGGTTCAGTGTTAATCCATTGTAAGATAATGTGAGAACACACCCTCCATATTAAATGCACTGTGGGTAATAGAGACTATTACATTTATGACATTCCTTGTTTGAGAGAGAAATGGCCTGATATCTACAGTACAGCTTTTGTTTGAACATTTCCAAATGACCTATAAACCTACCTTGAATGTAGTGACACAGTGATCTCAACAAGAAACAAACATGTCTATTTTATAACTTTAGAAAGATATCCCTTATGATCTAAAACCGTGTCATTATTTATAACACAAGGAGAATATACAGGGTGATCTGCAAGGCTTTTCAGTCCCCATGTTCTATTATTGCCACATTCTAATGTGGAATGAGAATAAATCATTGAAAGCACCGTAAAAAGGCAGAAAAATAGAATATGGTATTCCACACGATCATTTAGAAATCTATGAGTAGCAAAACATACACAAAATCAAAAGTTCTAAATTCGTTAGACATGTCAAATAATTACAAACCAGTGACAAAGAGCCCCTTCAAAGCTCCTCCAAACTTAGATACTGAATCCTGTAACTCCCGAGACAAGAGCCACCAGGGAAGTTGTGGGGGTGGTTCCCTCAAGGTAGTGCAGCATATACCCTGTGTAGACACAGGTCCTGGCTCTACATATAGAAAACTCATTAGATTTAATCATCCCACTTCAGGCAACACTTCAGAACTTAGGCAAAAAGAAAGACACTGAAACCAGACGAGCAAAGAAAGGAACAACAGTTTTGTAACCGACCAGTGGAAGTGGAACAGACTGAACTCAGTAGACTTTTGGGTCCATCATGCCCCAGTCAGCAAATCAACAAAGAGAGTCTTTTGATAAAAGTCTCAGTGTGTCTTCAGTTGCTGTGATGAAACAGGTGGACCAAAGCAACTTAAGTTCCAGAGAGACTGTCATATTGGAGAAGGCTTGGCATCTGACTCACATTACATCCACTTCAGCAAGCAGCCAGACAGTACGAACTGGGGCTGGCTAGAGATCTCAACAATCTACTAAAGACTCCACCTCCTAAAGATTCCCAAAATCTTCCAAGCAATAACACTAGCCAGAAGACAAATGTCCAAACACATGAGTCTAGAAGGAAAATTTTACACTCAACCTGAATTTTTTTAAACAAAACAACAGAATTCTAAGATCCTAGAAGTCAGTCCTGTCTCCAAAATTCTAAGATCCTAGAAGTCAGACCTGTCTCCAAATACATAGATCTTTCAAAGATAAGAATGAAGAAGGAGAAGTAGAGCAAGTGAAGCCATGGCTGCTAGGAGGATCCCAAGCTAACTGTCTGGAGGGCAGGAGGGAAGGTGAGAAAGCACCATGGTGCAGGAGAAAACCGTGGACCCCCACAGTAGAGTGGGAAGATGGTTGTTTTGGGTGAATCCCATTAGCTCTTTTTCTGCATTCTGTGGCCCTTCCAGAATCCTCAGCTACATGAAAGAAGAAGAATGCAAGATCTAAAATGGGAGGGTGGGGTGGGGAATTGCAGTCCTGGAGTATTTGACAAAATGGCCACATGTGGGCACAATATGAAGAAGCATCTAGATTACTCTTTGCTTCTTCCAGATCCCGTGCCATGCTATGGGATGATTCACCTTCTTGAGGCAACCACACATGGAAATGGCTATTTGAGCTGGACACTTGGAAATGGCTATTTGAGTTGGACAAAGCAATGTGTTATGGTATATGCAGAACTATCATCATCAGCCATTAATGGACACTGTCACCTTAATGCATGTCAACCACCCCTGACAATCCTTACTTCCTATTTTAATTAATTCTCCATCTTCAATGAACATTACAATACCCTGCAGAGGTAGAATTTGTTGCTATGGATGATATAGATACAGATAATGAAATGTATATGTCATAGTTAGGTACAGTTAGATACAGGTCAACTTGACAATTGAAGGTATGAGCTCTAGGCATATTTGTAAAGAATTCATAGGTGAGTTAAGCCTCAAGCAAGTCTATGCAAGATTGTGTAATTGATGGAGAAGACTCAGCCCGTGATGGTTGTGACTAGTCCTGCAGGTAAAGATGGAGGAGCTGGTTAAGGAAGCTGGTTCCTTTGGTATATTTGGCTAGACATCATCTGCCAAGTAAGAATTGTCCCTTTCTCAGCAATGGATATGGTATAGACAGTTCCCTTGGTCCTTGGCATTTATATGAATGAACTCTTCTGCCAGGATGGACTAAGAAATGTGGCTTACAACTGTAAGCCAAAATAAAGCCCTTTGTTCACACAAGGCATTTGGTTGTGAATGTACCAAAAACAAACAGAGAAACTGCAACAGAGTAGGAGGGTACATGCAATGTATGCATATATATGCATGCATGTACACATGATTGCTAGTTTAAAGCTGTAGTTGATGGTCACACAAAATTACAATTGTTTCTGAGTAAATGTTTATGCTTTATTTGTAGCCCACACACTCTGAGTTCTAAATATGTTGTCCTTAAAAATAAAGATGGCTTCATAAAAATCTTCTATTGATATGCAATCAATACCAGACAGACAGATGAGACACGTTTACAGTATTTGTAGTCAAGACTGCAATAGTCTGTAACCAGTCTCTGAGCTCAGACTAAGAGACCTCTCCTTCTTTCTGTCTGGAAATTTCGCTAGATAAGAATGTGGAGGGGGGCTGGAAAGGTGGCTCAGGGGTTAAGCCTCTGCCTTGCAGGCGGAAGGTCCTGAGTTCAGATCTTAGACCCCACATATAGACACCAGGCAGAAGCGGGGCAGCCTACTTTCTGGTCCTGGTAGGGCGGAGCCTGTGAATCACTGGGCAGAGTAAACAAGGAGAAGGTGGAGGCGGTCCATGGTGGTTCCCGAATTCCTCTGTAGTTCTACACACACACACATACATACACACATACATGCACACACACGCACACACGCATACATGCACAATTGAATAAATAATAAAATAATAATAAAAAATCCCAGATCCCACTTAAGAAGTCCTGAGTGCTTCCAAATTCTAAAATCAAAGAGAAACTGGCTGCTCTGCTATTAGCACTTGCACTAAGCTTCCCTCTATCCTTTTTTTTCTTCCTTTCTTCCTTCCTTCCTTCTTTTCTTCCTTCCTTCCTTCCTTCCTTTTTCTTCCTTCCTTCCTTCCTTTTCCTTCCTTCCTTCCTTTTTCTTTCTTTCTTTTTCTTTCTTTCTTGATCTTCCTTCCTTCCTTCATTCTTCTTTCTTTCTATTTATCAAAGGAAACTCTGGTACACAGCTTAGATTTTCATTGTGAAACCATGTAATAAGTAGACTTATTATAACATTTACACGATGCAAAGGATGTCAGTTCCACCCGCCTGTCTACCTTTTCATTCACTTATTTTTTTAAGTTTTAAATAGCTGTTTTAAAATACAGAAAATCCCAGGAAGTTACATCACAACAATTTATACATCCAATAACAAGATGAAAAGGACATCTGCATTCAGCTAGATGGCTTCTTTGTTGTAATAGAATAATGTCTTCACAGATTCAGCAAAATGATTAGTTCCTTGTCCCTTCTCTTCCATTCACCCGTCCCAAGAGTTAACTAGCTTCCTCCACTTGAGATGTGTAGCACTCATTATTTTATATACATATTATACTCTGTATGTTCATACACATACTCACTTCAAGTGTAAGGCATCAATTTACATGCTTTGAAGCACTATCCAAGTTTTGCTATCCAAAAGCCCAAGTTATATGTTTGTTAATACATACAGATAAAACTGTGACACATTTGTTAACGATTGGAGTATACTGGCATATGAACAATACCTTTCATTCATTTATTTCACTTTGGACAAGTTGGACTGTTTCCATTTTTTTCACTTTTTACTACTGTCAGTATTTGGTTTTGCAGTTAATAAGCAAAACAAGCCTTTTTAGCATGTGTGAGAATTCCTCTACTAAGCACTGTTAGAATCATTAACACTGGTGATGTATCAAGAATGGACATTTTGATGTGAAGTCAGTACTCTCTGAAATGACTCAGTTTATTCTCCCAAACATAAAGGTTCCTGCCTCTGTGTTAAGTCTTGTGAACTTTTAACTTTGCCCAACTGGAAAATTTCTATAAATTCAATGGAAGTAGCATTTTCACAGATGGATTTTAATTAACAATTTTTTGTATTCATTCATAATTTCAGTTTATTATTTTTTAATCTTTATAGTAGCTTTAGAACACACAATTCATTATAGGTTATTATTACATGTGTCTATGAAGATTGATAACATGTGTATACGAACTGATAAGTTTTGTTTCCATTATGCTTTGGTTTCCTCTTGCTAACTGTGACTTTTTGTGTGTTTTGGGGTGTCATTTTTCAGTGTTTTAGTTTTAATTTATTACTATTTTACATTACTTAACTATAGCTTTTTGAATGAAGAGTATTCATGAAGCACGTGGTTACGAATTTATTTCCTCAAGCTTTGTCTTGATTTCATTTCATTAATTAATTTCTATCAAAGTTATTCTTTCTGAGTAGTGATTGCTTATATCCATGATAATAAGGTGCCTCAGACATTTATTCTGTGATGTATGTTTCATTTTAATTCGACCCTAACTGTATTAGTCAGGTTCTCTAGAGTTAGAGGATTAACAAAATGAATATATAAATAGGGAATGTATGGAGCTGGGTTACAGATATGGCCAAAGTAGTCTGATGATGGCTGCCAGTAGCTGCTCAGGCCAGTGTGTGATGGCTGAAGGCTGGAGGATTCCTAGAGAACCTTTTGTCTTGTTGAAGACTTGGAGGGTTAGAGAGCTAGAAGGTGAAAGAAACCAGGTAGCCAGAAGGAAGAGAGATTCCTAGCACAGCTACAGAGCGTCTCTTGCTTCTGTGGTTTCCTTTTCTATGGTCCACTGCTGGGAGGTTCTTATGAGATCTATGGAGTTTCCAATAGGATCTAGGGCTGGTCTTGTATTATCCAGATAATCTCTTCAGGTGGTCTCAGCTGATCTTACCAGGTGTGGTCTCAGCCCATCTTAGTTAATACCAGGCATGTTAAGTTGACACACAGGATTAACTATCACACTAACCTTATGTTCTTCCTTGCTCTAGTCTGTTCTCATTGAAAAAGCGAAATTTCCAATATCCATTTTTACTTCTGAGGGCACGAATAGTGTTTCTTGTTGCTTTACAGCCCTATTTTGTTTCAGGAAAACTGCTGCTTTTGACTGTAGCTAGTCTCTGCTTCTTCCGTGTTGCTTGCTCACATTTATATCCTTATATTGACACTGTTACTCCTTGAAGGATCTTCACAATGATTACTCATAATTAGTGGAGAAACATGAAGAAGCATTGAGTTGCCTAAAGGCACTGAAGTCAAAGGTATGGTGCTAACTCCAACTGTACACCAGGCGACTGGGGTGGCTGTGCATTGAGCATCTGAATAACCCCCACTCTCACGGTTTCTTCTGGCCTTCCTTTTTGATACATCACATAGCTTATGGAAAAGGCTACCAATCTTCTGTCTGGTAGTATAGGATCTCCAAGATTTCAGAATCCATGTTAAGATGGGGTGGAGGGCGGTGCTCCAGTTAAGCAGTCATGAGATACATGATCCTTTTCATGCTGTGGCTACAACTAGATTCACCCATTCCAGACACCATTCATTCCAGCGCCCACAGTGAACAGACCTCCACGTTCCTTTTTGTGTGGTGAGTGCTTAGTTGCCCTACATCATGGAGAATGGAAAGGCATTTGCTTACTTGTAGTGGTTTCGATCCAAAATAATGTGTTAGATGCTTTGATGTCAACTAATGGGATTGTAGAGATCATTATTTCATAGAAGCTGTAACTTTATCAATGGGTCACTCCATTTATGGGTCACTTCATAGATAGACAGGCTATTAGGAGGTAAGCCCAGGTTAGAGGAGGGGAGTCACTGAGTATGTGACACTCACTAATTGCCCTATCACTCCTTCCTCATCCTGGTCACCACGTATCACCTGTCATGATGTTTTCCTACAGTAAAGACCCAGAGCAATCAAGCCAAGAATCCACAGACCGGAAAAGCTTCTAAAACCAAGAGATGAGTCTCTTTCCTTCCTCCCTTCCCCCATCTCTCCCTCCATCCCTCTATCTATTTCTCCCTCTCTCCCTTCTTTCTCTCTCTCTCTCTCTCCTTTATCTTTCTTTTTCTCTCTTTCTCTCCTTCGCCTCTCTTTCCTTTTATGTATTTCATCGGCGAATTGATAAAACAGCTAAGAACCTCAAGAGATTTTATGATCTCTTCGTTTTCTTAGCTTCTAGCTTCAGCAAATGGTGGAATTTGTTGGTCCTTGCTGTGAAAGTTGTTGTTGGTCCTTTCTGTGAAAATTGTTATTTATTTCTACTTCACTTGATAGGGAACAAAACCTTCAGAGCCCACATATCTATGAAGAGGACTTACTGAATGCTCCATATTTCTTGCCATCATGTTATCATCCACTGCCCCATGAGACACTTTAACAACAAAAGCTGACCACAAGCCTCAGACACACAGATTCCTACCTCGTCCTAAGTGATTTCATAGTCCTCATTTTCAGTTCTCTTACCACTTTGGGATCAAGATATGGTGTGTGACGGTGTGTGTGTGTGTGTGTGTGTGTGTATGTGTGTGTGTGTGTGTGTGTGTATTTGTGCATATTTGTGAGTATATATGTGTGAGAGAGAAAAAATATTCCCTGTTATAGTTAAATTATTTCAGCAGCCTTTTGTTTAAATTTTATCCTCTTTCAAAATGTTTACTTTAGATGAATTCCACCATTAACTCAATACATTTTCCTCCAAGGGCCACCCCACTTCACTGACCTAACACAGTGCCAATCTTTAATGAATGAAAGGCTCATTCTCATGATAATCCTCCTAATCGTGTATTTCTGTCACAGGTGAAAAGAGACCAAGATTACTCTCTGAAGATCTCACATAGCTGGGATCTGATCCCAGGTTTTTCTACCTCCAAAGTCCATTTTCAGTCACTCAGCCCGTCTTCCCTTCAGAAACATGTCAGTTGTCTAAAAGGGTACAAACCTGCCTGCGGAGGTATTTACATGTGTGCCTGCTTACAATTCTGTGCATAAGGACGGGGAGAAAATATTTATGGACTCGTCACCTTCGGGATGCTAGGTCAGGCCACTGCACTTCTCATTGATTTACCTCTTTTCTCTGCTCGTTCAACAAACCCTCATAAACACCTTCTTTCCATCATCCATGACTTTCTATTTATTCAGTATTTTTTGCAAAAAAAAAAAAAATGCCTATTGTGCTCAGGCACTGCATGCCACACCACACACACTGTTTTGTAACATTAGGGACTCTGAACGTTCATTGTACTTTGAAGTAATAAAGTGGTGGGGACAGAAAGGATGAGAAGCTATGCAGAGACATTGCAAAACAAATGTATGTGTGTGTGTGTGTGTGTGTGTGTGTGTGTGTGTGTGTGTGTGAATTCCTAAGAGAAGTCATGATATGATATTTAGTGAATAGATTGTCATTAAGAAAGCAAGCTTGCTAGTTTTTCAGGCTTACTAGTTGAAGCATCACCTTCAACGCACTTGCATTTCGAGAGCCTTTAAAGTAAAGACAGAGGAGTCAGCTCATACATAGAAAGGGTCACTCAGTTGAGAAACTATGCATTGATGCCAATGCTCTATATTTAATAACATTTCCAAGTGGGTGATGTGGTTTCAGGGGAAAAACATCCTTGTTTCATGCATCAGTCATAATGAATCATACATTTTTACTTCTCCAAAATATCCCGTCTCCCTTTCACCCTTTGAAAGAAAGAACAAGATTATTTCTTTAGTACCATTTTATAGCTCGGGTACATGAGATCAGTGGGACACAGCAGTCTCCTGAGCACAGTATACACACCACTAATAATGAAGATTCCAGTCTCTTAGCAAAAAAATAAGAAAGAAGCCACACTTAGTCACAGCTTTCTGACTTTGAGCAACTGACCTAATGGTTAGCTCAGAAGATGAACAGAAGAAGAAGAAGAGGGCACATGACCCAGGCCTTCCCCAAGCTGAGACCCAAGAATAATAGTCTTCGTGTGACTGCTTATTACACATCCAGCTAAAGATCTATCCTTATGGAATCAAAGTCTTAGGGCTTATCAAAATTTTCATCTATTTAATTTAATTTATTTTATTTAGTTGATCTTCATCTTTCCTTTGATTCTATAATCACCATGACATGAGGAATAAGTTCCATTCACATTTGTCATATATGAATAGAGATTCAATATTTCCTAATACACTCACAGACTAATGAAGCTCTGATTTTCTCCTTCCTCTTTCTTAATCCACAAAGTGGAACTGTTATTCTAAGCACAGAACAGCCCCTCAACCTGCCACAGCTTCTCTCCATGCTCAGCACAGCTCCGGAGGCTGCGTACCCAGGGAATCATGTTTCTGAGAAGTGTGGGGTCTCCCTGCAGTTGAAATGCTCTTTCCGTGTGAAATCTTCCTGCAGTCTCTAGGCTGCTCAGCAGCAGCCGAGAAGCAAGTCACTTGTGCAAACTCTGAAAGTCTACTGATAAAAGAGAAAGGATGACACTTGCTTCTGGCAGTTTGACTCAAAGGTATGTGTCTGAAAGTCACTGAAAGCTACTGTGAGTCACAGGAAGTAGGAGCGATCTCTGAAGACTATGTAGGAAGAGGATATCCTCAGGGCGGGAGGATTTCATGGGAACTTTTACTGTGCTCTGCAATAGAGACTGAGTTGAAGCTGGGAAGGTGGGTGAATGCAGGTTAGTGGAAAAGACCAGAAGTGTGTTGATGGAAAGATCAACTGACTCTCTTCTCTCATGCAGGGGGCCTTAGAATCCAATAGGCCTCCATCAAGGACTGCAAGTAAGTAATGAGACATCTGGTTAAGTTCACAGACTTTCGTTCCTGATCATTTACTACTGAGGGGTATGATCTCACCAGAAGGGGAGGGCATATAGTCTGGCAGATAAAAAGTAACCATTTTGCAAATGGGTAATTGACCCCTCCCTCGCTGTGGTTTCCTACTTTTGTTGCATCTGCCTTTGGGTGTGCTCTTATAAAGAGATTCTAGTTTGGCAGCTTTTTGTCTCTGGCTAGGGGGTGGCATACAATGCCATCAGGATGGAGTGAAGGGCATTGCGAGAGCAGCAAAACTGCAAAAGAAAATCAACAAACCATAATCCAGAACTTCAGAGACTCTATATCAACCACCTAGAACAAGGCCAGCCTAATCTCTCCCCTCCTGAAGCTCAGGGAAATTTGCGAAGATGGGGCAGTAAGATTGTAAGAGCACAAGAATGGGAGGAGCAATGATATGCAAAATACTCCACACAAGTTACGGCCGAAGCAATCATAATTGGACTTTGCATGCCCTGCACAATGTCCAACACATTATTGACCCCACAAATTCTAGCATTTGCTAAAGGCACCAAGATCCTTGGAGGCAAGGGATTGACAGCCACAGTAGTGTTCCTATGCTTAAGGGGAACACGGGAAAGTGTTCAGGGAAATGCCACTGGGCCTTATACATCATCGGAGAGGAGGGCCCAGAGGAGAGTCTGGCACGCACATTAAAGGATTCTCCAGGGATTGCGAGGGGAGGCACTAGGGGGGAGGGATGGGGGAGGGGGAACAGGGGGTCAGGGGGGAGGAGGAGAAGGGAGGGAGGGAACCGGCGTACCTATTAAGTTTGTATGAGCAGAAATAATAATAAAAAATGTTAGAAAAAAAAGAAAAGAAATGACTACAATAAGAAAAATTTAAAAAAAAAAAAAGAATCCACTAATAGAATAATTTCTATTTGACGGCTAGAGTAATTAGGGATGTCGGGTCTTATGGGAACCATATCCACCACACCTCCAGCTTTTATTACTCACTTCACTTCCCTAGTAATTCCTGGGCTGCTCCTTTGCAGTGCCTAACACTATAAATGAGTGTGGCTCCACCCATATCTTCTCTCTTTCCTGGCTCTTTCCCTCTGCTATGTGTTTTCTCTGACCTTAAGCTTTCTCCTCTGTTCTAATAATCCTTCCCCACCTAAAGGCTGAACTGTGGGTTCTTCTCTGCCCCTCTCAGACCCAAGGACCAAGAATTCTCTTCCCTTTTTCTTCCTTCTCAATAAATCCTGCTTTAACCTCTCCATATGTTCTGGTCTTAGTTTTCTACTCCAGAACACAAGAAACCCCCCCTAAAGAAGACAAGTTTCACTGCGAGAACGCCTGCATTAGGTAAAGTCCACCAGAGAGTGGAACTTAAACCCAGATATTCTTAAAAGCACATGTAATGGCGATGTGAAGAAGGAGCTAAGCCTGAAGTGGGCAGGTAGGTAGTTTGACTAGAGAAATAGATAAAGGACAGGTTTCTCGGAGGAATATTGGTTGGAGGAAGGAAAGAAAATTGCCCTAATTTTTGTTATATTTCAGCTGAGATTTCCCAGAAAAATTCACCAGAGAAATTAGCTGACTCCTAATCAGTGTTCTAATGCAGCCATTCAGAGTGCTTCCTGCTGCTTCATTGCCCAGGTAATTACTTTTCATCAACCTAAAATTCTCCAGTACTTTCAACTGGAAAAGCCAGTCTTCACTTCCCCATGTTAGAAAGCACTTACGAAATGTTATTGACCCCGTTGGGCTGTCATCTTCCACTTCAGTGCAGGTGCATGGGCAAGAGAGCCCTGGGCATCATTTCCAGTTGCTTTTATGGATATTTAAGAAACGTTGCTTAGTAATATGGGTGGGCAAATAAATTAGTAGGCATCCATGAGTATATATTATAAATAGAAAGTGGATGAACAAGGCTGTACACAAAAAAATAATTTCACCTCCATTCATTCATTCATTCAATCAGTCATCGAGTCAAGTGAAACATTTTCTTGTTTGTTTCAAATGAACAGTTTATCAGTCAGGGCTCAATTAAGAGTGTCTTCTAAAAGCGCCATAGAATGATGGCTTGATTGAAGCCAGTTGACTATGATATTACAATCTATAAATGGTCTATGTTTATAGATTATGTTCCATATGGCTCTGGTATTTCAAACTACCTGGCAAAGAAGAAAAGAAGACTTAAAGCTCTCGAGAGAACAGATACAGAGAAACAATGGAATATTCTAGAAACTTTGGCAAGGGAGAGAACTCTTGTCCATCTGTTACCAGTCTTTATACCTTGGACTCTGTATATGCATCTGTGTATCAGAAGAAGTCAGTAACTTTCCTCCTGACGTTGAACCTACAATTAACTCAGAAGCCCAAGAAGTTCAAGAGGGAGTTTTAGTTTTAGTTTCATTACACTACAGGTTAGATTGTTGCAGCAAAACACCTGGCACCAACACCTTAGAGGAAGAAAGATGTATTGCACCTCACAGTGCCAGGATCTAGTCCTTCCCTGCCAGGAAGCTACAGTGGCAGGAGTCTGAAGAAATGAGCTGCACACACATCTACAGCAAGAAGAGATGCAGTGGGAAGATGCAGAAGAAGAGAATGCAGTGGAGCCGACACAGACATGCAGATCGCTTGCCTGCCTCCCAGTGCTCAATTCTCATTTAGTTCCAGACCACATGCATAGGATAAAACTTCTGCCCACGATGATCTAGATCTTTATTTTTTCCTTTTGAAATGTAAAGGGGTCAGAACAGTCTAGATGTCGCATGTGACAGATTTCCTAGGTACGGAATTTAAACTGGAGAACAGTAATAGCTTCTGAGGAAAAGCAGCATAGAAGAGATGCACATGCTCAAAACTGTGAACTGAAAAAGATGAGGGAGGGGTCCAAAGGTGGGGAACACGACAGAGGTATGTGGAAAGCACATGGCAACGAGCTTCGACTTCTTCTCATACATTCTGTTTGTATTAAAAATGCCTCCAAATGAGTGGGATGCCATGGGGGCTCCAGAACATTCCTTCTGGAGCAATTTCCCTGTCGCTTTCTACCAGTGCCACAGATACGGAAATGACCAACAGCACAGAGACCAGAGCATCTGTGTCCATTCAGCGTGTTCACGTCTTTTAAATGCTAGGAAAATGATTCCCGTTATTGTAGGCCAACAATTATAATAAATTAAAGTAAAATTAATCTAATTAAATCATTTAGTAATTAACATCAATTCTTCCTTTGCTGTCAGTTCTGAAAATCTAGGATTACATATGGAGGAGAATGAGGGTTAAAGCCCAGGAGATGATAATTGAGCTCTAAGAGCCATTTATTTAACTGAATTTATCTTCTGTGTTTCACATATGAGAATTGAATCTGGATTCCTGGGCTCAGTGTGCACCTATCTAATGGCAAACTCTTTAGTGGCTCTGGCCACTATCTCTCAGTGCACTTTCTTGAATGATTCAAAGGAAAAAGAAACTTCCATAGCATTCTATTCCACAGAAGGTAACCTCCAGCTTCTGCTTCTAGATTAGCCTGGTAGATCACTGCACAATGGGAAATGCAGAAGAAGAGACCCCTTTCTTTCAGACAAATGCTCTAAGGCAGCCCTGCCTGTGAGGAAGCCAAGAGAGGTCCACAGGGAGCACAACTACCTCATCATGAGCCCTGTATGGCGATTCCATTCATTTTTCTCTCATGGATCCGTGAGTCACACGTAGCAGAGATGTGATTCCAAAGACCTCAAGGACATGAAGCCTGCTTCACTTTTATGGCAAGACATTGCACAGCAAGAGACTTTGGATGTTTGTTAAAATTCCAAGATTCGATCCTGACACCAGAGTTCGTTGATTTTTGTCTTCTTGAGAATACATTAAAGGCTGGGGCGATACTCAGCGGGTAAAGGCAACTGTGGGCAAACCTGGTGACCTGGTTCAATTTCTGGGAGTTCATATGATGGAAGGAGACACATTCTCTCTCTCTCTCTCTCTCTCTCTCTCTCTCTCTCTCTCTCTCTCTCTCTCCTCTTTCTCTCCTCGCTCATATCTTCTTTCCCTTATAAAATAAAAATTTTTTTTTTCGGTGCTGGGGACCGAACCCAGGGCCTTGCGCTTGCTAGGCAAGCGCTCTACCACTGAGCTAAATCCCCAACCCCAAAATGAAATATTTTAATAAACAAGTTTCCATTAAGGTTTCAAGATAACTATGGCAACTTCAGAATTCAAGGTCCTGTATGGAGAGACTAAGGAGGGAAAAACGGCCAAGCGCCTTTATTGGCTTTGGAACTAACAGAAGCAAATCACCCAGAATACTTAGTGGAAAGTTCACATCACATGGAGACCCTACTACGAGAACAGGGGAACAGTGTTTTTCTTGTCAGGAACAAAAGCCTGGTATTGGGAAGATGACTAAGGACTTTGGCCACATGCCTAAATAACTACAGGGCTCTCCACAGAAGTGATTAAGGAAGACATTTCTTCCACATTGTCTTTTATCATTTTTTTTTGTATCCTCATTTCTTTTTCTGGATCACAACTGGGAGGCTATTAGCCTGTGACTCCCCGATGACTCATTTAAATTAAAAATAAATTAGCTGTAGACATAAAACATTTATACATATAGCTGCTTAGTGTTTTGTTCTGGTGATGGGGCTCATAGACATGCTGAACAGAAAATGATTAGGTAAGTAAACTGGGAAACTCAAACAAACAAGAGCATCAACCAATTACTCAGTTGTATACAACATTGATCATGTGTTTATAAGCAGTATAAGCAAACTATAAGCATTCATGTAGGGAAAACAGATCTTATATAAGAATGACAAAGTCATTCCTGTAAGAATGATTTGGGGGTCCAAGTAAGAAAACCAAGAGGTTTCTGAGGAAGAAAGAGGTGTTGCTGATAATGGTTGCTGATAAATGACCATCAAATGGCTTAAGGGAACAAGGGTTTATTCTCTCTTATGATTCCTTGTTACAGTTCTCAGTCCAGCTTGATGGGAGAGCATACACCAACACCAGGGCCGAGGGAACTGGCCACACCATCACCACATAACAGCTGAGAGATGGACAATCCTTACTTGCCAGACCAGCATGTCTGGCCAAGTGAATAGAAGGATGCTGACTTCCTCAACCAGCTCTCAGTATTTTATTTACCTGTTCAGGGCCTAATCCCACCCACCATAGACTGGGCCTTCCCCATCAGCTAGACAATCTCCTGCAGATTTGCTCTGGGCTTAACCCAACCACTAATTCTCCACAAATATGCCCAGAACTCAAACCCTCAACCATCAAGTTGACACTTGTGCCTAACTATGACAGGAAGGTAATGTTACATAAATATATAAATATTCTTCCTCCATACTAATATAGATAAAATATAAGAATATGTATATATATTTAAAAACATAATTTCCATTTACAAGCAAAACAACATGTAGTGGTGATAGTTAAGCCTGGGTGTCAAGTTGACATATCTGGTATTAACTAAGATCAGCTAAGACCACACCTGGAAGGATCAACTGAAACCACCTGAAAGGATTATACTTGCCCTAAATTCCATGGAAACTTCCATAGATTCCATAGGAACCTCCCAGTAATGGACCATATAATAGGGACCACAGATTGTAAGTGGAGAGACATTTCCAGGAATGCTCAAGCTATGTGGAGGCCTGCCGCTGCCTCATGGTCCTTCCGGTGCCTAGAAAGATCTACTTCCCCTCTGGAACTGTAAGTTGAATAACTCTCCTTTTCTCCCCTAAGTTGTTTGACTTTCGATGCTCTTTCACAGCAATAGTAAAGAGTAACGGTTACAGTAGCTTTCAATTTAAAAGAGAAAATACATAAGAAGGACACTTAAAAATAATAAAATGAGAATGAAAGTGTCCTTCTATTAAACATAAAAGTAATGTTGAGCTGGACTTCGACTTCCACTTCTAGATCTACTTCTTCTTTCATGAATAACATAGTTGTTATATCAAAGTCAGTCATTTGCATGAAAGCATGTAAGCTAATGGCACTATCATAGAAATCAATCATTTGCATGAGAGCGTGTAAACTGGTAGCACTGTCAACACACAGGGGCCCAAAGAAGAAAGTAGAGGGACTGAACCCACATTCTACAAACCACACTCTTCCTCGAAATCATTTCCAATCCCTGATGGATTGGAGGATGACCAACAAACCAGAGGACACACCTAAGACAGTAATATTTAGGGTTTTTGTTTTTTCCCAGAATGGCACAGATAAGCATTCAGAGGAAGGTAGGATGAGAGGTCAAGTTTCCAGAAGAGAAAGTACAGAGACAGGAGTCCAGTGAAGCCCAATGATGGTGGCCTTGCCTCACAAGCATTTGCAGGAAGGCAAATTATGCCGAGCAGAAGGTTGACCAGAAAACCGCTGCTATATTAGGGCTGAGTATTTGGCGGCACCACTGTACTGAGGAAAGCGAAACCAAAGCCAGATCATATCAACAGTAGAAGTCCTAGCAAGCATCTTAGTTACACAGTTAGAATTACAGAGCTATCCCACTGAAGCACATGTGAGCCAGGCATCAAGGAAGCCCCTCATCCCCACCAGAGTCAGAATCTAACGGCAACAAGAAGCACAGAATAAATACTCCAGGCACTCGCAATACTAGGGAGGAAGGTCTGGAAAACAAGCCAAATACCATCAGCATGCCGATTGCCTCCTTCCATATACATTTCAAAAACAGAGACTGGAAAAGATCATGGTCTGAACCACAATGCATTACATAAGACATCTCCACTGTTCAGCAGCTACCTGGATAAACTCACTTTGAAAGCATCATTCACTGTTCTATCAACATTTGCACATGTTCTGTATCGTTTTATCAGTAATTTTTAAAGAAATTTGAGAAAATGAAATAACCTATCTATTACCAAAAATCATGCATATGTTTAATCCTTCTAATTAAAACCAAGAACCTGATTTCTAAACCATCCAGTTTCTAACTGTGGCAAAACTTATTCTAAGATTAAAACAACAAGCTTCATAAAACCAAAGACATAAGTAAGTAATGTCAGAAATGTGGCAGAGGGTACTGACATACACTTAATCACAAAATCGTGCAGAAAACATTAACTTTGAAGATGAAATCACTTTTTAAGACAGTTCACCATAATAATATAGCTACTACGGATCTGCGTTCTGAATTCCAACATACACAAAAAGTCAGAAATACAACCAGTTAGACAAAAATATTCATTGTCTTGATAAGACTTCAATTAATATATTAAACCAAATAGATTTAAAAACACATACCTTCTGTAAAACTTCTGTTCTTCATAGCATTTCAATCCACCTACAAAGAAAAAAGTCATAAATTCTGTATTTACAATGCAATAAACCAAAAATTTATTACAAAACAACTCCCCCAAACCAATATAATCACATATAATTAAAACAGGACCTTGGGCTTCAGAGATGACTCAGGGGTTAAGCCTCTGCCTTGCAAGCAATAGGACCTGAGTTTGGATCCAGGATCCCACTTAAACATGCCCTGACAACGAATGGTACTTCCAGCTCTGGAAGGTAGAGCCTGGGAAACCCCGGAGTGAAGCAAAAGGGAGGTAGAACCAATCTGATACACCTAGACACAAATATAGGATACACACATACACAAAAATAATAAGAAAATTTCTAAAAAATCAAGACCTCAACTAAGTAATCTTCAGCTCAAAAGCAGTCAAATCTACAGTTTCAAGCTATTAAAATTAACCACAAAAGCATTATCAGGGGTCAGGATAATCGCCTTGTAGCTACTGAGTAACTCATAGGTGGACTGACAGATGCATCAAAAGCAAAATTCACTTGCTTAATGGTGTTTTTCACTGAATGAGAAAGAAACAAGTGCTAAGCTCCTGAAGCTAAGAAAGTTACATCAAAATAAACCTAATGAATTAGTAAATACTGAATGAGAAAATGGTGAGTTTTAAATGCATGAGAAAACTTTTTAAATAAAACATCAACAATATTCATGCATGTATATGAAATATATTAATGACAACATAAACATGCTGCATAAGGAATCCTGCAAGAGCATAGATATCATAGTTATCTAAGAGACTGATTGATAAGATAGCTTACTCTGAGAATGAAAACTCCTGAAGAACTCTTCTTTTCTTCAGTCTGATCAAACTGTGCTACACAGAGTCGGAAGTTTTTGAAATCCGTAATGAGAGCGCTCTTTTTAATTCACAGTGCCACAGCAAATTTTTCTCCACTGTTATTTTCGATGAATAATTTAACCAAAGACAGTGATTCTGGTTTGTTCTTTTAGCTTGTCTTGGTGGCGGAAGGAGTTTATCCTTTCATCCACTCTCTGTTTTCAAGTACAAGACGGTGGGACAAACAATACAGAACAGCATTTCACTCCTTTGGTTTGAATCGAGTAGGACGTCTTACAGCACAGGACTTTCTCAAAGGAGTCTGGAATACTGGGTCTCAAATGATGACCTGAGCAACTTCATCTGCTTGCCTGCTATAATCTTATTCCAGAAAACATGACTGAAAGATGATAGGGATGGTAATGGGGCAGAAGGAGGAGACCACCAATCAAACTCTGAGTTTATAGCAGACCAGCTAGAAAGGATAAGGCACCTGAATTGGTATCCTTTTAGCACAAGTTGGCCATACCTGTCAGTAAAGGCAGCTTTCTTAAGACCTTGTAGCCCCACAATCAGATAAGCAACCCCACTTGGAGGCAGAATGCCTGAAGGAAGAAAGCTGCTTTCAACCACCTCCGGGTTTTCCACAGATAAGTATAACCTGGAGCAGATAAGGTTACATTCAGCCTAAAGAGGTACCAACTTTTCTCAGCACGCAGACTCAGAGGAAGAACAAGAATGCAATGCTGGTCATGGAAGGGACATGGATTTGTATGTGCCCCTCCTGATGACTTATAAGATGTGAATAATCAACCTGATTTTACTAACATGCATAAAAGTTTCCTTAATGGTTTCTTAAATAAGACCTGCTCTGCTGTAAGAATGCTTTATAAAAGCACATTTCCTCAGCATAGATAGTGTCTGGAGAGCAATATTTTTCTAAGCTCCATTCAGTTCCGTGAGTCGAGTGCATTGTATTTTTATGTATGGCTGTGAAAGACAATCATTTATTTTAAGTAAATGAAGAGGAATCTCCAAAGGAAATTCATGAGAGAATAGTTTACCAATCAAAGACAAGGGAATTGATGGGAAACAACTGTTGTGGAGGGCTAGGAAAAGCTCTCTTTTTTTTTTAATGCCTCCAAGTAAAAAAATCTTCTATATAACCCATGACCTTTGTCCCTCGTGGGATGAGATCTCTGCTTTTCTTCTCTGGGACACCAAGTGCTGAAATTTCGATGACGAATGAAAATCCAGAAGTTTGTCAGAGACAGATCCATAAGAATGTGTAATTCATCTTGTGGTTTTCTTCTGCTGCTGAGACTTGACTGTGAGGATTTAAAAATACCAGCGAGAACGCTGGCATGTGGAGTCATCAACCAGAAATAACTTTGCATCGGATCCCCAAATGGTCTCGTTGATTGACAGCTTTGCTCAGGTTGTGGAGTGGCGTTTTTCTCTTTGTGAGATTTGCTGGGCTCTTTATAGAAAGGAGGCAGCGCTTTAAACTACAACTCTCTAAGGTAATGGATCTTAATGTAGATTCAGTGCCTTATCAGTGGAGATTTCAGGTCTATAGATACTGAGCAAGTTGCAAAGACTCCCCTAGCTGTCTGTAGCTACCTAAACACAGAATATAAAGTTTCAGGACCAAATGAAACTTCAGGAGCTATCTTCTGTTTTAATTCTCTCATTTTGGAACAAAAAGCTAAGATTTATGAAATACTGGATTTACTGACAACCAAGGTCACAAAGCTAGATGGGTTGTACAGAATATCCTTGACTTATAAAACTTATTTGATTACCATAGAAATATTTTTTATCTTGCTCAAAATGAATATTTTATCAAGGAATTGTATCATAGAGTTTTGTATGACTATTGCAAGAAAGTAAATAAACCTTTGACAATCCTCTGGAAATTATCAATGTTTCAGCAATCCTAAGATAAGCATGTCTGACATTTTCAAAAGGTGATAAAATACTGGTTCAACATACAATCCTTCATATCTGTACATTCTATATCCACAGAGCCAACCAACTGTGGATCAAAAATATTCTTTGAAAAATATCAAATCTGTACTGAAAGCATGTCGACTATTTTTTTTTATCATTACTCACTAAGTAGTAGAATAACAGTCATTTACAAAGCTCTTATTCCAGAGATGAAGTGAAGTTTGGGGATGGAGCAGACGGCATAAAGGTGTTACGGAGGCATTCAACCATTCGATGCTTTAGTCAGCCTGAAGGGGGGAATCCATGGGTATGGAAAGATGGCTGTATCTCACTAGTAAGCCTGTGCTGGTTTTGTCAAAGACCCAAAAAAGCGAGGTGGCAATGAGCACTGTGAGGAAAACATCAGATTACTTTTCTCATCATGCACCTGAGGACTGCCAAAGTAGGCATACCATGGTTTTAGGAGAGCTTTTATTTTGTGTAGCTATTTGATGACAGGCTAAAATGTCAACCAGAGCACATGTGTGTTTTAAACTGTCTGATAACTGCTTGGATCCATGAAAAGCTAGAATCACTTCTTACTTCTTTTTCTTTCCCCTTTCATGTATGTGTAGTATGTGTAGTCATGTATGTGCATGTGTTTGCAGGTGTGTGTGTGTGTATGTGTGTGCCACTGTATGTACACGAGTATGTTTGAGTATGTGTGACTGAGTATGTGTGTATATGTGTATGAGTATGTGTCCAAGGTGACAACAGGAATCATTGTCAAACACGCTTCCACTTTTTAATTGTGAATCTGGGTCTCTCATTAAACGCAGAGCGTATCTTTAGGGCCAGTCTGGCTAGTCAGCTTGCTCTGGAGAATCCCAGACTCTGTCTTCCAGGACTAGCAATGCTACTACTTCTGCCAGACATTTTTAAATGAGATCTGGGGATCCCAACTCGGATCCTTGTACTTGAGAGACAGACTTTACCCACTGAGCCATCTCCCCAGCCCCCGTTTCCATCTTCCTGTTGGTCTGCAGAACACGTGCAGTGACCCTATACTGGCTTTCTCCCCTGGTTGAATATTTATAGCTCACTTACTGACCCGGAAAATGTAGACTGTACAATTGACAAATGGAATCCTTGATAAAGTTGGAAGGGAGCAAGGTAAAAATCAAGGTTTCAAATGGTCTTGAAGGTTTGCAATGTGGGTTCCAAGTCAGTGAGATGAAAGTCGACACTGGAAGGCACAAAGTCCCATAATTGGGGTCAAAAGATCATGTGTGTCAGTATTGAATCAGGGAGACCATAAGCGTTCTAAAGGTTTCATTTTTAAAAAACGGGTTCAAACCTGAGCCTGTGATCCCTTGTACCAATTGTTTTCTAACACACAACTTGTGGGAATTTATGCATAAGAGTTCCTAAGGTACAGGAAGTCTGAAGCTCAGGCTTGCCTAGTGGGCTTTCTGGTTCAGATGTGGTTTGATTTTGGTGTCTTGAAGAGCACAGAATTGAGAGGGAAAGAGGCAGGCAGACAGAAGAAACCCAGGAGGTCAACGCGCAGGGAAACTCTTGAGAACAAATCGCCGTTGGAGCAAATCTAATCATTCATGAAATATTCCTTCACATCCTCACTACTAATTGCCGTCTGAGTTCATAAAAACATGGGGAAGTTTCTCCTCTGAATTCACAGCTGTGTGATAACAAAGACTTGAGTCCATTTCTCTTATAACCAAGAAAGCAAGACTGCAGAATACAATAGGATTGTTTTTCTTTTTTATATTTTTTTTCAATGGGGAGAGGAGCAAACAAGAAAGCTGGAGAGAAAAATAAAGTCAAAGAATAGCGCTAGCTAGCTAAATTACCTGGACAATGTCTTTGTCATCCTACCAAGCTACCACATTCATTTCTTGTCATAACTTGGCTTCCTCCATTAGCCCTTACTAGAAGGCCACTTCTCCTAATTTCTGTTTACCTGTAAAGACTTGCAGGCCAACTTCTCTCACTGTGCCAATCTGCATGAAAGTTATGTGTAAGCTGATTCCAAAGGCGGGTGTTTACCTCACGCCTATTGTATTACTTACAACATCATGCTTCAACCATGACTGATCTGCTGGATTTAGTAGCATCTGCTCCTCTGAAGAGGGAAATCCTGCCTTTTTCAGGTCTCTAATCATGCTTTGAACCAGAATAGCCACAAAGAATATCAATAAGCAGAGTACGTCTGATACAGATGCCTTCCTATAGTCCCAACTCTCCAGAGACTGAGGCAGGACTGTCACCACTGTGGGTTCAAAGTTGACCAGCACCACACAGTGGATTCAAAGTCATCTTATAACCAAGAAAGCAAGACTGCAGAATACAATAGGATTGTTTTTCTTTTTTATATTTTTTTCAATGGGGAGAGGAGCAAACAAGACTGCAGAATACAATAGGATTGTTTTTCTTTTTGCCCTGTCTTACAATAAATAACAGCAACTAAAGAGCATTGATAAAGAAAGTCAATTATCCTATTCTATAATAAAAATCCATGTTTACATGAGCTGTTTGAGAGGGTGACTCAAATTTGATAAAATTCAGAGTCTAGGTAAGTAGACCACCCCCACGCTCACAAGACTGACAGGTCAGAGAAAGCTCTAGATCCTGACTGATCACTGTGTTAGCCACGGTGAGTCTAACGCTAAGCATCCTAACTAAAAACAGAGAAAACGTATCTCTGTCACTATGCAACCTGCAACTTCTAAAAGTACCTCGCTTTAGCTTTCTGAATTGCGGGCTGCTCCTTTCTGCTCCACCGCCGCTGCTGAAGCTTAAGACACATCCAGAGGTTCTGTGAGCTCAGCGGTGATGAACACATCCGAGTCGTTTCTTCCTTCCTAAAAACAAATCTCTCCTGTCAAACACACCTTCATCTTGGTAAATAAGGTTGGTAGATGGGCCCTGCCCGGGGAACAATCAGCACGCTGGTGATTGCTTCGAAAGCAGTATTATACTAATACAGTATCTCATTAGAACACCTTTGCTGGGAACTAGAGATTTCTTCCCATTCCAAATGGAGATGGTGGTGTTCATTATGTGTTCAGAAGTACTGCTTCCCGGTACCATAAAACAGCCTGAGGAGGGAGAATCTTTTGACCTTTGTAATTGCTACAATATTATGTAGTGTTCCTTCTCCATCTGAACAGAGCAATAAATATTGCAGAGCTATGTGGTTTTTTTTTCATCTAAAATGCAATTAAAATACATTAATTTTTTTTTTCTAAAGCAGATTGAGTAGGTGGCCCAGCACAGGAGCTCTGGAAGGGGCAAAGGAAAGGGGACTCTCCTGCAAGAGGGACGACGGAGGGTCCACGTGGGATCCTTTCTAGCAAGTGGTGAGGGGCTTCTGTGGCAGAATTAGCTCAACCAGGGATCCGGCTCCTGGCTTCAGACTCATTAAGACTGTCTTGTCAGGGTAGGTATGCAATCGGTTTCTGGACTGCAAACTAAGCCCGATAAATTGCTGAACTCGGCTTAAAAAAGTTAATTACCAAATCTGGTGCATGTGGTGCAGAAAAAGGACAGAAACTACAAATTAATGTGCAGAGCAGCATTTTTTTTTAAATTAACTTCAGAAATCTAACTATCCCACTGCTGCCTATGTGCATCCACCACCTCTGTCCCCCCTCTGAGTTTCCAGTTTCTTCTGCTTTCCAACCTGCTTCCTCGTCCTCTTCCCACACAGGTGCTCCGAGAATGTGCTTCGGAGCAGGTGCGGGAACCTTCTCCAGACACGCTGCAGATAATCGTATTCCAACTAAATACGGCAGTTTTATTTTAAGTGGATCCATTGGATTTTCACTTTGCACATGTCCCTAAAGGCCTAGCTTCTCTCTCTCTCTCTCTCTCTCTCTCTCTCTCTCTCTCTCTCTCTCTCTCTCTCTCTCTCTCTCTCTCTCTCTCTCTCTCTCTTTCCTGTCTCTCTCTCTGAGATATTCCATGATATATTTCTTGGCTTTTGCTTTTCTAAACCATGTGTATTTAAAAGTGTTCCAGTGGACCGGGCTGTGTGTTGTGCCGGGCACACTGGGAGCTGTGAGAGGAAGCTATGAGAACAACCCTTCTGCACTGCAGACCACAGAGGACAGAAGCATTCAGTGGAGCCCAGCGACCTTCCATTGGAATCTTCTTTCCTGTGGTGTAAGTATAACACAGTCTCTTCACTGTGATTCACTTGAACGATCACAGTGTTTCTGCACTGGGTTTAAACACACCTATGAAAGGAAAGCTGAGCCCCAAGTGCTGCCAAGTAGAAGCTCTGTAAAGGTGAAGACCTGACTGTTCATTCTCACCATAGTGGTGCCCAAAACAGGGCCTGGCATGAAAATTTAAGGCTGGCCATTAGTCCTTCTTGGCATAAAAGAGAAAAACAAAGAGGAGATTCACACTCTATCCACTTACTGCTTCAAAGTCTAGTTAAAAGGACATAATTCTCAAGACTGGCATGTAAATGTAAGGATGTAGAGAATTATATAGGTGATCCTTCAAGTCCACAAATATGCAGATTGAGAAACTGTGAGGGTTGTGGCGATGACTTAGTGGGCAAAGTACTGGCCCCATGAGCTTCAGGAGAGTGACTTCTGATGCCCAGAACTCATGTACAAGTCAAATAGGGGTCACAAGTAATCCCAGAATTCAGGAGGTAAAGTCAAGGAATCCCCAGAGCAAGCTGACTAGCTTAGCCAACTGGTAAACTCTGGGTTCATTTGACTGATTCTGCCTTAATAATAAATATGAAGAACAATCAAAGAAGACACTGATATCAACTTAGGATCTCCACATACATGTACACTAAAAAGCTCATGCACCTGCCCACACATGTGCATCTATGAAGGCCAGCACACATATATGCATGCATATCCCTCAGCTGTCACACACATGAAAATGACTGAACAATTTTTTAAAAGGTACTTTTTTACATACAGATTGATTTCTCTACCATTCCATAAACAAGACAGTAGAACACTATTTACATAGCATTTACATTGATTAGGTAATAACGGGAGTCTACAGAGGATTTAAGCCATGTGGGAGGATGTGTGTAGGCTATGTGCAAATAAGTAACATTTAATACCAGGGACCTGAGCATCTTTGGATGCTGGTAGGCAACAGGATTGAGAATAATCCCTGTGGCTACTGAAAGGGCAGTGTTTGATCTAAGTACTATGGGATTTCAGAGGGGTGAGGACCACAGGATGAAGCGGAGTTTAAATAACTGTTGAAGAAATAATCCAAGAGGGTTTGGCATTCTGCATCCATCGTTCCATACACAACAGTTCCAGAAAGCTACTCATTTCTTAATTGCTCTAGCCAGAGAGAACTAGCAGGCTACTTACAGAGAGGCAGGTGCTCAATTTGCTGTGGGTAATTCTTCAGTTTGTTATGTAAATATGGCCCACAAGAGTATGATTAGATCATTTTAACAGGTACATAAATGGAGGCTGAAGAAATGCAGGTCACTTCCCAAGTGCACAGTAGTTGTGAGCAGCAACCCAAAGCTTCAAATATCATGTCTTCAACTCCAGAATCTTCCTTTACTCACATGCTGTGCAACTGGAAAACTAGAGGAAGCCCCGTTTTCTCTGCCAGAAAGAAAAGTGTGATCTACCTTCCTCTTAACTCTTCAAATGCTAAATTCAATACTTAGGTTTTTTTTTTTTTTTTTTTTTTTTTTTTTAAAGAAAAAGATCCAAACGTTGCTCTGACTTTTACTTGCTTTGTTAAAAATCAGGCAAAAAGGGAAGCTTAAAAAGTAGCCTTTGCCACCTTCTCCTCCTGTCTTCTCTAATTTATCCTGGAAAGGCTTTGCAGTTGGCTAATGGTTACGGCATCAACAAAATAACTTCTCTCTCTTTCCTCATTAAATTGAAGAGAAAAAAAAAATCAACTGATCTACTGCCTCCTTGTTGACTGGTGGCTCATTACAGAGGCTAATAAGAGAAAATACATTCTCATATACTGATCATTGGAGCTCAGAGAATTTGAAGAGAGCCACCTGCTGAGAAAGTGTCCATTTTCACTCTGACTTTGTATATATTAGTCTGGTCAATTTCCCCAAGCTGGCCTGATTAAGAAAGTTTTATTAAAACAAATGGAGATGAGACTTTAAAGTTAGTAGGGAAAAACAGAAGCTGAGCCTGAACTACCCACACAATTTTTGCCCTTCACCAGATGGGCAACCCACTTGGCATAGGTTTATGATTAGGCCTGCAGTATGTTCACCCAAAGTCCGGGGATTTCTTCCTTCTTGAACTCTATCTGGACTACATTTCCCAGACTGCTTAGCAACCAGCTGCCATTTTCCTTTTCCAAAATATCCAAAGGAAATTTCTAAGACTACCTTCAGATCCACAAAATAAAAGATGGAGAATTTTCAACTGATGTGACATTCTCTCTCTCTCTCATCCTTTTAAATTTATTGCCTCATGATGACTCAGAAACCACAAGTCTAAAGGAGAAAACATTCTTAGACAGATTCTGCATGAAGTCTTGAGACTCCTGACTGCTTTGCCAAATAAAGGCACTAATTGAACCTTATGAGGAAGTGTAAATTTTAAGTAGTAAGCTTTGGAAATTTCAAAGACTGCTTATTACCATAGCCATTACTAATTTAACTATCATATGCTACTTAATAGTGACATAAAGGATATGTATATTTTTTAGGAGAAAATTTGGAATAATTTCATTACTTACATAGGAAACCCAAATTAATTATACTGCTCTACATGTTTATCTTATTATTATACAGAAATATATATGACCCTTAACAGAGAAAAACTGACATTTACACATAATTTTGGCATGAAGTTTATCCCACTGTAGGTTCCACTGTAGGTTTTGAGGGTTTAAATAAATTTAAAACTTAACCAAATTTAATATAGATGCCTGCAAGATTTATTTGAAAATCATTTGCCATTACATCAGTAAGAACTTCCAGACCTAATCTAATCTCTGAGCAAAGGAACATAAGAAAGAAACCAAGTAAGATAAATAGAAGAAGAGAAGTAAGGTCACTTTATACTTCCATTTCTGAAGCACTCCATAAAGGGTTTATCCTGAATATCTAAGTACAAATCTCTTAGATTCAAGTTAGAATATAAAAGAAAAATTCTGAATGTGACAAGAAATGCAATTCCAGAGTCCTGGTCCTTTGCAGAAAATAAGCCCTCTTAGAAACCAGAAAATATTCAATTCAGCAAAAAGTTTTGAGAGATAACAAAAACTGAGCCATTTTACAAAACTAAATTTTGAATTGCATCTCAGTTGTGACAGGGCAGCTTCACAATGCAGTGGAAAAGTAAGGTTTGGTGAAACAATTGTCATAATAAGTTGCCACAGAATTTTGGAAAGATCATAGGTCATTCGGAGAGGAAATGAAAATACTACAGAATCTCTATCTATCCATCTATCTATCTATCTATCTATCTATCTATCTATCTATCTATCTATTCATCTATGTCTATTTGGGGGGTGGCTTCTCTTCACTCTATGAGCTCTGGTGACAGACCTTAAGTTTTCAGGTTCACACATAAGTGTTTTTATCTACTGAACTATCTCACTGACCTCCACTGCTGAGCCTTACATGGTAGGAAAATGGTATTCTGGGTGAACATAAGTTAGAAGTAAACAGTGCTATGTAGCTAGCAAAGACTCCGTATGGAGACTCAGAAGCAAATGGAACCTGAGCAGGAGATGACCTTACTGTTTGCTGTAGTTCATCTGCACATTGCTGATACAATCGCCATCAAACAGCTTAAAGGAACAGGGATTTATTCTCTTACAGATTGTCCAGTTAAAATCCTTGGTTCAGCTTGACAGGAGAGCTCACCAGGGCCAAGGGAACTAGACACACCATCTCTGCGTAATGGCCGAGAGAGGGATGATCTTACTTGCCAGACCACCGTGTCTGGCCAAGAATATGCAAGTATGCTAACTTCCTCAACCAACTCTCTGTATTTTATTCCAGGGCCTACTTTCACCCACCCTGGGTTGGGCCTTCCCCATAAACTAGACAATCTCAACTACTAATTCTCTACATTTATGCACAGGGCTCAAACCTTCAACTATCAAGTTGACACTGTGCCTTACTGTTACACTTAAATTGTCAAGAATTTTGTTGTGAAAGACATGTTGAGGCTGAGGTCCTTGGATCCTTCCCAGTTCTCCAGATTGTACTAAACAATAGTCATTGCTAGGCTGGAGAGATGGCTCAGGGGTAAGATTCTGCCTCATAAGCAGACAGTCCTGAGTTAGGATCCAAGGTCCCATGTAGAAACAACCAGGCAGAAATGACAGTGAACTGCGCTTGTGGCTCTGGTGGGCAGAGCCTAGGAAATAACAGCGAGAAGCAAGAAGGAGGTAGAAGTGATCCCGGATGACTCCAAAAGGCACGCTTGGTCCTCCACAGGGACACACAGTGCTCGCTCTCTCTCTCTCTCTCTCTCTCTCTCTCTATCCCTATCTCTCTCTCTCTCTCCCTATCTCTCTCTCTGTCTCTCTATCTCTCTGTCTCTCTCTCCTCTCTCTCTCTGTCTCTCCTCTCTCTGTCTCTCTCTCTCTGTCTCTCTCTGTCTCTCCCTCACACGCACACAGAGTAAATAAATATATTAAAAAATAGTCATTGCTGTGCTCAGAATCAAATAAGACACCTTAACAACTTACACTGGTAGAAAAGGTCCCATATGACTATCTAATCCAAGTGGCCCACCAATCTACAAACTTAGATTACAAATTCCCAGAAAACTGTTGGTTAGCATGTTGTAACTCCAGCAAGCATGCTCAAAGACAAATTCCTGTAGTTCGAGCTTCCATAAACAAGAATGTTCAGAGATCTTAGATAAAAAAGATGATGAAACACCAAGGAAGAGAGAAGTTTAGAATTCAATAATGAAGCAAAAACAAAAGATGAGAGAGATGGAGAGAGAGAGAGAAGGAAAGGAAAAGAAGGGAGGGGAGGGGAGGAGAAAGGAGGGGAGGGAGGGGAGGGAAGGGGGAGGGGAGGGGAGGGGAGGAGAAAGGAGGGGAGGGGAGGGGAAAGGAGGGGAGGGGAGGGGAAAATACACAACCACAAAAGTCTTTTCAAAGAACTTCAGTGTTTCCATGGATATATAAAATGGCAACAGACCAGACCTCTAAGAAAACAAAACAAAACAAAACAAAAACTCACAAATAGAGACTAAAAAGTAAGTCACAATTGTGATAGCAAAGATAAATTGTTGAAAATAAGAAAACAGACTCCCTGTCCCCTCTTGTTCTAAGAGCTAGGGGTAGAGCTTGATAGTAGAACATGCCCAGAATTCAGGGTGCTCTAGGATCAGTGCCCCGGACTGCAGGAAAAGAAAACATTCACTTAGTTTGTCCGGACAATTCTTTGGGGCTGGAGACAAGGCTCAGAGAGCAGAGTTGGCCAAGCAAGCCAGGTATTATGCATCCCCAGCGCCATGTAAATGCCAGGTGAGGATTTCAACCCACTCCTAATCCTTGCGTTCAGGAGACAGATACGGGGATCATTGGAACAAGCTGGCCAGCTAGATGAGTGAGGGGCGTTCCAGTGAGAAACCCTGCCTCTAACTATAAGACAGAGAGTGACGGAGGAAGCACACAAAGTCAGCTTCCGGCCTTTGCACACACGTGCATGCACATCTGCAAACACACACATGCACGCACATGCACGCACACGCATGTGCACGCACACGCACGCACACGCACGCACACACATGTGCGCGCGCATGTGTGCACTTGGAAAATGTACTTGAAAGTTGCTTCTTGATCTGTAATATATATCTAAATCTTATCTTTTTAAGGTTAAATAAGATTCCTTTTGTTATTATCGTTGTTTTCACTCTCCAGGAATGAATGTCTGTAAAGAAACTGTTTTTCTGCCTCTTGGGCATGGTGCACAGCGGCCATACTCCTTCCTCAGGTCTATGGAAAAGAAAGAACCTAAAGAAGGCCTCCAGACTCTTGTCAAGTAGCAAATCTTCCTTCTGCTAGAGATGTGAGAAACTTTGAAAAAAAATTCTTTGTGTAAAAAACAATTAGCTAGAACTAGGCCAGACCAATCTCTCCCCATCCTGAAGCTCAGGAAAATTTGCGGAAGAGGGGGCGGTAAGATTGTAAGAGCACAAGGATGGGAGGAGCAATGATATGCAAGATACTCCACACTAGTTAGGCCGAAGCAATCATAATAGGACTTTGCATGCCCTGCGCAATGTCCAACACACTATTGACCCCACAAAGACTAGCATCTGCTAAAGGCACCAAGATCCTTGGAGGCAAGGGATTGACAGCCACAGTAGTATTCCTATGCTTAAGGGGAACACGGGAAAGGGTTCAGGGAAATGCCACTGGGTCCTTGTATGTCATCGGAAAGGAGAGCCCAGAGGAGAGACTGGCAGGCACATTAAAGGATTCTCTGGGGATTGGGGGGGAGGCACTGGGGGATGGGGAGGGAGGGGTGAGGGAAGGGGGAGCAGGGGGGTCGGGGGGAGGAGGAGGGAGGGAGGGAACCAATGTACCTACTAAGTTTGTATGAGCGGAAATAATAATAAAAAATATTTAAAGAAAATAAAAAAATAAAAAATAAAAAACAATTAGCTAACATTGCTGTTTGTCACCATTGTCAAGTGAATTTAGCATAAATATGTGACAAATGGTGTTCTGTGTCCTACTTGAAGAGAACATATTGTTGAGAACTCACTTCTAAATTGTATTATCTGCTGCTCTATAGAAAGGAATGAGATTTCTGTCTATCTTGGAATCCAGAGCTAAGGTTTTATGGTGCAAGACCCATTTTGCTTTAAAGCTTTTTCAATAATGGAACAGTTCTCTGTGTTCATGGAAAAATGTTCTGTAGGGACATGTTTTGATTTTAATTATTTTTCTTCAACACAACTGAAGAACAAATTATCAAGTAAGAAGAATGAGTTTAGAAATTACTCCTGAAAGGGGTACATTGAAAGAGGTATGTGACAAAGAGTTAAAAGAGTCTAAAGGATTGATGTGATATCTTTAATAAAGTTTGTATACAAGAACATATAAAGGAAGTAAGATAGAATGAAGGCAAAATTTTTAATATCTAAGGAAAACATAAACGATTGTATTAAAAAAAACCGTGTGAGGTTTCAAGTGAAATAAGCAGGAAATTAAGAGTTCATATTTCAACATACTAAAAAGCAGTTTTGGAACCTCAAGACAATGGTAAGGGATAACAAGGTAGCTCAGTGCCTTAGGCACATGTCTGAAAAACCCCTGGAATCCTGAGTTCTATCCCCAGAAGCCCACATAGTGGAAGGAGAAAACTGACTTCTGAAAGTTTTACTCTGACCTCCAACCAAGTGCAATGGCGTGCATATATGCTTTACTTTCTCTCTCTCTCTCTCTCTCTCTCTCTCTCTCTGTTTCTTTCTCTCTGTATGTCTCTCTGTCACACACACAAATAAAAAATCATTAAAAAACAAGAAAATTATCTAACTAAAAATATTTATAGAAAAATAGAATTTTTACTCACATTAAAAACAAAAGAGATCAATCACAGAAATGGGACTGGAGAGGTGGCTCAGGGATTAAGCCTCTACCTTGCAGGCAAGAGGTCCTGAGTTCAGATCCTAGACCCTACGTATAGACGCTGGGCAGAAGTGGGGGTGGCCTGCATTTCTGGTCCTGGAAGGGCGGAGCCTGTGAATCCTGGGCAGAGTAAACAAGGAGGAGGTGGAGGTGTCCATGGTGGTTCCCAAATTTGCCTGTGGTTCTACATACACACGCGCACACATACACACACGCACAACTGAATTAAAAAATAAATAAATAAAAGAGATCAATCACAGAGATCACATTAAAAAGAAAAAAGATCAATCTTTGTGCCATAACTATGGAGTCATTATTTAATGATGCTGTGCATCATTAGTTACATTATCACTATGGAAACGTAATTGATGATCAGGTCATCTCTATCAACTTGCAGGAGTAAATGCTCTCAACTCTGATATCTGGACTGAAAGCACTCAGGAATGGACCAAAGACAGGGTATTTCTATGCATGCTGCAATCATATAAAACAGTGCCTTCCATGTCCTCAAATGATTTGGGTCTCTCCGAAAGGAAAGTTAAAAGTTAGAACAGGAGAAATAAAGATACAACAGAAAGCATGCTAGTTGAACAGCGAGGCTCTGTGATATAATACACCAAAAAGAAGTAAATACAGAGCTATCTTTACATGGGATGTAATCAAGGGTTGACCAGGAGAGGAAAACGAACTGAATAGTTCACATTGCAAGCTAAGGAAAGGTCACGCGGAAAAATAACTCTAGATAGCAATTGCAAACATGATTGAAACTGGACATTTAAAACTTTAAGATCACCACTAGCAGAAAAACTATAGTATCTGTATCAGGAGTACTGTAATACTCCGACATAGAGCCACCTCCCCTCCGCAGTACTTGATTCTAAATGAAATGGCCACAGGTAGAATTTAGGAATAAAGTTAAAAGCAAGAAAAAACATTGTGATCTTGTGGTTTTGATACATAAAGGAATATAAGTTTTCACTAATATTAGAAATTTGGTGTTTTTTTAATTTTTTTAAATTTTTTATTATTATTATTATTTTATTCAACTGTGCGCATGTGCGTGTGCATGTGCGCGCGTGTGTGTGTGTGTCTGTGTATGTGTAGAACCACGGACGAATTCGCGAACCACCATGGACGCCTCCATCTCCTGCCCCGGGATTCACAGGCTCCGCCCTACCAGGACCAGAAGCGCAGGTCCCCCGCTTCCACCTGGCGTCTATACGTGGGATCTGGGATCCGAACTCAGGACCTTCCGCCTGCAAGGCGGAGGCTTAACCCCTGAGCCACCTCTCTAGCCCCTGGTGTTTTTTTTTTTTTAAAGGAGGTAGCTAATCGTCTTGGGATGTAATCAGTAAAGAAGGACAGGTTGAAAATGCGAGAAAGAGGGTGGATAGGTGAGGAACAAACCTAGGGATTTCACCGAGAAGACAGGATCCTGCGCACCAAGCATCGCGCACCCCAGGATTTGCCCTTGAGAAGGGAGACAAGTAGATGGTCCCCTGACACGGAAGCAGGAGAGGAAGCAAACGCAAGCCAAGCGCGTAGAGTGAAATACAAAGTAGAAAAGCTGAGCCGTGAGGGTCATCACGCCAGAGCTGCTGCGTGGCTCTGTCCTCCGCCACCAGAACAGAAACGCGCTGTAGCGCTGTCATCTCTGGACTGGAGCCAGGGGCTCTGGAGAGCTGTGGTGGTCTGGAGAGCTGTGGTGGTCTGGAGAGCTGTGGTGGTCTTTGGAAGGCGGCTGGGAAGAGATGGGAAGGAAGCAGGAGGTCGCCGGCGTTCCCTGCATCGCAGCTGGACAGGGAGGGCTGTGCTGAGGTCACTGCTGCGGGTACCAAGCAGCCGCCGCGCAGCCCTCGGGGTTTTAAAAGCTGCTGGGAATGTCGGGCACCGATGCTCTCAGCTGTGCTTCCGTGGCATTCTTGTTTTGTCAGAAGACAAGTGCCAGCGGGCGGGCTTGCTTCAGTGTGCCAGAGAATCCCCTGAACGTAACCCAAGACCAGACAAAGAGGGCAAGAAAGCGCTCTGCCACCCCGAGGCTGAGAATGACCGCAGCAGAGGATGCAGGATGCGGTAAGGACAGCAGGGACTGCGCGGGGACGGAGGGAAGAGCCTGTGCTCATCACAGAAATGACGCACCACAGCCTTGAAGACAGGACTAGACGGGGAATCCAGCGGTGCTCTCACCTGGTGGCATCTTTTTAAAAAATGCTTTTTATTGGTATTCTTTATTTTAAACTCTATCTATCTATCTATCTATCTATCTATCTAGACATTTAGACATCTAGACATCTAGTGTGTGTGTGTGTGTGTGTGTGTGTGTGTGTGTGAGAGAGAGAGAGAGAGAGAGAAAGAGAGAGAGAAGGCACTGTGTGTCCCTGTGGAGGACCAAGGGTGACTTTGGGAATCGTCCTAAATTGTTTCTACCTCCTTTTTACATAGCTCTGGGATTTCCCAGATTCTGCCCACCAGGGTCAGCAGTTCAGGCTGCCACCATTTCTGCCTGGTGTTTTTATGTGGGACTTGGGATCTGAACTCAGAACCTTGTGCTGGTGAGGCAGAGTCTTAACCCCTGAGCCGTCTCTCCAGCCCCTTCATGGTATTCTTTTAGGGCTTTGCTCCCATCTTCCTCTACAAACTTTCCTCTGACCCACTCATGTTCCTTCTGCCTTCATGTTCTTCAGTGCACATGTGGCTTGCTGTGTCCCATCTGGGTTACCGTTAATGACATGCGTCTGAGCACTCGATGGAGCAAGGACAGCACACCAGTGAGCATACCACTGGAGGAGCTGCTCCTCTTCCTTCCCACCCAGCCTGAGTCCCCAAGGTCTTTGTTTTCCTCCATTCTAACTCCTTGCGCAAAGACATACCTAGGAAATGAAACACAGCTTTTGATTAGTGGTGCCTTGGATTGCAGTATCATGGCTCTGTCTCCTACTGGGTCTCTGGACTTCTTACCTTCCAGGGGACAGTGAAGAGAGATTCAAAATGTCTCCTTAGAACCCACCTATTATAAACAGATCCATGACCACCTGTGCAGGTTTTCTTTAATGGTGCCTAATGGTGCCAGTCTGTGAAACTGCTGCTCATGAAGCTGGAGCAGGTGACTGCCTGAGTTACAGAGTAAGTTTCAGGCCAAATTGGGCAACTTCAATCAAACTTTACAAAAAGTAAAAAGAAGGTTGGTAATACAGCTTACTTAGTGGTAGACCACTTGCCTGGCATTTGTAAGGACCTGGATTCAGTTTGCAGTACTGAGGAGAGAGAGAAGACAGAGAGAGAGAGAGAGCGAGAAGACTCAAGAATCCGTAGATTAATAATTGTAGAGAATCTATTCTCCAGTTCCAAAAGGGATGCTCATCTGTCTCGGGAGGAGGGAGGAGCTCACACAATTGTTTCTAGCCTTCCTTCACCCCTGCAAGTCAGCTGGGGTCTGCCAAGGTGGAGAAGTTCAAGAGCTGAGTCCCTGAGAGCATTGTCTTTCCTTTTATCCGAGCCTCGCAAAGTGGGTTGATTTAAGGCATGCCTCGTCTTCAAAGCCTTGAACTCTAGCTTCGGCATGCGCATTAAGAAGGGATTTTAGAGGAATTTTTTGGCTTTAGGAAATAAAACATAAGAGACCCCCTGCTTCTCACCGCCTTCTCTAAATCCCCATCGCTAATTGTTCCTCCCTTCAAAGTGAATGTCTGGGCACCTCCTAATGTACAGTCTCCCACCGCTGGGTGTCTAATTACACTCCACCATCCAGGCACGGTGTGGAGCAAACTGATTAGCAGTGTCTGTTGTCAGGTTGTCCCTGGGAGATGACAATTTATATCAAATCACTATGCCTCAAAATTAGGAGGGTGTGCCAAGGTGGAATGCAGTCCCACCGTTCCCCAAAGCAGATGAAGTGCTCTGTACAATGTGTGATGTTAATGTGTTTGCCATTCAGAGAGAGGGATCTGGTCTCTTCCGGCAGCCAGGCGATTTCTAACACCATCACACCCCCAGCTGATAAAGCATCATCGCCTGGGCCCAAAACTATTTGCTGAAACTGTTCAGAGCTCTCCTCCCGGCTCTCTGTGTTCCCACCTGTTCCCACACTAGTGCAACAGCCCCCCCCCAACTCTTCTAGTGCAATACTCTCTCTAGCCTTTCGGGCTTTCTGTTCTACTTTCTGTCTACCTAGCAACTTTCCCAGTCAAACCCCAGCTTGAATTTGGCCCCAGTCCATTCCTCCTACCTTGAACTTTAACTGTGGTACTCTAAGCCATCAGACATTGACACCAAAAATTTGGATAGAGCCTTGTCTCATCTCCCACACTGAATCTCCTGTGGAGAGAAATATAGGATCATGCTTTTAAGTCATGTTATATTTATTTAAAAGGTGAATCTTTTGAAAATACCTCTCCCATCATGAAAATGCATAAGTGATATATATGCATGAATATTTGTGAGCATTTATGGGAAAAATAAAATATTTTATAAAAATGTTAACTATTTTATTTATACAGTAGCAGGGTTCTTTCATATTTGTACTGACTCAAAATAGTAAAACCCTAATTTCCAACATGGTTATTATACAACGTAAGAATAGATTCAGCATGGACAGGATAAGCAACTGTACCCGCTACTTTCTCTGTGCTGCTATAAGACATCACTGAGGTACAAACAACTTAAGGCAGGAAGGGAGGTTTTTTTGGCATACAGTTCCAGAGGGAAGGTACAGTCCATTATGGGGAAAGGCATGGCCGACTAGCAGGAGCTGAATGCAGCCTAAGCCACGTCCATTATGGAGGCTGAGAGCTGCAAATCTCCAACTGTATGCAGACTCACTAAGTGAAGTGGGCGGAGCCTAACCAACCTCAAGCCCCACCCTCTGTGACTGACTGCCTTCCTCTAGCAAGGCTCCACCTCCTAAAGGGGCCATGACCTTCCCAACCAAATAAAGATTCAGGCACGTGAGCCTGTGGGGACAATTTACATATTAAACCATGACAGTGACCTAATAAAAGAAGCTGTAGAGAGCGCCCTGGCCCCTTCTGCCATCTTCAGACGGAGGGAAAATGACCCTCTATGAACCAGGAAGTGAGCCCCTACCAGACAAAGGCTTCCAAGGTTTAACCTTGTAGTTCCTAATTTCCAGATTGGTGAGAAATGGGTGTCCATTTTTTCTAAACCACCTGAGTACTCACTAGAGAGTGATTTGGTGATTGTGGCTTTAATAGAATAAATCCTCTTACTGCTTTTTTTTTTCATTCTAAATAGAAAAATTCATATTATTTTAAAAAAAGAATGCACAGAGTGTGTGGGGAAGGACACAGTTATTGTACAGGGTCAAGTGTAAGCTTGCTGAAGTTCTTTGGACTGTGTATTGTTCCTTCCATGGACTGGCGATAGTACAATGGCCTCTTGCAGGTTACCAGAACTTTCCCATGGATTACATACTGTTATGTGCGCATCATTAAGACCTAGGATCATTCCCAATGGATGGGAAAGCATCACAAGACAAAATTACCTTTCGTCCTAGCGATTCTGGGTTTTTTTTGTTTGTTTTTGTTTTTATTTATTTTTTTCCCAGCTATTTGGTAACACCTCCAACATATTGGTGCCTGCTTTGCTGTGACCCTCTCAACTGAGACAGTATCAAAGAACTACATTCATATTCTCAGCTGAGACCTGCTACTTCCTATCCTCTGGTCAGTCTATCCCAGATACACAAAGACAGTAAATCCCTCTACTTAGTTGAATCTCTGTGCTCATAAAGATTTTATTTTTTCTGTATCATCTGACAATCTTCTAAGCTTTCTTCTCAGGACATATCAGCAACAGAGAAAGGACTTGATTGAAAACAGAAGGATCTACTGATAAGGGGAGGAGAAAGGAGAGATACCATCTGTGTTCCAACCCTCTCAACCTTCTGGAAAAGGAGGGAGGGGAATGAAATGAACAATGCAACCACTCTGGTTCCCTGGAAACCCTTCACTCAAGGTTCCCTGGATGTGAATTCCAGAAATCCTAAGTGAGAGCTGCTGAGACTAAGAAAATGTTTTCTATCTACTTGGCACAGCACAGTGATTATTTGGATTCAGAGAAAAAACAGTGGTAATTAGCAAATATGATATGGAACGAGACCACATAATCAGAAATTTAAAATTAGCAAATTGCAAAGGCATTTCCTAGGAGTGAGGGAATCCATTCTCATCAAGGTCAGGAATACCTCAGTGTTACATAATTTCACCCATACCAAGATACATATGTTACCAGTGCTCCTTAGTTGTCTTTTCTTCAGAATGGTTATACCTACTGACTATCAATGTTTCTTCCTTCTGGAATTGGCCAGTACCTTCTCATTTACTGAGTCAATTTCTCCACAACCTAAGGACAAAACTCGAGAATGTAGCACCGTGAAGCATGTCTGTATTTTGCAGTTAGGAGTCAAGCTTTCCTGCTCATACCTGACCTCTCAGCTGGCTAGAGGTGGACAGTAAAAATGGATACTAGACATTTGGTTCATTCTGCTGGCTCAGAGGACATGATCTTGCTGGAGAGAATCAGAAAAGGATGCTTTTTACTGCACTAAATTATGCGCAACAGAGAAGCTTAAATCATGTAGAAAAAAATCAAGGGTCTTTCTTTTCTTTTTTTCTTCATGTTAGACTTGCTTTTTTTTTTTTTTTTTTCTTCTAGGCCATACTGGGTCATCTAAATCCGTAGCTGGTCCGCATTCAGGATTCTGAATTCCTGGCTCTGGAAAAATGGAAGTGAAATGACGTCAGGCAAAACGCAATTTGAAATGTCAAGGTTTTGTCGTGTGTCCCTGAGCACCCTTGGTACCAGCTGGATCATTTATAAAACTGCTCATGGCCCTCATCCCAAACCCGCTCATATAAAGTAACAGGGTCTGGTCTTCCACCTGCTGCGTCATGAGGTCATCTAAGTTTCAGTCCCAGATGCACATCATGTCATCTCTGTTTTCATCTTTAAAATAAATCTGTTGCCTACAGCTAAATATACGGAACTCTGAACATGGCAAGGCAGCTATTTTTAGTCTGTCCTTTCCTTGTGATTACGTTCCTGGTGCTGTTGAGTAGGTATAGTCTCTAACACTCATGCCGCCATCTACCGGTCCCCTGAATGCCACCTGGGATGGGCAGGGAGTAGGCACAGAACTTACCTGTTTATTGAAAGGGACACACTCCTGCCTTTCTAACCATTATGTGTTATCATAGCTGTGAGGGGATTGAGGATGTGGTTTTAAACAATACCCACATCTTCATTTATTTCAGGGAAATAAAGCTATCTGCAAGATCCTCATAAAATCAGTAAATAGGACAATCTCTGCAAACATCAAGAATTCACCGGGGGATAGTGCAAGAGAAAGCCTACACAAATGTGCTCTTAATCGTTTCTATAAGTAATAAAATCAGCATGTTTATGAAAAACCTAAATACATAATTGATCAAAGCAATTTTCACAGTTTAAAATTTATTAGCTGTGGAGAGAGCTGAAGTGAAAAGGAAGGTTAGGAGAAAAAAGCAGAACCCTAAGTCTTTTAAGGAGTAATTCTCTCTAGTCATGACGAGTACTAACAGCACTGCGCTAACTCTGAAAATTCAGCACATGGAAAGCAAAGCAGAGAGCAGGGAGCAGCTCGTGAGACACCGCTTCACACAAAAAGGAACAGAGGGAAAAGACTGTGCCCGAGTTCCAACACTGAGATCTCAGGGGTCTCAGGCCTCTTCAAGGCTACGGAGAACAGTGCTTGGGGGATCAGAGGTGTTTTGTCTTGGGGTGTTGGCCTCAGAGTGGAAAGTGCAGTTGCTTCTGGAGGAAGCCATTGTCTCTGAGTAATTCTATGAGGCCCACCTACTGAACTCCTTGAAGTTTCTTCCTCTGTATTTTTTTTCTTTCCAATATATAACATCTTTTCCAATGAAAGCCACTACATGACGGGTGAGGGAAAACTTGGTGTCATTTGTGTCTTTAACATCTGCATCCCTTGGCCCTACCAGCTCAGAATTAAAACTCATCTCTCTACCTCCCTCTTCTCTCTCCCTCCCTCTCCCTCCCTCTTCTTCTTCTCTCCCTCTGTCCTTCTTTCTCCTTCTCTCTCCCTCTGTCTCCCTCTGTCCCTCTCTCTCCCTCTCTCTCCTTCTCTCTCCCTCTCTCTCCCTCTTTCTTTCTCCTTCTCTCTCCCTCTGTCTCCCTCCGTCCCTCCCTCTCTCTCCCTGTCTCTCTCCCCTGTCTCTTTTTCTCTCTATGTAGTTGCATGTGTCCATGTGTGTCCGCACATGTCTGCATATGGAGTTTGAAGTGGACATCAACTGTCCTCCTACATCACTATCCACTTTACTTTTTGAGACAAGGTCTCTCCCTGAACCTGGACCTCATTGATCCATTCAGGGTGGCCAGCCCAGCCCTCCTGTCTCCACCCCTGCCTCACCCTGGGGTTGGAGGCACAGGCCACTGCACTGGGCTTGTAAGCAGGTTCTGGGGATCCGAACACAGGTCCTCATGCTTGTTCAGCTCCCTCATGGTCCAGTCCCATTTCCTAATGTGAAAACAGTCCAGAAACGTATGGGGCAACAAGTTTTCCCATCATGCTTTCCTCCATGAAGGAGAGAAGAAGAAACCTGGTCACCAAAGTAGATTGACTAAGGAATTTTTACCTGAATGGACACTAATACTCAGCTTCTAACCCAAACACTAAATCATTCTGATTTGCCTTTAGCAATTACTATTATCTGTTTTTAATTTTATTGCTCTAAAATTTTATTATCGGTGTGCATTCATGTGTGTATGATATCTGTGTGTATATACTCTTGTGTGCATATGTGTGTATGTGAATATTCATTATCATGTGTATATGGAAGCAGAAGACAATTTTGTGCAGTTTGTTCTCTCTATCCATCTTCAGGTGTCTATGCATGCTTGTGTGTGTGTGTGTGTGTGTATGTGTGTGAATGTAGGTATATATTTCAATGTGTATTTGTAGGCCAAAGGATAATTTTGTGAAGTTTGTTTTTCTCCATCCATTTTCAGTTGTGTGTGTGTGTGTGTGTGTGTGTGTGTGTGTGTTCATTACCATGTGTGTGGGGAGGACAAAGAACAATTTTGTGAAGTTTATTCTATCTTCAGGTTCCAGGAATTGAATCACAGGCATCACATTTGCACGTTATGCACTTTTACTTACCTGGCCACCTCATTATCTTACTCCAACTATTTCTTTTAAAAATTAGCAGTGTCAAGATTGATTTGGGCTGGGGATATTACTCAGTGGAGAATCATTTGTTGCATAGGTGAGAGAAGCTGGCTCTGATCCATGGATGGACATGAAGGTCAGGCTTCGTGTTTTATAATAAATATTTATTTATTATATAAAATCTCAATATTTTATATATATATAAATTATATATATAAAATCTCAATAAATAAAGTGCAACACCATCAAGAGTGTCTTCCTTGACACTCTACCTTACATGAAAACACACATACACACACACATGCACAATGCAAACATATACATGCAAAACAGATTAAGTAATAATAAACCATAAGTTAAACTCTTTTTGTTTGGGGAAATCTAAACTTTCATGAATTTTTGAATAAATTAGAAGTAATGAAAATAATTTGCTTCAGGATTTTCTTAGAAAATTTTGTGTCCCAAACATCTTAGAAAACAGTCCTTCTCCGGGAACAACACCTAACTTCGTAGGAGAAAAAGATGAAAACTATTGTGAACTATACAAAAAGCAGTTAGATTTGTGTCTTAGCTTCATGTTCCATTACTATAATAAATGCATGATCCAAGCAACTTAGGAGAGCAAGGGTTAGAGCTCATCATGGCAGATGATCATATTAGCATCAGGAACCTAAGGAGCTGGCCACACCCTAACCAAAGTCAGAGAATGCTACTGCCTAGTTTACCAGCTTGCCAAGTTCCAACTAGTTCTCTCTCTATCATTATTACCAGGTCAGGTAATGGTCCCACCTATTTGGCCTTCCCATATCAATTATGCACAAGTGTGTACAACCCACACGCCTCTGCATGTATAAGTACATGCAAAGGAGGATGTCAGGTGTATTCCTCTATTGCTTTTCATATTATTCCTCCTATACAAGGTCTGCCAGGAAACCTGAGTCTTGCTCTGCTTTGCTAAGCTGGTTGACCAGAGAACTCTTGGGACCTGCCTCCTTCCTTCCATCCACTGCCCTCAATGCCTGGGTTACAAGCATTATGACCATGCCAGGCTGGTCTAACATGGTCTAGCACACTCAGGTCTTCAGGTCCTGACCACAAGCACGATTACCTTTCTTAACTGCGCATGAAATAACATGTTTCCCATGTATCTTCCTCTCTGTATTGCTAGAAATCCTGTATTCTTAAGCACATCCTTTTCCTCTATGCTAACCTAAGACCAGATAATAGAAGTCTGAATTTTTTTTTGAGCTGATACAGAATTTCTAACCTATGAAAGTTACAGTGGTATCATCTAATGCTGGATGCTCAACTGTTATTATATCTTTATTTTGAATCATTACTTATTAGCATTGCAAATTGTCCCTCTTTGTGATAGATAACTGTTGTTTTTTTGGCCTGCGTTCTACTTTAACTAAAAAAGAAATCCTTGCTTTTTGTGTGTGTGCGTATGTGTATGTATGTTCTGACCTGCCTATTCTTCTGTTTTGTTTGTTTTTATGACTCATTTTGTTTTAAATGTGTATAAGGCTATTGAGAATTCAATTTTGCTTATGATAGTATGCCACATCCCTTTCCTTTCGATGAATAGGTTAACCTTCTTGCTACTAATTAACAGGACAGGGACATTTCCTTTCACTTTCACATCATTTGTTATTCTTATTTTTGTAAATTGTTTTGGCCTGACATTTATAGGGGTTTGTGTTTTAGATTATAGTGCTCACCTTCAGCTAATAAATTTTTGCAGCTTTGATTCATCCTGTTGGATCCTATCAATCCATTCCTACAGTGAGCAGCAGTTAACTATGTGCTTCCTCTCTACCCGTCTCGTCCAGCTTTCCTCTACCACACAGTTTTAACCCATAAAATTGTCTTTTTTAGGCCCTCTCTTGTATTAAATAAGAAGTATTAAATAATTAATAATTATACTTAAATACTTAAATAATAAAATGGTATTGAGTATTAAATAATAAATTGCTGCATCTTCTTTAACTTATACTGTTTGGTTTTACCGAGAAGCCACCGAGGAGCCAATCAGCAATCTTCCAGTAGCCACTTTACTTTCATCCACCTCTATATTCATAATATTTACTCTCATTCCTTAACTTCTCAGAATCCATATTCCATTTTGATACATTTTTGTTCAACTGACTCATGGGCAAATATGCCCAATGCTTACCATATGTCTAGTCATCCAAGCTCAATCTGTAATCTCCCTGTTGGCTAAAATTGATTCTCCATTAGTTTTCCTGAGGACATATAGCTTCATTAAAATAGTAGGAAAGACATTATTTCTTCATTAAAAATTCCTCATCCAAGAGCCAGCAGCAAAGCTCACTGGGAAAAGACTCCTGCACACAGACTTGTGCATGGGAATTCCCAGAACCCACATGGTGGGTGGAAGGAGAGAACCAACCTCTAAAAGTTGACCTCTAACCTCTACCTGTGCACGGTGGCATCTATCAAGTTAATTAATCATTTCAGCATAAGGAAAACTTTAAGAATTCACCATCTGAATCAATTTATGGTATGTAAATTTAAAGAAAGTTTGGTTATATTTTTGTATCTTGACTCTTTTCTCTAACATGTAGTACATGCTGTTCATTATTAGCTAGCACTGATATTATTGGGAGTGAAATAATTCTGTTAGAAATTTACTTTTACCACATTGAAATAGTAGTAACTGTCCATAAAATTTTCACCTACAGGCTTCCCCAAGGCAGGAATCCTCATCCCCCCCCCCACATTCTAAATCTATCATGTTCCCCTGATCACTCCATATTTCATTCAATTTGTTTATAGTTGAACACCATTAATTACTGATTCCCAGAGTATTCTCTTTGAATCTGGTACAAGGATAATGAGTGTTGCAGTTCACCTGTATTGTTGAAAATAAAGTCATCACCAAACAGCCTAAGAAACACAGGGTTTATTCTTTTTCGATGGTGTCATGGTTTGAAATGTGTCCCCCACAGTCTCATGTGTTTGGCAAGGTCATGGCACCTTGAGAGGTGGAGCCTTGCTGGAGGAAGGCAGTCACAAGGGGTGGGCCTTGAGGTGGATTAGTCCCACCCTACCTCCAGGAGAAGTCTGCCTTTGCAGCAAGCAGTCTGCAGCTCTCAGCTTCCAAGATGTCTGCGGTGACTTAGCCTCCTCCAGCTTTGGCCAGCCAGCCATGACACCTCTGCTTTGAGAGACTGTACCGGCCCTCTGGAACTGTAAGCTGAATAAACCTCCCTTTCTCCCTTAAGTTGCTTGACTTTGGGTGTTCTCTCACAGCAATAGTAAAGAGTAACTGATACAGATGGTCTTGTTAAATACGGTTCTTAGTCCACTTGGCAGGAGAGCATGCACCATCAACAAAGGACTAAGGAAACTGGCTATGTAATATCCACATAATGGCTGAGAGAGGGACAATCCTCACTTACCAGACCAGCATGTCTAGCCAAGCATACACAAGGATGTCACTTTCTCAAAGAGCTTCCCCCATTTTATTCACTTGAATCCAGATAGTCTCTAGACAGGCATGGGACCTAGCAGGAAACACAAAATGAATATAAGAAAATTATTTACTTAGTAAAACTTTGCTTTGCCACCACAAGGACCTGAGGTGGATTTGTAGCATCCATGCTAGAGACTAGTCCCACTCATCATGGGCTGGGCCTTCCCCATGCACTAAACAATCTCCTGCAGGTTTGCACTGGCCTTAATTCAACTACCAATTTTCTACAAATGTACCCAGAGCTCAAACCCTCAACCGTCAAGTTGATACCTGTGCCTAACTGTGACAATGAGTCACCCCAAGAGGAAATGCCATCCCACTGTCTGGTCTTTCCTCTTTGAAGCAGTATATCTTATGGGGGAAAAAAAACACCCTCCGTGTGACTTCAGAAACCAGCGGTCAATGGACTTGAGAAAGAAGGTCTGTCTCAGGTTCCAATGCTCCCAAACATGGAGCTGTTCCGTTGCTGCTGTGGTTTTAAGATGTGTCTTCTGCACTGTTTAGAATCATGTCAAACTAAATGAGAGAAGCGTCTTTATTACAAAACAGCCAACACTAACTTTAAATTTTGATCCAAAGCATGGCTTGTAAGTGAAAGAGGCTGCTATTTATTGTGAGCTTAGAACAAGAGGCCTGAGCTATGATTACGTCATGGTAAGTGGGTCGCACAGCCTCCCCAGTGACATCTGGTCTTGTGAACGCATTTGATTAATCCAGAGAGCCTCTTTTCCTCATCGTCTCATCTATCGCTTTTTTATTCTTATTCATCTTACATTTATTTCTCTTCTAAATAGAAATGTTTTCTTTCGTATCCATCCACATTATGTCTCAACGTTGATAATTCTTAATAAAAATTGCCTACCAAGGACTGTTTCTCAATCATTAGCAATTTCCTTGAGAAAAACTCTTAAAATATCCTATTAATATTTTGATTTTATGAAAGAAAGAGAGAGACAGAGAGAACACAGCAGGTGCTTCACACTCTACTCACGTAGCAGCCAATGGCTCGCTTTCAGAAATGCATTCTCCCTTTCAACCCTTTAGGTTGTTGGGACTGAACGCAGGTCACCAGGAATGCAGGCTGCTACCCCATCCGCTGAACTATCTCATCAGCCCTCACAGTTACATTTTTAAAAAGCTAACTTTTTTTTTCTTTTCGCATGTTTCTTTCATTTACCCCCTCGCCTATATTTTAATGCTACCATTTCCTTCAATTTCTCCATCTATATTCATTTTGTTTATAGCTGATACTGTTAATTAGCAATTCCTGGGTAACCATGTTCTCTGATAGTCAAGCCACTTCCTAATCCCCTCCCATATTCACATTGGACTTGTTTTGTCCCAATAGGAAGTCCACAAATTAAGATCGGTTTAAAGACTGTGATAAACACTTGCACATATAGCTCTCTGTTGGAGGCTATCATCTCATTTAAACAAGTCTACTTTAAACTTCCTGGCTTAAAAAACTGCATGTAGAGAAAGACTTATCCATCCTAACTTACCATAACTTCCAGCCAGTCCAACAGGTAAACAAAGCCTCTTGAGGGAGCCCAGATGATCTTTACAGGGGTACTAACATTCAGCCCCCAAATGCCAAGAAACATTCATCATTGCTTGAAATCATTACATTTTGGCTAGTAGGAATTGCTACCTAGACGTGAGGCATGGCTGTAATCAAACCTCCGGCACGAGGCCTTGGCTTTGGAACTGGGTAGCAGGTGGAGGCTTGAGGAATTACAAAGGGGTCCACTGGCAAATGCAGAAGGAATGCCAAGCAAAACTGCTGGCAGAGGCTAAAAAAATGGGTTTGGGACGTTATTAGTGGCAGGGAAAATAATGGTAGGCTATATTTTATGGTCACAAAACATTTGGCAAACCGTCACCTGCTGCTGCATAGAAGAGACAATTGTGCCTCACAAACCGGCAGGTCTGGAGACCAAGAGCCCGTGTCAGTTGGTGAAAGTTCCAGTTGGCTGGTTATAGGTGCACGTGGCAAGGCATCGAAAGAGGGGGATGGACCACAATGAAGACTGTCTCATCTGCAAGGGTAAATTAGATCGGAAGAACTGTCAGGAGTTCCTAAGCTAGAAAAATGGCCACTTCCCATTTACATTCATTCCAGCGATAAAAAAAAAAGTAGTCTCAATATCAGAAGTTTTAGGGAAACATTAAGTAAAGAATGTTAAAGCCCTCTTCTTATGACAACCTTGGAAATATGGTAAGTGCTTCCTAGCAGACTCTTTTAGCCACACCAAAGACCTGTTAGTGATGATAAAAATCATTACATGGTAATATCCTGGCATATCCAGACCAGAGTAAGGTCTGTCTTACAAAGAGGCACGGGTCTGGCCTTCCAGTGTGGCATGCACCCAGATAGCATTCAGCAGAGACACTGAACTATTTCAGGCAGTTGGAATCAGTTTGGAGTGAAAAGAAGAGCGCCCACAGTAATTGCAAAGGGTTCCCGGGGTCTTCATCTTCTTACAGTTCCAGAACTGCCTGTTAAACTCCCCAGCTCTGTCTTGGAGGAAGAGAAGGGGTGCCTAGGAGAACTGAACCGATAGCCTAGAGTCCTGTGGGTAACGAGGGATTAGGGATCATTTCACCTCCTCAGCAAAAAGCCCAAGAAGGCAGCACAGCTAGATCACAGGCTGTGGAGAGCAACGGTTGCTTTGAAGGACTTTTCTCCATTTCATGTAGAAATGTCTCCGGGGGCTGCGAGCCCCGGCTCCTCCCTCCTTCTGTATTGTGGCGGATCATGAAAATGGGACTCGTCATTTTGTGCATGAATCTCTGGAGCAGCAGAAGCTACCTCTGAGGAGCCTTTCTATACCCAGATAAGGCACAAGTCAGCCATCTAACCCACGCAGACGTACATGAAACACTGGGCTGATTGGCAGAAGGTCTCATGACTACATTTATGGCTCTTAGCGAATCATGCTTCTATATGCAACCTTCAGATTTCCTTAAGCCTCTGCAGCTTGAAAACTTTCTTTTCTTTTTCATTTATAGTTTTTCTCTGTTTTCACTGGGATAACAAGAAATCTAACAGCAGTCAGAGTAATACATGATGTTAATCACGGGCCATATATACAGTGGTAGTTTCAAGCAATTGCATCACCTAGTGATGTCATAAAAGCCTTCCCTTGTGTAAGCTCTGGGTGATATGCACAGTGTCATATCCTTACACTGCGATCCATCATTAGAAGCCTGACATTACTTGTATTATTGTCATTAGCATGTCAAGAAGCCTAGTCTAGATTTCTTAATGCCAAAAGACCACAAAGAATCTAGCCCAGCCCCGAAGCTGAGAGTCTGCATTTGTCTCTTATTCACATGTGTGTGAGGAATGCACATATGTGAGTGTGTATTCTCATGCCTACCATACGTGTGGGCAGGTAAGTGTGTACATATGTGTGTTTACAGAAGGATGCCAGGAGAAATCATTGGGATGGTCAGAAATCATCCGGGATTGCTCTTTAAGCTCATTCTTTTGCGACACGTTCTCTAATCAAACCCAGAGCTCTCAGGCTGGCTAGCCAACGTCCTTTGAAGCTTCCCAATTTTTGCTTTCTGTGGCTGGAATTACATGCCCTCCTGGTGTTTTACTTGGGATCTGGGATCTAAACTCTGGTCCTTTGGCTTATGTGGCAAATGTGCTAACTATTGAGCAATATCCCCAAGCTGAAGTCTTGTTTCTTCAGTACTTTTTTTCCCGTTCACCCTCCATATTCTTCCAGATCTCATTTCAGCTTCTCTTACATAATTTTGTCTTAGGTATCACTTCCCTCAGTTCCTTACTTCTGTTGAGTATCCTCTCTCACAGCAGCAATAATTCAATTGATATTTTAGAATTCTTACTGGAAACTGCTCAACTGTTTCCTTTAATTAAAATTCTGGTAAATTAGGTTTTTTTCAGCAGGATCAGCTGCTTTTAAGAGACAACAGATAGCTCACAGAATGAAAAAGTTGCCTTTATTGATTGATGTACCAATAATGCCTTTGTTAGGAAAAATATCTCTGTCACATCCCTGTTCCCAAATCTTAAAATTTAACTTTCTAAGGATTTCCACCATTTGTTTTTGGATACTGATTCCAAAACCATTTGCAGTCAGTAAAAGATACAATCCTTTAATTTTAAATAATTCCTTCATCTCCAGCATCTGTTGGTTATTTTTATGATGTCAGATGGCATATTCCCTTTCTTGTTTCACTTTCTGGAGCATTTCAACCTGTTCTCTTTCATTTTTTCTCTGAGAATCTCCTGTTTACAGTAGAATGGGAATCTTTCAGTAGAGGTGGCTAATACCTGCAGGATTCTGAGATCTACTTTTAAGTGTTCCTCCCTTTTGCTCTAATCCTCTGGTCGATCGTTACCCATTCCCAATAGTGTGGTGTTGGGAGTCTGAAGGCAGCAACTCTCACCACAACCCCAGCAGAGTACCACAAGGTGTTGTCATATGAAGACATCAGTGTTTAGTGACATACCACCATGACATGGAAGGCTTGTGGTTTGAATGTGACATGCACCATGTATGGGAACCTTCTGTGTCCAGCTGGAGGAGGGATCTGGGAAGGTGAAGAATCCTTTAATAGATAGAGCCTTTGTCATAGTTAGGCACAGGTGTCAAACTGACAGTTGAGGGTTTGAGCTCAGGGCACATTTGTGGAGAATTAGTGGTTGAGTTAAAGCCCAGAGCAAACCTGCAGGAGATTGTCTAGCTGATGAGGAAGGTCCAGTCCATGGTGGGTGGAACTAGGCCCTGGAATAAAATACAGAGAGCTAGTTAAGAGAGTCGGCATTCTGTATCCTTGGCCAGACATACTGGTCTGGCAAGTAAGGACCGTCCCTCTCTCAGCTGTTATGAAGAGATGGTGTGGCCAGTTCCTTCAGCCCTGGTGTTGGTGTGTGCTCTCCTGTCAAGCTGGACTAAGAACTGTAACCAGTAATTGTAAGAGACAATAAACCTTTGTTCCCTTAAGCTGTTGGTGATTTGTCAGCAACCATGCAGGTGAACTGCAACAGCCTTGTTGACAGACATTTTACTGGAGAGTAGACTTGAGGCTTTATAGATCACTGTCCCACTTCATGTTCTCTCCTCTCTCTTTCTTTCTTTCTTCTCTTTCTTTCTTTCTTTCTTTCTTTCTTTCTTTCTTTCTTTCTTTCTTTCTTTCTCTCTCTCTCTCTTTCTTTCTCTCTCTTTCTTTCTTTCTTTCTTCCTTTCTTTCTTTCTCTATCTCTCAGCTCCCTTCTTTTGAAAGTAAATTCAGTATGAGAAAGCAGACTGCTCCTTCTGCCACCATGCCCTCCGCTATGCCCGTCCCACCATGACAGACAGGAGCTTTGAGCCAAAATAACTTTTACTTCCTTATGTTGCTTTCATCAGCGCCTTTGCTTTTTCCTTTTTCCTTATGGGCTTAATCAGAGCAGCAGGACAGAAAGCAAGATAAGCAGGAACGGCCTGGTTTTTTTTTTTTTTTTTAGTCCTGATACCTTCAAAAGTACTTAACCATAACTTGAGATTTATCTATTTATTCTTTTCCTTGAACCCCATTTTCCCTTGCACTGTTTAGTTTCCTTGTTATGCACTGTAGAGTTTTTAAGACCATTGAGAATAAATTAAGTGGCTAGCAAACCTTGGTTATGCTTTCTCCTTGCTATTTCCTCTTTGTCCTCTCCTCCCTCTGCCTCTTCATCTTTTTCTTGCTCATCTTTGACATTCAATCCAACACTCATCCATACCGGATTCCATCCATGTACTATAAGCCCCATCAAAGCTGCTTGGGGTTTCTTTCTAGAACTAAACTCAACCCAGATACAAGCAATGACAATGGAAAGATTCTTAACCCAAGTGCCTGTGAAAATGTTCTTGTCTGTTTAAAATTAGGACTTGGAGGACCCAAGTTTGGCTCCCCAGAATGCATAGAAAAATGCTGGGTTTGATGGAACAAAGTTATAATTCTGGTGCTAAGGAGGCAGACAGGCGGGTCTGTGGGGTTTGTTGTCCAGTTTTAGGACAGTGGAAGAGTGTCTCAAAATGCAAGCTGGGTGGTGCCTGAGGAACATTATCTGAGATTGACCTCTGGACTCCACCCACATGCACACACACCTACATCCATGTGAACACACACACACACACACACAAATCAACAACTACAAAAAAAGAAATATAGAAGGGTTTCCATTATGGCCTTATTTTGATGTCCAATAAATTTCCCTATTGCTGGAAATCAATGGAAGCATACCTTCCACTAAGACATTGTTAATAGAATGTATGCCTAGCTAAGAAGAGTATCCATTTTGATTTTTAGTGGGCATCGTGGTGTATGGAGACATTAAAGCAATGACAGTTTTCCCATGGTAAGTTTTCAACAGTGAAAGCGCAGAGCTAAAGAATGCAAGAACTAACTGGACTTTCTTCCATCCACAATAGGAAGTTTCTTTTCCATGAATGCAAACCTGCATATGAAGGACATGAAATAAAATGAAATTGGGCAGCATAAAAGATTGGCCTTGGAACTGTCGCTAAGGTTTCTTTTCCCACTACCAAGCCAAATATATGGATAGTGCGATTTTTTGAAAGCACATGCCCAGAAACTTTGGAGCTGTTTTTCTTATTTTTTTCTTTTATCCTGCTCAGAATGAAGAAAGTAGAGTCAGTTCTTGCCTCCCTGTTCAGAAGCATGGCATCCTTCTCAAACTCAAGCAGGTACTAGAGAATTAGGGACCATTTTATCCACACTTGATGCCCAACACCAGGAAAAAAGGACATTTTCAAAGCAACCCCTCTCTCTCTCTCTCTCTCTCTCTCTCTCTCTCTCTCTCTCTCTCTCTCTCTCTCTCTCTCTCTCTCTCTCTCTCTCTCTCTCTCTCTCTCTCTCTCTCTCTCCCTCTCTCTCCTTCCCTCCCTTTTGAAAACTACATAGGTGTTTGTGCTCTTTGAATTATGGAAATTATTTCTTTTTCTTGCCAACAAAACTTCTGCTGGCAGAAAAATTCGACTTCATTTGGGCACATGGAGCACAATTTTAGCTCCTGACAGCTATTGTGTTGGCGAAGGACAGAGCCATGTAATTCAGTCTGACTCACTACTCATATATCAACACTTAATGTCCACGAAGTTTTTTCCACAGTCCTGGTAGAATTAGTGCTTAAAATTATCAAGGTTGATGAACTTCACCAAAGCCACGACCTTAAATGACTCGCTATACCCAGGGGTTTTGCCAATTCTTTTAAAAGTCAAAATCGAATATTAAATTACTTTCTACTACATGGAATATTATTAACTTTTTAGATTAAAAAAGATACTGAGTCTACTTCCATGAACTTTGGGGAAATTTTTGCTTTTCAATGAGTGAAGGAAAAGCCCCTTTGAGGAAGCTCATGAGAATGATATTTATTCATAGAATCCATGGATATTTTAGGCCATATGAATGAAGCAGATCTTCAGCATCAAGGCCTTGAATGAACTATTTTGAATACTGGAGCTGGGTGAAGAATTCTAGATAAAGTGCCATTTCAGAAGAGGAATTTGGATGCAAACAACTTTGCAAAGTTGCACATTTTAGAAGAAGAACTTCTGAAGACTGGCATCTTAAATAACTGAGCATGTGGATCTCTTTGCAATTAAAAAATCTGCATAAACATTTTGTACTTTTTAATGGCAATTCTGCCCAGAAGGCTTTTAAATTCCCTGTCTTACTATCAGATATTGCAGTATTTTGCATTATTTCTTTTGTTTTTAATTTTTAACTCTTTCAGAGCCGAGAAGATGGCTCAGTAAGAGTACTCACTACGCATAAGGGCCTGAGTTCAGATCCCTAGCACTTATGAATGAAAAACTTAGAGTAGCTCTGCACACCTATAACCCCAGCTCTGGGAGGCCACAGACAGGGGAGACAAGAGGAAAGTCAAGGTTGTTGGCTGCAAGCCTGGCAGGAGAGGAGACAAAATCTTCAGGCAGAGAGCTTGTCTCCAGAGGGAAAGCCTGTCTCTAAGATAGGGGTGATATAAAAGAAAACTGGAAGTCCTCCTTTGAACTTCACACATATGCCCATAGAGGTATACATACACACCCACACTCACACAAACACACACACATACAGATGCAGAAACATATGTATGCAACATGCAGGTATCTAAAGACACATTTATGCTACAGACACATATGCATACAATGCACATACATGTAACTATAGACACGTATATATAGTACACATGCATTCATGACACATACTTAGATACAGATATAGGTGGCATACACATAGCCTATAGACACATATAAATATAACATGTACAAGTAACTACAGACACATATACATGCAACACACATTATTCATACACAGAACCTACAAAAATTTAACTCTTTTGCATGGAACTCTTCAGATACTATGTGAAATCTTTTGTTACACGAAATGAAAGCTTAATTATTTTTCATCTATGGGTCAATTAATTTACGTAGTATCTTTCACTGTTTTGGGGTGTTTCCTTTAAAACCTTTATGATACTGTAAGAAAATCTTCCTACTTAAGTTTTATACGAAAGACCAGTAGGAAAGAAGATAGGATCAAAGAAAAGGCTTGCAGAAGGAGAAGAGAAAGGAGGAGAAAAGAAGAACAGTGGCTTTGCTATGAAGATTTATATAATCTATATACAATGTATTCTCAAATTCATTCAATTTCATGCATTTTATATACCTAGTTTGCAACTTAAGAAATGAACTTGATGTAAGGTTATTAGTCAGAATTTTTAGAAGAGGTAAGAAAACCTGCTCAAATACGTGATTATGAAAAAAATAAACATGGGAGGGAATTGGGTATAACTCATTCTATATACATATGTACTTTGTATTTTTTCTTGTTTTTGGTAGCAGGTATTAACTGCTGGACCTCACATATGCTATACCTCTAAATTAGATCCTCAGATTTTTATTTATTTTGAGACAGTGTCTCCCTAAGTTGCCCCTCCTGCCCTTGAATCTGTAAGTCCCCTACCCCAGCTTTCTAAGGACCTGTAAATATAGGTTGTGTCACCAGGCTGGCTCCTCCAATGTCTGAAAGGACATTGAAGCATTTCAGAGATGAAAATTAAATATGGGCTTTCCTTAACTGAAGTTCGACGTTCTAGTTTACAATAAACTGGTCCACACAGGCCGCATACACTGTGGCACTCTGGGACATCACGCTAACTAGCTATTAAAACACCAACTAGACAATTTAAGGTTGAGCTATGGGCACACCTGTGAAGAATTCATAGTTAAAACGAGCCCTGAGCAAGCCTGCAGGAAAGTATCCGATTGATAAGGAAAGACTCAGCCTATGGTGGGTGGGACCATTCCCTCCATAGGTGGGTGAGACAGAGGGAATTGACTCAGTAGTTTGGCACACCTGGGCGTACTTTGTCAGACTTGCAGTTTAGCAAGTGACATTTGTCCCACTTGAAAAGGCAAACCTCTGTGGATTTGGTATGACCAGTTCCCTTGGCTCCTGGTATGATGTGAGCTTTCCTGTCAAGCTGGCTTATGAACAGAAACAGAAAATCCTAAGGAAGAATAAATCCCCAGCTCTTCTAAATTGTTTGATCTTGAATTTATTACCAACATGCAGACTGACAGCAGCAGCTACCAAGGAGCTATTTCAATGGCAGGGCAGGGTCAAGAAGTGTGCTTCGCTACACACCCCCTTCCTTTATTCCTGATTTGTGACATAATGACATCTGAAAAAAAATTCTCCTTTATGATACTTAAATATTCATATATTTCAAATAAGCCTCCAAATGCTGATAGTATGTTTAAAGCAAATTCGACTCATAGTTTAGACTTCATATCATCTAGTTTAAAAGAAAATAATTTTTCTAATAAACTATGTACCAAAATTTTGAATTAATCCATTCTTTTTCAGTGGTTTCTCATTTACTGTCATAGATAACCAGCTATTTTGACTAATTTTCTTTGAAAAATGTTTCTCCTTTCAGCCACACATAAACAATTATTTGAGGAAAAATTAATATCTGAATCATTCAACCTGTATCTTTTGAGTGTATATCCCATGTCAAACTCTCAGGTTTTACTATGTGAATTAGTCTGGATTCTCTGTAAGAACAGAATTGATAGAGTGACTATATACAAATAACTTTATTAAGTCAACTCAGAATTTGGTACCAAGAATGGGGTGTAGCTGATAAATTTGACTGTGGATTTTGAACTGTTTTATTGGATAAAATTTGAAATATTTGAAGATTTTGAGTGTGTAGATTACACACATCATTCTGCAGAGTTTAATGGGTTATTTGGATAATGGAAATGCTAAAAGAGTTGTGGATTGTTTAGGCCCAGTTTGTGATGTAGAGAACAAGGACTTTGGCAAAACTGAATTTAAAGACAATGGACTAGTTTGCTTGGTAGAGGAGAGCTGAGTTGGTAGCTTTGAAGTCTCTACTGAAGAAAGGGCAGATAACAGAGCAGAAGTAGCTACTAGAGAAATAGACATCATTGGAGGGAAACCTATTGTTTTGTGCTAGGACAGTAGAAGAAATGAATATCATTGTGCTGAAATTCTGCCTTGCAGAGATTTTTCTGAGTTTCAGTCTGGAGAAGGTGAATCAGCTATGATTCCAAGGAGTGAATCACTACCTTGAGGTCACGGCAGAACTTGACAGCATTGTCCACATAGTATTGGTTTAGAGGCATCAAAGATGCAAGAAGCAGGAAGATCACTTCTCCAAGGTTTCAGATAATGGGGGAAGCTAGGAAGTGGGTGACAGGAAGTCTACAGAGAGGCCCAAGGAGGGCATTTTGTATTGTGGCATTAAAGCCTGGTTTTCTATTGAGAAGTGAAGTTATGAGAGATTCCAGAGCCAACATAAGGCATCTGCCAAGGATAGCTGTATACATGGATATGTGCTGAAGATGGCTATGAGTGGAGAATTAACCTGATCTAGAGAAATGCTGTTTGTGCAACTTTGAGCTGTGCAGAGAGACTGGGATTACCCAGAATCTTTGAGCCACAGTGACTACATGATGAACAACAGAAGAGGGACATTGAACTATAGGATGCAGTATTTGACTGGCTAGACTTTAGTCTTAACTTGATATTTTCTTATTATTCCATGGTAGTTCCATTTTAATGTTTTATATGTGCTGAAGTATTTAACTTGATTTGACAGGATCTTATGGTTAAGAAATTTTGAACTTTTAGAATTCAATGTGGTTATAAGATAAATTTAATAACTATGGGGGCAAGGATTGAAGGTTACAGTATAAAAGTGATATGTTTTCATGTCAAGTTGACAAGGGGTGAAGTGTCATAATTACATACAGGTGTCAATCTGACAATTGGAGGTTTGGGCTCTGAGCACATTTGTAGAGAGCTAGTAGTTGATTTAAGCCCAGAGGGAATCTGCAGGAGATTGTCTAGTGGATGGGGAAGGTCCAGCCCATGGTGGGTGGGACTAATTCCTAGGCTGGTGAATAAAATGGTAGGATCTGCTTGAGGAAGTTGGCATCCTTGTGTATTCTTGGCCAGACATGTTGGTCTGGCAAGTAAGGATTGTCTCTTTCTCAAGTGTTACGTGGAGACAGTGTGGTCAGTTTCCTCAGCTCTTTGGTGATGGTGCATGCTTTCCTACCAAGCTGGACTAAGAACTGTAAGCAGACAATCATAAAAGAATAAACCCCTTGCTCCACTAAGTTGTTTTGTCATGATTTTATCAGCAACCATGCAGGTGAACTGCAACACTATGCATTCTGTTTGATAAATTTTTAAAGAACTATACTGCTCTTTAAAACATTTTATATAATGAATCATTTTATATAACTTTAAACATTTTATATAATTAATCATTCACCAACAGATATAAGCTTGTCATTATAAGTACTCTGAGCATAAAAAGATTCAATGCTATATTGAATCTCTCTCTGCCTGCCCTGTGACTTCCATTTTTACCAACATTTGGTCAGTTATGGTTTTTCTACATCCCCTTCCACTCTCTTACTATCTCCATTGAGTTAAAGCAGGTGTCAAACATTATTTAACTTCACTATCAATGCTTCAGTATGAATTTTTAAAAGATGAAAATTAGATAAAAGACAGGCACTATGTCACAATGCCATCATTGAGCCAAATCACTATAAATAATACCGCAATGTAATCTACATTCATTACGCATCTCCTTGATCTGATCACACAGGATTGTTTTGCCGTTGATTTGTTAAATTGGCATGTGAAGTCTTTGCTTTGAATTTGGGTTGATTTGCTTTTTAGGTCTCTTATTATCTCCCAATCTCATTTTATTTCTCCTCTTGTCATTATATTACAGCAACATTTCAAAGAGTTCAGGGAACACCACTCCATGGATATAACATGATGTATTCAAAACATCTCTTTATTATTGGCCATTTAGCATATTTCTGATTTTTCTTCTATTAAACAATGTTCCAATGAATATGCATATGGATAAATCTTTGAACACACCTAGAATTATCCTATTAGGATAAACTCTTAGAAGTGGAAGGCCTCCTGGCTCTTTGCTTAAGCTTCAGATACAGCTTGTCACATCGCTCTTCAAAATGATTGAGCTAATTTATACTCCTACCAGCAGTAGGAGCATATCAATACCCCTCACCCTAATCAACACCGCATAATATCTTTACTTTAAATATTTGCCAAGTTGATAGTCCAAGGAGATATCTTGCTGTTTTAATTTTCATTTTTCAGATTATTAGCAAGCAAGAGTGCCCTGGATCCTCGAATCCTTCTTCAGTGCTTACTGAGGCCATAAAACCACATTCTGATAAATCCGCCAGGGAGATAAATGTTTAACAGGCAAGGGCAGGAAGGCACAGACATTCAATGCAAGCCTTAATCAGGAATTCAGGTCCTGCTGAGTCTATGAACTGAAAGAATTTATTTATTATCTTCTTAGACTTCAGATAATTTTAAGCACTTTGGAAAATATCATTTTTCTCTTACTTGCTTTTCTAGAATGGGGAACTGAGGCTGCATCTTCCATACTCTTGCAAAAAAAGTACATGGTCCCCAAGTATTCATTTACTTGTTTGTCACAAAAAGTTACCTGAATAGCACAGCCTCCTGAGTTGTATTTTAATTTCATGACCCATTGATGTCATAAATGCCTGACCCAGACAACTTGAGGGAACAAGTTTTTTTTTTTGTTTCTTTTCAGCTCAGAATTCCAGATTAACCATGGTGGAAGAGTTAGATTGGCATGCAGAGGTAAGGACACTGGTCCCATCACATCCACAGCAAAAGCAGAGAACAAGGGCTAAGGTTGCATCTTTCCCACATCAATCATCCAACCAACATCCTTTCTATGACTTGTCTAGAGGTCTGCCATCCCAGATAATTCCTCATAGATGGGCCCCCAACACCCACCCCCTGAATGTCAAGTTGAGGCCCGAGACCTACCATCAGAGCATGCATCTGTCCAGTGACAATGTTTCTCCTTCTCTGGAGCAGAGATCCTGGAGAGGAAAGGGCAAGACGCAGTGGGCACATGTGGCAGGGAATGATGAGTTCTAGACAATAGGGTGCCAGTCAATTGTGAGGGCAGGTATTTATATCCTATATGAGTTTGGGTCATTAGAATGTCTTTTCGTGAAGCGCCTGTTCATTTTCCTTGCCAATCAATGAATGACAAATGAACAAAAGAGCGAAGGATCACATTTTGGGTATAATCTTTCAACACGTTACAAATCAATCAAATTACACTCTCTTAGCCCGTATTTTATTCTCTTGTCAACTTTCAACTAAGAATGCTCTAGTCAGTAGCGATGTATTTTAAAGCAGGCTTTTCTGTCTCACTATTTTCTTGGAATTCTTCAAAGCAACTTAGATAGAGTCTATCACTATGCACCTCTCTAACAGAGGCCAGGTGAGATCTGGCCGGGCTGAAAAGCAAAAGATCAAAGATCGCAGAATTATCGACGTAGTTTTACTTCCTTTTTGTGGTGCAAAGAATGGAGTTGTTTCTTAACTGAGAAAAATCTAACCATGTGCTTTGAATTATTATCCAGTTTGCTGGCCCACATTCAGAGGCTTCGTCCTCTCCCTTTCTAGGCAATTATATTAATGAATGTATCCCATTTTGTTGGTGGTGTTACGCATGCATGCGCGCGCACACAAGCACAGTGTGTGTGTGTGTGTGTGTGTGTGTGTGTGTGTGTGTGTGTATTTGCTCTATCTTTTCATTGCTCTATAGTTTCCCAGACTTCACTTTCCAGGACTGAAATTACAGGAACTGCAATTTCTGCCTATCATTTTTATTATATGATCTGGGAATCTAAACACAGGTCCTTTTGCTTATGAAGCAGTCTTTAACCATTGAGGACTCCAACCCAGAGCTGTTATTCTTAAAGTGCTTAGCTTAGGCACAAAATAGTGCTCTGTAGAAAATGTAAGTGTATAACACATCATAAGATGCAACTAATTTCTGAACATGCTCATAGTCAACAGAAATTAAATTAAAAAGAAGATAGAGAAAAAAATGATGGTGATGATGATGATAGCCTTGTAATCACACTATTAGTCAGTTTTGTTGTTTTGATGACAAAATACTTGTCTGCAATGGATAAGAGTTTAAAAACATCCTTTTTCACCAATTTTTTTCATTCATAGTTTCTGAGTTGATTCAACTCCATTGTTTAGAAGCCAAAAATGGAGGCAAAAAATAGGACTAAAAAGAGAGAAGCAGATTATAGGGTAACCACGTTTCTGGTGACAGTCATCAGAGAAGGAGCAAGATTGTGAACTGGCATCTACTTTATGGACTCCAGTCCAAAAATGTTGTAATTGCAGAAGAATATCTAATTTCTATGATGACTCATTTCTTTTGTAAATATTCAGGAAATAATGTTATAAAGATCCCTTATCCATGTCTAAGAGTACATACACTACTAAGAATCTACAAATCTTAAATTAAATTAAATATTAAATTAGCTGATTTTGTCATTTGGAAATGAACACTTCTCAAGACAATGTTGGTGAAATCCATCCTATTCAGTTAATGCTCAATATTGTAATTAAAGAACACATACAGATTCTACTTATTAACAATCCAGTCTCAGGTGATTGTACAGCACAGATACCTGGTAGAATGACATTTAATCATTGCAGAGTTTATATCATACAGTAAATATAATAAAATGCAGGTATTTAAAGCTGGGCATGGTGGTGCATATTTGTAATCCCAGTACTTAAAAGGCTGGGGCATAAGGATTGCCAGCTGGGGTAGCCTGGGTTGCATAGTGAGTTTAAAGAAAGCATGGGCTTTTGGGGGGGACCTCATCTAAAAGACCCAAAGAAAGAAATACTTCAGGTCACATTATTTTTACATGATGTAATTTTTTCTAAACTTCATCATGACTTAATAAATAAATAAATATACCACTTTGCTTTCTATAAAGCATATGACGACCTATTATTGCTTGAAAAGTGAGTCATCGTCTGAGCTTCAGCTGTTCTTTATGCCAGAAATATTTTCCATCATGTGTTTCCATCATAAGGAATACAGACATTTCTTACCATATGATAGAATTAATTCAAACCTTCTAGATACTGAAGCAGTGCTTCAGATGAGGATGTGATTCTCCCCATCTGGGGACTTGGGTTTACCATAACATTCATGATTTGGTACCACACCAAGAATACCAGGAGATCTGTGGAAGCTCCAGAAACCCCATGCCAAGGTCAGAACATGCCTAGTCTAGCCATAACCGGGCATCTGTAAGTTGGCACGGAAGGCAAGCTCATTGGGAACTGAGTTGGTCCTGCTTTCTTCACCAATCCAAGTCCATGGGAGTCACAGTAACCTTGGGACCAAGAGTGCTGCAGGTCAGAAAAAGTGTTAGACCATGACACAGAATCAAAAAATAAATAACACTGAAAGGTTGGCTAGTTTAATTTTCCCAGATAATTAGCTCTAGAAGAGCACTTTGAATTTTCTGTCCTTTTTCAGCATGCAAATTTCTAGCTCTGTAGTGGTGATCATATTAATAACCACTCTGAGCAAAGAAAAGAGGCATGGGCTTATAATCACTTTCAGTCTCCATCTATCTATACTTTTATGTGACTCGGTTTTATCCATTTTTAACTATGATTCCAGTTTTAGCACCATCTCCCCACTACAAATACATATGTGCACATATATACATACACAAACACACACACATATACACACACATCAGTTGAGCAATAAATTATAAAAATGTCAGTGTGTAGATTGTCTGATTTGTAGAAATGCTGACTTTATAAAGAAGAGAAATAGCTAGCTGCAGGAAGATGCCATTTCTAAGTGACAGATATTTAGTGTCTGTCATTGTGAGCATTACTGTACATGCTTTAAGATCACAGATGAAACAGTAGATAAGATTATCAGAAAGGATCCAAAACAAAGAGAATGAAGACACGGAAGAGAGGACAAGGTATTAGGGAAATATAGCTGAAGTCTGTCGCCCAAGTCCCCGCCCGCCCCCCAAAAACAGTGTTGTTAACAGGATCTACCTAATTCAGAGAAATAGAACATTGTGTGACGGAATTTTAAAAGCCATTCATATCTGCAGATACCTAACTCAGCCCTCAGGCATGATTAATGTTCCAGTGGACCTGACCCAAAGTGAAATCATTACTAGCCTGTGAAGTTCATGTTTCTGAATGATTCATTTCTACAGGAGATTGAGGAATAATGAGAATTGTATAAATACAACAATCAATCCAAAAATGGAATTAGGAAAGTTTAAAATTCATCTTCAGCTCCCAGTTGGAGGCTGTCCAGGATCCCAACACATAGAACACCAAGTTCGATCAATCTTTTAGTGCGGAGCAATCCTAATGTCTGACCCCATGCATCTGATCCCCTCCTGGATTCACCTAGTGTCATGTACTAACATTTCTCACTGGTTACAACTCAAGGCAGCTATGCTAATAAAACCTGTGGAGACCATAATAGCTATACTCATGAAGTCTTTACAGAAGTCTCACTTTACTATTGCATCATGGTGGTATATACGATTGTTACATTTTTTTTTCTATTCTTTCTCATTTTCGTAGATTTTACTTTATTTTTCATTACCATTTGGCTTCTCAATTTATCACTCATCTAGTTATTTTTAGAACCTTGAAATCATTTGTAAATTCCAAGCATTTACTACACTAGGAACTTCTTCACATCACTTTCAAAGATCACTCAATTCACCTTCAGTCGTATTCAGCTTTTCAAAACTAAAGATGTTTTCTTCCTTTACACTCTAACTTCTGTTCATTGGTCAGCATGGCTTAAAACATACACTAGGCAGAAAGCTTGTATTTAAAGTGGGCTGGAGAGATGGTTCAGGGGTTAAAAGTGTGTCTTGCAAGCATAGGTCTTGAGTTCAGATCCTAGGTCCCAAGTAAAAAAGGCCAGGTGGTCTGTACTTCTGACCCTGATGGGTGGAACCTGGGAAATCCCAGAGCGAAACAAAAAGGAGGCAGAATCAATTCAGGATGATTCCCAAAATCATCCTTGATCCTCCACAGGAACACACGGTGCCCTCTAATACATACACACACATACATGTATGCAAAATAAATAAATAAATAAAATTTAAAAATATAAAATATTTAAAGCTTCTTAAAATATAGAATATTTTTTAGGGAAATTGACTTTGTCATTGAATGGTACTTTTTTTTAGCTATATATATAAATGCTGTGAAGGGGCTTCCAATTCTTGGTGGGAGGTTAGTCTAGACCTAAGATCCTTTCAATCTCTAAAATTGGAAGTTATGAGTAACCTGAGGACCACTCCACTCTGTCAGCATAACATATGTTCTGAAGCAGAAGGTCGAGGTGACGGACATGGAGTCAGGTTCCAGGGGCCCATTCCCAGCTCAGACTCGGTTGCAGGCAAGACAGATCATGTCGGGATTGCTATTTCCACACCTGACTTAACACAAGCTCCGGGAAGACAATAATACATCATCTTTTTTCTCAGTCAGGGTCAGACAAAGTCTATAAAGTTCAACGAAAAGCCGGCGTTCCCCTCATTTTTCTCGTCTCGATGTACTACCCAAGTCTCAGGGATTCTGACTCAATTGCAATGTAATTTAGGGTCTCCAAAAGAAGAGAACAGAACTGTGGTTGGTTTGAAATTGGGACAGAGCTGTTTTCTGCGATATTAGCAATTGCGACCAGTTAGGCCATTGGGGGCTAATGTCTCCCTACCTTACCTAGCTTTTAACTGGAAGTTGAAACTCTTCTGTTGTGGGAGAAAATCACATCTAACATCCATCTAGCTGAATAAATCAGATTGAGAATGAGGAAATCAATGCTTATCTGTTCTGGACAACAGATGTCTAGAGGGATCAGAGAGAAGGTTTGGTATGCTAGGAGAATATGCTAAACATGAGAAAGTCTTTTCTCCAGAGAGCCAATAGGAATGAATCTTCTTTCCTGAAACACGTAAAGTTGCTCTTCTTACTACCAAGATACTTGGTATGTCAGATTCATGATTATCAAAAGCCAAATAAGCTGGCCTGATACAGCCTCAATATCTCAACCCAGGTGTCAAAACATCTTGTGTATTCTGGGAAGAATGATTTCCTGTGGAAATGAGATGAAGAGTAGCTTTCCAGATAAGTTCAGGTCAGTATCTAGTCTATAAGAGGTACAATCCAAGTCATGTGTTATCAGTCACTTCCATGGCTCATGCTAGATCTTTGTATCAGATGTGTCCTTATGCAGTAGTTTAGTATTTGGAAACTTCGGTCAAGAGACTAAAATGCCTGACAAATTATGCTCTTAATTAGACCCTTGTGGCATTTCTTCATCAGAAAAATTCCCCCATCGAAAGATACTGGCAGGAAATCAAAGCGTTCACTATGTGAAGGGTACTCCATGACAGTGACTGGAGAATCTAAAGAAGAAGGTGTGATAGGTTAATAACTGTGATATAGTAAATTGAATAAACAAAGCCTGCAAGTATTTTGAGTATGATTTGTCTTTTGAGGCCTAGAGGAAATGCTGTGCAGGAAAAAAAAACCCATGTACAGTGTATGAATAATAATTGATGAATATGCTTTGTGTTATTGAAACTACCTTCATCAGTAATCTGGGGGTGAGGGGCTAAAGCACCCCTTTCTTTCATTGGACAGAGTCCCATGCAATGTAAGCAGCACATGTTAGCTGCTCACTTGCTCTTAATTCACATCTTTAAGACTTGCTCGTGATTTGCTAGCATACCTTACTCTTTACCTCCCTCATCTTCACAGTGATTTCTGTGATTTAGATACAGAACCACTGTGCCCAGGCATAGGGTAAGGGCATGGAACAGAAGGGCTCATCTCTGGCAGGAAGAATTCGCAAGAGATATACCTATACAAGTTTCCATTAGATATGCCAATGTTCTGTAGAACCACTTCTTACAATGTGAAATGAGAGCCATGAAGCATACGGGAATTTTCAGAACTCCAGAGAGGGTCTTAATCCTCTTGAATGTTAGCCAATATTTTGCAACAGGATGGATGTCTTCTGGTAGATTCCCAATGTGAAAATTATCTGGTTTCAGCCTTTCCAATATTTCTCATATTTCACCTTATCTCTACAGAGGGTAATTTCTCGAGATCCAAAATATTGTCTTCAAGCACCTGACAAGCAACAAATACAAATCAAAAATAGGATGACCTGCTTATTCATAAGATAAAGGTAGATGGTGCTACGTACATCATCTTTACCAAAAAAAAAAAAAAAGGTAGCATGAAGACCATTTTTATTTTTCTTCTGGATTTGGAGACATTTAAAAAACTCAAATCACTTTCAAGAAACATACACCTGCCTTAAGTGTTGCATAAGGCCTTTAGTTCCATTAAATCTGGCTTTGTGAGTACCTGCGACCCTCTCTAAAATTACTACACCTAAAATCTCCCCACTTCAATATGCAACTTCTAGAGCTTTATGAGCACTTCAAGTATCACGGCTTTGGCAAAACACATAAGAACAGGAGAATATCACCCAAAGCCAGTCTGGTCATGGTTGGAAAGCCTCCCCAAATTAGTATTCATGAGGGTCTCTCTGACAAATGGAGTTATTATCCACAGATGCTGTAAACATAAATCAGGAGGATATCATCAATAATGTTGTATTCTCTTTGTCCTCATCGTGTTTACAGATCTTGCTTTGAACAGCACATAAATACTTAGAGCATATTGTAGGAAACATGCCACTCATCTTATTAGCTTGCTCTGGCTCCCAGCTCTGACGCTGATCATCCCCTGACAGTGTTTGCCAACAACAAAAGGAGCCTATTGATCACACTGCTTCCCCTTTTGGCAGCCTTTCTGCCCACGATTACCTTGCATCGTTTGCCTTAAGTCAAATGTCACGGAACAACTTACAAGGGATGTATCTGTCTCAGAGAGCAGCATACAGTGGTATCAGTTTTAATTGAAGGAAAATCCTTTGGTATTATCAACTGCTTACAATTTAAATGTTTATTTCTTGGCATTTATGAACAGACGAAACTCGAAGCTTACGAGGCAGGCCCCGATCCATAAAATTGTACTGATTTGCAATGTATTGTCTGAACAGGAAGCAGAATCCCAAATATCTTGGAAGCTGATCCATCTGTCATTCTCCAAGTGAGTCTGTGTATGAACAGTCTTCTTAGCTGGTGTTTCATTCTACAATAGCGCATCTCTATTGAAATGTCCTAGTCATTTTTTCACCTGGGTCTTGGTCATGATTTGTCTTTTCATTTGCTTTTGGATAGATGCTATGAAAGGAAACATTATAGTACTTTATAGATCAGCGATATAGAAATGTTACTAAGATCTACATACTCTGGGAGGAAAATAGAAGATGTTTGCATGGAATTATTGTCAAGGAGGAAATCATGTTTGAGTGGAAGGTCAGAAGAAATAAGCCTCAAGATGTGGGTCAGTTGTTCTTAACTGGTCTTCTGGATACTTTAGAGCGATTACGCTGCCTGTTCATCTTTGCAGAAAGACCAGTATGCAGGCTCGTATAGTCTGGGGCGAGAGAGTTCCTGAAGAATATGCCATGCTTTGTCCACTACCACGCACGGTCATGCTCATATGTGCACACATGCATCATGAAGGACACAGGAACTCAGTGTTCTTTCTGGATCAATCTATTGGCCAACCCTGGCTTAAATCCTGAGCCTTCTGTTCTACTTCTGTTTGCATAACCCTACTAGCTTTCTTAGTACTCCATCCATATGTCTGACTCTTCAGCCACCTACATTCCCTCATATGAGGTCTTCCTGAAAACACAGTTTCTGATTGGGGTTGGAAATGGAAGAAACAGTATTCTGCTGATGCCATATTTAACCACACAAAAAAGGTTAAGTCACCTTGACTTTATATCATGAATACACTGAAACAGAATTTATGGAAAAAAGGCGGCTATATGGCCATGGTAGTGCTAAGAGGAGATATGCCATTAAACATGCATCCCTTTGAACTCACCTGGAAGTTTCAGAGAGGTCACACTAACACACAAAGCAACTCATCATTGTCCTTCAAAGCAACTCATCAGTGTCCTCCAAAAATTAATATTATTTTTGTCCCCATGTCATTCACCAAGCACCTCATATGTCTACCTTATTTTCTGTTATTTTTCCTATACTACACACTGCTGCTGTTTTGTGTTATTTTAGACATGTAATTTAAGTGTTTACTCATTTCTCATAGTAATAATCCCTTCTCTTCCAAGAAGTCCTTTCCAAACCACTCCATCCGCCAGTCAGAGCATGAATCATATTGTGACTGATTTATGCTTCACATGCCTGGACTCCTGAACCACTAATTTTGTATGGTCTTTTCTTGTCAAGGAGTGGTTTATGGACCATTGATTGGCTGGATCCTTCCATAATTTATTCATTCCTTCAGAAAATAATTGAGAGATAAGCAGGAATGTTTATGTGAAGTCTTTTAGTCAGCAACAAAAAATAATCAAGGTTATCATAATCCCTCATATTATCATGGGCTTTTTTTTCTTTTTCTTTTGTAAACATTAATGAGTTAAGCAAGGAGGGCTTTAGACCCTGAGGATGGAATGGGATCAAGACTCTATCTCCAGCTGTGAAATTAATGCATGCTATACTGGCCCCTGCGACCCTCTGCTTCTTCATCTACCTCTTTTTTCTATCCAGAGGATATTTGGTGAATAATTGAAATAATTGCGGAGATACATGTTGAAAGGCTCTTTGTAAATCCAGGGTAATAGTGTTGCTATAATTAGGCCATGCGTGGTGTATAGAAATCTTGGTTAGAGTACTGCTTTTTACAAAAGCTAATTAGCTTGCACAACAATGGGTTTTCTGGATGTGTTTCACAGGACTGTTTCATATTTTCATTTCATTCCTGTCTTCAGGACAAATGAATTGAAGCATCCTCAAGGGAGACTCAGAACCCTGAAAGGTAGCAGGTGTCCAGTGAGGCGATGAACACACATTCATCAGAGATGTCTTGGGAGGAAGTTTGGAGTGACCAGATAACCAGGATGTGGGGAATCTGTTGGCTACGCTGGAGGCAAAGAATGATCAGTACCCAGGGTTTCATACACAGGAAACCTTAAGAATCTTTCCCGTTTAAATATCACTTCTCACTTTCTTCAAAGCTTTGACAGCTTCCCTGACCTTCCAGAGACTCCACAGTGCTCACTTGACTTATGTTGTGATTATTCGTTTGACATGTCTATCTTCCAACCTAGACTAGGAGCTCATTACAGGAAGGGATTATGTGTTCTTTCTATCTCTACACTTGGTAGAAAGAAAGCAACGGGAAAACATTTCAACTATTCTTTGCAGAAGTGGTTCTTAAGCCTTCTAAATCTCAAACTTCTGTAAATCTATTGATTCTCACCAAATGAAATACATCTAAACCAAGCATGCTTAGTAAATTTGGGGAAAATGATGGACTCCTGTTCCTTTAAATACATACACCACGGTGCATGATGGCTCTGTGACTTCAATCCCTGTACGATTAGGTTTGAGGCAGCAGGATCAAGATTTTGAGACAAGTCTGAGCTAGAGAGTGAGACTTAGTCTCAACACAAATAGATGACAGGGGGATGGATACACAGACATGCATCCATATACATTTATTCCAGAAGGCTCTGCAGGATTTTTGCTTCCCGACTCAGTCCTAAAAATGATCTTCAGATCTGAGCATAAGACCATTAGAGGGAAGTGTGGTCTTGCGTCTGCATTCTGATAGAGTACAACTAAATCTGGTTATTTCTGGAATCTCCTGAGATAATGATTGACATTACCTTCAGATGAAAATAGTTTAAAAAAAAAACACAAAGAAAGAACACTTAGCTGCCCGTGTAGCATGTCAGAGCTAATATATGGACTTCGAGCATGTATGGAGAGAATGTTAGGGGGAGTAGAGTCTAAGTCCTTCCTTAATTGCAAATCGCTTCTGCAAGAAACACAGTGGGGAAAAGAAATCAAGTAATACAGATCAAATATTATGTGTTTTAAAATATGATCAATTTGAATAAGCAGAATAAAATTTATTTTATTTCCTTTCAAAAAAAAAAAGAAATTCTGCTTGGTGTTTTGAACACAGCCATTGCTATTGTACACGTTGTGAACTCAATACAGATGTCTTCACTGTAATCATGAGATGACTCTCAACAGAAACCAAGGGTCGACACCACTGTCACAATCACTCAGGAGGGTTTATGGCAGCACATATAGTCTTCCTCTGCCATGAGGAAGGGTATGAAGGTTTCTATGTTGAAAGAAATGGCTTCTCTGGGGCTAAGGGTTACTCTACTGTTTCTCTAGATGAGCAGTGCATACACTGGAAATAATTTCCCAAACTTACATAGAAACCAGAGAACACAGGCAAGGTGCTATTATGAGCTCTCTCATTGTTATTACGCTCATAGCAATTCCATGACAGAAACAGGATAGTTTTCCTGTTTGCAAAAGAGGGGAACCCAGGCCATGTGACTCTGAAGTTGGTGCCTGAGATCTTCCCACTAGCTGCTTCCCCGAATAATTATGAGCCACCCCACTTCTCCCCAGCAAAGTGCAAAATACTGTGGCAGGCATCTCGCTGGGAATGCAGCAAAGCGTCCATCCATCCCCAAGAAGCAGCCCTATCTCCCGAATCCTCCAATTATCTTTCACCCTCCCCACAGCCTCTGCCGGTTCCTGTCACACTGCTCATGATTAGAAAACACGGGTCCTCATTAAAGTCCATCCCTCCATGCTATTGGCGCAAATTAGGACTAGCAGTGGCCCGTGCAGTGAACTCAGTAGGATCCCAGCTAATCATTTTTGCAAATTGAAAAATAGGCTGGTTTCTCATAAGTACCATCTGTACCTTCAGGACATCTTTATTAACACTTTCTCTCCTGGGCCGTCCTTTCTACCAAAAATAACAGGAACAAAGGTTTCAAAGCTTCTTATCTGGCCTCTGAGTGTGCTAAAGGGCTTCAGGCAGCCCGCAGCCTATCTGGCCATTTACAGCAAAGTGCTGAACTCTGTAAGATGTGTCTGCTATTCCCAAATTACAGATAAGACTGCATGGGCTGGGGACCTGAAAGTGATATTCCCATTCTCTGAGTGAAACTTTTGGAGTGATTCCTGTGTACCCAGCCGATTTTAACTTTTTTTCAGAGAGTCTAGTGAGCAAAACAATCTCTACTTCATGGACAATGTTCTCCAGTGGGTAAAAAAAAAAAGTATGCTGTCCTTTCATGCATATCAGGTGTGTGTTTGTATGCTAGAATGAAATTGTGAGATATTTTTCCTGCTGCTCATCCGGTTTGGGATTTGAGAAATGTTAGAACAAAACTCACACACACACACACACACACACACACACACACACCATGCACTCATTCTCTCACACATGCACACATACACATACTGTCTCACACATACTAGCGCATGCACACACATGCGCATGCTACACACACATTCACACACTCACACTCGTGTGCACACACATGCACACATACATTCACACACTCACACTTGTGCTCACACACATGCACATGCACACAATGTCACTCACACACCATGCACTCTCTCACACATGCACACACACACACATACTGCCTTACATACATACACATTCACACACGCACACTTGCGCACACACACAAGCATGCTGCACGTACACTCACATGTATACACAGTCATGCACACACTCACATGCATGCACACACACGCCATGTGCTCACTCACACATGTACACATTCTGAGACATACTCTGTCTCACATACACACACACACATGCACATACTCTTTATTTCTCACATACACATGAAGACACACACAACAACAACAACAACAACAACACTGAACAGGCAGTTTCTGATTCCTGGCAAGATGAGAGTGAGATCTGGTCTTCAAGCTCAACCTAAACCAGGGTCTGAGTCCCTGACTTTCACCTTCTTCCCTTCTTTGTTATGTAAATGTCCGACAGAAAGGAAAGTAGGACATATTTCCTGGCGTTGCAGAAAGCTTTCAGCTCAGACCATCCTTCCTGGGAGCTCAAAATTCCTTGATTATCTTCAAAAGGGTTTTGTTTACCTACTGTTTTCCCAATGAGATAAAAGCCAAGTGAATTAGGATTGTGCATGCATTCAGAATTGGCTCAAATTCAGGTTCCCCGACCCACATCAGCTGTACAGCCTTGTGGAATCCAAGCCCTCCAGGCCAAGTGAATAAAGCATGGACATAGTAAGTCTTTTTAACACACACACACACACACACACACACACACACACGGTGTATATAAGCATTCAATATATTGCTATTGTTTCCTTTGATAGTAGGTTGATGATGATATTTTCTTGCTGCTTGCTATGGAACCCAAGCAAGCACTCTGCCACGAAGCTAAATGCCAAACCCCTAAATTGATGATTCTTAATGGCATGATTTGCATTCGCATCCTCGGGACATTCCTATTAACACTGCCTCTGTTCTGTATTAAAAATAACATCCACAAAGGTTGCACAGCTTCTTATCTGACCTCTGATATTTTTCCAGGGTATTTCAGGCAGTCGGGAGTCTCTCTGCCATTGCAGCAGACCGGCAAGCCCCGTAAGGCATGTGTGACTATTTCCAGCAGCCTTCTCCACTGTTTCTCTGCAAATCTGGCTAAAAGCAGTGAGAACCATGACACAAACTGACTTCTATGCTCCCTTGAAGTTCAGCCAAATACATTTCATTGCTTTAAAACCTGCCCCCCCGCCCCACACACACAAGTTTCAGGTTATAGACAAAGACAAAAATCTTTGCAGAAAATCACGTCAATCCAATTCCCGATTGAGTTCCTATTCCCAGTCTTTAGTTCTCTGATTTCTGTTAGCAATCTTGTTTCCTAGCTGCCACCAGAATCATACATTAAGTTTGCTTAAAGCATCCTAGAAATTTCATAGCCTGTAGCTTCACTCTCCAAATTCCCCTCCATAACCAGTACAAAGGGGAGGGGAATAACACGCGATGAGCTGGAGTTGTTCTTTATCATCGTTGTGACCAAAACATTTTGCGGAAGCAACAATTTAGTTTCAGAGTTTCACAATTCAGTTCATAATCCCAGGCTGTCAGGCAAGATATCATGATAGGTATCATGATAGTAAGAGAGTGTGACTGAAGAGAGCTGTGTATCTCATGACTGGTCAGGAACGTGATCCGTGATGCTATGTCCACCTCCCCTGACCTGCATCCTCTAGCTAGGTCTCCCCTCACAGAATTTCTTTTCGTATATACTTTTAAAATCAGTTCAGTTTTTATTTCCTTTTTTTACGTGTGTGTGTGTGTGTGTGTGTGTGTGTGTGTGTGTGTGTGTGTGTGCATGTGTGTGGAGGCCTGTGTATGAGAGTATACTTGAGTATGTGTGCCTGAGGCGATGCAAGGGTAGCATGGGGACTCATCCTGCATTGTTCTACCTCAGGAGCTGAGAAGCAGGAAGAGTGAAACTATCTCTGACACTTTGTGGAGAGACAATGGGCCTGCAACAGTGCGCAGCACGACTTCGAGAAAACGAAGATGGATTTCTTCTCAGTGGATGGCTGAGTTTGGCTTGGCCCACTGCTCTTCATTTTTTTTTAATTAATTTAGTGTGTGTGTGTGTGTGTGTGTGTGTGTGTGTGTGTGTGTGTGAAGGCACTGTGTATCTCTATGGAGGACCAAGGATGACTTTGGAAATCATCCTTCAACCTCTTTTTTTGTTTCTCTCTGGAATTCCTCAGGCTCCGTCTGCCAGAGCCACAAGTGCAGACCACCATCATTTCCACCTGGCATTATTACATGGGACCTGGGACCCGAATTCAGGTCCTTCTGCTTGTGAGGCAGAGTCTTAACCCCTGAGCCATCTCTCCAGTCTCACTCTTCATTTTTATTGCCATGGTAACTGGCAAGTACCACTCCACGGATCCGTGGCTCACATGTGCTTTCATCTCCTCTCTGTGGTAGAGAGTACACACGAGCATGTATGTGTGCATGCAGCATCTCTGCCCAAACTCTCCTTCCACAGCCAGGGTCTGGCAGCCACCCCCAATACCAGGCAATTTGCTTCAATTCTTAATGCAGAAGAGATGAAAATTGATAGACATGCTCCTTGGTCTCTGTCTGTAGGTTAGACATGACTGAATTGCAGCCTATTTAAGTCCTCAGAGAATCTTCCCCTCTATTCCCCTACGTTGAATGGATATTGCAGCCTCTGTGATAAGCTGCTATGAACGCACCCCATCATTGGCTTTGCACATTCCTAAGCCTGCTGCCCACACCAGATCTGGGCCTTCTGTGACCTCCACCTGCAATAACTTTGCCCAAGTCCTTGCCTCAGGCACCACTTTTGAGGTAACCCAACCCAGACAGGGTGGCTAAGTTCACAGCAAAAAAAAAAAAAAGACACTTACTATTTCTTCTGACAGCATCTTCAGAGAGGCGCCTGCACCTACACCAGTGTCACTTTTTAGAATGGTTACATCCCCCTGCCTATTAATTTTGCTTGAATGAGTAGCCAATCACAACCCAGTGGCCAGTGGTATCAAGCTCAGTCACTGTCAGGAGGCAATGAGATATAGAGAGACCCAGGGCCTCTCCTGGTGAGGCTGAAAATCTACAGAGATTAAAAAAAAAAAAAAGGAGATTCTTCTGACCTAATTAGAACATAAAAAGGAAGCACGGTATCACTATTGGGTGGGTGTGGAAGAGACAGCTGCTGTGTGTATTTCCAGAGTTCAGAGATGGTAGGGAAGAAGAGAGACTCCAAATAAGGTATCTCTCTCCGATGTGCCTGAGTCGCCATCTGGGGCTGTATCAGGTTGAAAGATGCACATTGTCTCTGCTCTTAGCTTTCCATCACAGCCTGTTAGGCTCAGCATAGGGACTCATGGGGAGTCCACAGATTATACAAGGAAACCAAGTGGAAGTTTTAAACACCCTCGGAACCTCAAACTTTCCTTTGCAGACTGCAGTAGGAGTCCTGGGTCAGACAGAAGCCCTCCCTCAGGCTGGCCTGCAAGAGCAGGACTTCGCCACACTTCTTCTGACTCACGGAATCTTTCGGCCGAGCTGGACCTCGGTGACACACCCTCAACTTGTCGCGCCCCACATTTCCCAGCTGAGCTCCGCAAACTGTGCTTGTGGTCTCTGACAAATGAATGGTAATAGAACTTGTATTGAAAGCATGGCGAAGGAGAAATGGAGAATTTCACATCTGATTTAAGTCATCCAGGCAGGAAATTATTTGGGAATCTTGGTAGGTGAGCAAAAGAGCTGGCCAGGGTCAGCTGTCTGAGCTTGAGGTCAATGCGGGAAGATTTTAGCTTAGTTTTGAATCAGAGCTTGTTAGATAATGTCTGGTAAGAGCCAAGGACAGGGCACAGTGGTTCCCACGACGTCTCCAGGCCTTATCATAGATTCATCAAATAATTTTACATTCTTGCATGAGGAAGCATGCTACCTTGGTCATAATTGTTACAACAGGTAAGTTCATGTCCAGAGCCCTAACTCCAAGGCTCTATTCTACTCAGCAAGTAACAGTAAACATTTGTATACACAATGGTTTATGGGGATGTGCTCCGAATGTGTGCACAGCCTGTGGATAGGATAACTATTCTGTAGAGCTGATATCAAAGTTCACCCAGCAGTTGGTTAAATAGCGCACTTCTTTGTTTGCCTTAATATTTTTAGCATTTTAAAATCTTGTGAAAGGAGAGAAAGAGACAGACAGAGACAGACAGACAGAGAGAAAGACATATACAGGCATCATGTGGCCTTCTGGAAATTGAGCTCCAGTTGCAAGGTATGTGAGCAGGTTCTTTACCCACTGAGTTACCTTACCAGCCCTAAGTACACTTTAGCTATATGTACCCTCTGTCCAATGCAGAGACATGTGGCCCTCTGCACATGCTTGTGAAGAGCATAACAAGAGAGTCAAGCTTAGGTTATCTTTCCTTCGCATGGCCTAGATACTGGTAAAAAACCCAGTGTCTTGTTCTTACTCAAAGCAGCCCGTCCCTCCTTTTCCAAAGCCTACCCACCGGCAAGAGCCTAATGTCTCATTCTTCCTCCAAGCAGGCTTGTCCCTCGGAGAATGTGCTGGAACTTCTCCCATTGTGCCTGTTCAATTTTCTTCAGCGATTACAACATTATGGTTCAGGCACAGCACTTGCGTGAAGCTATCGAATAATGGAAAGGGGATAATGCTTCATAAAATTAATGAAGCTGCATTGGTGGGTTCACTGATTCTCTTTTCTGCAGCAGACATTGTCTTTTCTAAGAATGTTCATTTGTATTGGATTACCTTTTCTCAAGCAATTTCACATAGACTTTTTTCTTACAATGATGTAAAGTCGTAGGGCATTGCATGTCCATGGACAGCTTAGGAAATGAAACTTAGAGGCTTCTCAAATCACTTGAACAATAATGCACAGTCAATGAATGGAATATAGACACACACACACACACACACACACACACACACAGTGTGTGTGTGTGTGTGTGTGTGTGTGTGTGTGTGTCTGCATACGTACATCATGTGTGAGGGTGGATGACCATGTTTTGAGATCAGCCAAGTACACGTTTACTGACCCCTGACCGTGTATGAAGCTACAGGTAAAGTAGTTTGAGTCCATATTCTGCTCTCAAGAATTAAGGAGAGAGGCATATAAAGCCTCTGTCCTTGAAGGCATGTATAGAACATAAATATACGTAAAGCAGCAGAAGAGGAGAATGACCCTATTTTGGGCGGGACATCAGAGAGATGCTCTCAGAGGTATTTTTTAAAACATTAGAAGAACGTTTGGATTACAGAAAGCCGAGGGGGGGCTAGAATGAGACTTCCACAGGTGAAGGTTCCTGCATATGAAACTGGCAACCCGAGGTCATTGCAGGAGCCCACAGGGCAAAAGGAGAGAACCAACTTCTGAGTGCTGAATGATGTCCTGTGACCTCCACACGTGTTCATGTGTCCCAAGGCATGCTCTCTCTTTCCATCCCCTGTCTCTCTCTCTATCTCTGTCTGCCTCTCTCTCATAAACAAAATATCAAAAATTGAGAGGAAAGGATATGCCACGAATACTATGTAAGGGCATAAAGGCTATTTGGAGATCTCTAAATACTGAAGAGAGGCTGGAAGTCAGAGTGACGTAAACAGTGAGGAGTGAGCGGAAAGAAGGTGCAGGCCCGGGGCTGGAGAGGTAGCTCAGGGGTTAAGCCTTTGCCTTGCAGGCAGAAGGTCCTGAGTTCGGATCCTAGACCCCACATATAGACGCCTAGAGGAAGCAGGGGGCGGCCTGTGTTTCCGATCCTGGTAGGGAAGAGCCTGTGAATCCCGGGGCAGAGTAAACAAGGAGGAGGTAGAGGCGTCCATGGTGGTTCCTGAATTTGTCTGTGGTTCTACACACACACACACACACACACACACACACACACACACACATGCACACACACACATACATGCACAATTGAATAAATAATAAATAATAATAAAAAAATTTAAAAAAAGAAGGTGCAGGCCCATCCGTAGGGTCTCTGAAAGGTGTGGGCTGCCATTTGAACATGGATCCAGTTTCCTCTAAGAGTTCATATGCTGGAAATAATTTTCCAATGTGGGGATGTTAGAAGTTCTGGCACCTAGTAAGATATGGTGGGAGGGGACTAGATCATTCTAAGGCACTGCTCTTAGGAGACATGAAGGTCTTTCCCATGGCACCTGAGTTAGTTCTCTTCTGCCAGCTCTGGCTCCCCTGGGATCTGTCCCTGTCACACAGGATTCTGCCATCTCTCTGGAAGTAATGGGACCCCAAAGCCCTCATCAGATGGATGATTAGGCCTTGAGTCTCCAAAACTGTGAACCACCTAAACTTCTTCCTTTACAAGTCACCCACCCAGCCTCAGGAAATCATTATAGTAACTTTAAAAAAAAAAAAAAAAACGAGTCTAAGTATGTCCAGAAATGTGTCTAGTACAGAAATCATAGTGGGTTCACCCCTCCTAAGTCAAAAGAAAAGAACGGATTCTGTGAGAAGGAGCAGGGAGGCGGGGGGGGGGGTACAAAGCAGTGGGGAGGGTCACAGGTAGTGAGACAGTAGCTTCCGTTGAATTCCAACCCTTGACCGCCCCACCTGAGAAAAGCTGTCACCCTTGGATCAGGGAGCATGTTGCCCACGTGTCTGTGATAGCACTTTGCATGGTGTTTTCTACTTTAAATAAAACACGCAGATCTGTCTTAATTTGCCGTTCCCCTTCCCCTTCTACTAAAACCAAACTGAGAACATCTGGAGACAGTGGTTACCATTTGATGAGCAATTAATCTTTACAATCCAAGCTCCCTGCTTATCGATCAGCTCACAGTAGGTGCTTAAATAAAGACCTATTGGACCCCACTGGACAGAATCCATAGTCAAAGGGACAAAGACAGTTGAGAATATTGATGACTTCAAAATAGAATGGAAGTTTCTAAGAAATTTCATGTCTGGTGATCATTATTTTCTCTGTGTGACAAGAACAAAGTCATCTGTGGGAGAGAACAACATAATTTATGTTGATTTCATAAGAGATCATTACAGATGTGATTCTAGACAAAGAAAAAATTAAAATAGAAAATGAAAAGGACATTTAAAGTTTTATAATGAAAATAGAACATTCATTTTCTATTTCTCGCTATATACACACATATGTATACACATATGTGTATGTGCATGTATGTATGTACACATGAATCTTAGCTGCAGAAAATAAAAATAGTATAATAACCTCAGGTTTGGGGTTTTAATGTATGGAGTCAAATATTAAAATAAGAATGCTGAAAAGCAAATACTTAAAATATTAATCGTTGGGACAGAAAGGCAAGAGAACAGGGAGAGGGATAGTCATCTGGAAAAATCTCATAAGGTTTGAAAAAAAATGAAGATAGCAAAAGTCAAAGTGATAAAATAAAGCCAGAAATTAGATGTTCAAAATAATTCAAATTAAGGCAGACTAAAGTCCAACAAATCTTGGTTTTGATTCCAATTCTGCTATTACTTGTTAGTTAAGGTCTGGATTGCATTTAGTAGCCACTCAGGAACTACGAAATAGGATTAGCATGCACCCTGGAAATGTAGAGACCTGAAGGACCTGAAGGACCCCACAATCTAAATTCAGAGAACCATTAGAAATTGGAATTGGTAACTTCCAAGCAAGAAGTACTATTAATTGAACTACCAAGCCCCAGCCAGACATCACTCATAGGATGTCACAAGAAATCATGTCTTACTGCTTGGCCTTAAACAGAACATTTAAGCCTCCCATATCATCATCCCAAGGCTCAGGGAATCCCACTGGGACAGCGGTAAGCCAGACATTATCTTCTGAACATAATAGGGCTGTGGTATCCATGATCTCATAGCAGGTATGTAGACTTGCACAAGACCTGCATGGGAACTGTCCTATCAACATCTCACCAAGGAAGGGGACAGATCTCAAGAAGGTCCACGTCTCTCTGAGAGACTGATGAGGACTAATGCTGATGGGCCAGAAAAAGAAGACACTTTCCTCAATGGTAAACCCACTCATCTATGATACTTGCTGAAACATAAATCATGTCTGGTATGTCATTAGAGGTAAGCTAAAGGAAACACAGTGGGCCCCACAATGAAAAGACTTGAAAACAGGAGGGAGTTTGACAAGGAAGATGCAAGGTTGAAAGGGGAAAAGGAGGAGGGATGGAAGTGAGGTTAGAAGACAAAAATATCACACATTTATTTTATTCATGTATACAACACTAAAAAAAGTAATAAAGTAAAATAATCATGCCCAGTCTCCATGTTTTTCTCTGTGCTCTAGGAACTGAGAATTCCGTGGGCCCCTGATTTTCAGTGCCCATTCCCCTGGCTCCTGGCTTCTGCAATAGCGAGCCACCAGCAGGCGATCTGAGAGTAGAAGGGAGACCAGGGCATTAACCCTCGGTCTGACTTCCTACTAGGTGGGAAGTCACTGATGGTGCTTTTATGACAAGGGTTCTTAGTGGGCAATTCCTCATAGCTGTAACTATCTTCTCTACAACACTGCTGGGCAAAGAGATGGTAATAAACAATGTTTACTACCCTTCTAACAGCTGACTGTCTTGCAGATTCTTAAATACATGATTGGGGCCACTTTTCACTCTCCTGAAGGCACAAAACTATGATGTGATAGAAACCTAACAGAAATGGCTCATCGGCTGTTTCAAATTGTGATGTATATGTGTATATGCGTGTTTGTGTGTATATATGTATGAATGTGTATGTGTGTATGTAAATGTGTGTATGTGTGTATATATGTGTTTATGTCCACATGTGTGTATGTGTATGTATATGTGTGTATGTGTGTGTCTGTGTATATATATGTGTATATGTGTGTATATGTATGTGTGTAAGTGTATGTGTGTAGGTGTGTATATGTGCATACATGTGTGTATATGTGTGTGTGTGTGTGTCTGTGTGTGTGTATGTATGGTTGTCTGCATCTCCATAGTTTGCAATGTTAAACTAAATTATATAGCTTTGCCGAGACTTTTTCTCAATCTTCAGATTTTAAACTTTAAACTTCCATAGTTGAGCTAGAAAACAAAAGGGAAGCCACTGAATTCCAATTTCTGTTGCATTTAATTCTGTCTAAGTGAAGTGGATAAAAACATGCATGCCGCCAAAAAAAAAAAAAAAAAAAAAAAAAGCAAAACTAAGCATTTCCCATGGAGTTCTGTCCATGGAATCTCTGTAAGATGCCTAGTGCAGTCGGCTCAGGGACCTGTAGACCATCATTGCCAACTTTCCCTCGACTCTGAGAGACACTTTTGATAAGGAAATTCTCCCTGCTCCTGAGCTACTGCTAATGAAATTATGAGGCCGTGATACACAAGCAGCACCCACGGCGTCAGCTGGTGCGGTTCCAGACACTTCTGTTGAAGGTGTCACCGGGGAGGTCAGCAGCCAGCCCTGCTCAGCTCATCCCGCAGCGGCTAGTTTGTGGTGCTGAGAAATAGGCAGAAGCCGTCAGAATAAAACCTGTTGCCCATGAGAACTCCGTCCTATTCCCTCTCACTCTGCTTCTCCCCGTCGCTGCTTGCTCAGGAAGACAATAGCAGAACAGTCAGTAATGAGTTATTAACAAAAAGCACTTTTTAACCTTTATCACAAATATCAAATATTCATCAGCTCTACATGGAGAGAGCTAAGTCCTCCTTAAAAGCCAGGAGTGACTCTGTTAGATTTTGTTCAACCTTTTCTGAAGGAGAGAATAGCAATTACAGGTTTTTTTTTTTTACTATAACCATCTTTTGATAAGGCTATTTTCTTCTAATTATAAAACATAATTATGTGGAAGCATTTGGCTGAGATTATCCCTAAGCATTCTTGGTCTCCTTCCACGTCAGGAGCACACGAATCCTTTGAAAGGGTAGGAAATGTATTTCTAATACAGTGACCTTACCAGTGTGATTTGCAGACTAGAAAGTTTGGGGACTTTCTAAGAGCTAAGGACTACACCAAATAGAATCTAGGGAACAGTATAGCCAAAGGCACAAGTAAGGAACAGCAGAGCCAAATGCACAGGTGATTACCTCTTGTAAGCGAAGGGTGAGATTGGGGGAACTTCAAGCCCAACTGAAAGAGCCACAGTGGTAGAGGTGGTGGAACTGTTGAACAGGTTTATTTGGCATGCAACAGAAGCACCGAGAGAGAGAGAGAGAGAGAGAGAGAGAGAGAGAGAGAGAGATTCTTCCACAGGCTTGCACACCTTCTCCTGAGAGAGATCTCAGTTCTGCTGCAGCTAGATGGTGCTGGGAAGCTCTTGTGTTTCCCCTAAATTCTTGTGTTAGAAAGTTCAACCTCAGTACAGTAGTATCGAAAGTTTGGAATTTATAGGCTAGATGCTTATGGGTCAGAGTACTTGTGAATGTTTAATGCCAGAGCGGTTCTATATCATGGGAGATAAATGAATGCAAAAAGCTACTTCAGTTTTCTCTTACTTTTATACTGCCTTGTGCTCTCACATTTCACCAGGGTAGGATGCAGCTCCAAGGTCTTTGCCAGAGTTAGTCCCTTGACCTTGGACTTCCAGCCTCCAAAACCATGAGCTACACTCAGGTGTTCCATGATAGCCGCATAAACAAACTTAGGTAGATGGATCGCTGCATGCTCCAAAAGCATCTCTCCTTGTCTTGGAATCAATTGCCAGAGACAGATCACAGCTTTTTAAGGACCATTCACCAAGTGGCAATCCCCAAAGCATAGAGGAGAACACCAAGGAAATACCAATGTTTCCCCAACCTCTGTCTCAAGGCTTATGGCCTTTGCCCAGAGAACAAAAGGACCTGAGTTTGAATCCCCAGACCCCACACAAAAATGCCATGTAGAAATGGAGGCGGCCTATATTTCCAGCCCTAGAAGGCGAGGCCTAGGAAGCCCCAGAGCAAAGCAGTAAGGAAGAAGAGCAATCCAGGATGATTCCTGAAGTCCCCCTTGGGACTCTTCATTCAAGTGTCCACTTGTACACATGCACACACACACATGCATGCACACATAAGAAAGTAAATATTAGGTCTCTTCCCTCCTAAGCCTTCAGTTTGATGTACTATATTGTAATCTATCATTAAACTCCATTAAATATAGATAATTACTTCAATAGTTCCTGTTAGTTATTATGGTATAATAAAATAATATATATCCCTTGTACATTTACTGTGTAATTTGACTAGTTACTTTATTCAGTTTTTTTTTTTGTAAATACTTACTAAACAGCATGTGCTTAAGAAATGCAAATGAAATATTTGGCAATTTTAGGGAATCCTCCTTTTCATTAAAAAGCTGGGTCAATTGGGGTTTCACTATATATATGGCTCCCAACATCAGAGTGATATCTGAGAAACGGCAGTCCTACGGATAGAAAGACCATTAGTTTCAGGAAAAACATAGCTAAGTGGTCTTCTTGTTCTCCGATCATACGTATTAGATGAAAAGAAGAAACTCCCACCTGGAGAGGTGGTTCCATTGATGAAGCGCTTGATGCACACACAAGAGAACAGTAGTTCAAACCCTTTGCAAAAACCTGGGCATGTGTGGCAGCCGCCCGTGCCCAGCATTCTAGAGGCACAGGCCCCAGGTCAAGCTTGCAGCTTACACTAGTAGACTGATCAGCATTCGGTTCCATTGAAAGACCCCTTCTCAATAAATCAAATATGGATGGATTGAAGAGACACCTTGATGTCCACTTCATGCTCGAGTAAACTTGTGAATATGTACCTGTATGTACTCATGCGCCTACTTATATGTGAACACACACACACACACACACACACACACACACACACACAGAGAGAACTGCATAAAAACATGAGCATAGAGACAGAGAAATTCTTCAAAGGAAAGAGACAAGAAACAATGAGGCCGACAAAACCCTCTGATGTAGAGTTAAAATAAGATTAAGCAGAATGCAGGAGGGAGACAGTCCATAAACTAGACAAAGTACAATGTACAAATTGATCCACCCAAAAGGCCATAATCCGTTCAAACAATTTTGAAGGCTATAAAACTTTGGAATGTTTAGAACAAATCTCATAAATAAAATCTCATTAAAAAGAGAAGAAAAAGAAGAAGAAATCTAGAAATCCATAAGCCTCGAATCCATATTCTCCCTCACTGCGATGGACACATCGGACAGACAAATAAAGTAAATGAGGGTGTTCAGGACTGACTGAAACAACGGCGTGACGAATAGCAAGTCTTACCCAACAAACAGAAAAAAGAATTCTTTCAACTGTTCATGAAACACTTCCCTATCTACAATGGCCAGAAAAGCTTCGTAAATACCTACCATATGCTTTATTCACAATGTATCAAAACTAGAGATTAAACATAAATTAGGCTCCCGTCGGATCTACTTGCTTGGGAAGTTTTGTAATGTCTTTCAAACAACTACTCATTGAAAAGGATATCTAAACAACCAGCCCATTAGGACACAATTTGAACATTGCACCTGCTCATACAAAAGGGTAAGGAGACATAGGATTTCTGAAAACATAAATTTCTGTACCCTCCTTCTTTTCTCCTCATGCCCTCTCCTGAAACAAAAAGCTTCTACTCATGAAGAAGTCTATACTGGGATGAGGGAGATGGGACACTAGTTAAAGACTTTACCTCTCAGCAAATGGTTAAGTTCTGATCCCTAAATGCCAGGTAGATATGGCAGTGGCCTGAAATTCTGACCCAAGAAGGAGGAGCCTTTACCAAAGTAAAGCAATCAGAAGGTATGACAATAGAGGATGATTCCCAATGTCACCCTTGCGTCTTCACAACCACTCAAATGCCCTTTTATACACATGCCCCCCCCTGATCCATACTGATCAGTATTATAGAAAGGGACAGTCTCTTCTCATGTCCTATTCATGAGGGATTGCATTGGTAAACCTTTTAGGGGGACAATTTATCAATAGCTACACCTGTTTTAAATGTATATACCACTGAATGTTTTAAATGTACATACTACTGAACAGAACAGCTTGTAAGAAATTAACCTGAAACAATAACTTACACATGTATAAATATTACAATTTAAAGAATGTTCTTCACAGCCCCACTTTAGGTAAGTTGCAGGAAGCAGTCATTGTAGATAAATGTAAAAGTAGTCAGATAAGTAATGTTTGCCCACAAGCAAGCTACGCTTCAGACTTCGCTCTGTGAATTTTAATTATTCTTGATCAATCGCAAAGTACAGTGTGTGTGCTTCAGTATGTATGCAAATCCCAACATGCCGTGTCATGAATGTCACGTTTGTAATGATAGTTGGCTATCTTTGTTGTGTGTGCACATACAAACATGAAGAAAACTGAAGATGAAAATATAACAGACACCTTTATGTACATATAACAAAAGAGAACAACGCATAGTGAACTTGTTACACCTTTTTGTGATGAGGGGTTCTTGGTAAGGATCATCTTAAGAAGCTCTTTCATTTTCTAATTCTGAATTTCTCCCCCCACCACGAATTCTGGAACCTAACAGTAAAAATGCCTTCACATCTTACATCTGAATGAAAGAAAAAAAAAATCATCACACTTTTTGTACACTATCAAAGAATCAAGATGCAGAAACACATGGGTTAAAGTTGCAGAAAATGCACTTGCAGCAGCATTAGTATGTTATTCAGAGGTTTGCATTTGAAAATATTTACACCAAGAACTGTGGTCCATTCTGCTCATGTGTGGTCTCCTGCATCTTTTGTGCTTTGCACCAAAATACTCAGAATAATGTTGAGAATATCCCACAAGAGCATTAAGCAGAAAAGAAATATCCAATTTCTTCATTAGATTCCACTTAATGAAGACAAGAGTGGAATGGACGTTTTAAAAGACTTTTATTCATGTGAAGTTGATAGCTACAAATTATAATATTGCTATCTTCGTCTCAAAAAAATTGTCTTCAAGAATACTATAAGGTTCCTTTTCCTTCTAATGCAAATGATTCTCCCCACCTCTCACACTTGCTATAAATGGCTGGATCAATTCAGCATTGACTCTTTCATTCAATAATGAACTTTCTTTCCTTTCTATTCCACATGCATTTCAGCTTCCATAATTCTTTGGAAACATACCTTGAGATGTAAAGTACTTCCATATATCTCCACTGTAACTCCAGCCTAAGTCCCCAGCACTATACCATGAGTTGGGTCACAGTTTTCCAAATTCTACTCCCCCCACCAGCAGTAACATCATCATGAAAAGCTTAGTATAAACTTTTAAAATGTTAAGTTTTAAAGTGAGAATCAAAAAAATTTTTTTTCTCTTTGACCAAAAATACAAATGCCCAGAAAGAAATTTAAATTGTGTTTCCTACCAAAGTTTGTAGAACACACATTACCAAGGGGTCCCCCTTACTTATGTTCTCTTTCATCCAATTCTTTTTTGGGGGGGTTGGGGAGGTTTTTTCTCTCACATTTTATTGTTTTTCCTAATCATACAAGCGCAATAGGTACCCCGTCCTCTCCTTCCCTCCTCCTCTTCCCATTCTCCCTTGCACTCTCCTCCCTTCCCCCTTTATTTTACCCCCTCCCTCACTTCCCCTATCCTAGTGCCTCCCTCTTTCTCATTCCCATCCCCTGGAGCATCCTTTTATGTGAATGCCAATCCTCCTTCTGAGTCCTTCACCCTAATGAGGCATAAAGACTCAGTGGCATAGCCCGGAGTCCTTTCTTGGGCTCCCTGTTAGTATGGGAACTCCATCATGACTATTAATCCCTTGCCTCTAAGGATCCTATTGCCTGGAGCCTTCTCCTCTGTGATCCATGCTAGACTTTGGGGGGTCATTGAGATGTCAGCCATTGGGCAGGTCAGGCCAAGTCCAATCCTGGCTGTTCCAGCCCTAACTTGTGTGAAGGATCTTGCACATCATTGGTCCTCCCTATCTTTAGTCTCTTACCAGTCTTGCCGCCCCCTCTTCCGCAGGTTCCATGACCTTTAGGATGGGGAGAGATTTGGCTGGTCTGTTCCAGGTGATTAATGTAGGGTCTTTGGTGCTCAGAATTATGGTTTGTTGTTTTCAGTTTTGCTTTTCCTGCACCTGCATCCTGGATGGCTCATCTCCCTCTGGGCCTGGATTCTTTCTGTCCCTTCTTGGAATGAGATGTCATCCCACATCTCAGTAAAGCCAGGGAGCCCGTCCATTCACATGTAATATTCTCTGCAACTTCACGCTGGCTGCCCTGTCTACCAGTGTACCTGTTCTAACACCTGACTTCACAGTGCAGAACGACCTGATGTTGTTCAAAAACACACACACACTATTTTTTCCTTGCCCTAAGCATGAGACAGACTCCCTAAGACCACTGATCCAGGCTCGTTTGTTGTTCATACACATCTCATACCAAATAGAATGTCGGACACAGATAATATGACCACCACATGCATTGATTGTGTTTCTGAGTGGAAGACTGAGGAGCTGCGGATAGAGGGATTACTTGAGGGGTGAAGGGGTGGTGGTGGCCTGATTGCATGAGGGTGGTGATTGGTGATAAACCACTCAGGGAGAAGGAGAAAAAGGGAAGTCTGGGGAATTGGTGACAAGACCTGTGTCCATCGGTGTGTCATTGGCTGAGTCGAAATCAGCATGTGTTGCTAAGGACGTAGTCACGGGCCCCCAATTTCCACTCCAGAATAAAGGGTGCGCTCAATTCCCCTTTGGGGGTTGTCCCAACAGGCACTCCACCAGCAACCTTTGTATTGTAAGGGCAGCAGTCTTCTCTTTCCGCAAACTAGAAGTGCCACAATTCACTTACACCTGGGAGTGTCCAACTCAAAGCTCAGCAATTTTGTGCTGCAATATTCAGGAAGGCCTGTTTTGTTGACTCAAAACTGGAGTCCCCTTTTTCTTTATTTTTCCTTTAAAAGTATTTGTATTTACGTTCAAAACCCTAACTACACTTAATACTGCCCTTCTATTATATGCTCTTTGCATCTTTTTTCTTCCTCTCACATTTCTTTCCTTAAACTCTGTCTCTGACCCCTTAGCTCATTGCTTTATGTTTTCCCTATAGAGATTGAAGAAGATAAACTCTCAATTGTCCTACTGATTAATATTATATCTTAAAAGCTTACTTAACTCATAGATAAATATCAAAATCAAGAACAGAGTATCACACTATTTCCTCCTTGGAAAGGACTGCAAGCTGGATAGGAGATGTTCCAGGTCCCATTTCAGTATTCAAGGTGGAAACTCAAGAAGACATTAGGACCCCAGCACTTCCTTCCCACGTTGTCTCAAGGGATCTCCTCCACTTTCCTCAGCAGATGTCGCATTCTTCCACCCTGCCCTCTCCTGCAACCACTTCCTTGTCTGTCTCCAGACTCCTGGTCGTTTCTCACCTCCTGCCTCTCATCTCCTGGCTGTGACTAGTATAATTTCTAAGCCAACATGTTTTGTGCAGCATCATGACTTTTTTCTTTGCACTGGCATGAAATCTCATGCTGCATTATTGCAGAAGTGAGTTTCCACCTCACCACATGGCACAGAAGGTAGCTCTCCAATGACACTGTCAATTTCTTCTTAGACTTCTTTGGTCATACACAAGTAACTATGTGCAGTTCCCATGGAGTAAAATGAAATAATATTTTTTGCATCTTGTGTTACTGTTGTTAGTAAATGTCCTCTTCGTTTCCTGACATTGAATTCTTGGATGCTGTAAGTGTTCATATAAATATATGAATATATATATACATATATATATATTTAACAAGTGATTCAGGCTCTGAACTCAGGACCTTCTGCTTGCAGGGAAGATTCTTAACCCCTGAGCCATCTCTCCAGCCTCAAATGTTCACACTTTAAACTCTTTCAAACCTCCTCCATTTAATGACCCCATCGTGGACATTGTTGACTAACCATTTGCTTTGCTTTATGCCAGGCCAGCAAATCACACCATCGCTGTGCTAATTGTTGGGTTTACCGTGTCTATTTAATTATCCCTTCAGTGTGTTTCTTCCAACTATTCTTAGTCCCCTTAGACACTATTTTGCAATTCCTTTTGTCAAGACCAGAAGCAACATATCCTCTATTGACTGGGTGCTAAATAAACACTATTGCATGTAATTTGTATGTTTCATTTCAAAACATCACAAGAACTTTGGCACATGCAAACTTTTGCACTGTACAGGAACATGTTCTGATTTCTGTTGGCTTCATTCATTCTGGGCTCCTCCCTGGAAACCCCTGTTACTCAACAACTAGCCATTAGATCTCTGCTCTCCCATGTTGTCTTTTCTCTCTATAAATTCATGCATGCCTGTGACCTTTTGCTTTGCATTCTGATTTTCACTTATACAATATGATTTGATTTTGTTAGTGCCTTACTCTCTGTTATAAGGAATTTAAATCTATCCTTTGCTTAGGATCTATTTAGATTTTATTTTTTTAAATTATATCCGGGAGAGAGACCACTTCAGTGTTAAAGAGATCAGCTGTACCTGACCTCTTGCAAATAATTTGCTATGGTTGCGCTTCATTTAGCACATGCGTAAAATCAAAGCAATGATAGTGCCTGGTACATGAGGCTGTTGTCAGGAGTAAATGTAAGGATATATGGAAAGTTCCTGCAGGGGCACATTATACTGTTTCAGGAGAGAATATGCTGTCCTCCTTTCTTCCTGTCTTTCTTCACCTCTTCAATATAGCTGAAAGGCAGGTTACAGTAAGTTCTCAGCCCCTTTCTCTTCTTTTTGGACTGTCCGTGCCTTCAATACCATTTCTTGATATTAGTTAAGGCTACATTTTTAATGAAGGTATTATTTGTTTCATAGCTGGATTTTTCTGTAATTGTTTTATTCACATTACCAGATTGGTTTAACCAATTTATTCATTGGGCTATGTTAGTACTAATTCCTAGTACTAGTGCATTAAGATAGAGATCTTGAAAATCAAAATAATGGAAATAATAATAATAATAATAATAATGATAATAATAATAACCTAGACTGAATTATAGGAGATCAAAACACTGGGAGTTTGAGGTTTATGGCACCACAAAAAGGTAAGAATACCAGAAAAGAGGCATTACATTGCACCATGTATATAACATGCCATGTGAAATTATGTGTGTGTGTGTATGTCTATAGATAGATGAGAGATACCTGATAGATAACAGATAAATAATAGATGACAGAATATTCGATATAAGTAGACAAATGATAGATGATGGATGAGTAATAAGTATTAATAGATTATTAATTTCTATGAATAATTTCTATAAATGTTTCTCAACTCTAAATGTGTTAAATGCTTCTGAGAGTAAACTAAGAGCTCAAAGATTGGAAAGAAGCATTTATTGTTTCACTCAAACACAACCCTATTTCCTATTCCATGATATTTGTTGTCTTATTGTGCTGTTTACCATTCTTGCTGACATTTGAATAGCAATATAGGAATGTAGTACATCTTAGAGTACACACTGATTTCTTGGTTTGTGGACACACTGGACTTGCAGTGGAGAGAGAACGTGTGTGACATGAACAGCCATAGAGTCTATTCTCTTTACTGACTGGCTAGTGAATGGACTGACCAATAGAGAACATGACGTGTTTGTTGAAGAACCCTTCAGAGGCTGGTTGGCCTCTGTCTCATCAATTCAGAAGGAATTTCAGCAGCATTGTACGAATTTAAGACTTTAATGCTTTTGCTGAGATAGTACACATTGTGTAAATCTCATCTTTCTGTAGTGTACAGTTCAGTGTTTCCATATCTCATGAAGGTAGTCAACTATATCAGTTCACAATTCCAGAAAGAACCCACGTGTCAAATAGCAATCGCTCCCCATAATCCTCTCCGTCAATCCTGGTGATCGCCAATCTACTTCTATCCCTGTAAAGTTGCCTATGTAGAGTACTTAATGTACAATATTATCACAAAAGAAGTAGTATTATTTTTTACTGAGCATATTTTTAATATTTTATTTATTGATGTATTGAGTGTGTGTGCGTGCGTGCGTGCGTGCATGTGCGTGTGTGTGTGTGTGTGTGTGTGTGTGTGTGTGTGTATGTCACAGGGCACTATGTGTTCCTGTGGAGGATCAAGGATGACTTCAGAAATCATCCTGGATTGTTTCCATTTCCTTCTTGCTTCACTCTGGGATTTCCCCAGCTTTGCCCACCAGGGCGGGAAGTACAGGCTGCCACCATTTCTGTGTGGCATTTTTATGTGGGTCCTGTGATCCAAACTCAGGACCTTCTGCTTGGGAGACAGTCATAATCCCGGAGCCATCTCTCCAGCCCCTGAGCATATTTTTAAGGTTCATTCATGTAACATAAATCAATACTCCAATAGTTTTGACTAATATTTCAGTGTATAAATAATATCTTAATTTATTTATCATTGATCAATTGAAAGATTTGGGGGCTTAACCTTGATTAGCTATAGTATCGTTTTAATCTCTGGAAAAGGATTATTCCTGTGGAAAATCCAGGGTCTGAGAACCACCTGCAAGGCAAGATACATTTCTCAGCTCACCAGAGCAAGATGCACAGATTTCAAAAAACATTCAGGATACCAGGCAGAAAGTGGGGGCCCGTCACGTGCAGACAAGGTTGGTGGCCAGTGAGGACCTTACCAAGACCTTACCTTCTGACTTTGATGGGTATAAGCAGCCCTGCGAAGGCTCAGGGTCCTTTTGAGGTCTGACCTTGAACTCCATAGGTAGAGTGGGGATGTGGTATTACAGGCTAATTTGCACATATTTGCTGAAGTTTACAGAATATGCTAATTGCTGCTTTCAAACAAAGCAGTTGAGTTTCGCATGCTCTTCTGGATCCAAGTGATAGTTAACTGTATATTGCCAGCTTAAGATTAGGTACATAGGCCTGGTCTAGCTGCCAAATCCTACTCAGCATTCAGATCCCAAAGATTTCTAAGGGAACTTTTGATGATTTTTGATGAGACCCACGAGCTAATCCCAAATTAGTTTTGGGTGGGATTAAATATATACATGAGGGTCAAGTCTCCGGGGTCCAGGGAAATTTATACCAAAAGAGTGTGGCTTGGGATCAATGGTGCTTTTGTGGAGAACAATGAGGATGCTATTACATTGATTCTTCCGCACTCTCAGTCCAGGGCCCAGTTACAACAATGACAAAAGACCTACAGCCCAAATAAAACTTAACAAAATTTGAATATACGAACTGGGAAACAGATGTCCCTCAGACAAGTTCTGGTGATAGGGATGCAATTATTTGCAAATGTCTGAATTTACTATGAAGGCAGCAGTCTCTCAAATATTACAGTTAGAGAAAGGAGATGTTATAAGAATATGGTAAATGCATAATGCCAAAATCATTTTCTACTGGGAAATTGTTCTCAATTGAGTTTATTGCAGGACATAGACGAGCTAAAATTTGATGGAAATATAAGGATTTCGGGAATTGGGGCATTTAAAATATATGAGGAAATAATGCTGAGCGGCTGGTATATTGAAGTTCCTTTCGAATCTCCTCTGGTGGCAGATCTTGTTACCCTAGCATGTGCTGGCAAACCAATTGGGAGCAGGTGATCATCATTATCCAAAATTAATCTCTTGCTGGGAAATTTCTCCCTACTGAGTTCAAAGATCGCAGTTCCTATTCTTTTCTTCATTTCCCTTACAGAATATGGACAACTAGAATCAACTATCTGATATCCTGCACTGTAGAAAACAATGCATAGCTGCAGGTAGATTGGAAGCAAGGATGTATTTGATTGGAAACACTAATGATTTAGCCAACCAGCCCTAGGGGAAAAATCATTTATTACTGAGCTGGTTTCTCTAGGATACAGGGAAGGTTTTTTTTTTCCTTAATAATTCTGGCTTTTGGATTATTTTGAGCCTCTGATAATGGAACGAACTTAATTACATGAGAGTTTGGAACTGACCAAATACAAACTTAAAGAATCTAAATTTTCTCTCTTACTCAGTAAGAGTATCAGGTTATAATGAAGCATGGAGAATTTTGAGGATATCATAATAGCCTTTCATACAAAGTATCAATGTCAGGCAGTGCACTGACAATCTGATTTATATTAAGTCATTTCAGCTTCTAACTAATATCAAGAGTAAAATTATCTTCACTTTACTGATTATAAAAAGCAAAGCAAATAAATTTGATGCAAAATTATAGTATCTCATATTTCACATCGATTAAGGAATGGAACAAGGTGTCCGCAAGGAGCAACCCAGGGGTCCTGATAAAAGTCAAGGTTCTTTTTCTCTGTCATATTCTTTCTAAAGGATATCGTACAGATTTTAATTTGGACCTGCACGCTCAAGATTCCAGCATGGGTAAGTTCTCAGCCATCCTAAAGCCACAAGGCTTCTCACCTGCTTGCTGGGCAGAAGTGGCTAGAGAGCTCTCTGCAATTATTTTGATGAGTGCACGGTTATGGTTTGGTTAGGACGTGAACCCTAATATACAAATACAAGGAAGCTTCTGCAATGAAGACTTGGTTACCAACTGGTGTTGCTGCTGAAAGGTGATGGCAGTGGTGGGAATGCTAGTTTTATCAGGAGATTAGCCCATTGATGTTGATGAGCTCCTACTGAATGGACTGTTAGGTGGGGAGACATAGTCAGAGGGTGTGCCTTTGAAGGATTTAGGTTCTCCTTTTCCTCCTCTTTTACTTCCCCATCCTTCCTTCTGTTCCTTCCTTCTCCTCCTCCTCCTTTTCATGTGAGGTGACAGCTTTACTCCTTAATTTATAAAAAAAAATAGCTGTGCTATAAGATCACACACACACAAACACACACAAACACACACACACACACACACTCAGAAACAGGGAAGAGCAAACGAGTATTGAGTAAAAACATGAGCCAGAAGTATACATCTTTGTTCCTTTGCTTTTCTCAGAACATTTGGTCCCAGCACGGAAAAGCCAAGTGACACAGAGACCAGTCCTACTTCTGAGGATCCTACATTCATGACCTAAGTGCTCTTTCCCTGATACCTTCACAATAAGGGCTACAGTTTCAACTCTGAAAATAAACTTGGACGGGACAAAGCATCGCTTTAGCTATCGACATCTCTGTCACAGTTGTTCTTAACAACATCAGTGTGGGACATTTTCTCTGAATGGGTCTTTTTTTCATTTCAGTTCATTCATTCCCCATAAAAATCAGACTTTTGATTCAGAAAGTTTAGAGGTATTTCCCATATATTCTCATATAAATAGATTTCAGAATAACAGATTATGGATGGCTTTAGTCCTGTGTAATAATCCATATCACTAGTGAACATTTATGCCTTGACACCTCATTGTTATTTCTAAATTATACTTTACATTTGTATCAATTTGTATGAATCAACGTAAGTGTGTATAAAAGATAAATTTTGTTTTTCTTCATAATCTCTGAAAAAGTAGAAATTTTTATCTATTCTGTTATTCACAAACAGAATATGGAGATTTCTCGTGCCTCTGGCTCTGGGAGGATAAACTCCATTAAACTTCCTTTTAACTATTTGTCATTATATCCATAGCTTGGGGGAGCACTCAACACTGGACCTAAAGCTTCCTTTTGTAATGGAAAGTTTTTAGAACAGAAAATTATGAATGGCCAAAGTGAGGGAAGTGAGTGTGGATTGCTCAGTCCTAAACAGGAAGTCTGCACCACTTCCCAGAAGGATCCTAGAAAAGGGGACTATAAAGGTGAAAGGGGCAGGAGTGTGGTCAGACATTATCTTCTGGACAAGATAGGAACTGTTATGTCCATAAATTACTGGAACTATGTGCATTTCCATAAGAGTTGCATGGGATTTAATCTATCAACATTTCACCATGGAAGGGGAAAGATGTCAAGGAGCCCCCCATCTCTTTGAGAGACTGATAAGAGTTAAGGATGATGGGGGAGGGAGGGAAGATGCTTTCATTGATGATACACCCACTGACTTATGATTCATGCTCCAACAAGTACTCAGGTACATGCTATCAAAGGCAAACCCAGATGAAGCTCAGTGGTCTAGAGCATACAAAAAGACATGAAAATGCAAGGTTGCAATAGGAAGAGGATTGGGGTTAAAGGTGTGAAAATACTATAAATTCTTGTATTTATATATGAAACCCTAAAAGAATTTATGAAAACTTTAAAAAAGTAAACAGATGTTTTTTTTAGAAAAATGTAAAAATTGGCATTAAAAAGTACAAATGGCAATTATAACCTGCCGATTACCCAAAGGAGTAGAAAGGAGTTAGGATGTTTAATAAGACAATAGCAGCCACAGAAGAAATTGCAATGAGATGAAATGATAAAGGAGTAAACAAAAGGGAAATAATATTTATGTAAACACCCTCATGTCTATGAACAAACAAATTATAATTTTCAAGGAAAAAGCTCATGTTTATGTTGATAAGACTGCCAATGTTACTGAATGCACTGTTATTTATAGTAGTTAAACATTGGGGAAAACATAAATGTCCATAAGCATGGAAATGACTACATAAATTATAGTACATGTAAACCAGGGACTACTGTGTAAGTATTAAAATTAATAAAAAAGATCCGCATGTATATATTAGGTAGATCCCAGAACTATTATGGGGTATAATATAAAAATAATCACCTGGCATAATGATGCATACAGTGGTACTGCTCTTAATTATTTTTAATTAAGACTTAATTTTGAAAACAAAAAATATTGCATATACTTTTTATAGATGGAGTATAAGTCTTGGAAGTCTTAAAAATGAAAATGGGAACATTACTTGCAAATTTCAAGATAATAGTTATCTCTAGGGAAAAATGACTTTAAAATATCTGTAACTGGTTCCTAATGTCTCGTTTCATTTTCCATTGTTAACAATCTAAAGTAAGTTCAGCAATATGTTTTTAAAAAGTTAATTTGCACTGGATGTTTTTGAATGTTATCTCTATATTTTCTTTGCTCACAAGAAAACATCATATCCTTGACCTTGCATAAATCTGTGATACTTTCTAAAATATAAACATCTTGTTATGAAATGTGAACAGGAAGAGAAAGGGAAACTCAAAGAAAGAGATGTGGAAGCACCACTATGGAAGATACCTGAGAAATGAAATTAAAAGACGTCAATAAGCTCTGCACTGCTCTGTCCACGTGGGAAGGATGGATCCAAGCAAGCGTAAGAACTGGACTTCCTCTGGGTGGAATTTAAGAGTAAAGAGAACATGACCAGAACACATTCATGTTCTGTTTTGTGTGTGTGCAAATGGCAGCCTGTTTTACCACCTAGGATAGCTAAGGAGGTCAGAATGTGGGAGTCAAGGTGGTTGGTGACTTGAAGAGAAAGCATGGTGTGATGTCTGTGGGAAAGAAAGCAGAGCCGAGCCAGCATCAGGGCAAGAGGAAAGAGCAAACCCATTGAAGGAGATCTCCATCCCTGTTCCCAGTCAACCTGGACCAATCTGTCAAGCTATCACCAGCAACTTAGAAATAGATGCAGTGCCATGTAGTTCTATAGTTAGATTCGGTCTCAGTTGAGGCTTTGCCAGGAGTCTATGATAATCAAATGTGAATTTAGCATAGTGGCAGGCAAGTGGATACAGTGAGAGATAGGGACCCTGAAATGGAGAGAGACAAAACCAAGACTATGAGAGGACAGAAAGACAACAATAAAACAGGAAACTATCAATTTAAAAAAAAACTTACAATCCTTCTACCCAGCTCTAATGCTTTGGTGTAACTCTCTGAACAGCAAAGCATTATGATGTTACATATACATATATGAGAATATACCCTATATATTCATAAATCATATACATCTCATTCTGTAATCAAAGAACTGCTCTGATGTTATGACTAACACATTCCCTCTTTAAAAGATGCGCATTGCCATTTTGTCAAGTCAAGAGATGTGCATGCAGCATTGATTTTAATGGCTAAATACTATTGCTTTTAGAAGGAGTAAAATAATTTACTTTGCTGATTCTTTATTACACATAATGGAAATTGTTAGCAATCATTTTCTACCATTAGATATGATTGTGTAATTAATTTGAGATTCATTATTTTATATACCTTAATTACTTTCTTAGAAAACATGCCTAGGTATAAAATTATTTCAAAGACAATTTTGTTTTACTTTAACTACTAATTATACTATAGGATACACACACTGACAAACACACACAGACATAAGACATCCTGAATCTAAATGTAAATGAACTTTGAAATTTTTTAGAACAGAGACCTCACACCAACACAGAATGACCCATGAATGACATCTTATATAATCCTACTGTGACTAGGACAAAATGTGTGATACGGATATAAGAAGCTATGAACTCATATTTAATTCACTTCCATAATTCCAGTCTATTAAATATCCTAAGGCTGGACAGGGCAAATAACAATCAGTTTAAATTTCCTTCCTTCGTTCAATTCTTTACTTTTAAGAATGATACAACATTCTGTTCACTGCCCAAGTCCATCACTGAATAGTTATTGTCCCTCTGCCTGTCAACATTCAGCCAATTTTCCTCAACACAAAAGCCATCTGTCAAGCAAATATCTGCTGGGCTGACCATGCAATAAGCACTCTGCAAGTTTGGGAAAATAAAGTGATACTCAATTACACAAAATGTAGACATCAACTCCCTTTTCAGTATTCTGCTGGCATTTATTATGTCTACCACTCTTTGAACCTGAAAACATACAAGCTGTGGTGGGTAGATTAGGTTTCCCAGGAAACAGACTTTGAGATGCCGATTTGTGTACAAGTGGCTTATTCAATAGTTTTCTCCAGAATATCAAATGTAAACTAAGTGTCTAAAGTTAAGCCTGAGCTCCAAAAGCTGTTGAATGTTGGGTGACATAACAGATGTGGTATACAGTCCTATAGAGAGGTCTGCAGTTACAATGACAGTTCAAATATACCCCTAATTTAGACAAGGAAGCTGGGACTTTGCACTTTGCTATGAACCAGTTACTGGACCTATGTCATTCCTGAGGAGGAGGAATAGACCAAGTGACGCAGGACAAGTCCCTTGTAACACTTATCTTGTGTTATAGGAGGGCATCACTCTGGAGAAAGAAAGAACTACCAAGGTACTAAAGATGAGGAACTAGAGTGCACTTGGATGCAAAGTGAGTGGGGATTCCATGCACTTCACTGTATTCTAAGTGCTTATGTGTTTGGAACCATGGTAAATGGCTTTTCCATCATCTGAGCGGATGGGATGGTTAAGTTCATTTTCTGCCTTTCTTTCTGTCTTTCACTTATTCTGCGTCTCTCTGCCCTTTCTCAGTGCCTGTTGGGGGCCAGACAGAATGACATTCAACATCTCAGTATAGTGAACCTCCAGAAAACCTACAGTTTTTGTAATTATTACTCATTTCAAAAAGAATAGGGGGCTGGAGAGATGCCTCACAAGCAGAAGGTCCTGAGTTTGCATCCCAGGTTCCATGTGAAAACGCCAGGCAGAAATGGTAGCGGCCTGCACTTCTTGCCCTGGTGGGCAGAGCCTGGGAAATCCCAGAGCAAAGCAAAAAGGAGGTAGAAGATATCCAAGATGATTCCTAAAGTGACCCTTGGGCCTTCACAGGGACACACAGTTCTCTCTGATACACATACACGCACGCACGCACACCCATACACACACACACACACAATAAATAAATAAATAAATAAAAGTAAATGAATGAATGAATGAATGAATGAATAAATAAATAAATAAATAAATAAATAAATAAATAAATTAAATAAATGAAAGTTTAAAAATAGGAAGGGAAAGGGGCAAGAGGAGGGAAGGAGAAAAAATGGGATGGGGAATGAGAAGGAGAGGAGAGGGAGAAAGAATGTATGCCATGGTACATGAATGGAGGTCAAAGGACACTCTGGGAATCAGTTCTCTCCTTCCTCCATATCGGGTTCTGGGGATAGAACTCAGACCTCGAGCTTTATGAGCAGACGCCCTAACCACTGAGCCATATTGCTGGACCCTGATGATCACGCTCCCATAGTAACTAAGTTCCAGGAGATCTCACTGCTTATCAAGGGTCCCATTTCTAGGAAGCAAAAGGCCTGATGTTATGGAATCACACCTACTTTCCCCAGGGGTTTCCATCCTGTCTGGTTAATCACACCTCACCGGGATGGGACTTCCTCCTCTTCAGGAAGCATATCAACACAGCCTCTGCTCCTTCTTCTCATGCCTCAGGGCTGTCCTCTAGATGTGACCTTCACAGCAGAACAAACTCCAGCCAAGCTAGTGTCTCCTTAAAGGGAAGCCCATTTCAAAGCACGAGAACACAAGACCCCACTGGCACTAGTCATTCAAATGTTCTATTATCTGTATCTCTGACAACAGCACTGACTTTTTCTAAGTAACCTGGCTACATGGCTGCTGGGACACCAGGCTCTGTGAGGCAAGATGACTCATCAACATGCATAAGCATGAGATGAAGGGAAATACATTTTAAGAATTATATACTTCACTAATTTAGCACAGACACTAACATATTCCGTAGACCTTCTTACGCAATGTAGTGACACAGCACTGTGTTATTAATGCTTTGGGGGGAAATTTATTCATTCTATTCCATTAGTATATTTTAACAAACATTGCTTTGGGACAGTGTGCTTGCCAATTTATGTTTATGAGACTGTCAGCAAAATTTACATGCTGACAAAAATATGATACAATATTGCCAATGCAGAATCGCCTTGTCAAATGATATTGTCACAAAAAAAAAAAAAGAAACAGTATCCCAGCTGAGGAGCTGAGCGTATTCATCACTGTTGGCTGCCCAGAATTTGAGGTGACATGCTGAAATACATTTAATGCCTTTTTTCATGCATCAAATGAATAAAAAGTGAATGAATGAGCTACTTCTGACTGCCGTATTTGATGCACAAAAGCAAATAGATTTCTTGCTTCCCTAGGAAAAAAAAAAAAGAAAAAAGTAAAGATAATACATGGGTTCCCAAAATAGTTGACAGAATTATATTTATTATTCATTTGGAAAACAGAGTTAGCTACAAAAATCGCAAATGGCTGTAAGCATTCTGCCGTGATGGGTGAGACCAGCCTGGAAAGAGATGTTGGTGTCTTTACTTATCCAAGACGAAGAACTGGGGTTCTGGGATAGCGGCAGCTATTTGGTCATTGAGGAAATGTGAATAAGAATCAATGCTGGGAGAAGGTGAATCATTAGAAGTCTACACTTGGGCTGTGGAAATGGTTCAGGATTAAAGCCTTTGCCTTCCATCCCCAGATTTCATATTAAAATGCCAGACAGATATGGCAGCAGCCTGCAATTCTGGCCCTGGAAGTAAAGCCTGGGAAACCCCACAACAAAGCAATAAGGAGGTAAACAATCTCAGATGATTCCTGGTGTCACCCTTGGGCTTCCACAGATACACACATTTAAATGTCCTCTGGTACACACACACACACACACACACACACACACACACACACACACACGTGCACATGCACATACTCAAAGGGAGAAAAGAATTTACGTTCATCTTTTCTGCATTTAAGACTGCAATCTCAAAGGCACAATCTCTAGACACCACTTGGTTCAAGTTATGAACCAACCTAAACATATCTACCCTTCAATCATGGGTTAATATTTTAGGCATAAGATTTTTCTAATGATCTTTCTCTGATGGTCTATGAACTCAAGGGATCTCACCCAGCTTGTTCCCAGAAAGGCAAGCTAAAGGGGATGCCAAGCTTTGCTGCTATTGGTGACATTTTCACCCTCTGAACACATTCTTCACCACTAGTGACTGCCCCTCCATGAAGAAACTTTTCTTTTTGCTAGAATCTTATCATCACAGCTGAAACAAAGCGACCTGACCTATGACTTGCCACAGTGTCCTTGTTCTCGCCACGGTTCCTCCATTCAGCACATGACTCTGGGACTATTGCTGCTGTCATGACACACAGGTTCAGAGCTTGTGTTTCCAGTGTGGGAAATGAACACCCAAGTTCATGAGAGAAGATCATGCTCACAGGCCAAAACTAGTGGTTACTTGAAGACACCTAAGAGTCCTGAAACTCATGGCTTTAAATTGAGTCACATCGATGACAAACTCAGAGTGTGAAGAACTTCCTGCAGCTATAGGGACCATGTGGTATGAATTGAGTCCAAAGACCTAACTCTTCTGGATAGAACAGGAATCCTGAGTAACCAAATCACAGCAAATGCCCATTATTTGGCTGTTTCTAATATACTTGAGGACAATAACTACTTGCTGCATATTGAGTGAGCTTTCTATAACATGTTTAAAGTTTGCAATGTAAAAGAAAGATTAGGCTATTTCTGCTTCTAATGTAACTACTTCTGTTACAGAGCATTACTTTCTGTCACTGATATAGGAGTGGAGTACCCAAAATTCTAAATCTCTCTGTACAATTTATTGTGTATGATGAAACATAAAATAGTCTGTCTAAAGATGGACTTGATTTATCATAGACACATAGATGACAGATGATGATAGAAAATATATAGGGGATAGATTAATAGGTAGGTAAGTAGACAAGTGATGGTTGGTATATGATAAATAATTAAGACATATAGATAGATAATAGATGATAGATAATATATAGATGGATAGACAGATAGATGATAGATAGAAGATAGATAGATGATAGATTGATAGATTGATAGAATAAATAGAAATAGATGATATTTAGATACAGATGATGAAGAAGATACATGAGAGATAGACAGAGATGATAGAACAGATACATAGATGATTGATAGATTGATACATAGGTAGATAGATAGATAGATAGATAGATAGATAGATAGATAGATAGATAGATAGATAGATAGATAGATAGATCTTTGACTATCTTTAGGTTCTGTAAATCTCTTTGAGGAAAAACTGACCTCTAATTCAAACTCTGATAAAGCTGTTTGATGTCTTCCTAACTGGATAACCTGGATTCTTCATGGTCTGTTTTCTTATCCTCATTGGGAGCTTTGTCAAACAGCAGTTGACTTCTGTAATCACTCCCGAATATTGGTGACGGTGAGGTTACCTAGTACAGCATGAAGGCTGTTCCCAAGTCCTGATGTATATAACACAATTCAGTATCAAAAACAGGGAGGAAAAGGGTATGAGGCAGAGATGTCATGAAAGAAGGAGGTTTTGTGACAGGAAATAGAGAGAGGAAAGAAGTGGATGCAGTGAAGGAAGACCACAGCCAGAAAACAGGACTTCAGGAATTAGCATGAAGAGCCTGCATCAGTGGCATCTGAGAACAAGGAACCAACCAGAGCGAATCACCTGCCACTCTTTCCATGAACTGAAAGATGTCCTCCTGACCCCCGCTGGTGGTCAGAGCTGGAGAATGTTCTTGCTAATGTGCTCTTTGCATTGTAAATCACCACTGCTGGTCTCAGAGAGCCATCAAACATATTTGTTTCTTAAGAAATATATTTAAGGCCAGTGAGATAGTTCATTGAGTAAACCTGTGGCTAAGCATAGACAGGAGAGTTTGGGAAAAGAGAAACTGACTTGAAAACAAACAAAAGAAATCTTCCTTCTAAGTCTATGAGAGAGCAAATATATATTTGATTCACTTAATTTCAGGGAATGATATGCATATGGGGCCAAATTCCTACTGAATTTGACAAGCCATTAAATGAAGAAATTTGGGATGATAATGAATGCCGATGTGTGCCAAACATATTTGTAACTGGATCAGAACATCTGTAGCCTCTGGAGGGATGGAAATGTTGAGTCTCCTATGACTGGGGCTGACCTTGCTTGGATGTCAGATACAGAAGAGTCAGAGGAACTTTTTAAAGTCGGGACAATGATGTCAGCATGGCAAGGTGTCTGCAAGTGAGGGGAGCTTTGCAGGTATGGATCAGTAAGCATGCTCAGGTTCTAGCTTCTGACATCCTGAAGAACTCTGTTCTCTGGCAGGAAGGGAAAAAGTAACATCCCAGTCTACACAAACATCTGATTGTGATATGACCCCCCATACCTTTTATTCTTTCAGTGATGGACTCATATGTCCTATTATGATTACTCTCTGTGAGTTGTATTTAGCTCATAGACCAACAGTGGCTCATACAGAGACATCGTAGGCATTAAATCTATGTGACAGACTTTCCTTAAAAATAAATTTATGTAAGTAAAAATGTGCTCACGGTCTGGAGAGATGACTTAGGGGCTAAGACTCTACCCCACAGGCAGATGGTCCTGAGTTCAGATCCCAGGTCCCACATAAAAAATGCCAGGTAGAAATGGCAGAAGTCTGCACTTTGGGCCTCATGGGGTGGGGCCTGGGAATCCCAAACAGAAATACAAAGGGGTAGAAGTAATCCAGGAAGATTACTAAAGTCACTCTTGGTCTTCCACAAGGACATGTAGTACCCTCTGACATACACACACACTCTCTCTCTCTGTTCTATCTCTCTATCTAAATGAATGAATGAACAAATAATTTTTTAAATGTGCTCATTAGAAAATATTCAATTTATAGCATATATATGAAGGCTGAAATGTGCCAAGACTGTGACTTTTAGCCCCCGAATGATTCAAGTGTGCAAGACTAGAGTTTAGATGAAGGCATAAGTGGCTGTTGGCCAAGTCCCCAGATGGTGCAGTGCTAAAACGGATGGAGCCAGTGTCTGCAGAGTGCCTTGAAGTGGGGAGGGAGTGCCAGGCTGAAACCAAGAATACATTAAAATAGCACAAATGTAAAAATGTATGTTTTAGATGAAAAAACAACATCAGAACAAGTATGGGAAATGTGGATCTTCACTACAACTTAAGTGAAAAAATAGGTTGTTTTAATAATACTGTGAAAGTCTGGTACTACGACTGGTTTGCATGGTGTTTAAATTATGTTCACACCACCTTCTCTTTAAGTTTTAAACAGGGGAGCTAAATATGAGTCAATAACTTCTTGAAGTCTAATTTAATGTTGGATGCCAAGAAATTAAAAGTCACTAATGAAAAATGGGAAGTGCTTTCATCATCCTAAAAGAGCGGGTAAAAAGAAAGCTATGCCCTGTTATTGGGATCACATTTGAGCTGAAACAAAATGTTTTTAGTTCTTGGCCCTATGCTCCTCTCTCTCTCTTTTGTCAATATAACCTGGGAATTTACAAATGTCACTTGCAAAAGTCATTAGTTTTACAATTACTTTTCATTCATAGTTTTATGCATAAAGTTGCAAAATGGTTTAGCTCTGTTTTGTTTTAAATGAGCTCTCTTTCAATTCCTGAGGCCAAAATTTCTGTGTGTGTGAACTTTTACTCTTTCTGCTTCTTTCCTTCTCCCTAGCAGAAGGCTTCATAATACAGAACTGCAGAGGTGTGTATGTGTTTGTATGTGTGTATGTGTGTGTGTGTGTGTGTGTGTGTGTGTGTGTGATGTGTGTATGCTTCTGTGTCTGTATGTATGTGTGTATATGCATGCTCATGTGATACATGAATGTATGTATATGTACATGTCTGTGTTTAGAATGGATAGATTTGAACATTTGCATATCTGAAAATACCCTTCTATATACAACATAAAAAAGCTGGGTAAAATCATGTCAAACCACAATTGGTCTCTTTACAATTCCAGAGTCTCATCCGTTGATTTCTTAGCTGCTATTTCAGAGCAGAATTTAAGGCTTCCTAGAGATTGGCTCCCTGTTTGCCCCTTTGCTGAATGCTCGTGGGAGGTACAACCTTTTTATTCACTACAGTTCTGATCACAATTTTCATTTCAAAGGATTGAGAAGGCTTTTTTTCTTTAATCATGTAGGAGTTTCTTTGCATTAAACAAAAAGTATATTTACTTGCTTGTTCCCTTCCTAGTTCAGATGTGGTAAATAATCTGTCTTCATTTCTGTGGCTTTCTCTGCCTACCATAAGATTGCCTTTCAGCTTCTTCGTTTTTACTTTCCACAAGTTGAGACCTTCTCACATCAGTTTCCTGCATCAGAGATTAAATGACCGTGTTGTCCTATCTTCATCACCCCCTTGTCACCCCAAAGCATTCATAAGCCTCTTGGGAGATCTCTCTGTTCCTGTTTGCTTTGTACCAGAGCGCTCCTTGCTCTGTCTGTCTGCTCTTCACCACCTCTGCCAGGATTACCCAGGAGAACGCTTTTTGGTCCAGTTGGGGTGCCCTCCACAACTGAAGACGCATCCATGGCTTGTGTCTGGAATACTGGTGATATTACAAGAAGAACGTCTTGCTGCCATCCAATCCCATTCTTCCCTTCAACACTTTAGGGACACCAAGGACAGAAAAGGAGGTGACAGTGGTCCAGGGCACTAGTGCTTCAGCTTGAGGAAGATGTTCTGAGAGGGGATTGGAGTCACAGAGCACCAAGCACTCCTGAAATTCCCCATGATCACAATTGGGAAGGACGTTAGCAAGAAGGAACAAGCATGTGCAACAGGTGGAATTTGGGTCAGGGAGGCAACAGGGTCGTCCTTACTGGGGGCTTTATTCTTCCTCTTCCTCATCAGCTGCTTTATCACATGACCTGCTCATTTCAGTGAGACATCGATGCCTTATGTTGAAAGACGAGGTGGCACTGGACTACAAAGGGGCTGTGCCGTGCCCTTCAGAGCTGGACTTCAGAGAAGTCCATAGAGATTCCTGGACATTCCCGTAGAGATGCCTCTCCCAGGAGACTGAGCCACAGAGACACTCTCGGAAGAGGAAAGATCTTGCTGAGATGAGACATATGCTCATCATTCTCACGCAATAAGGTGACCTCCCCATGGAGCCTCCATCATGTGAACTGTGAGTCTGTTACCACCCAGATTGTTCTGTGGCTTTGGATCTAGAGCCCCATCCATGAGACATTCCATACTGGAACCATGGCAGAGAAAATGCACCTTTCCCTGTTTTGGCATTTTTTTTCTTTCATTTTTTTTTTTAACTTTAGTTATCTCTTGTCACTTTGGGTAGCAGAGAAAGATTGTTCTGCCCAAAGAGATGTGAAATATTCTAGACATATTGCACCGGTGGGGGGGGGGTGCAGCACAAATCAACTTGCCTTGAGCTTCTCTGACACATAGCCAGTATTTTAATGTTCCCATCTACACCGATCTGTAATACATCTTCATAGTGTGGGCTTAATCACAAATGACAAGGGTGGGAAATGTAATAAAGACAGGGGCACATTAATCCACTTTGTATGAAAATGTGGAAAGGTAATCCAATTTTGAATTGCTTGCTCTTAAAAAATGTATAAAAGTTTGTGAGATTTCTGCATCCTAGCTGGGGAGATGGCGGTCAAATCTGAAAGAGCCATATTTCAAGCGAAAAACCCTCAGGATCTTCAGTGTGCACTCGGGGAGTGACCTGGGCTGACACATGAAGTCAGCTCCCTGGGGAATCACTTTATAATCTGCTCTATCTGATCAGCAGCATGGAGGGGTAGTCCTCCTCAGATTTTGTGCCCCCCCCAGTCTGAATCTGAAGGCTAGTACTCATCCAACGCAATCCCAGACAAGCCATTTTGTGAAATGTAAATAGGCGGGAAACAGATCCAGCTAAAAGTCATGTTTTTATCAGGGAAGTGGATAAAAGAGAAAGAATGATGATGATGCTCATGTCAACGGTGCTAGGCAACAGCTGACCGCCATCTAAGCCCCAACTGTATTTGTACTGGTGGGTAAGTATGGGCTGTGTGCATGGGAAGGATGCGGTGTCAGAGCTCAGGGAAGCATGCAAGAAATGGGAGCTGTAGACAATGAACATCTGAATTTTAGCCCCTCCTATTTGCTCTGTAGCTCCCAGAGCCCCAGTTTCCTTCTTCATAGACTAAAAATGTTTTATATGTTAAATGTTATATCACGAGGTTGTTAGAAATGTGGGATTCTGGCTGGAGAGATGGCTCAGAGATTAAGCTTCTGCCTCCCAGAGGGACCTGAGTTTGGATCCCAGAACCTATGTTAAAACACTGGGTGGTCTTAGAAGGCAGAGCCTGGAAAGCCCCCGAGTAAAGCCCAAAGGAGATGGCGCAATCCTGGATGGTTCCTTAAGTCATCCTTGGACCTCCACAGGCACATTCAGCGTTCTCTCTCTCTCTCTCTCTCTCTCTCTCTCTCTCTCTCACACACACACACACACACACACACAATGTGGGATTTCTGCTCCAGCAAGGGCTCAGGCACACGCCATCAGGAACCAGACTCTGTCCCGCACAAGGCACAGCCTCTGGACTCTGCTCCGCCCAAGGTTAACGCTGTGCTCTTAACCACCAGAGCGTAAGGCTCCTGCTGCACAGGGACAGAAGCGCTGCTCTGACCTTGGCACCACCACCAAGATGAAGATGAAGCTCCGTGGGCTGCACGTGAGAAAGACATGAAGACAGGAGGAAGACTAGCAGGGAAGAGGAAGGATTGTAATGAAAAAAGGAGGGGGATGGGATTGGGGATGAAAGCCCTGAAAATATCATAAGTTCATCGTATTCAAGTATGAAACTCCAAAAGCATTTAAAAATGAAAAATAGAAAAAAAAAATAAAGAAATGTGCGATCCAGAAACCCTAGTCCTGGGTACTTATCGCCAGAGCAATGAAAGCAGAATAATTTAAAACATGTGCAAAACGAGCGGGAGAGATACTCAGGCCTGAAGATTCTGCCTCATAAGTAGAAGATCCTGAGTTCAGATGTTAGGTACCATGTGAAAACACCAGGCAGAAATGGCAACAGACCCCACTTCTGGGCCTGGTGGGCAGGGCCTGGGAAATCCCAGAGCAAAGCAAAGAGGAGGTAGAACAATCCAGGATGATTCCCAAAGTGTCCGCTGATACACACACACACACACACACACACACACACACACACACACGCAACGCACACTCATACACACAAAAATAAATAAGTAAATAAATAAATAAATAGTAAATAATAAACAAAGTTTAGAAAAGAAGTAAAGGGCTATAAATATTCCTAACTTGTGAATTATGTTCACAAAGGCTCATCAGTACCATGATTCCTAACAGAGAGACCAGACATACACAGATCAACTGGCCAATACGTAAAGAAACTCTGTCATATGTATAAAATAGAATATTATTTTGCCACTAGTAGAAACTCAAAACTGCTATTCACTACAGCATGGAGTTGACATTGTGTGAAAGAAGCCAGTCATAGAAGACCATGTGTTACATGAATCCTTTCAAGGAAATGTTCAATAAGGGAAATAGAAAAACAAGAATTTATACGACCAATTTCCTAAGCTCCCTTTGCAGTGTTAAGCCTTCCTTCCTTTTATGAAGCTAGCATCAACTTTGTTTTGTGTAATTTTCCAGTTTTCATGTATATATGGGTGCATGCATGCTTGCATCTGTGTGGACACACATATGTGTGTGGATTTCTGTGCATGTGGAAGCCTGAAGTTTATAGCAAGAATTAGCCTCCATCCACTCTTCCACTTCATTCTTTTTGAAACAGGATTTCTAATCAAGCCCAGAATTCACCAATAGTTCTATTCTGGAGAGCCAGCTTGCTTGGAGGTATGGGGTGAGTCCCAGAATCTGCCTTCTAAGGTTGGAATTATAGGTGGGTTATCATGCTCATCCGGCATTTAAGTGGGGAACTGGGGATCTGACTCCAGTCCTTTGGCTTTAGCAGCAAGTGACTTACTCATTGAGCCAACAGCCCAGCCCGTCTTATCTTTCATTCTGAGTTATAATGGGCTTTTCTGCCTCAGAGTCGCCTTACAAATGACTGCCGAGTGTCCAAAGAGTGTCTTCACCACATTTTGTCACTCCTTTCAGATCTGTAAACAGTCAAGATATAGCAAATTATTAATAATGTGATTTTTAAAAATTTGTGACATTTGAATCCTGTTGTATGGGAATGAATTTTGGATCTGCTTAAAATAGTAGAATAAGGTAATATTGAAGAGAGTCAAATTTACTGGCATGGTCTTACTACAGAGATTTTTGGATTCGATGTAGAAGTTCAAGTGTCTGAGAGTGAGCCCACTAACTGGTGAATTGACTGCAATTTGGCTTCAACTTGACCTACATTAAATGAAGTACAAATCTCCAAAATTCTCTGGCACAAGATAGAGAAAAATACTCATTAGCTTGGGGCAAGTAGAATGTTGGAAGTATAGCTCCATGTCAGAACTGACTGTGTTGTGGATTTCCTAGAGGAAGTGTCTTTCATCAAAGCTATGGCAACTATATTGGTAGGCAAACCCTAAACTTCCCAAAAGCCTCTCTGACTGTGACTCCATGTACACAAAGACTGGCACGGAAATTGTTACCTCTGGATGGGGTTCCTTGAGTCCATTGGAACTGATGGCATCTAAGAACTGCAGGGCCGAGAAATTCCACTAATCACCAAAGTCAAAGGGAGAATGATTTACATCACAGGCCTCAGGTTTTAGCATTAGTTAATTTGCAAGTGATGTTTCTACACCTGATATAGAAAGGCAGTCTGTTGTCAGTGTGACCATGGTCCTTAGAAATAATGACATCTTGTCCACTAGTTATAAGATGTCAGGAGCAATGATACTCAAGATACTCCACATAAGTTAGGGTCAAAGCAATCATAATTGGACTTTACATGCCCTGCGCAATGTCCAACACACTATTGTCCCCACAAGGTCTAGCATCTGCTAAAGGCACCAAGATCCTTGGAGGCAAGGGATTGACAGCCAAAATAGTGTTCCTATGCTTAAGGGGAACACAGGAAAGGGTTCAGGGAAATGCTGCTGGGTCCTTGTACATCATCGGAGAGGAGGACCCAGAGGACAGTCAGGCATGCACATTAAAGGATTCTCCAGGGATTGAGGGAGGGGAGGCACTGGAGGGTGGGGAGGGAGGGGTGAGGGGAGGGTGAGCAGAGGAGTGGGGGGAGGAGAAGGGAGGGAGGGAACCGGTGTACCTATTAAGTTTGTATGAGCGGAGATAATAAAAAATGTTAAAAAAATATTCCAAAGAAAATTCCAAATGTCTTTTTTATGGAGGCGAATTGTGTATGTTTTTATAACCATAATCTAAGGAGAAGTTACAAATTTATAATAAAGTATTTCATATTTAGAGTCAAAAAAATGTCCTTAGACCTTGACTGGCCATAGACCCAAGACCCAGAATGCTATACACCTGCACTCAGAGTGCTAGACATGCAAGACATGATGACCCTGTTCTCCTCCCATGATTCTAGGGAGTCTTGCGCTTCTCACCCTTGAAGCAAGTCCAGCTACCTTCCATCTGGATTGATAGGGAAACCTTGCATGCCCTGCTTTCTATCTGACACTGCATCCTGCGTGTGTGATATCTGCACTTTCTAATAAAAGCAGCCTCAGAGAACTGTAAATTCACTGCAGAAAGGCAATATCTGAGGTCCTCTGCTTATACAGAGTTAAGCTTATATTCTTAGCAATGGTCACTGGTGTGTTCACGCAACACAGTCTTACATGATTTTAGGGACAAAAAAAAAAAACAATTTATAGGTTTTAGAAGGAGATTTCTGACTTGAATCATGACCCGTCAACCAATTCCCAGTTTTCAAACTCACAGATGCACAGTCCAATAAAAGAGAGAAAGCTGAGATGCCCCCTAAGGAAGGATGCTGTCATGATACCAAATTTCTCGCCTCATACCTTTCTCTTAACCTCACCTTGAAGAATCTCTGGCTTAGCTAATTACCAGAGTGGATATGTGCTGGGAAAAGGAAAGCAATCCCACTCTTTAGAGATTATGACTTTCATCAGAAATAACTTGAAATCCCATATGCCCAGCACATTGCTTTCACCCACTCATCAGAGCCGAGATGAAGGTGGATGATGAATGGCGCCACATTGGTTTGAGTCTCTCTGTGTACCCAACGGGTCATTTTGTGGTTTATTTTTCCTGTCTCAGACTACATAATAAATATATTCCGCATCTGTCAGAATCCACACATCTGTTCCTCTACCTACAGAAAGTGTGCTTGTAGAAAAAACAATCAAATGAAAAACATTCTGATGATATCTCTCCAGAATAACAAACCCAAAGGAAGACTACAATCCACGGAGATTAGCATAGGATGAAGGCTGAAGATAACTGCCCTCCTTCCAACTTGCCTATGTGAAGTTTGGTACAGCAATGGTTCAGGATTACTGAAGCTTCATTGTGGGATAACCTCAACTACATACATTGCTTCAGTCTTGGAGCACATCAACATGATCTCCTGCAGCATGTGTACAACTGATCCACTGGATCATTTCCTCTCCATCAGTTAGTAAGGCCCCGAAAAAAGCAACCAGTGTTCCACTGGCAGAGATAACCATGGATTAGTCTTGACCGCTGAGAACTAAATTCCTACATCATAATCTAGTCTCCAGGATTTGTGACAGCTTTTCCCTTTTCATGGCACATGATGCTGATCGATGATGTCATTATTCGGATTGAGTAAGGCAGTGGGGATGAGAACACACAACTGTCTTAGCCTCTGGTCTAAGTATGTCACACCAACAACCACTGACAACAAAGGGTTGGACAAAATCAATACTTCAATAATATTTGCTTCCCTTAGAGAGTAAAACAAAAACATTACATCCCTGAAAGAAGCTGAGAAAAATTAAATGGGATTATGAATATGAGTAAATAAATATGAATACAGTGTCAGTACATTAATGACATAATGAATATAAATATAGTGCTGAGTTTATAACAATTACTATGTGAGCATTAGTTATTTATCTCAGCAGGTTTGGATATGCAAAAGTACAGGTTATAAGTTCTGCAGAATCACAAGGGTTTGCTATCACACAGAAAGTTCCTGGGAATCAGAGGCACAGAGAGTATCAGGAACTTCTTTTCTAGAGGAAGGATACATTGCTGCATTTCCTCATTCTTAGCATGAATTATCACATTGTTCACAGTCTTTTTTGTGGGTTGAACATGCTCCTCTTATTTCATTGGCCAAGGAACCTTGGAAGCTGCAAGAACAAGATCTCAAGACCAAGAAAGGCTGCCCTACACCAGGTCTAGAGAGACATGCCAGCTTTCTTAGCACTTAAACCAGGACCATCAGCAAATTGCATGTGATGGCAGCAGTTAGGAATGCTTCAAGGAGCCCAAGTCAGACCTCTGTAGGTGGATCTCAGCACATACAGATTCTGAGGATTTGGGGGCAAAGTTTTCCCATCCATTGCAGACAATGATTCTTCGAAAAGCAACTTCTGGTTTAAGACTCAGCCTGTATGGAAAGCATTTAGCCACAGGTCTATGAGTTTCCATGCAATGCGAACAAACACCATGAACTGGATGGCTTCTGTGTCAAAAGTCACTGAGGTGTGTGTGTGTGTGTGTGTGTGTGTCAGATGGCACTGGGAGTCCCTGTGGAGGACCGAGGATAGCCAGAAATCAGCCAGGCTTGCTTCTACCTCTTCCTTACTTTACTCTAGGATCTCCCAGGCTCCGCCCACCAGGGTGCCATTTCTGCCTGGTGTTTTTATGTGGGACCTGGGATCCAAACTCAGAACTTTCTCCTTACGTGATAGAGTCATCTCTCCAGCCCTGAAGTCCAGTTTTCTACTGACTGAATTGTTTTCTATATAATGTCCAAAAAAATTACTACTGTATTTAAGGCTGCAAATCACTCTCCTGTTTATTTCTGATATTTTAATAACATGAAGTCTTCCATTTATGTTTTGATGCATGTTTAAGTTGGTAAAATCCTTAGTATATGACTAAACAGTTTACTTATAACCACTTAAAAACTGTATTTTCCACATTGTATACACCTCAAATCCTCCTTAAAAGTCATTTTCATATATACATGAAGAATTATTTTCTTGGATATTCTATACTATTTTCTTGTTTTATCTGCCTGTACTTATTTATCATACCCATTTCACACTGGTCTACTTACCTTTCTAGAAATTTTTACATAACAAATTTTCAGTCTTACAACTGTGTTTTTCATTTGTATGATTACTTTAGCTATCTGGCATCCCTAAATGTCCAAATTAATTTTAGGATTTATTTATTTATCTATGTGAGAGAGACATAGATAGGAAAGAGACAGACAGAGACAGAGAGACAGAGAGGGAAACAGAGAGAGAGAGAGAGAGAGACAATGTGAAAGCATACCATGGAACATGGGAAGAATTCAGAAGACAACTTTTGGAAGTTGGTTCTCCTCTTTCACCATGTGGGATTCTGGGAACTGAACATAGGCTGCCAGGTTTAGGCAAACAGATACCTTATGCACTAAGCTATCTCACTTGCCCTGGGTTTTCTCTTTCTACAGAAAGAAACATCATTAGGATTTTTAATAAGTATTGCTGTGAATATAAGAAGACTTTGGGCAGCATCTCTATCTTCTCAATACTGACTTTTTTTTAAATTCATGAGCATAGGTATTTTCCTTTTTATGCATGTCTTCCTTAATATATTTCAGAAATGTCTATCTCCTTGGTTAATTCCAAAGTATTTTATTTTTTGATGTTATTATAATATAATTTACCTTTTTACTACCATTGTTTTATTTTATTATTTTGCTTAATGTATCTGTTAGGTAGGTTCCATGTAATCATGTAATGTTGAGCTTCTCATGTGAACTCATATGCTAACTAAACAGAGTTCGTTCTACTTCTCTCTTTCAAGTTTAGGTACACAAGTTAAAATTGCCAGCACTATCTCAAATAAAATTTACAAAAACAAGATTATCATTTTATGCTCAAATAGAAAGGTAAAAAATGTTCATACCGCATCATTGAAGTATTTTGCTACTGATTTTTCACACGTGACTTTATTGCACCAGAGATACATTCCCTTTAATTCTATTCTATTGAGGGTTTCTATCATGAAAGAATGTTGAATTTTGTCAAGTACTTTTTCTGCAGTGATTAAGATAATTATGTCAAGAGCTTTACCTTCATTCTGCTAATGTGGTGTGTTGCATTATACCATTTTCATACAATGAATAAACACAATTGATCACAATCTGGACTTTTTCATATGTTGCCAAATTCAGTTTTATAAGAGTTTGTGGATTTTCATTAATGTTTGTAAGGAACATTGACATGTAATTTCCTGTGGTTTCTTTGCTGGCTTAATATGAAGAGTTGGTAATGAGTTAGGAAATAGTATTTGTTTTCATTTTTAATGGAAATTTTTTGAAAGACTTGGTGCTAGCGGTTCTTTACATATTTGTTGAACAAACAAGTGAAGCCATTAGACTGAGAAGGTTCTTTACATATTTGTTGAACAAACAAGTGAAGCCATTAGACTGAGAAATTTTGATGGCTGGAGACATGACTACTTTTTTATTGCTCTTAATCACAAATGGATTCTGATATTCTATTTCACCATGATTTGGTCCTGGTAGATTCTATGTTTCTAGTAATTGGTTCATTATACATGATACCTGATTCATGAATATGCAATTCTATTTGTACCCTATGTAGTAATTTTTATTTCTGTTTTACTGGTAGTACTGGCTCCGTTTTTCTCTTTCAGTTTTCTTAATTGGAAACTGAGTGGATGGAGCTAAAATTTTGCCAGTTTCCTGGAACTTTTCAAAGAATCAACTTTATTTCCATTATTGTACCTAAAACTTTTCTGTTCTTTTATTTGTCTCTAATTATTATTATTCCTTTCCCTCTGTTGCCTTGTCATCAGCTTGTTCTTCTGGTTTCTTTAGTTGTAAAGTTTGTTTCTTTTTTTTCACATGCAAATATTTATGCCTACATCTCCCTCCCTTGCTTGGTCTTTTCTTTTGTTCTGTCCAGTGCGGGTCAGTTTGCTCTCATTCAATTCCAAAAACTTTCAGTTTTCTATGTCTCGTAGTATCTTCTTTTATCCATTGTTTTTTTAAAGAGTATATTTTTAACTTCCATAATTTCTTAATTTCTCATTTTTCTCTTATGTTAATTGATTTCTATCTTTACCCCATTGTGGTTAGAGAGGATACTTTTTATGATAATTTCCTTTGTAAATGTGTTAATGTTTAGTTTATAACATCTCTAAAAAGTATGTGTGCCCAGTAGGTAAGCTAAATATTGCTGTTGCATCAAATGGGTTTATTGTGTTAAGTTCTATAGTTGTTATTTATTTGTGTTTGCTTCATCTATTGCTGATAGTGACGTACTGAATTTTTTTTATTTCTTTCTTAAATCCTGTCAATTTCACTAGTATATCTTAATGATCAGCTATTAGGTGTGCAAATGTATATTACTGTTAATTTTTTACTATATATTTTCTATCTTCATAAGCTTATTTATTGCATGCAATCTATTTTGCTTAGTAAAATTTGTACAGATACCTTTTCTTTGTTTGAGTTATTTGGCAGAGAATATATGTTTAAAAGCATCTAATTTTCAACACATTTGTGTCTCTTTATCTAAACTGAGTCTTTCTAGACAGTTAACAAATCAGTGTCTATAATTCTGTTTTTATTTATTTTGGAGAGTTTTAATTTCTCCCAAATTATGGAGGGCAGCTTTTCTAGATACAGAGATTATATCTGACAGGGATTCTGCTTAGTTGTATGCATTTTAACACTTTGAATATATTAGCTCACTTACTTTACACAAAACTCAAATGTTCTGTTGACTAAAACTACTTTATTCTTAACTGAGAATCCTTTGTATGTGATTAGACATTTCTCTAGTGCTTCCTTTAGTTTTTTCTTTTGTTTTTTTGAGCTTGTTTCTAATATGTCTTGATATAAATATTTTGATTTCACTTTACTTGAAATGTAATCAATTTTTAAAATGCTTTAATTTATATATTTCACTAAATTTAAGTCAAGTGAGGTTATTAATTCTTCAAGTATTCTCCCTGTCCATTTCTTCCTCTTCTTCTGAGACCCACATAATGCTCAGATTGATTGGGCAGATGATGTTCTGCAGCTCTTTTGGACTTCATTCACATATTTTTTCAGTAACTCTTCTTGTTTCTAAAATAAGAAAGTATTCCTTACCTTCAACTCCACCAACCTCAGGTCTCCATTGACTCTCTCTATTTGATGCTTTTATTTCAGTTACTTACTTTTCATGCTCTGGAATTTCTCCTTTGGATTGTTTGTTTTCCATTTCCTTATTAACATTTCCATTTTGTTAGTACATTGCTCTCTTCATCTCTCCAAGGATGACTACAGTTCTCCAGGACCTTCTTGAGGACAGTAGTTTTAAGGTCTCTGTCAAGTAGATCTTACATTAAGTCTTCTCCTAAGAGAATTTCAGTTATTTGTTTATTTATTTATTTATTTATTTATCCATTTATTTTTATTGGGTTGGGGCTTATGTTTCTATTCATTTGGATACCCCTTGATTTTCTTTAAATTAACTTATTTTATTTTTCTACTTTTGCAAGCATATTGAGTACTCATCCCTGTTTCCCTCCATGCCATCTCCTTCCCTTTCCCTTTCTTCCTTTCATCAATTCCTCCCACTTCCTCCCACCCTCCTGCCTATCTGCTTCTATGGACCCCAAGGTTCCTTCTGGGTTGTCTACACTCATGGGGGCTCAGGTCTCTGTGGCATATCAAGTTGCCTCTCTTTGGGCCACTTCACTAAAAGGAGCATTTCCTTTCACTCATCCAACTTTAGACTCTAAGGTTTCCACTGTATGTTCTTTCTTGAGTTACTAGGTGGTCTATGGGGGCATGTTGGCATGTCATTCATTGTGCAGGTCTGGGAAGGACACGTCTCACTGCAGTGAGTTCTTAGAAGCAACAGTCTTGCCTTGAGTGGAATATCTTCCAGTGGTGAACCTCCCCATCTTTAAGGTCTTACAATCTCACTACCCCTTCTTCTGCAAGGTTTCCAAAGCCTTAGAATGGGGAGTGATTAGGTGATTCTGGATGAGACTTGCTGAGTTGCTGGTACTCTGCACTATGGTTGCCCATCGTTGTCCACTTCACTGCTCTTCTATTGCTTCCTGTTAGGGTATTAAGATCCTCTGCATCCATTGTAGAAGACGTCTAGGCTGAATGTTAAATCTTCTTCTAATCTATGGGTATATTAATAGCTATTAATAAAACAGTTTCATATACTATCTTTCTAACTATTGGTTTATTGGCTGTTTCCTAATGATCTATTTCCTTCCCTTTTTTAGGTTCTTGTTCTAAGTTTACATAATAAGGATATGTACCATTCTGACAAGCAGATCTTGAATCCAATCAGAAAGCTGGTGATTGTCTCCTTGATACTCATGCCACTATCACACTAATGGTTACCTGTTGCGATGGTGATTTTTATTGCAACTTACAGATCTTTTGAGTAGTCCTTGGTACTGTGTGAGCCTATCTGTCCCTAGAACAGTTCCAATTGATGTGTTTTGCCATGTTCTATGATCCATATGTGTTGCATCTTGAGTAATAGGGTCTTACTGACAGATTTGGTTGGTTTTCTTTTGGATTGATTGTATCCATTGTTATTGTTGAAATTGGACAATTGAACATGGTAGCTCTGGAAATAAGGTTTTGCTGTCCCTTGTCCCGAGGTTTCCTATCTTTATTTTATGGTTATTTGTTGGGTTGAAGTAAGTTTCATTATGACAGGCTACTAGTGTCCAGACTAACTTTAAATAGTAACATGAAAACGCTTTCAGGTGAATTCTGAGAGTGTTCATTTCCTAGGGCTTGTACTGTGACTTCGTTAATACTCCTGGTATGCAATTACCTAAATAGTCTCACATTTAATGTACACCTCCAAAGGGGGTAGTCAATAAGTGAGTGAGGATAAAAATACATGGTTGACTTGAGTCCCTTCAGAAGTTACATTCTTAAAGGGGTGCAGAAATTGGTGGGACCCATCTACAACAATTCTGCTCCTCCAACATGAAAATCATCAATCAGTAACTAGAACACATATCCTAGATATCAGGAATAAAAATGTCCACACAGGCCCTATAAACTGTTAATGAACTACTCTAGAAAAACATGGGGATTTGTAGTTACATCCTAGACATGAACTCGTTAACCACAATATCATATTATCTTCCCCTCTTGGAATTTGCCTTATTTCACTGGAATCTAGATTTCTGTGAAATAAATCATGCCCATGCAATAGCTATCTGAGAGGTAAACACATTTCTTGGGCTTCCAACTCTGGCATTTCTCAATACCTTCTTGGAATGGTCATTCGGAAATCTAATTAAGGTGCCAGGTGGGGCAATGCCATTCAGGGCTCTGTATTAATCAATTCGCAATAAATGGTGTGATTCTCCAGTTGCTAGCATACACGGGTCTAGGAAAGAAGATGTACAAATGCAATGACTTTTCACACAGCAATTCTTAGTGACTCCAGTGAAATTCTGATGTCTGTCCCTACACCTTTGGTGAGAACTATTTCAAGTGTTTAGTAAAGTTATTATGTATGGTAATTATGAATACTTTTATTTAAAAATGTTGATGATCCTGCTTCCATGCCTAGTATAGCATATCAGATCTCAAACACTGCAAAATTATTCCATTAGCCTAGGAGAACTTAAGATTGTCATATCACTACAAAAACCTTCTCATTTATAATGAATTGATGGGAAAATAAATGAATTATGTACACATATATGCTATTAGTCCTAGTAAGAGTAAATTGATGACAATTTCATTAATGACAACAAAAGGATAGATAAGAAAGGGATTTTGGGGTCACTTTGGTGCTCCCTTGTTTTTTGATGAAAGTCAAAAAAATAAAAGCTGAACCTTACTTGACAGGCGAGCTTCTGTGATGGGAAAGGTGATGTTTCTGGTGTAAGGTTCTTTCATGCACTCCACATTGCTGACCCCTGAGGATTCCCCAGATGTGGGAAATTCAAATTCATAACTTGTTCAGTTGAGGCACTGTGTGCATGCTTTCCCCTGAAAAAGAAAGAAAAAAAGCTGAGGAAAAAATAACAAGAGGCAGAAAATCCCTACAATTAGGAACTCTATGTCAGGGATCAAAATCCAAAAACAAACATGCACCAAAAGAAACAAGAGAAACAAGTGTAGCAAACATGCATCCAGGAAATTATAAGAATCCTCAGAATGTTGTCCCAAGAGCTTAACAAAGAAATCAATTCTTTACTTTTCACAAGAAATTGATGTAATTTCTCACTATTAAATTGTCAGGATCACCAAGTTATAACTCGGGTGAGGAAGCTATCACCCACATATAGAAAACCAGACTTTATATTATGCTTGGAGGAAACTGTTCAGTTTGCTTTCCGCTATTCAATGGCTATTTTATATTGACCATTACCTTGCTACTGTCTCTCTTCTGAAGTGAAGCACAGATTTCTTTAAAGGATGTCCAGTCATACACTACATAATGACATTTTATCATCAAGTTGAAAAACTCCTGCTTCTAGTATTACTGTGGCTGCCACAGAGCTGGTGCCTGTACTTTGCTTCATGTGTGTGTGGTCACACAACAGGCCTTCCGGCTGCCTGACCAGCCACATGAGTAAAGTAAACACAATCATGAGTAATGGGTAATTCTTAATCACGATAATAAACAGCTGTACAACCAGCTTACAAATTTGATGTGCTAAGCCTTTCACCTTTATTTTGTAATCTACTCCTTTCACTTCTGAGTAATGTCATTGACAACAAAACATTATGCTTTGTCCTGCCAGCAGCAGCCGCTTACACACATCTTGTGCTTACTGTGTCTTGACTTATTCAAAAGACCACACACATCCCACAACTGAGCAACGGCATGCAGGCTTGAATAAATAAGCTTTTTGGATGATGACACGGCTTAGTAGCCTGCATTGCTCGGCGCATTTGGCTGTCATTAGGTGGCGCATCGCTATGTGTGGCTGTCACATCAAAACGGGTTGAACACAGTGGACCTGTATTGCCTTATCTGAGACAACTGTTGTCTCCAGTTTCCTACCTACCCTCAATAAATGCTATGTTAGCACAGTCAGCATGAGATACTTTTCAGGAGACAAAAGCACGGGAAATTAGGCAGCAATCACATTCTAGGTCCACGAGGATCAGGAGGGTCAGAACAGGGCACTAGGTATTGATATCCAGTAAGAAGTCTGCTTATCAGCTGGCTTACTGGGTCCTCACAGGAAGCTCACAAGACTGTCACTCTTTCACTTCCTGCTGAACTCTGCTTCTCTGACTCCTAGACCACATGTATACTCAGCCTTAGATGGAGGAAGTTTATTCTTCTGAAGGTTTATTCTCCTGAAGTTTTATTCTCACGGAAGGGGAGGCTTGGAGCCAGTGAGGATCTCTGTCTCCCTGGTTCCTAGCTCAGTCTCGTGGGTTCTCTTTCTTCCTTGTTCTACTTCACATACATTTATCTTTCTTTTTCAACTGTCTGCTCTGCTCACTTCAAACCCTCCATGCTAAATACTGAAGTGGTAACCTTTCCTGTACCACTTAGCCAGCTTTCAGATTTTTCTGATATAGAGACCATATGATAAATTCCATTTTAAATGCAATATGTCTATGAGGTCTGAATGAATATGTCTATACAGAAACTGATACGGTCATGGGATACTAACAGAAGAACGTGCTAAGAAGGATGTCAGCTCACAGAGATCACAGGCAGAAAAGTCTTAGGTCTTGGGAGATGATACCAAAAATGAGAATTTTATCATTGACCGTATGAATGAAAGAAGCCTGTACAAGGAAGTCTAAAGCAAAAGAAAAGATATTTCAGTTACATTTAGAATTGCTTTGTGTGGTGCCCATGGTCAGTACTTAGGAAGCAAAAGGTGGAAGAGACTCCTTAACCCATCAGTAGAGATGCAGAGACCCATCCTGAACCAGACAAGCCTGACTGACTGACTGGTCCATAAACCAGTCTTCAGAGAGACGTGTCCTAAAGACAAGGTTCAGAGAGAAACAATGTTATCCAAGTGTGATCTTCAACTCCATGCTAGGCTCACAGCATCCCAGCGTTCTGCAGCTCTGACTTAACATGACCCTGGGAAGCAGCCTCTGCTGGTTTCCTAACATACTGACCATGACAAAGAATGATCAGTCTGTACCAAGTACAGAAATAGGTAACCAGTAATGGACTTCAGATTTTAATCCAAAGTGCATGGGGCATAAATGGTGTTTCTTCTTCCTGGTACCTTTTATTATTTTTGAATTGCTATGTATAGGGGTGTGTGTGTGTGTGTGTGTGTGTGTGTGTGTGTGTGTGTGTGTGTTTGCATGCCACAGAGGCCAAAGGACAACTTGCAGCCAAAATTCTAGACTAAAGATCTTACCATTCTTTCTGGACTCCCTACACTATTGCGGTTTGTTTGCTTGTTTGTCTGTCTGTACCTTTGTTTGTTTGTTTGTTTGTTTGTTTGTTTTACCACAGGGTCTATTCATATTCAATACCCATGAATGCCTGGGGATGCCCTGGTTTGGGATTGCCCTGGGAGATCTTGAGAGTAACACGCTGAAGCCAGATTCAGTGTCTGAGCTTGTCTTTCTAATAAGCTAAGTCCAAAGGCTGAGAACAAGACTAAATAGGACAGTAATGTCCTAGAAGATTTTAGGACAAACTTCCCAGGCCAAAGTTAAGTAGAGACAGATATCTATGCCAGTTAGGAAAACCCGGAAGAATAGCAAGCAGTTAATGCTAATATTATCTTAGAGCTACACCAACACTTTCTACTTTAAAAGGCACTTGAAATATTTACTGAGCCAATGCTGCAGGCGTAGTTCTATGCAATGGAAAAGTGATAAAAAAGAAAGGAAAGGCCCAGCTGCCACGAAGCTCCCTCTTTTGCAGAAGGCAGACAATACACAGATAAACAAACAGATAATTGGTGCTACAGACTATGGAATACAGGAGAAGAGGCAGAGGGAAATGATGGGAGCTCAACTTCACAGTGGGGAATGAGGTAAAGCAGCCATCAGAAGGTAGTGTTTGTGCTGGGCTCCCAGAGAGCTGAGGAGGGAAATTATGCAAATGAACTCAGGAGAAGGGGTAACGAGTAACAGACCATTGGATTTGAATCCTAAGTGCCTGGCTTATAAGCTTTGTTTTTCTCTCGTTTCTTTTTAATTTACTATGTATATGTATGTGTGTGCGTGTATGTACATATGTATGTAGGTATGCATATGCATTTGTGTGTATGTTTGTGCCTAAGAAGAGAGTGTTGGGCATATGTATGTGAGTATGAATGTTTGTATGTGTGTCTGTGAAAAGAATGTCGGTGTGCATAGATGCATGTGTATGTGTGTGCATAGTTACATTTATGAGTATATGTGAGAAGAGTCGTACACATATGCCATACACATATATGTGAATGTGTGTACGTTTGGTGTATGTGCATGAATATGTATGTGTAAGAAGAATGTGTGCATGTATGTGTATGTGAATGTGAGTATGTGTATATGAGAGCATACATGTATACATGTATAAGAAGAGTATGCATGCATGTGACTGTGAGTGTATTTGTGTGTGCATGTGAACATGTGCAAGCATACATGTATATATATATGTGTGTGTGTGAGAGAAGAGTTGTCTATGCATGTGAATATAAGTGTGTGTGTGTATGTGCATAGGTATTCATGCCACAGATTTCAGAAGACAAATTTCAGAAATTAGTTCTCTTTTTTCTATGGGTTCTAGGGAATGGAACAGGTTTTACAACAAGTACCTTTACCTGTGGAACTATCTTTACAGTCCTGTTGCAGTTATTTTGCTTGATGCCAATAAATTCATGACAAAATGGCTTAGATGGGAAGAAGGGTTTTATTCTTGTTTACAATAGTCCAGGTATGGTTCCTTATTCAGCTTGACACCAGGACGGTCCGACAAGGGCTGAGGGAACTGGCCACACCATGTCCACATAACACCTGAGAGGGATGGTTCTTACTTGCCAAACCATCATGTCTGGCCAGGTATGCAGAAGGATGCCAACTTTCTCAACCAGTTCCCTCCATTTTATTCACCTGCTCAGGGCCTAGTCCCACCCACCATGTACTGGACCTTCCCCATCAACTAGACAATCTCTTGCAGGTATGTTCTGGGCTAACTTAACTAATTCTCTAAAAAGGTGTACAGAGCTCGAATCTTCAACTGTCAAGCTGACATGTGTAACTGACTGACAAGCCCCCTTTTGTGTATTTTTGATGGCATTTGCACTTAGCCGATGTTGCTTCAGCACACCCTGACAGACACTTCTCAGATGTCTGAATACATTAAACATCTGCAGGTCCAGATGCACCAGCATTCCTCTCTGTGTTCATTCTTCAACTTCTTCTCAACCTTCTAAGACTGTAACTTATGCTCTTGTGTAAATTTACTTCTTGGAGAGACAGTACACGAACTTCTATTCTCCTCATATCAGGTTTTAGCCATAAACCAGAGTAATGATTATGACAAAGTCTAACCTGGTGAACCAATGAGTTTATTGGGATTACTTGGGCTACTCACAGGAGTTTGGATTAGGGTTGCTTACCAAGAACATGGGCGACCCCAAAACAGGCACAACTGGAAAGCGCCAGCCCTACCCTGGACAATGGCTAAGAGGATATATAGCTCCACAGATGAAACCCCCTTTACCATGAACATCCTCAATCTATGTACTCTAGTCCCTCCCAAGACTTAAGGTCATATGTAGTTAAGATAGAGTGGAATACAAATAGCTTGGAGGTGCACAAGGGCCACCTGGAATAGGTGCACCTGGGAAATATCTCTGATGTCATCTGATTCCTTGTGCAGGAAACTTCTACATCACGTTCGTCCAAGTTTTTGGTCCTGCCGTTCTAATGTAAATGACTCCTGACATTTCTTTCTTTTTTTTTTTTCTTTCTTTTTTTTTAATTTTAATACATTTTTATTTTATTATTATTTCAGCTCATACAAACTTAATAGGTACACCAGTTCCCTCCCTCCCTCCTCCTCCCCCCGAACCCCCTGCTTTCCCTCCCCTCTCTCCTCCCACCCCATCCCCCTCCCCCCCCCCCGTGCCTCCGCCCCAATTCCCAGAGTCTTTTGTTGTGCATGCCTGACTCTCCTCTGGGCCTCCTCTCCAATGACATACAAGGACCCAGTGGCGTTTCCCTGAACCCTTTCCTGTGTTCCCCTTAAGCATAGGAACACTATTTTGGCTGTCAATCCCTTGCCTCCAAGGATCTTGGTGCCTTTAGCCGATGCTAGACTTTGTGAAGTCAATAGTGTGTTGGACATTGCACCGGGCATGCAATGTCCAATTATGATTGCTTCGGCCCTAACTTGTGTGACTCCTGACATTTCTAATCATGGGCTTTAAAAAAATCTGCAGTCTTCTAAGCTGAGCTTCTTTCCTTAACATAAGGATCACTTCTGGATACATTAAGAGAATTAAATGAGTCAACTCATATACAATGTCTGCTACAGCAAGCACTTACTAAAAGCTACTTGAGTCTTTAGACCTTTTTCTCTAGTAGTAGCCTCTTAAATATGCAAATATTAAGTTGAAAAATAGAAACTATGCATAAACAACCAGCTCTCTACTTCATATGGTTGTGTACAGACATGAGTACTGGTGTCCTTACAACAGACAAAAACAAGGAAAAAATATTGAGGCGACACCTCTGTCATCTTTGTCCTAAGACACCTGTCTGAGACCCTCTCACTCTGAGTTACAGAATTTTCAACCAGACAGCTGCATGGTCCTCTCAGTAGGGCAAAGGTCAATAGAGTTCTGGCTTCTTTCTGTGGTTTTAGACCCTGGAGGCAGTGAGGAACTTAACAGCACATGTGACCCGGCATCCTCTCTGAGCTTGTGTATCTTTGGTATCTTTGGCAGAGGTCGCTCACCTTCTGTTTGAACACCAGTCATGATAGCAAGTTCTGAGCCTTACACGGCAGCCCTTCCCTGTTGTGGGGCTTCTGATTACCATCTTCCTCTTCTCAGATTAATAGAGTCCCCAGTAATGTCACCCACTGACCCTGCTTCTGCCTTCCAGAGCAGACACAGTGTACATTCGCTTATATCTGTATAGAAACAGATCATTTATGAGAAAGGTGGCTGACATCACTGAAATTTGCTGGCGTGTGTGTATGTGTGAAAGGGTGTGTAACAAAATCTCTACATATGTATGGTGCGTGCACATGTGCACATGTGTGTGATGAGTTCTGTCCATGTGTGTGCATAGGATGATTGTCCATCAAATTACCTAAAACCTATCACCCATTTGAACTGACTTCATAAGAAAATAGTCCATAATTCAAATTCATCAACATATTAAATCTATGATGCTAAAGTGTATATAATTTGATGGTTTTGGAGGAAACCGGAAAAGAATGATTAAGAATAGGGGCTATGACATTTTGTTACTGATGGTGTTGTTTTCACACAGGGGATCTCTTGGACGCGATATACAGCAATGAATGGCCCTGAGCTCCTAATCCTCCAGACCCCATGACCCAAACGTTCTGGGATTCCTGGCTTGTGTCAGCTTTGGGTGGTCCTGGGTATTGAAACCAGGGCTTCCTTGCATGACAGAGAGGCGCTCTGCCAAGGTCACAGCCCCTAGTCCAGAACATGGGCTATGAAGGCAGCTTACTGGGTAAAAACTGTGCTTTCTCTACCCTCTGATTACTGTGTCACCTTGAATGAATCAGAGTTCCCTGAATATCAATGTGCTTATTTTTAAATTGTTAATTGAGCAATTTACGTGGGCAAATTATGAAAAATATAATTCTGGTTAGCATATCGAACATCATTGATAAAAATAACATCTATAGTAGTAGTTACTATTTTGATTAGTATATTCCAGTATTTCCCTGACCTCATTTAAGCACATTAACTTCAAACCCATTTTTCAACCAAACCAGTGAAGGCCGCACAGGCAGCAAGAGTCAGGAAAAGAAATCAAGTTTAAAGCATCGAACTTGAAATTCTGTGCTTCCGTTGACAGGTTCAATCTGTCCCCATGTCACGGGCCTGTTTAAATAAGGGAGCCAACCCTTCAGCAAAAATTGAGACCTTTTCTTCTAAATTGTCCCCATAGGAGATAATTCCTATATTCCAAAGATGCTGTCTGCTCGGAATACGTCTAGATCCTTCTACAGAAAAGATTTCAGAGCAAGTTGAACTTTTAAAATAAATTCTCAGTGGTGGCAAATTGTTTCTTTTGTTGCCAAAAATAAAAATTCACCCTCTCTCCAAAGTCACTCAGAGTCAAATTTGATGAATAGGTTCGGGGCTGGAGTTGGGAGTTACTTTCCTGCCACACTTGGCACTGAGTCGAAGCCTCTGCAAAGTATCCACCTGTGACCAAAAGCCATCCCCAAAAAGGAATTTCCTAAAGATTTTCGTTTCCTCCATACACTGGATTTAGCTTATGTCTCCATGAAAGTTATGTGAAGAATAACTACATTTATTTAAAGACACAAGTCCATTATCTTTAATTTACCTAAAGGCAACAAGTTGATAAAAGACATGCTTCCAAGTTTATTCTAAATCATGAGGACACAGTCTTGTTCTAAAAAAAAGGATAGTAATGATGTCCAGGACACTCATTCAAGGTGCTATAAGAACAAGAAAGATGGGGTATAGAAGCATCTATGTCTACAGTCTACTTCAATATCATGAAGAATATATGACTTTCACTGGATATCTAAGAAAAGCCAAGGAGACAGTGGAGGTAAAAGAATTCTCCATAGAATAGAGACAACCAAGGTCTCAGAGCAGAAAAGCCTGCTTGCTCTCTATCAACTAAGACAAAATGTGACTACCCTGGAGAGAGTTTGTAGCATTGTGTCCAAAATAGATTGCAGAAGCAGTGTTATAGGCTGAAGATGTGCTGAAATGTTAAGAAGCTTATCATCAACATTGAGAAATTGAGTATACCCCATAAAGCCCAATTTTACAATTAGATAAACTATTTTTTTTCAAACTAGTGCAGGTATTCCATGACTATATCTGAGAACTTGGGAGGTGAAAGCTAGAAGAATGGAAGTTCAAGATCATCTTGTACGTGTAGCCACAAAGGAACTGCCAGCCTGGGATGTATGACATCCTGTCTGGAAATAGAAATGAAAGGAAAAGAAGGGAGAGGAAAGGAGGGAACAGGAGGGAAGAGGAAGGAAAGGGAGGAGAGAGGAGGAAAGAAAAGGGCAGGAGAGGGGAGGAGAGAGGAGAGAAGACAAGGGAAAGGAAGAGGGAGAGGGAAAGAGAGGAGAGGGGAGAGGAGATGAGGGAAAGGGAGGAGAGAAAACAGAAGAGAGGAATTATTTCAACTGCAGAATGGAGAGAATGAGGTGAGATAAAAACCAGTCAGAGGTAGCAGCAAAGTCAATGGATGTGTCAGAGAGGTGAGAAAGTGGAGGAAGAAGGGGGTGTGACTTCAGGCAGGACTGATTGATGAGAGGATCAATGCAGACTTGGAAATCAACAGGAAATAACAAATCCAGAAAAGGAGGGAAGACAAGATTGTGTTTTTACTACCATTTCACTTGTCTTTCCCTGTCTGCAAAGAGTTAACATCATCAGACCACAACACACACACACACACACACACCAATGAATACATCCAACTATTTTTAGTCAATTGCAGGACCATCACACAGAACATAAGTGATGCATGAGTACAGAAATAATTTTAGACCTCTGCGTTTGGCATTTATTTAAGGTTATTATCAAGAGATAATAGACTATGCGCTGCTTATAATAAAGCTGTAGGGTTGTTTTTAGAAATTAAAGTAGCTAGTAGTGAAATGCCTTGGGTATGGAAGTGATATTTAGCATCTTCTTTTTGCTTCTTTCTCAGGTCCAAGGTGATTTTAAAAAGAGTCCTTGGAGACTGCTGTGAGTTTGCCATTGATTTCATATGCACACAGGCTCCAGGTGAGCTCTGAATGGTGTCTATTGTTAACTAGTTTTAAAAGAGAAAGGTTTTACTGGGGGGAAAGCCACAGAGATAAGTTTCTAGTCAAGAGAAAAGCTGCCACCATGAAAGAAACCTACCCTGTGTGGGGACAGGCAAGGACAGGGAATACTTTGGCAACTTGGGCCTCTATTTGGTTTGGTCTCTGCATAAACCTGTCTTCTAACAATGCATTTGGCAGTGTAGTGCTCTCATCTGCAGCGCTATGCACACACACACACACACACACACACACACACACACACACACTATTCGCTCAGTGACACATCTAACAAGTTGTTAGAAAGCAAGGACTTCTGAACTAAATCAAACTGCTTGCACACCCCACTCTGAACAATGGAGTAAAATCTGTCTTCCCCTGAAAACCTTCAAATGCAGACCTTCCAGCCACAGCACTCAACATATCTACGCACGGAAGGCAAGAGGCTGATTCAGTTCATCCCGACTTGCGGCATATGTTCAATAAGTCAAACTGTGTCTTAAAGTCAACTTTTAGAAAGACTCCATTATTTACTGTCATATTCTTGTACATAACTGAGGATACATATTTACAAAATCAGACGCAGTTTGGGAGGCACGTGTGCCATAGAAAAGAGATCATATAACTTAAGCTGTTCATTAAAATAAAGAGCCATCCAAGATACACCATTAGCCATCAAAACCCTCCTTTTCTTGAAGCATATGAAGAAAGCCCTGAGCAATAGTTAGGGCCCCTCGGGTGTTTTCTCATTCCCGTTTTTCACTGTTGTTTTGCGGCTGTTCTGACCTAAGTTACTGCTTTGCTTTGAATAAAGTTTTGCCCCTACTTTTCATCCCATGTCAACTTTGATTTCATTTCCTTAAACAAGACAAGAAGCTGGGAGCACCCGGCCAGGACCACGGGCAACACTGTCATACTTGGCACGGAATTTTTTCATATAAAAATCAAAGTTTAGAACTCTTGGCAAATAAAAAAAGAAAGAATGAAGAAATACGTGGAAGTAGGCAGAGAAGGAGGAAAGCAGTATCACTTTTTCCACGCAAAGTAATTAACTCATAGAGAAAAGAGTCCCAGGAGGTCTGACAGTGATGGGTGAAAGACAGTCATTGGCGTGCCAGTGGGCTACAAAGGAAAGAAAGTGTCACAGAAGGGACGTGATGGTCTGCATCCAGAGAGAACAGCCATGCCAGTAGCTCCCTTCTCTCAATAATCCCTGTAGCCAAAGGTTTGGGCTTCTATGGATGATGAGCGAGAACTGGCCAATGGCCCTTGAGCTGCAGAGGGACATGGCTGGGCAACTGATCCTTGCATCTTAAACCAGGCGCTTGCAGGATGGACAGCATATACCACAGCAAAGCAGCACATGACACATGCCCAAGGAGCAAGGGAGGCACTGACGGATTCATACCAGCCCCAGATCTGCCAGGCAGGAGGGTGAGAAGAGAGAAGCATGGAGACCACTAATATTTACAGCAGATGTGGACCAAGGAGCAAATCCAGCAAAGGACACACTGGCAGTTGCAGCTGACTGGGTTCAGCCCTGGCCCTTCTCAATCTCTTTCTAGCTCTATTTCCTCTTTTCTTCATTTCAGTACCAATGTATCCAGACTGAGGCTGATCCTAGGCTATTTTTGTACCCTCTGAAAAAACTACGCAAGGGTACGACAAATAGTGTAATAGACCAAAACGGGCCAGTGAGAAAATGAAGAAGAAAACAGAGCTGTGTCTGTTCGTGGAACAGAACGAGTGCTTCTGTATGGTGGTCGATGGAGACAAAGACCCACCTAAACTATACCCATTAGGACCCCAAACCTCCTTCTCTTGCAGCACATGAAGGAAAGCCCTGCACAATGATTAAGGGCCCTTGGTACTTTCCCAATCCTGTGGTCCGCTGCTGTCTTGCAGCTCTCTAACCCAAGCGACTGTTTTGCTTTGAATAAAGTTTTCTCGCTACTTTTCAACCGGTGCGAGCTTTGATTTCACCTCCTTAAGTAAGATAAGAAACTGGGGACCCCCAACATGAACCAGGACCACTGGGTTTCTTCAGCATGGTAGGCGCTGCAGAAATTCTAAAACCCACCCCGATCTAAGTGGCTAGGGCTGTCAGCGCGTGCAGTCTCCAACAGGGCACACGGGGTTCTTGTCCAGGTGTGGTAAAGACTAGAGAAGGCTCAGGTGGTTACAGGAGAGAGCCACAGTGTGGGAGCATCGACCCCAGTTCCTTCACAATCACGGGCTGCGGTAGTGGGGTCTCAGCCCTCTCCAAGAGGAAGCACCCCCTGGTTGCCTCAAACATTCCCAAGTCTCACAGATCTGCTGCAAAACTAGACTTGTCTTATCCATCCTCTGGGACCTCAGGATGAATGTATCTGCACCTATTTAGACATATTTCTAGAGCATTAACTTAACTAGCATATTGGAGGGAAATTAATCTAAACAATTTTTGCTAAAACAGTAGCTGACATTTATTGAGAATGTTTTATATGAATTAACTAATTTATTTGCTCAGCACTGTTGAGAGCATTTTATGTGAATTAGCTAATTTATTCACTCACTTTGACAATAAGATAAGAACAACCGCACAATCCTTATTTTAAAAATAAAAGAAGTGAGGCTGGAGAGATGGCTCAGGGGTTAGGACTCTGCCTTACAAGCAGAAGATCCTGAGTTTAGATCACAGATCCCATATAAAATTGCCAGATGGAAATGGCAGCAGCCTGTATTTCTAATCCTGGTGGGCAGAGCCTGGGAAATCCACAGTGAAGCAAAAAGGGGGTAGAAGTAATCCAAAATGATTACCAAAGTCACCTTTGGTGCTCCATAAGGACATATAGTACCCTCTGATACATATATGCACACACACATGCACACACACACACACACACACACACACACACACACACACATATACACATGCATATGTGCATGCGAGGGCACAAAATAAAGTTTTTAAAAGTTAAGGGAAGTGGTGTGTGGTCAGCTGAGAATAGGACACTGCACAATATTCAGCGGTGGAGTTGACTGTCGTACTGTGTCTGTCGACACAGGTGTGGTGTGGCTGAAAATGCAAAATTAAAAATTTAAAAAAAACTTAGCTTTTGAAAAAGACTTCAAAGAAATAGTGTACTTTCTAAGCGTGCCTCTTAAGGTAAATGGCCTGAAGCTTCTTTGCCCGGGATTTTTTTTAAAAAAACAGTAAATTTTAAACAACTTGGCATGTTGTGTACCCAGATCACTTTAAAGCTGCTCAGAAACATTAGATGCAATCCCTACCCTGAAATCGCTCAAGGAACTAAATGCACACAGGGGCCAAATGGAAGCACCATATCGTTGAAGCCATGTTAAGACGAGTAATCCCAGGCCCTGTGGTGCTCACGGCGGGGAGGGAGGGTATGTAGCCTTGAATAGCCAGGGCTGTTTCTAGAGGGAATAGCAGATCCTTAAGGAGATGGAGGTTTACATGGAGAGAAAGTGGAACGGGAGGGATAAGCTTACAGGAGACAGAGGTTGCAACAGGATGGAAATCTGATCTGGAAAAGGCAGGGAAGACAGGCAGGCGGGGAATATGTGGGCTATCCAGCGGGGAGCGATACTGTAGACTAGATGGAACCCTCCTTTCACAAAAGCTTTGGATGTCCAGATACGGATGGCTCAGTCTGTACCTGATCCAAAAATGGGGAACTGCTAGAGCCTTGATAGAGGTAGCATTGGGCTTTGAGAGAGTTTAACATAATTGTCAAAGAGACTCAGGGAGTGGGTGAAAAGATCTTTTCAATGGTTTGTTTTAGTACTTATCATTTTGAGATTTACAATGCCAAACTTGCTACTGGTAAAATGGGATAAAGACAGGAAATAGCATGGTATTCATTGCTTGGTTTGTCTTGAGGTCATCTATCCACATCCTGAAAATGAATAAATCCTCAAAAACACAGTCACACACACACACACACACACACACACACACACACACACACACGGACACGTGCACATATGCATGCATGTATGCACACACAATATTAAGGATATTAAGAGCTGGGAAGATGGTTCACTGCATAAAGCACTTGCTATGCAGATGTGAAGACCGGAGCTCATATCCGTAGTGCCCACATAAATGCTGGGTGAGTGTGACTCCTCAGCTGTCATTCCAATGCTCAGGAAGCAGAGCCAGGGAATCCTCCAGGGCCAGCTGTTTAGTTAGGAAAGTGAAAAGAATTAGCTTTGAGCTCGGTGACAATTCCCTTCAGAAAATAAAGTGGGGAGCACTCTAGAAAGACACCCAGTGTTAAACTCAGGCCTCTACACAGTGCCAAGCAGCACACCTGTGTGCCCACACTTATGTGAATATGCATGCATGCAAACATGCATGTCGCACACACACATGCCTGCAGCAAAACACATTTTTAAACGTGTGTCTAAATAAATAGAAAAGAGAGAACAACGTGAAATGAGAAAGGGGAAAAAAAATCAAAACAAGAAAAAGTTCTAGAGAATCTGTGGTTTGGAGCTGGAATGCAGGGCATAGAGAAAAGTCGAAAAAAAGGACAGTGGGAAGCACGCTTTGGCACTGCGAACCCAGTAGGAAGAAGGGTGAGCAGGAGAAGACTCACTCACTCTCGGACCCTGACAGCAAGCCAAGCTCTCTGCTAGGCACAAGGGAACCCAAAGAAACAAGCATATGTCAAAACAAACACGAGACACACCGAAAAGCGTAAAACTTCAAGAGTACAATTTCCACCGTGCCACTCACAATCAGTCAAGCAGAGCTAATTAACGACATCAGAAAGAACATTAGTATCTTCCTTCGTGAGGGAACTGAGAAGGAAGAGGTCGACTGGGACCCGGCATCCTTCGGTCCAACTGTTCCTCCAACTGTGTGCTCAGCAGGTGTGTCTGGAGACGCAGGCTGTGGACAGATGACTCATTAGTGTCAGAAAGCGGAGGGGGAAGCCGGAAATGGCATGGCTGAAAGATCTTCTCTGTAGTTAATAAAAACTGAGAGAGAGAGAGAGAGAGAGAGAGAGAGAGAGAGAGAGAGAGAGAGAGAGGATGAGAGGATAATTCAGTGAAGGCCAGAGGACCTTGAGTTCTCACCGAAGAGTTTAACATAAAGGGCTGGTGACGTCACCCAAGACTGATGACCTACTGAAAAGGGACAAGGGGCATAAAGGTTACTCAGGAGAGAGGAAACCATGCTCTGGTGAATTACCTATGGCTTTGGAAAGCTGACTTCCATCTGAATCATGTTCATGTTTTCAAGGGCTTTTTTTGTAATATTTCATGTAAAGGCAGATTAGTAGTGGAAAGCACATGTTTCTCTTGGAGCTTTTATGTTGTGTTGTAAATGTTGGATCTTTAGAAGTTGTATTATTTTTGTCTCTGCTCTGGCAGCCTGCTGTTTCCTTAATTGATGTGGTAGCATTTGACTGGCTTTCTTCCCACCCTAGCATAATCATTATTTTCCATATCTCAGTTGTTGCTCCGTTTCATTAACTTTTTTCAGAAAATTGCTCCCTATTCATCTATTTATAGGTTTTTGAATGTGTGTCGTCTTTGTCCAAAACCAGTATGATTTCCTTTATCTTCTTGCTTTTGATCTTTAATTTTCCTTTGTTCAGAATCAATCATTTTTCCCCCTCGATACTTCCTTTGATATTCCCTTTCTCAAACTGCTGACGCTGTAATTGGAATTTTTCTCAAATTTATGCTTCATGTAAATTCTTTTGGTTTGGGGAGGTCAATCCTGGGGCCAGAGGTAAGTCTCCGAATCTCATGTCCTGGCTCTATCCTGTCCTGTCACCAAAGTTAGTTACTCAGAAGATTCCCAAATTCTTGCCATTTACTCAGTATTTCTAACCCCTTTTTTCGTGACCTCTCATTTCCTTGTAATCACAGAAATGCCATAATTAATAATTCGGTTCATTTCACTATAAAGTGTTTCATGAATTTGCATTCATTTCCATGTAACATCTTCTCCATTTCTTCTATTTTATTCTTTTATTAAGTTCTTCTGACAATTTCATTCACATGTATATAATACATTCTGATTCCTCTCCCCTCCTCTCCCCTCTCTTGTTTGCCTCCATCAATATCAACTCCCGCCCCCTCCTCCCTGCCAGACTCGTTTCCATACATTCATGACTTTTGGTTGTGCTTTGGAGACCCATTCAATTTAACCGGAGTCATCTGTGTGGTCCCTGTGTTGGGTGGATTTCTGCAGAGCCTGTAGGATCTCTACTGAGCTCACAACTGAAGGCAATGTCTCTTGCTCTCCCTGAATATACCTGCGGCAAATACGTTAGCTGTGAAGGATAAGGCGCCCTCTCCCCCTCTTCCCTGCATATCTGGCTGCCAATGAACCCTTTCCTGTACAGGCATCTGCACCAGGTGTGGATACATGAACGCAATGATTGGGTCCTTCCCAGTAGATGACATTTTGCAGTCAATCTTCTAATACAATTATTTACCTATGACTCTAGGCTCTTCCAGTTTTCCACTTTGATACTATGGCCGCTACAAAGAAGCAACCTTATATAAGCTCCATGTGTTCATTAACTTAACATATTCTTGGTTGCGTAGTTCATTAGGTCCATTTTAGTTGATTGATTTTTTTTTCTCTTCTTATCTTCAGGCCTAAGCTCCCAGGAAGCCGTGTCATTGACTTCAATATATGTCCATGGATTCAACGAATGAACCGAAGGGCGTATCTCGCCATCTCCTGTGCCGTTTTCAGTGATGTACATTAAGATTCGGGTGTGCAAGGTAAGGCTGTGAATCTCCTGGCTTCTCTGATTTCCAGATTTCACTAACTGTTTATGAAACCTTTTATCTAGTTAACTCAGCTGCTTGCTATTAAGATGTGTTATCTTCTTGACTCAGAAATGAAAGCCCAGGGAAAAGAAAGGAAGGGGCCTGGAGTTTCCTGTTACTCAAGCCCTGTTTGACTGTTCCTGGCTTAAGCTTCCTGGGGCTAAACTATCTGTAACAGATCTTGTTTGCACATTGTGAGGTGTAAATTCCAGGGAATTAGAGGGCACTTTCCTGAGCCCACCGAGCTGCAGTTCTGGGGAATAAAGCATGCACTCACCCCTTCACAACTAGGATAATGTTTGCTACTTCTTCCGGCCCCTGTTCCTTGTGAGCAAGGCTGCATAAGATTGTGTCCAGGGTCGTCATATTTCATTCACTGTATTTGAAAACAGGTCCTACTGGAAGCACACTGCTTCCAGTGATCTACAGACCTTTCCTACTATAGGTAATGTCCTCCCGCAGTTATCTCCAGATAACTTTACTACACTTCATTCTTTGTGTGTGCGTGTATGTGTATAGAAGAGGGCATTGGGTGTGCCTGTGGAAACCCAAGGGTGACTTCTGGAGTCATCCTCGATTGCTCTACCTCCTTGTTGCTTTGCTAAGGGGTTTCCCAGGCTCCACCTTCCAGGGCTGGAAGTGCAGGCTGCTGCTGCTGCTGCTGCCGCTGCTGCCGGGCATTTTTATGTGGGATCTGACATCTGAACTCAGCCTCTAACTGCCAGGCAAAGGCTTTACCTCTGAATTATCTACCCACCCCCAACCCCAAAAAACTTCACTCTTGCCAGTTTTGTGTCTTTGATTTTGCATTGGCTTGGGGAACTCTTTCCTGTTTCTTACAAATCTACATCAAACTCCTCAATGACATCACTATTATCTATTCAGGTCCTTCAACTATTCTCAAACTGATCCAAGACACCAAACCCAGGTGGCCCATTCCCCTGCTTCACAGGACCATCTTGCTGCTTGCTGAGCCAGTTGTCTTGCTTTGCTTCAGAGTCATTGGCCTCAAGCCCCTCCCTCCCATAAACTAATGATGGCATAGCAAACATGGGATGCTAACCATTTTCTAACTAAGGGAAGAGGCCCTCATTTTCGATAAACCTAGCTACTTCTTCTGGAACGTACACTGGATTCCAGCTCATTCTGTAGCACATGCTGGGGTAGGCAAGAGTCTTCATCACCCACCTTGGAGTTTTGATTTGCTACAGAAGGTCCAGAATAGGGTATTTTACCACACATTCCAATGCAGATTTCAAATGAATTGCTTTTCTTCTGATCACTATTTATACCTTATCTTTACTGTAATCTTTACTGCTTTCCAAGATTCTATCAAAGCGCCCAAGGGCTATGGAATGATGGGGAAAAGTGGAGAGTAAGGGCGAGAAAAGGCACAATATCCCCTGGCCTTTAATCTCTAATCTCTGCCCATAATCTTTGGGATAGCCTTATGGCTCAATCCCCATTCATGCTCTGTGTTTTCTTCCCAAGGAACTCCTCTGTCTTGGGATCCTTCCACCTCTTTTGACCCTTCCTTATGAGTTACTGACCTTGTTCAAGTGTATTTCAATAATACAGTAACCCAGCCCAGGTGTGACCTACATTCCTTGACTTATTGGAATGAGAAGATATCAGTACCTCTAGTCTTTTGCATCTCTACTTCCTGTAATCCTTTTGCTAACGTGTGACTATCAGGTTATAAGGGACTTTGATAGCAATCACTTCATTAGCTTCAAAATAATCCTGTGGGGTAAACAACAGTGGTATGCTTCTAGGTGTTCTAATCATAATATATCTGATACATACAAAACTTCCTCTGGGATGAGGCAACATATTAATGAACACGTTCCACTACATGAAGTGAATGCAGCTCTTAGTCCTTACAATTTGACTTGACTGTACATAAAGGATGAAGTTTGGATCAAGACAGCCTATGGTTAATCATAATGTATTAAGGAGTTTGAAATAACAGCCAAGTTTGACAGGTATATAACTTATTCATAAAATATGTTGAAAATTGACAAAAGACGGTTCTTCCAGAATTCCCATAAGAACTAAATGTGCTACAGCTCAAGCTGACACAGAAGGGAGTTTTTTTGAAAGTAAAACTAATTCATTTAATTCCTTTATGGACTGTGATATCCGGAGGAACAGTCCTGCTTACAAGTGTAGAGAAAGGCTTTTCAGTTCAGTTAACAGAGTACAGCACAAGTCACCTCTTTGCCAGGTCCTGTGCTGAGGCACAAGAAGGATTACGAAAATGATTACAAACTGGACCTTAATATCAAAAGGTTTAGATCTGCTGGGAAAAATAAATCTGAAACAACAGAGAGCCAGGTGAAATGTGATAACAGATAAAAGTCTAGGTGATCCAGGGGAATAAAATATACCAGCGATGCAACATCCTTTAAAATGCAAATAGCTTTCTCTTGCTGAGTGATAGGAACACCAGCCAAATTCACTTGATACATCAAGTAGAAGATATATATAGGAGGGTGATTTTGCATCTCCCCAGGTACCCCATCCCTGAGGCATCCACACTGGACACACCCAGCCTAGAGGACCAGTTGGTCTTATCACCCCCTAGTATAAGTGTCACGGAAGCATTGAAAGATCATTTTTCCTTATCAAGAACAGAATTTAGACTGGTATTGACCACTGAAAATCAGGCCACTCAGCTGCGTAGGTGGTCTGACTCAGCAAAGGACTCCCTTCTGTCACAATTGATGTTCTCTAGTTTCATTAGGGGGTATTAGATTTCCACAGGGCAGATTCCCATTTCACCAGGGTGCATGCAATCCACTAATGATGATTGCAAATGAGAAAGCCATGTGCATCCATCCAAATTGAGATCACACCTTCACCCTTGGAATATAGTTGTGATTACATTAAAGACACATTACAAGTCTGTCGCCTCTCATTCCATTTATTGTTGTGTGCGGGCCGCATTGGATCTTTTATCTCCTATTCAATTGCTAGCATTTCCTTTGGACTCAAATATGCTTTCTCTACTGCTAACCAGCAGCACACCCCACAGTTACAGTTAGGAAGTGAAGGGAACACTGCATCCACTTCAGCCAGCTGGTGTACGGTCTACTGAGCACGAATAGGCATTCCCTATTCCAAAATTTGGATTACAGACATTATATCCAGGACCTGCCTTCAATTTGCTTTTAAAAAGGCAAAGCCTGACTACAGTATACCCTGCTGCATCTCATAGGTGCTTTCTCTTTTCTCTTAAGTAACCAGTCATGTTTTCATTTTTTCACACATAGAGCCCTGGGAAGTGTAATGTCACCAACTCAGCGATTTTGGGTGTACTTTGGGCTTGAGAGTTTTAAGAAACCATTATCTGAAAGATCATCAAAGGCACTTGCTTGAAACCATAACCTGTTGTATCTTTTCATCTATTTTAAATGTATGGAGTTGAACTTTACTTTTTCAATGTCTCCACACATTTTCTTAGATGACTGTCATTATGGCTGATAAGTAGATAGGGCTGATCTCACTTTACAGGCTTGATGTTAAAAGGGAGGTAGGTGGGGCAATGTGCAGCAGTTTCTTAGCAAAGAACAGTAGTCCTGTCCTCTCTGCTTGGCTTCTGTGAGCACTGAGGACCACGTGCTGGGCAACAGGAACATGTTGGTTGATTGACTTGTGGGTTTTTACCCAGGTATCTGCCAGTATCACAGCGCTGCCATACATATATACATATAGCTTCCAAAGTAGTGGACTGAGGATTGGAGAATGTGAGATCTCATCTGATGTCTGTCGCTGAGCAGTCAAAAACCAGACAATGACTATCCCTGGGTACTTCTGAGATTCCAAGGGGAAAACTCATAGATATATATGTGACTCCAAGAGGATGTATCTATAGTGGTAGTGTAGACATTTAGCAATCTAGTAGGGAGTAGAACATAGAATACACAGGGCATAGTAAAGACCCCACTAATATGTACAGCTTAAAGGGTAGATTAACTATTCACAGATATTAGTTCCCAAATCTTTCTATGAAAGGAAACAGTCATCATCCCAATCCAGGAGACCATGAACTGGAAATGTTCGTGGAAATGACTTGCATACTCACACTTACCAATAAGGCACTAGATTTCTCAAATCCAGTCCAAGCAATCTTTCTGGGTTAGCCTGTCTTGAAGGTCAATGGGCTATCTACCTAGAGCCTCAGTTACATCATGTCTGCCTCGAGGACCTCAGTCACTCCCCATTCTGTCCCACCAGGGGAGGATGAAAACTCCTTAAACATCCTCACATTTGTGTATCTGTCTTGTGATAAGAAGTGGTCCTGGTCATTAGATGTTGAATTGCTGGACAGCATCCTTTCTCCCCGTGTGATTATAGTAATTCTTAGAAAGTGAATTCACTGCAGCTGTGTGCATTTCCACATGATCTGCATGGGATCTGACCTATCAACATTCTACCGTGGAACGGAAATCACCTCATGAGGCCCCACATTTCTTTAAGAGATAGATGAAGGTAAATGCCATGGGAGAGGGATTTCTAAGTAGAATGCCTGCTGGTACATGAAGCTCCTGTAAGTGCCTAGGCACGTGCCATCAGAGAAAACCCAGATGAAACCCAGGGGTCACCCGTGTGAAAATGGGAGAGAGACTATTAGGGAAGTAGAGGTAAGGGTTGTCATGGGAAGAAAATGGGGGACAGAATGGGGGATTAAGGTGTAGAAATACCATAATTCGCTATGTTCATATATGAGACTTTAAAAGAACAAAAAAGAAAAAAAATACTCTAGATCTTTAGGTCTGGATTCTAAAATGGTTTATAATGAGCTCCACAGTTTTTCAGCTTTACCACAAATAGTAGGTAAAAAGCTATCAATATACAGTGATTTTTATCAGTAGTGTTGAGTAGTTATTAGTCTGGTGACCCCAATGGACCTCAAACTCCTAAGTTCTGAACTATCAGGGTTCCCAGTGTATCCTTTCCTCTAGTACATGAAAGACTCCAGCGAAGTCCTTGAGGATGGAGATTTTTTTTTAAAAAAATTGTATTTGATTCCTCTTCTTGGCTTTTAAGAGCATCGTAAATTATCATTGGTTAGTTACTAGGAAATAAGATCTAAAATATTTAAAGTAATTGATTTTTTCCTGTGTAAACAACTTCAGAGATAAGCTAAGAGTTAGCATATTATCCTTACATCTCCCTGGGCAGGCCTGGGGGGAGAGGAAGGGAGGGATGTTTGGGAAAATGCACTTACAATCTTTCCCAGCCGAAATACTTAATTACACTCAGGTCTTGAATCCTCAAGTTAGCATATTTTACCCATTCATTGCTCAATAAATATTAATTGGTGTAGATGGGTTATAATTTAGCATGCGTATAATATATAATTTACCTGTAGCCTGTAATTATTTTAAATGTTTGAATAAGGGAATTGATTGGAGTAAAAAGAAAATAACTTATTTAACTTTAAAAAAATGTTATTATGATCTAAGTCTTCTGAAAATCACCCAACTTCTCACAGCATTTCACTTGGATTGGCAGACCACCATCTGCTGTCTCTTGTCTCCAGGAAGACAAGATGGCAGTTGGTAGCTACAGGGACCAGGGTGATTCATGCCCTGAAGTTCTTATGAATCAAGTAATCTCTGTGCCACTTTCAACAAATAGAAAATACCTTCATCAGACACAGGACCCAAGCTTCAAAAGAATATGCTTTTTACTTTGGGCTTGTTTATTAACTTCTTGGCCATAAGTGATTGGATCAGGAACAAATTCTGTCATGATTATGATTTCTTAAGTGTTTGCTGATTGTTGGTATTTACCAATGAGGAGATGCAGTTGATTTTACCTTTAGTCATTAGAATATGGAGAATGTGACAATCACAAAGATACTGAGGACAGATTCTTCCTAGATTATTAGCACATGAGCTTATGGATTAATGGAGTTCAGCATGATATTTCCATACATGCATCTAGTGAGCATTATTTGAATCCAGGAGGATGAGCTGATTTTATTAGCACATAATAATTATATCTATTACTGGCGTTCAATGAAATATTTCCATTCACAGCATAGTTTTCATTGATCAAACTCAAGGGAGAGATCTCTGATTTAAATCAAACCTATCAGATTATTCATCCTAGAAATAAATATAGGGTGCAGATTTAACCAGCACCTTCTCTCTGTGTGGGACTGATGAGTGGGTTTGACTTTGGAAATTGTTAAGCCTCTATCTTCTGTTCAGTATATTTAAGAGAGATCAAGAGAGAAATCCTATCAGAGAGAACTAAGAAGGGAGAAGAATCAGAGGGGCCAATACAAAGGCCATGGAATGGTGTGTTTTCCTCTTGCCTCATACCCTCGAGAGCCTGCTACTCAATCCTGAGAGGCCCCGTCGTATTCTGACAGTAAAACCACCTCCTTTGCTGTGAACCTTTTTCCCATAAACTGATTTCTGTTATGTTTATGCAAAAGACTGTTCTTCATTCAGAGAAATAACTGCGCACACCTGTTACCTCTCTATTTCTCCTCCAGAGTGAGGCAGGCTTCAGTCAATGCCTGCTCTCCAAGACATTTTTCAAACAACAAGAATGAACTTTATGTCTAACTTTGAAAGTCCCTCTGCCGGATATGAGAGCAAAGTATGGTTTTGATTCTCAGAAAGCCAAACACTTGGACTGGTGAGATCATTCAAGGGCTAAAGGCACTTGCAAGCAAACCTGGCAACCTGAGTTTAATTTGTAAAGTTCATATCATGGAAGAAGGGAACCGACTTCAGAATGTCATGCTTTGACTTTCATATGTCTGCCATGTCATCTCTCTCTCTCTCTCTCTCTCTCTCTCTCTCTCTCTCTCTCTCTCTCTCTCCATACATTTTCATAGGCATATTCAAACATAGACAAATAAGCCAGAAGGGGCAACACGGTGACAGCCACCCGGGTCCTCACAGATCCTTGTGAGAGGGGCGCTAAATAATGCCGTCAAAGGACAAGAGAATGTCACCGTGCTCATCCTCTCTTGTATGTGCTGAGACATCTGTGCGTACAAACACAAGTACATGCACACATCTCATTTCACTCACATACACAGACACAATGCACAGAGACACATTATGTATACACAGACATACATGACAGGCATAGTCACAGGCGCACATACTCTCCCATACATCCATATATGCATGCACAGGCACATACACACCACACACATGCATGCACAGGCACACACACACACTCACATATACACACACATACTACACATATGCATGCACAGGCACACACACTCTCACATACATAACTCACATACATCACACATATACATGCACGGGCACACACACAATCTCATGCACATGGCACATATACATGCACAGACACACATACAATCTCACCCATGCACCACATGCACGCACAGGCACATACACATACACACAGCAGTACAATGAAGAGGAGGAGGAAGGGGCTACACCAGACCAGTGAATGGCATCGCTTGTGGACTGCGCGCCCACGGCTGCCATCCTTCCGGCTCCATCTCTCAGGCGCCTTGCTTCGCAGCGCTATTATTGTTTCATGAAACTTTAAAACTTTCCACCCTTCCTTCATTGTAGTCAACTTTAAATAAATTCACAGTGTCACTTGTTAAAATAAATGACATTTAAACAACCTCAGCATGGTAACTCATTCCTCATTATCATAGAGCGCTCTTCTGAGAGGTCTATAGTACATTATCTCTCCGAAATGGATTTTACCTTCAATATTAACCTCATTGCTCAGAAAGGACAGGTGCTAAGCACTCTGGTGAGAGGTGGCAGCGAAATGCATAGGTAGATTGATAGAGCCCAACAAGCGACGACGCACTAGAACAAAAGCAAGGGAGAGGTTTAGGTTAAATATTAGGCAGTGAATCTGAGCGGCGGCAGCGAGCTGTGATGCCGGCGCCAGCTGCCATGGGAGACAGAAGAACATTTTCATCATCCCAGCTGCGCCGGGGCTGTGAGCTTGGGCCTCACCTGAGCCAGGTGGCCTGCAGGGTGGGGCTGGTGACCACCGTGGGCGCCCCTCACAGAGGCCCCAGGGGACCTGCCAGCTTAACCCCTTCCTTTTAGAGCTTGGGAACTGAGGTCGGTCAACACGTGGCCCCACCGTCCCCTGGGATTCAGACACCTTGTAGTCACTTTCTTGTTGGCCTCTCCAGGTCTTCTGCCATATGTCTCTGCCAGCTTCTCCATTTCATTATCTTTATTTTCCCCTTTTTCAGGAATGTGAGGCCAACTCATCTGTCAGCGAGTACCTTGGTCTAGCCAAGTGTTTTCTCTCTAGCTGTACACCCAAGTTTACATGTGTACAAGGAGCCCATTGGGATCAGCACCAGGCACTGGGGAACCTCTGAATGATGAGTCTCACAGAGTTTGTTGCCTTCCAAGTGAACCCCTCTCTTGGAATCCTGGGTGTCTAGTCCCGGTGATCCCCCTGGGGAACAGAGCTATCTCACTCCGTGAGCCTAGCAAATATTCCAAGTAGGTATACACAGTGTTTATGTTGATGCTCAGCCCAGACCAATGACTGGCAAAGGCATAAATCTAAAAGAAATCCTAGCCTTTGGTTTATTTGCAGACTAGGAATACCTGGGGAATGATCAGCTTCATGAGCAGAAGGCTAAAAAGTTCAGACTCATTACAGTAATCATGAGCTAATTTATTCTACAGCAGAATGAAATAAACAAGTTGGTGTGGGCTCCTTGAAAAGGAGCATTAGACATGAAAAGACATCACTTTTGAAGTTGAAAAATCAAGATTATATTTTTCAGAGAGAGGAGGGAGATAGATTCATAATTGTAGTAGTCATTGTAGATATCAACTTGGCAATGAAGAACTGAACCTTGAGACACACCTGTGAAGAGTTAAGGCAAGCTTTGAGCAGGTCTATAGGAGACCATCCAAGTGATGTGGGGGATCAGTCCTTAGTGGGTCAGACTATTCCTTTGGCAAGCAATAAGATGGACAGAACTAATTAGCAACTCAGAAGACTGGCAAGCTAGAAAGTCTGACCCTCTCTGGACTCTTCCTAAAGATATGATGTAGCCATGCTCCTGTCGGCAAAGGAACTACCCTCCCCTCATGGACTGCAGCCAGAAACCTGGAGTATAAATAAAAATCCCCTTGTTCCCCTTAATGTTTGAGTCATGCATTGATCACAGCATCTGGTAGATGGGGCTAAGGCAAGTGTCTAGGGGTGATCACTAAAGTCTCTGCTTGTGGATGATGACCTGGAAGTTACCTCCCAGTCGCTGGAGACCTTCCAGTGGTGTTATCTGAGCAGGAGAGTGCATGGAACCTCCTTCCAGGTCTCACAGCTTTTTCCTTGCTATGTTGTGTGCTACAACCATTAAGTTCCCTCAGAATGATCATCTACCTCCTCAAAATCTCCCTGGGACCACAGTGACTCTTGGTATGCCATGTGTTACAACCAATAAGTTCCCTTAGTGTGACCATCTGTTTCCTCCAAACCTCACCAGGACCACATTGACTCTAGCTGACTCTCCGTAGACAGTAAATTTCCATCAATTTAAAAATATTCCCATAAGGCCCCAGAACGGTCCAACATTCATCTCTAAAACTCATGCAAAGTGTTTAAAAGAACAGTTTAAGAGCAACAAGGAAAATATTTGAGGTTCTCTTATAAAGTTCTAGTTGTGAAATACCAATAAAATAATTGGCTAATTCCAAACCATGTACTGTTCTAATTAATTCTGCGTAGGACATTTTTCCAGCTTCAAAAGATTGCTTTACTTGTATTGCATAACAAAATAATGGTATAATTAGGAATAAATTTGTCACTTTTATAAGTAATTCTTTTTTATTATGTGTTTGGAAGCAAAGCACAAGCATGATTAAAGCCCCTTTAAAAGGTTTTATTAATTATTATGATTATTATGGATAATCAGCGTCCACAAACTGCTGAACGCACCCCAGGCAAGATCCACGAAGCCATGACTCGTGGAAAGAGCAGCTGAAGATCCTGGATTCGGGTTTCACATTGTCTGTGGTCTGGTCTGGGAATCCTCCTCTCTCCTTGTGTAAGACGGGAAGGGGCAGACCTCTTCCTCTCCCTCCCTTGCTGTCTGCACTCACGGCTCCACCCCACCCCCCTGCATGATGGACGAGGCAGGGCTTTCTGTGTTAATGCCTCCCTCTTCTGACTTGTCTTCCATCACTTCCTGTCTTGCCCAGTCAATCCTCAACACACAGCACTGGAATCTTCTGGTAGGGCGGGAGTTCTCCATCACCGGCAACCACACTCACTTCATTTTCAGCCCCCGTCCTGGTCCTAGGAGAATGGGTACCTAGAAGGCAAGGATGTCTTATTGGTTTGCTTTGATTTCCCTTTGACTCCCAACTCAGAGCCAACTGGACAGGTATTAAAGACCATTCCTCCACTCAGGCACTGTGGCACATGCCCGTGCTACCAACCTCTGAGGAAGCTAAGGCAGGATGATGATTTAAGTTCGGTAGCTTGAGTCCAACTTGGGGAATGTAGTAAAGACCCCCCAACCCCATCTCATGAAAAAGAGAAAAAAGAAAAAGAAGCGTTTCTTGACTAGATGGGTTAATTAGTAGCACAATGAAACACCACTAGTGTGCACTGCCTGCAATGAACCTCGGGGTCCACTAGTGTGACCAGAGTAGAAGCCAAGCAGCTGCCGCCCAGAACTCTCTCCTTCCAGAACATCCAGTTGAAGGCACACTTCATCCCACAGAGGGTCTCATCGGTGGGCGTCCCTCCTCCAGAAGTAACTGTGAAGCCAGATTCAAGCTCGTCTCATTTGCAGAGTACTCAGAGGACACTTTCTTCAAGTCTGTAATTTTTTGTGAAAAAGAAGCCTCATAGATGGGTAGAACCCAGTGTGCTGGGGTCGCCCTGAGTTACACGGCATTGCAACAGACTGTGCACATGACCTACTGGGTTTTCAACTGAAGAAACAGGAGGAAGAGGAAGAGAAAGAGGACAGAGGAGGAGGAAGAGGAGAAGGGAAAAAAGGAGTTTATACATTGTTATGCTAAATTGTCAGGTGATCTCTCTTTAGGGACTAAAGGGCCCACAGTGTTTTCTAGTGTTGAAAAAGTTCTTTCATTCGTGTGTGTGTATGTGTGTACATGTGTGTATATGTGTGTACATGTGTGTCAGTATGTTTGTGTGTGTGTGTACGTGTGTATACTTGTGTATCTGTGTGTGTACATGTATGTATGTTTGTGTGTACTGTGTGTACATGTGTGTATATGTGTGTACCTGTGTGTATGTTTGTGTGTGTGTCTGTGTGTACATGTGGGTACATGTGTGTCTGTGTGTTTGTGTACATATGTGTATGTTTGTGTGTCTGTGTGTGTCCGTGTGTACATGTGTGTGTGTGCATGTGTGTACATGTGTGTCAGTGTGTACGTGTGTCAGTGTGTACATGTGTGTGCGTGTGCATGTGTGTACATGTGTGTCAGCGTGTGCGTGTGTGTGTGTACACGTACACACACGTGTGCATATCATAGGTGTGTTGTACCATGTATAGCTATGGCACTGCAGGGCTTTCTCTGTGGCCTTGTGCTCTGCATGGTTCTTATGTGCACGGACATTCCCAGGTGTCCCTGGAGAGATGCCATCAACACCGCCATCCGTCGTCTTATTGCTGCTGCCCCGCTCTGGTGCCCTCACATTCACTCTGCCCGTCAGCTAAAGACAGCGCATCTGCTGACAGTGACTGACATCATCGTCACGTGATGATCCCCATGGAAACCACAGGAAAAAAAATGAACATGAAACAGAAGACATATATCTTATTTTAGGTCCAGAGCCTGCTCTTCTTAACTTGCCCTGTCTGGCTTCCTTTAACCCATTCCTCGTCTCTGCAAGAGACCAAGCCAGTGAGCATTTGGAACACAGAGCCACACTGGAAAATAACGTCTGCTGACTTATATGAAGGGATGTTTTTCTTCTGGAAACAAGGCTACAAACACGTGTCCTTTTCTATGACTTCAAGAGGCATGCCTAAAAGAACAGCCATAGTAGTTCTGACTGCGATAGACAAATTCAGGACAGTGGGGGAAAGACCTGCTCACCCCATGGAGATCTGTGCTATGAATTTGGTCCTCAGTATCCTACCTGAGTTCCCATGCATCCTCTGACATCACATGGAAGGCGCCCATCAAAGCTGTCATCATCAATGTGCAATGGGGTTTTAGGAACTTGTATCTAAGGATACCTACAAATATCCCACGTATGTAGCCCACTGGATTTTGAAAAGAAGAAAAATAAATAAGATGAGAAAAAGGGGGAGGAGGAGAAGAAGAAGAAAAGGAAAAAGGAGTCTGTCCACAAATTCATTTAGTGTCTCATTGACAGCTATGTTTATTCTCTTCTGACCCGCAACCAGAATGTCAGTGCTTCAAAAAGTAGAGGCTGTGGCTTCCATACTTCTTCTGCCTGTGCTAATGAGTCGAGAGCCATTTATGAACTCTTCCATCCATCCACTCCTCCAACCTTTATTGAGCACCCACTTCTACGCCAGAACTTGTTCTAGGCACTAGACTTAGAGCAATGAATAAAATATGGTCCCTGAGCTTGAGGGCTCTTGGGGTCCTGAGAGAATCAGCTTGTAAGAGGAGCCCCACTCACAGGGGGGAGGATCTAGCCGTGTGCTAGGGAAGTGCCGGTGGAATGAGTTCCCATGGAGCACAGCGAGAAAGGACAGACTAGGGAGTGGGATGGGGTGCTGCAGTGGGATTGTGTGCAACGCGGCTGCGTAAATATTTGCTGATTAATTAGGGGGGAGCACACTTCTTTAGGGATTACAGGGACAAACCGTCCTCATTAGCTAATGATGAGAAACGTTTTCCTTGTAGTCCGGAAGCCCGGGGGAGTTAGGAAGTGATAATCTGCCTGCTAATGATAAGCGAAGGAAGACGCGCTAGCAGAGGCAAGAGACCCTCATGCAGTGTGAGCCCAGGATCAGACGCTTCTGTTTCTGACCCTGCCTTGCCTTGGGAAGATGATTCCTCTCTTCTCGTCTCCTCTGCATTCTCTAGAGATACTTTCTTGGGCGGGGAGATGGCTTAGGAGCTAAAGTTTTTGCTTCACAAGCAAAACATCCTGAGTTGAGATCCACATGCCCCATGTAAAAAAAAATACTTTGCAGAAATGGAGGTGGACTGCAATTCCATCCCTGCAAGGTAGAGCTTGGGAAATCCCAGAGTAAAGCAATAAGGAGGTAGAGCAATCTAGAATGATTCCCAATGTTACCCTTGAGCCTCCACAGGTACACAAATCCAAGTGCCCTCCTATAAGTATACATTTGTACAGAGACAGAGACAGAGAGAGAGAGAGAGAGAGAGAGGGAGAGAGAGAAACACACACACACACACAGACACACACATACACACCAAAAAAGGAATGTGCATCTGCCCAACCAATGTGTTCAGTGTGGTATGCCATAAGAGATCCATGTTCAACATGCTTAAACTATTTTAACTCAAATAGCATCACTCCAGTAGACTACCAAAATTTCAGAAAAAAATAGAGGTGCTTTTGCCTAGAAAGGGTCCCACAGCAGTTATCCAGGCGTGGGAACTTCTGGGCTCAGACCTGCAGCTGACAGGCCAACAGATGTACAAGTCTCTCCTGCAGACCCTGGCCTGGCACGGGAAGGGAGCTCGTGTGTGCTTTGGGCTTTGCCTGTACAGTTTATTTATTCTGCAACATATGCTGGCTCAGCAAATGAAGGCCGCTCCAATTTTCCATGTTCGTTTTAGTCGTCCCTCGCCTCGCGTAAGTTGCCTTCTGCAGCGATCTCGCCCTTATGGTTTGTAAAGGAAACAGCTGTGATTTTTTTTCATCCTTTGAACTCTTGAGCCAAATGGCTCAACACTACCCACCACTTCCTCTCTCTCCCCTGCATCCGGTGACTGACAACACGTGACGAATAACTCGCGTCTTCTGCAAAACTGACCATACGTTTATCCCTGCAGCCCACGTCTCACCATTCTGAGGCTCCCATGTCCCATGTGCCTAAGAATTAATGTTGAAATGTAAGGACCCCCCAAAGGGTGAAAGTGATTTGCTCAGGTGGCAGGAGCAATGTAATCACACGTCTAATGCTAGGTATGGTTAATCCTCCTTCCATGTGTTGTCTACGATTTAAAATGGACTTGTTATCTCACTCTACTTGACAATCTTTCAGGCCAGGCACTTCTTCTGGGGGGGGGACAGCAATCATAACTCAAGATTTGTTCTTGTCCATGTTAAACAGCAGAAGACAGAATTGGGTCTTGTCAAGTGAAAAAGAATAAAAAGAAAGGACTTGTGTTTTCAAACCTATTTATGCCAAAAATGGCAACAGTAAAAGAACGTTCTATAGTAACAGTCATGGGAATAGGTCAGTGTGGCAGCCCACATTTATAACCACAGCACTCAGGAGGTACAAGTAGGTAGATAAAGAGATCAAAGCCAGGCTAGATTTCATTGGGAGTTTGAGGCTAGCGTCAGTTATAAGAGATTCTGTATCAAAACCAACCAAACAAACAACACAAAAGACCTCATGGAAATGAGGCATTTAAATCTAGAAGAATCATGGTATTAAAAATAACATTTAAAGCCAAAAACGAGGCCATGGAGTATCGCTGGGCCTCGGTCTAGTGAGTTCGAGGTTCAAGTATATCATACCCGACTCTTCAAAGTTTGCACTTGCTTTGGATATTTGAAGTATTTATAATGCCACACTGAGATATCTCATTGATCATTTTGAATTTGTGCCATAACACATCACGTAGGTTCAAAGAGACTCTTGATGTCGAAATCCCTCAGAAAAACACTTTTTAGGTTTGCAGCTCTTTATTCAAGGATTCCATCAGGAGGGAACCCAAAGGAGAGAGGCCAGACTGTTGGGAAAGTGATAAGACTGTGTCAAGGAAGGTGCTGAGCTACAAAACTGCCATTTTACCTCCAGTTATTGTGGCTCTAGCACCGACGCTTGAGTAGAAAGTTCAGGTATCAGCTGAGATGTTCAACTTATGAGAAGTGTCAACATAGACGTTGGTGAGATGGGCACACTGAGTAAAACAGTTTGCTCAAAGAGGAAAATTTATATATGTATATATATATACGTATATATATGTTTATGTATATACGTATATATATATATATACATATATAAAGTAACAAAAAAACAATGTTCAAAGTGCAATCTCAGCCTTTTGAAATGAAAATTGGTTGCCTACCTGTTTCTCTAGCTAGATTTCTAGTTACAATCTAAACTAACGCTGTAACTAGCAATGGACTCCAAGACAGAGCCACATTTCAAGAGAGGAGAGACAGCATAAGCAAGCAGGCCAATCTCCAGATGCTCTGGGCAAGAATAACAACCACAAGACTGGGATGCATGATGACTCAGTAGCAGAGTGTCTACCCAGAGTAAACAAATTCTTGGGCTCAATCTTGGCACCACAGTAAAATAATAATAGATAAATAAATATCATTAGAGTCAATTGTGGAAGAGTTTGATATGGGAAAGAGATTTTCTGTGTAGCTAAGCACTGGCATTTGAAGAGTTTCACTCCAGTTCCTGGAAAAGCATTTTAGGAGACACACTTGGATGTTGGAAGAAAAGTCTAGAATGTTAGTTTCATACGGTTCACTAAAGACAGACGTGTTCAAATCATTGCAAAAAGATCATGATTGACCTCCACCAACAGTCTATGGCCAATACTGTTGAAATAAGTCTCTGTCACTCTACATTCCAATCTAAACCACCCACCTTTGTGTTGTAATGGTGGGAGCAACTTCTCATTTTCTGGATGAGGCGGCAGATTTTTCAGACCATGGTAAAGATCTAGGCTTAAAGCCTACACAACACCCTTTTATTTAACATTTTGGAAAGCTTTTTAAAAAACACTTTAGTGTGTGTGTGTGTGTGTGTGTGTGTGTGTGTGTGTGTGTGTATCAGAGGTCACTGTGTGTGTCTGTGGAGGCCCAAGGGTGACTTCAGGAATCATCCTGAATTGCTTCTACCTCTTTTTTGCTTCACTCTGGGATGTCCCAGGCTCCACCCACCAGGGCCAGAAATATTAGCCACTGATGTTTCCATGTGGCATTTTTAAGTGGGACCTGGGATCTGAACTCAAGACCTTCTACTTGTGCTGAGTTAAGACTCAGAGTCTTAACACTTGAGCCATCTCTCCAGCCTTCACAACTCCTTTCCAAACAGGCCCCGCTCTGACACAGGGTCATGTATGGGACAGTTGTACTGAAATGTTCTAAGGCTGTGATAACTAGGCTCATAATGAATAGGGGAATTAAACTCAAAGGAAGTTTTTTCTCCATCTGAAAATTACTTGATATAGTACCAGGTCTACTATGACTCTAATGGGTTAAGACATGGAATTTATGTCATGTTAACTGCCTACATCAATAGATCCTAGAAACTAGACTCAGACATGGCACTAGCTAATAGATTTTGAACTGGAGATTGTGGGCAGCAGTGACGTCTACGTATATCTGTCTTCCCAAATAACTATTACTTCTGCAGTGCAGTGGTTCTCCATGGGGAATAATTTTGTTCCTCACTCAAGAGCTGCATGGCAGTATTTGAAGACTTTGTTACTATCACTCTTGAGAAGTTGCTATTGGCATTTAGTGAAAACAGGTCAGGATGGCATTAAGAATCCTATAACGCACAAGACATCGCTACACTCCTAAAACATCATCTAGCGACAAATATTAAGCTCAAGGTTGAGAGGCTTGCTATAGACAGAGTCACTAGGGTATTTCAGGGCCAAGAGGATTTCTAAGGTCCAGCAGGGGCTCTGAAAAGCCACTCAGTACCATCTCCCCAATGGGTCAAGTTGAGTTGTGTTCCATCTCACCCTGTACATAACTTTCATATCACCCTATGATAACAGTGTGTGTTGGTCCTATGTGTTCATTGCACGTGCTCCAGTCCCTACATGGCAGTCAGTCATGTGGGAGAATGAAGATCAGATCTTCCCTTCAAAATAATGTCTTTACTATTTTGCATTAGATGTACCACTTAGCAATGGGCTGCTACCTAGTAGCAGGCTTCCTTTCTGAAGACAAGTTCTGGTGATGATGTCGCCTCATCTCCTAGGCAGTACACATACTTTAGCTTTAAACCCTTGAAGGACCTTACTTGATTTGTCATAAGACATCCATCCCTTATGTTCCAAGAGATTCCCCACCTGCACCCATGTTGGTGGCCCATCTCATAGCTGCTCCGACACACACTACTCTCAGTTCTCCGAGCAGCACAGCACGGGATGCTGGCAACCTCCTCAGACTCCCAACTTAAGTGCGGCGGGCTCTGGCAAAGTCAGCTTAATATTGACAAAGGACTGGCCATGAAGAACATTAAGTATATCAAAACAAAAGCAACTCACTGGCTTGCCTGGTCATTATAATCATGCATGCTTTCATGTTCCCTATGCGCTGGAGACTAAATTCATCCTATTACGGATACTGTCTCAATTTTGCAGGAAGCACTTTCTTCTCATTTTGCAGGTGACTGAAGAAGTGCTCAGGATCACCAGCCATGTTAAATGGACAGATCGTACTTAGATCTACTGAAATCTATTAGCCAACAGAGTTCCTAACTACTACCTGGATACCATTTCTCTCACGGTAGCCTCCAGTTAATTGAGATACAGGAATGCACAACAGAGACCGAAACTTCCTCAAGCTGAGTCAGGCTGATGAGCTCTTCCAAGCATCCCCATCCACAGGCTCTGGGGCAGACATCCCACCGAGAAAATTCTATTGCACTTCTTTTTCTCCCGAAAGCTTCCTTGAGGACCCAGGGAGCACGTGGCTCAGCACTGTGCAGTCTTATGAATAGTAATGAAATCCAATCAGGAACAGAGGCCTGAGGTTTTAATTGAGCTATCCTTTAAAGGGATGCTTCCTCACCGTCAAGGTCATGTTCTCCTAGCTAACGCAGTTATTTTATGTGCGTAGCAGAGATAATAGACACTGGAGACACATTGAGGACAAGTGGCATACGGCATGAAAGAAAGGAGGAAATATACGGAAAGCAATCATTGAAGTATACACTATAGACCTTCCCATTGATAATTGGTTTAAATTATTAAAGCACATAAGAGGTTATTAACTAGAGAGTATAAATTACTTTTTTTTTTTGCTGAGCATGACTTTTCAAAGTCTCCCAAACTTCCACGTTAAAAAAAAAAAAAGCTTCAAATTTAAAGTCATTAGAAAAAAAAAAAAACCTTTTAAAACTTATCTCTAGAGTGGATGGATGAGGAAAGAGCAGATGCTTCATGAATTTGAGATCATGTTACCTGCCATGAGAGTCTAAAATATGAAATGGTATTTGAATAATGCTAATGGTGCGCAGTGGGTGGCTGGCAGTGGCCGGCCCAAAGAGTCAGGGTTGTAAGTCTCTGGGGTAAAGCATCCCCGAGGACCTGGATAGACAGGTGGGAGCAGATCCTCAGCGTGCCTGGTCTTTTGACGGGTTCTGGAAGTACAGCGTAAGAACAGACGTGGACTTCGTAGTACAAGAGCCAGATGCATCTATTCAGTGTCACAAGGTAGGGAGTGGAAGGCACCATCCAAGTCCTGGAAAACTTGGGAACAGACTCGTCCTGGGAAAACAAATATTTTCCCTCTTCCTTCTCATGACAGAGACGCTGACTGACACCCTCGGTCAGGACCCCGTCCTGAGATAGGCCTGAACAGCCTGCTCTCATGCCACGCAGCACCAGTCTTGTGGGTCTTCATATTAGCATTTTGTAGATGTACTCTTCCTGTAAGAGACCTTCGATCTAGGAAGGCCAATTATCTCCTTAGATTTCTAGTTCTATCTTTATTCATTAACGCCTGAATCCTTGCTCTGAAATAAGCTCATTTGGGCTGCTGGCCTTTTCTTTCAATGACTTTCCTCCTGGTGGCCTAAATCTGGGATTTCTGTGCTCAGCCTCCTGTAGGGTCCCCCCTCTGGCCTGTGCTTTCCTAGCACTGGCCTTTTGTCTACCAGTGGCATCCCAGGTTAAAACAAAAAATGGTGAGAAAACAATTCTCCTAAGACATGCTGTTCTGGTTGCTCGGGATGACAGAAATAGGAAAATCTTTTCAAGGATAGTGGAGATGTAACAATCTTTTATCTATCTATCTATCTATCTATCTATCTATCTATCTATCATCTATCTATCTATCTACCTACCTACCTATCTATCCATCCATTCATCCATTCATCCATCTATCTACATATGTCTTGACATAGTCTAAATGTTATGAATTGCATCTTTGCACATGTAATCTTCAGGTTCCTAATCAAGGTAATATGGCCAGGAAGAATTTTGTCCCAAATCAGAATTCTTTTCAAGCTCCAAATCAGAAAATCTTTTCCATCCCAGAATTAGACTTCCTTCACGTGGAGGAAACTATTCTGCAGAAAGATATAATATAACTAACCAGATAGAAGGGACAGTAAGACAGAAACAAGAGTTAGAATGCTAATGGAACTGAGATTTAGATTTCAATTACTCTCCTCCCCTTCCTATAACTGGAATATTCATCTCTTCTTTGATTATGTGACCTTAGTAAATGTCCTTCCAATAAATCTACTTCGTATCCAAACTGTTTCCTTGAATTGCTGCTAGTTGTATCCAGAGGACTCCTGAATAACATAGAAACTGATTCCTGAAAGAATGTATACCAAATATGTCAATAGCATGTAACTCTGGATTTTTGTTCTTTATCTGGAGATATACTGCTTTTAAATGAATCTGGAATATTTACACAATTTGATGAAAAAATATTCTTTGTGTCATGATGATTTGCTTGCTGATTGTATTGATATGAGTACCAACAAAAAGAATAATAGGTAATTGGATGAAAATGCAGTAGACTTGAGCCATTGACTAGAGCCAGGTCAGGATCAAACATTTGTGTGTTTTCACATGTGTATGGAGTTCCAAGTATTGCTGGGTATTATTGCCCAAAAGAACACATCTGCTTGTGATTTCTGTTAGTCTTGTGAGTTATGGAGAGAGATAATCCTTCCAACAATAATCTAGGTAAAGTTGCAATTATATCCAGTTCTGTGATGAGATAGAAAAACAGAATCAAATCCATATGACCTACTTAGAAAAGTCAGGAACATTTGTGAAGAAAAATGGCACTTGAACCAAGATCTGGAAATCAGCAGGGTATGTGTTTTGGAATGAGCAAGAGGAGGAAAGAGCTTTTCCGAGTAGAGCATGTGTATCAATGATCCCATGTCAGGAGGGATTACAGGACACCTGGCATGTTGAAAGGAAGTTAGTGTTACTGAGGAGCAAGGGGTCCATACCTACCGAGAAGGAGCAAAGGATTCATAACAGGAAAGAAACCAAAGAACCTACAAGTGACCAGGACATGAGATGTCTTATGAATGAGACCATGCAAAGGGAACTATCTAAAGAATATCCAAGCACACTCTAGTTTCTTTGTTAATGATAAGAGTTGCTGCAATGTCTAATCTTGATTGTCAATTTTGGGCGGACTTAGAAATTAATTTCAGGACATGTTTCTGGAGGATTATTTATAATCACAGCTGAAAGATGTATCCAGCATGTTCGTTTCCCTAGATCAGAGTTCTGGCCTGAAGAAAAGAGAGAAGGAAAGCTACACATAAGCTTTCATCCAGCTGTGGATGTCATGAACCAGCTGCCTTCTGCTCCTGACTCCGTCGCTTCCTGATGATACCAACTTTTTCCTCTGAAACTGTGAGACAAAATATATCCTTCCTTTCTTAAGTTGTTCCTTTCATCTTGTAGATTCTTAAGCACATGAAAATATATCCAGTTAACAGACATTAAAAGAATATGCATATGGAATGGCCAAGGACGTTAGTGGACACTGAAGGAGCTTCAAGTCTGGCATGGAAGGAGAGGAGCTCTGAGTAAAAAGGTCTAGTAGACTTCATGGATCTTGTAAATATTCAGTAAAAGTATGAAGGATAAATCACAGGACAAGGAGGAACATAGGGTGTTACTTGGAAGTATGTGAGCAATTAGCAGAGACATGCTATCAAAATGCTCTGCTAGCATTTATAGATGAGGGACTGTAGGGTTTGGAGTCACAATTGAAAAAACTATTAGAATAAGGGGACATTGGGCTAGAGAGTAGTCCAGTGATAGAGCGCTTACTTAGTAAGTGGAAAGTTCTGGACTTCATCTTCAGTACTACAAAAAGTGGAGGGGGCTAAAATGGAGCCTTACAGGGGAAATATTTTGATATTCAAGAAGCAAGGAAATGAGTGCCTGCAAAATGGCAAAAAAAGAAAAGCAAATTATGTCTGAGAAATATGATTTGGTGGTTATTACAAAGACCATGTAAGCAAGCAGAAATCAATTGTGCTGGGAATGTTATTTTATTCATTGATTTCTTTTTCGAGTTGAGCACTAGTGTGTGCTAAGCACCAATTTTAGCACTGAGGATATGGCAGAGAATGTGATAGATAGGGACCCTAGGGTTATGGAGATAATACTGCAGCGAGGCAAAGAGAATGTAAATATGTATGTAAGTTAGGCTGCCCTCAAATGGCATCCAGTCTTAGGGGAGAGGATTGCTGGTGGCAGATTCATGAAAGAATTGGTAAGTTGAAGGATGGTCAAAGAACCTCAGCCAGGAGATCTCTGAGTTCAGGCGACCTATAAAAAGTGACCATATTCTTGCTCTGTGCCGGAGAATTTTCAAGCAGAGGAAATCATGGATTCTGCAACTGAAGCAGGCATTTTCCCCAAGTGATACATTTAAGGCAATAAATGCAGACCAAGGCATCCAAAGCATTACGCTGAAGGCCACAGGACTTGCTAACCCACTTGTACTGGTTAAAGAGACACTATCACATCTTCCAGATTTCTGTGAACTGGTTGATGTTACCTGACCACATAGTTAATGTTACAGTTACCTTCCTGCTTCTCTGAGACCATGTTCAGAAGCAACTCAAGGGGAGAAAAGGAAACTTACTTAGTTTATGATTCCAGAGGAGATAAAGGCCATTTGGGGGCAAGCAAGCAGCAGAGGTGTCTCAGGTCACTGTAGACACTGTAGAGACAAAGATCACAAGAGACAAACTGCAATTGTTGTCAGTGGAAGCAGGGTGGGGTTACCCGACCTCAGGTCCCACCCCCTGTGGAGTGCCCTCCCCCAGCAAGTTCTGCCTCCTTAAGATGCCACAACCTTCAGAAACATTAGCATCTGCTAAAGATACAAATACCTGAGCTTATGGGAGAGAGCTCACATTGAACCCACGAGCATGAGTCCTGGTAGGAATACTTACACCAGGGAAATCATCATAGATTAACCAATCCCCAGGCATCCTTCCCTTTCTCCTTCCATTCAAGCAGCCTTCATCTGCCTTCATCACCCTGAGTGGAGATGAGTGGAAATGAAACCAGGAACCCATCCTCCAAGGATTTATAAGCCAGAGAAAAGAATTCCAATTTTAGATGCATTGAGGAGCAGTCAGTATGTCTTACATAGGAGCTGAACATGATCTAGCTTATTTTTGGTTTATTTATGTATTGCTTTTGGATCGAGTCTTTGTAGCAGCTACTGTTTCTGCTGCTGTGAGACACCACTCTACCTCTGAAAGGGGAGAAAAGGAGATTTATTTGGGTAATGGTTCCAGGAGGGGAAACAGAGTTCATTTATGGTGGGAAGGCATGGCTGGCTGGTAAAAACTGGAGGAGGTTTAAGTCCTGACCATCACGAGACCAAGAGACCAAATTGCAAAGCTGTAAGAGCAGACTCCTTACAGAAACAGAACCAGGCTAATCCACTGCAAGCTCCGCTCCCTGCAACATGCCAGCCCCCATCAAGGCTCTACCTCCCAAAGTTGCCACGACTTTCCCAAATACTGACAAACACATGATTCAAACACACGAGCCTACAGAATACAATTCACATTTCAAATCATGAGTCTTGCTATGTAGCCCAGGCTAGCCTGGAACATACTATTTATCCTGGACTGGCCTCAAACTAGTAGCAACACTCCTGCCTGGACTTCAGAGTTCTAGGATTACAGATAGGGCCACTATGCAGGCCCTCAGCTTATATGTTTAAAAAGATAATTCTTGCTAAATAATGGAAGCCTTTAAGCAGGTACACACAAGAGTAGAAAAACCGACTGCACAGCTATTGCATTATTCTTAAAAATCCAGCAGTGGCTTTGACTAGGGTGTGATATTGAAGACAAAGAAGACAGCAATGGGCTGCGTATAACTAGTGGCAGAGTGCTTCCCAGGTATGCATGAAGTTCAAAGTTCAATCCTGAGCACTGAAAAATAGATGAAAAACAAAAATTCCACAAGTCAGGATCTTATTTTAGAATCAGAGTCTATACTATCCATGAATTTGATGCAGAAACTGTAAACAGGAAAGAACTAAAGGAAGCCTTTTGAGTGGAAGGAGTAAATCGATAGAGGTGCTGTAAACAGTATGTGGAAAATTCATGCAAGGGACTGGTGAGATGGCTCAGGGGTTAAAATCTTTGCCCCACAAGAAAACAAACCTGAATTTGCATGTCAGATCCCATGTAAAAACACCAGCTGGAACACAGAAAATTAAGTGCTCTATGTACTCACAAATAGGTAGATCCTAGTACCAAACCCACTTAGTGACACACTCAAAAATAAATCTCTGTAATACCTACAACAATTGCAAAGATTATAAACAGGAGGGGAAGGAGGGCCCCACCAGAAACAAGGAGAAAGGAGATCATGCAACAGCAGAGAAAGTAGGCCACCATCAAGTACTGCAAGTAAGTAATGAGACATCTGGTTAAACTGACAAACTTTCCTTCCTAGTCACTTGCAAATGATGGGGTTTGATCTCAGTAGACAGGGAGGGCATAGAGTCTGACAGATAGAAGATAATCATCCTGCAAATGGGAGACTGACCCCCCTCACTGTAGTCTCCTACTCTTATCCCACCTACCTTTGAATCTACTCTTATAATAAGACTCTATTTTAACAGCCTTTTATCTCTGGCTAGGAGGTGACACCCAATACCTATCAGGATGGAGCCAAGAGCAGTGCAGGAACAGCAAAACTGGAAAAAAAAACATAATTCAGAACATCAGAGACCCTACATTAATCACCAGGAACCAGGCCAGTCTAATCTCTCCCCATCCTAAAGCTCAGGGAAATTTGTGGAAGAGGGGGCAGTAAGATTGTAAGAGCCTAAAGATGGGGAGAAGCAACAATATGCAAGATACTCCACCCAAGTTAAGGCCGAAGTAGTCATAATAGGACTTTGCATGACCTGCGCAATGACCAACATATCATTGACTCCCTAAAGTCTAGCATGGATCACAGGCACTAGGATCATTAGAGGTAAGGGATTAACAGCCGCAATAGTGTTCCCATACTAAAGGGGAACCCAAGAAAGAGCTCTAGGCAATGCTACTGAGTCCTTACACCTCATCAGAGAGGACCCAGAGGGAAGTTTGATATGCACACTAAAGGATGTTCTAAGAATGGGGGGGGCCACTGGGAGAAAGGGAGGGAGGGGGAAAAGACAGGGGAAAAGAAGGAGAGAGCAAGGGGATCCAAGGACAGGTGGAAGGAGGGAGGGGAATGGGGTACCTATCAAGTTTGTATGAGTGGAAGTATAAGAAAAAAAAAAAAACACCAGCTGGAAATGGTGGCAGCCTGCACTTCTGGCCTGGAAGATAGAGTTTGGGAAACCCCAAAGCAAAGCAACAGGGATGTAAAGTAATCCAAGATGATTCTAGAACACACAGTGCCCTCTTCCATACCCCCACACATACACACACACACATATACACCCACTCTCCTCTCCAAAAAAGAAAACTCATGCAAGATCAAAGAGGGAGGAGTTATGCCAGGCAAGTAAAGGTGGCCATGCCATGATGTCCAAGTGAAATGTCAAATATAGAACAAGACGTTCAAGCATTGGGAGGGGTGAGAACCTTTGTTAGCTGCTGCATATCATTGGTATGTCACAGACAGACAAAGAAGCTATAATGTGCAAGGAGAGAACAAAGCAAGGCAAGCAGGGGCAAGGGGGAAAGGGTCCCAACACAGGTTCAGAAGTAATGCACTGGCTTAAAGGAAAATCTATGGTTTGGTTTCTAGATGCTAGGATATGTGGAAGTTGGGAAGAATGCCTTCCATCAGAAAAGGGAATGCTTTCCCCAGGGGATTCAGGCTGAAACAAGGATAAAAGAACAAAGTTACATGGAACAGTGGATAAGGAGTTAGTGTTCCTGTGTTAGAGTACCGCACAGTATGGGAGAAGGGGTTGGGGGTGTGTTCTTATGTTGGAGTACTAATGCAGTACTGGAATAGGGGCCACAAGTGTTCCACACATTGGAATACTAATGCAGTACTGGAGGAGTCAATCGTGTGTTCCTTACGTTAGAGTATTAAATGTAGTACCAGAAAAGGAGTCAGAGATGTGTTCTTTTATTAGAGTACTAATGAAGTACTGAAGATTGGAAGAAGACTGGGAAAATTCAAGAAAATATGTCTCAGTGAGGAAGAAGTGATGTATAAGGCGAAATGGGTGGGTTCAACAGAGATTTTTGTTATCTTTCTTTTCTTTCTTTTTCTACTTTCATGCATATGTGAAGGGATTTGTCTATGTATGCATGAGGGTTTGCACGCATGTGGACACAAGCCTTTGCTGGTGTGTGTGTGTGTGTGCACATGTGTGGTGTCTTGAGATTGATAGCTAAAATGACACTCAATCGCTCTTCTACAAAAACCACAGTTCACTAATAGGGAGAGTATCTCTAGAGAACTTGTTCTCTGAATCTGCAGGTTGTACCCTGTGAGGCTGGAATTACAGGGGGGCTGTGACACTCACCCAGAATTTAATGCGGGAGGTGGGGATCAATGTTCCAGCCTTTTGTTTTAGCCATTCTCTAGTCGCTACTTTTTGTATGAGACAGAGTTATTCGCTGACCTGAACTTTGCTAAGTAGGCTAGGCTAGCTGGCTAACAAGTTCTGGGGCTCCCTCTGTCACTGCCCTTCAATCTCAGGGTACCAAAATGTTCCGCCACACCCAGTTATTTACATGAGTTCTGGGGATCAAACTCAGGTACTTAAACTTAACACAAGTACTTGTCCAACTGAGTCTCTCTCTCTGCATGCACGTGCATGTGTATCTGTATATATTAGAGGGCACTATGTGTGCCTGCAGAGGCCCAAGGGTGACTTCATGAGTTATCCTGGATTGCTCTGCCTGCCTTTTGCTTTGCTCAGAGGTTTCCCCAGGCTTTGCCTTCTTGGATCAGGAGAACAGTGGGCCATCATTTCACCTGGCATTTGCATGTGGGATCTGGGACCTTGGATCTGAACTCAGGTCCTTCTGCTTGCAAGACAGAAGCTTAATCCCTGAGCCATCTCTTCAGCTCATCACACTCCCTTTGTAAAGGTAGAAATGATTAAATGTGTGTCTATGCCCTTAACATGAGCAATCTTACTGAAAGAGGAACATCAAAGAAATATTGGAGAAGAGAGAATGTCAAGACCTTGGAATGCAGGCAGAAACAGGATCCGGAGCATTGAAGGAAGGCTGTCAATCAGCACACGCCTCCAAAGGGCTTCCTGCACACGTGTACAACACCACCTCTGGAGTATTTTCAATACTCATTTCTCCTAGTGGATCCTGAGATGCCCACACCCCATTTTGTTCTTGTTCCAAGTCTTAAATGCTAGCCCAATTTCAGGCATACAGAAAAAAATGACTATCTGTCAAACATGTGCTGAAGGAGACTAAAAAGTTTAGCTTAAATCACAGCAAGACCATTAGCAGTTATCTGAACATTTGATTTAATCGTAGACAGTGTGGAGGAGCTAGACATAACTAGCAAAAAATAGACAACTTCAATGACACAATTTTTTTTCATATTTTAAATTTGACTTAGATTGACAGAGAATAAGGTTGGGGCCAGATGGATGTGGGAGTTGGGGGAAGAGATAGAGAGCTCTCTGGAAGCCACCAATAAAAAAGAATGACTGCTGTCTTGCACATAATCCTGTTTAATTCTTGAACTAATGTACATATGATCATGATGTATCATACATGGGACTTAGACCTGACTCTTTTGTATGTAGTTTCAATGTACTGCTTGTATATTCCATCTAGGCCGTTGCCTGTGCTCTCAAGGCCAGTGCAACCAGTAGAAGTGGGGTATGCTCACCCCAGTCCTTTGCTTTTACTGATGCATTGTGTTTATTTCCAAACCATTTTCTCTCCTATGAATTTTACTCTTCTTGCCTCTTCTTTTACCCAAAATTTCTACCTTTTGACTTTCAAAGCAAGAGCCAACAATTCAAACAAGTCTTTCCAAAGGAATGAAATCTATTTGCTTGAATTCAGTAGCATTTATTCAATCCATTATTTATCAACTGTAAAGCAAGTCTTAGAAAGGATGGAAGGAGAGGGGGAGGAAGAGAGGAAAGGAAAGAAAGTAAGAGAAAAAGGGACAGGAAGAGAGGGAGATAAAAGGGATGAAGGGAGGGAGAGAAAGAGGGAGAGAGGAAATAAAGCAAAAGAAAATGACACAGAGAGAAAGACAAAGGGAGAGAGACAGAGAGACAGACACAGAGAGAGAGAGAGAGAGAGAGAGAGAGAGAGAGAGAGAGAGAGACTCTTTGTGCTTATATAATGTTGGGCCTGACCAGATAGATCAGTGTGTAAGTGTCTTGGTGTCTGTCCTAGCAGATGGAAACTTGACCCTAGCATCTGGAATCACTTCTGCTCCCCCAGTCCTGGCACTCCAAAAAGAAAACCAGAGGCCTCCTCTGCAGCAACATTCCATTCGGTTGCCATTAGTAAGCTACCTTAAACTGGCTCATGTATTATCACGAATCCCACCTACAGAAAGAACCACAGCGTCCTGAGAGGACTGCAGAGCTGTGAAACAGACGACTGGCCAGAGCCTCTTGCAGAAGCTGGCAACCTTCCCATACCTTCCCGCAAGGCGTGGCCTTGGGCATCTCCTTCTGTTTGCAGACCCTGCTCCACAGGTTTCTAAATTGAAGGATTTCACATAAGTAGCCCAGGTCCATCCTTCCAGCTCTGTCAGGCCAGGAGACCTAAGGTCATGAATAGAGTGTGACCACACTCCTTGGACCAGCACTGTAGATATTTCCTTTCCGATGTCTGTCATAGTCAGGCACAGGTGTCAACTTGACAGTTGAGGGTTTGAGCTCCAGGCACATTTGTAGAGAATTGGTGGTTGAGTTAGGCCCAGAGCAGACCTGCAGGAGATTGTCTAGCTGATGGGGAAGGCCCAGCCTATGGTGGGTGGGACTAGGCCCTGGAATAAATCACAGAGAGCTGGTTGAGAGAGTTGGCATCCTTCTGTACACTTGGCCAGACATGGTGGTCTGGCAAGTAAGGATTGTCCCTCTCTCAGCCATTATATAGAGATGATGGCCAGTTCCCCTGGCCTTGGTATCAGTGCATGCTCTCCTGTCAAGCTGGACTATGAATTGTAACCAATAATCATAATAGAAAATAAACCCTTTGTTCCCATAAGCTGTTTGACAGTCATTTATCAGCAGCCATGCAGGCAAACTGCAACAATGCCCTTGTTTTCTGTAACCGATTGAAAGAACAAGGCTGTCCTCTCCTTCTCTTCCCTCACATGAACCAAAACCAGTGGGGCTCCTTGCTGCCAGGGACAGCATAAATAATTACAACAAAGTACCTTGGGGTTGAGGATTTAGCTCAGTGGTACAGCGCTTGCCTAACAAGCGTGAGGCCCTGGGTTCGGTCCCCAGCACCCCCCCCCCAAAAAAAAGAAAAAAAAAGATAAAGTACCTTAATATAAAGATGCACAGATAGCATTCAAGCCACCAAATGAGAAAGTATCCATGCGTCCATATGGCACCTAGAAATCATGTTGCATTAGTGACCAGCTTTTAGTTAGCAAAATGTAAATCAGTTTACCAAGTGTCACATCCATGCTAGAAGCAAAGCAGTTCTAATGCCCCCTTCAGTGGCATCTTCTTTGTATGTGTGTGTGGGAGGGGGTCTGTGTCCAGTGTCAGGCTACTAGCATCACACCCCAAATCTTACATGCAGGTAGGCTTTGTTGCCAACTGCTGCAGACACCTCCTGATAATCCTCCCGGCGCCTGGCTGAGCAATGTAACTAGCTGCCTCTTCCTATGTTTCCTCACTCCTCTCAGCATAATGTGGGAATTTGATTTACTAAAAGGTTTGCTTCACTCACTTGGTATTAGACTTAGGGATCACACGTGAGATCATTATTCAGCCCGCAATGCTGCTGTGTCTAAGCCAGCAGCTTGTTTCTGCAAGAATCTGCGGTAAGGAGAAGAAAGCCACCTCAGCCCGGCTAGAGTTTTGCGCTGATACGAGAAGCCCATTGAGCTTTTTATTAGCACTACCTTGCAAACAAAAGGAGATTCTCCAGCTTCCCGCTCAGTTTTGGGATCCAGTGAATGAAGCATATAACCAAACTGTTAGGTCCCCGAAACTCCATTGGTGATTTATACCACGGCTGTAGTGATTGTCATCTGTGGCCTCAGTACCCACTGGATCTTAATTGTGTCCGTTGAATACATTAGCATCTATAGTTCAAGACCGCCTGGTGCACCGTCTTTGGGAACTGAAATGTCAATGCCACCCGCTTGATATGCGTCCTCTGTTTTTTAATGACTGTTTTTAAAGCCTCCTTAGGAGGAATAATCTTGCAAAATTCTCCTTCAACAAACTGGCTTGGTGTTGGGAATTGCCCCAGTCATGATGGGCTGAGTCTTCTCAAATCCATTACGTAATCATCTCATAGACTTGCCTTAAGTAATTCTTCACAGATCTGCCCTCAGTCGTCTTCTTGATACCCGTATCTCAGTGATCCCACAACTTGTTTTCCAAAAACCATTTCTCTCATAACCACCCTTCAGGTGAATCAGACGAGGCTTCCTTGGAAAGGTCTGTAAAGTCCAGTATGCAAACGGCAGGGCGGGCTGTGTACTTTCCATGTCTGAGAGCGCAAGGAGGCAAAGAACCAACAGCACAGGGGGAGGGTGCACTCGGGGTCAAGATGAAAGCACTGGGGGGACTTAGGAGAGGCCTGATGGTTTCTGGTGCAGCCTTCACAGCCACACATGTGGGGCTTACCCCTTTGTTTTCCCTTTATAACCAAGGCGGCTGCAAGCAAGCCCCTTAATCTTGCTTCTCATACTTCTTCCAACTAGCTTCCAATATGGGTACAACTTTTAGCACAGTGCGTGATTCACAAGGAGCATCCACAAATAACCAAATATTCTTTTGTCGTCCTATAGCATATGCTGCAACAGAAACTTTCAACACAGGAGATCTAGAGTCAGCTACAAGAAAAATGATCACATTTTTCTAGCCAGTAGCTGCTGCCATAAAGAGTAAGTCTCACACCCGAGCTACCACCATTACTAAAGAAGCAAGCAGATCTTAGCAATACAGCAGGCTTGATTTCACTAAATATTTATACCCCTATCTCGATGTGACACACACAGCACAAAAGAAAGCCACCCTGACCCCAAAGACGCAGGAGCAAGAAAGGTTGAAACTTCTGGGTTCAGGCTCTTGCCCCAATACCTCTGGTTACCTGACTCTAAAACAGTGCTCTCTTTCAAAGAACATGTCACTTTGACCTCATTCAGTAACCAGAGTCCCTGGGGATCTGCTCTATAAACTTTTTTTAGAAATGCAAAGAGATGGGAGCACGGAGTTGTCTTGCAAGAGGCAAATGTCCCTGCCTTTTGAAGAAGTCAAACTCCTGTGATATAGGACCTCAGTGTAGTGGCAAGGACCAGGGTCTGACCTGCAGCTTCCTTTGCTTTGCAAAATCCAATCAGTTCCTCCCGCTGCTGCCTTTGGTTGAAACCTCATTTTGATATATGTGATGGTAAATCTCACATTGTCAATTTGACATTCTCTAAAAATCCCCTGTGAGAAGGGCCTCTGGGTATATCTGTGAGCATTATCATGGTTATATTAATTAATATGGGAAGACCCACCTCATTTGTGAGAGATGCCTTTCCTTACGCTGTGTAAAGCGGAGAGAACTAAGCATAGCAAGCATGCATGTATAAATTCATTACTTTCTGTTCTAGACTGTCAATGTGATATGACTGACAGCTTGAGATCACAGATCTGTGACTTCTCACACAGAGATGTACTATACAGCTTGAAATTGTGAGCAAAATAAACTATTTGCCCATTATGTTGCTTTTGGAAAGGTATTTTTATCACAGCAATAGAAAAAAGAAACTTAGCACCATTACCTCCAGTTCAGGTAACCCAAGGCCTTGAAAGGGACACTCGAATGAGGACACTCAAGACACCATTAAAAGTAAAACTGTTTCTATGCATTGGGATTCAGGAGCAAACACACTGGTTTAGAAGTCAGACTACTACCTTCCTGACTCACGGCTGTTTCTACTACACACTCGCTGGATGAGTTCTTTTGACACCTCCTTTCAACTCTCTGAGATAAATGAGTCATCTTTTAGGGGCGATGAAGATAAATAGCACAGATGATTTCCAGCTCCATGGTTCTCTGATCAAGTGAAGCCACAGTGACCTCCACCAAGCAGAAAGCAATGAGACGTATTAGCAGAGATTCTGCAGTTTCCAAAACTGTGTTTAAAGCTATTTCTCATTCAGAGATCACGGGCCGGCAACTTAACTCTGTCACAAATATGTGATATTTGACAATTGAAAACAATTACTGGTAAGGCTATACAATTACCCAAAGAAAAGAAAAAGGGAGACGCGCTATGCATCCATCCACTTTAAGAGTATTCACTTTTGCTAGGAGCCATGTATCAAAATTATTTTCACATTGGCCTCTGTCATAAAATAATAACTCAATTACAGGAATAAATCATAAGAAAATTTTTATGATTAGTTGAGCACTGAAACCCCAAGCTTCTGAAATCTTGAAGTTTTCAGCCATTTCTGAACTTCCACTAATGAAGAAATACATTCACCCTTCTCTAGGGCTCTCACGTTACTCTCCATCTACTGGTGGATTGATGTTACATAAACAGTCATATGCGTGCCACATGTCAAAGAGAATTATAGCCTGGATAACATGGAGTGGTGTCAGCTTTACTAAGACTAGGCTGTGACTTTGGATAACTAAGTATCTGCAGAAAAAGATGCGAGAGAATAGAAACCTTTCGGTGCAGGCATGGGGGGGGATCAAGCATCGTCATTCTCCTCTTTGAATCATCGTTCAGTGGATTTTTGCACATTACCATCCGCTATATACCGTGCATTATCTTAAAATGGGTCATTTGAATCTTTACTGTCATACATCATCAAGACATAAGCTTAGACCAAGGCAATCTAGAGCCGCCAGGCTGTGTGACAATGGGTGATTATGAAACAGATTCAGATTTTAAATTTTATTCTTTGTTCTCAGCACTTTGCTGGGAAAAGAAGGAATCTTGGTTTGCAAGGAAAGAATATACAGTTGCTGGATGATGGATGGAATGCTGCCATCTCTTGGTAATCTAGTACAGAAGAAAAAAGTTTCAGGAAAAGTGATTTTGCATTTTTATTGGCCAAAGGCAATGCAGTTAGAAAGCATAATTCTGCTCTTCTGATGTCAGAACAATCTATAATCACTGTTATTATTTTCAGCATTTAATGCTTACAGTGCATATTGAAACACTTCCCTGACAATAACACCATATTAAAAAGAATCCATCATGCGAGTTCCTGGCTTAGCGATCATGAAAAAATATCTAACATGGATTGGCCCTGAATCTCCTCCTTGGAACCTGTGCTGAGCACTTCATAGTAAGTTCACAGGTCTGCATGACAGGTCACCATGGGAATCTCCTCAATGTTCTCCCATCCAAGATATACACGAGGCAGAGAGGCATGCTTCTTAGACTGGCATTTGTGGGATGAATGAAAACATGAAGTTCAGAAGCTTGATGCTTCTGCAGCTTTAGCTGGGGAGTCACATCTCCCAAGTTTTCTCACCTGCAAAGTGAAGGTAATAATCGCCATTTCATCTAAGTCATACTCCAACTGTGAAGATCAAGTAAGACTGCAGATGTCAAAGCATGCATTTTGAAAGAGGAAAAACATTGCACATTGGTCAAGGAGTATCAAGGAGGAAATAGCATTATTCTTTCTCCAGAAAAGCTTTATTGATGCATCTTTAAAAAGTGCACTTGGCTTTGTTCATAGGTCGGGCCTATTTTATTCAGAATTCAATATCTGATAAACCAGTGAAACAATATAAACAAGTCAGTAGGATCAGGTAGGAAGCATTATCATTCCTGAGTTACCGTGGATGAAAGCACTATCAATATGAAATATCAATGAATAGTCCAACAATGTAATTTTGGTCAGTTAACCTAGCACATTCAGAGCAGCTCAAGAAGTTAGAAGCACCATTCTGCCAATATGCATCCACAGCAGTTTTTCAGCTTACATAGAGCTACTTTTATCTTCTGTTTGACCCCATGATTGGCATCCTATTTGATTTATGGCTATGTGCTTTTACAGCGCTTAGCTCAGTGTCTGAGAGGGAGGCATTTGTTCTACAAAAATTTATCTCATGGGTAAATTGAAGTGGATTAGCAACCATTCACCATATTCTTGTTCCAAAGAGTAAAAAGGAATGAGTGAAAATATAATGTAACGTGTAATCAACACACATAGAAAAACTTTCTTAAAAGACAATTTGGAAGAAAGGAGATTTTTTTCAAACTTGTTAATGAATTTTGAATTTTATAAAATTCTGTGTCACCAGTGGTTGCCTGAAGTCTGAAAATAGTTTGATTGGAAATAGTTAAGTCATGGTTCTTTAAGAACATGAAGAGTGTTGAAGAAACAAGAAACCTTGCATTCTGTATAAGCCATAACAGTGGAAACAGCTGCTTACATGTCCAATCAGAACTTGATTTTCACCAGGAAAAATGTAGTGATAATAGGTTTAATGCACACATTGCAATTAATATTGTCATGCATTAGATGTTTCATATGAAGCTATGCGTTCAGATGATCTTGCAAAGCTGCCAAGAGGAAGACACTGACTATTCTGGGAGAGGTTGAGGGGAAAGAAAAGATGTGGGTGTCAAGAGTAGAAACTATGAAAGGAATTGAAGAGGAGTATAGATGATTAGCAGCACATTAATGAAAGAGATCATACCAATCCAGAGTTTGGGGGGAAAATGTCCTTGTGAAAGACATTGTCCTACGTGCAAGTGCCAACATTCAAATGGTAAGAATCAACTCCTGGAAAAGAGTCCCAAGCATATTCTCAATCATAAGCAAAATACCAGCAACCAGAAAATCCTGATGTTGCAACAGGCCATCTAAGATCCAGGTGAACATCTTGCCAGCAGATGTGCTTGAATACGAGTCCAGAGAGGAGCATTGTGCACTAATGGTAGGAAACTGGCCAATGATTCTTTCATGAAGTCCAAGTATTCCTTAAGTGCAATGATAAATTGTCACCATGACAAAATGAATATAGCCTTTTTCCATCACACACATACTTACAAATATCACATGGGATATTTGCTGTTAAAAGACATTATAGTTTGAGCAGGAATTGGAGTAAGTTTAGCCCCCTGTAGAAAAGGAACAAAGCAAATTTACTGATACCCAGTTACATGTCAGAGTGACTATCAGGTCAGGACTTCTTTTCCAGCTTTATTAAGTCAAATTTAACTTGGTGCCATCTGCAATCTTTAGGTAGGTAGGTCGCCTTATGTATAATCACTAAATGCAGTCCTTCATCAAGGTGAGTTTGCTTTATATTTAGATAAAATGATTATAAGTGTTTGCTTTTGAGATTGTAACATCCTCTGTACCCGCTCTCCTGCCTAGTACATAATTAACCTGCCAACCCACCCTGCAGTAATAAGTGTGATAGACAGGAAATATATTAGGAAGGAACTTTTGTGTGATGTGCTTGCAAGCCCTCCTTTATCCTTCAACTATCTCTCCTTTTAATTAGCACTTGGGTAACAGCATACCATAATGAATTACCATATTACTGTTATCAATAAAAATTATTTTGGGTCTAAAGTAGTCATTAAGATGAAATGTGTAAGAACGCTTTTGAGTAGTTTATGGGGAGATAGCAGTTGGGAATCAGGACCTCTTTAAAATATTAATCTTAAAGAACTCACAGAGCTCTTACATTGGAAAACTCATATTTACTGAACATACATAAGAGAGGTATGGGAAATAAAATAAATAGATACATGCAGAAAGAATAAAGCCCTACGTGTGGGAGGAGACTTTTTTAAAGATGGACTACTTAGGGAGTGTATTTCACTCTCCTTTGCTCCTGGAGACCTGAATAAAATGACAAGTAGGGGGGCTAATTGCATCAGCTCGAAAGGAATGGAAGAGAAGGTGATAATACCTAAACGTTTCAGGGGAGAAGCAGATGAATGAATGAATCTTGTGGACTTGAACTGTCAGACAGTATCAGAGAACAGAGCATGAGCCCAGGGGAGAGGCGCCTAGAACAACCTGCCAGGTCATGATTCCAACTGATTGGGTATCCAGGGAAGCTGAGACTGGAAAGAAGAGCACGAGGCAGAAGCTGGTTTCAGAATCTACAAGGGAGCTTCTCTTCTCCTTGTGGGTCAGCTGGGTGAGCTCTCTCTCTCTCACATTCCCCTAGTTGCTCACAACTGGAGGTATATCCTGGGGTAGGGAAGAAGGCTGGACCCAACTGAGAACAAAGAGATACGATCCTTCTTTCTCACCAACCTCCAAGGTGGTAGGACTTACACCCTCCAGGCTGAGACTCTTTAGACAAAGAGGAATGGCATACTCTTCATTATAATAATCCTAACCAGTTCCATGTATAATGAAATCTACCAGTTCACACAGAGCATTTAATCAGATTTCTTCATATCAGTTCCTTAAGTGAGAAGGCAGAAAAAATAGCTAAGGAATGTACCATGCAAATGGCAAAGAACAAATCATGAAACTTAAATAATTTAAACAATATTTTATCTTAATTTATTTAAAAACTTATAAAGTAGCACACTTTACACTACATTATAATATTTAAAATATATAAATTAAATATAACATTGTAATATTTGATTTAAAACATGGAAATATGACAATAAAAGCAGTATTTGGGAAGGATGGAAATGATGCCATATTGAAGGAAAGTTTCTATATGTTATTAGTACTAAATTAGTATAAAATGAGGAAGAATCTCTAATCACATTTTCAGTGAAATAAGAGAAACTGTGGGATTCCTGAAAGAGGAATAAGCTGTCCTAAAAAGAATGGTCATCAGACAAGAAATAACCATAGGAAAGCAAAAATATTAAAAATTCCACAAGTGGTAGGAACCAACTTGTTTTCAACAATTGTATCTTTTTCCAGAAGAAAGGGAGAGAATAGGGAGCAGAGAATAGAAGTGATTTTTTTAAAAAAGGGTCACTAATATTTTGGAGTTTTCATATGTAAATGATAAAAATAAAAATGTACCAAATAACTCAGACTACATCATCAATATTGACTACATGACTTCCCAAATGAACAATGTCCTCAAGTTCTTTAAAAAATGGAGTAAGATATAAAGTCCAGCATCATAATATTTTAGAACACTAGATGAAAAAGAGAAACAGACATTGCAGAAATTAAAGAAACAATGAGTAAGTTACTTCAAAAATGAAGACTGACAAAACTTACAAACTGAATTTATCTGAATTTATAATACCAAGGAACAATATCAAAATAAAGTGAAGAAAAATAATCGTCAATTCAGAATTCCTTATCTAGCCATAACCTCACTTAGGTGGGTGGTGTCAATGAATGTGACTTAATCATGTAGTATTAAAAAAAGTTGTGGGTCCCAATAAAAATTTTGTACTGAAATAGGGGAACAAACTGGAAAACACAAAGACATGGAATCCAGAAATATGATACATGCCAAAAATACCAAATGGATAACAGAAGGAAAAATACACAAAAATCTACACAGTCCTAGAAACAAACCCTTCAGGTCAGAGAACATCAAAAGTATGGATCTGGTCAAGTGCATGATGGTGATGTGTTTTTACATGAAAAACACAGAGACAGAAATTTGGGGATGATAAATAGTACTTGTTGGGACAAAATGAATAGCAAGAGAAAAGACCTATTCTTCACTATAAGACAACCAAGAAATTGTGAAAGAATAATTAGTCCTGATATCACATATTAAAATTCCAATCTTACCAAGATGGCACAGTTAATGGTTAAGCTATGATGGGTGATAATGTATAGCTAGAAGTGAAATTTTTTCCTACAGTATTAAAACAACAGCCAGTACTTTACATTCAAAAACTGAAAGCAACACTGTAACTGTCCTATTGAGAAACATGAAGGCAGGAATCACTGAAGGCAAAACTACTTGAAAGTTGTCATTTTTGGCGGCAGCAGCAGCAGCAATTGAAGAGTTATGGAAAGGCAGTTGTACTTCCCATAATCAACCTTGCAGAATGGTTTGCAACTTCATGAGATATATGAAAATGGAAAGGTTTTACATGTCTGTGAAGCCCAGAATCACAGCTACACATTATCCTTTTTAGAAGCCAGAAGCTGGCCTTGGGGAAAGAAGGACCTTGATAGAAGATACCAAGGAAGATCTACTGAGCTATTTTAAGGAAATCCTCCTGGGAAGACCAAAAGTAGCCGCAGAAAGTAGCCGAATTAAAAAAGGCATTCTTAAATCCTGCTCTTTTTTCCTTTAAAAGAATGAGAGAAATACATGGGAATACTGTCTGTGCTCTCTCAGGATAACAAGCAAGTGTAGTAATAGACCTCAAGTGAACAAGTGAAAGTATGTCTGAGAAGTCTGTTTTCTGCACACATCGTTCTCAGGATTTAGGTATTTCTGCATATTTAAGAGTCTCCTTTAGGGGCTGGAGAGATGGATCAGGGGTTAAGCCTCTGTCTAACAAGCAGAAATTCCTGAGCTTGAATCCCAAATCCCAGGTAAAATCACCCGGTGTGACTGGTGGAAGTCTGTACTTCAGCCCTGGAAGGCAGAGCCTGGGAAACCCCAGAGCAAAGCAAATATAGAGAAATCCAGGACAATTCCTGAAGTCATCCTTCGGCTTCCATAGGCATTTATACACACACACACACACACACACACACACACACACACACACATACACACACACACGAATGCACATGCACACATGTACGCACGCACACAAACACACACACACAACACGCACCTATTCAAAAACTAAAAAGAGTTCCTTTCTAGGCAATGCGAGGTCATTTGGGCAAGATATTCAGTTCCAAACAGGAGGCATTTCAGATCTAGTAACTAAGGAGAGATCAATTCAAATTTACCAATTCTGTTTTAGCAATCAAAAAAAACTACCATTTTTACTTCACATGTGTGATTTCTATTTTTATTTCTTGATTGATTTCAAACTCATGAGAAAAGAAAGACAGGACTGGTAATGTTCCCCCTTTGATATTCAGACATTATTCAAACACTATTGCCTCGCATTGCCTCGCCATCTCCTCCAAATTGGGTGAAGGAGTAAAAAGCATGATACTCAGGAAACAAATGAAACTTACAAAGCTGGGCAAGTAAACAAAACTTACCAGGCTGAGGAGCTTCTGGGAAATTACAAGATGATGATGTTAGACGCAGTCTCATTTGTTGACGAGAGGGGACTCTCCCAACCAAGCAGTTTGGCAGGCCTGTAGACGCGGCTCTACAAGAGCAGCTTTAGTTAGCTGTCTTTCATCTTTGGGTGGCCTTTGTGTGTGTGTGTGTGATGTATCTGCCTTTTATCCCCCCATCCTCCTGTAAATAACCCTCATTCATACTCTGTAAAGAACCGCAATAGTACCCTCGTTCAATAAGAAGATAAGAGTAAAATCACTTGTATGGTCTGTTATCAGTCTCTGATGTTGCATAACTGTTCTACATACCTTGCTGGGTTCTCGGGGCATTGTGACATTCTTTGGTCCTGAAGAGCTTGGCAGATGTTGTACAGTGGTGTCCGATGCTTCTCTCAGAATAGGAGAACTAAGTTCCTAGTTCCTAGCTTCTGGGAATCCTGCTAGCAAACTGATTTTTCATGAGTTTATTCTCCTAAGACACATCCCTTGTCAAGGGAAATTCTGTCCACTGAGTGCTTAAAAGAGATTCAATAAAATGCATCATGTTAATGTTAACGTGGACAATATGGAAGGGAACATCATAAGTGAGGAGCAACATTCTGGGTTGATTCTATATCACAGTGTAATTTCTCTCAAGATGAATCCTGTGTGTGTCCCCATCCAACCCAATTCTATAGTTCTGTTACCTGCAACAAGAGGTGTTTCCAGCAGTATACAATAATATACTTCACAAACAGTTCACTCCATTTCAGAATTTACTTCTCAGAGAAAGCAACAATAGTGAGCAACATGTGATTAATATAGCTCAGTCCTCCTAGTCCAAGGTGGGAGATTATCTGGGCCCACGTACCAGCATAAACCCAGACTTTCATGCAGGAAACAAAAGCGGGAGTAGTAGGAATTGATCAGGCATTGGGTCAGAGGGAGTCTAGGATGTCATCCATCATCTAAATCAACTTCACTGTAGCATACATGAGTATTTATAGGAAAACAATTAAGGAGCAAGGCCAAATTCAGGAAAACATCAAAGAAGAGCAGGACCAAATTCTTCACAGGATTATGTAAAATGTATACATTTCAGTTAACAAAGAAAAGGCAGGAGACATCTACTTGCTGCAGAACCAGACATAATGTGTCCAGCTAGAGTAAAACAGGCATGGCACCTTGTTGCTAGAAGGGAATGGACAATGTATGCCTCGAAACAATTACTTTGTCCCATGCATTAGCATATCTCAAATGTGTAGGAAGTAACTGTCGGGAGAGGTAACAGCACAGCCACTCCTGAGAAAAAAAGTGATCCAAGATCAGACAGGAGGTAAACACAACTTCCAAGGGAAGGAGTTAGACCTGCCATTGTCTTGCAGACAAAAGGCAACGTCAACTTCCAAGGGTAGAAGCCCCTAATGACAGCCTGTTTCAGATGCTAATGTATCTTTCTCCAGAGAGCAGGCTTGGGCCTGACAACCCCCACAGGAGGTAGTAGTTAATACTCAGTGTTCACCATGTGTTGCTTATTAGGTTAGATATTCTGCATGCATCAGTTTGTGTGTGTGTGTGTGTGTGTGTGTGTGTGTGTGCACATGCATGCGTGCGTGCGTGTGTGTGTATGTGTGTGTGTGTGTGTGTGTGTGTGTGTGTGTGTGTGCAAAATACTATAGGCTAGGAAAGAAACTAGACTTCTCAAAGATCACCTTGCTATGGCTACATGGCTTACCAGCTGCTGGGTTAATACTTCAATCAGGTCAACCTCTCTAAAACATAGATTCTCTGATCTCCTTACTAGAACTTTCAAAAGTGACAATTTCTTCATCACTGGCCCTTTAAGGCTGTGAGAAATTTGACATGAAAGAGCTTTCTTCAGGTAAAGTATTCCCTTGCTATAGAAGCATGATCCCAAAATCAGCATTTGCCTTCTTTTTTGAACCAAGGACGTGCATCTTTCAGCCTTCTTTGCTCAACCTGGGAGAGACTGGTAACTCTGTGTTGTTGTCAGAAAAAAGTAGACATGAATAAGGTCCAGTTTTCCAGATTTTTAAATTTATATTATTAAATGAGTTATTTTTTTATTCTGATGTGTGTGATTAGGTATTCTTTTTTACAGCATTTTTTGCCTAGTTATACAACCTCAATAAGTACTCCAATTCTTCTCTCTCCTCCTCCTTTCCACCATGTTGTTCCCCATTCCATTCTCCCCTCTTCCTACTTTCTTCCCCTCACCCTTGCTCCTTCCTTCATCTTCTCTTAATGCTTCCTGCTTTCTCCCTGCTATCCTCCAGAGCATCTGTTTATGTAGGTGTCGAACTTCCCTCTGAGTCGTCTACACTAGTGAGGGTTGAGGACTCAGTGGTATAGCTTGGGGTTCTTTTTTTGGCTGCCCATTAGTATGGGAACTCTATTGTGATTGTTTAATCCTTCGCCTCTAAGGATTCTACTGAAGCCCTGAAGCCCTGTGATCTGTGCTAGACTTTGTTGACATGTCAGCCATTGTGCGGGTCTGGCAAGGTCCAATCACATTGTGGCTATATCCTGGCTGTTGCAGCCCTGATTCGTGTGGACTATCTTGCACACCGTTGGTTAAATTTGAGTTATTTATGAGGCCTTCTCCTGAGTGATTTCCTTCTTCCCATGCAAGCCCCCAGAGAGCTCTCCATGGTGCTGACTTTGGTCTAAACAGAATAATATCAACCACAGGTTAACAGAATTTAAAGCAAATCTAGAGACAAGGGGATAAGCTACAGAAAGATGGGAGGGAGGATAAATATAATTAAGACATAAGATACAATCAGAAAGAAATATTCTACACTTTAAGTTTATCAAGTAGAGGGAAGGGGTGGGGAGGGTAATAAGAACATAAAAGGATTACCACAGGGTGGTAAGAATGTAAGCATCTGAAGAGACAAGAGACACTGCTGGATGGTAACTCCTGTACAGGACCAGACTTCTACAACCACAAACTCATTGCATCTAGGACTATTTCAACAAGACCACAAAATCTGACCTATTTACTTTACCTCATGAGAATGGGAAGACCTCAAGAAGCCATGCACTCTCTCTCAGGACCTAGGGAAGAGAGAGAAGAGAAGCAACTCTTCCAAAGATAAACACAGGTGCATTGTGTCACTGAAGCACATGCCCAGAACACATACTATTAGCACATATTAATGACATGTACAATTAACAGGAACCCAGATATAACCAAAGATACACAAAAAGACATGAGGGAGGACAGAGATAGGTGAGGAAGGAGAAGGCTGGAAAGAGGGAAAAATGAGGGTTGAGATGGGGAAATAAGGGATAAAAATTATACAAATACATATGTAAGGCCATCAAAGGATTAAATAAGTAAATAATAAGTTTCTCCAATATGCAAATAATTTGGTATTTCAGTAACTTAAGAGACACAGGATATTAGATTCTCCACTTGGGTGTTGGTTGTGGTGGTGTCCTTGGCTGGCATTTATGGATCGTACTCAAAACTATGCCTCGAATCCTTCCCCCTCAGTTATGCCAATGGTATCTTCAAATACAGCACAGAATGTTAACATGAATCCATCAGACCACCACCAGTATCTTAATTTCTCTTTCTAAGCACACATCTTAAATGTACTTGGCCTCTTTTCAGTTCTTTCCTTTTCCAAAACAATATTGAAAAAAAATGTGGAAGATGTACCAATGCTACACTAATTGATTTACTACTTTATTTTTCATCTTGCTTCTTCCTCTCCTTATTTTATATTGCACTAGGTTGAAATGATAGCATAGCAAAGCTTCTACCCAAATGTTTAAATCTTACTGTATTTGTGACTCTAGCACTATGTAAGCACCATGTACAAGTTCCCTTGTACGACTATAGTGTGAGCCACATTTTTAATGTTAGATTTTATAGTGGCCATATTGAAGTCCATAAAATCCATGGATGACATTAATTTTAATATTTTACTTCATAGCCTGGATATCAACATCCAATCAGTGTAAGAGTTATGTGACATTTTATAACATTTATTCATACTAAATCTTTACAATTTGGTGTGCATTGTATACATATAGCTAATTCCACTCAAATGAGTCATATGCCTAATGCTGAATGGTGCATGTGATGAATGTCCAATATAGTGGGAAATACAACCTGAACTTGAAACATAATGAAACCATTCCTCTTCCAGAGTGGCCAATTGCTTGAGAACCACTACCAATGAAGCACTAGGACTATACAGTTTTCTGTAGCTCAGGTGATCCTTTCTGATCCATCTTGCCCTCCCTCCAAAGTAAAATCCATCCTTACTCCTACATGGCCTTAATCTTTTATACTGGGAAGTTATTTTTTCCTAACACAGGTCCTCAATCTGTAGCCTAAAATAATCTATTTTCAAGGAAGTCACATGCTCTTCAAAAATAAGATAATAAATCAACTGTGTCTGTGCTAGGGTGAAATACACAGTCAAGGCTAAGTATGCCACATCCTATTTCAATCTTGAGTTTAGCCCTTAGAAGTTCTCTCACTCTCAGTAGTCAAATCCTGTTTACTAGCAAGATAGCAACTTAAGTGATCTTTCTTCCTTTAGAACCTGCTGAGAATGTTCATCCTCCTATGTCACTTCTCAAACAACTACCAAAACCTAAAAGGAGAATGCACATGGCCTCAAAGCTTTTACATTTCAGACAGGGAGAAATGGGAAGGTGTCTCTCTTCAATCATCAGTCTGTTTGCAAAAAAATCAACAAATCCCACAAATAAATAATGTTGACAGGCTTTTTATGAGCCATCTAACATGGTGATAATTTTATATGGGTGCATGCTAATCTGAGTATGTTTGTCCAAATGTCCTTGCATTTTTATATGCTCTTCTCCACAGAGTTCAAAAAAGAGTTGAATTTATTCCTCTTGTGTGTGGCATTGTGGCAATAGTGTTTTCCTTACTGGTTGACATAACATACAGAAGCAAATATGTACATATATATGGCTCGTTATCTTGTATTTCTATGAAAATGTCAGTTAAATACAAATAGTTTTCCCATAAAATGGAAGATAATTTGGTTTGTTCTGTTATATGACATGTGGTGCAAAATATGTGCAGTATGGAAAACTATCCCATTTCACAAATGAGGAAATTGAGTCTGGGGAGTGGGTGAAGCAAATTAGACACAGAACTGCTAGGTGATGTTACCTTCAATTCTAACTATTGGTCTGAAGTGATTTCTGCATTGTGTATATGCAGAACCCCTCACTGCTCCACTATTCCCAATGTTTTGTACAAAAACATTTACGTTTACTAACCACATTCAATGTACTTGGTTCTGAATGCTCTCAGCAGAGAGAAAAGAAATAGGATGTGTTGGAGTTCTTTGTCTTCCTACATCTCTGTACCTAATTTTAACTGCTATATGTGGAAGAGGTATGTAGAAATTATGGCCAGTGGGCTTGTCTGTGTGACTTATTCAGTGTGAAAGGCAGGGGGGTAACACTCAGTGATCAAATTCTCAACACAGAGGTTAATCACATTTCTCATGGTGTGAGTTGCCCTAAGGTATATATGTATCACAGAAAAGATATTGAAATAAATATTCCCCATGCTACCAGTTCTCCAAAGTACTATAAATATCATTCAGCTGATATGTATGTGTATGGTGCACTATATGTATCTGTATGAAGATATAATACACACACACACACACACAGGTATGAATGCTTTTGAATGGATTTGCATTATGTTAATCAGTTGCTATTGTAATACCACAGGTTGGATAAATTAGAAATAATAGACAGGTCTTAGTTCCACAGGCTGGAATTTCAAGAGTATGATTATGGTTTCTGGTGAGGCCCTTAGTGCTATGTCAGACATGGCAATAGGCAATAGAACAAGCACGCACAGGATGAGTAGAGGACAGGGCTAAAAAGCCCATAAAGTCATGTTTATAACTCACATGCTTCCATAATGATGATATTAATCAATTCATGAGGGAGGAGTCCTCCTGACCTAATTGCATCTTGAACGTCTCACCTCTTAATGCTTTTACTATGATAATTAAGTTTCAATGTGATTTTTGGAGGCAACATTCAAGCATATTATGCATATATTACTTTGAAAACAAATATGATATAAGCATTCTACTGTAGTTTGTGTCCTCCAGAAGCAATAAGACCTTTGCTTATCCAGACATTCATTTTCTGACCACATATTTCTCTTACAACCAATAGCACATTTGGAGACCAACAGAAAGGGCTATAGCTATTCCCGAGAATAGCTATGGAAAACTTGATATTAAAGCCAAGGAAAAGAAACCAAGCCAGTGTGTAACCAAAGCTACAATTTGGAATTTATTTCAATCATGCATGCTTTATCCACCTCGAGAATCAACTGTCATTAATCAGAGATATCACATCATTAAAGAAAGGTGAAAACTGCTCTTTAGATTTAAGAGGAAGCACATATTTAATTAATCAAAGGTATTAATTAAGTTCTCATAAGCTTTTATTCAATGACTGACAGTAGGAGTGATTGGGAATGTGGTTTTCATATGTATGCTGTTAAACATAGTGCTGGAAATAAGAAAGTGAGTCATGAGATAGTTACTTCTAGTTCTGTAGAATATAGTATCTACAATATACTGCATGACCAAATGTGTTGTACAGCAAGCATGGCAGGGAGAATAGGAAGCAGGCCACAGCTCTGAGATCCTCCAGTCTGTGGCCCAGAACATCAGTGAGGACTCTGGGAAGCCCCTCCTCCTCTTGTTCTCCTAGACAAGCCTCAGTCCTTGTAAGTGTAAGTAGATCCTCTAACTCTGAGCTATCTCCATAGCTCCTATGTCCCCAAAGTCTGTAGCTTTCTCATAAAATTTATAAGACATTTACCCTGCACTGTAGTGTCCACTCATCCACAGCGTGGTGTGTTTCAGCCCACTCACACACTCTATTACACAGCCGCTGGCTGTGTTGACGAAAAGGCCGTTCCCACCACCGCCTCCATTCCCCAGAGACTCGGTTGCTGAACGGGGAGTCTGTCTGGTCTTCAGCAGATCTCAGTTTATTGGGGGAAACAAAGGAGCTTATATAGACAAAAGACAAAAAGCGCCAAATGGCCAGCCAATTATGTCAAAGGTCAAAACATCCTTTAGGTGCTAGTGGCCACGTTCAATGTCACTCAGCACAGAGGCAGGAGATACCTGAAAGCCAATTGGGGCTCTCTGTGAAGTGATCAGGGTCACGCCCAGGACCCTTGCCCTCAGCCCATCTTTAGTCCCAGGTGCTCTGCCATGCCCCGGGGCAAATCCTGGGCAGGCCCAACACTGCACCAATAGACAATTGAAACCTGAACAGCAATCACTGATAGCCCTTTTTCCTTTTGAAAGTTTTATCCCAGATACATACCTTCCAACATAACTCACAGCCATATCTATAAAACATCTGTTTCATCTTATGCTGAACTTTAGTTGATTCCATAATTCCCTTCAACCATTAATATGTAGGAGACATGAAATTAAGCAGCTTCTAAGGATGGATCACCTCGATTCCCACTTTCCTCATAGTTGGAATTCTAGTCTTGGAATTCAGCCATCATGTTGCATAGATTTGAATTCTTGTATCCATGCCTCAAGGAGAAGATTTGAGGCACTCTGGCCCATAGCCCAGCTGAGCGTTACCCTCAAGCCCACACCAGCTGCCAGCTATATAATTGAGCCATCTTGGATATTATAGCCTCATTGTGCCTTCAGAAGGCTACATGACCAGCCAGTGCCACATGCAGAAGAACAGCCCAGCTGAGACTTTTCATACTTAGAATTGTTAAAGAGTCATTGTGGCCATTATTTAAGATCATTGAGTTTGGGGAGTGATTTAGCACACAGCAATACCAAAGTACCAAGGCACTTCCCCTATCTATTCATCTTTTAGCTTCAAACTGGGTCGGTCCTTAAAGTCCTCAGTACTTTGGAATGCATGCATAAGTTCAGTGCACTGTCCTCATGTCTGTATACCACAAAATGTTTGCTTTTGAAAAGTGCCTCCTAAGCACTTTTTCCCTCCAAATGCATGCAGCCCTCTGCATGTATACATATGTACATATGTACCCACAGATACATGTGCAACTGCATATAAGCAAACATGCATACAACATGCATGTATACTATATTCACGTACACATGCAAAAATACTATAGAGAACATTAGGTGATTTCTGACAAATCATGCATCTTGGATTTTTCATTTGATGCAAGGTTTTTTTTTTCTTCCATGTTTATAGGGATTTGGTCTTACCTTCCGATGTGAAACTGAAGGCATGTTTCTTCCTGGTCTCATGATCACAGAAATGCCAAAGACCTTTCCTAAAATATCCTTTGATAACCTTCCTCAAATAGTGCATCCTACATCTAGACAGTCTCCTGTAGTTTTCAAAGTACTTTAAATCTACCATTTCCTTTGTATTGCTGTTCATGTCTAAGACCTTGTCTGACATTGGATCTTCTAAGGTCTGCCTTCCAGGGAGGGTAATTGCTTGAGGGCCGTTAATCTAGCAGACATTTTGCTTGCATCTCTCCCCTGCTTCTCCAGCCCATTGTCTTTGCTCTCAGACATTTGCAATGGCAGCAAAAACATGGATGCATTTTATTCTGAACTTGCTCTAGTTAATCATGCTCCAACAATCATTTTGAAAAGGCAACAGCATTGTGGATTCTCTGCAATTATGCAAATCCACAAGAGGGGAAGTTCTTCCAATACTTCCTCCTTTTGTGCAAGCAGGAGGGTTTGGAGATGGGTGTCAAGTAGGTCCAAGTGAGTCACTTGATTAGCAACATCAAGATGCTCTAGAGAATCTCATTCCATTTCTGACAGCAGAGGTGGAAACTCCACGGCTGAAGCCTCCTCCACACTTGAGAAATACAACCGTCTTTACGAAATTAAATCATTGAGAATTCACATACCATCGGTAACTGCGTAATATGGTTTGATTTCATGCTTCACACCCAAACATCACTCTCCTATGTGTCTTTCCATGGAAAATATCTGGCCATTCACACCACTCTTTTTTAAGAATCCCACTTTCTACTACCACTCCTCGTAGAGAGTAGAGGTAGAGAGTAAATCACAGACAAACCACAGAGAGAAGCTGCTCACATCACAGTAGATTTGCTCCAAGATATGCAGCTGACTTCAGTTTCCAGCTCTGACACTTAACACACTACTTGGGCCACCTCACTTCTCAATCTCACTTTCATACATGGAAAAATTACACTATTCAGCATATAAATATTATTGGCGATAATATGAATGATATGTAGCATGTGTGTTGGACAAGCAGTGATTATCCACTTGTAGTCCATAAAGATTGCTTAACAAACCAGCATGTTTCAGATTCTTCCACTAAGTAACAAGGAGGAGCAAGCATAATATGCTTGCCCAGGGGCAAATGATCTACTTAGAGAAAGATTAATACATTAAGAAAATATGCTGGTTACTCTATGCATGTACCTCACAGAGCTATGAAAAATCCAGAGAACCAATAAAATATTTTATCTGGGTGTGCTTGTGAGGATATTGCCCCAAAAAAGGTTCACGTTTGATCAATAAACTAAGAAAAGCAGATCCAGCTTTGCTGTGATAGATTGGCATTTATCCTACCCACCATTGTCAAAGATAGTCAGAGAAGATGGAATGTCTTTGTTTGAACTGAAGTGCTTGCACTCTGCATTCTCAGACCTCAGGTATCTGACCAGGAATTAGACCAGCACCATTTTTGGCATGTGAAAGGTAGATACTGGGACTCCTAAAACTCATCAGTTTCCCAGTATGTACTGGAAACATGAAATGGAATGAGAAGGAATAGAAAGGGAGTAGACTCAAAGAAGGTTAGAGACAACCGCTTGGCAGTAGCAGAATTGACAAACAAAGGAGGGGTGTTTAGAGACGGAAGGGAAGAGAACAGAAGCCAGGAAAGCAGACCTAAGAGGGACTAAAATTCTTTCAGCAAAGATGGGGAGGTTTTCAAGATGCTGAAGAACTACCAACCCGCTTCTTAGATTCTGCCCATCTGTTCCAAAAAATCATGGGGTTTTCTTCCAACTTCAGCACCCAAACATACACAAACACACCTGAGTGCTCCAAAGTGCAAGAAAGCATTTTTAAAATGAGACATTACAGGACTCAACAAGATAGCTCAGTGGATAAGACTCACGCTTCCAAACTAGATAACCTGATTTCCATCCCTAGAAGCCCACAATGTAGGAAAGAACTGACTTCTGTAAGTTTTTCTTTGGCCCCTATACCCATGCGTCATGGCATGCTCCTTCCAATGTCTTCTCTTACTAAATAAATAAAACAGGGAGGTACAAAAGAAAAGGGCAGAAAAAGCAGCCAGTGAAAAATCTTAGGTAAGTAGTAAGATATAGAACAGATATTATTAGTGGAGTTTGGGCCTTTCTGCAGTCAGATAGGTTGCATGAATGATAAGAATTGTCTCACGAATATGTGTAGATGAACTCTGGTACTATGTGTATTTGCACTGAATGGCGCATCCTTAACTTCTCAGTTTCTCCTCTTCTCATCCCTTGGTTATTGTTTTTTACATCGAATTCTGAATACAATTAGAAAGCAGACCAAAGCATAGTTTGCCAAATTATGATACTAATATTAATTGCTATTAAGAAGTAGATTCTTTATCTGGTCTCTTCCCACACTCACTCTCACATGAATCCATATGCAAAACTATGAGAGAGAATTGGACCCATGGAAAGAGACAAAAGAAGTTTAAAGAAGAAAATGGAATAATAACAGAAAAAACTGTAATATGAAAGTGGAAAGAAGAATATTGGGGGTGAAGGAATACAAATGGGGGCGGAGGAAACAGACAAAGTTGGGGATCACCTAAAGCTAAGCACATATCAAAATACCATGCCGAAATCAGTTGCTCTCTATGTTAACTAAAAATAAATAAAAATCAGAAATTCTTGTTTTTTCCAGAAGCACCATTGTTTCAGAACAAGAAGATCCTGAAGGCCAGCAGGGCTACGGTGTTTGGAATGTGAAATGCCTCCAGAGACTCATGTGTTTGAGCACGTGGTCTCTAGTTGGTGGTGCTGTTTGGGAAAGTTCTAGAATTTTTAAGTGGTGAGGCCCTGCTGGAGGACATGGGTCACTGAGGGAAGGCCTTGAGGTTTTATAATCCAGACCCTCTTCCTATTTACTCTCTCTGTTCCTGATAGGGATGAGAGGTGAGCAGCCAGCTTCCTGCTCCAGCCACCATACTTTCCCCAACAGGATAGACTGTATACCCACTCCAGGACTATAGACCAAAATTAACCCTTCCTTCCACAAGTGGGCTCTTGTCAAGTATGTGGTCACAGAAATAAGAAAATAAATAATGAAACTACTAATACCTTGCCTGAATATCATCTCTTCCTCTATCAAATATATAACAATGATTTAGTATCCCAAAGCAAGGTGATATATCCAACATATTAAGCATACAGCACAACAATGGAAAAAATAAACTATCTGAAAACTGTGGAGAAAATACCTGTTCTAACCAACAAGACAAACGGTTTAAAATTATTTTAAGTCATTTTGTCTGGATGATCCTTATCAAGAAGCCAGGGTAAAAGTGGACCAAACGCTGAGGGACAGCAAGTGCTTCTTGGCCGCCAGCAGACTCAAGGCACATTTTCCTCAATACTGCTTTGGACTTTATTCCCCCCATAAGCTTTCAAATTTCAATCACTACCCCACTGAGTCTGGGGAGAAATTGATAAAGAAAATAATATAGCAGACAATCACAAGTGAATTGAATTTGAGCGCAATTGAGATGAACTGTAGTGTTTAAAAATAGAATCATTTCAGAAATGGGCTTAAGGGAGAGCTTCTCTCTCTGTCTCTCTTCTCTCTCTCTCTCTCTGTCTCTGTCTCTCTCTCTCTCTCTCTCTCTCTCTCTCTCTCTCTCTCTGTCATATATAACTTAAATGTTTCAGACCAGAATAAAGATTCAAATTAGAAGAACAGGCAGAAGTGAGGAGGTTAAAGGGAAGTTGTGCAGTGACTTAACTAAACATTTACTTAATTCCTCTAAGATCTTCATTCTTTGTACATTTAAACTACCTGAGATGCACTAGAAGGAAAAAAATGCTAAAAACATGATGTTGCCTATGATCACAGGAAAGCTGAGTTTTTCCACATGAACTGTGGTGCATAAACATCTTACACGATGTGTGTGTGCACACATATGTATGTGTGTGTACTTGTGTGGATATGTAAAATCACTGTAGTTTTAAAAAAGGAAAAAATGTAACCACAGACGCATAGTTTTAGATACACAAAGGAACTTAGAGATTATTTAACTCATTCCCCTAATGGGTCTGTATCATCAGGTCTGCAATAAAATTCAGAACGACATCAGTGTCTGCTCAGGACCCCCTAAATCATGTGTCCTGAGGTTTTGACTCTGGAAGAGGTAGTGTGCAAAGCTCTTCAAGACAGATGTCAAGGCATCGCTTATGAGTTATAGGAAGGAAAGTCATGTCACTTATAGAAGATTTCCCATGGAGTGTGACTGATCCCACGTACCTAGCAGATAGTCAATGCTCAACACATACTTAACATGTTTATATTATTATTTTATGTTTATTATTATGGTTGGCAAAATTATTTTTGAGTTCTATCAAGTATCATATTAAATTAACTGTTCTAAAATTTACACCAAATGAAAATTAAGTGTACACCAAATGAAAATTAAAATGAAAATTCTAGAGTAATTTGGAATTAAATAATCTCAGTAATGCATGGACGTCCCTGCCATGCTATGTGATGAGACCTACAGCTCTTGATCCGAGATTGTCAGGACCAGGTAAGAAGAGCCTGATTCTCTTGAAGGATGAAGTCAGAGCTGTGGAAGCATGAGCAGTCCTCCTTACAAACGGCGGTGTTGCCTCTCTAGCTTGGTGTTTGGAGGACTCATGCATGGGGCCGTGATCTCTGTAATGACTGGGCTGCACAATTCCTAAGCTACAGTCCTGAAAAGACTTGTGAGACTATCTGGGCAAGGCCTCACCCAGAATGCACTGCTAGACTCAACAGACAAAGCCAGCAAGCAAACACACCAAAACCAGACTCTGGCAAATATCTATGCAAAACGCCATATCAACATTTCTTGCAAGCAGCTCTTTCTAATTTAAGAAGCTTCTGACGGCAATACAGTTTCAAAATTCATTGGGTCCAAGATCCTATCGATCTAGATAGAAACTTGCTCACCAAAGCTCTGTGAGGTAGGAGGCACATGTCCAGTGGGGAGATCACTATTCTTAAGAAACCTCTCCAGTAGTGGCTTTCTCTTCTTTCATTTCTAGGAAATATATATTATCTATTAACAGACAAATGTATTTTCTGCTATTTCCAAATAATGCTCCTTGTAGAAGGTTCGCTCTTTCTCTTTTCTTCTCTCCCTTCCTCCCTTATTTCATTTCTTATTACTTTCTTCCTTTTCTCTAGATCTCTCATTTCTCTCCCCCACTTTTTCACTCTTTTGTCTTCTTTCATCCCTTCTTTTCTTTGTTTCTGATGAGTTAATTTCCTGTGCAATGTAGCAGCTCTTAAACTGTAGAAAGCTGTCAGGAGGCTCCTTCTCTGCCCATTTTCAAACACACAGCAGCATCTGACTCTCAAGTTGGATCCCTAGTATGTTAGTCCCACTGCTTTCATCACAAATGCACATGTATCACATAGCAGTTGACCTTGGTGCCTCTGTCAACCCCCAGCCTTGATGTCCAGGAGAGCAGACACTACAGAGCCATTACTCATCCCTGTGTCCTTATTCCCCAGCACAATGTGTGACACACACCAGCTGTTGAGATGGTTTGGGTAACTGAATCACAACCCATACTACTTTCATCCCACTTCTTCCTTGGCAGGAGCATCTTCCTTGGTCATGACAAAACTCTGTTTTGCTTGACATTCTATGGTTACATCTCCTGGGAATACTCAATTAATTGTTAAATTAACTTGATGTGACACAGCCTCAAAGTCCTTTATGAATTTTAATACTGTCCTCTGTGCATACAATGGTGTGTGTGTGTGTGTGTGTGCGCACACACACATACGCGCACATCTGTGGATGTATAAAGAGGGGACTTGAGTATGTGTGCCTGTGGAGATCCAAGGGTGACTAAGAATCATCCTGGATTATATTATGTTCTTATTACTTTGCTTTGCTTTGGGGTTTCCCAGACTCCACCTTCCTGTGCCCTCTATTGCAAGCTACTGTCAGTTCCACCTGGCATTTTTATGTGGGATCTGGGTAAAGGTTTTAACCCCTGAGCCATCTCCCGAGCCCCACAAAGTTTTTGCAAAAGCTCTTTAACCCCCTCTGTGGGAGACTATTGACAGTTGATGATTAGATGATTCCTTAAGAGACTGGGGCTTCTCCTTCCGTAGTGTAGTTGCTTCAGGAAGTCATCTCCCCACCTATGTTCACGCAAGAAACTAGAGTTAAAACACTGGGACACACAGAGAGAAAGAGAGAGGAGGGCAGGAGGGAATGGGAGAGGTACCTGTTGAGAATGAAAGGGGATTTATCAGGTGAAAGGAGAAATAAGAGCGGCCAATGGGGGAGGGGGCTGAAATTCATTGTTTACATATATGAAACTATAAATAATTAAAAAGGACCAAAATAAAATCAGAAAAAAAATCCAATACTACACTAAATGGGATCCTGATACACACTGAGATTATTTCCCTTGAGTTGGACAATATATGGCTCACATTACACTCGATTTTCACATAGTCACCTTGGGCCTTTGTTTCAGAATGATTTCAATGGTTATTTAAGTCATCGAGTTTTCTCATAGCAACTTGTAGTGATGGTTCCCTAAAACAACTCTAGATTAATTCAACTGCAGACCTAGGCCCTTACTACCTGTTCCAGTCTAAGGTCTGGCTCGTCCCTGCGTTAGCCACAGGGTTCTGTTGGCTTCTTAGCCACATCTCACTTCTCAGTACCAATTTCTGTTGCAGCTACTTTTCTTTGTGCTGGAAGACAGTACTTGCAGCACAAGCCACTTAGAAGAAATAGGGTATTTATTCGGCTGATGTTTCCAGAGAGGACAGAGTACATTACAGTAGAGGTCATGTAGCAGGAGACATGGCTAGAGACAGAAGCAGGAGACCAGTTCACAGCTACCATGAAGCAAAGGGGACAAGAGAAAATAAGATACAAAAGGCTGGGCTGCCAAAGAAGGAGCACCCCTGTGACCTCCCTTCTTCCAGCAAGACTTTATCTTCTAATGATGTCATAACCTTCCCAAACAGTAATGCCAGCTTATAATTCAAACACATGAGCCCCTGTTGAAAAACTTAAATTCCAACCATACAATGACCTAAGAGAAATGTTGCGTCTCTTTTCCGAACACCAGCCTCCTGACCTACAGATGGGCATTAACTGCAATGCACAGTTCACGGCATTTTTGCACACAATAAATAAACCATGAATGATGTATTAAAGCACTTTCTTACATGCCTCATGGGTAGTAGATACCAAATAAATACTGATTGTGTTTATATGTTTGAGCCTATTATTATAGTTTGGCAAGATTATTTTTGAGCTCTATCTGTCAAGTACCTTATTAAATTGACCTTTCTAAATTTGCACCAAATAAAAATGTAATCAGTCTGCCTGCAGTGTTTCCAGACATGGCATTGATCGAAGATACAGAGGTAAGATAGGGGACTCTGATCCAAGATATCTTAGACATATTGATCTACACTTTTAAAAATGCATTTATTCAATCATATATATAAGTGAATCTATGACACAGATCATAAAACTCCAATTTCTTCTTCCCCACAAGTTTACTCAGTGAGTCATCTTACTGTGTTAGCATGACAAATTACAGGCTTGTTTTGCTACCAGGTATGAATACTAGGCCCAGTGTTGATGTAAAAAAATACTAATACTAGTTGTCTTCCAATCCACAGAGGGGATAGAATGAAGGGAGCTGGTTAAGTAAGTTGGTAATATTTGGTATACTTGTCAGACATGCTGGTCTGGCAAGTAGGAATCATCCCTTTTTCAGAAATGGATATGGTATGACCATTTCCCTTTGGCCCTTTGCATTGGTATGAGATCTCCTGCAAGCTGGAGTAGGAGATGGAATTGAATGGCCATAGTCAGTAAGACCACTCCCTGGGAAGATGATTCTGGGATTAAAGCCTTTGTTTCACAAGCAAAGTTTCTTGAGTTTGGATCCCCAGATCCCACATAACAATGCCAGACAGCAATGGCAGTGGCCTGCAATTCCGGTACTAGAAAGCAGAGCAAAGCTAAAAGGAGGTAGAACAATCCAGGATGATTTCTGATGTTACTCTTGGCCTTCGCAGGCATATATACTCAAGTGCTCTCTGGTATATAGACACACACATATATACATGTACGTGCAAAAACAAAATCAGATCCCTTGATCCTCCTGAAACCATGTGATTGCAAATTTATAGGCAACTGCTAGAGAATAGCTTGAATATTTCCGAGGCTGTGGGCAGCATAAGAGAAAGTAGTATTTCCAGTAAGTATCACCTTCATTTTGTCCCCTCTGAGGAAAAAGGCTAGTGATTAGATTCTAGTTTGTGGGTCTTGTGAGGTCCAACTAGGACGTGTCCCCAAGAGTATCCTCCATTCTACTTCTGTCTTGCTGTCATGTCTTCTGGCTTTATATGCAAGTGACAGGTCCAGAAGAGGGAATCTGCACACATGCTCTGAAAACTTACATTGTTGATTGATGTTCAGAACAGAAAACTCCCTGCCAACTTACACTTTACTGAGAATGTGGTTGTGATGAACCTTCACCAGCTTTCCCGTATATAGGCATACATAGAAAACTTTTAAGTCACTAGTGAATACTTTTTGGAGAACAAGCATACATGTGGATTCCAATGCCCTACCTTAGGAGTCTATTTCCAAATATTTTCACATGTGTTGGGAATGTAACTTAGTGTCTAGCATGTCTGTGACTGTCTAGATTTGGTAGCCTCCTCCTCCTCTTCCCCAAAATGAGTAAGTACATAATAAGAGAAGCAAAGAGAGAAGGTTAAGTGAATGAATAAATGAATGGAAAAGACCATTTTCATATACTCCTTTCTACTGCCCAAGACTATAAAAACACATGCTAAAAAAATCAGTTAGAAAAGACATACCAAATATGTGGTGCTTACTCATATGTAGAAAAACTTGGTGGTTTCAGACAGTTGAAAAAGTTTATCTCTGCCTTCTTGCCTTCTGCTAGCTCATCACTATCAAGAAGAAAAGTACTAAACCTTCACAGGTGGGCACAAGTATACTAAGCATCCAAAAATTGTATATTACAAGTTATAAGTGTGACAGATCTTCTGGGGGGAAAACAGCATATGACCAGAGTCATAACCATGGGGAAGAGCTGCCCCCTCATAGCATTGTAAAAAGATGAACAGAATTGCCTATAGGCAAAGTGACATTTCTAATATTTTTCAATCACTGTCTACAGTAGAACCCACATGCATCCCATGGTTTCTATTTAATCCATAGTCAAAAGATAAGCCCAGGACCTGTGCCTATGTCTGCAGAGTCCCCAGCCCCTTCTTCCCTCAAGGCATCCCACTGTGTGTGCATGTTCCTGACAGAGGTCGGCTGGAGAGCGGAATGAGAGGACTAGTTAATTTGCTGTGCAAGTTTTATAAAAAGATTATTTCCTAAATTGCAGGCATGTTTCCCCATACTGTAAAGACATTTCTGGAGAGAAAATTGTATTTTTCTCCTATTTTGAAATTTTATTATGATTTTTTGAATCCACTTATATCATAAAAAGTAGAAGAAAAAATGAAAGCAGTTAGGCAAAGGATGTAGTTACTCACCGGGGGATGGAACTCCCTGAATTTTAAACAAAGGAAGAAAAAAATAACTTAGGAATTCAGTTGGACTGGCTGATGTTAAATACCAAATTTGGTAGAAATTTGCTCAAGCCACTATATCTTCTAGATACTAAGTAAGATAAAAGTACTCAGAATGCAAAAGAATTACTATCATTGTAGTGATGATCATGACAGAAACAGTCAGATGATATGAGCTAGGGTAGGAATCACCAAGTTTCCAACCATGAAATATTGGTTGGAAACTCTCTGCCGGGCAAAATTGATTTTGAATAAAGATGAGATACTTGAAGCCAAGCAGAAACTATCAGGACTGAGTTTGGCTCCTAAGAGCATGGTGTTGGGAGATGTTGGTAAACTGCAGATATAGAGAATTGCTATCATGGGCATTTGTATCATACTAGCAAGGGTTAAGGAAAGCAAGGAAAATAAATGACAATACATCCAAAAATGGTATTTTTGAGATGGTCAGGGATCTAAGTTGAGATAAGGAACATGGGAATTTGAAAATCAGGTTCCTCGTCACAGCCAGGCTTGCCGAAACAAATTGTAGACAGGAACTAAGGTCAGTTCTTAGAGGGTACCTGAACACACGTTGACTTCATTGCCCAATGTTGGACTAGTGATCATATTCAGGTGTGACACTTGGATTCTGCTGCCAACAGTGTCACCAAGTCTGCAGAGCAGTGCAAAGTAAGGCTATTCTCTCAAGTCTGCCATCATTTTGCCATAGAAGACACCAATGAGTAAGGTCTGTGAGTGGTCCAGAGAGGTCCCTAAGTGTCCGTATTTGGGCAAACCTCCTATAGGTCCTCAGACCTCCAAGCTGCCAGAGAGGAGGATCTAAGATGACAGCACCACCAGCCTCTTTTCTCTTTAACAAATGCAAGGAAACAAAAGCAACGAAGTGAAATAAGATGATTTCCCTCAGAATTCAGAAGCACAGCAACTGTTGTGACTCAGCCACAACCCTGGTGGTGGCAGAGTTTGGGTTTGACCCCAGGGCCTCTGGCAGGCAAGGCCAGAACTCTACTCACTGAATAATTTGCTCCAGTTGACTTACCCACTGGTTTTAATTGGGGTTGCTTGTGTAAGCATGAATAAGGCCGTTATAAGGATACTCATCAATAACAATACCACTAAATGACAGTCTCTCATCCCCACCCTCAAGCAACCACAAACTATCAATAGATCCTCAGAGAAGGCTGGGGCCTCTATAAGCCTGCTCTTCCATCCATGATGGAATGTTGAATACAGTTTTCTGCACATCTTACATAGGTATCCATAACTGCTGTGTGTTCATGTTGCAATAGCCGCGTCATATTCAGAAGACAATGCCCTTCCTCCCTCTTACATTCTTTCCACCCCCTCTTCCATGATGTTTTCTGTGACTTGGAGAAGAAACCATTTATAACTCATGTTCGGTGAGTCCATCATGTATTATGAAAATCAAATGCTTACCTTGGCTAGAGCAATAATAGCGAATATGTCAGTTTGGACTTTGATTCTAGGAGGAGAAAGAAAGCAAAGGCAGAGAGACCTCCTGCTACAATCCATACATATTAATAGATGTGTACAAAGATGACAGGCATGAGGCATGAAGGAGAAAAATGTGATGAGGTGAGATGAGCCTCTTAAAACCTTTAAGGGACCACATCCCTATGGCCTCCAGGTACACATTATTAGAAGGTATATAGTTCAAAATATTCATCTTTATGATTCCTTGAGCCTTCATTTTGTTCTTAATTAATATGCAAAGCTATTGCCTATACTATTCAAGAAACCTTCAAGAACAAAAAGCAATAGATGGACATAGCTGTCTTTCCCAAACTTTTACCTTGTCTGGAATAAAAAAAAAAAACAATCCAGGATAGGGTCTGGGCCACTCCAAGACAGTGATAAAATAGAGCAATGATTTCCAGTCCATCTGAAATCCTAAGAGCCCCCAAGTAAAAATCAACTGTGAATGCATTAGAACTGTGGAGCTGGCAGACAGGGAGAGCTCCTCCTCATTTGGTGTTTGCCACAATTAATAAGGCTACAGCCAGAATTTTCCCCCTAGAGATGTCAGGAATCTTGGGCAGTGGGAAGTCAATAAATATTTGTTGACTGATGGGCAAAATTAAAGAGCAACAAACATGAAAGGTGACACCGAGGCTTACTCTCTTGAACTTAGTGCAAAAAGGAAGGGCCATGGAGCAAAACAGTGTTCATTTAAAGAGAGGAGCTCAAAACAACATTCCGTCCTCTTCTTTTGTAAGTACTACATAGGCTTCCTAGAAAATGCTGTCCCATCCCTGCCTGACATCTTGCTTCTTGTCAGTGGGATGGCACAGCACTCATTTGGAAAATGCTGTCAATGGTGATTAATCAGCAAGATTCTTATTACAATTGGATCATCTTTCTCTCTGATTAGAGATGCAAGAAGTAATAGAGTTTAAAGCAAAGTCTGGGAAACTTTGACAGAAAGCCCACAGTTGTAGGGCATATTTCTAAAATTCAGACGAAAGAAACACTGCCACGTATAGGTTTTACCCAGGGATTAGGAGTGTCACGTAGATTTTGCTCTACATTTCATGAAATACGAGGTCTTTCAGTCTGCTCTAGGCAACTGGCTATGCTTTTGAATGGTCAAATCCACAACACTGCCACATATAGCTCTGAACTCACTCATGGCTTGAGTAGGTATGATAAGGATGAGTATCTTTCATGAGCTTTCATGAGTGGTCCCCCTGGAGCGATAGATCAGGTGGGCAGCATGCCGGCCTCACACAGCAGAAGATCTTGATTCAAACCCTAGCAATGGTTAAACCCTTGTGGTGGCAGGCAGGCATGGAATCCAGCACTCCAGAGGTAGAAACAGAAGGATCAGTATTTTAAAGTCAGCCTCTACTCAATCAGTGCCTGGCCTACCAGGACCACCAAAGACCTGACTTCAAAACTCCAGTTAGTCTAAAAAGGAAAGACAGGATGATAGGAGGGGCACCAGTTAGGAAGAAGGAGGAGGTCAGCAAGAGTCGGAAGTTGATAGGAGAGGATCTTGGGGGGGGGGGCTGAATATGATCAAATTGTGCACATGGATGAACTTTTCAAAAAAATCATGTTAAATTTTAAAAAGTCATTGAATAAAACAGATTTCCATGAGTGTGTCAATAATCCCATGATCTTCCCTCAATTAAGAAGGAGAGGCTGGCTGGTCATTGGACATGATTTATCAACTTGCGTCAGATGCACAGTACCTGCAATAAAATTGAGGTGGAATGTCTTTGTAGAGGCTTATTCTGTACATGTGTGTGTGTGTGTGCACGCACACACACACACTCACGCACACACGCGCGCACACAGAAATGCTGAAATTTTAAATATAGATATTAATGAAATGGTGACATACGCTAGCAGGTCATCTAAGACTGGGTCAAAGGGAAAACCGAAAATTGAGAAACATCAAGACCAATGCTTTTCTAGGTTACTTTGTAAAGGAGTTAAGTTCCTAGTGTAGTCTGAGTCAGCAAGAGGGTATGGCTGCCAAAGAAACTTTAAAATATTGATAGGATTACTTCCCATATCCACAAAGGTGGTAGAGCAACTGTCTTACATCCCAGTAATTCTGTATTCTTGCGAGGGGGGGAGAGGGGAGGCAGCAAGAGCAGTGATGGCCTGTCTTGAGTGCTGGTCTAAACCAGGAAAGGGCCTGGCCAACACATTGCAAGGGGCTCCACTGAAAGTCGAGAGGACACTTAACCCAAGGAGAGAAGATTTAGGAATTAATAGAAATCCTATAGAAGTATTTGAAAGTTACCTGGTTCAGGAGGGAATGAACATTTGCAAAGTTCCAGGAGACCAAACTAAGTTCAGCTGGTAGAATTTGCAAGATGTAAATTCTTAACTCTACAAAAGGGATCCCTTTGACCATTATATGGAGGTTATCAACCCTCCATCCTAGCGGGGCTGGAGCCAAGTCTCAACACGCGCCTAGGGAGGGGAGGGTATCAGATGGAGCTAACTTAAAGGTTTCACCACTGCCGTAATTATGCCCGTGCAATTCCGCCAATTCCCCAATTCTCACTGAAGGTCACGAGAAAGGGCAGGTCTCCTTGTGCAACTTTTCAGACCTTCTTCATTTTCTTTTCATTTTCCAAAACTGCCGCTCTCATCGCAGGGTGCGATAGCGTACTGTCTTCTCTGGCTTTCTTGCTCCCTTGAGGAATGTGTTGCAGTTTGGGTAATTACATTCTGCCAGCCTAAATTATCCTCGCAGTTTACATTGAGTAAGGCATTTTTCTTTAATATCTATCCTAAATTGTTGCATAGTGTTTCTGTGTACCAGTAAATATTACATACATGCCAAGGTAATAGTCAGATACTTGGAAACAGCCCACCCTATTTATAGGAGAACAAGGACGGATTGAAACTAATTAAAATTTACTTCGATTATTCATGTTCTTTCTGCATGTTTGGCCCTTTATACTGCCAGCTATACGAAATTGGCTTCCCAGAGCTTGTTCTTACTTTTGTTCTTTTAGCAAGTCTCTTCATTTTCCGTACCTCCCGATGACCACTTCAGCCAAAAGACACCTCAGAATAGTCTTCTGTGAGGCAGGTAAGGGAGATGGGCTGAGGTGGTCTTTGCCCCCTTCATCGCAGGAGTTTATTTTTTAATTTATATTTTGCTAGTTTTATAAACATAATGGCCAATATCCCGGTTCCCTCCTCCTCTCCTTCTCACACTGTTCCTTCCCTTCCTAAATCCTTACAACTCCCTCTCACCCTCCTGTCTGTCTGCCTCTCTGGATCCCAGGGTACCCTTTGGATTATCTGCTCTAGTAGGGGTTCAGGCTTCTGTAGCAGGCTAAGTGGCCCTTTTTAAGGCAAACTCGCTGATAAGGACACATCCCTTCACCTGTCTGACTCTGCCCCTGAAGTTACCACTGCCTGTAATTATTTCTCCTCAGTTCCTCGTTAGTCTATGGGAGAATGTTGATATGTCAGCCATGTGCAGGTCTGGTGAGGACAAATCTTATTGCAGTGAGTTTCTGCATGCACCATCCGTGCGTTGAGTGGAATTTCTTGCAGTGGAAGACCTCCCCATCATGTGACTCTTACAATCTTACCACCCCCTCTCCCATAAGAGTTCCAGAGCTTTAGGAGGGGAAGAGATTTGATTGGCCTGATTCCTGTTGCATGTTTCAGGGTCGCTGATATTCTGTATTCTGGCTGGTTGCTGGCTTTGTTGCTTTTTCATTGCACTAGACTGTCTCTTGTGTGGGTGTTAAGATCATTCATAGTGGGAGTTTAAAACACAGCTCTGCAGATTCTCATCACAGTTATAGCTGCCCTAGTGAAAGGCTACATTACATCCCTTTTATATTTACGTTTCTGTCACTTGTCCGCTGCCTTATTAAGAGTTTTTTTTCTGCTTCCCTTGCTGACTTTGGGAGTTTATTGTAAACACTATACCTTTTGCTTGTCACCCTTACTTTGACTCCCATGCACCCCCTCTCTCCTCTGACTTCACCCTTGATGGTCTCAATGCCCCAAGATCCTATTCTTTGCTTGCAGGCATCAGCTTTCCACTAGGACCTTGCAACAGATGAAGGCCTGTTAGGAGTTTCTCAGCCCCAGAAAGGGATCAACAAAGGCCAGCACATTGAAAGTACAGATACTAACCCCTCCATAAGTATAGCAGTTAGCCATTTCCTGATTCTGAAGCACTAGAGAGCAGAAGTGAGCATTCTTGTCGTTCCCTCCAAGGATTAACACAGACCTCTACACTAAGGGAGGGTCCAGACATTGTTGTGGGAAGTGATGTGGACTGAGTCTAAGAAGCAGCTGACATCTGTGAAGCCTGACCTTCAGCATCCTGCAACCTCATCCTCAGGCCTCTTGCCAGAGTCTAGGAGCTCCTTTCTCTGACTTCCAAGGCCGCATCTCCTTTCTCCCTTTCACACGTACCACACTTTCCCTCTTTCTCTCTTTCCCAGAGCACAGTCTACTCTTTCTTATCAGTTTCAGATTTCAGTCTTTTTTCTTTTGCTGACTGTTGCTGTATTAAGCTGCTCATTTGTTTCACCTATAAATTCATCCTTGCATTTGGCTATCTAGTACCGGCCTACATGAAGGATTGAAAAGAAATAAGTCACTTTCCTGAGACAGAGTGCAGAGAAGAAAACAGAGAGTAGGAAAATATTTAGACAAAGAATTAATTAATTCTATTTATATGATGAAAAATCATACAGAGTAGGAAAAAAAGCCTTTTAGAGAAGAATGCACCATAATCATCATATACGATAAGCACAAGCTCTGCAGTCTTAGCTTCTAGCTTAAAGAATATTTCATCAAACCCTCCTGCACTCAATATTGCTCATAGTTCACAGAAGGAGATAGTGAAGGCCCAAGGGATAGGAATTATGTGACCTTGGTTAATGTTGAGTTCCTACCATGGGCCCTATGCTGATCTTGGGAAAGTCTCCGATTCTGCAGAAGTATAAAGATTGGGAATGGCATAGTCTTCGCTGTGGTCCTTGTGTCTTTAACATTTCACGCTTCTTGGGGCAGATGTCTTCAATGACGGTGAACAGTAGGCGTGTATGACTATATTGCTATTCAGGCCTAAAGTTGCTTAATTAGGCAAAGAACACCACATACATTTCTTTCCTAAACTGAACTTTAGATAATTTTTGCTGTAAGTTTACTGTTTCCTCCCTGCAATTTCCTTATCTATTTTAAAACTGATTCACAAATGGTTGCAAGAATTTGGGGGCTTACGTTGGCTGTTTTGCAATTCAGACAAGTGATTAGAATATTCCCAGCACATACACTTAATCAAAACAAGCCCAATTAAGCTCACTACTCCAGATTCCACCTCATTAGCTTTCTGTTCCTAAAATATAACAGATGTCATTGCTGCAGGCCCGGAGGTATAGACACATTTTTCAGCTAAGCACTTACAATGCAACCTAAGTTAGAGGAAGATTTAATTATTACTTTCATTGTCGTGCCTTCCTGTGGAAGCTCATTTTTCACTTAATAGCAATCTCTTTCTACCTAGTTGCCCACTGCCACCAAAATAATATGTCTTTCTCCTAAATTCATGGGTTCACCAAAAGTAGCATTCCAATCCTCTCTTGTATTTGCTTCCTAAATTGATTTGGGTTGCTCCTGGACGTTTCCAACTCTGCACATTTTATTAAGTGCACGAAAAGGGGAGAATTGGGAGGCAGTGGTTTCCTTCATGCATGTTTTAGTAAAGCTCTCAAATGTGTTCAGTGGATGCTTAGAGCAGGATTCAGGTCTGTGCTGTCTTCCCACGGCAGCCCCGTGGTCAACAGGATGTGAGAGCCCTTGGTTTTCCCTGAATCTCTAACCCACTCTCATTTTCTTGAGACCAGGTGGCTGAAACCTGAACCCTAATTTTTCCCTCATATCCTCATCTCCAAACCCAAACTGGTACACATAAAGACTTTTCCTTTCCTTAGAGAGGGGTAGGAAAATAAATGAAAGAACTGAAATTAAATTGGGGTAGCAGCAAAAAGAAAGTCTGCTATGTAAGAAGAAACACTGATAACTGATCCTTGTACATGGAATGCATAGTGACTATTCATTCAAAGAGAGACAGACAGAAAAAAAATATGTCTCAGCTTTATGCATTCACTGATTCAATTTATCCTTCTAATCAATTTCAGTACCTGTTCACTAAGCCTTTTAAATCACAATGTTTGTTCTTAGATATTACAGAAATTCCATAGTTTAGGATTATACAGAAGTATTTTCACATGTTATATACACATGCAAGCATCTTTTGTGTCTTCTCTCAAAAGCCCAGTGGGAGGACCAAGTCAGAGGAAGTCTCTCCCATGCAAGGTAAATACAACACCCTAGGTGTTTCTGCAATGGTTTCATTTGGGTGTACAACTCTTTCCCCTTCTCTCCTTGTTTGTATTGTTTAAACTAGTACTGACTCTCTCAGAAGACCCCAGATGTTTTCTTCATGAGACCTTAAGCAAAAGAAAGTACTGTAAGGAAAGCCCCTCCCTAAACGTAGCTGTGACTTTCCCTTTGGTTTTTCTCCCCTTAGGTAGGCCCAATATTTACAATATCCCAGTTGATGATATCAGACATGTACCACACAGACACCCATAGGTGCATGTATGTGTATATTATGAAATCATAAAAATATGGCTTACAATTAAAAATTGACAAGAACTCATAGGTGCGAATAAGTATCTTTCTCTTCAGTACGGTCTCCTCGGTAACAAAAAAAAAAAAAAAAAAAAAAAAAAAAAAAAACCTTCCAAAAATGCTGACGACACTCAGAAATTCCTAGAACCTCTTTAGGAAATTTCTAAAGAGACATCCATGTAGAAGTCAGTTCAAGCTGCCAAGTTCAGTGGATTTTATTAAACAATAGAAATTTCTTTCTCATAGTTCTGGAAGCTTGAGTAGTCCAAAATGGAGCCAGCACCTAATTCAATTGTAGATGTGGAATGTGGTTCCAGTGTGCAGGTAGCTATCATATCACTGGGGACTCACGTGAACGCTTCTTCATTACATGAGCTCTGGAAGAGAATTAGACTGTGTTTTGGTGTCTCTTTCTGTAAAATCACTAATTCCACCAGACCGTGACTCCATTCTTAGGATTTCATTTAACCTCGTTAAGGCCTTGTCTCCATATAGTCACCTTAACACTTGAGATTTTAGTACGTGGATGCATGGGAGACATAAACATTTCATTCATAGCAAATCAGTTAAAAAATAAAATATGCCCTTTCAGTAGGATTACCTACAGACCAAAGTCCTTCTATTCCAAGGAAAGAAGGCATTTTATGCTCTCTTTACTGACCTTTTTGTATCTGAATTATTCATCCGATTTTGTCACAAATAATCTTTGCAGCTTCTGATTTGCAAATTCAATATCCACATGTGAAACACCATCACTCTTTGGAAAAACTTGGAGATGGTATTTCCAAATGCAGAGACAAGTTTCAAAGCAAATTCCACTTATTCTTAAAGATCTCACTATTATTAGAATTTTCATGTAGTCACACAGATTGACTCATACCCAAGGAGGATCATTTAATCACACTGAAAGACCACAGTATCTTGCTGAAGGCCATCAGTGGTCTTTGTGCAGCAGTTACAACACATTATGTCATATCTCCATTTAAATAGTGTCATGTCATAGAAGAGCAAACAAAGAAGGCTGAAGTTAAACACTGATGTCTTTGTTTCCAAGTGACTTGAAAGTAGGACAATATTTGCCTTGTTCATGACTTTATCTCCTGGGCTCAGAATAGTGCTGAACATTGAGTAGGCACTTAATAAATGCTTATTGGATTCGATTGATGGGTAATTCTCTAAAAGGCAGACTAATCAGATTCTGTTAACTTGAATTCTCTTTAAGGTTAAGGAGGGATTGGTAAACTATGATTCTCTGATTAAATCTGGGCCATCCCTTGTTTTGGCATAATTTGTGAGCTGAGGATAAGTTTCACAATTTTTAAGTTTTTCCATGTGTGCAAGGTGCTGGTGCATGCATATGGGGGGTTTAGGAACATGTTTGTGTGTGTGGGGGGAGAGGGCACTGTGTGGACCTGTGGAGTCCCAAGTGACTTTAGGAATTATCTCAGGTTGCTTCTACCTCCTTATTGCTTTGCTCTGGCATTTCCCAGGCTCTGCCTTCCAGGACAAGAAGTGCAGGCTGCTGCCATTTCTATCCTGAGGTCCTTCTGACTGAGTTGCAAAACTTTAATCCCCGAGCCATCTCTCCAGTCCCAAGTTTCACAGTTTTAAAAGACCAAAAGAAAAAAATCAAAAGAAAGATTTTTATATTGCTACAAATGCAAGCTCCAATTTTACTGTTTTATTGTGAACAGAGAGTATCAGTGTAATTTTTATTAATATACATGATAAGGAGAGTTTATTATTAGAGGTATTAATGCTAGAGAGGAAAGAGAGTAAGACCATTAAAGTACAGATGGAGGCCCATGGTATTACTGAAGTTCCTGAACTTATGAAGGAGGTGAGTCCTGTTTAATGTCACTCTTCTTAGAAAATTCATTTAATTACCTCCAACTAGGGACTTGGTTTAGTGATGCAGCATCGACTAGAGCAGCCAGTGTTTCTTTCCCCTGTGTCTGCGAGCTGACTCTCCCAGCTGATGGGGTTTGTGGCTTGTTGTTCTTATCCAGAATCTAGTGAGAGGATTGTATCAGATATTGCTAGCCCAGGGGAAATAAGATATGTCTAGATTACAAGTATTGTTTCTGCAGAAGGCACATCATATCACTTTCATACCATTTGAAAGTTGAAAAGTTATTAATCAAAGCATCATAACTCCTGGGTCTTCTGTAGAAAGTAGCTATGATCTCTGGTCTATCCTCTATCCACAGATCAACATTCTCTCAGGGGTCGGGCATCACAGAGAGCTTTACCTCTAGTGAAGAATGAGCAAGGCCAAAAGGAACTCCATGGGTGCAAGGAGAGGCTAGATGGGGTGGTAAGGTGCTCTATGCTGCGCCCAGCCTATGTCAGGAATGAACCTGACAAAGATCAGGGACTTCAGGGTATAGGGTGAGTCAACCAAAATGTAAAAAGCATTTTATTCCTGTTCATCAGGAGAGGAAAACAACTAGGCCAGCTGCATGTGAACCAAAACAGAGAATTTGGAGGGCATGTGCCTGTCTTCCTGGTGGGTAAACTAGTGGAATCTAGAAATCGTATTTACGTCAGATGAGATACCAAGTGTAAAGCAGTGGCTCTGAGAGCCATTTTCTAGAACAAAGCATGACCGGCAAGCCTATGCTTTTGAAGATAGTGAACTAACTCCAGCTGTGCCAGTAGCCACGCCCACCCATTTTTATGTCCCTCCACCGCTGCTTCTAGGTGAGAAGGGGGTCAGTAAGCAGGTGCCACAGACCCCACACAAGGCTGACAACCCTCAAATCACTACCTGCCCACTACAGAGGAAGAGGACCAATTCGTGACATAAATGTAATTGGAGGAAAATGACACGGTGGAAGAGGTAGGAACTCTGAATGGTGCAATACCCAGGGGGAAATGTTTCTTAGTGGACTCAGAGGCAACCTCTAAGAGAGCATGCTTCCTGACTCATCCTACTGCCCGTGGGTCCGGGCTTCTCTGTGTGCCGAGCACAGCCTGCCCACCCCAGCTTCCTGATTGCCAACTGTGTGATCAATGCCTGCTTGTCTTCTTGCTGGGCACTTCGTTTCTTGAGGGAAAAATACGACTTTTGCCTTCTTTGAATTCTGATCACCTCCAATGCTACCTGGGAAGCTAGAGAATGAAGGAAACAACACAAGAACAAACAAACTTTGATATTCAAAATCATTACTGACACCGCACCGGCAAAGTCAAGCCCAGCTCTGGGGAGAGGGTAAGCGCAATCTTTAATCACACGGTGCTTCTGCAAACAGCTGCTGTTGGAGTGCAGAAAAATACTTTGTTCTCCTTAGTAGGTTAAACATGCCTCTCTACAAATGTGTGAACGTCCTTCTGGTGCTTAGGAAATCCTCTTTTCATGATCTGTTCAAAGATAAACTTGATCCCCAGGTTGGATTAGCATAACCTCCAACTCTGTGAGCCTGCGTTCCGTATTCTCACATCTTAAAGAGAAATTACACTTCAGCCCCTACGTTTGCCTCAAATATCAAAACTGACTTTCTCTTCCAGTTCACAATCCAACATCCTGAATAAGTCACTTGCATTCTTTCACGGAAAACCACCTCTATCAGTAATGACTTTCTTGATGCCTAATCTCTAGGGTTTCTTTCTCTGCCCAAATTGTCATGGATAGTGTTCTCCAAACTTCTAAGCAGGTTCCTTTCTAATACTGAGTGTTCTGGAATGAGCTCATTCACAGGTCTGCATCTGTAAGTTCATCATCAATGAATCAGTGTTTCTGACATCACTGGTAGTTGCAAGACTGTAATTAGGCATTGTCTGTGGGACACTTATCAGAATGTCGATGGGCACTTAACTCTAAAAACCCTCTAAAATGGAATCCAGAAGTGCTGGAGAGATGACTCAGCAGATAAAGTGCTTGTTGTACACATGTGAGAAACAGACATTGGACTCCTGGGCACCTACATATAAAGCTGGGAAAGTTGGCTATCCTGAAATCTCAGTGGAAAGGAGGGATTCCCAGAGCAGCTGGCAAGCTAGACTAGCCAAACTGGTGAGCTGTGGGATTGGTCAGAGACCCTGCTAGGTGAACAAAGTGAAGAATGATCACTGGAAGGCACCTCAAATCAATCTCCTGTATCCATATATTTACACAAGTGCACATGCACCTGAAACACATGCAGCTCATGCACCTGCACACGCATGTGCACCCATGTACATGTGAATACGCATAAGCACCACACACATACATCTACAAAAATTTTAAAAATAAAAACCCCTCCCCATACCAAAGCTCAGCAAACCTTGTGGAAGAGGGGGCGGCAAGGCTGTAAGAGCCTACGATGTTCACCTGGAACCAGACCAAGCCACCTCTCTCCCTAGCCTAAAGCTCAAGGAACCTTGCAGAAAAGGGGGCAGCAAGATCTAAACATGGGGAGGACACCTGATAAGCAAGATACTCCACTCAAGTCTGGGCTGCAGCAGTCAGGATATTGCTACAATGTGATGTGATCTTGCCTGACCTGCACAATGGCTGACATGTCAACAAGCCCTCAAGCTTAGCACAGATCTTAAGGGAGAAGGCTTCAGGCAGTAGGATCCTTAGAGGCAAGGTTTAAAAAGACATAACAGAGTTCCCACATTAGTGAGCAGCCCATGAAGGGGCTCCAAGGTAGGCCACTGAGTCTTAAACCCTCACTAGTGTACACTCAGAGGGAAATTCAGCAACCATATTAACAGATGCTCTGGAGGATGGGAGGGAACAGGCAGGAAACACCAAGAGAGTAGGAGGGAGGAAAGAGGGATGAGAGAGAGGAAAGGGAGGGGGAAGTGAATGGAAAACAACAAGGGGGAAGAAAGGGGAGGGTAAAGGAGGGAGTACCTATTGAGTTTGTATAAGTAGGCAAATAATAAGAAAAAATAAATAAAATATTCTCTCTAGAGCAAGGAGAAAAAAAGATTGTAAGAGCCTAAAGATAGGGAGATGTAGTGCAAGACAATGCAGTCATGACAGGATTGCTGTATCCAGAAGCTCGCTGCAATGAGATCTACTTCCACCAAACCTACACAAAGACTGATTATCAACACTCCCTACAGACTAGCAAATATCTCAGGATAAACAATTACACCCAGAAAGCGTCACTGAAACAGATTCTAGACAAGAGAAGGGGCGCTTCCCCACCTGAGGGTCTATCCACTGCGGGAGTCACTTAACCTGCCACAGAGGCCTTGCCCCTACTGACACAGACTCCCTAAAGGGAGCTTGGTGGTCCAAACATACAGGGGGACATGGGGGTGGGTGGGAGGGACCTGGCTAGATTGGAGAAGTGAGGTTGGGAGAGGGGGTAGGAGAGAGAGGAAGAGGTGGAGGTAAAGACACGAACTCATTTTGTTAGTATCTGAAAAATTCTTAGCAGAACTATTTAAAAATAATTATTAAATTGTTAATAATAAAAAGATATTCAGGGTCCCATTCCCGCTCCAAAGCCCCGCATGCTGGATGTTCAATCTTAAGGAGCAGCACCAATACCTATGACAGCCCAGAACAATTCACCATGTCACTCAGAGAACTAACCACTAAGGCCTGTTGTTTTACCTGCTAAATAATTCCAAAAGATCTTAACATCACACCATTCTGCCTACCTCTCTTACTTCTCACAGTAAGTGTCTCCTGGTTTCCCTGAAGCAATCTCTGAATGAATTTCCTGTCTTATCCAGAAACACAGATTGCCCATCTTTAATTTGAAAGCATCAAGTTGACACTAAATGCAAACTCCTTAATAGGGTTTAGGAGACGCTTTATGCTGTGGGTCTCCTAGATCCATCTCTCATGTTGGGAAGACTCTCTTCCTCCTCCTCTACCTCCTACACACAATGACCTATGGTCTTAAGAAAGATTTTTTATTTTCTAGATGTCTCTATTTCTTTAATTTCTAATTCTTTTTAGAGGCTGCTTTATTGTTCTAGAACATTCTTTCAGCATCCTCACTTTGCCTTTTGTTCCATTTACTATGCATGCACCAGTCTTGATATCTCTTTGCCTGCCAAAGTTTCTGATGTTTCCTCTTCCTCACTACCATCTCAGGTCTTGGTTGGAGACTTCCTGTCTCTTCCTCTTACATCTCTGTCCTCTCACTGCATTCTTTCCACTGGATTCCAATTACCTTCCTCCTCATCTAAACTGTGCATAAGTGAAGAAATGCAACTTTGGCCTCAAGGAAGCAAGAGGATCACAAGTTCAAGGCCAGAGACTGTGCAACATAGCAATACGCTGTCCCAGTAATACAAGAGTTTGAGATACCACCATTCAGTGATACAAGACTTGCCCACCATGTGTAAGACTCTGGGTTGATATCCTAACACTGCAATAAATAAATAAATCTAAATCCATAAATAATCACAGTACATTTTTATAATTTATGGAGCTAGAGCACATGTTCAAATTGTTTTCTCCATGTATGTGCACGTTTGTGTGCGTGTGTGTGTGTGTGTGTGTGCGTGCGCGCGCGCGCGCATGATCCCTAAATCAATTGTTCTATTATATGTTATAGATTTGGCAATTAATAGGTATGCAGAAAAATGCAATCTTTTCTGTATTTCAAAGGAGTTGTTTGTTAAAAAGCAGTCTCTCTACAGTTTGTCAAAATGTTTGGCACAGACCAATGGGTGCCATGGTTTAATAGATCAGTGATTGATGTGCGGGCTCAAATCAGTAGAAACAACATGAAAATGGAAAGTTCATGGTATAAAGAAAAAAATTAATGGATAAAATCACTATTGTGCTGCTAATGTCATGGGTTTTGCTACAGCTTTTAGATCAGTTCACGGGCTTCAAAGCATAGGCATTTGGTCAAATTTAGTAATTGGTCAAATTTAGTAATTGTAGGTTAAGATCTTGACCATCACTGGATCGTTCTCTTGGAAGAGTAAAAGAGTTGCGAGAGAAGTGAAGACCCCCAGGGTGAGTCTTTAGTCTCACTGATAAATGAATTTGGTAAGTGACTCCAAGAAGGAAGAAGTTCTAAGACAATCTCATCAGAGATTAAAAGGGAAATATCAGAACCGGCCAGCTGTAAAACCTAAGAGGCAGGAGACCATGGCAGCTTTGAGTAGCAGCTTGGAATCCTGGCAAGGAGGGAATCCTGGAAGCTTTGTGGAGTGGGGGAGCTAACTAGGGCATGTTTAGCCTTTGGGGAAAAGAGGGATAGCAGAAAAGAAAGAGGACTTGCTGAATAATGTGCTATGAGGTGGAAGCTTCCACTGGCAGAGAAAAGAGCAAGAGAAGGGGCTTCTGGGAGGAAGCAGCGCCTGCTCTCATTAAGGGGGATGCTTATTCCTCCCACCTCTTTAGCATGCCTTCACTGGGGAATCAGGTTTCCTAGAAGGGTGGACTCTGGCTGCAGGAGGGAGGAACAGTCTAGTGTTGCCAGGGCAACTGGAGATCAAGTCTATCCACACCTGCTAATCTCTACCTCGTGGATGATGTGTATGCAAGCATACATTTGAAAGGAATCCTCTGTGTATTCTTCATCTATCCACCCACTTGGCTCCTACTCTAACCCCTCCTCTTTTCCGAAGCCCACATTGAAGTTGAAGTGGGTTCACCTTGCGTCTTTCTGGTTCCCTTTGAAATCACCAGCATGCTATGCATTAAGTTCCTTCTTGGTGAACCTTGGGAAAGCTGGAAGGGAGGTTGTGAAAAGGGAGGGGGTGCTATGGCTTTGGCATTCCTTCATCCTCCTCACCATCGGCATGCAGGAAGGCTGGAGGGCCAGGGATCAGCATGCCTCCAAGGTCCCTGAAATAAAACCTTGCCTTTGGGGCTGAAGACAGGCTTTCCTGTTGTTCAGACAGAGCAAGGAGGTCACTCTCTTCTTTAGGATGCCTCCTTTTGAGCACACAAAGCATATATTGCCTTGTAAGGTCCATCTTAATTAATCATAAATAGCGCCTGATGGGAAGATTGCTGCTTTCATCTCCGTTAAATAAAACACAATCACTCAATCCCTTTCTTGCTACGGATTTTCACAGTATCGCGCAGGTTGCCGCCTTCCGTACCAACGAGGTCTCAGCGCATCAGTGTGTTACTGATGGCCTCATTAGACTGCACCATCAAGAGCGGTCCCCAGTCCCTTTCTCCACCGGCAGAGCCAAGTCCCCATGAGTTAAATGGGGACACAGGAATGGCAAAACAGTTCCACTCCTTCCCAGCCGCTAATTAAGAAGGAGGGTAAAGCATTGTGCTAAAAAGACTTCAGCGCGCTTGCCTTGCAGCTCTTCAAGGGTGACCTTGCAGCAAATGTTGAACGTGCAGAAGGGAGTCACCGTTGCGTGGTAAATGATCATCAGCTAAGTTCAAATGCTACCGAATGGGCGGCTAAGTGTGCTGGCATGTGCCTGCTTTGTTCTCTGCCCCTTTGAACTTAGGAAATTTCCCTTCTGTACAAATATAGAAAGCAAATAATGAAGATCTTAAGGCTCTACTTAAATGAACAATCTATAATCAGCCTATTGCACCAGTAACATAAATGTTACATAGCCGGCCCGAATGCCTCTGCTTGCCAAGGGCACCCATGCAACCTAATGGGCTCATGTATCTGCATAATGAGTGGTGTAATTGCCTTCTCTCTTGCCAGCCTCTACTTAGAGAGCTAAAAAATATCAAAAAACTTTTTCCCCATCTTGTTTTGCAGCTTGAAGTGAAGCTGTGTGGTTCATTTGTGGACCACGGAAGACGAAGGGAAAGCTGCAGTAATCCTTCTATTCCCCTCCTGTCTGGAAGAAGCAGGGGCGACAGTCCTTGGGGCCAACAGGACAAAGGTCGCACTGGAGGGTAGAGAGGCATGCACACAAAAGGATTTCTGATGCCATCCCATAACTGACCTCGTAACCTTGCCATTGCCTGAACCAGGCATGTCATGCCTCCGTGCATTTAAGTTGCTCTTAGGCATTTCTGATAAATAATACAAATGGCTTATGATTGCCACCTGCCTTTTTATTTTAACTAAGAACTCTGTACCTCTTTTACTCCATGGTCAGAGTAAGAGTAAGGGGGCAAAGTAAGGAAAATAAAAGTTGAATTATGTGCTTCCATAGAGAAAAGTTAATATAAGGGATTCAACCTAGAAGAAAAAATCATCCACTGGCAGAATACAATGTATATGTCAGTAATGATAGAGAATTGATTTCCAAACACCTGAAGAAACTACTGAGTGAAATCTTTCACTATCGTTGGTGATTTCAGATAGCCTTTCTCAAGGTAATAGAAAAAGCATAACCACTGTTGGCTGGTAACGATCCAAGACAAGCTTGCCTGTCTAATTAAGGAATTGTCAGTGTGTCCTAAAGACTTAGATTGAGCAGGTCCTGCTCTTGCCACTAAAGAAGAATTTCATTGGTTAGCACTCACTGACCATCACCAATCAACTTGCCAATATTTTAAAACTAGACAAAATTTCTTCGGAAGAAAAAAAAAAAACAAGAGTTACTTGACTTACAATAGAGGTTACATTGTAATCAGTGTAATAAATGCTGGATGTTTGGCCATCAGCAAATGTGAAAATATTTACAGGCAAAGATGGTGGTATTATGAAAAAGAAAGCAGGGAAGAAGAGCCTCCATAAACAATTCAGCCTTGCAAAGTCACCTCATGCTGTCAATATTAAAAATAGGCACATCAAGGAATCTGCCTGTGTTCGAGTGCAGTTCTTCATCAAACCTGCCAAGTCAAAGGACAGACAAAGCTATGGTCAGGTGATGCAAGCAGATCTATCACCATCGCCCATCTGGATGTCTATGATAAGTAGCTTAAAGATACCTAATTTGCATATGCCAATAAGAGATTACTAAGTAACCGGGTAGATCATCAGGAAGAGAATGTCACCAGGCTAATTCAAATTCACCTGTCTGAGATCTGAGTTAATGATTGGGCAGAAAATGTTCTTTATACTTCTAGTTTTTAATTCTCATTTCAATACGACTTATTTACTTCTAAGGACAGTGATTGGAACAATTCATTATGAATGGATTTGGTCTTGGTCTCCTTGGGTTTCCTGTTGCTGACAATCTAAGAGGTCAAAATGGAGAGTGGAAGAGACTAGAAAGGGACCAAGAATGGATCTCCTGTCATTCTATGACTATGTTAGAATCAGAGACAAAACTCATATGAGCTAGGGATGTAAATTCTGCCTACCTGTCCAGACAGTATCACAGAAATCTACAAACACTACACTATTTGGAAACCTATGTATCAAAATGCTCAAACTACCTTTGGCACACACTATGGGATTCAAATGAGTCCAATTGGGCCACTTCTTTTGAAAGTAATTGCTTGAAATTTGGATGTATGCAGAACAAATTTCAGTAGGTTAAAACCTCCTAATTCTAATTCCTTATCTCAATGGTACATTGGATCCATAAGAGATACAGTAGCCATTGATGCTTATCCTTTTGCTTTTTTAAAAAACACATAAATAATACAAAATGAACAGATATATAGGCAGATAATCTTGGGGAGTTCAAAGTTTAATTGATAAGTAAGAGAAAAATCACTTGAAAAAAAGGACCTGCATCATAGCTCAGTTCTTTTTTTTTTTTTTTTTTTTTTTTTTTGGCATTTTTGGTGTGTGTGTGTGTGTGTGTGTGTGTGTGTGTGTGTGTGTGTGTGACTCAGAGGGCACTGTGTACCTATGGAAGCCCAAGGGTGACTTTGGGAATCACACTGGATTGTTCTATCTCTTCTCTGTTTCGCTCTGGAGTTTCCCATGTTCTACCTTCCAGAGTGGGAAATGCAGGCCTCCACCATTTCTATCACGTGTTTTTACCTAGGATCTGGGATTTGAACTCAGGAACTTCTGCTTTCAAGGCAGAGGAATAAGTGCTGAGCCATTTCCCCAGCCCCCAGAGTTCAGTTGCAGTTGAAACTGCTTATCCTTTAAGAGTTTGAGGGAGGGTTTGGACAACCAAGGCAGCCTGAACTGAGATGGTGTGATCTGAATGAACCAATCATCAATGCTATAGCAATCACATTCTCCCTACTAGGATAAAAGCCTGACAAAAGCAACTTAACAGACAGATGGTTTAATGTTAGGGCTTCCAGTTCCAAAGAGGATAGAGTCCATGATGGCGGAAGAGGCGTGGCAATAGCCAGGAGAGGAAAAGCAGCAACAGGGGTCACAGGAAGCAGAGAACAAGAGCAGGAAGTAGGGGTAGGCTAATAAACCCAAGGCCCGCCTTCAGTGATGCACTTCCTCTCACAAAGCCCCACCTCCTAAAGGTGCCATATTCTTCCCAAACAGCGCCACCAGCTGGAGAGAAAGTATTCAAACACATAAACCTGGGACGATGGGAGAATAATTCTAAACCACAGGAAATATTATTTAAGTAGATTAAGTAGATGAAGGAAGATCTTTCAAGTAAGAGCATCAAAATGAATAAAGGCAGGAAGAGATTATGAAGGCAACACTTTTTTTGTTGAGTGACAGGGAATAAGTCATTCCTTTCCCTTTGACTTTCCTGTGGGTGCATGTGTGTGTGTGTGTGTTTTAAAGAAGTATCTCTAAACTACTCGAAGGAAGAATGATCCAGGAAGAAAAGTCCAACATACAAATGAGCAATAATAGATTAAAAAAAAAGTAGAAAAGAAAATAATCAGGAATTCAAACCATAAAAGAAAAATTAAATCACCAGGACTATATAATGGATTCAAATTCACAATCATAAGCTGATATATGCAAAAATGTAACTTATTTTTCTATAGTCAAATATAATTTCTATCATTAAGTTCCCATTTCTGCCGAGTAGCAGAAGAGTGATATCAAGTTGCATTCAGGTAAAATTCTTCCCATTTAGGCACTTCTCTGGCGATTCAGGTTTCTAATGTGGCTGCATTCAGGTTTTTTAAATCACTCTCAAATGTTATTTTCTCTTTCTCTTTTTTTGTGGGCATTGATTCAAATTTCTAGAAACTTCAGCAGCATCCATTGCAAGAACTACAGGTGAAGAAAGACAACTTCCCCACCATTATCTACTCATGACTATCTCTTATCTTAGTATTTGACACCAGGGACCCACTCCATCCTTAGATGACCTTCAGACATATCCCTTTAGTTGTGACACTTGAGCAGAGCTATCATCTGTTCAAGAATTCTGATTCTTGGTCTCTGTATTTGCTTCTTTAAAAGCAAGGGGGTTCTAACAAAACAAACGACAAAACCAATGAAAACTCTCTCATCTCCTCTCTCTTTTGGGAAGGAGGGTTTTTAAATAGTTTTATTCTAGGAGCCAGATGGGAAAAGAGTCATGTCTACCATTCTCATCTGATTATCCACTTTTGTTCCTTATACCTACAAATGACTTTTGAACATAAATGCTAAGACTATGGAATATGCATTAATAGGTCTCTGGATAGTTTAAAGCAGAAAGGGTTATCAACAGCAGCAAAACGTGTGTGGGAAGGTATAACTTACCCCCAAATTACAATTTACAAATCAGTGTACCACCATTAGAATATAGATGTGAGGAAGCAAAACGTAAGCTAAAATGTAATGGAAACTTAAGGCTCCAAGCCAATCTTGACTGTAATTTCTATTATTCTAGAAGAGAAATTCTTTTCAAGGGACACACAGTGGCTCAGCAGGTAAAGGCACCTGTGTAAATACAAAGACTTGAGTTTAGTCCTGGGAGCCCGCATGGTGAAAGGAAAGAACTGACTTCTGAAAAGTGTTCTCTGATAGTTTCATACATGAGTTGGCATGGGCATTCTTTCTCTTCCTGGTATTCCTCCTCCTTCAACTCCTATCCAACCACATACCTCTCTCTCTCTGTTTCTCTCTCTCTCTTTCTCTAATAAACAAATGAATGTTTTTAAACAAGAAATTATACTTACTCCTGCATTCATTTAAAAATATTTATTGAATAACTGACAACTGTCCAAATACTGAGATCTACGAAGGAAGAGCCTATTCCTTTGGGATGAATGCTCCAATGGTGAGCTCTCCAGTAGACAACTACACATATAATTCCTGACATTTACAAGTGTCATAAAAGAAACAGGAAGCTGGGCTAAAACCTTCTGGAAGCGGAGGCTATTTTAGATTGGTGTCAGAAGTGGCACAGAGCTTTTCTTTTCTTCTCTGGAATGTAGCAAAGGAGAAAAATAGCACGGGACAAGGCTGTTTGCTGCCTTACTGAGCTGGAAATACAACTAATGGGCGCAGACTCCGCAGGCCTTCCTCCCTGAAATGAAGCTCGGAAATGCTTTAAAAACAAGAGTGCTCCAGACTCCAGTGTTGTGTGGCTTTTGTGAGACTTTAATTGCTTTTGAATGCATGCGAATGTCAATTAGAGCCAGGCTAAATATGTCTTCTCCTAGACAGAGCATTTGGTCTCTCTTTCAAGTTCTTTTGTTTGCTTGAGTCAGCTTTGTCGTTTAACAGATGTTTTTGGAGGAAATGGAGACATAAGCTTTTATAATGCTGAAAATTAAATGAGAAACAGTACTTTTCTCTTCACCTTCCCCTCCAAACATGCAACACTACAAAATTGCAACCCACCTTCCACTGAAGAAAATCTTTACTTTTGGAGAGAACATGTTGGTAAAATGAAAGATTTTTTTTTATCATGTGCACCTGGAGTTCATTAAATATTGTTCACTCTTTAGGGAGGTGCATAATTGAAGCCGGAAGTGATTATACCTTTAGCCTTGGGAAAGGATAGTGTTTTCTAGACTCATAAAACATCCTCCCTTTAATTAAAAATAAAGTAAAATTATCTTAAGAGAACGACTGTCTGATCATCTGGGCCAAGCTTATCCCTCCAACCTTCTGTTCTGTCACACGAGCAAATTCTTAAACCAAAGAACCCACTACGATGCTCCCTATAATTTTTTTTTCCCATTTCAGTAGGATGATGTCCCCTTTTCTGGGACTGCCTTCCCCAAACAATTAACATTGCTGGTGTGGACCGCTTGCTTCTGCAGCATTCTGGGAAGTTCCTTGCAGGGAAGTAATGAGCTACATAAAGCACAGCTTTGGAATCAAAGCATGCAATACTGATTCTGCTCTGTAGCTGAGTGTGCATGTTATCTTGAACGAGTCACCAACCTCTCTCAATCCCAGGGCTCATTCCCCAAAATTAGGATTGTATCCATAGACATCATTTGGGATTGCTATACCATGTACTGTATTCAAAGTAGCTTGTTACATGACAATAATTTTAAAAAAATGTAGCTAGTCCTTTGGTAAGCAGTGACCATGGACTCGTGCTATGTGGTCTAACATGTCAGGAGCCTGACAGCAGTTCTCATCTTTGCAATATAAAACAAACAAAACAAAAACACTAAAAAATTGAAAATCAACAACTCTTCTGATGACAAGGAAAACCGACAGTGCTAAAACTGAATAGATATAAAAGGCAGATGTAAAGAAGCAGTCTTATTGAGAGATAGCAACTCGCAGATGAAACAAGTGTTGATCAGGATATTTGTAAGAGTGTACTGTGCATTGACAGGTTGTTGGAAGATTAATGTGAACTCTAAGAAGACCTAGTTTGGGGAACTCTCATACTGGTCTTTTAGTTCCAGAAACTCAGCCAGGTTTTTCTCTGTGAAGAATGAAGAAAAATCACTTCGTGCATGTGACACAGAGAGGGTAGTAACCCCTCTGAAATACCAGGAGGCAGTTTGTGTTGTACTCTTTAAGAAAGCGATTGTTTGGCCAGAGTCTCAATGGATGGATATCTCCAGAGTATAACTGACTTTAACCTATCTGGATGTTGGCATGGGGATAAGAAACCAAATTCATACATATTAAGAGGCTGAAACCTCCTCAGAAAACTGTGATTCTCCCTCAGAACTTCGGGAAGAATGTTCTCTGGGCACACCTAAAGAAAACAGGGGAGACACAAGCAAAGATATCAGAAGACATTTGAACTTCTGATATCATAACCCAAGCACACATAAATAAAGTCCAACATAAAGCCAGACAAACAGAAACCTCACACTAGGACCTCGCTTCCTTTATCCTTCTATCATATCTGGCTTCCAAGGGGAAAATGAAGGCATCCTGAAAGGCAAAATAATCAGTATGAGGAGAAAGAGTATGTATCAGAATGAGACTCAGATAACTCAATAGGTAAGTAAGTATTATGATTAGAGCTAAGGTCCGAAGATAAGAAGTAGATTATATGGGCCAACAGATGCACAGTGTAAGTGAGAGGACGCTCAGAGAGAATCAGGAGGAAAAGCTAGAAATCAGAAACAATGTAAAAGAAAATAACAGTGTCTTTGATTGGAGTGTTGAGATGGCTCAGGGGTTAAAGACTTGGCCTCATGGGCAAAAGAATTAAGATCCCCAGATGACATGTTAAAAAATGGTAACAACTCCAAGGAACTTCCTTCCTGCACTGCAAGGTAGAGCCTGGAAACTCCAGAGAAAAGCATGAAGCGCTTAGAGCAAGGCAGAGTGATTCCCAAAGTCACCCTTGTGTCTCCACAGGCGCGTGCACACACACACACGCACACACACACACACACACACACACACAGCAAAAATAACCAGAAGAATATCTTTGATGGGCTCAGCCACAGATGGGAGACTTAGTCACCAGAAACTTCTCAACAGCAATGCAAAGAAGGGAGAGGAGAATAAAAGGAGACAGACAGACTAAAACAGTTGTCAGATCATTATGAAACATGTAGGAGACGTAAAATGAGAAGAACTAAGAAATGCAATGTCATAAAGGAACAAAATAACCTTTGAAAGAACAAATAAAAAAATCTCCCTCAAATTAATAACAGATAACAGATACCTCATAATAGGATAGCAAAACCAGAGGGTAGAACTTAAGCCCTCAAAGAAGTTTCCCAAAACTGTTGAATTCTGAGTCCCCAGAACAAAGGAAATGTCTAGCTTTTATAACTTTCCAGAGTGTGATGGGAAATTTTACATCATGGGACACAGTTTAGCTTGGAGTGAGGATGGCACTGATAAAGAACGGCTACAATTTAAGTTGTCTAGGTCCTGGGAATTGAGGAGGGAAGTTGGACTTGCTTAGAACTGCAAGTGGGGGGCAGGAGAAAGCAGCTGCAGGGGGGCAGCCTGAGGGCTAAAAGAAATGGTTGGAGGGTCTGTGATCTAATAGACACCCGGAAAACCAACTAGTATAAATACTAGTAAAAGTGAACATGCACTTATCATATTCCAATGGCACCCGGTAAAAGGCATCTTAAAGGAAAGCAGTGGGTGGGGATATCTTACCTTCAGAGGATCAAGCATTGAGACTACACGGGCCTTTTCTGCAGAAACCACAGGAAGCAAACAGAAAGAAAACTTGTCAAGTGTTGAAAGAAGAAAAAAAAAAGCTAATTTAGACTTCTACATCTAAAGGAATTATCCTTCAAAAATAAGGAAGGTTTTTCTCAACTGAAAATTGAAGAAATTTATCACCAGGATACCTACCTTTCAAGAAATGCTAAAAATAAGATTTTTAGAAAATAAAAAAAGTTATGTTAGTGAGAAGCTTAGACATATTTCCCGGAAAAAAGGAAGCATATCAAAGAAGTAATAAATAATGATAAAGTATTTAATTTTTCTTTTCTGTAATGGTATATCAGGCAACCATTCAGTCAAAATAATAATAACAACAACATCTGCATTTAATGATTCTAGTGTAGATAAATAAAATATATAAATGTTATGAAGAGAAGGAAAGGGAAATAGGAATATTCCGTCATAAGATACTTATACAGTATGTCACAGTTAGGCAAAGGTGTCAAGTTGACAGTTGAGGGTTTGAGCTCTGGGCACATTTGTGCAGAATTAGTTGTTGATTTAAGCCCAGAGCAAACGTGTAGGAGATTGTCTAGCCAATGGGGAAGGCCCAGCCCATGGTGGGTGGGACTAGGCTCTGAAAAAAATTGAGAAAATTGGCATTGTTATATACACTTGGTCAGACATATTGATCTGGCAAGTAAGGATTGTCCCTCTCTCAGCCATTATGTAGAGATGGTGTAATCAATTCCCTTGGCCCTGGTGTTGGTGCATGCTCTCCCATCAAGCTGGACTACAAACAGTAGCAGTAACAGGGAATAGACCTCTTATTCCCTTAAGCCTTTTGAAGGTGATTTATCTGCACCCATGCAAGTGAACTGCAACACAGTACTTGGGAAACAGTTATAAAACACTGTTATTTTACAGTAGACTTGGAGAATAGATGCTATACCATCTACTCCCTTTGTCTGCCAGTGATTCAGTTAGAATCCTTTTAACTAAAATCGAAACGAAATAAATTGATGCTTACAATTGTTCTGTATAAGGGTTGGGCTGGTTGAGTTCAGGCAAAACTTGATGTGATGTGGGGTGATTTCCTCTGTGTCTCTTGGTACACTACGGTGACCTAAGACTACATCCTCACCACCTCAAATCTAGCAAAAAGAAAAGATGTCATTCCACAAAGCAAAGACTATGGATACTAGAAATGGGGGTCTCAGGGGCCATTTACATAGCTACACGTTTCCATACATGGCCAGGGTTCACGGGAGTATCCCTGAGGCAGCACTACCTCACACTCGAAACTGTGAATTTCACTGGAAGAGCAAGTTTCTAATATGAGGAGAGGAGTGGACAGTTTCTGTAAACAGATTTCAACAGTGGGACACCTAATTAGTGAATCATAAAATCAATTCTGCGAATAAGTATTCTTCTCACTTTTGTTAAGTTTATTTGCATTTTTATGTGCATATGAGTATGATGTGTGTGCGTGTGAGTTTGGATCCCAGGTCCCACCTAAAAATGCCAGGCAGAAATGGCAACAGCCCGCACTTCCGACTTTGCTGTTTGGAAAATCCCAGAGCTAAGCAAAAAAGAGGTAGAAGCAATCCAGCATTCTGGATTCCTGAAATCACCTTTGGTCCTCCACATTGGCACACAGTGCCCTCTGACACACACACACACACACACACACACACACACACACACACACATACACACACATACCCCAATACACACAGAGTAAATAAATAAAATACTTTTAAAAATCCTCTCATGGCACTTCCCACAGCGTTTACTAGGCAACAGCATTAAATTCATTTTTATGGTAAGTTTTGTCAGAATTTTTGAGAGCTAGTGTCCTAGTGGAAAATTAAAAATATGATTATTAGAGGCGATAAGGATGCTAGTCAACCAAAAATGTGTGAAAGCTCACTGTAGCCAGTAAGATTGCTTAGTGGGTAGTCCACTGATACTCACTGAATAAATTTTAAACTGGTATTTTGATTTATATGCCTCTTGTCATTGAACAGAGGTTAATCACGTCCCCTGGAAGACGGCTGCCTTCGTGGACAAGCTCACGGGAAGGAATTGCTATGATACTTGGGGTAAGTGATAAATACGGCTCTGCTTCTTAAGTGCCCTGGACTGAGACTCGCAAGATGTGGGGTTTCCCAAAACCAGGTGGCTGGGAACACAGCGAAAGGTAGGATGGATAAGAGAGAAATAAATTGAGAGTAGGTTTTTTTTAGGCAACTTCTCTCTCCCAGGGTTGCCACAGTCTCCCTTCCGCTAACCCACAGCCCCTATGAACGTGAACCAGACTCTGCCCTTCAGTTTTCACATGTTCCGTCCATGTCCGTGACAAACCTCTCCTGTTAAGTCAGATGCAAGAGCAGAATGGGAAATTTCTGACTTAGAAGGAAACTAGGAAAGACCAAGGAAGAGAGAAAGGGAGTGAGGACCGGGACAGATATTTCGTGAATTATTCTTGATCATGCAGGCCTGGAAGAGGAAGGAAAATCACAAAAGAAAATACTTTAACAATAAACTTGGGGGCTGGAGAGGTGGCTCAGGGGTTAAGCCTCCGCCTTGCAGGCAGAAGGTCCTGAGTTCGGATCCCAGATCCCACGTATAGACGCCGGGCGGAAGCAGGGGCGGCCTGTGTTTCCGGTCCTGGTAGGGCGGAGCCTGTGAATCCCAGGGCGGAGGAAGTGGGAGGCGTCCATGGTGGTTCGCGAATTCGTCCGTGGTTCTACACACACAGACACACACGCGCGCGCACACATACATACGCACACACGCACAATTGAATAAATAAAAAAAAAATTTAAAAAAAAAAACAATAAAGTTGGGATTTCAACATTACATAAAATTTAGGCATATCATTAGAAAAAGAATAGTTAAATTTTGTTCTTATGTTTTACAAGGGTATTGTACCCAATACTGAGTTTTATTCTTCAACTATGGGGAAAAATATACCTGATGACAAGGCACATTTTAATTTTAGAATCAGTTAAAAAAAAGTAGATATCAATCTATATCTTTCCTTCTCTTTTCTTCTTTCTTTTATCTTTTCTTCCTTACAAAGGTGGGTAATAAATGTAAATACAGAAGTATGAAACGTGTGAAAGAAAATAAAGAACACCAAAGCGCTAGGTGATGAAAAAAGTATCCCTAGTCACTCTCTCTTCTCAGCACTCAATTCAGCACTTAGAATTCTGTCTTCATAAATAATCTTGTGAATAAAATGATAAGAACTTTCATTTCAATCTCTTGTCTTTAAAGAGCTGCATCAATACCATTATTCTATGCGATCACACAGTATTTAAATGGATATCTTCTCATCTCAGCATGCCTAATACAAGAATGGTAGAATTGGAACTCAAGAGATCTTAGTGCCCTGTTGAATCTCTGAATTTCATAAATAAAGGAAAGAAAGCTCTAAATAAGCAGTTAAGGGACTCAGGAAAGTTCAAAAATATAACTGATTTTTTTTAGAATCCACATCAGAAGTGGGCGTGACAAGGGTTACTTCTGTCTGAGGAAGTCACTACTTAAAGCAACGATCATGAGACCGACAGAGATGGGTCCACTTAGTATTGAGCTGTGGTAAGCTATGCAAGTTCAAGCCACCACCACAGTGAAGTGGGAGGAAAAAAGACAACACAATGATAATCGACTTTAGATCAGTGTTTTGATTGATGTATTGGATTTCCTGACAATGGATGAAACAATTATGAGATCAGCTTTGCTTAGGACTGAAATGTCTGTCAGTGATTCAGGATGTGGAAAGAAAGAAACGCATCACTCACCAAGGATCATAGACAACTTTTTTTAATGCCCCAAATATCATCGAGCCTGAAATTCAAATTAGATTAATACTTGAAAGCATAAATTATGCACTCCAGACAATTTACAAAAAGTCACAGAAGCACATTGCCCTTGTGTTTATCTTTTGCCAGGAAATACAGGCTAAAAGCATCTCGCCTGATTGGCAATTGTAAGATTTGTGGCCCTGAAATTTGGAACACCTGCTAAATATCACATATCTAGTCATCTATAAGGCAGTGTAGCCAAATGATACCAAATTCCGCTCCTGCCTTTCACAGGGGATGAGAGAGGCCCACAGGTTCAGAGCTAGAAAAAGCAACATATACTAACCTCAAACATGTGCCAAGTTGGTCCCCACAAATTTAAAAGGGACACCACATACTTTGTGAAAGGAATCCCAGGTGACAGATACAGCAGAGGCTAACCAGACAGCCTGGGATAGAACTCCAGATTAATTCGTTAAGAAGTTCTCACTGTCTTCAAAAGGCGAAGCAAGCATCGAAAATTCAAAGAATTTCCACAGAAAGCATCCTCTTTTTCCATCCAATCTTTTTTCTTCTTTTCAAGTTGGAAACCCAACAGTATTAAATATTTAGGGATGACATTTCTTCCAAACCTTCAAGAAGCCACATTTCATGGACACAATGAAAAAGAATAATTCTTAGAAATATAAATAGATGGTCATTTTTTTTGTCTCTGTTGGTGGTGGTAAAATTATTCAAGGCACAATGACTTTTCGCTGAATGTGTCTCTTCCTCTCTGGGAAGCCTTTCAAACTCTTAAATGCACATCTGAACTCTCTCGCGGAGCAGGAAAAGCTTCCCCCAGAAATCCTGGGCCTCATTATCTCATCGTCTTGATTCTTAGAGGCCCTGCTAGAGAGACCTTGGTGAACTCCCCATGAGAGGATCCTTTTCCATTGTCTGTTTATGATTTGAAAATATTGGGCATAATCCACACCTAGAGGGCCCTTTGCTTTGCTTTTTCTTTGAGGAACAGGTTCTGCGCACTCCAGTGGCCCCATTAGAAAAATCTTTGTCTTCCGTCCCTGAGTGCGTGTGTCCTTTAGGTAAATGTAGCTCCATGAGCGTCTCCCAATGCATTTTCATGTGATGGCTCCAGACTTGGTATTTGGCGGCCGACACTTAAACACAGGGCGTCCCATTGACCCTCCTATTCTACAGTATAACCCAGTAGGCAAAGGGCAAGGATGCTAAATATAATGGGCTGTATACCACAGTAGTGTTCCTATGCTTAGGGGGAACACAGGAAAGAATTTTGGGAAATGCCGCTGGGTCCTTGCACCTCATCGTAGAGGAGGACCCAGAAGAGAGTTTGGCATGCACATTAAAGGATGCTCCGGGGATGGGAGGGGGAGACATTGGGCGATGGGGAGGGAAGGGATAGAGGAGGGGAGTAGGAAGGTCAGGGGGTGGGATGGAAGGAGGGAGGGGACCGGTGTACCTGTTAAGTTTGTATGAGCAGAAATAAATTAAAAAAATGGGCTGTACACATAGCACACTCCAGCACCAATGGATCCCTGTGAGCAGTTGAGAGCATAAACATTTAAAAGAAAGTGACTTGAGCACAAAGAGAAGGTGTGAATAGGAAGGCCCTTGAAGTTAGAAGAGATCTTTCTGGAGTCTTTTTTATTAAAGTGCAAATATACTACAAGCATGTATTTAAAATTCCATGTCTCTCTTTTTCTCTCTGTCTTTCTCTCTCTCTCTGTGCGTGTGTGTGTGTGTGAATGTATGTGTGTGTGTTCCACTGAGTTTAATAGTAGGGTTGACTGCGTTAGCATGTGTCTAAGAACTTGCTAGGACATTAGCAACGCCAATGAAGCAGGTGGGTCTCCTTTCCCCAGTCAGCATTAGCCACCCCTATTTGCTCAGAGCTTCAGAGTTTTTCCTCTCCCCACGGTGTCATGTTGATGGCCCCACTCTTGCATAGGTCTTAGGCAGGTAAACACAGCTATAGAAGTCCATGTGGGCAGCAGCCTTGTCATATCCTGAATATGCTGTTTGATGGTACTTCACCCAGTTCTCTGGCTCTTAACATCGTTTCTATCCTTCTAAGATGTTCCCACCAGAACCTAATAATAAGACACTATTGCTGATGACACCACACACTGTGGTCACAGGAGTCGAAGAAATCAAAATTCCTCCCTGCTGACTAGCTTTCATAGTAACAAAAAATAGTACACAGACCACCGGAAGAGAAAAGACATCAATGATCTTACCCAGCTATGAAGCCTGTGAGGTATAGTAAGAAAACATCTGGCAAGATATGCCTATTGGTGCAAGGGCAGAGTAAATTTTATTGGGGTAACCAATATGCAGTTGGGTTCAGATTAAAGACAATTCAACAGGAGGTAATTCACGCTTAGTACTGTCAGCTTGGCTAAGAAACTGCATGTAGATGACAAGGTCATAGGAAAGACGATGAGGTCACTGCTGTATATCTATTAAGTATGCATGGCAACAAACATTTTTCCCTCTGGATTCTTTAGGGGGCTTGCTGATTGCCCGAATATATATAGTCTCCTTCCCCAACACATGTGTATGCACAGGCTCCTATAAAAGGTTTCTATTGATCACCATAGATACACATGTAAAGGCTAAGTCAAATCCATTTTAAATGTTTTAAGTATTGTACTTGTTTTCTTGATGTTTCAGATTCCATCAACCTCTGTGCATTTGGACAGTTCAGCCTTAAATCGAAATAGTTGATCATCATATGCTGAGATCTAAATAAATATTCTTCAGATCTAAATAAATATTCTTCATTTCAATAGTAGCTGTTTATGTCGCCATACATAAACCATTTTCCCTCACTCAGAGTCCTTGTTCCACCAAAACATAAGTAACTTCAGTGTGATATGCCATGGCAAAGCAGTCAGAAGACTCTAGAACAATAGGGTCAGGTAGGTAGAAGTTTTCCAGAGAAAGCAGGAAAGATGTGTGGTCTTAAAGGAAAGAGAGAAAATAAGAAAAAAAATCTATTTACTGAATGAGTCAGCAGGCCAATGGATGGATAGGCAGATGGATTGATGGATGGATGGATGGATGGATGGATGGATGGATGGATGGATGGAAGGACGATGAGCGCAACTGGAAAGGGAGGATAGTTCCTAAAGAAGCATAATTTAAAAACAGATAGTAGTAATGAGTTACACAGATTATACATTTTAGGAAGAAGAATTGGGGGAAGGAAGATAAACTGCAGCATGTTATGAGTATCTGTTTTGGAACTGGGGTTGATTTCTTCTTCTTATTCTCAGTCTGGGAAACCTCTGTAAAATCAGAGCTAGGATGGGACAAACCTTCTCTTTGTCAAGGCCAATGTTTCTTTACAAGCTATGGTTTCCAGCGGTACCATGGCCCTATAACCTTCATGATATCTAGAGCTGCGGCTTGTTTCTGAGGAAAATGCATGGCAGCCTTTAGTGAGGAAAACGCTGACTGCATGTGGAGAGTAAACAACTAAATACAGCACACGGAGCCCCCTGCCCCTTGGTCTGCCACACATGCGTGATAGTTGAGTCTCATTTAAAGAATTCTCTGTCAAAGCAAGCAATCTGGCATCCAGAATCCTCAGAGACAGTGGCTTCTTTCCTAACTCTTTGTACAAGACTAGGAGTGTGGCAATTTCCGATGTGCACGATAGACATTAGGGACTTTCAAGCAGCCAGATTCCCATCTAGCGAGGGTGTTGTTATAAGGCATTAGAACTCCAGGGATAACATGGGAGCAATTTGCTATGGGAACGCCAACAATGCGATTGACTGATCCGCCCTCGCGGTGGCCGAAGCTAAATATTTGGAGTCTGACAACCAACATTCGGATCCTTACCGTGCCTCTTAGCCATTGTGATTTGCAGGCCTGTGGCCTGGACTATTATGGTTTCTGGATCTGTCTGATGAAGGTCACCAGTTGACACTGAAAAACAAATTTAAAAGGATCTGGAATCTGGTGTCCAGTGGTCATTCTCTAAAGATTTACTTCCTTCAACTACAACTTGCTTAAGTCACTCAACCCTACTGCCCAAAGTTCCACATCGCTCTCTTTACGCTTCTCTCTCCTCCATTCCATACAGATGTCTGCCAAGTCAAGGATGTGGTTTTCTTTTCTTCCTTTCCACACTTCCTGGGAAACTTCATTGGCTATGCACAATGTCTTTACTGATGGCTTTACGAGAAAGCGGTGAACAGACCTTTACTTCCAAGCACAGCACCTTTGAAGTGCAGCCCCCCTTATCTGACGGCCTGCGCAGTGCCAGGGCCCACAGCAGCACTCACACACAAGTCTCACTCTGCTTCCAGGTGTCAGTGGGTCTGAGGAGCTTTCAGAAGCAAAGGCCAGCCGAGAGGTGGTGGATTCACAAAGCACATTTGGTTTATAACACGGATGGAAAGATAAGAAATGAATCAGGAAACTAAAAGAAAAAAAAAAAAAAGAGGAAGACAATAAGAAAATGTAAGCAGCTATGAGGAAAACAGAAAGTGACGGAAGCATTTCATGTGTACTGAACTCTACAGAAACCCACCATGATGCTTATCATTCAGAACCTATCGGTCATCTGTGAAGGACGTTCAGTGACGCAATCTGTTATAATGAAACTGGTGAATGAAGGGGGATGAGGTCTTTCCTAAAAGACATGGACCTCAAGACAAATAAGTAGTTGATGAAGTAAAGTTTCTTCTTATAGGAACTATAAGCTACTGAATTAAGCAGGTATAGAAAAATAAATGTGAGCTGGAGTTGGCTCAACCAGTAAAATGTTTGCCACACAAACATGAAGAACACAGTTTGAATCTGCAGTGCCCACGTGACATCTAGGGACAGCAGTAAACATCTGAGCCTGTGTAGAGACAGGAGAATACCTGGAGCCCAGTGCTCAGCCAGTCAAACCCAATTCACAAGCTCCAGATTCAGGGAGAGTCCCTGTCAAAGAAATAAGGTAGAGATTGAAAGAAAACACATGATGTCGACCTCTGACTTCCACACACATGTACGTACAAGTGTACATGCGTGCACATAGCTCAGATGTACACATAGCCACACACACATGAACATGTGCGCACATATATACGACACACTCACAGCTTAAAAGAGCATGAACGAAATAGTGAAGTCAGATGCTGATAATCAGCATCTGCTAACATTGCAGCAAGGAGACAGCAGACGCAATGTGCCTCCTAGTGGAGAGATCCAGTTCTATCTCTTAAGCATTTCTTGCTCAAAGGTCAGGAATCAAAGCTTATTAACTCTGAAGCTGACTCCAATTTACAGGAAATAACAGGAACATAGTAAATTCATCCAACAACAGCTGCGGTAAAAGTCACATGAAAATAACCTTATTTCTTTGTCAGTTGTAAGGAAAAGAAATAAAAAGATGTGGGCAGGAAACTTTAAGCAGACCTGAGGGATTTGCCACATTCAATGTATGCTTCTTACTGGGCACCTGATTGTAGAAACTGAAGACAGGCCATCTTAGAGGAGAAGGAATGGATGGGTAGACAGACAAATAGACAGATGATTGATAGAGTGACAGAGTGACAGCTTGTGTTGCCTACTTGACCCTTGTTAGCTGAGTGTCTGGGCACATCTACAGGGAAATATTTAGTTGCCACACCCCAGGCAAGCCTATGGCACCATTTCGTGAGCAGGCGGTTAACTTGAGAGAGCTAATTAGCATCTTGGCAAGCTGGAAACACCCTGATAACACAACTGGCCCTTTCCATCTCAGCTCATGACTTCGGATGTGGTGTGCTCATTTCTTTGGCCCTTTGCCATAATGAACCTCACCAAGCAATCATGAGCCAGTAAAATGCCCCTTTCCCTTAAATCGTTTGGACCAGGTATTTATTACAGCACCAAAGTTATGAAGCTAAGACAGATAGAAATAAAAAAAATACAGATAGATTGTAGATATATTGATGATAGATAGATAGATGATAGAGCCATAGGCAAAAATTATAGAAAGATGAAAGATGGTGACATTAAATAGATAGTAGACAAGTAGGCAAATAAAAGGTGATACATCATAGATGATAGATACGAAGATAGGTAACAGATTGACATTTGACAAAAATTAAAGATTGACTATTTGGTAGTAGTAAAGAATTACATTTTATTTTAGATGTGTAATGATATCATTTAAGTATTTATCTTTTAAGGAGTTGCTATGAGTTGTACATATAATGACCCATGAGTTATAGATTAAGTTTTGTTTATAGTAGAATTGTCTTTGAGGAAGTGGATCCTGGGCAGAGAAAGTAGGTCACTGGGATTTGCAGAGGATATTCGTGTGTGTATGTGTGTGTGTGTGTGTGTGTGTGTTCCTGCTTCTGGCTGTCATGAAGTAAGCAACACTATTCTGCCACTCCATCTTCCCACTGAATTTCTGCTTGTCTCAACACAAAAGCAATGAATCAGTCAACTACAAACTAAATCTTTGAGACCATGAGACAAAATAAAGTTTTCCATCCTTCAATAATTTCTCTCAGGGTTTTGCCTCAGTGACAAGAATGTGACTATCACATTAGGCTGAATTATTTATGGATTTCCATAAGAATCAGAGATAAGGCAAAATAAGAGAGATAAAAGAAAAGTAATTATGCATTATCCAAACAAAATAGATATATGGAGTTGCATTATAGTAAATTTCATATATTTGATATGAAAGTTCATACAAGCCTGCAATTTTTGTAATAGTACATTTTTAAATACCTAGAATAAGTTCAGTTGAAGTAAGGTTCTGATACATATGAACCTTGTTTTGAAAATGACTCCACGTGGGAATTCATCCTAGGGAGTGAGCTGTCTTACAACACAGACAGCAGCCGACAAACTGGCTCTTAGGTCAGAGTCTAGCATAGTTCTCACGGTGCTCTACGGATCATGAAAGAGGAAAAAGAGATTGCCCCAGAATAATGTGGGGCTCTCTCAGGCCCTTAAGTCAATCATGCTTTATTAAACACTCTCCTAGTATCAGAATCACCTTGGGCACTGATTAAAAGTACAAATTCCGAAACCCACTGAGAACCTCGGAGGAATGCACTGGAAAGCTACAAGGCTTAAGGGGCTTTCTAAGTCATGTTCATCATCTCATTTAGAAATCAAACTGGTTAATTTCAAGGTACCATTGGATATTCAACCAGGAATGTTCTGTAAAAGACTGGAAACTAGAGGCAATTGGTCTAGAAATGGGCTTAAAGAATACAATGGGATAAGATAAGCCTGGAAATCATTTTCATATGGTTTCAGAAAGAAAGGACTAAAGATAATCTCCCAAATGGCAAAACATACAACATCGTAAGGAGCCAAAAGACACTGTCAGTATTTCTGAGAACCAACCTTTAATCAGTTTGGTCCCAACTGATTAAATAAAAATTTCATACACAGATACACAAGGATTCAAATATCAATTGTTCTGCTGCTAAAGGATAGAATACAATGTAGACCTGGATGTCCAGATGGATCCCTAGTCTTCCCCCATTCAATTTGGAATAATGCACCAGGGTGAAAGACCTGCTTCGCATATGTTTCTGTGCATCTGGATCCTAAGAACCTTACTTGGCATAGTATTTTTCTTACTGTTCAGGATGGATTAAATAACTGGACCTTCTAGTCAATCCATATGTTATGAAGCTATAGAGAAAAACTGAATTGGGAATGTTTCCTGTTTTCTCACGTCTTGAGTTCTCTGGCTGATAGAGTGGCCCAGTGGATACTCCATGCTCCCCAGAAAAAGAGCGAGTAATGACAGTGTTCCAGAAAGGACTGTTCCCTTTACCATGGAGCAGGCAGGATGCAAGGCACTCTGAATAAGCCATCCTGCACGTCTAGATCATCATACAGGGTTTCCACGGCGTGATGTTACTAACTCTTCACAGAATGAATGGAAACGAAGTTGCTGGATGGAGCATCCATTTATGTGAACACCAAACCTCCCTCTGAGTGAGGGTTCAGGACCCCAGTGGCATAGCCTGGAGCCCTTTCTTGGGATCCCCATTAGTATGCAAACTCTATTATGACTGCTTAATCTCTAGCCTTCAAGGATCCTACTGCCTGGACCCTTCTCCCCTTTGATCCATGCTAGACTTCAGTAGGTCCTTGACATGTCAGCTATTGCGCAGGTCAGGCAAAGTCCAGTCCTGGCTGCTGAGGCCCTAACTTGTGTGGTGTATCTTGTACATTGTTGGCTCTCCCCATCTTTAGGCTTTACCATCCTGCCACTCCCTCTTCCATAAGGTTCGATGAGCTTTAGGATGGGGAGAGATTTGGCTGGTCTGATTCCAGGTGAAAAACATAGAGTCTTTAGTGTTCTGAATTGAGATTGTTGAAAAAGTCCCAGCTTTATTGAAAGAAACCATGAATGAAAAGAACCAAGGCCAGAGGTGTAGCTCAGCTGGCAGAGGTTCACCTAGGCATGTGTGAAGCCCTGCGTTCCACCCAGAGCCCTATACAACTGTACATGGCAGAGCATAGCTGTGATTGCAGCATTCCAGAGATGGATGCAGAAGGATCAGAAATTCAGTCATCGTTAGCTACTCAGTAAATGTGAGGCCATCCTGGAATAGATGAAACCCTGCCTCAACAAAGGAGGAAACTTTTTTGTTAGTTGAGATGGTATACGCTACATGCTTAGAAGACTGACTAATTCACCAGCCCGATCTGTCACTTTTCTGTTGCTATTTAACCATAGCTTTGCAAACTCAGTAGCTGAAAAGAATCCTTTGTTTTCTTAAGCACACTTTGAATCGAGATTCCAGGCAACATTAGTATGTGAATCCTCTCTGGTTGTCAGGAGGCTGCAGCCAAGATGCCTGTGGGGCCTCTGTCTCCTTGAGACTCGACTAGGAATCTACTTCCAACCCATTCAGATATTGAGAGGATTTGGCTCCCTGTGTCTATAAGGCTTAAAGTTTCTGTTTCTTGAGGGCTGCTAGCAAGAGGGGCCCTTTCATTCCCAGAGGTCACGTGACATTCCTTACCATGGATACTCAATACATTCTGCTTTCTCCAGGTCAGCAAACAAGGGACTCCAGCAAGACCAGCATTGCAATGTCATGTGATACAGTCCTTCATTCAATGTATCCTGCCACTTCTCGAATGCTCTGACAAAAAGGAAGTCACAGTTCTGCACATACTCTGGGCAAGGAGTTCATGGGCCTCACTGTGAGAAAGTAGGACTCCCAGGGCCATGGTATGAATCTGTATGCCACACTTACTTTTCTTGTGGCTGTGACCAAAGAGCTGGCAAGGGAGGAAGAGTTTCTTTTGGTTAACATTCTAGCAAATACAGTCATCGTGGGGGGCAAAGCACTACAGACGCAGTGCATGGTGAGTGGTTACACTCCCTCTTCATTCAGGAAGCAGAAAGCAGACAGGAACACTGACTGGCCATCAAACCTTAAGACCCGCCCCCCAGTGATTCACTTCCTTCAATGAGACCTCCAACTTAGAGGTTCTGTAACCTGCACAAGCAATGCTACCAGCTTGGGGACCAAAGGATTCATAGGCATGTGTCTAGGGGGATACTTCAAACCACCATCCACACGTACCCAAAGCTATATTTTACAAGAGTAGATACATTCTTCTTGTCTATTTACAAGTCTTTTTCTATCTCCATACTTCCATCGTGGTATCATGGGAAATATTTAATGAAAATACTATATAAAAGGTAATGTGCCAGGAATAATAAGGCTATCAGAATGAGCAGGACAGTAAAATTATCCTGAAAAAAAAAAAAAACTAGGGAATACAGGAAATGCCAAGAAAAATCATGCAACAATAGCAGAACTGTTAGAAGAGGGGAGAGGAATCACAACTGATGTGTTTAGAAACACAAAACCAGAAAAGTTGCCATCAGTAGAAAACAAAATTCCCGGCTGGGTGTATAGACATGAAGAACTTTCAATGAAATGTAAAACATTTGGCTTTGTTGGATGAGCAATGAATAATAGAAACATTTTTGTTTGTTCTTTGATATTTCTGTTTGAGGAAAAATAGGACGTTCGGCCTACAGTTTGGGTTTTTCTGAAAATAACACTACTGAAAATACACTGGAAGCCAATCACAGTTAACGTGCCTACAATTGTTATTTCCTGTCCAAAGACATTTTCTAAATATGGAAATAGAAATTTGGTAAATGCTGGCTGTCTTAGTGCTGTTGAGATGTCTTTAAAAAGAAAAAACTCTTTTGATAAACACTAGCAACTTATACTCCAGTTATTTTTCCCCATCCATGTCTAAGAGCAAGAACGACTTAAGCTGTTAGAATGTTAAGCCTTATCGGAGAAAGTATAGAATTGAAAGGCTTTAAGCTGGGGAAAGAAAAATGATTTAAGGGTCCGGATGAATTGCACAGGCCCGTAAAATGGTATTAAATCAGTTCTGAAAAAGATTTGAAGAGGACCTAACACCTGGAAGTGTGTTACGCTTTGGTATCATTAACAAATGATTGAACAACACAGAGGAGGAAAAAGGCGAGGTGGAAAATGAGACCCACGCAAGACCCTGTGAGCCTTAAGAAGCATTTGAATTGGGGTAGTGGACAGCTAGCCGTCGCTCCTGATCATATCAATGTTGATCACTGAAAGGAAAAAGCAGGACTCTCAAAGACGGAGACTCTGTCTTGAATCAAATCGGGAATGCTGTGGCCACCTGTAACTGTGACCACAGAGGAAAGAAAGCTGAAGATCTTAGGGGAGGAAGTTTATTTGCAAGGACAATATTCACAGGATCACCTAGTCAGTTGCAATTTTAATTTCCATGCCCGGGTGCCCTCCTGTGGCCTTTCAGCCTCTTAGGACCCCCAGGTATATGACGGCCGTCACCTGAAGTGGTTAATCCAGTCCCTACATAATCCCCTTCGGCGTCAGGAAACAGGGCAAAGTGAGAATGGACCTGCTGAGGAGGAGGATGGTGGAAGTCGTTTTTCTGAGGCAAGGGTGGATTCTCCCTGATGATATTGGACCGCTATCTTGTTCCAAGTACCTTCCACATCTTATTTATTTAACTTCATAAAAAACACTAAGGATTTATGTTCAGGTGACGAAACTGATATATAGAGCAATTAAGCAGCTTATTCAAGCTCAAAGAACAAGTAAGGATAGAGCCACAATTGAAGCCCGGGGGTCCGACCCAATGATCCCCACATGATCTGAATGTCTCCCATGATGCATTGAAAGCTTCTGATGATTAGCAATTGGGTGAGACTGTGCCACATGCTCAAATTAACTATAAATAAGTATCCAGAGTTATTCTAGGTATTTTGTGTTCCGGTTCAGAGACTGCACATTTGATCCATTAAAATGTTTGGATCGCCCAATTCACCGGCCTCAGCTGTAGTCATTCCCTCTGAGGACAGCCTCTGAACTTCTGTTCCTGATTGTTTCTCAGAGCCAGATGCTTCGAGATCAGTAGCACTCAGGGGTGGGGAAAAGGGGAAAGGCTAAGAGGCCTATTTCTGCTCTTCTTGAGGATATTTCAGTTAAGATCAGTGGCATAGTTTCATTTCAAAAGTGTTGATATTATAATTTTTCTTTCTTTTACAGTGCCATAAGTGTAGAAACAAACATGTTAATTAGGAGAACAGGAGAGTCAGAAGGCAAGCCGGTGCCAACACACAGACCCCCTTGCAAATCGACCCTGCACCACCATCTTCCTATACTCAGTGTTATGTAGTTTGACAATCCAGAGCTCATTTCCCATCGATTCGATACATGAAGCAAATGCAGCACTTTCATGAGATGAAGGATCAAAGTCTCAGCACCACCTGGATGCTTCTCTAAAATGCGCTTTACGAGTCCTGCCGTCTGCTGGAAGCTCTAGTTTGTCTGAACTCCTGGAAAGAGTAGTCAAGGCTAGATACGGGCCAGAGCAGGCCTCTGGAAATTAACTCAGTTATACAGCCAGGGAACAGGGTGGCCAGGCGTGGGGAAAAAAGAACAGAGGCTTACTGAGAATTAAAAAAGAAAGAGTTAGTTGGGAAGAAAGAGTGGACAGAAGGGCTTTCGAGGGGGAAGAAAATATCAGTGTCCATCAATACTGTTGACCTAAAGTCCTCAAAATGTTATGTGAGTGAAAATCACTTGGAGAATCCATTCAGATGAAAATAAATACCTAACAAAACTCATGCGCTGTGTCTCTGGAATATGCAGAGCTCTAGAACAAATGGAAAACAGTTCTTTGTAGCATCTGATCAGAGAAGACAGTAGGAATCATTCCAGTCCACTAGCTAAGACCAAAGATCAAACACTTAGCCATCTTTTGAAGGGAGAATGATCCTAGACATTATCAAAGGCAGTGTGCATTCCACTAGTCAGAGACACCTCATCCCTGATTACTAAAGAGCATCAGACCTTTGGAGTCATCCCTCGTCCCTGACTTTATGGGGCAAAGGGCCAATCCTCTGCCTTCTGTGTACAGAAGACTTAGGGCAAATGGAAAAATCACCAACTCCAGAATGAGTTATCTGCAGCCAAGTGGAGTTTCATTACTTACTGGCCATTACACCTTGTTCAAAGCTTCCCCTTTTTGTGTAATTGTTTTTAGTTAATGGGGAAAAACCATATTTCTGCCATCCTAATGAAGCTAGGCCAATCACCTTGAGAAATAACACTACATGTCTGGATCTTGACTATTTTGTGTGTAACAGTTCAGTGATGATTGTTTTGCCTACCATTTGAGGGTTCAGGATCTTTCCACTTTCTCATCCATGCATTTTCTTTTCTTCTAAGATCTCCTGTGTGTACCAGTGAACAGATAGGGAATAATGCAGGGAGATCTGCATTAGCAGACAGAGAAGTGGCTACATCAATGCTGCCTAGGTTCTGATGGGTAAAACTTAGTCACCTGGTCCTATCTCACGTCTAAGAAGAAAGGAAAAGACAGTTTACATTTGTGCTCAGGATGAAGAGGGAGTATATTTGCTAAATACAATCTCTTCTTAGTCACAGAATCTAATGCTCTAAAACACCCATAGTATGTGTTGCAGTTACTTTCCATATTGGCAAATGACTCCAGGGCCCACAGAACTTAGGGGAACAAGGGTGTTGTTTCAACTTATGATTCTGGTTACAGTTCATAGTCTAGCTTGGCAGGAGAATTCATACCAACCCCAGAAACAGAGGTAACTGGCCAACACCACATCCACAGGAATCACTGTGACAGGGGCAACCTTTCTCAGGACAAAGTATCGCATGAAGTATGCCCAAGTACCAAAGTAACCCTCTCCATAATGTCAACCTCTCCAGGAAATGGTCTTACCCACCATCATCCTCAATTATACCATCATCAATATCCTGCAGGCTTGTTCAGGTCTTGCTTAGCTACCCTACCAATTTGTCACAAACGTGTTGAGGTTCAAAGACCCCAATTGTCAAGTTGACACTTGCATCCAACTAGCACAGCATGTAATAAATTGGTTTCTTTCTCATTGCTTGTAGAATTGTGTTGTCAAGCTGCTCTTCTAGGGGAAGTTGAGGAAAAGCGTCATTCAAATAATTGTCTATGGTGCTGCATCTTTACTGTATTTTCATGTCACAGAAGGTGACCAGAAGAAAACAATGAGGAGATATAGATGAGTGAAAGCTACTGTAGAGTAGAGTAACAGATGCAGCAGGCGTGGGGAGGGGTGGCAGTGGTGGTGAAATGAGAGACGAAAGATGAAGAGCTTTCCTCCTTTGGCAAGACTTGCCAGCCTCTTGGTTTACCTACTGACCTCTTAATGCCTTCTAGAAGTCTTGCTCTGAAGTCACTTTTACTTGATAACTTGGTGATATTTCCTTGATTCTGCTTCTAGTGGTTTCTTTATAAACCCTAAGCAACATGACATGTTTCTTAATTGGCATATTCAATGCAGTTATTGATTTAAACTCATGTAGCCTACTCAGAAAAGGACTCACTTTCCACTCCTCCCTGGTTCTGTGGTCCGCAGGATTAGGCATTTGATCCAAGTGTTCTGAGAACTTCTGATTTTCTTTCTCTTCAGAAAGTGCCATGGTTTGCTAGAATGAACTGAGGAGAGCTCGGTCCCTCCAAACTACCAAATATTTGCTCAGTCTCAAGCAGTTCATTTCTTCATGCCAATCTTTAACCTTATACATCACAGGCATGGAATGATCTCCTTAAGTAAGATTACAGGTGGAAGTAAGATCTGGGAATTCTGTCCCTCGAATTTACAGACAGGGTAGTACTTATTTAGAGATTAGAGTAATTTGGTGGTAATGATCCCTCAAGTGGGGGAGGGTTTCCTCAGTGGTCCCCAAAATCACGTAGCATAGGCCTCCCTATGTACAGCACCAAAGATGAAACTAAGCTCAGATCTGATGGAGAAGGGAAGATGCCCTTGTTCTTTGTTCCAAGGATCAATCGCATTTTCCAGAATGGCTTGCTGTGGCAACCTGGACCCCTGGACCCCTGGAGGAATTCTGACAAAAGCTAAAGTCAGAGTTCTGCTTTCTGGATCATTCACCACTGCTGAACAGAAGAAATGACAGCTCTGCCTCATGTCGCTGTCTCAATTTAGGCATTCCAGAAAATAGTGTCTTATCTCCTTTAATCTCGTGCATTCTATGCGAACTTGGGTCCGTAGCTTTCCATGACGAGCCGTCAGAAAGCTCGTCTTAATTTTAAATTTCTCCATTTTACAACAACTTGAAAAATAATCATGTCTGACAGTTTTAAATCTAGTGTAAGAGTGACCATTGGCAACGAGGCTCCAGAAGAACTGTATGGTTGCTGCCCTTCCGGCACATTCTTTAGCTGCTTTTTAATCAGCAGACAGGCACTTACATGCTCTATTCAGAGCTTCAGGTTTTTTTTTTTTTTAACTCCTGCTACATGGTAAACAGTAAAGATGCACCCCCTACTAGAAAAACAGTTTTATTAATAAATAGCTGACACTTTGTACTTTTGCAGAATATCAAAGCAATTAGTGACAAGGGGAGAATGATTTTCAATACCTGCAAAGCTAAATATCATATTGATTCAAGCACAAAACTCTTTTTTTTCTACATCACAGGCATGGAATGATCTACTGATATCCAGGCAATTTCTTTAACTAACTGGTGGACGAAAAGGAAATACATCAGCAAAACTGTTCTGAGTGTCATTCGCCTTCGTTTAATTAGATATGTGATCTAATCTACCAATATGGAAGAACTTGTGGATTAATGAGGTCAAAACATGATCTGTGCGTGTGTGTGTGTGTGTGTGTGTGTGTGTGTGTGTGAGATCAGAAAGCTTGTCATCTCTGGTTTGCATGTAAAATTGAGATATTCACTCGATTTTAAAACTAGAAGTTTCACTGTGGGAGAGAGAGAACCTTTTAGATCATGAAATCTTAAAATCACAAAGGTATAAAGTTACAGGGTATTGAAGCAGAGAAATTCAGAGATGGGGTCATCCAACTCCTCTTTGGAAAAATGCAGTATTTCTGCCAACCTCAACTCACTGATACGATGCTTTAGATGGCATGTGGAAACCATCAGAGAACCTGATTACCTAGCAGATGAGAATATGTAGTTGATGGAGATTCCTGCCCAGCCAGCTCTCAGTGCAGCTGTTCTGGGGAGTTATGCCTTTGTTCAGGTATTCATATGGTCGTCTACTAAATCCTCTGTGATGACCAGACAGTGGACAATACATGTGTACCTTACATTGCTCTAATCAAGACAAGACACAGATCATAAGTAAATATGTAACTAAATGATACTTGCCGTAGTGAATGCTATGGAGGAAAAGAGGGTCAGGCAGAATGAGCCACAGGGAAAGAGAGAGGACAAGGAGGAGAAGACATATGATATATGATGATATGATACGATATGATATGATATGATATGGTATGATATGATATGATATGATATGATATGATATGTATGATATGATATGATATGAATGGAGGGAACAATAATGAGTGAGAACCTGAATGAAAGGAAGAGGACAATCATGGCCATCTAAAGGAAGAGCGTTCTGGACAGCACCCAGCAGTGGAAGCACGCTTGGTATGCTCACATGTGCCCGCTACACAACAGCATCTTCTGCTAAGTTAGCTTAGTCATTCTGTAACTTTCAACTTCTTTATAGAAACCTCTGTTCTGTTCTGGCAGAGACTAATATAGTTCCAGGCATCTTTACCTGCTTCTTATCATAGCTCCTGAATTTCAGACAAGCATCATTATCCACCCCCCCACCTCTGTTTCTGTTCTAGTCTCTCCCTATAACCATTGGCTTCCTCCTGAGCCTGTGGGGGACCATTTGCATTCAAATCATGGCATCCTCTTTCTCTAGATCAGCACAGGGTGCCCCCTGGACCTCTAGACCCTCAGGCCTTCACTGCTATCATAGTCAGCCTCTCCATGTATTCACCTCTGGAAATGAATAGTTATGTCACAAGCTTCGTAGTCCCTTAAGACTACAATGGGGGGACAGGGTTTCAGGGACGCAAGCTGCAGAGCATGTATATATCTTAAATAAAATCATCAAAAACATGCCTCTTTATTTTTGCCAATTACTCAATACCCACTCAGTGCTAGACTTCATGATAAAGGCTGAATATATAGTGACCCCTCTGTTCCTAATGTAGTCACATGCACGCATGCTTGCATAAGTTGTCTTCATGTGTCTCTGTGCAGGCCTGAAGTGGCTGCCTACTACACCGTTTCAACCCAGTCCTCTCTAGATAAGTAATATGTGTCTGTTTGTCATCTGTGTGTACGTATAGGTGCTGAATGCTATAGTAGAGAAACAAGTAGATTATCTCTTTTGTTAGAGGGCTTGCCTAGTCTACACAAAGCATTCCCATGCTAGCAATCCTAGCGCTGGGGACCGGGTGCAGGAGGCTTGGAAATTGAATATCGACTTCATCTGCACAGCAGATTCAAAGCTAACAGAATGTATCAGGAGATCTTGTTGTACTGCACCAGAACTGTCTTACCAACATCTCGCCATGAGAGAAGAAGGGTCTCGAGGAGTTCCACATATCTCTGAGAGACTGGTGAGGACTAATGCTGATGGAGAAGAAAGGAGGATGCTTTCCACAATGACGTAATCACTGATCTACGATACCTGCTGGAGCGTGAATCATTTTAGGCGTAGGTCATCAAAGGCAAACCAGGTGAAACACAGTGGGACACACAAGTGAAAAGACTTGGAAATAGAAGGGAGTCTAGAAAGAGAGATGAAGGGTGGAAAGGGAGAAAAGGAGGGGAGATGGGACTGGGAACTAAGGGGTGAAAATACTATAAATTCACTACAATCAGGTATGCAACATTAAAGGAGAGAGAGAAAAAAGAAAAGTCAGCAAGTACTTGTCCCATGAGTTTGATGAGATAGTTTAATCCCAAGAACGCACAATAAATGGTGACTCATGTTTGCAATCCCAGGGCTGTTAAGGTAACATGGGAGGTGGAGATAGGGGACTCACCCAAGAGACTAGATTGTTCGGGCGGGGGTCAACCAGCCTGGAGTGTACGCAGCAATGGAAACCACAAGGGAGACAAGGCGAAGGAGAGATCTGACTCCAACAGCTATTCTCTGATTCTTCCACCCACATCACACACACACACACACACACACACACACACACACACACAATTTGGATAATTGACAATAAAGAGAAATGCAAAATCAGAAAAATGTCATGAATTCTCCTGACAGAGGAGCTATGACAGAGTAGAGATGGGGGTTTGAACAGCCGCATGTCCATGTCCTGTGACACCATACTTCAAAGGGGAGGCAAATACCCCAATTCTTGTCATACAGCCATTCTAAAACTGCTCCAAAGAATGTGACAAGTATTCAAATGAAAACCCACTTTACCACTCGTGGATCCAGATAGCTGGTGGGTGGGTGATGTTATTTTTGTTATTTTTTGTCATAAATGGCAAAACCGATATATTCTCATGTAAGCAAACATCTCAGATTCCCCATAAATGTGTGCAAGCTTGATGCTTCATGTATTAGTTTAAAAATTTTTAACAAAATTAATATTTAAGAGAGATTATAAAATTCAATAAAAAATGTTCTGAATTCTATTTCTGGAAGTGCCCCCCCTTCAAATATTCAGAGCTGAATTAATTTCGGCTTCTCAGACACATCAGAACACCCATTAGCCAACTTTCATGCCTTAAAAATGATTTTTTGGCAGCTCACCTGTATGTGTATATTTTACAAATCATCTTCTATATAAAGTCAGACTGCACACTTAGGCACCTACCGCCAGTATTTGCTGCTTCTTCCCACCCTTCTTGAAATACCTGCCTTGCTCTGTGATGGGATCTTTCTCTGACTGCTGTCTGAGTTTAACCCAGGGCATTCTGTCACTCTCCACCTTTCTCTTTCCTTGCAACCCCCTCTTAATATTCTGTGCATAAGAGCTGCCTCCCTGAGCTTCGGCCCTGCTAAGTTGGAAGTAAATATGTAGAATAATATATCCTGATATTAGCTTTTTCTGGTTGAAAAGCTCTAATGAAAAAGGAATACCTGTGTCAATGCAGGAATATTAAATTAGAAATAGGATACTGCTCTGCCTATATGACGGTCCTAATTTTGCTCAAAAAGAAAGGATTCAAATAGCTCCAGTTTCCAGCAGTCACCATTTATTTGCAGGTTAACTACGGGATATATTATTTATCAATCTTTCTGTCAAATTATTCCTTCTGATGTGAGTTTTGAGCATCCTGGGTAACATTAAGTCTGACTCTTACCTTCTAAACTTTAGAAGCCCGTGTGCACAGCTGCTGATAGCTTGTGCCTAATGCAGAAGATGTGATCCGGGGTCATCAGCCCCCTGGGTTCTGAAGCGTTTGCTCACACACATCTCTGAGATGGACCCTTCACAACCATGAGGCTGGAACAGGTCACACAGCAGCGCTGTGGCTGGTGACACAGTACCAATACCCCTTCCTCTGATGTTCACAGTGTGGGCCAAAGTTGGGAAGGGAATCCACAGTAAGGTGATAGCACCCCCAAATCACCAGATGATCACTGAACGGGCACAGTTGAATCTTTTGTTTTCCTGTTCACAAGTAATCAAGTTACTTTGTACCAAAAAAAAAAAAAAAGTTACATCTTCTCTACCTACCAATGTTCAAGGTCAACATCAGGGTCGTCTACTGGTCCCTTGACTGTAGTTGCAGTGCACAGAAGGCGTGGTCTGTTCACCTGGCATAAAGCTTGTCCCCTGGGCCAGGGAGATGAATCTGTGGGTAAAGATGGCTGTGCACGAATCTGAATTCAATCTACAGAGTTCACATGGTAGAAGAGAGAAATAACTTATAAAAGTTAATCTCTGACCTTTGTGATATGCTGTGACACAAATATGTTCTCTCTCTCTCTCAAATCAATGAAATATTTTTTAAAAACCTATTTTGCTGGGCCAGTGAGATAGCTCAGCATATCATGTGCCTGGCATCCTAAATATGATCCTTGGACGCTTACATGGTGAGAGAGAGCTGACTTCTAAAAGTTGTCCTCTGATTGGCATCCATGTACCATACTCTCTCTCTCCCTCTCTCTCTCCCCTGCCTTCTTTCTCTCTCTCTCTCTTTCTCTCTCTCTCTCTCTTTCTCTGTCTCCTTTCTCTTTCTCACCCTCTTTCTCTCTCTCCTTTTTTCTTTCTCTCTCTCCTTCTTTCTCTCTATTTCCCCCTCTTTCTCTCTCAATGACTGTCCGTCTGTCTCTGTTTTTGTCTATCTCTGTCTCTTAAATAAAATATTTGCAAAAAAACAAACTCATTTGGTCTCAGTATTCCTGCTGAACCCATAAAACTATTTTTTTTTCTTGCGTTCCTAAGAAACAGCCGAGTTCTCCTCAACTTTTGAAGGTTGAAGAACAACTACCCTTTGAAGGTCACTCAGACAGTTATCCTTGATCTGTTCCTCTATTTTCTACAGTTTTCTCTTCCAGGAAACTTCAGTCTTGTGGGTGAGGAGGCAGCTGCTTCACCAAATGGTGAATTCTAATGAAAGTAGTGGTGGAAGCATGTTTGATTCCCATCTGTGAATATCATCTGTTGATGGGATTGACAAGTATTATCTAGTCCGTGCTCTTTGCTGCACACTGTGCTAAGCTTGGGTGTCATCAAGAACTGGGGAGCTGTTGGAGGAAGACGAATGTGAAGATGTCATAGAGGATCATCTCTGCCTTCTGTTATCTCCAAATTACAACTGAGATCTCACTCCTCACCCACTTTGTTAGAATTTCTGCCTCCTCTGTATCTTCCCCTGTCACCTCAAATGACCTGCCTCAACATTGATAAAGTACAAATATGGAAAGTTCACAAATACAACAGAAAATCTTTTGTATCAACTCTATATAAATATGTATGATGTAAGCAGTGTAGAGATGTGGGTGTGTGTGTGTGTGTGTGTGTGTGTGTGTGTGTGTGTGTGGTGCTCATGTGTAAGTGCAGACACACAGACCATGCATGCTTGTGGAATTAATAGGGCAACCCCAGATATCTGGCCTTGCCATCACCCTGTATGAGACAGGGTCTTCAGTACTGTGTAAACCAGGCTAGCTGCTCTGTAGCTTCCAGCATTTCTCCTGTCTTCACCTCCCATTTCACCATTGGAGTACTGGGGTAACACACGCATGCCACCCTGCTTCATGTAGGCTTTGGGAATTAGAACTCAGGTCTTTATGCTTGCACATCAAAAGTTTTTACACACTGATCTATCTCCCCAACCTAGAAAGCACATTCATTTAAGTGATATTATTCATCTAAAAAGTCACATTGATTTTTTTTTCAGTTTTGCTGCAACAAACCATAATTCGGAAAATCAGAGACTCTACATCAACCACCTGGAACCAGGCCAGCCTAATCTCTCCCCATCCTAAAGCTCAGGGAAATTTGTGGAAGAGGGGGCAGTGAGATTTTAAGAGCCTAAAGATGGGGAGGAGCAACGATATGCAAGATACTCCATACAAGTTAGGGCCGAAGTAATCAAAATAGGGCTTTGCGTGACCTGCACAATGACCAACATATCATTGAACCCCCGAAATCTAGCATGGATCACAGGCACTACAATCCTTAGAGGCAAGAGATTTACAGCCACAATAGTGTTCCTATACTAAAGGGGAACACACACACACACACACACACACACACACACAAACACACACACACACAAGAGCTCTAGGCAATGCCACTGAGTCCTTACACCTCATCAGAAAGGAGGACCAGAGGGAAGTTTGACATTCACACTATAGGATGCTCCAGTAATGGGGGAGGAGGGGGCACTGGGAGAAAGGGAGGGGGGAAAGGAAAGGGAAAAAGGTGGGGAGGGAGCAAGGGGATCCAAGGAGGGGTGGAGGGAGGGAGGGGAATGAGGTACTTATCAGCTTTGTATGAGTGGAAGAAATAAAAATAATAATAATAATTAAAAAAACGCAAAAAAACCCTACAAGGATCTGCACACGAAAATAAATAAATAGATAACTAGATAGATAAATAGATAAATAAATAAGTAAGTAAGTAAGTAAATAAATAAATAAAAAGTCATGTTAAATAATTAGCCTTGAGAAAAATAAAATCTCGGGAACTATGACCTCACTCTGAGTGGTAAGAATTAAAGACATACAAATGAAGTAATAACCCTATGTGGGAGGCTGTGTGGCAATTGGATGGGAAGCCTGGGAAAACCCAGCCAAGGAAGAGCAACTGTGTATTGGAGAGGTAGACAAGGCCATGCGGCAGATTCAGAAACGGCAGTGCAAGTGGCAACAGACTGTACTCAACAATTAGCACTGGACTCTGTGGGCTGTGTTCACTGTGCCAGTTCAATGAGAGGAATGTGGATGATAATCCCCCATAATCCCTTGGGCTCAGTTCCAAACACCTTGTAAAGTCATGTGACATCCATAGAGTCACAATTTCATTTTCAAAGTCACGACTCATTTGCTTGTTGTTTTTCAAGACGATATGTTTATTAAGCCAATAAAAGTACTTGCTTTGAGTACCTTTGCAATCTCTAAAGGAAGAAGCATTCATTACTCTCTCAGGTATTAACTTAAAATCTACGTTTGAATAGTGTCTGTTGCTAATGAGCAGAATACACATCCAAAACTCTGATTGCTCAAATGACTATTAAATAAATAACTAATTCTTGAGGTGGAGCTCAGCCTTGGTTCCTCCAGGGAGTGATGTCATTGTTTTTGAAAAGATCAATTAAATCTTCTTCAATCCCTATTTATAAAACAGACACCCACAGTGTTGGTCTTACCTTTTTGGCATGGTTACTGGCAGCATGAGATATGTCAAGTTATAAAAAGCTCTGGTATATGTTTCCCTCAGAGACAGATGAGGAAAAAAGGAGCTAGCCTCCCCATTGTTTGCCCACTGACATATGGCCCTAGTTCCAGCAAGTGTCTAGACACGTGCCATTAATCCTAATCTGGATTATTGGGCCACACACATAAAGAACAGTACCAAAGCAAGATGGAGACCCATGGGAAAGAACAAACTTTGTAGTAAGATAAAGTAGAAGATCAGGATTAGATAGTAAAGGGTAAAAATTAAGAACAAATTCATTGTATTTATGGAGAAATTCCTAAAATAATGTAAATAAAAACTTCTGGTATTTATTAGCGTGCTTACAAAAATCTTTCAGATTTCCAAACCTATTCCTGTAAGAAAAAGTGTTAGGCCAGTGACGTCTCTCAAAAAATAAAGATGCTTGCCACCAAACCTGAAGACCTGAATTCAATCACTGGGACGCACTCACCTGGTGGAGGGAAAGAACCGACACCCACAGGTTGTTCTCTGACCTCTACTGCTGTGTGCCTTGCCATGCAGACATCACCCACCCTGCAGCACACACAAATAAATAAATGTAGGAGGAAACTGAAAATGAAAACCATTGTATATTATAGGCATAAACTCTAGCTGGAATAGAATACACACCAGTCATACACACATTAGAACACACACACACACACACACACATATACACACACACACTTGCAGAAGCAAAACACAGGGACAAAGGTGCACGGTTCTTCCTGGCAGAAATGTATGGCTTGAAGGGAGTGAGAGAAGGCGGACAACCGGCCCGCCCATCCCCAGCCCACGGGCCATCCCGTCCCTGAACCATGGTTGTGCATCCTCAGTAGCACCTTCTGATGCCCTTTGGAGAGATTGATTTTTTTTCTTCTCATCTTTGAACAGAGAAGTCAGCAGCCATCAGAGAAGCTTGGGCTTTATGTGCTCAAAATGGCCATGTTCTTAGATAAACAGGGGAGGGGAAAGCAAAGGCTTACTTCAGAGCGATTTTATAAGGGCAGAGTCACCTCGGTTACAGACTTAAGATTTAACTATCTGAGGTGAATTCATTATAACTCTATTCACTTAGAAACAAAATGTCATTTCTCATGACCCAATAAATGAAGTGTAATTACCGAAAGTACATAAATGATAGAACTGAAAATTTTCTCCCTGATCGTGCTCATAACAAGAAGTAATTCCTCCAATTTAAATAACTGAGCGCTGGGTAAAAATACTCCAAGACAGACCAAGCATTTTGGGCCCAAAGTTGACATTAAAGATCATGTTAAATCATCAGTCTTTTGAGAGATCTTGGGCTTTCTGACAGCTGCTAAAATCCAAATGTGAGTTTCATTGTCCCTTAGGAAATATTTAACTCACTCTGAAATTTATTTTAAGAGACAGACACCTGGGAAATACATTCAAAAATGTTCTGCGTGGTCCTTTGCCTGCTAAAACAAGAGCTTCAATCCTTTTCAATTTTACCAATGACGATTCATCAGAGATTCCAGTCTTCTGAGATGCAAATAAACAAATAGTTCTCCCATTGCCTATTAAAGACATTTATAACAATAGTCAATCGAATTAAGTGCAGCCTTCTATGCTTATTTGGAAACCCAGTCAGAATTTTCTCTTTTGACTTTAGACAATTAAGTGCTCAATTTTTAAGCATTATTGTTATTGAGATAAAAAATAATTTCTGTGAAGTAGTTCTCCCTGAGTAAATCTTCCAAAATGACTTCACATTCTTGAAATGATGCCAAGTCCTTTCCTAAAACTGTGTGTAGCCCTCAGTGATATATGATTAGAAATTATGAGGCCAATTTTCCAAAGGTGTTTCTTCATTTGCATTGGCGGAAAAAAAGTACTTATATTTGTCCATGCAAATCAAGGACTTTCATATGCAAATGCTTATATGTGAATGTAATTGTGCTGTTCCTGTACATGAATTGAGGCTGAAATCTGGGATACAAACACATGTGTAAATATGAGTTTATATTTTTAAAATATTGTCCACATGTGTGTTGACTGGAACAGAGTGACAGAAGTGAAAAGGGTCACCTGTCAGGTTCCAGATAAAGTTATTTCCATCACCCAACACTTCAGTAGCAGAGCTGCATCTGATCTCACCCCATGCCCTGTGGCAAAATCTTGACCACTGAGTTGGACTTTGTCCTCTAAATGCTAAGTTCAGTGTGTGGAGACAAGCCTACTTTTCCTTTGCATTGTGGTCCCACCGACTCCTCCCATCCTAGACACCTCTAACCTCTATGACTCTCCTGCTGGTTTCTCAATACATATACTTCAACTCCATATGAACCTCTCCAGGCAGATGCTGATGTAGAGGGTGACACTATCATCCCCTGACAAGTTCAGCTCTATCCCAATTGCAACACCTACTGCAAACATTTGTCTAAACTCTAAGAAATACATTCTAAGAAATCAATTTTCTTTCTGGGGGAGATTTGTTTTTTCCTTTTCATTTTTCCACTACCGCTGATAGTCTTGTTCTTTGACATGCTCATATACATAACTCTGATTAGTTTCCTCTCTACTTTTTTTTTTTATCTCTAGTCCCCACTACTTAGACCCCTGTCATGCAAGCCTTTCTCTACTTTCATACTTTTTCATTTGTCATTTTGGGTTTGAAACTGTCCCTGTTGGTACACAACTAGGTATATTTTTATTCCCCTCCCTAATCTGTTGCCTGCCTGTTGTTAATCCGTCCTTTGTAGGAACCCATTGATTTCTCCAAGTTCATAGCTTACTACTCACCAGGTAGGTCCCCTATAAGTTTTTAAAGGAACTAGTTTTTAAAGGGATGACTTATTGCCCAAGAAACTAAAGCCATTCTGCCAATTGAAGCTAGAAGGCACGTATACCACAAGGAAATGAAATGCTCCCTTTAGGGAACCTCTTCCTTTATATATTGAGGTGATGCAAGACACAAGTATATTTACTGGAAGGATGCTGGTGCTAATTGACAAGGGAGCTTGTTTTAGTTTGACCCAGAGAAGACATTGCATTGGATAGGTAAATTATGCTGCTATATCAAATCATGAAGATCTCCCCTAACTTTCCTGATTTTCCCAATGGACAGTGAAAACTATTGACTGGAAAAAAATTGCTCAACTTGCCTACAAATCCCCTCTTCTGTTTACACAAAATTTGAAGGGAGGGAAAAGTTTGCAAGTAGCATTCAGTTATTTTCTTGCTAAAAAATGTTGATGATACAAGCTGTGATAAACTTTTTTTATTTTAAAGGATAGTTCATATTCGGAGTGATTATATTTATCTCATTTTCAGGGGCAAGAGGAAACTCAGATGATGTGACCTGGATAAAAGCTGTTGAGGTCTCAATAACATTTAATGTCCAAAACAGGATATTGAAAGAACAGACATTGTTAGTACAAATCCCACCATAACAGAAAAGATGGTGTCACAGTTAGATACAGTTGTCAATTTGTCAGTTAAAGGTTTGAGCTCTGGACACATTAGTAGAGAATTAGTAAGTTGAGTTATGTCCAGAGCAAACCTGCAGGAAATTGTCTAATGGACGGGGAAGGGCCAGCCCTTGGTGGGTGGGACTAGTCCCGGGGCAGGTGAATAAAATGAAGGGAATTGTTTGAGAAAGTAGGCATTCTCTGGTGTTCTTGGCCAGACATGCTGGTAAAGCTTATCCCTCTTTCAGCTGTTATGTGATATGATGTGGCCAGGTCCCTGGACCATGGTGTGGGTGGGTTCCCCTGCCCAACTGGATAATGAACTATCATAAGACAATAAAGCCCTTGCCCACTTAAGCTCTTTTGTCTTGATCTTATCAGCAACATGCAGGTGTTTTTTTTTTCCAGTGTCATTAGGAACATCAGCTGTCCCTGAGTCAGAGGAGATACTACAGGCCTCCTAGAACTATCTTCAGTAAATGAGCAGAAGGTATGATGAGATGCAATTGTTCATATAATTGCTATACTGAAAAGCTTTTCTATCTTCTTCCTAATAGAGCTTGACATATATGAATTGCAATAATATTGACAACTTTCACTCAATCAGTACAATTTAAGGATAAGGAAACATCATCAATTTTTCTGACATATAAAATGGCCATTCACAGCTAAGTTTTATTGCCATTGTGTTTAACCTTGGGTAACAGGACAAAAGACTATAATTGGCTATTGCTCAAAAAGCCACAGCATATCATGAAACTCAGTAAGTATAAAAGTCCATAAAACATTAGAAAACAAAGCACAAAAACATTTTAAAATTGTATTGAACTCCAAACTGTCACTCTTGCTTCCTCTCTCTCAGGCTCACAAAGAACTTTGATCTCATAAACCTGGTGAGGAAGCAACAGGGTTCTATTAAGATCAGGGCTGGGGCATGACTTAATAGAATTTCATGCAAACAAAAGGGCCAGAGCTGCCAAATGAACAGGGTGCCCTAATTTGTACTCCTGAAGGCAGGAGTCTGGAATCCAGAGCAAGCTGGCTGGCCAGACAAATGCAATCAGTGAGCTTTGAGTTTGGAGATCCAGCCATAAAAAAAGTGAGCTGGAGGAAAAATCAAGGATGATTCACAATATCGGTCTATGGTCTTCTCATGCACAACACCCTCCCACACAGACACACACTAGCACGCCTACCCACACACACACATGCACACCCAATGCAAAAAAAAAAAAAAGCAGGGCCAAGAGATGACTCAGGGAGTAATTAAGCTTTTGCCTCACAAACCAAAGGTGAGTTCAGATCTTAGATCCCACGTTTAAAATCCAGGCAGAAATGGCGGTGATCTGCACTTCCGGTCTTGGAAAGCAGAGGATGGGAAATCCCAGAGCAAAGCAAATAGAAGGTAGAAGCCATTAAGGATGATTCTCGAAGTCAACCTTGATCCTCTACAGGCACACACAGTGCCCTCTGATATCCACAGACACTAGACAGGCAAAAAAAAAGAAGCACATGTACACACATGCATGAATCACTTATACATGAAAATCAAGATCAGATGGCAAGTGACATGCATGTTTGTCACTGCAGGTGAAACTCACAATGAAAACATAGGAAGGGCATGCTCAGTCTTATCTCACTCTACTGAGAGAAGGGATCTTTTCATTCACAGTGAGGAAAATTCGCACTATGGCATAATACAGGTGACAGAAAAGTAGGCGGAGCAATTCAGGTTCTCGATTGTGTGATATGCTCGTTTTCTATGGAGCAAGAAATACAATCATTTCCATTTCACTCATTTTTAGAAGGCACAGTGAAATCATCATAAAAATAAACAGTAAAGGCCGTTCCTGTACATCTAGCAGAAGAATCCTCCTTTGCTAAGGACAGTTATGGAGATAAGAATCAGTCACCCATTCCTGTAGATTAAGTGGATGCATCCCGATAATTTCCTAAGATTATTCTACATGGAACAATATGCATATCAGTCAAAAAAATCACAAAATCCAATGCTAATCTCTCGCCTGATACAACTTAAAAGAGAGTTTGATCTTGTATGCTGCCAGCCAACCCTCAGCCCTGCATTGTATTCTCCCTGTGATTTCCATCACAGACAATTTTATCTCTTAAAAGAGCTTGAAGTCTAATCACATTGTAATACAACAAGGGTTGTGTGTACTTGTAAGCAAATACTCCTCTTTGGGGAAGGAAAAAAAAATGCTTTTTCTGTTTCTACCCTACTGGGACTGGCAGACCCACTAGCTCCTGCCACTCACCACCAATACATCTCAGCATCAAGCAGTTAATAGACACTGACACATGAAACGCCTTGCCTTAATAGATCTGTATTTATATCTACCTTGTTTCAAGTTCAATTTGCGCGGGAGCCTTATCTTGGTTGCTATCAAATATGCTACTTACCCTGCCATTTCCACCTGACAGCACCCGATCGTACAGATCTCACTACAGTGAGGCCCACATCTGCTCCTCCACTTGTTCTTGTCGGCTGAGCTCTTGCTTTATCATGTCTGCACCCACAGTATTTCCTCCACCTTCTTCTCATCTCCCTAACCAACTTTATCATCTATGTTCTGTACAAGGACATCCTCCTCTACCAGAGCTTCCTTGACCTTGAAAGTTACTGGGAGAATGACCACACACCCTTCTCTTGGTGAATGACCTACAATTCACTTAAAACCTTGATGACATATCCAGCAGCACTGTGATATTTTTATTATTTTTTGGGGGGGGCTTATATTTATTTAAAACCTTGTGTCTTTTCCAACTGGGCTTCAAGACCTTGAGGGGAGAAATCTGTCCCTTTCTCATATTTCCAGCACATAGTACTATGTTTGGCACATAATAAGTGCTTGTGGAATATTTCCCCTAAAAATGTAGTGAGATCACATTATGGCAACATTGTCCAAAGATGAAGAATCTTTGCAGAAATGAGCATCATATTACAGTTAAATCTCCAAAGGAATGCCTAAACAGAATCTGTTCATTTGAACCTTCTGTATTTTGGTTCCTGTCTTGTATTTTCTACATTTTCAAAATATTTGCTCCCAACACTTCCCAGATATTCAGTTGCTCTCAGTCAGCTTAGCAAGGTACAGAGATTAGCACTGGAGTCATAGATCTTATGTTCAACCAAAACCTGTCCTACAAAATTACCCATAAATCCCTCCAGGAAGAGCTTTTCAGTCCTTCAACTCAAAGTGTCTGAGCATAACAGGAAGCCATGTACTGGTGAACCCAACTTCCTACTTCTCCTCTTCTCTTGGTTCCTACATTAAGTCAGCAAACACTCAAGAGTCCACTGTATTTCCCACACCATAAGAGGAACTAGAGAGTGAAAGACTGGTAAAAAACAGTCTTTATCCTAAAGGTGCTCATTGTTTAAGAGTATACTGACATAAAATTTTGTGATATGACAAAATATATGACAAAAGAATGACAAAGATAACACGGATGGCAAGGGTCAAGGGAGCCTCAAGAAAACCCCGGAAATACAATCCCTTTGGAATGCCTTCAGTGACTTCCAAGTGAACAGCCATATCAGTTTCCTTGGGCTCTTAAATCTACTTTCCAATTGATTCAAAAGATTTCTTTTTTTCACTAAAACCCTGAGGGATTTATCCAAATGAGGATGTGACAAGAGCTTCATCCTCTATTGGATAGCAGGGCATTTCTCTGCCACGCTTATGAGTTTTCTCAGCCAATGTCATTTTGGCTGATTGATGAGTTATTTTTGTACCATTTGCATTGGCTGGCACATTGGCTGGATCATGAAGCCAGACACCCTGACTCCATTTGAAATCACTGTCATATTGGATTGATCACACAGCTGTTCAACGGAAGGCTTCATGACCAGCCACGCTTGAATAACTCCTTTTCTAATATCTGTCTCTGGAAACCTCACAAGAGGGACATTGCTATAATACCAGGGACATTCAAAGGTACCAGGCTGACTGTAGGTAGAAGGCAGCTCTCCCAGCTGGATAAGCATGTCTGAGGCTCCATAAGAATATTTACCCAAGAGTATTTATCCAAGGAAAATTAATTAAATAAACTTTCAGTGGAAATGTGTGTGTGGGGGTGTTGGAATAAGCAGATTGTTCATGTCAACTTAAAACCAAAGATTTGAAGAACTGGGAAAGAAACAAGAACAGTTATTGTATAGCAATTTAAATGGACTACTTATGGTGTATTTATGTTTTATATGAAATTAGGAATGTGGAAAGAATAACTATGGTTGTCCTTCATTATAAGATCATACTCACTACTATAACATTTTCTTGTCTATTCTCACACCCAACTGATTCCCTTCCCCATTTTAACTATCATTTTAATATCATTAATATCATTTCCTTCCCTTCTTCCTTCCCTCCTTCCTTCCCTCCCTCCCTCCCTCCCTTTCTTTCTTCTTTCTTTCTTTCTTTCTTTCTTTCTTTCTTTCTTTCTTTCTTTCTTTCTTTCTTTCCTTCTTTCTTTCCTTCTTTCTTTCCTTCTTCTTTCCTTCCTTCTTTCTTCCTTCCTTCTTTCCTTCCTTCTTTCTTTTCCTTCTTTCTTTTCCTTCTTTCTTTCTTTCTTTCTTTCTTTCTTTCTTTCTTTCTTTCTTTCTTTCTTTCTTTCTTTCTTTCTCACAGGTCTTCACTATTGCTTACTGGGAAGACTGGTTACCCTCCACTTGGCATCATCCTTATAGTTATTCATTCATGCTGACTTTCTTAGCACCAATGGCTCATAGTGGACTACCAAATTTCATTGAATTAATAAACTAAAGGATAAGAAAAGGAGTGTTTTCCTATGTAGCATGAGTATTCCCAAGTGTAATTTGGAGTCTAAGTTGATTGTTTCACTATATTTTTGTAACAGTGCAAAAGACACATAATCTGGAGCTAATTGGTCTTCAGCTCAGAGTGATTAACTAAAAGACTAGTGGTCCCCAGAGACAAAGAGGAACAGGTTGTTTGTACATGCCTATTTCTGACAGTTTCTCAACATATCTATAGACTCTGTGTTGCTCCAGCTGTCACCCAAAGTAAGAGAATTCTTATTAATGACTGAGACAACATTTCTCTTTAAATTTTAACTCCCAGTGTGAGTTGCTGGAAGGAGAAGGGTTGGTGATTCAGAATGTTTATAGCTTTGCACAAATCTGTTCTTTCACACCAGGAACTCAAACCCAGCCAGACCATTTTTAATGGACTTGTTATGTCTCTGAGCAAGAAAAAAATGCCGAGATAAATAATTGCTCCCATAAAAGGTCAAATAGAAGAAATAAAATAGTTTCATTAGAGTTTAGCTTACCCACACTGCCAGTTCAAATTTGATAGAACTTTATTCAAAATAAAAATGCTTAGGACTTACATGACAGCATGGAAGCTGAGCAGCCAATTTCAGAAGCATTGCTAATATTGTTTGCACAAATGTGTAGTCACAGCTATCATCACTTCCAACTTCAAAGTAAACATAAAAATCCAACCACTATCAGTGGTCCATTTAAATCACCATATGGTTATAGCTCTGCCTTCTTTCTGAGTTCTTCAAGTCATCGATTTTAAGCTGACTCTAAAAATCTCTTCCTTCATCCCTGCCCTCTTACACACAAACACACACACATAAATACAAATTCACAATTCATTCACAAACATACGCAAGCATACAACTCACATTCACACACACATACTTGTACACATATGTGCACATACATACTTCTACTGGATGTAGCATTCGTTTAGTCCTAGGATGAGTACATTTGCATAAAATGATGTGTCACAGAAAATGAAAGGCAGGAAGAACTGGTCTAAGTTGTCAGCATGGTCTCCAGTCCACGCAGAGATCCAGTAGCATAGATTAGAAAGTACACATGCATTTGAGTACAAGCTTTAAAATCTTTGCCTATGAAGATATAGCCCAATCCCTACAAATTCAAACATCTGTATCAAAACAGTAAAAAAAAAATTACTAAAACTAGAGAAAGACAGAAACAATTGCACAGGGTCAGATAAGAGATCTCCTAGATGAAGTCTGAGGGAGTTAAAAACAAGATCCTTGTAAACCATCTCTGAATATCTCTAGATGTTGGATTTCAAAGCATCTAGACTGAACCTGTTCAAAGAATGAAAGGACATCATATAGATACAGGACTAATGCACAGTATGGCAGCAACAGAAAACAGACCTTGGAGAAGAACAGTATCTCGGAATTAAAGATTCTAGAGGCAAAGTAATTAGTAATTGAAATTAAAATGTCTCTAGTGGGGAAAAGCAACACTATATTTTGTGCACATAAGTAAGAATCTGTAAACGTGAAAACAGATCATGAATTAGTAAGCCAGGAAAAAAAAGACAACGAAAAATAAACCATGGGGATTTTTGAGGATGCATAGCAAAAACCAAAAGACAAGAAATGGGCAGATCAGAAAGATAACAAGGGAAGGCCGGAGACAGGAGGGAGGAAGAAAGAGAGAAACCAAAATTAAAATGCAAAAGAGTGTGATGATAAGCATCACAGTTTGATGAAAATCCTACATCTAAAACCCTAAGAAACCCTTGTCAAAACTCAAGGAGGATCCCGCAGAGAATCATGGCCCAAGACATGTCTCTAAAAGACTAATGCAGAACAATGATGACAAGAATGAGTGAAACTCACTGTATACAGGAAAGCAATGTATGATAAACTGTACACTTTGGAGTTAACAGTGTGGCTCAGAAGTCATAGGTGGCGGCATGCAGCCTAGTGACCTGAGTTCAATCCCAGAGTTCACATGGCAGAAAGAGGACTGATGCCTGAGCCTTGTCTTCGGACTTCCATGCATAGGCTGAGACACACATGTTCTCTCTCTCTCTCTCTCTCTCTCTCTCTCTCTCTCTCTCTTTCTCTCTTATAAATATGGAAAACATTTTCTTATTTTTTTACTTTGTTTAGTGTGTGTGTGTGTGTGTGTGTGTGTGTGTGTGTGTGTATCAGAGGGCACTGTGTGTCTCTGTGGAGGATCAAGGGTGACTTTTGGAATCATCCTGGATTGCTTCTACCTAGGATTTCACAGGCTCTGCCCACCAGGGCCAGATGTGCAGGCTGACATTATTACTCCCTGACCTTTTTACCTGGAACCTGGGATCTGAACTCAGGACATTCTGCTTGCAAGTTAGAGTCTTAACCCCACCGCCGTCTCTCTCCCAGCCCATTTAATATTTTAAACATCACACCTGTTATCCAAAAATTAAGGAACAAAGGGATTGGCCAAACATGCTTAAAAATTCTGAATAAAAAAGGTGAACTGAACATTGCATACGCAGCAGCAAATTTCTTTTCAAATACTGATGTGAATAGTCTCTCCCCAAACCATTAAACAAAATCCTTATTAGATGTGAGTTTACAAATCATACCAGGGACTCTAACAGAGAAAAGTGCCATATACATGAAGTAGTATCTTAGGAAGGAATCTAATCGTAAACAGGAAATGCATTCATTTGTCTCATACACATACATCCTGGTGGTAACTTTACTTTTAGAGTATTTTTAAGCAATCGGGTGCATAAAAAGATAGCTGTATAGTGTTTCCTCATGAGTTGAACATGATGCTCATGCTCAAAACACTGTAAATTTTGGAGCACTTTGGATTTCAGGTGTTTGGTTTAGGGATGGCCAAAGTATATTCATCTGAGATAGAAAAAGGATGAAACACATTAGAGTAGAATTTTTATATTGAAAGAAATTAAGTTAAAACTATTCTGAAAAGTATGCAATAAGCTGACTGTATATATAGATATATATACCACTTGCTAAGAAATTGTTCCAAGTATATTTTTAAAAATCAATCAAAGAATCAAAATGGAAGCTGTAAAAGACTGCCAAATAAAAAAATAAAAGAGGAACAGAATAAAATGAAAGAAAGGAAAAGCAAACATCAGCATAGATATGCAATCAAGCCAAAAGATGATAACATTGACTTTGAATGATCTATGCAGCCTCACTGAAGATTAAGACAGCCTGACTAGGTCAAAGAGCACAGCTCCATTGGATGCTGTCTGCAAGAGGAACACATTAAATTCAAAGATGTACATAGATTGAAAAATAAAATCATGGGAAAATAAAATGTATATTAACCATAAAAGAGCAACTCGCGGTAGTCATTTCACACAAAATAGATTTTAAGACAAGAAATATTAGGAGTGTCACAGAGGAGCATTTCATGAAGATGGAAATGCCAATACGCCAGACAGATGTGAGAATGATTAATACGTGCACACCTAAGGAGAAAGTCACCAAAATGCACCAAGCAAATCCTGATAGAGCTGAAAGGAGCAGACAATTTAATAGAACTTGGAAACGCCATGCTTAAAAATTGACAGAAGTGCAGTGCAGAAAACAAATCGGCTTGAGGCACCAGAAGATAGGAAGGGGCCTCCCAGTCACGTTTCGGATCCACAGTCAGTGAGGCAAGTCAAATTTGTGGAGTGGACACTTTCCAGATGTGAGCATCTGGGTAGACCAGGTTGTGTGTCTTGAGATGATTCTCAATAGATTGAGAATTTACAATTAAACTGGGAACCAAAAATAGAAGCAAGCAAGTCTGAAAGCACACTAGTAATAAGACAATAGAAAATATACTTTCTATAACCCAGAATCAAATGATAATCCATAGAATGATTTGAATAGTGGAGACTATGAAAGGATAGTGGAGACCAATGAAATAGCTGAAATGTACTTTCTATCTTAGAGGAAAATCTGTAACTATAAATACCTGTATCAGACCAAAATCATCAAAAATCTAACATTTGAGTTTCGAGAGTAACAATGTATCAAAAGGAAGACAAACTAAATCTAAAGAAACAACATCAGTTACATTGAAAATCAGAATAGATCCATGTTATAGAAAATAGAAATACAATGAGAAAGTCAAGTAAACTGACAAGTCATTCATTGGAAACACCAGCTCTTAGCAAGAGCGACCAATGATGTGAGACTCAGTGGTACATACCTGTAATCCCAGCATCCCACTTGGGAAATAAAGAGTCAAAGGATCAGACATTCAAAGCCACCTAGGCAGATAAGATGGGTCAGTAAGGAATGCAAATGTCATCTGGAAAACCTGGATACCCAAATTTGATCCTTGGGAACCCACATGATAAGAAGAGAAAACAACTTCCAAAAATGTTGTCAGATCTCTATGCCATGTCTGTGACAAGTTTGTCTTCTCTCTCTCTCTCTCTCTCTCAAATAAAACATCTTAAGGTCATCTTCATGTTTAGAGCCCATTCAAGGGCATGGTAGGCAACAGGAGATTGTCTCAGAGCAAAGCAACCTTGACTAGCAAAATGAAGCAAAAGTAACAAATTACCAACATCATTCATGAAAACAAAAGGAATCGCTCCTTACCTTTTCTTTACAAATTGAAAGGACTGTAATGAAAGTTTGAAAGTTTGCTTAACTGTCTTCCACCAGTTGCAGTTATAGTACATGGCAAATTCTTAGAACCACCCACATTTGCACAATTGCTTGACGAAAAAATAAAAATAGAATCTAGAATCTAGCTAGACTCTAACAGGCAAGAGAGTTGAATTAGCAATTAAATGCCTTTTCACACAATTGCTTTCACTGGAGAATTATGCCAAATACTTGCAGAAGAAATGTGGCTATTCATTGCAAGTTCTAGAAAACATCCTAGAACTAAATACTTTGTAAGTCATCATATGGCAGCCGTATTATTCTGACATCAAACACAGCAGAAATGATCATATCAAGGCAAGATCACTAGTAACCAGTAATTTTCATGGGGACAACTTCAAGCATCTTTCACAAAATAACTTGCAAAGAGTTCAGCAAGATGCAAGGCTTGTTCACCATGAACAATTGAATTTAAATGAGGAATACAAGGCTGTTTCAACAACTGAAATCAAGTACTGCACTATCCCGTTCACACTAATGAAGTAAAATAAATTATCATATGATCATCTCAGTAGATACACTGCAAGAAAATACAATATCTTGTTAAAATAAAATCATGCTACTGGTTAGGAAAAGTTGGGGCCACCCTTAACTTAACGACAATGACTAAAGCTTACCCAGCAACATACTTAGCAATAAGACACTAAATACTTTCCTTGAGAAAATTAGGGAAAACACAAAAATTGTTCTTGTTTAGTCCCTTCATTTCTGTTCAACATCGAACTATGTTAAGGTGAAGGAAGAGAAAAATGATAAGGAGTAAGATGAAAGGAAAGTGCGGAGGGAGAAAAAGCATGGGTGACTCAAATATAAAGCTTGAATTCTGCAGCCTGAAAAGACTATTATTTTATGAATTGCATCATCCAATGTCCCCAGACAAAACTTACTGGGATAAATAAGTATGTGCTGCAGATACAAGACCAATACTCAGAAAAAAATGTAAAATATAAAGTAGCAGTGAACCAGCAACAGAAAATCAGTCAATAAAATATTTCTACTCTGAACACACACAAAAAAAATAGCAACAGAAATTGGGGAGTCAGCTTTGTTGGTAATGTGTTTGCTCTGTACATACTAGGACCTAAGTTTGAAACCGAGATTCCATGTAAGAAACTACACAGGGTAATGAAATCTGGTATCTCAGAATTGGAGAGGCAAAGATAGGAAGATTCCCAAGGCTCAATGGCCTGCAAGATTGGTTGAGTTGGCAAGCTCCAAGTTCAGAGAGAGAGACTGTCCTAAAAAATATGGTAGAGTATATGAAGAGAGACACAGATGCCAATTTTTAGTCTCCATATGCTTGTATACATGGATGTGTGTATATACACATAGGAACACATATACAAGCATAGATCAAACACACATATACACACAAAATTTAACATAAAATGTAAGTAAATATCCTAATTACTATATCGAATGACAAGACATTCCATGTTCGTGGATCCTAAGCCTTAATATCATTAGCCACTAATTTTCTCCAGAGATTTGATGGACATACTCACTTCAACATTTGCCAAAACTCTGGCAAATAAAAAGCTTCAAGCTTGAGCTGAAGTGATGGCTCAGAGTTAATGCTCTGCATCACAAGCAGAAGGATCTGAGTTCTGATCTCAGGTCCCACACCAGGCAGAAACAGTGATGGCCTACACTTCAGGCCCTGGTACATGGAGTCTGGGAAATCCCAAAGAGAGGCAAAAAGGAGCTGGAAGCAATCCAAGATGATTCCTGAAGTCACCCTGGTCCTCCACAGGGACATAGTACCCACTGATACACACACACGCCCATGCACATGCACACACGCACATGCACATACACACGCAAGCATGCAAATAAAGTTAAAAATAAAGTATATCTCTAAAAAAAGATAGCAGGCTTAATTCTTGTAAAAATACAAAGCTCTGTTACAGCAGAAACAATTTTGCAAAAAACAAGCAAATTTAGCAGGCGTATACCACCAGATTTCAGAAGTATTATAAAATAACAGTGTAGAGGAAAGAAATTGGCATCAAAGTAAACAGTCAGATCACTAAAGCTCAATTGTGTGTCCAGAAATAAATCATTATGTTCATGGTTAATTGGTTCTGAAAAAGTCAGTTCAAATGTCTTCCTAATAAATACTATTAGTATATTAGTATGCAAACATATGGGTTTAGCTACTTTAACTAATGTCACACTCAAACATTAGCTCAATCCATGACCTAATTTAAACATCAAAATTATAAATTTTTTGATAAAATTATAGGAATAAAATATTCAAATTTGGTGTTAAGCAGAGTCCTAATAGTTCCAAGAATAAGGAAAATTGGCCTGAGGAGATAGTTCTGTGCATACAATTCTTGATGCACAGGCATGGATTTCAACTACAGAATGCATATAAATTCTGGTCACATGTGGCTGCTGCTTATAATTCCAAAATTTGGGAGGCAAAAACAAATTTGGGGTGTGCTGGTTGATGAGACCAGCTACATTGGTAAGTTCTGGGTTCAAAAAGACACTTTACCTCAATAAATAAAGTATGGAGTGATTGATGAAAATACTGGAAGTCAACACACACACACATACATACACAAACACGCATGCATACATGCACACCAGCACTCACATGCACCCACATGCATGTGAACATTCATATGAATGAATACCACATAGACATACACACACTGGAAATAAAAGAAAATACAAAAACAAGTCAATGTGAGAAAATCAGCATTTTGGAATAAACATCTGCACTGTACTGGAGTGGGCTTCATTAAGACAACAAAAAGACAAAGTATCAACAGTGAGAAAACACTGGGAGAAAAATTTCCCTTCAAGGATTTTTATCCATAGTACTTATTCTATGGTGTCATGATTTGACTGTGAATTATACCCCATTGATAGATAGGTCTGAGTACTTGGTAACCACTTAGTGATTCAGTTTGGAAGTTATGGAGCCTTTAGGAGCTAGACCTTTACCGGAAAGAGCAGGTCAATAGGGGCAAGCCCTGAGGTTTGCATAACTCACCCTTGATTCCCACCTTGCTCTCTTCCTTTGTTGTGTTCTGTGTCTTCCTGATAATTGCTATAACATGAACACATCTCCTGCTTCTGCTATTTCCCACAATAATTTTCTATGTGCCCTTCGGAACCATAAGCCTGATACTAAACGTTTTCTCCCTTCAGAATATTTGCTCACAGCAATGAAAGAGCATCTCCTCATACATCATAACATATATTAAATTTAATGGCAATACATCATTATAGTATGATATAACACATATGATAGCCCCAAAATAAAAGCATGAATGACCAACTGAAAAGTTTTGAGAAGCATGTCTATAGCTTCTCAAGAAGATGTGCAAATAGTTTCATGAAAGTTTCAATTGCCTAATAAGCATGGGGAAATCTGCTGTAGAAGTCATTAAGGAAATGACATGAAAACCACCAAAAGATATCATGGAATCTTCAAACAGGATTATGATAGAAAACATTTGATCAGAGTAAGTCTTGGCAAGGTGGTAAACAGAATAAAACCATCATGCATTGCAAGTAGAAACATAAAGTATTGCAGTCACTCTGAAAAAGTGTTTGAGTTTCTTAAAAAGAAAAAAATGAACTGACTGTAAGAATCAGCAATTCCTGAATGTTGGGTAACCTACCCTGAAGAAATGAAAATATATTTATACCATGATTTATACGCAAATGCTCACAAAAGCATTTTTATAATAGCTCAGACCTAAACAATCCAAATTTTTATTAAATGGTAAATGGATCATATTGCAAAATATGGTGTACATCTACACAATAAGCTCTTCAACAATATAGAGGAATGAAATATTGATTTGTGCTACTGTATTTATGAGCTTCAAAAACAGGATACTAAGTGAAAGAAACAAGGCCACAGATTACCCACTGCATGATTTCATTTATGAAATGTAGAGAACAAACAAAATTTATAAAAACAGAAAGCAGGTCCGTGGATGCCTCTGGCAAGACTGGTTGGGAATATAGAGGGTACTGACAGTAAGAAAACAGAGGGAAACAGAAATTGTACAGCTTGTCTAATGAGATAGATCAATGGGTAAAGGTGCTTGTTCACAAACCTGGCCACCTAAGTTCAACCACTGAAGCCCACACGGTAGAAGGAGAAAACAAGCTTGTGAAAGTTGTCCTCTGATCCCCATATATGACAGTTCTCCTCTCTCATAAATAAGTAAAAATAAAATAACAAAGGTATTGGATAGTTGATGAAGATGTGCTTATGCAATACAGTACCATGCACAACAAATGAATACAAGGAAGAATGTAAAATACATTTAAAATGTTTAACGAGATTGTGATGTCAATTGTACACCAAAATCAAATAAAAAATAGTTTTTGTTTTCAAAACCTACCATCGCTTTCTGCCCCAAACCCATCCAGACCAGGGCGGACTCCCTGCTCCTCAGGAGGTGACCTTCAATACTAATCAGGATGGAGCCAAGGGTGGTGCAGGAAAAGCAAAACTGAAATCAACAACAAACCACAATTCAGAACACCAAAGACTCTACATTAATCAACTGGAACCAGACCAGCCAAATTTCTCTCCATCCTAAAGCTCAGGGAAGCTTGCAGAAGAGGGGAAAGCAAAATTGTAAGACCCTAAAGATAGGGAGGACCAACCTTAGGCAAGATACTCCACTGGAGTTAGGGCTGCAGTAGCCATAATCAGATTTTGCATGACTTGCACAATGACTGATACGTCAACAACCCCCCAAAGTCTAGCATGGATCACTGGCGGTGAGATCCTTAAGGGATTAACAGTCATGGTAGTGTTCCCATACTAACAGGGAACACAAGAAAGGGATCCCAGCTATGCCACTGAGTCCTTACACCTCACTAGGGTGGAAGATTCAAAGGGAGGTTTGGCATTCACACAAAAGGATGCTCCAGGAGATGGGAGGGGGAAAGGGGGAGGCACTGCAAGAAGAGGAGGGAGGGGGGTGACACGAAGGGTAAAAGGGGGGGAGAGTGCAAGGGGAGACTGGGGAGGGGTAGAGGGAGGGAGAGGACAGGGTGCCTACTGAGCTTGTATGATTGAGGAAAAACAAACAACAATAACAACAAAGAAACTTACCATCAACCCATTCCTTTAAAATGGATCCAAGTAGAAGTACCAAGGATGGTCTTGCACAAAGGTAAAAAATTGAGCAACACTGGACTTTAAGTCTAATATTGAAAGTATATTTGAATGTACAAACCCAATGAATATATTTGAAACCATGCAGGTGAGGTCTTCAGAACCCCCATGCTTGAATGGTGTTTTACTTCTCCTTGAAAGAGCATGGACTGTTAGAAGATGGCAGCTAGATTTTGAAGTGGTGGCACTTGGTCACTGAGACCCTCATGAATGGTGAAGAATGTGGGGATTCTGAGGATTTAAACACTGCAAAGTTCAAACTTTCTGCAAGTTCTGCTGTCATAAATGTCAGTCACAAACCTTGCATAAAATGACCTCCAGTGCCCACTCTTGTTCCCTAAGAAGAATTATGTGAACTTCATAGTAGGCACATAAGAGATGGCTTCTTCCAAAAAATATAGCGAGTTTTAATAGCTGTGGTGCTTTTGAAAAGAAAAAATAAAGAGTTGCAACCCAATGCTGATTTCACTATAGGGATCTGAGAAAAGACATTCTCTAAGTATAAACCTGCAGAGATAAACCACCCAAAGTGTTCAACCAGGTAAAAGAAACAAGTCATGATCAAAATCATTTCTTAGCTCTGGAGTTTCACTTTTGCTTTTATTTTTCTTTCAGATGAGACAAACAACTGAATGTCAAAGAGCTATTCATTCCAAAGTCCCAAGATGGTCTGGGCTTCCCAAAGTTTCTATGCGCTAGAGTTCCCAGGACAGAAGTTGGAATGGTGGGTAGGGATTTCCGTGGACTCAAAGCAATGAAACAACCTTAGGAAGAAAGAGAATGTGTGTGTGTGTGTGTGTGTGTGTGTGTGTGAGAGAGAGAGAGAGAGAGAGAGAGAGAGAGAGAGAGAGACAGAGACAGAGACAGAGACAGAGACAGAGAGAGAGAGAGAGAGAGAGAGAGAGAGAGAGAGAGAGAGATAAGTTGCACTCTAACAACCACAACAAAACTCTGTGACAAAGCAATGTGGCTCAGGTGAACCTACATGGATGATTATTTGCCAATGTTTAGTTATTCCCAAAACGACTCCAGGGATTGGAAGATGTGGAGTTACAAATAAGACCCAGCTGTAAGCATATCGCAGGTGTGCAGGGAATGCAGATGTTGTTAATAAGTGCCTACTATTGTGAGAAATGCAACCGTGAGAATGTTTACGAAGTGACATTAAGCACGGGGATTGGCACCATCTGATTCTTAGAAACCTGTTACCAAAAATGAGGTTGAAACAAGGAAGCATGCCCAAACCTTAGAGCTGCCTTAACGAAGTGGTCCAAGGGAAGGACTGGCATTGCTTTTCTCGACTTGAGACAAGATACTACAACATGAATGGGGGTCTTCTTACATGTGCCAGCTGACAGAGACCAGTGAAGAGTTACCAAAAACATGCAGCTCTCATGCCAGCACCGGATGGGTAGTGAAGAAGCAAAGTCAAAGAAGTGGGTGTTTTTCCCAGAAACAGAAAACTGCAGAGACAGAAAACAGTGACTCCCCCTCACCTGTGTTAATCTCATTTTAATGTATGAAGTTTATTTTTCCGAGTCTTGGACAGCAAATTCAGGGCATCACACATGCTTGAATGACATGTTCCCAGGCCTTTTCAGTTTGTGATATAGCTCATGAGTTGCCCAAACTGGTCTTGAATTCATTCTGCATATCAGCCACCCCTTGAACTTAGAATCCTCCTGCCTGGACTACCTTAGTAGCTGAGATTAAAGGCCTCTGGACACATAAGGCCCTTTTTCACACCGCTCGCATTTCTGCCCTCTCCCTTCTCCAGTCCCCTCTACAGTAAGTCTTTCCATGCTCCATCTACGCTGCACGGACCTGTTTTTACAAACCAGGACGTAGAGTCAACACGCCTTCTGGACCTGTGTGTCTCTGGAAACATTTGCTCAGGAAGAGAACATGGGGGACAATGGTGCATGGAGGGGAGAAGTCAAGAAATAATTCTAGAGCAGGGAACAGAGCATGAAAGAAATGGAGCAAAATGACACATTCTGTAATTAGAAAGGCATTTCAAGTGATCTAGAGACCACAGAACTCTCTCGACAGATATTTTGAGTAATCAACTTTCTTTACAAAGTATAGACTCTGAGTGCTTCTGATAATATATTACATTTAATCATTTTTCCCTTTTACACATAATGGCACATTAACCACAAATAACGAATAGTAGTAATTATCTTCCCAATGAAATATGGAGTGAAACCATTTCTGCAATCCCAATGCCTTGTTTATCTATAATAAGATGAGCGCATGTGAATGCATGCATGGTGAGGAGGGGCAAAAGGTAATGTCAATCAATCGCATTCATAAACACAACTTACAGGCAGACCTTGCATAATTTAGGCTCTCCCCTGGCTGGCTGCTTCTGCTAGCAGGCATGCTTTATGTTGCATTACCATTTTGATTGAATGAACAGGGTCAATAACGTCACTTTTTCTCATCCAAGGAAAAGAAAATTATTCTGAATCCACTCATCAATCAATGCATGCAATCAGTCTGTTTATAATACCTTGGGCTCTCACACCACTGGCTATTCTTGGGAACACAATCGAAAAAGCTACAGCCTGGGCTGACTTAGTAATCTTACAACATCCTCACTAAAGTGTTAAGAAGCCAGCTAGAACTCAACATGTGCTATGTTATTAACAAGATTATGGCAAAGGAATCATTTGAGACTTAAGAGTCTGCTCTCAGGGACCTCTGGTATCTACATTCATTTGCATATAATTGTTTGTCCATTACTTCCCCATACCATAAAGCTCCACCATTTTTCTATAATTTCTAGAGGTTAATGGCTTTTTTCCCCTCTAAATTCAAAGTCAACACAAACCGACACTGAAGTCAAGAAAACGTTCTTTTCACGGTGCCGTAACAACACTTGGCAGTCTGTACATTGTGAAAAATGTATTTGATCAAGGAACTTTGGTTAGCAGCATGCCAATGGATGCACACTGCTTTACTCGCAAAATAAAGGAATTAATCCTCATCTTCTGCTTCTGTAGAAAACAGTCTGAGGCGCCTCATGTCACACAAATCTTCAACTTAGCCTTCACTTGGTCTTTTTGGGTGAGCAAATATAATTACTGAGCTCAGGGGTGGAACAAAAGAACAGATTTCAAAGCTCCCCCTGAAAGATGGAGAAATTAGTGGGCAGCTGGGAATGGGTGTGTTTCAAGGGGAGCTCTCTGCTCCTGAGTCCTCCCACCAAGCAGAAGTGTTGTGGAGTTGTGAGACCAAGACTTAGAAAGATACCTTGTACCATTCAGGAGACACCATCAGCCTTAATATAGGTATGTGATTTCTGCTTTCTAATTTCCTCTGGAGAAATATTGTTACTAAACATTTAGCTCATTATCTTTTCATGAGAGAAACAGATGGATATTAAGAATTTTTTTAATTTTTTTATTCTTATAGTTTTACAAGCTTATTGACTATAAATCCCTATTTCCCTCCATTCCCCCCCTCCCATTCCCCCTTTCCCTCATCAATCCATCCCACTTCCTCCCACCCTCCTACCTGGCTACTTCTATGAACCCCAGGGTTTCCTCTGGCTTGTCCAAGCTGGTGGGAGTTCAGGCCTTTGTAGCTTACCAAGTTGACCCTCCTTGGGACAACCCACTGATAGGGGTGTTTCCCCTCTGTGATCTTATCTCTCTTCCATTCTCCATAGTCTATGGAGCTATGTTGCTATTTCAGTCATTCCCCAAACCTTAGGATGGGGAGAAATTAGGATGGCCTGAGTCTGGGAATATTGCCAGGTTGCCAGTAGTCTGCATTATGGCTGGCCATTGAAATAACCACTGGCCTCATCAGCTTAGAAGATCTAAAGTTACAATAAAAAGCACCATGGCAACAAGTGGCCACCAATGTTAATAGTAGCATGAGTATGAAGGAGACAACCAACAGCTTTCTGATTGAACTCAAGACCTGCTTGTTAGAATGGAACTGTTAAGTAGGACAAGAACCTAAAAAAATAAGGAAGAAAATAATTCAATAGGGAAAATCAGCCTATGAACATATAGGTAGGAAGACAGTACACCAAACAGCTCTGTAAATATTTCAAGAGCATTTAGCACTAGAAATCTTCCACAAGAGAGGTAGAGAATCTTAACGTCCTGATAGAAGAGAGCTTAGGCCAGTATAAGAGCAGTGAAGTGGATAAAAACTATTTTTTTAAACATAGTCAAGGCAGAGCACGAAGAAGATTAAACACTGGAAGCCAGACATATTGAGAACTTTAGATGAGGAAGAAGTCAACCTTGATGTCATAGAGGCACAGGTGTCAACTTGATGGTTGAGGGTTTGAGCTCTGGGCACTAACTCTGTAGAGAATCAGTTGTTGAATTAAGCCTGCAGCAAACCTGCAGGAGATTGTCTAGCTGATAGTGAATGGCATTAATCCCTGGAGTAAAATACAGATAGCTGGTTGAGAGAGTCGGCATCATTGTATGCACTTGGCCAGGCATGCTGGTCTGGTAAGTAAGGTTTGTCCCTCTCTCAGCCATTATGTAGAGATAGTGTGGCCAGTTCCCTTGGTCCTGGTGTTGGTGCAGCTCTCCCATCAAGCTGGACTATAAACCGTAACCAGACTATTGTAAGAAAATAAATCTCTTTTCCCCTTAAGCCATTTGATGGCGATTTATCAGCAACCATGCAGGTGAACTGCAACATATAGTCCTAAAGGATCTGCTCATAGATGGATTTCCTAGATAAAGCTATCTGCTAATCTTTTAAATTGTGGTTCAGAAACTGCTATAATTAGATACAGATAACAGCTTGACTGTCTAGGGTTTCAACTCTGAGCATATTGTAAAGAATCAGTGGTTGAGATAGGCTCCAATCAAGCCTGCAGGTGATTGTCTAGATGGTAGGGGGGGCCAGTGGATGGTGGGCAGGTCTAGTCTCTGGGCAAGTGAGTAAGATGGATAGAGCTGGATAGAGGAAGTTTTTTCTTCTGTACACTTGGCCAAACATGGTTGTTTGGCAAGTGAGGATTGTCCCTCTCAGAAGTCTGGTGGATTTTGTGTGGCCAGTTCCCTGGACCTTTAGTGATGATATGGGCTATTCTGTTGAGCTGAACTAGAAACTATAAGCAAGAATCATAAGCTAAAATAAAACAACTTATTCCCTTAAGCATTTGATGATAATTTATTGGCAACAGTGCAGCATAACTGCAACAGATACATATGGTATAAAATACATCATTGTAATCATGTGCAACTCATTAGCATTATCATATGCCTACTGATGTCACCTGCTACCACTGTTTCCTTCTGATATGCAGGTTTCTTAATGCACTCTGTTCTAGGTGCTGATCACCTCCAATATGCTTTTGTCTCTAAGAATTTCCTTCTTTGAGGTATTTCATATTTAAGAAATCATAACAAGTATCCTTCTACAAATGAATGATTTTATGGAGCTCAGTGTTTCTGTTTGCCCACATTATGGTATCCAAGCATGATCCTTTTTTAAAGAGTAAATAATATTCAATGAACCATATTTTTCTTATCCATTGATCTTTTGATGGATAAATGGAATATATCTACCTTCAAGCTATTGTGAATAATATTCACATTTAAGTCTATGTTTATATTCATTTATATATCTAACATCATATATTTATGTATATCCAAAAATATATATATGTATCCAAAATGAATATAAACAGGGACAGATGATATAAAATATATAATTAATATATATATATATATATATATATACACACCTATGAGAAAGTTGTTGTCTACTAGAATCATCAGATCTTTTCCAAGTTATCTATAGCATAAAATTGAAAGAAATATCCAAGGAAGAGGAAAAGAAAGTGGAGAAAGAAAAAGTGTACTATTAAGGTGAGAAGTAGGTGCAAATACAGAAAGAGAGATAGGTACAATTTGGAAGTCCAATAGTCCTCATATCAAATAGTCTTCTAAGTACATAAAAGACAAATGCAATAATCTTTAAAATGTAGAAAAATCAACAAATCCAAAACAGTACAGAGCAAGAAATCAAGGATGCTCTTTCAAGAAACTAAAGAACTTCTAAATAGATGAAGCATGTAAATAATAAAGGAAAAGTCTTTTTAAACATAGACTATTAAACTGTCAACAAACTTTTCAATAGCAAAAAAGAGTGGAACTAAGAATTGCCATGGGAAAATAACTTTCAGTCTGCTGCTGGTAAAATGTAGGGTTGGACAAATGTTTTCAGACAATTGAAAATTGAAAGAGAACATTACCAATAAGTTTTTGCTAGTGGAGTACATATGAAGGGAACCAAGGGGGAAAGATGTAATCCCAGAAGAAGGAATTCAGATGCAAGAGAGAATTGCATCCGACATATACCATATGGCACACAGATATGCATATGCATAAGTCATTTTCCTTAGGAAACAGTTAACAATGATTTGTAATTTGAGTGTGCAAAACAATAAAACTGAAGTCTCCAACAATAAAAACATGCCAAAAAGAGATGGATAAAACTTGTCAAATGTAAGTAGCAGCTGGTCTAGTTTGGGAACTTACATAAGCTAATATTAGATTACATAAGTCAAATATGCATGCTAATATTTCAGGTAGATTACATCATGCACAACAGTGGTCTTCCAAGGATGTCTGCTACCTAATCACAGGAACACAGAATATTACATGGCATGGAAAATGTGAATGAAGTAAAAAATGAATGTAACCAGGTGGTCTGGTGTAGAACTGTAACCTTGACTCTTGGGAGGCAGGAGCAGAGTGATCACTAAGGTCAGCTGGATATCCAATAAGATTACTCAAAAGGAAAACAGAAAGTACTTAGGTTTTCTCAGTTTCTCAGTTACTCTTAGCATAGGTATGCTGTTACTGAACTACACACATAGGTAAAATGCAATCAGAAGCTTCTTGAAATTTAGAAGTGTTAGGCAGGAAAGGAAGGCAAACAAGAAGGATTTTACCAGGCATTGCTGCCTTTAAAGTAAGAAGTGGGAACACAGGCTGCCTACAGCAGCCAGAAAAGGCAAGAAAACAAACTCTTCTGTAGAGCTTCTGAAAGGGAACTCTTCTGGCAGTTCATACCAGCCGAGTAGGAATCTTTGCAGAATTCTAATCTCCAGTAGTACAAGGTGATTGAATTCTTATTCTTCAAGGAAAAACATGGTGACATTTGTGGCAACTTATTACAGCAGCAATCATAAACTAATAGAGTGACTATTATAAAATACATATAGGTTATCAACTCCAGAATAGTGTAAAAAAAATTTCGAGCAGAAGGGAAATATATTAATCTAAACAAAAAATCATAAAAAGGGAGACGGAAACAGACAATAAAATGCTTAGAATCGATAAAGACAGAAAAAAATGTATGAGTGTAAAATCCTGTAGTTTGGATGACATACAAGTTATCAAATTGAAAGCTGAAAATTCTTTGTGAGGAAAACTGATAAACCCTTGGAAAGGAAAGAATACAAATAACTAATATAAAAATTAAGTTACATATGCCATAAGACACTTTCAGAGGGACTAGTCTGTTATCGAATCTATTTGACAAAAGCACTGAGATCACATAAAATGGAAAGTATTTTCCTCAAAATAACTTAAAACTTAAATTCATTATAATTGCTTACAAAATTCAATTCAGTAATTATTTTCTGAAAATAACACCAGTGAACTATATGGACAACTTACAGACAAAATATAAATTTTTGAATGTAGACACAACTTACAACAAAAATGTAAAGGGAAGTATAAAGAAGACGCTGTGGTATCTTGTACATTTTCAGAGAACATGGAAAATATTCCCCAGCTTATTTTTATAAGGCTAATACACCTGTGGTGTCAGAGTTATACCAAAGGAAGTCCAAGAAATATACTACAGGGCTTGATTTCACTTATGAAGTCATATATGAATGCCTTCAAAATTCATTCACATACATGAAATCATACACGAGCATGTACATTCATACCCACATACCAATTCGTGCATGCATGCACATACACACACACATATATGAACCCACATGAAACCACAGGAATGTATGGAATATATGTGCATTCACATTTACATACACATTCACACACATACATGAACTCACATACATACAAGCATATTACACACATACATATAAGCACATGAACTCACATAAATTCATGCACCTTCACACACACAAAATCACATGCACATTCACAAATACAGACAAACTCACACATATGCATTCACATTCACACACATACATATAAACTCACATACATGGGTGAACATTGATGCACATGAACTCACATGCATGTACATTCACACATGATTTCAACATACATACATGCATATTCACACACATGGACTCGCATTCACACACACACAAATGCACACACATGAACTCAAACACACATTCACATTTATACACATACCAAGTATATACATGTGCATTTACATTCACATAAACATAAACAAGCTCATACATATGTATGCACATTCACACAGGTATCAAATATGAGCAAAGGCCATAACTATCATATACATGTGTCAGTTTGAGAACATCTGAGAATTCTTTCAAGCAATTGATGTACTTATCACATTTTTACATGAAAAAATGAAATGCACATATGACTATTTCAATAGTTTCACAAAATACATTCAGGAAACTGGGTCAAGCAGTCTTTATAAAAAAGCAAAATATGAAAGCAAACTATGAATAAAAGAAAACTACCATATTCTGATAAAGAATACCAACAGAAATATTTGAAAAGATGTAATTCATAACAATGAAACACTGAAGTACTTTCTTTCCCATATAGGAGGCAACAATATCTAAATGCTGACTTTTCTTCACAGCACAGCATTGGCAGATACACAAAGTCAAGTAGAAACAAATATTTAAGGACTGGAGATGAGAAAAAATGAGTAATTATATTTGATCATATGACTGTCTGAATAGAAAACTCAAGTGAATTTGTAGAAAAAATGATTGATATTAACAGATAACATTAATTGTATTCCTCTACCAAGAAAAATACATAAAACACTGCATTCAGATTTATTAGTTATAATACATGAAATAAATTTTTAAAATGTTCCTTTGAAAATAGAAACAAAATATAAGTCACTTAGGAATAAATGAAACAAAGTTACATGAACTCTTTACAAATAAAATTGTAACATCTATTTCAGAAAACTGAGACATTATCAATAGAGAGAACAGGAAGACTAAATAGTGGGAAGATAGTGTGTAAATAGGTCAAGTAGTTAATTGTAATTTTGTCACATTCCCAACAGAGGCCCTACATCCAGGACGCCCACACACGAGAGGGCTAGCACCTGTACGGTTGGCAATGCTGCTTAACCAGACGATCAGTCTTTCAACTGAATTTTACTCAGAAAATTCTATTTCCATATAGGAAGAAAAAGAAACCTATAATCCCTATCTTTTATCAGATACAAAGCATTAAAATACTGAGACCATCTATATGAATCCAGAGTGATAAGAAAAAAGCTCAGAAAACAAAGAAATTTTGTTCAACTTAAAAAATGATGTAGTTCATTGACTCCATCCAGTGATCAGTGATTCAATCCACACAACATGTCATTTTGACTCATCCTCAGACATGTTAGAATGTGCTTCTCATTGCTTCTTTGTATAATAGCAGAGTTTCTGAACAACAAACAGGTGTCAGAAATTAGATTTGAAGCTGATAGGGTTTCAAAGAGGGAAGAAATATCTCCTATTGTACTTGACCCGCCTCCTGCCTCCTGACCAATGCTTGAAGATAGTCTGACTATAATCACACTGCATGGATCACATATTACCTGAGCCCACTGATTCACCCAGAGGAAACATGAACCTTGTTACATAGTCTAGACCACAAATGCCTAGTCATCTGACTTGCTCACACAGCATAGTTATATACTAACCAAGCCTCCTTCTTTCTGTGTAACACCTCTCCTTACTGCAGCAACCTTAAGAGAAGACATTTTATTTGGTCTGGAAGGATTACAGCTTCTTACTTCAGATCCCCACTTACATCTCGCCATAGAGTCAATAAATCTCACCTAAAGGACAATTAGACTTGACTTCATTCTCGTATCACATTTCTTCTCCCTCCCCCAAACCTCACAACTCACACTCAGTGGGTGTCTTCGTGACTGGCCTCAGTTCAGCATTACCAGAAAATGCCAGACTATTCTCACAAGTTCATTAGATCCTTCACCTCGGCTGGTAGGCATGCGTGTTGGCATAGGTCTGCTTCTTAGGAATGCTGGGTAGAACATACCAAAGGCCAGCCATCCTCAGATTCATCATGAAGGGAGCCAGGATTGCGCCTTACATTCCCCCTTTTTCCTTCATGTTGGTCGCGGGCTCTTCTCCACCCCAAGACATCCCTTTTAGGTAGCCAGAACACTTCCCAATGTTTGTCCCACAGGGCAAAGTAAACCTCTATGTCTCTCCACTTGCATGGGGAAAGCAAATCCAAGAATGAGATGATGAACCAGTATCCAAAAGCATCATCCCCAGAACAGAAGAAAGGGAACCTATTTTTTCTTTTTTTTTTCCGCTTGAAGCCCCACTCAGAATTCTGCATTTGGCTTTCAAAGGTGGAAGAGTGGGGAACATTTCCACTGTTACCTTTTGGCTTTTGTTTTCCTAATTTTAGATGATCACTTGTGAGTTGAAACAGGCTTTTTACTTATGCTTCAGTTTCATGCATGCTATCTATACACAGCAGAGAGGCACAATTCCCTAAAGTCCAGCAAATGCAATCTATCAACATTAACTAGTTTGTGTTGTGGGCATGCATGGGTGTGCATGTGCATGTGTGTATGTATGTGTGTGTGTTGCATCTCCTTTTTAGTATCTTCCTAGCTAATTCAGTGAAAATCAGAGGCAACAGCCAAAGTCTATAATAGTCATCCTTGAAGCTGTCACATCAGAGATTCCAGGCCATACAAATTACTCCTGGTTCTAAATCTAACCTTGGGGAGGAGCAGAGCATCAAGGCCACCTGCCAGCCTGTCTCTTTCTGCATCTCCACTGGTAACCAATAGCGTTATTTACTTGGCCTTGTCATGGGGCCGCTGATGTCACTGACAGTGGTCTTCATACTCCAAAGCACTTGAAGTGTTTGGCAGACATTGATAAACAGAGCGGGGTGCCCTGTTTTCCTCATCAGATGAATACCAAAACCCTTGTCAAGGTGACAGAGCTATTAAGTGTCTATTCACACAGCAATCAGAACTTTGAGCATCAATCAGTGATCATAAAGTCAGGGGCCTTTTCCCACAAAGTCGGGAATTCAGAGGGCTTTTCATAAGCTAATCAGCAGGCATCAAATAGACAATCAATCTAATTAGCTGCTCGCAAAGGATGGCAATCAAAGCCACACAGAGAGCTTCATTAGGAGTGATATTGAAGGTTGTGATGTGTGCAGGATTCGCTAGGAAATGAATATCTATTTCTGTAAATAGATAAGGAGGATGCTGGTAACTACACAAGGCAGACTATGCACCAGTTGTCGGCTGCAGCTCCTGATTTCAGTGGAGGATATGTGTGGATTTTTTTTCCCTCCGGCTGGCCGATATACGAAGAAAAGAGAACAGCCTTTTATTACATGATTCAAGATGCTGTGAAGGGAGACATCAAAACAGATACCTCTTGGAGCAAAAGCAAAGTAGGGCAATCATAGAAGTATGGAAAAATCTCTGTTCTTTATGACTACGTCATTGTTAGCTCTAAGGTCAATACTACTTTACCTTTACCATAAACAATTTTTCTATGAACCACCTTGATACAGGGTTTTGATCTCTTGGATCTGCTCATCAAAATGGTTGGTGGGTTCTCTGGGGTCCAGGTTCTTGTGTTTGGGACTCAAAGATTGAAACCAAAACATGTGCAGAAGAAGGCAGAGTTTATTAGGGGAGAGAATGGAACTCATGGACATGAACTCACAAGGGACAAGAGAGCCCCCAAGAATTCACAGACTCCAGGCATGGAATCTATGCAGGGTAAGGGAAATGAAAGGAACAAGTGGACTTACAGTCATGAGCCAAAGATGGCTACCAGGGTTAGATTTATTTATAGGCTTAGACAGGCCTGGGAAAAGTGACTTTTTCTCATTGGTTAGCTCCAGTTTCTTCTGCAAACCTGATTTGGAGCTTTTGATCCTCTACCTCTCCTTGGCCTCTTCATATTGGGGCTCAACCAAGTTGATCTTGTGGCCAACTTCTGGTAGGGCTCATCTACAATGGAGAACTAATCTCCATATCCTTTCATGAACAGAGGCTTAGGGGAAAGTGTCAACTTTATCTCTGTGAAGGACTAGAGACAGTTCCTCCAGATTAATAGGGTGTGTTCCTTCAGGGTAATCCCAGCAGTGTTCTAAGACCTTCCAAGACCTTCCAAGGCCTCCCAGCATGGCTGCTCTAAAACTGACTAAACCTCACTGGAAAAAATGGGGACCAAAGCCGACTGCCAGAAGGCATCAAGACATAAGCATGCTGTTTCTCCCCAACATATAGGTGGAAACCAGGAATTGAATCTCTGGGCTGTATTTTATTCAGAAGGCCCGGAATCTGAAAAAAGATGGTGTATTAGCATTCTAGAATGGTCTGTCTTCCATCTCATCTTTAGCATGCAGAATACATAGGGAGGGGGAACAAAGGCAGTCAATCAATCCAGAGGTCAGTCTTGTCTTTTTGGTCAAGCAGGTGTGGTCCCTGTGATTCAGCTTTTTCTTCTCCTTGTCTCTCTCTGATGAGCAGGATTTAGGCAGTTTTAGAGCAGGGTCATGCTGGGAAGGTCTTTGAAGGTCTCTGAAGGTCTTTGAAAGTCATCGTTCACTGCTGGGATTATCCTGAAGGAACACACCTTATTAATCTGGAAGAACTGGTTTAAATGTGAAAGGATGTGGACGTGAGCTCTCTATTGCAGATAAGTTAAAGTCCTCAATAAATAAACAAATGACAGCTCAACAAAGAGCTTGTTGATTGGACTGAGCCCCTGATATGAACAGACCAATGAGATGTAGGAGAGCAAAAACTCAGATTTGTAGAAATTGGAGGTAACAAATGAGGAAAAGTTACTTTTTCCAGACTGCCTATCCCTATAAATACCCCTGATCTTTGACTTACTTGCCCCTCATAGACTCCAAATTTGTGAGTTCTTTTCCAGTTCCCTTGACCTTCATGGACTCAATAAATACAAGTTCTGTTCTTTCTCTCCTCTAATAAAATCTGCTTTTATCCTCTAACCCTGCTTTCTTGCTTCAATCCCTGGACACGAGAATATAACCTTTTGGTGCAGCCCATTAGACAGAATCTCTTGCCTTTCTCAGAACCTATGTTCCTTAAGTCTGTTCTTTTCTCCTCTATTAAAAATCTGCTTTAATCTTCTACACATGTTCAATCTTAGACCCTGGAACACAAGAACCTGCACAAAACAAACAAACAAAAAACAGACAAACAAACAAAAAAAACCCCTCAACTGTATGAAGGTCAAGACCATGGAGTTTTGGATTCCTTCTCAGCTGCCATTTTGGATGTCATCTAGATTTCAGACACACTCAAAACAGGCCATCAGCAGTGCATACAGGCCATGATGCTTCTAACCTACACAAACAGATTCTTTTTTTTTTTTATTTCTGCTCATACAAACTTAACAAGTACACCGGTCCCCTCCCTCCCTCCACCTCCCCCCAACCCCCCTGCTTCCCACTCCCTTCTCCCCTCCCTTCCTATCCCCAAGTGCCTCCCCATCACCAATCCCTGGAGCATCCTTTACTGTGCATGCCAAACTCTCCTCTGGGTCCTCCTCTCCAATGAGGTGCAAGGACCCAGGGGCATTTCCCACAACCCTTTCTTGTGTTCTCCTTAAGCTTAGGAATACTACTGTGACTGTCAGTCTCCATCCTCCAAGGATCCTAATGCCTGTAGTCCATGCTAGATTTTGTGGGGTCAATAATGTGTTGGACATAGCGCAGGGCATGCAAAGTCCTATTATGATTGCTTTAGCTGTAACTTGTGTGGAGTATCTTGCATATCATTACTCTTCCCATCCTTGTGCTCTTACAATCTTACCGCCCCCTCTTCCACAAATTTCCCTGAGCTTCAGGATGGGGAGAGACCAGGCTGGCCCAGTCCCAGGTGGTTGATATAGAGTCTCTGATGTTCTGAATTATGGTTTGTTGATTTTTTTTTTTTTTTGGTTTTGCTGCTCCTGCAATGCCCTTGGCTCCATCCTAATGGGTATTGGAAGTCACCCTTTGCAGTCCTTGATGGAGGCCTATTTTCTCTCCTGTAACATGGTCCCCTCTCTCCTTGTTTCTGGTGGGCTCCTCCTTCCCCATCCCTCCTCACAAACAGATTCTTTATTGCAGAAGGAAGCACAGATGTGCTCTGCTGATATAGAATGCACCCCTGCCTTATGAATGGGAGATCATGTCTCTTCAAGAGGGTCTTGAAGCAGCAGCTATTCTCCCCCAAAGCCTCCTCCAGCAGAAGATGGTGAACTCCTGGGTGGTAAAGGACCTTTCCAAATGGCCACTGTGCTTCACCTATTCTACCAAGAATCTTAAGGAAAGTTAGGAATACACAGGAAGACTCTGTTTTCTCCAGGAATTTTTACCTTAACTTTGAGCAACCTAATGAATTGCACACAATTCAGTGTATAATTAAAGGTTACATGCTGTATTATATCTTCCTTTTCAAGTTCTTTTCTATATTTTTATTGTGTGGTTTGTGTGTGTGCGTGTGTGTGTGTGTGTGTGTGTGTGTGTGTGTGTGTGTGTGTGTACAGAAGCCAAAAAACAACCTTGGGGAGTCAGTTCTCTCTTTTTACCATGTAGAATTGTAGGAGCTAGGGCTCAATCTCAGGTTGTCAGGTTTGGTGACAAATTCCTTTGCCCACCAAGCCACCTTACTAGTTCAAATCTGCATGTTTAGAAGTTTGTGAATTAGGAAGGAACTAAGAAGGAACGATCGCAGATATTCCCAATGTCAGAAAAACAATTGTTTTTGGAGAAGGGAAGAATTAGAGTCCATGAGCTGATTGTTTTAAAGTGAGATGTTTCTAAACTGATAGTGTCTCAAAGACTAGTCCTTATTTTGAGTGAAAACTAGAATGTGCTTCATTCATAAATTGAATACAAAAAACTGGCCCATGATGTAACTTGGAAAAAAAATACAAATAAGCAATAATTGTAGGTTCATAGTTAAATTTCTCTAATGAATTTTTATGGGTTTAAAAGTGAGAGATACTTAAAAATATGCAGACACATCCTGTTAAAACCTGTGGTCCGCTGGAATGGCTTGCAAGTTCCTTGAAGAAAAGGTGTCCGGCCTCCCCCATATCAGAGTATCTACAGCAGAGTCTGGTGGATGAAAATGTCAGAGTGGCGAAGCAGGGCCTTGAAAGTGCAGGAGGAGGTCTGGTTTCAAAGATCCTGCCCCTCCAGTGTCTAATTCAGGGTCAGCTCAAAAAACATCCACATGACCCCTCAATGTCTTATGCACTTCTAGTTTGACCCCTACTTAGCATTTCCCTAGGCATAATTATTTACATTTTTTTCAAATCTATTAAATGAAAAGCCCTTTTAGAGCAAACCTATTTCTTCTTTAACTTTATAACCCCACGGATGAGGATGCATCCGGTGAGCAAATCAGTGAATAACTGTTTCTCAATTAGTTTGAGTTATGTGAAAACTCATTGAGATCTCTTGAAGGAGAATGTGTTAGACACTGTGGAAACCATTATGGTGATTTATTAAGAACACTTAGTGCCCAGGAGGCTATGAGTGAGATATAAAACCACATCTCTGTCTCCAAGGAGTTTCTAGGCTTGTGTTTGACAGATCACTCGTGGATTCACACGGCAGGAAGTTTAATATGAGGGCTGGAGAGAACACGCACTCAAAGAGTGAAAAATCTGGTTTATGATCAAAAAAAATCCTAAGAGGTGTTCAAGGGGCTCGTTATAGAGAAAGAAAAGTTTAAAAGGCTTGGAAATAAACGAGGACACCGTATCTTAAGGGAGAGAGCAAGAACAGGCTCCACTTTACACAAAGAACAGAGAGTCTCAGAAAACGCGCAGTCATTTCATTGAAGATATTTAAGCGTCTATGCTTCAAGATAAAATTTTCAGATGAAAAGTGCCATAAATGAACTAGGAAATAAAATCCCCACGAGTGAAGTAATCCGTGAGTTTCATTTGTTTCCTTGCTTTTTGATGTCTCCCTGCACAGGGCACCGATGGTGGGAAGCCCCGCTCGTCTGCATCTGACAATGGCTTTAGCAGTAGGAGCTTGAAGTCTGAAGCTAAGGGCACAGCCGCTGCCAAACCCGCCAGGCACCCCACCACGACAGGCGCTCAAAGAGGTGCCCCAGGGTGTGCAGCTGCTAGGGCTGGGAATCGGACAGGTTTGTCATGACACTGTGCCCCGAGATGAGTGACAGGTCCACGCTGGTTGCGGACTCTGCAGGGAGAGACAGGTTGACAAATAGTTGCCCCCAGACGCCGGAAGGGGTGCGGTACGAGACATTTGGCTTCCAGGATGAAGGGGTGGGCTTAGGGGTGGCAGAAAGAAAATGCCACAGATGTGGGGTCAACGTTCATTTGCTGACAGTTCTGGGGCCGGGTTGGTAGGTCTGGTTTCTTTGGTTGTTTCCATCCTTAACTTGCACGATGTCAGTCTGCAGGTTCTTTCCTGTGTGGACTCGTCTCTGTGCGTCCTAATCACAGCTTCTTGTAAGGACACCAGTCAGATGGGGATGTACCCACTAGTGAACTCATTTTACCTTCATTGTCTCCTAAAAGACCCTATCTCCACATATAGTCACATTTTGAGGTAACCACAGGTAGAACTTTGACATATGAATGAAGAACGACACAACTTAGCCTATAACAGACAGTAGCGGCTGCCTCTCCATTTAATACGCCTCAGAAAGAGGAGCAATCTTTCAGTTATTCTATGATGTAAGAAAGTAAATATTTGAAGAGGGTTCATTACTGCCTGACACAGGGTTAAACACTCTATAAAAATCCTGCTTAATCACAGTACATTTATTTTATTATTATTATTTTTCCCCAATCATACAAGCTCAATAGATACCTTGGTCCTTTCCCTCCCTCTACCTCTCCTTAAGGGTCCTCCTTGCACCCTCCCTCCTTCCCTTTCCTTTCACCCCCTCCCTCCCTCTCTCCCAGTGCCTCCTCCTTCCCTCTCCCATCCCCTGGAGCATCCCTCTGTGCGAACACCAAACTTCCCTATGAGTCTTCCACTCCAGTGACATGTAAGGACTCAGTGGCATAGCCCAAAGGGCCGTCCCCCTTAGTATGGGAATACTATTATGACTATTAATCCCTTGCCTCTAAGGATCTTGCTGCCTGTGATCCATGCTACACTTTGGGGGGGTCATCGACATGTCAGTCATTGTACAGATCATGCAAAATCTGACTATGGCTACTCCAGCCCTAATTCGTGTGGAGTATCTTGCATATCATTGGTCTTCCCCATCTTTAGGCTCTCACAGTCTTGCCGCCTCCTCTTCTGCAAGTTTCCTGAGCTTTAGGATGGGGAGAGATTTGGCTAGTCTGGTTCCAGGTGATCAATGAAGAGTCTTTGGTGTTCTGAACTATGGTTTGTTGTTTTCAGTCTTGCTGTTCCTGCACCTGCCCTAAGCTCCATCCTGATTTGTATTGAAGGTCACCTCCTAAGCAAAGATAAAAGCTGTTTAAATGAAGATCTTACTGTAAGTAGATTCAAAGGTAGATGGAATAGGAGTAGGAGACTGCAGTGGGGGGTAGGGGGTCAGTGTCCCATTTGCAGGATGGTTGCCATCTATCTGCCAGTCCCTGTACCCTCCCTGATTGGTGAGATCAAACCTCCTCAGTTGCAAGTGCCCAGGAAGGAAAGTGAGAGTGAGCCTCACCAGATGTCTTGCTCCTTACATGCAATACTTGATGGTGACCTATTTTCTCTACTGAAGCGTGATCCCCTCTCTCCTTATTTCTGGGAGGGGGGAGCTCATTCCCTTTCCCTCCTGATTATAATCTTTGCAACTACTGCAGGTATTACAGAGATTTATCTTTGAATATGTCATTAAGTGGGTCTGGTACTAGGACCCACCTATTAGGGAGTACATAAGTTGTCTAATTTTCTGTGTCTGGGATACTTCACTCAATATAATTTTTTCTAATTCCATCCTTTCCCAGCAAATTTCATTAATTCATTTTCTTATGGTTGAGTAGCATTCCATTGTATAAATGTACCACATTTTCCTTATCCACTTGTCAACTTTTGGGCATTTGGGTTGATTCCATGACTTTGCTATTGTAAATAGTGTTGCTATGAACATGGTTGTGCTAATTAATCACAATACCTTTATGACTAACTTCTCCCTCCTATTTATTTAGGGGTTTCAAAGTTAGATTTTCAAATGTCCACTTTTTAGATAATTGATAAAGGCAAAGTGTTTGAAAATTAATCTCAATGAGAGTATAGCATTTTTGCCTTTTAGTGTACACAGCCATGGTAGACAATTTTTTTTTGCCTCTTGCAATCTTCCTGCCCCTTCCCACCTCCTGCCCACTCCACCACTGGTCCACTGTGGATCTTTCTCAGTCACTGTCCAACTGTTTTCACAGGGTAGAATTTTCTATGACTGGAACTTATAACATATACTTGTTTTATGTCTTTCTCTAAATAATTATTCTGGAGGTCTTCTATGTCCTTGTATGTACCAGCCCTACACACACACACACACACACACACACACACACACACACACACACACACGTGTACCTGCTCACACATGAACATGCATATGCATGCACATATGCACACACAGAAAGAAAACTAATCTTTATCCACTGAAACATTTCATGGTTTTTGTACCTTTAACAAAAGACCTTTTTATTGTTGATTTGTGCTCCATTAAGTGGATAGAGCATAGTTTCCTTTGTACATTCATCTATTGATGAATGATTGGAATCTCCACAATTTAGGGTTACCACAAATTAACCTGCTGTGACTCTTGCTTATATTTATCAGTTTTTTTTCTGGTAAAATATCTGAGAGAAACAATTTAAAGGAGGGAAGTTTAATATCTCTATGGTGTCAGAGACTCCAGTCTCCGTCATAAATGGATGCACATAATAGATCAGGGCTGCTTATAATATGATGGTGGTGGTAGGCAGAAAGGAAAGGAAAGAGGAGAGATAAAGGTAAAGAAAAAAGAGGGAAATGGAGAGGAGGAGGAGAGAGAGGAGAGAAGGGAGAGGTAAGAAAGTGAGGAGAGAGAAGGAAAGAAAGAAAGAAGGTAGAGAAAGAGAAATAAGGAAAGAGAAAGAGAGAAGAGGAAAAAGGAGAGAGAAGAAAGACAGGAGAGAATGGGAAGAGAGGAAAGAAGAGAAGAGAGAAAAGAGAAAGAAAAGAGGGAGAAAAAGAAGAAAAAGAGAGGAGAGGAAAGAAAGGAGAGGAAAGTGATAGGAGGAGAGAGAAAGGAAGGAGAGAAAGGAGAGCAGAGAGCAGGATGGGAGGAGAGTGAGGAGAGAGAGCAGAGGTGGGGAGTGGAGAGAGAGAAAGGAAGAGACTACGAATAACAAACATAAAGCTGTAGGTTTCCTCCTTTCCCCTGGGTAGTTAATATCAACTGTCAACCTGATACCCAGGAGGCAGACCTCCGGGACCTTGTGAGAGGAATTCTCTGATTTAAAGTTGGTCTCTGGGCGATCCTGTGAGACATTGTCTTGATTGATTTAACTGAGGTGGGAAGACACGCCCACTGTGGGTGAGAGCATGCCCTAGGCAGGAGATGCAGAACTGTGTGCGTGACAGCGTGCCCTAGGCAGGAGATGCAGAACTGTGTGGGTGACAGCGTGCCCCAGGCAGCAGCTGCAGAACTGTGTGGGTGACAGTGTGCTCTAGGCAGGAGATGCAGAACTGCGTGGGACCGAGCGCTCTAAGCACAAGCAAGTGTGCATGCTGATTCTTTGTTCTCGCCCTTGGTGTGGAGGTGGTGTGACCAGCTGGTTCCAGTTCCCACTCTTTGACTTCCCAGAACAGACCTTTTCTCCCCTGCATTACTTGGGACAGGTATTTTGTTATAGCAACAGGCAATAGAACTATGACAGCCCATTTTATTCCATCCAGGCCTCCAGGCTATTGATGGCACCATCTGTATTTCAGGAGATGCCTTCATCCATTAGTTAAGACTCAATTTGTGGAAATTAGGTTTTGTCTATCAAGCCAAAGTGCCTCCACTTTGGCTTCAGCCTCCATTTCTTAAGGAAATTTCTGAGAATTGCTTACCAGTTCCATTGACCACAATTCAAAAAAAAAAAAAAGACCTCCTAACTTCTTTTCCTCCTATGCACTGTTTTTTTAGCTTTTGAGATAATTTAGTTTTTAGTTACTTAGATGATTGCCAAAAGAACGTGAAGGACAGAAATTCCCCTACATTAGGGGCAAAAGTGTTGGACGGACTGCCCCTTCAGTGTGCTTGTTAATCCCACTTAAACCACACACTTTTCTGCAGAAGTAAAATTTGCCTTGTCAACATATTCTGGTTTCTTAAGTATCTGTTTCCTCATGGGAGGCTTTCAGTGCTGACAACTTGGAATGACAGACTTACCCAGCAGTGTGTCTCACTAGCTGCCCCATATCTTCACACCCCAGTCGGTCAGATGGCAGATTACCAGTCCAAAGCAACCACCATATGTCTAACTGTGTGTGGACACTACCTTACTCTTCTCTTGGGGAAATGGCCAGCAGTACAGAGGATGAATTATATGGATGGTGTTCCATTGACTTTGAAGGAAACTCACTGACTGTCTTTCAAATGGATGCAAACATTATCCATCTTACTAGCAGTATGTGAGAGCTGAGGTTCCTCCACATCCTCCTTAGAGTACTAACCAGCTTTTGCAGTACTGAAAAATTATGGGTTGTCTATGTATGTGTGGGTCCTTGTGGGGAAGTCATGCTGTGATACAATCTGTGTGTCATTTGTCCTGGACTGTATGCATTTTCTTTCAAAGCTGTACTGACTATTCAAGGACCTTGCACTGCAGCTACCCAGAGGAGTTTACAATTGAAAGCAGGTAGACCTCTTCTAACACCCAAGTTGTTATCTACTATGAGAGACATACTGCCTCAGAGACAGACACATCTTGTTACAATAGATGGAGGCATGGCTCCACAAACATCCCCCCCCACGTAACAAAACAGTATTCTGTTCTTAATATCAAACAAAGCTGTTATGTTTTTTCAGATTCACTCTATGTTACCTTTCATTTTTATTTCATTGTCTCCTTAAATATTATGAAGAGCTATTCTTGTTTCAGTACTAACACTGCAAACTAAAAACTACTGGGTTTCTCCCATTAGTTAACATAGCAACCAGTACCTAAGCAAGGGTCTTCATTGCTAGTGGGGAAAAGCCTGCTTCCAGTTTTCAAATATCAGGTATGAGCTACAAAGCTGAAGGATTTGGCTCAGGCTTTTGTGTGTGCACGTTCATATTAATGCCTTGAAACCTTAAAGCACTTTCTCCCTCTTCCCTAACTCTGCTTCAAATAACTGTACTTTTCCTTTTTCAGTCTGCAGTGTCATTTCACCTCCCACTTGCATACAGAGACATAATTCAATTGAGAGGTGTGTGTATGTCCCATGAAACACAATAAAGCATCATGAAGTATTTCTTAAATCATTTGCAAATGAGTGGCTGTGCTATTCCCAGGCTGCTCTCTGCTCTCCTGCAAGCTAAAAACAACCCTGGCTATTTATTAAGAATGGATACCCAATGACTTCTTGAGACATCGCAAAGCTGGGTGAGATGAGCAGGACCCAATAGCAAAGCACGGGGAGAGGGATAGAATGGAAGACGGATGCAAGGGCCGAGAGCATTTTGGATAGAAATGATCACAGGAAATGGCCATCCAGTGCGCGACTGAAACTAGGTAACAGCAAGCCAGCCAGGAGAAGATGTGACCCACAAACTCAGAGTCATAGCCAAAGTCAGAGCCAACCATTACAGCCTGGTCTCCTGACCTCAAGGTCCGTGAAGTAGCAGAAGGTGGAAGAAGAAAACCAAGGACAGCAGGACTTCTGCTTTCTGAGTCAGCTGCAATTAGAAGCCAGCCAGCCCCCAGCACTGAGCTAACCAATGCCTGTTCTGACATGTTTGCTTTTTTAGGACTTGGGGAGAATGCTGTATTTTCTCTAAGCAGCCATCTCATCTTTAAAGCAAAACTTCTATTTTTCCATTTCCTCTCCTCTCTTCAATGCAAGGTGACTCATATTCTAAAAAAAAAAATATTTCCAATGACTCCACTATGCAGCTTTAAATCACTTTAAGTTCAGGAAAGAGCTGGAAAGATTCTAAGAACCACCTAAACTGAGACAGACAGGAGGAGGCAACCTTGAGTGGGAACTGTAACTGCAACACATCTTGGGCTCTCCCTTTACCCATCAAATACCTGAATATCCATTCCGTTAACCTCACTAGTGAAGGAAGAGTAGACATTGCCTCACAATCTGGAGTGAACAGGATTTAAAAAAAAATCACCTAGCAAAATTCAACATTTATTCATAATAAAAATATCAAATCTCTTAGCAGTCTAGGAAGACAAAGAAATATAACTAAAAATAAATTACATACACAAGAATCTTAAAGCAAAAGGAGAAACAAGAGGAGCCATGCATTTCCCTCAGTATCTTTTAACCATCTACTGCACATTGTAGTAGAGGTCCTTACCAGCACAGGAAGAAATGACCCAGAAGCATAAGGAAGAGGGATAAAAAGGAAGAAAAAGGGTCAAGATTCAGGGCCATTGGATTTTATTAGGGTTGCTGGGTGAATTTAGCAACAATCAATGAACAAAAGTATAAGCAAAGTTGTTTATTTCAAGGAGTCAACAACAACTAAAAGTAACCAAAATGCTACGTATAACATAACTAAAATAAAAGATATTAAATAATAACTCCATGACCCATAGAAACAGACAGACAGGAAGGTGGGAGGGAGTGGGATGGATTTGTGAAGGGAGAAGAGGGAGGGAGGTAATGAGGGAAGGAGAAGAGGTAGGAAAGCGGGGCCAGGGATAATTACTCAATATGCTCTAAAACTAGGGAAAAATTTAAAAATTAAAAAAGGAAAAAAATAATTCCATGTAAGATATATAATGTTTCTGTAATAAAGTTATAAAATTCTACAAGCACAAAGGAGAATTAAATAAAAGCAAGTATCTGCCAATGGGTTCAAAGATTTCACTTTATAAGGTTGTTACCTTTCCTGAGATCTCAGGGAAACATTATATCCTCCCAAATCCAACAGTTATCCAAGTTTTTGACATGATAAGTGGGTAGTAGTGTTTTTAGGGAAATGCCAGTAATTCATCAAATAACTGAAAAAATTGAGGTCCATTTTAAAAAGAAGAGTGTGCAGGGATTATTTGGGTTCTAGTTATAAGTCCGCAGTAAGATGCTTAGACAGTGACTGAAAGCACAAATGGAGGACAGTGAAAGAATCTAGTCAGTGTTTCCTTTCTACTTACGCCTATGGTTTTTACTTGAGTGATAGAACAGGGGCAGATTTTCAGCAGATGCTTCTGGAATAATTTGTAAAGTAAGGAAAATAAAATAATTTTAAAATGTTCTTTTCCAGCAAATAAAATATGTCTGCCAGAATTAAATAATAAACTTAAAAGGAGCAATGATAAGGGTTTGTGAAGTCGATATAAAATATTTATAATTTAGCTATAAGTCCATTTCTTGATTTAAAAAATGTGATCATCATAGACTGACTAGTAGATGTACATTAAAATTAAAGGTAATTTCCCATAAAAGATACAAAAAATGGCAAAATTTAGGTAATGTAGCAGACACATGCATAAACAAAGTGCTTTCATTTAAATATATAAAAATATCCTACAAAAAACAAACAAGAAAGATTGCCATGCTGGTAAAAAGATATTTCATTAAAGATGACTAATGTCAATTTAGAAAATAAGGATATGAATTAGGGCTGAGAAGACAGGAAACAGAAACAGGTGGATCCTGGAGAATCTTTGGTCATCTAGTCTGGTCAATGGGTGACTCTACATTTAGCAAGCGATCCTTTCTCAAGTAAGGAGAATGATAATAAAAGATGCTCATTGTTGACCTCTAATACACACACACACACGAGACTTGTTCAATCTTTACTCATCAAAGAATAATGCACATTGAAATGAGCACAACATGCTATTCACCTACACTCCATCAACTAAACTATAAACAGCTGGTGAGGGCTATGGTGTAGAGCAAATGAACTTTCATACTTGAAGCTCATGGAAATGCCAATTGCTTTGACAAAACTGGGCAACTGATCATGTCTACCGAGGCCAAGCCTATGCTGGCCTATTGTTCTGCAATTGTGTTTCAGGTGTGTAACCAACAGAGTCACACACACATGCTCATCAAAGACCGCATCACACAAATTATGCTAATCAAAAGGAATTATTGTGCATGTAAATTGTGGCATCCTCCTCACAGGAAGCTTAGACAGCAAGGAAAGCGAAAGCCCCACAGCTTTCTAGAACTGGCATCAGTCGACCTCATAAATAAAGTGGAATGAAGGAACACAATATGATTACATTTGTATAAAATCTAAAAGCAGATGAAAATAAACTATAGTGTTTAATTTATAGGCTTATGCAGGAAAGGTAATTGTTATCCTAAAAGGTGGAGAAAGAAGGAAACTATGATGAAGGACTATGTGGACTTCAGGGGTGTCTTCCTCTGTGTTTTGACCCAGAGTATGGCAATAAAAGAATATAACCAAAGAGGGTGTGTGTGTGTGTGTGTGTGTGTGAGTATGTAATATGGGTACATGTGTTCAAGGATGCATGTCCATAGGTCCATATTGCTACAAAATAACAAAAAAGTTTAAAATGTATAAATATTACTTAATTTATACCAATCATCACATTTGGCATCTGGTACTTTGAGTGTGATGGCTGTACAATTAAAAGAGTAAATCCCTGTAGGCTGTTGGTAGAAATATAAATTAGTGTGACCTTTATGGAAAGCAGTAGGGAGGTAGCTCACAAAATTAATAAACGAACTGATTTATCATCCACCTATCCAACTTGTGGGTATGAATCCTAGGGCCAGACGTCAGCGTCTCAAAGAGAAGCCCACTGCCACCTTACTGCAACACCATGAAGGAAAGTCAAGACAGGGATGAGTGGATCAATGTATATGCACATATGTTTGTATGTATGTGGACTTTAGTATACGTTTCCATCAGAGCTTTCTCCTGGTCAATCCTCCATGCTTGTATTTTTGTGTACTTTTAATTTTTTACTTTATGGTTTATTTAATCCGTATTATTTCATTTTTTTCTTTTTTTTCTCTCACCTTCATCCTCATTTACATCCCCTCTCCTTTTCCCTTGACAGCCCTTCATCTTTCCTGTTATCCTCCCTTTTATTTTCAAGTCTTTTCACTTGTGTAGCCCACCGTGCTTCATCTAATTTGTCTTTGATGTTATATAATTGATGCTCCAGCAAGCAAAACCCCAGGGGAAGAGCAGGTGATGAAAGTTTAGCTATGAAGACACTACACTAAAGTACTTACTAAACATCTGTTATGATGCCCATAGATTGAGTGCATTTAGCACTCAACCTCAAAGTCCTTCTTCTGCAGCAGATGTTTACTGCAGAAAAGCATAGCTGGCCAAGTCACAGAAAATAAGTAACTGAGGACTGCTTGGTCTTAATCAGGACATCTAAGTCACATCCACTCCCACCCCAAGACTCAGGAAGCATCAAAGAAGAGAGGGCAGTAAAAATGTAACAGCTTGAAGTGGGACAGTGGCAGGCCCAGATGTTCTCTCCTGGACATGGCAAGAACTGCATGGGAATTGACCTAGCAACATCTCATCAGGAAACAGGAAAAGATCTCAAGAAGCTCCACGCCTCCCTGAGAGACCATGGGAAGCAACAGGAAAGAAAGGAAGATGCCTTCCCTCAATAGTACACTCACTGTCCTTTCAGTGAAGGTTCTCCATCTTTAAATTCACTGTCCCACCAAGAACCTTCTCCTTCTCCGTATACACCATGTACTGAATTGATCATGGTCTTCTTCTAAATGCTAAACAATGAAGCAATATTGGTGTGCTGTGGTTTCAGATGGAGTAGAAATATGAAGGAAAAGTGGGAAAGGAGAGAAAATACCCCCTCTAGATTATATCAATTATAATAATATTTAGTACAATTATATAAATCATATTTTATATATTATATACTTTATTATGTATCAGAATATAATAGTTAAGTATACTATTATTTTAAGTAGCCATCATTGCATTAGAGAGAGAGAGCAATTTCTGATGAGTAAAGAACACATACTATAATCTGGAAGGCTGGGAATGTATGAAAGAAGCAAAATTTTCTAACTACATTGAAGCAAGTGGATTTCTCATGGGCTCAGAAAATGGCCCATCAATTACACTTTTCAATCTACTTCAATCAGCCTAATAGTAGAAATTCCTTTTAGATTTCACAATAGGTTTGCTGTCAGTCTTAATTTATTCTGTTGTGGGTTAGTTTAGTGGTGATTCAGATAGAAACCAGGAGACTTTCACCTTAAATTATTTTTTTCAAATAAAATGTTGATTTTAAAATGGTAACTGACCTCATGAGACATGATATGATGGGCTCAGACAACAAAGAAACTGTTCTGCTTATACAGAACAAAATCCTGGGTTTATCAAGCATATTTTGTAAAGTGATTTTTATGAGAAGCCAATGAATTGAAAGGTAAATTCCCATTCTAGCATTAAAAATCATTAAAATAGGAAATCTATAAAGAATTATAAGCTAGGTTATGGAGGGGGCTCAGTGGGTAAAGCAGTCACTACACAAGTGTGAAAACCAGAGTTCAAATCTCCAGAAAGCACAAAATGGCAGGTATATGTGACAGTCCTCAGAAGGCAGAGACTGAAAATCCCTAGAGCAAACACGCCAGGCTAGACTCTTCCATATCAGCCAGAACTGTGTTCCATTGAGAGATCCTACCTACTGAATAAGGTGGACAATCGCCAAGTGAGCCGCCAAACACCTTACCTTGGGTTTCCACATATGTGCACACATGTACATGTGAGGATGTCTGCCATCCTTCATACATTTGTCCATGCATACCACACACATACACACAAAGAAGCAGAAGAACACTAGGCTATCAGTCATGGTTACTATTCACAATGACAACAGAGAGACTAAACTATTGGATAATAGAGTAGATGTAACACCTACGGGCTGATTGCATAGCGTGCCTTAGAATGGGAATTGTGCAAGTGAGGGAGAATGTGAAAACGATACATTTCTGACACAGGGAGGCTAGAAAGCACAGCTGCAGTCAAAACACAAAAGGGAATCTTCCTTCCCAGAAGCAGTACGTGAAAATACAAAGAAGGGAAAAAAAACATACTAACAACAATAACAACAACAACTACTACTACTATTACTACTACTACTATTACTATTACTACTACTACAAAATAACCAAACTTCACAGATCCACTTTGGAATACCAAAATAATAACATTTTTATTAGGTAATATATCCCATGTTAGGTAAATTTAATTGTTCAACATTTGCTCAACCAACAACTGAATTTGGATATCTTGAGTGAGAAATGAATTCAAAAATTGGTTTAATATCTATAAAGTTCCTGACTTTGTGTAAAAATATATTGAATAAAATAAATAAATAAACTTCAAAGAAACATTCTGTAAGCAAAGTTTTATGAGACTCAACCCATGAAGACATGCCCCTCCTCCAAGAAAGATTCAGCAGACAAGAAAATCCAATTCTGGAAGGCTTGTGATAGCAGAAAGATCGGATTATATAGTCATGTTCAACAACTTAGAGGGAGAAGACACTTTTCATTTCATAGGAAACATAGAAAAGAGAAAAGAACTAGCAACTCTGAAGATAAAATTTAGAATGAATCAGAGAGAGAGAGAGAGAGAGAGAATATATACTTCAGAGAAATTAAGCATTTAGTGGTGGGCCCATTGGGAGATTAAACTGGGAAAGTGGAAAGATGAAAGTGAAGAAATTTGCAAGATGTAACCTCACTGCTGAAAGACGAAAATACAAACCAGAGCTGGAATCATGAAAGACATTTACCAAAAAACTTTTGATCGTTTGATCAGGATCTAAGGGTTCTGAAATGTCAGTGTTTGGAATGATGTCTCAGAACTGGTGAAATGATTGATGCCTCGGCAACTCCAAATCTGCACAGCCCCCCAAAATACACAGAAACGCTTAGGAACAACAGAACGGAAAAGGTAAAATACAAGAATTGACTCTATGACCTACTACTGCAAAAATGACAGTCAAATGAAAATTAATTCATGATATTCACATAGTAAATGAAAGGAATTTAATTTGGGAGTCTGCCCAGGACTCTTGCAGATGGAAATAATCCAAAGCAAGTCAAGACACATCACAAGGTTTCTTTAACAGAGCTGGAGAGAGATGGCTCAGAGGCTATAAGGCTTTGCTATACACTGTGAGGACCTGAGTTCAGATCTCCAGCACACACATAAAAGCTGGGCACGTGTGACTTCCATCTCTCAACCCAGAACTTGGGGAGGCAAAAACAGGGAGCTCCCAGAGAAAGCTGTCTGGCTAACATCGCTGACTGCCAAGCTCAAGGTCCAACCAACAGATCCTGCTTTAACAATAAAAGTGGAGAGTGAGCAAAGAAGATACTTAATGCCAACTTTGGGCTTCTACGTGTATACATATGTGCATATGCACCCCACATATATGTATCATATATATATGTGTGTGTGTATATATATATGTGTGTGTGTGTGTGTGTGTGTGTGTGTATCTGTATCCCCTACACACATATATAGGCACAATAGCAAACAAACAAAAACAAATGGAGTCAAAGAAGAGTGAAATTGCTTCTATTATCCTGTTCCTTTGAAATTGGGCTGCAAAGAATCCAAGATTTTATCTAATACTGGGAAAAATAGTCATGGCCCAGGCATTCGGTGGAATATTACTCAGCAACAGAAAGGAAGGATGTATGGACAGGTACTGTAGTGTATATCAAAACACAATGATAAGTGAAATGCATAGACTCCACATACAGTATAACTGTACTTAATGACATGTACAGAACAAGTGATTCCAAAAAGAGAGAAAGTAGATTTATACTTTAAGAAGAATTGGGGAACAGGGAGTGAGATGGCCTAAAGGGCAAAGGTGTTCACCACTAAGTCTGACAACCTGAGTTTGATCCTAGGAACTCACATGGTGGAAGGAGAGAAACAATTGCTACAAATTGTCCTTTGATTGCTATGTGTACATTGTCACACACATACACACACATACACGTACACACACACACACACACACACACACACAAAGTGAATAAATGCAAAACAATTTTAATTAAAAAATTTTGCATGTATACATGTTATGGTTGCATTTCGATGTCAATCTGACAGTTGCAAAATGTTTGGGAGCAGCTGTGGAAGGTTAATGGTTGGAATGGCTTCTGAACAAGTCTGCAGGTACTTGATTGATTGCTGTGGAGAACCCAGCCCATAGTGGGTGGTACTTTCAGTGGTGGACCGGATAATAGGAGGTGCAAGGAGGAGGGACTTGCTCTTCCCTTATCTGGTGTCAACTTGCTGTGGAGTCCACTCTGCGTACATGTTCTTCGCCTTTACAGCGTCGTGGCCTTCTTTGTTGCTGCTACCACCGCCCCCGCCCTTGGCTGACATTGGAGTTTCATCTTTTCCATCACGTTGTTGCTGTTCCCGCTGCCCTTGGAGCCTGTTTCTAGATCTTGCTGCTGTTAGCTGTTCATCGCCGACATCAGAGCCCAGCTGTTCTTTACCGATGTCAGAACCCAGTGACTTCGACCTTCAGAGGAGCAAAGGCTTGAGACCATCTGGGGATCTTTTGGCTTTGTGGAACATTCCAGTCAGGAAGAGGTTGCTGCGGACGGCTACCTTGAAGGACACTATTTTTTATTGTGAATTATTTTTTAAAAACTTACTTATTATATATATATTACATTTTATAGATTCTGTTTCTTCAGAGAACCCTGACTAGTACAATATGCATATACACACATGCAAAAAATTAAATTGTTTCACATTTATTTATTCACTCCGTGTGTGTGTGTGTGTGTGTGTGTGTGTGTGTGTGCGTGTCTGTGTGTGTGTAAGAGGACACTTGAATATGTACCTATGGAGGTCCAAGGGTGACTCAGGAATCATACTAGATTGTTCTACTTCCTTAATGTTTTGTTCTGACAAATGGTTTCCCAGGCTCTGTCATGCAGGGCCAGAAATGAAAGTTCTTGGCTTTCTTTCATCTACCCACCCCCCTTAGTATTTTCACATGGATCTGGGGATGCAAACTCAGGTCCTTTTGCTTGTGAGGCAAAGACTTTAACCCTCATCTCCCCAGATGTATAAAGGAATTAAAAAAATGAGACGTGAAAGGGGAGTAACCAATACCTGTTTATCTTTTCCAGGCCTGTTCTTCCCACTTTCTTTCTTTGCCCTGATCGAGAAACAGAAACATGAAATAACATGTTTAGGTGTTTTTCCAAAACAATGAATAATCAACAGTTTAGCGCTAAACCCCCTGGTCCAGAGACAAGTTCCTCAGACCCCTCTATAAGCTCCACAACCCATCCCATCATTACAGAAATCCCTACGGAGACTATCTCTGTTCTCACTGTCTGCTGCAAGGATAGCAATCAGTGTGGGAGTTCCCTTAATAAATACTGTCAATCATTGCCTCTCTTTTACTGTCACAGCCTGCTCTATCTCAGGGCAATTTGGGGTGTTCACTTGTAGAAACTGCTTCTACTCTAGGGGCAGCTTCAGTCAGGCAGTGTAAAAGTGACGGAAATGTTTAAATAATGTCTTAAATAATGGTTGTGGTTGCACAGTTATGTGAACATTGACTAAAGGTCACTGAATTACACATGTTAAAGGATGAACTTTATGGTATGTAAGTTATATCTCAGTAAATTCCAGTATTACGAAAGTCATGGCATCCGATTGGCCTTGGGAACTTATCTTTGCATTCAGGGTTTTATTAAATTTTATTTAAATTGCATGCATCTACATTATCAGATGGATACGTTGATTTCCCCTGGCACGTAACATTCCACAAAACGAACCTAGTGCAGCCTGTTCATGCATGTCCCTGCCAGTTGTATCCATATGCTTTTCTTCTAGTGTTGTTAGGGGTGTCACTCCTGCATATATGCATCTTCCTGCATGTCCTTCCACACACACTAGATCACAGTCCCAAGGTCACTGCCATGCACACCAATTACTTGGAAGACAATGTCCAATGGCCTCCCCAGGTATCTGCAGCTCTTCACCCTTTCCACCAAGATCACAGAAGAATGTCCACTGTTCCTTGTGGAGAGCCACGTTCTGAGTCTACCAATCTATCAGAGCTTAAAGTGCATTTTTTGTGCTTTTGTTGTGTTTCCAGAATCACTAATGAGGTTGAGACTCTTTCCACGTTTTCATTTTTCCTTTAGTGTTTTATGCTCTCGGAAATGATTATTTTTTTTCTATTGGGTTTTATGGGTTTTCATTATTGACTTCCAGGAGTTATTTAGCTGTTTCGAGTTACAATTCTTTTTAAAATTAAATGTTTCAAAAAAATTCTTATATGTGGTTTGTACTTTTCATCATTTTATGGAGTCGTTTAATAACCAGTAGTTCTTAAACTTAATACAGTCAAATCTTAAACTGTTTTCCTCATAATTAATGCTTTTATGCCTTTAAGAAATACTTTCTTTATCTAAGGTCATAAAGATAGTGAAGCTGTACATATTGTGGACTCTCTTCTGAATGTTTGAACTGGATTGAGTTTTCTTCAAGATGTAAAAACATATTGAATTTTTATTTTCTTCCAACTGTGCAATCATTGACTCCAGCAGGACCTTCTGAGCAGTGAATCGGGGTGTCTTCTCTTCTTAATTTTGGGGTCTTATACAGTTAGAGGTTGTTAGGGTTCTCTCTAAAACTCTTTAACCAATAAGGCAATATTTAGTCATTCTGTGTATGTTTTGCTTTGCATGTGTACTAATATGAAATATATAATGGTGATCACTTGAAATGTCACCATTCTAAAATAAGATGAATTCTTAATATAAAATTTCTGTTTTATGAGGACTTATGAAAAAGGTATTGAAAGTAATTTTTATTATTTTATATTGCTGAAATATATATATATATATATTAAGTGGCAACTGGAAACTTTAATTTGCATCTGTAACTCTGAGTATATTTCTGAAAAGATAGAGAATATTCAGTGATAGAGTCATAGAAAGTTCTCATGTTGTGGCTGGTTTCCTTCTTTTGTTCTCTTTCTTTCGTTCTCTTTCACTTCCTCTCTCTTTTCTTTTTCTCTGTTTCATTCTTTTTCTCTATTTAATTCATTCATTTTTTTCTTCCTTTCTGCAGTGTTGGGTAGCATCAAACACAGAATCTCACAGATACTAAGAAAGTGCTTTAAGGCCCAAGTAACAGGCCTAACCTCTCCTTGAGTTTCTGTTGAACAGCACAGCTTTCAATTCACGATGTTTTATTTTCCTACAAGACAAATAGCCCAGATCAGCCTTCAGCAGTACCTTCCTGCCCTCAGCTTTCGGTCCTTTCGCATAAACTTTAGATTGACCCACTAACTTTGCATGAAAAAATACCTTGGATTTTTTTTATTGGAATTACCTTAAGTTTATGGATAAAATTGGGGAGACTTGCTATCTTTAACATATTAAAAGTTATTTATAGCTATGATATGTTTTCCCTACTTATTCAAATAATTTTAAACATTATGTGATAAAACTTAACATTCTCTAGATAAAGGTTTTCTGTACCTCATTTCAGATTTATTTATATATCATCTGATTGCTATTAGAAATAATAGAAGTCTAAAATTATAGTTTCTATAGTTTTATTAATGATAAAAGCAAAACATATTTATTGTAATTATTTCGTAGAGAATCAAGGCAGAAAATTCATCTGTTCTACTCCTGGCACACAAAGTAGCCACCATCATTTAGAGTCTGGAATTTATCCTTCCTGACTTTCCTTCCTTTTCAGAGACTAGCATCTATACTTGAAGTACTAGTGAGATGAAATAATATTAATACATATGGCATACAGCACATAATAAGCCACTGATTAATGAGAGCTATTAGGAAGAATATTAAAAAGTTGTGTTCTCTTAGCCTTTCTTGGCTGTGGATATGAAAGTACATTTTTCCATACCTGACTCAATATTTGCCATACTACTCATTCTTTTATTATTCCACATAATTTGTCTGCAGATATTGATGAACTTTCCTGAGCACAGCTGATAGGATTTGGTGACTATTGAGGCAGAGTTGTCTATAAGAAAGTCTAAGCCTTGTGCTTTGATTCAGTAAGTATCAACTATATCCAAGGTGATGCGAAGAGACAACGTTATCACAAATAGTTTTGCAAACAACCTTTGCTCTCTGTGCCTTAATCTCCTTAGAGATTATGAAGAAATTATAGAGAAATGACAAATAGCATGACCACAAGGACTATAATCTTTCTTAGCAGAGGTTCATATCCTTCTTTGTAGCCTTTCATCATCATCAAAGTCACTAAAGTTCAAACTTCAGTGTGTGTGTGTGTGTGTGTGTGTGTGTGAGAGAGAGAGAGAGAGAGAGAGAGAGAGAGAGAGAGAGAAAGAGAGAGAGAAGGCACTATATATCCCTGTGGAGGACCAAGGGTAACTTCTGGAATCATCCCGGATTGCTTCTACATCCTTTTTGCTTTACTCTGGGATTTCCCAGATTCTGTCCACTAGGGTCCGCAGAGCCTAAGCCATCTCTCTAGCCCACTAAAGTTTAAATTTATTATTTGCCCCATAATTCCAGGTAGAGCACCAGGGCTCTGTCAAACAGTGCTGGAATCCCGAGGACCTGTGTGAGAACTCTGAGCACACGAGGAACGGACCTTTTCCCTGGATCTATCTCACAATCTCTGACAAATGACTCCAACTCATCCACCTTTATCACTTGGTTCTTTGCACACTATGTCTGAGCTTGGAATGCACAAACAAACTTTAGTCACTTATTTAAGATAGGAGAGTAAAATGTCTCCAGTCTGGGGACATTGTTGGGATGGTTCTAAGGAGTCAAGATCATTTCTACAGACTGAGGTTTTAGTCCTGCATCTGTTCTGAATTCCAGCATTGCTCAGCCGAAGATTGTAGTAACTTTTAGGAGGTGGAAGAAGGCATGTCATAGGGAATGGACCTTCCATTTGCCTACCTCCCCACCTCCGGTTTCCCGTAGAAGTCTCCTCTCTAGCAATGCTGTTTGGTCTCACAGCCTCCATGATGTTGTCTGCCTTCCGCGCCACCTCCTGCTTCTGATGCTGCCACACCTTTTCCACCACAGTGGACTGTACCCTCTGGATTCATAAGCCATGTCAATCTTCCTTTTCCCCCAAAAGTTGTGTTTGAGTGCCGTCTCAGAGCAACAGAATAGAGCCACTGCGATACAAGGGATTCTCTCTGCCACTCAGAATTGCTCTCCTGCCTCCGACCTCTCTGCCCCCCAGGTCCAGCAAAGCTTAGGTAAGATCGTTAGGGTCTAAACCAGGTCAACCCAGTAGCTTCCAATCACAGCGCGTGCTGCCTCTCTGACAGGGTCTTTTCAGAAAGCGTCACACCCAGGCCAGATGGGAGTCTTTGTTCTCAGACCTCTGGAACCCCATAGTGAATATATTTCTTCATCTGCTTCCTGCAGCCAGAGTACTATAGCACAGTTGCAGGTCTCCATACCTTTTCTCTTTGGGCAGCAGGAGTTTCCTAGCTTTGTGCTTTCCATTTCAACGGTCTAAATCCCACCTTCTGAAACACCGGAGGCTTGAGAAAAATAGGTGACAGAAGTGACATTCTTCTCCTTTATATTCTAGACACACTTCCAACCTGGCAATAGGGAACGTATTTCCCCAGAGAGAAGTAGGCAAGTCAAGGAGCAATCGGCCAACTGAGTCCTATGATTCAGAGGACAAGAAACCCTTGTCAATCATGTGTTCTCTCTGAGTGTCCCCCCAAGCCTCTTCACAGCATTTTTTAGACTTCGCTTATTACTGGTTTCATTGTCTGTAGCTGGCGCCACACGGTGAACGATCTCACGGTCCTGGGGTGCATGCGATGTTTAGGTGGATCCAGATGTGACTCTCCTTTCCTTGAGGTTGTTTCAGAGAGGGTGTGGTCAGACCACCTCCACCTCCCTCTCTCTACTTTCCCTTCAGAGAAGGACCTGCTCCTCTGGAAATCCCTGTCACTCTTAATGCTTGTCCCTTTATTTTTGGCTTTCTTAAAATTTTCACAATACACATGTAGAAGGGGCCTGATTCTAATATGACAAGGGAAGAAAGAGTTCCACACAGAGCTCAACCTACTGACAGGTCCTCATCCGATTGAACAGCAGGAGCGTGAGCTCCCACAGCCCCTTCCATTCGTTCAGCCACATTTTCATTGTGGCACACGCACTCTCTCTCTAGCTCCTGATTGATATGGTTGGCAAACCTTGGTTTCTGAATAAGTGATAAGGATCAGAGAGCAAATTATTGAGATCTAAGTGTCTGACTCTAAGCTCAGCAGCGCAGATGTTGAGTTGTTCCAGACAGCTACAGTGTCATTAAGGAAGCGGGGTTTCACATCTGGAGCCAACGGAAAATAATATATAATGAGAGACAATACAGTGGTTAATTGTAGCATGCCAGCTAAGGGGACTGTAGGGGCTTTTCAGCTATGCAAGACAGTGAAAAGGATGTGTGAAAAGTCTTGAAAGACAAGGAATGTATAGAGAGTCGGGGATCACAGTTAGACCAAACCATAACAGCATGTGCAAAAGAAACACGATCCTGCCACAAAAGATGGGACTACAAAGATGTTTCCAGAGTTTTATCCTCAGAGTCCTCTGCGGGACTGAAGGAAAGCACATGTGACATCTACAACCTTCATGTGGGAGCTCCCCAAGCATTGCTCTCAGAGTGGAAATCTACCAGGTTACCTGCCACCTAAGGAGGTCTAGAGCGAGACAGGCCCTCGCTTTCCTAAGCAGTAAGGGCGGAGGCACGATGTCTCATGAGTTAGTCACACAGCACAAGTGGATGCTGGAGTCCTTCATGGCTCGGCTCATGTGAGCTCAGAAAGGATCCGTTCCAATGGTCTCCATCCAGCTCCTGCCACAAAAAGCCCACAAGGACAGTATTCTTTCACAGAGCTCCTTCTCCTTCTACAGGAGGAGCAATAAGAATTACACTAAGTAATTCCTATTGCTTACTTCATCTTAATGAATTTACCTTCACTCTGCTCACTGTCCACCTTTCCTTTTTCTTCTCAGGTGTGAGACAATGAACTTGGAGGGTGGTGGGAGCTTTGATTTTCCCGGACCCCCAAGCTAAGTACAACATATTCAAAGAAGCAGCAATTGATGAGGGTTCCAGTGACTACTTGCTTATGTTTTGCCCCACAGTCTTAATAATTGGAAGTGATATTTTATCTCTTTCCAATGCGTAAAATGTATTTCTGAAAAGAAATATTGCAACAGAAAGTAATCTTTTCATCTAATGCATTTGCATTGATGTTATTATTTAGAACAATCAGTTGTTAGAACAGTCTCAAAATATCAACCTGGATGTTTTCATCAATCATAGAATGTCACAACACAAACATTTTAGAGAGACAATTTTTGAAGCAAAAAAAAAATATACATCTGGAACTGTAGAGATGGTTGCACATGTGAGATGCTTGTGCCACAAGTTATAGGACCAGACTTCACATGCCTGGCTTCTATGTATATAGCTTAAAAGGCATAGCCAGCTACCTATAATTCTGTCCCATAACTTGGGAAGCAGAGACAGGTTGTCTGGGGCAAGGTGGTACCTAGATTAGTAAAGTTAAAACTGAAAGCTCTGGGGAGGTCAGCAAGAGCCCTAGCTCAAAGAAAAGAGAAACTGACAAAGATACTGGATGTCATTTCTGGGACTCCACCCACATATGTACACACAGGTGTACAATATACAGAAGTATCCACACACAGGTACGTACACACACACATGTAAACCTGGAGACACACACAGGCACCGTGCACACATGCACATGAAAAAATTATCCACCTGCCAAGAGGTAGATGAAACTTCTTGGCTGCTGGATGCTTCTAAAGGGCCACAGGCAGCTGTAGGTGAGGAGTCGGCCATGGAACTGATGGAACTTGCTTGCAGGTGCAGCCGATCTGTGGTGTAATCCATCTCCTTTTGGAAGAAAAGGGGTTAGGGTCCCCCCTCAAGCTCCACTGGGCTTTCCAGTAGTTACTCCTTCTCAAAGCTGCTATTTTTGTCCTATATCTCTACCCCTGGACTTAAATCATCCATTTCATGAATCATCCACCATGAAAAATTAAAAAAAAATCTTGTCCTATAAACTTAGCAGCACAGGAAGAAACTGATTATCCTTTCCAGAGCCCACATGGCACTGCACTTTGGCTCTGACATTTCTCACCATTCCAGTCTGTCTGCTAAACCACAGGTTTTAAAAGTCACCTTAAACATTGCCTTTTGGATGGCAATTTGCAGGCACTGCTATTAACATTAATTGAGTTATCATTGAAAAAGATTGACTGTGAGGGCTGGAGAGATGGCTCAGGGGTTAAGACTCTGTCTCTGCAAACAAAGTTCTGAGTTCAGATCCCAAGTCCCATGTGGAAAAGGCCATCTACCTGTATCTCCGGCAAGAAAGAGGTAGAAGCAATTCAGGATGATTCCCGAAGTTAACCTTGTCCTCCACAGGGACACACAATGCCCCCCCCCTCTCATACATGGACACACACACACACACACACACACACACACACACACATTTTTAGAAATTGGTGCCTATGAAATAGAAGTCATCCCCAGCATCTCTCCTTGCAGAGTAGCTGATGCATTCCAGAGTCCTGGCTCACTTAGGAGCTGAGGAATTCCAGCCCTGAGCATGTTGGATCGCTTGGGCCCTCTAGTGAGGCGGAAAAGTGATGGGGAGATGGCTAGTGCGGGAGGTACCAAAGCCAATTATTGGCCTTGGAGCTTTTGGTGCACTAGCACTAGTTTCTGAACCTTAGTTAGTGGCTTAGATTTGACCTCTGTGACCTTCATTTGTCAGAGAGAATGAGTGCTTAGGTTGCCTTTGAGACTCCAAAACATGCTGTTTCTAGAATGTGCATTTTGGTTCAATGGTTACTCAGTGTGTTTTAGACAAGTCACTCCACCTTCTTTTCAAATCCTGGATAGAACCTTCCAATAGACACCTATGCTTCGTCTTCCTTCTTGATGCTGATCCACTTGTACAGAGAGTCTTGACTGCTCTGTAATTTGGCCAGATGCACATTTCAGGCATGACCCTTAGTTGGGGCCTTGAATAGTCCAGGCACTGATGAACTTGTTTAATGTTTCCCAGAAATATGAAACACACAACACACACACACACACACACACACACACACACACACACACACCATACACACACTGCTAGACATACAGAAACAAGCTCCAGTCCTATGGCAAATTCCTTACCCATCACATTAACTCCATACCCTGACCCCTTCATCAGAACATGTGTGGGAGGAGTCTCCTTCTTACTGCTGCCCATTGCAATCTGTACAGCACTGTAACTAACCTTGAAGTTCCTTAACAAATGTATCAGAATCATCAGTCTGGCCTTGGATGTTTTATTTTGAATTTCCATCTAGTCCCATTGGAGACAATTCGACACAGCGCCTTGCAGGAACACTTCTGCTAACACTTTTGGGACAACTCCAGCCATGGTGGAAATGAAACATGACACACACGGTGTCTCATTACGTGCTTCCAGGGGACCACCTGCATTGCCGTCATCCACTATCCCAAGCCCTGGGCCTTGTCAATGATCTGTTGAATCAGAATCTTTGAAGCCATTGCTCCTAGAATCTGTGTTTATTTCACCAACACACCAAGTAATTCTTACAGACAATGAAAGTGGCAAGCCACTCCCCCGACTGATAAGGGCACTGCCACTTTCCCCATCCAAATGATGAGAAAACACTGGTTTCAATTGAGATATCAAGAGGAAGTACTGTCTTGCCATTTTACTAAAAGCCTTTCTTCCCAGGTGAGCATTGCTGGAACAACCTTGAAATGCCAACATGAAAAACGGAAGTGCCACTAGGCCTCATTTAGTAACTGCAGAATTACTAGGTAGGTTTTTTTTTTCAAGTCATTGGGTACAAATTATATTTTCTAACGTGTCAGCATTTTTCTAATTCAACTTCCCACTAGTAATCTGTTTTGCTGTGAATACTGAGTAAACCCTATGCCCAACAGCTAAAAAAAATTTTTGAACGCAACAACTCATTTACAGAATTCTCATATATTCATCAAGGAAGGAAAGCATGATTTCCTAGAATTGAATTTCAGAGCTCTTATGCAACTGAAAATTATATGGACCAATTTCCTCATTTTAAATTGGAAGCATTCAAGTAAGTTTGCTCTAACCATACCCATCCCTATTCCCAAATCACAGTCTGTCTATTTCTAAACATCCTCCCATCAAATTTCACATCTTGAGCCTTGCCTAGATCTAGCCTTTCCCTCCTCTGGAGTGCTTGAACATTTGTCTCAACCTCTTTAGAGAAAGTAGCACAAGTGAAAGCTATTGCTTTCATAGATAGATAGATAGATAGATAGATAGATAGATAGATAGATAGATAGATCTTGATAAAGCCTCAGAAACAAGAGATACCCTAATAAATCCTTTGAAATATAAAAGACATTTTTTCCATTTTTGTAACTTGTGAACAATGTAAAGTACATAGTGTAATGATAAATAGTGATTGTCAACCTGACAGTATCTAGAGTATCCAGAAAGGTGAACCGCTGGGCACATTTGTGAGAGATTATCTAGAGTAGATTAATGACTATGAGAAGACACATGCTAATGAAGACAGTATTATCCCAAAGTCTCCAGGCCTGGGCTGAATAAAAAGGAACAGCAAGCTGGGCCTAGGAGTTCATTTGTCTCTGCTTCTCTACTTCATATGTAAAGTGACCAGCCACTTCCTCATTCTCCTGCTTCCATGACTTTCCTGCCATGATGAAATGCACTCTTGAACCCTATCTCTATTAGACTGCTTTCATCAGGGTATTTTTCCATGGGACAGTAAAAAAAAAAAAAAAAAAAAAAAAAAAAAAAAAAAAAAAAAAAACTAAGACACATATTACATCATTAAATCATGCATGTCAGTGCAAATCCCTTAGCGCAAAGCATGGTGAGAGGCAGTAAAGAAAAGAATAAGGAAATTGCCAACTGCAGATGTTCTTAGTTCTCGCCACACACCCAGTAATCCATGTACCACCTCACTTAATTTCCCCGAACAAATCCTAGAATCGCACTTTCCTTTCTCTTTTTATGAATGAGTATCTGAAGCAGAAACAGGCCAAACAATTTGCACTGGATTATGTGACAAGAAAGGGAGAGTGTCCTCATGAAGTACGGACATTTGAGTCTAGTGGCTCTGAAACTATAATCACATCCCCTTGTTCTTCATGCTAGATTTATCATGTTCATCTTCCCAAATGAACACAGGACCCCAACAGCTTAGGGATAAGGGGTTTATTCTTCCTTATGATTCTTGGTTACACCTCATCAACATAGCAGAGAGCATTTATACCAATGTCAGGAAGTAAAGAACTGGCCAGCCATATTCACAAGAATTTCTAAGAGAAGAATATACCTTCTCAAATGCTAACATTTCAAGACATGCCTCTATGTCTATGTTTGCCAAAGTTCTGAACCAGTTCTCTTCATCTTATCTGCCTGTCCTGGGAATAGCCCCACCCACTATGAACTGAGTCTTGCCTCATCAATTAGACAATCAACAGAAGGCTGTTTCAGGATTTGTCTTCATCAAATAATTCTTCATAGATCTTCCGAAAGGTCTGGCTCTCAATTTTCAAGTTTTTACTCATGTCCAAACAGCAGACAGTACCTCTTTGTGACCAAAGACGGGGAAACAAAAGCACTTGTTAGGAGTAAGATGTAGATTGGGAAGGAAGTTGACAGGGAATTACCCTTCTGAACAGCTTTATTAAGAGAGACAGTCTTTGATGGGGCTTGTGACTATTTCTCTCCCCAGCAACTTCTACAGTATTCCTTGGTACTATATAAGCTCTCCAGCAAAGAGAAAGTCACAGGCCAGTTCCAGTTGGTATATTCTGTTCATGTTCTATTACCTGATTGTTAGAAGGGTACCCATCCCTGATACTGTAAACTAGAACAAGAAGCTATAAAAAAAGGAGAAGAAAAAAATCAATAGGGAAGACAGCCAATAAACCTATAGGTAGGAAGACAGTACATCAAAGTGCTCTATTGGTAGCTGTTATTATATCCACAGAATGGGCACTTAACAGTAGAAATCTTTGGGTCTAAAGCTGAATTAGTGAAGGGAAATGCACATATCAGTGGGGTGGCCTGAAGAGAGGTAACTTGATATGCCCTGGAGGCTTGAGCACCCACAGAAGTAGACAGGTCAAGGTGAACCCAGGGATCCACAGACGCACAAAGGAGGAAGGGTGGGATGGAGTGGGAGGAAATGTGAAAGGAAGAGAGGGAATGGAGGCGAGTAGTTAAGACTGTCTTACAAGTAAAAGTCCTGAGTTCAGATCCCAGATCCCATGTAAAAAACGTCACACCAGGCAGATACGGCAGCAGCCTGCAATTCTGGCCCTGGTGGGGGGAGCCTGAGAAATCCGGAGCAAAGCAAGAAAGAGGTAGACGCAATCCAGGATGATTCTCGAAGTCAACCTTGGTCCTCCACAGGGACACACAGTGCCCTCTGACACACACACACACACACACACACACACACACACACACACACACACAAAATAAGTAAAGTACATAAAAAGAGAGACAGCCTCACAATCACGGGGCAGGGGAATGATCAGGTACTGAGGAAGCAGACTATCAGGGGACACACCACATCATGCCAGGGGCGCAGAAGAAGACTGGAAATCCCTTAAGAACCTGCAGAGGAGTTTTGTTAAGAGACATAACCACTGTGTATAGTAAGACGGTGAGACTGAGGGAAGAGCCTTCGAATCACCCAAGCAAAGGGCTTGCTTACATCTACCGGCTTCCAAGAGGAGTTTCTAACCATATGGCAGGGTCTGGACTAGTCATGTGATTCCTCACATCAGGGCAGGTGTGATAGCTCCAAATTGTCTGTGTCCTGGGCAGCAAAGGGAGGGGGGCTGGGCTTGGATTTCCCACCACAGCAGGGCCTTGTCAGGGTCTGCAGGAGTGCATGCCAAGCGTACAATCAGAATGAGTATACAACTTGAATAGTGTGTTTTTTAATATCTCAGTAGATTTTTCATAACAGATTCTGAAGGGCTAGGAGATAGGAAATCGCCTATCGATACTTGCTCAAGGTTAAAAAAAAATGCACACATTTACCTTGGTACCACTCCAGCTGCTCATTTGGAAGGAAAAGTCTATGAGCGATCCTTCTGAGTGCCAAGTCTCTCTTAGAAGATGAAAAGCTAATAAATGTTTATGGAAGGGCAGGAAATTAAAGTGAAATACAAACATTTGTTTGACAGAATCTAGATGCATGAGAACAGTCCAATGTCCACTGATAACTATTCATCAATAAGGATTTTTTTAAACTTTATTTTGTGTGTGTATGTGGGCATGTGTGTGTGTGTGTGTGTGTGTGTGTGTGTGTGTGTGTGTCAGAGGCACTGTATGTCCCCGTGGAGGACCAAAGGTGATTTTGGGAATTAGCTGGAGGATTGCTTCTTCCTCCTTTTTGCTTTGCTCTGGGATTTCCCAGGCTCTGCCCACCAGGCCTGAAGTGAAGGCAGCTGCCATTTCTGCATGATGCTTTTACTTGGAACCTGGGATCTGAACTCAGGACTTTCTGCTTTTGAGGCAGAGCCTTGACCCCTGAGTCATCTTTTCAACCTATCAATAAGGATTTTAGCTGTATTTATTTTGATTTTTCTGCTGCCATGGTCTCTCTGTAGCTTTTTCTCTGCCTCCATCTAAGCTGCTATCCAGTCCTCCGATATTTTCTATCCATCTCAGTACCAGATAGGTAGAGGCTGGGCTCCCTCACTTCTGCTCAGCACAGTACAACTTGCAACCTGCATCTGACTGCAATAACCCGCTTTGCTCTCAGCTCTTACAGCAATGATCACACACTTTTCAAATACAGTTTTATCTTACTCCTCCCACTTCATATTCCTTATTATAAAGCATCCCAATGCTAGAGACTGGGCAAAGTTAGTCTTCCCCTCTGTAGTCTCAGCTTTCAGAAATCAGGCAAAACACATTCCTTTTCCTGTTTCTTTTTTTTTAATCTTAGTCTTCTACATAGTGATTACACAGCGTTTTGCTCATAGAACAAACTTAATAAATGTATACCTAATTGAAACCAACAAAAATTATATGTAGAAACAAGAGAAGTCTTAGCTTAAGTGTTCGGTGTTTACTTCGGCCAGCTTGTGTCTTTTCAAAGAGACTCGTTGGTTTCTCAGAACTCTCAGTCTTCCATTTCTCCCCTCCTAACAAGAGCCCAACCCTGCTTAGCTCCTGACCTCAGAGGAGAGTGGGCCTACTCAGGATAGGCGTGGCTACAGAAAGTCCTTATTCTGCCTTTGGATCAAGACCATTTGTTACTTGACACTACAACTCTTATGATAATAAAGGGGTTCATCTGTTCTTTCTTTCCTTATAGTCTAGCTTTGTACCTTATTGTTTCCAACAGAAACAACAGTGGAAACAACAATCAGTGGAAATCGTGATCCACTGACTCTGACTGAGGCTTCCCAAGGCTTGCCTTGAGAGTCAGTGCACAATCCTGTCATAAGGGTAAAGAAAACCATATCTTTAGCTACAGGAGGGACGGGGACATGTGTCCCAAACATGCTGATGCTCATCTAATATCCAGGCAAGCCCAGAACAATCGCTACCCGATTCACCTGCATGTGTGAGCCCAAGGTGAAGCAGAAACAAAATCCAGCCTGTCGTTACCAAAACCAGTGTTGATCCTTAAAATCCATCAATGCATACTGTGCTTCATTGCATATTCATTAGAGAACTTATACGACTTCCAAATTCTAACACCTAATTATTTTAATCCCACCCCCAGGATCTATACATGAGGCCTTAAAAGCCAGATACAGGATCAGCCCCAACTAGACTCCCCACCCGCTCTCTAGCACTGGCTGCTGGGCAAACTCCAGAGGCCTCCGCACTTCATGGGCTGCTGCCCTTATTCTCCTGTTTTCCTCAGACTCCAGAGTTTTAATCTCATGTTAATAAATCTGTGGCTGTTCAGGCAATTTGTTTAGGTGTAATTATGCCAGTCTCCTAGGAAATTACCGCCACCTAAGTCATTACACATTCACCTTGGAGACACTTCATCTGGTTGCTTCTTGTTCAGCCAAGTGTTCCCTTGCCAGAGACCAATGCAAGAATGCTCAGTAGTTTGTTTGGATCAACTTCCTCTTCCTTCCTTGTATGACTCTTGTCAGAAACACCCCACCACACACACACACAACACACACACACACAGAAAACACAGTTCTTAAAATCAAAAGGAGAGGCTGGAGAGATGGCTCAGGGGCTAAACCTCTGCCTGTGAAGCAGAAAGATCTGAGTTCAGAGTTCAGATCACACTTAAAAATGCCAAGAGGAAATGGCAGCGACCTGCATTTCCAGTCCTGGAAGGCAGAGCCTGGGAAACCACAAAGCAAAGCAGTAAGTTGATGATAGAGCAACGGATTGGAAGGCATACACAGTACCCTCTTCTAAACCACACATGCATGCATGCATGCATGAATGCATGCATGCATGCATGCACACCAAAAAATAACAAAAGGAAATTCTATTTCTGGCACATACTGGGACAAGGAGGTAAGAGGCTCTCAGACTTAGAAGATCAACACTGTTTCAAGCTTTCTTTTTCTGTTTTTGAGAAAATGGGGCTGCTGCGCTTCTGCTGAGTAACTTGCCTCCTAAAAGAAGTGACAGAGTACACCATGCCCAAGAATAAGAAGCCTTCCATCCCTGGAGTCTCTGTAGAAATTCCTATACTGGGAAGCCTATTTCATTTCGGTCCTGAGAAGAATTGTGATTTGTGGCAATAATAAAGTACACAGAATATAAAAAAAAGAAGACTTTTGTGTCTTCAAGCAGGAGCTTACCCAGGGCAGAACAATGGAATGAGGACTCCATAGGTACAAGCAATAAAAGAGAATGTGGTCTGTAGAGAATTCAAAACAATAATAAAGAAGACCAAAAAGATCAGTCTGCTTCTGCGACTGCCATAAGCCAGCACTTGGAGACAGTGACAGTGACGCAAGGCCTTTTCTTGGGGGGTCTCGTCACCCTGACCTCATCCCACGCAGGCCTGTTCTCATCTCTTCGAGAAGCTACAGACCTCTCCCAAGAATGCCCACAATACTTAAAACCTCTGCAAACTTCCTTCTGCCAATCTACTTAACAAGTAATCTCTTATCAATGAGGAAAAGATACATCTTCAAAGGTTGGAACCAATTGAAGTATAGACTGTGTGTATATTTATATTCAGCTAGCCGGGACTGAGAGAGGTCTCACCCGTCCCGTGTATGAAGGGACAAAGGTGAGAGACACAGACATGCCAAGCCTCATGTTTCCAGCTTCTTAGTTGTTTCCTTCCTCCCACTTTCAAGGAACCATTGGGTAAATCAGGTGGTTACATCATCTACATTAACTCTGATAGCTTTTAACTGTTACAGATTCATATAAAGCTGATAAATACCCCATTCCCCTCCCTCCCTCCACCCTCTTGTTCCCTTCCCCCTTTTCCCCTTCATTTACTCCCTCATCCCCTTCTCCCACTGCCCCTTCCCCCCCATTCTGGAGCATCCTTTAGTGTGCATGTCAAACTTCCCTCTGGGTCCTCCTCTCTGATGAGGTGTAAGGACTCAGTAGCATTGCCTATAGCTTTTTGTTTGTTTGTTTTCCCCTTAAGTATAGGAACACTAGTGTGGTTGTTAATCCCTTGCCTCTAATGATCCTAGTGCCTGTGATCCATGCTAGACTTTGGGGGTTCAATGATATGTTGGTCATTGCACAGGTCATGCAAAGTCGATATGCAAGATACTCCATACAAGTTAGGGCCAAAGTAATCTGAACTGTTGCAGATTGTTAAGAAGTGTGCTTTTTGGACCAGCCATATGGCCTTGGTATCATCTTGCAATTCAGAATGAAAATTCTTAGGGCCATCCTACACTTACTAAGCATCCAAGTGAACTTGGTGCCTGCTGAAGCTTGTCAATTCACAACCAGAGTGATATATCACCAGTGTGTATGCATATATGCTACCCCTCTCAATATAGAGATACAAATGGGTCATACAGATCATTATTGTTGGGAGTCAGATAAAACTGAGGTATCTGCATTATAAAAAAAAAAAACACAAGTGTTGCTGATAGCAAATCCCAGTGTCCAGTAGCACAGAGAAAGGAGACCTCAAAGAACTGAAATGTGCTGGGAAGGATGTTCCTGGGTCTTAATTCCTCAGACAGTTTAAACGAGAGATATGTCAGTGCAGTGAGTGCTTAGATTTGGTTAAAGATTTCATCACTACAGCCAAGTGTCACCATTTCATATTAAGACATTATGAATGGGCTCTCTGCACTTTGTAATTGCATGACATATGGAAGTCCTTTCACCAGCAAGTTCATTAGACTGACATTTCAGACTCTTTCCATAGGAATGATAAGTAAGTGAAATGTATCAAGGACCACGATAATTCTGATTCTTTGACACAACCGACTATACTACAAAGGTATCTCTGTACCCAAGCCCAACACTCACATTTCAGAGTGCTTAAGCCCCCTCTTCCCATTTGATGCCCCCACTGCTCACCAAATCCTTTCTTTGACTCCTCCAACTTCTCAATCTACTTCCTCATCTGAACTCCTTCAACACTTTGAACCATTTGCTGGATGACTTTCAAACATTATGCTAAGTGAAGTAAGTCGGGCACAGAAGGACGAATGGTACAGCATTTCACTCACATGAGGAATTTTAAAATGTCGATCTCTTAGAATAGAATAGTGGTTAGAGAGCAGACAAAGAATGGGACTGGAGAGAGGTTGATGGAAAGGCACCAACATTATTAGACGAGAGGAATAGCTTTTAGTGACTAACTGCCACTGGAGAAGGGTGGCTGCAATCAATTGCAGTGAACTGCATATTTCAAAGTTACTAAAAGAAAAGATTTTTAATACGCTCACCCCAGTAATAAGAAAAGATGGTGAGGGTGACAGATATGCTAATTATCTTGAATGGATTTCCTTTTTACAGTGACAACATAGATCAAAACATCATACCTTACTCCATAAATACATACAATTATTATTTGTCAATCGAAATAAGTTTTAAAAATTCAGAAATATAAACAGCAGAAATGGGACTGTAGATAAGTATGGTGCTTGCTTAGCGTGAAGCACTGGCTTTGAACCTCAGCACTATATAGACTAAATATGTTAGTGGATGCCTGTAATCCAACACTCGGGAGATACAGGCAGAAAGTTCAGAAGTTCAAGGTCGTTCTCAGTACATAGAGAGTTGGAGACCCTCATCTTACCTAAGGACATCAACTCAAGGGAGGGAATAGTATGGGTCCAGGTGGGAGCAAACATCTTAGTGATATCTGTAAGTATGTGATAATAAGTACCATTCTAACACTTATCTTTAGATCAAAGACACACTCAACACCCAACCAAAAAATACCCTTCTGCAATGGAGGAGATGAAATGCAGAGAACCACAGCAGGCCAAAAGTTCAAAGCAAAAGCATTGATGAAAAGCATGTCCTGAAACAGGACATTTAGGTCACCGCATCCCATGGCTCAGGGAACATCGAAGAAGAGGGACAGTAAGTATGTAAGAGCCTGCAGGTAGGGAGAGAAATACTCCCAGACAGAAATCTCCATTCATATCAGCACCACCACTCCCAAGAATTCAATATCACCCCTGGACTTCCACAACACTCAACCTATCAAAATCTTACCACAGAGAATCAAGACTCTCAATCAAGAGACTGAGTGTGTCTGGTATGAATCATGAGAGGGTGGAAATTATTGACTCTACTATGAGCCACTAGTGGGCCGATCGTGTCCCAGAGGACACCCACACGCATGTCAATGCAGACATTCTAGATCAGACCTGCTGGATCTCACAAGTACGGTGAAGGAGGATGGGAGGGAAAGTGGGTAGAAGGGAGAAGAGGAGAGTGGGATCAAAGGAAGGGGGCAGCAGGAGACAAGTCATTATACTCGTACATGAAAACTTAATAAAAATAAGTAAATTAATAAACAAACAGTGAAAATGTATGCATATTCAGATAGGTCAATGTCTAGATCCATAATATAATCCCCTTTCCTCCAGAGACCATCTCATATAAGCATAGTCACATGTCCCGGTGCTACTGATGTTCTCAGGGTAAACTTGCTGTTTGCTTGTTTCTATTCAAAATTTAATTCCAAGACATCAGGAACTCCTTGCACAAAACTGATGACACTCTTAGCCTCTGTCTCTTCTTGGATCACACAGAAATCCTATGAGATGAGCCAACCAGGCTTCAGTGAACAGTTGCAGACCTGGTTAGACTCATAGACCTCAAATCTGAAAGACATGGATATGGAAAGGAGACTTTTAAAGAAGTGGGCTGTAATAAGAGATGGAGGGACACTAGAGAGAAGTTGAAGGTTATGCACTTGTCAAGAACAGTTTCCATAACAAGTTTTATATATCTATATAGAGAGAGTATATATTCATTCTAAAAATAAAATATATGTATTATTAGAAAATAAACTTGCTCTGAGGTCTTCCATCCTCAATGGATTAGTAGCACTACATAGGAGACCCCAGAAAGCCTGCTGAGCACTCTACATCAAATGTTCTATTTGCTAACATCCTGATCTTGAGTTCTTGAGTTTTCTATCTTCTAGAACTGTGAAAAATGAAGAAGAAGAAGAAGAAGAAGAAGAAGAAGAAGAAGAAGAAGAAGAAGAAGAAGAAGAAGAAGAAGAGAAGAAGAAGAAGAGAAGAGGAGGAAAAGAAGAAGGAAGAGGAGGAGAAAGAAGAGGAGGAGAAGGAAGAGCAGGAGGAAGAAAAGGAGGAGGAGGAAGAGGAGGAAGAGGACATCTGAGAACAGAGGAACAGATCCCTGGGTAGGCAGTACATCCCAGGTACACAGGAACTACAATTATACGTGAGGCAAGGAGGCCGCAGGGTTTCCATGAGGCCACGTCAGCCTCCGCCATCTTCGTCTGAGCAGCACGAGCTTGTTCAGTGCACACAGGCTGCACCCAGCCCACCACCATGTTTGCTAGCATCCTTGACAGATTCTCATGACCAGAGGAGTTGTTACTTCACTTACACCATCTAGGCCAAGGCATAGGGGTCTTCTGGTTTTGTTTTCGGCTTGTTTACTGAATGTTGAAGCTAAACCATACCTTCTGGGTAGCTGGCAGCTCAGGGCTCGGCTGCAGAATGAAGCACCTCTTCATTTTGTTCAATTGCTCCAGTGTCCGCGAAAGCTTCAGTCCCAGGAGGGTACTAGAAAGGAAATCATTGCTGAGATTGGCTTCAAGTGAGCTAACTGCCAATTACTATTTACTGAGCGGCTTCTGGTTGAATGGGAATGTATTCCAACAAGGACTTTTTTTCTTTCAATGTCCAAAAATAGAACAAAAGCGGATAAGGTCTTTCTACTTCACAATACTGAAATTTGGAAGACAGCAGAGTTTCAAACATTGTGACCTCAGTAGATGCTCAGAAGGAATCGGTATTTAAAGCATACAGTTCTGTTAATAAAAAAATATACAACATATGGTGAACATACAAGTTGGGTTAGAACAGCAGAATGGTCAACTTGTACTTCTGGTTATGTTAAACAAATCAGAAGAAACAACCTTCCACCATAACGATAAGGAAAGACTATATAAGTCAAAGCACATCTTTGTAATTTTCAGTTCACTTCATTGAGTTATTGAAGACACAAAGGAAACTAAGCAAAATTTTGTCATTGATGTTTTTCCTAAGAAACCAGATGTGGATGGTTCTCTTTGTCTTTAGTGACCTCAACAGGAGTGATTCACCACCATCAGAAGTAGTGGAAACCAGCAGTGTTCAATCACTATCAGAAGTTGAGACTTAATTAGTAAGTTCAACTTTGAAATACCCCAGTGAGAGAACATGGGACAAGAGCCAAGAATTACTTCTCTCCCATGATAAGGTTCTTCCTAAATTCAGGGCTGTTTCCCAAGGGCTATAGATGAAGAATAAGAGTGGAGAGATATTTACCAAGAGACAGAAAGATTTAGGTGGAAACAGAGACTAGAGGCAATGGAACAGTGACCAGAAAGCTGGTAACTGAAGACACAAACAAAAGAGACAGGCAAAAGTTGCCAGTGCTAAAATTCTAGTTATTTACCTGTGTACATGCACATACCCACAAACATACATAAGAATAGGATAATACTAGGATCAGGATAATAGCTTCACAGAAAGAGTCTAGAAGTATTCCTTCCTTTGCTACTTTGTGGTATAGTTTAAGGAGTACTGGTGTTAGTTGTTTAAATGTTGGTAGAGTTCTGCACTGAATCCATCTTGTGCTGGGCTTTTTTGGTGGAAGGGTTTATAATTCTTTAACTTTATCACTCGTTATAGAACTATTTAAATAATTCAATTTATCTCAATTTAATTTTGTTAAGTTGTGTATACACATCCATTTCTTTCTGATTGTCAAATTTGGGGGATTATAAATTTCTGGAGTATGACTTTATGCTTCTCTGAATTCTTTTGCTATCAGTTGTGATAACTCCGTTTCATCTCTAATTTTATTAATTTGGGTTGTCTCTCTTTTGGTTTTATTTAATTTAGCTAAGGGTTTATCAATTTTGCTGATTTTCAAAGAAACAACTCTTTGGTTGGTTGATTCTTTCATCATCTTTACCTCAATTTTGGATATTTCTCCCCAATTTTACTAATCTCTGCTCATCTGTTTTGGAACTAAATTATTCTTATTTCTCTAAAGTTTTAAGCTATGTTGCTAAGTTATTTATTTGTGATATTTCCATTGTTTTGAGGTAGGCATTGAGTGCTATAAACTTTCCCATTAAGACCACATTCATCATGTCCCAGAGACTTTGATATGCTGTATTTTCACTATCATTAACTTCTAGGAATTTTTGAATTTCTATTTTGATTGCTGCCTGAACCCATTCCTGTTCAGTATCATGGTATTATTTCCAAAAGTTTGTGCATTTTCTGCCATTTACTTTTTTATAGACGTCTAGCTTTATTCCACTGTATTTCAACTTCTTGTATATGTGGGAAATTGCCTTGTGGTCTAATATGTGATCTGTTTTGGAGAACACTCCATGGGCTACTTAGAAGAATATGCATTGCATGGTGTTATGGAAAGAAAGTTCAGTAAAAGTCGGTTTGGGTTATGGTTTGAATCTGTTGCAGTGTGTCTCTGTTCAATATTTAGCTTTTTAACTTATCCATTGGTAAGAGTGGGATGTTGAAATCCCCTACAATTAATGTGTTTAGGTTGATTGGTTACTTTAGATGTAGTGTTCTTATAATGAATGTGAGTGTATTTATATTGCACATATGTGCAAAATTGTGAAGTTTTCATGATGGACTGTTCTTTTGACAAATATGAAGTGTCCTTCTGTGTCTCTTATTATTTTTTGTGGTTTGAAATCTATCATGTCCAATATTGTAATTGCTACTCCTGTTTGTTTCCTTGTTTTATTAATTTGGAGTACTTTTGGCCAGACTTCTGCACTGAGATTGTGTGAGATTTCATAGTGAGGTATGTTCTTGAAGGCAGCAAATAGATGTGTTGTGATTTTTAATCCATATCTATAGCCTATGTTTCTTGCTTGGAAAGTTAAGTCCATTGACAATAGGATTATAATTAAGAAATATTAACTGATTTTGTCATTTTCTGAGTTTCGTGGCTTTCGTTGTGTATTTCTTTGCTTAGTAGTTGTGCTGGCAATATTTTTCCCTTCTATCCTCTTTTTGAACTCAAGTATTTTTCTAGTATCTTCTGTAGGCCTGATTTGGTGGTCAGGTAGGCATTCAATTTACCCTTATGGTGGAAAATTTTTCTTTAACCCTCAATCATTACTGATAGTTTTTATGGATATAGCAGCCTGGGTTAGCATTCATAACTTGAAGTGTATCTCTCCAAGTGCTTTTGCCTTTTACTGTTTGCACTGAAAAATCAATTATGCTAATAAGCTTACCTTTAAATGTGACTTGGCTTTTTTTTCTTGAGGCTCTCAAAACATTCTCTTTCTCTTGTATATGCAGTGCTTTGACTATTATTTCATGGCAAGTTTCTATTTTGGTCATATCTAAGTGGTGTGCCATATACCTTTTGTAATTAGATGGGAATATCTTTCCTAAGATGTGGAAATTTTTCATTTATGATAGTGTGAAAATCTCTTCTGTTGTGGTTTTTTGGGTTTCTTGTTCTGATATCTGTGAATATACAGGTTTGGCTTCTTCAAGGTGTCCCATAGCTCTTGACCATTCCTCTAAAGTTTGTTTTTTGTTTTTGTTTTTTTTAGTTTTTTTTTCAGTCACTTTAATTGAACATTTTTTTCTGTCATCTTGTCTTCTAGTTCTGGTTTTCTATTTCTGCTTCATAAGTTCTGCTGGTGAGACTCTGTTGAGTTTTGGAGTGTACTTAACTTTTTTTTTAAATACATTTTTTATTATTATTTCAGCTCATACAAACTTAATGGGTACACCAGTTCCCTCCCTCCCTCCTCCTCCCCCCGTACCCCCTGCTCCTCTTCCCCATCCCCCAGTGCCTCCCGCCCCAAATCCCAGAGAGTCCTTTCTTGTGCATGCCTGATTTTCCTCTGGGCCCTCCTCTCTGATGACGTACAAGGAAACAGTGGCCTTTCCCTAAACACTTTCCCGTGTTCCCCTTAGGTATAGGAACACTGCTGTGTCTGCCAATCCCTTGTCTCCAAACATCTTAGTGTCTTTAGACTTTGTGGGGTCAATAGTGTGTTGGACAATGCGCAGGACATGTAAAGTCCAATTATGATTGCTTCAGCCCTAACTTGTATGGAGTAACTTATGTATCATTGCTCCTCCCATCCTTTTGCTCTTACATTCTTACCGCCCTCTCTTCCGCAAATTCCCCTGAGCTTCAGGATGGGGAGAGATTAAGCTGGCCTAGTCCTAGGTGGTTGATACAGAGTCTCTGAAGTTCTGGATTGTGGTTTGTTGGTTTTCTTTTGCAGTTTTGCTGCTCCTGCAATGCCCTTCACTCCATCCTGGTGGGCATTGTATGTTACCCCCTGGCCAGAGACAAAAAGCTGTTAAACTAGAGTCTTGCGATAAAAGCACATTCAAAGGTAGATGTAATAAAAGTGGGAAACCACAGTGAGGGAGGGGTCTATCACCAATTTGCACAACGGTTACTTTTTATCTGCCAGACTATATGCCCTCCTCTTCTGGTGAGATCATACCCCCTCAGTAGTAAATGATCAGGAACAAAAGTCTGTGAACTTAATCATATGTCTTATTTGAGTCCTTGATGGAGGCCTATTTTCTCTGCTGTAACATGGTCCCTTCTCTCCTTGTTTCTGGTGTGGCCCTGCTAACCCCATCCCTCCTGTTCATAATCCTTGCAATTACTGTCTCTAGGTGGGCTAGGTGGGTTTGGTACTAGGAGCCACCTATTAGGGAGTACATACGGCGCTTAATTTTCTGGGTCTGGGATACTTCACTTAATATAATTGTTTCTAATGATATCCATTTCCCGGCAAATTCCAGTAATTCATCATTTTTGATGGCTGAGTAGTACTCCATTGTATAGATGTACCACAGTTTCCTTATCCACTCGTCAACTGTTGGACATTTAGGTTGATTCCATGACTTTGCTATTGTAAACAGTGCTGCTATGAACATGGTCGAGCTTGTGCTATTGAGGCGAACCTCTGCTGCATGGGGGGTTATTCCCAAAAGTGGAATAGCAGGGTCATATGGCATTTCAATCTTTAATTTCTTTAAGAATCTCCAGACGGCTCGCCAGAGTGGCTGTATGAGCCTGCATTCCCACCAGCAATGTACTTACCTTTTTTTAACTTAAAGTTTCATCTCCGTATGAGATTTTTTTAACTACTCTATTCTTAGTTTTGGTTCTTCAACTGCCTTTTTTATCTCATCCAGGTGCTCGTTATTTTCCTGTTCATATTTGCTTATGCATTCATTAAACTCTCAGAGTTCCTCTTCTATTTCTTTGATCATATTGATAATCAAGCTTTAAAAATCATTATCTTGGTTGTTGATTTCTTGGCTAATATCCAAGAAATTATTCTGGATGGAATCTGTAATTACTGGGTTGATATTTTTTGTAGAATTTTTTTTGTCTTGGCTTTTGTTGTACTTTGTGGATTTATGGTGTGATTAAGGCATTTTGTGTCTGATCACTGGTTTCTTACTTTGGTATTTGTTATTAACTCTTTTGAGACAGATAGATTACTACATTTAAACGCTTTTTGTCAGTTTCCCTGGGTATGAAAGGGATCAGTATAAGGTTTCTTTGTGCTGCTTTGCAAGTAAGATTGTTATAGTAACCAGGGAGTGTATAAGCCCAACTCTGGTTTTTTTTTTTTTTTTTTTCCTTTGTGTGAGGGAAAGACAAGGTTTTGGTGTAGTTTTTGCAGAGAAGTTTAAGATTGTGTATCAGTTTTTTAGGTGAGGTTTGGATTAAATGCCAGAACAGCTTTAAGAAGATAAAATAGGGTGGGTATAGTAGTCGGGAGTTGTGGGATATAGCAGGGTTTAGATTGTTCGAGGTATGTGAGGGTGAATGGCTAACACCCTGAAGGGATGGGTGTGTAGGGCTTTATGTGCACTGAATAGAAATCTTAAGTTGTGGTAACTATCATTTGATCATTTGAGGTTAAAAGGAAAACAAAATGGGTTATTTATCTTAAGGTTAGGTGCAAAGATTCTCTTGTGCTGAGTGATATTATTCTTCCATTCCTCAGTTTTGTGGAGAGGATCTGTGGGTTCCTGGCCTGTAGTTTTTGCAATGTTAGGACATAGAGCTAAACTTTACTGGAATATAAAGAACACCAATGACAATCCTTCAGAGTTCAAAGAACTATAGTGCCACATTGAGCAGACTATTGTATTTTTAGGAGCCTTCAAATGAAAAGAGAGAAGCTTAGCTAGTAATAATATTTGAATACCTACTGTCTAAAAATCTTCAAAAATGCTGAAAGATGTCAATGCGTGATTTAAAAAGTTCATGGAAAACAAACAGAACAAATAGGCAGTAAACTAAAATAATGCGAAAGTAGGAGGAAGACTGACTAAAAAGTAGAAAGTATAAAGTGGAACAGAAATAAGTGAGGGATGAAAACACATAAACTCATTGGACTTATGTGTAAAAGTGTCAAAGAATGAAAATAAAACAAGTAAAAGTTATTAAAACATTAGAAATAGAAGATTACGCAGAAGAGAAAATAGATATGAAAAAAATCACTTGTCATTTGAAACAGTGGGGATCAGAAGTCAAAGGAATGCCTGTGAGGGGTTGAAAGAAAAACTTCTTTACAATTGCTATATAAAAATCAAAGGCAAAATCATGGTATTTCTGAATGAAAAAGGGAGTAGTTTGCTTACAGCAGGTTTGTCCTCAAAAGACAACTTAGAGAATGTGTTTAGTGTGACAGTTCATATTAGTGGGAAAACCTAGACGGACAGAAAGAAATCACAAAATCTGAGAAAGACTTATTTATTAGGCCACAGTGTCAATTATCTGAAATTAATATTCACTCTTGTTTCTGTCAGACATTAATATTTAGGCAACTAGAGTGAATTTTTCTTTTGAAATAGCATTTTCTTATGTGATTTTCAAACTCACCATGTATTCTAGATAAGGAAATTGAAAAAGCTAGACCCAAACCTGTTGAAATATTACATTGGATCTGCACGAGGTTTGACTTATAAACAACCAGTGCTGGATAAGGGACATGGGGACCTCATGGGGACCTAGACCATCCACCCTTGCTGAAGGTCAGCCAGTGATGGATTCTGGGGGAGGAGGAATCATTCTTTTCAGATATGTACTCATTGGTGAGTCCACCAATTTAAAATTAATTAAATTTAATTAATAAAGAGACAGTATATGTCACTGAAAAATAATTTATATCTCTATTATATAAATCACTTCTACAAATCCAAATTCATGATCACTAACTGGCCCTGGGAAATCTCAGTGGATCGCAGAACAAAACATAAAGACATAAACCGAAAGGACATGTAGGAGTAAGAGAGAAAAAGCTAACAAAGATATTTTGGGAAAGAGATAAGAGAGAGCAGGAGTAAGAGGAATCAGAATACATTACATAATGTATGAATTTCATAAAAATAAATTTACTTAATAAGATAGAATATAATTCATATCTCAGTTATATGAAACATTCCCCTAGATCAAAAATAAAATGTTAAATAATACAATAAAATTGGAGCAAAGACTTGAATGGAAGCTACATGAGTTACCTTGGACTCATAAATGCAAATAAAGTTGAACAGATGCTAAAGGTTAATACAAGGGATACACAGTTTGAAAGACAAGACGGCTGGAGTTGGGGGGCTGGAGAGGTGGCTCAGGGGTTAAGCCTCTGCCTTGCAGGCAGAAGGTCCTGAGTTCGGATCCTAGACCCCACGTATAGACGCCGGGTAGAAGTGGAGGCATCCATGGTGGTTCCCGAATTCGTCCGTGGTTCTACACACACACACATACATACACACACACACATAGATACACACGCACACACACACAATTGAAAAAAAAAAGATGGCTGGAGTTGAAGTTGTAGCTTAGTGGAAAACCTTATGTATAGCGTGGAAAGGTCCTGGGTTCAATCCTCACTACCAAGATTAATTATTTAGATAATTGAAATGCAAATAAGAGATAAGTCTACAACCAGGAGAGTGATTGATATCACAAAATAGCAAATAAACAAACCAACTGAGAATTTTGTAAAGATTTGGAGTCTTAGTTAAAAAAAAAATTCAAAACCTCTGAAGAACTATTTGTCAGTTTTGAAGAAGGTAAGCACGTATTATATCATTTAGTGTAGCACTTATATTTCTACCAAACCACAAAAATACATGTCCACAAAAAACCTTGTAACCATTCTGTTCATAACAAATTTTGGAAACAATTCAATTTGTCATCGACAAGAGAACTCCACATAAACTCTATTACTCTTTAACAAGAGATTCTCAACCAAGGAGAGAAAGGACTAAATTACTTTCATGACAAAATGAAAGAATAGCAAAAACACAGTACAGACAGAAGTCAAGTCCTGAAGGTACACAGCAGAAATCAAAGAACAGGCAACATTCTAACCATGGAAACCAGAAAATCAATGGCTGTTGGTTGAAAATGACTGTATGAGATCTTTATACAGGGAAGTGGGCGTGATTTCCTGGGTGCTAGTCACGTGGGCACAAGCCAGGATCATAATCCATCCAACTGAACTGTTTTCTTTGCCAATTTTTTTTTGCTCTCACTTAATATTTCCATCCATTCAACAAAAGCTAAATAACTTTGATTCATATTCTAGCATGCAGACTTAAAGTAAAAAAACAATAGAGTAAAGCAGCATCATATGTATTTATTGGAGAGATACAAAGTATGTACTGTTCAATTCTTTAAAAACTACAAAGAACTAAAGTTGTACAAAAAAGAACTATAAATCACACTTATCTATGTATTTATATTTCTTGTACAAGAAAATTTAGGTATATATTTTCTTATAGAAGATAATCCAGGTAAAGTTAATGATGGATTTCTCAATAAGGTCAAAAGGTAATTAAGAGCATTGGAAGTTTCACTGCCCCACTTTATGTTTTCGTACTATTTTATCATCTTCACTTTTTCAAATTTAAATTCCCTGATCCCAGAGGAGAGAGGGTTGGCTGTCCCGTCTGGGACCAAGTGATCCACAGTTATCTGTTCACTGATTACTAACCATTACTAAGCAGAACTTCTGGACTAGGACTAAGTGCTCAAGTACAATAGTTTGATTGTTTAAATCAATGACTTTTATTGAATGGGAATTATATGAGCAAAAGCCTCAGGGAGAAGAGAAGAAGAAAGGAGCTACAGAAGAAAGTACAAAAGGAGGCACCAGGCTATGAATTGGACCCCCACACACACACATCTGGAGACTGAAACTGACATTCTACAATTTATGGTGGCAGAACTAGGTCTTTCAGAAAGCAGACATTTTACATCTTTTCCAAGCTGAGCCTCCTTCATACCACTGAGAAAATTAATGTGACTGTAACCCTGTTCCCCTCACAGGTATATACAGCAGAGTCTATAGAGATGCTTATTTTTTTTATATAATACTGAGCTTTAAAAATCAGATTCCTGACTGAATGTCAGGCCAGCACGAGTATTTGGAGGTTTGAGATTGTCCACAGCAGGTGCTGTGCCCTCTCTCTCGGGTGCCTCATGAATAACGGCTGCCTCGTCCTACACCCCAGCAGGCCGGAGAAAGTCTCCTCAAGAACACAAATTCAGAAGTCTTATTAAGAAGCTCTGGAAGCATTCTCATATGAAAATTAAAATTTCAGCCACAGCAGGCTCTTTTCTCTCTCTTTCTCATCTTAAAAAAAAATCCTCAATGGTGAGGACGTTATCCTCAGAGAGATTCCATTTCTGAAAGGAAATACCCAGCTTAATTACTTGGAGGTCATACATTTAAGTTCATCATTCATCCTTTAGCAGATAATGTAGTGAAATATGTGGGGGTGGAGAGATTTGCTCAAAAACAGGTGGGTTGGTAAATGAATGTGATAGGATTCTAACCACAGGCACAGGGATTTTTCCTTCCATTTTCCTTTTCCAATTTAAACTTTCCAAAAAAAATAAACCTTTATCAGTTTCCAATCATTAGACCTGGAGACTCTAATAGTTTGTTTTTTCTCTAAACTCATTTATTCTTTTTGTTACAATCACTTAACAAGAGGGAGCAAGGACCTCTTCTTGGTCATATTTAAGCGAAAGTGACACCGCATTGATTTATTTGTATGTTTTTCTTGGTAACAAACAACATCAGTTAAGATTTCTTTTCTTTCCATAGGGTGGCAACTAAATTCCAGGTCATTTTTTTTTTTGCAATATCTGGAAATCATTAGGAATAGACCCTTCTCTGGGATCTGCACCCATTGTATCAACTGGCATCCCTTGGACTCAATGTTTCGCACATGGTCTTCCTTCTTTGTTATTGCTTGGTTATTTTATCACAGTAATGGAAGTGCAATAGTAACATATTATTACCCAAACAGTCACTGTAAGGACAAAAGCTGAGCAAAGGAGGATTACTGATTGAAACTAAAATTATCAAATACATATATTCTCAAGAAATATTTTTTCATGTCTGCGTTATATGTATGTACATGTTCATGAATGCATGCATATTGTGAGTGTACATTCAAGTATGTATGAGTATGGGTGGAGGCCAGAGTCAGAGGTGAGCATTCTTCTCAATAATCATCCACCTTATTTTACTGACACATGGTCTCTATAGAACCACCTTAAGCTTACAATTCAGCTGGGCTGGCTAACCCATGAGCTCCAAGGATCTGCCTGCCTCTGTCTCCTCAGGCCAGGATTACAGATGTGCACCACATCACAGCAGCTTTTTTATATGTATGATAGCATTCCAGCTCAGTCCTGCTGCTCCCGCAGCAAACACATTACTGACGGAGACATCTCTGGAGCCCATGAACTCTTCAAATCATCTAATCTTTTATTGACTGTGCATGGTGTATCAGTCACCACCCTACAAGCTGGCACTGTACAGAACAATGACAAGACAGGTATAATCCCTGCCCCCTGTGAACCCATCAGGCACAAGGAAAAGCACCAGCTGACAAGCTAGTCCAATCTCCTGAAGATTCAGGACAAGAACCAAAAGCTTATTACATGGGTATAACTTTTGAGCAAGAAGCAAAGGATAAATTAGCAGTGCCCCCTCCTGTTTTATATTAACCAACCACGAACTCAGTCACCAAATAGTTTTATACTCTACATAATGGGCCCCAATGTCTGCTGGCATGAAGATTACTAACTAGATTTTAAACTCCAGGGGGCAATATAGATAGCTCAGAAGACTCTGCCTTGCAAACAGAAGGACCCCCAAGTCTAGAGTCCACATGGTGTATCCCACATAAAAATTTAGAGTGGAAATGGCAGTAGCCTGCACTTCCATTCCTGGAAGGTGAAGTCTGAGAAATCCCAGAGACAAACAAAAATAAGGTAGAAGCAATGCATGATGATTCCTCAGATCTCCAGAAGCATATACAATGCCCTATGATGCACACGCACACACACCAGGTACACTTGCAAAAGACAAATAAGTAAATCTCCAAAATCTCACCTTAAAAGCAAGAATTAGTGATCTGATTACAAGAAAAGTATTGAAATAAGACTTGGATTTGTAATTTTGCTAAAGGTTATTCCTGCTATTCAGAAGCAATATAAATGCATTTTTTTCTATGCTCAATTGCCCTTGGTCCCTCCGTTTTACTGATATTTCTCAGTAGCATCTACCTGTGGCGCTCACTCAATAAAGGATGATTTGGCAGTAGAGAGAACTTGGCCGTCCCTAATCTTATCCTTAGCTGGGTGCAGCAGCCCTTCTGCCTCAGATTTCACACACGAGCAGACAATAGATCTGAACGCAGCTATTGCGAATGTAAAGCAAGTCCTCCTGTCCCTCGAGACCAGTTTCGTCCTCCCTGGTGTCCGGTCAAGGTTATTTCCCATAGTAAGACCAAGGCAACTCCTTTTTGGTGCTCACACTATTCGCAGCTGCTGTTGACATCCTGCAGTGTCGGCCCCGGAGGTCAGTCTGCAATGTTCGATTCACACCATTTGATTAAAAAAATCAGAGATGTGTTGCCCTTGGAAATAGGCTGCAGTAAAAATAGATGAAACTATCTGGTGTCTCCAGGAACACTCAGGTTATTGTCTCTTTATCCAATTTCTTTAGATTTGTAAAGGCAGGAAGGGCTCTGGGTCTCTGAAGAAACCCTACAGCTAAGAGCAGATTTAATAATATAAAGGTTTTTTCCACCACAATAATAGTGACTCACACACGCATGCACACACACACACACACACACACACACACACACACACAAATGTGAACTTAAAAAGATTGTGACATCCTAGGGAAAATGCAAGAATTTGGAGCTCATATTTATTTTCCCATAATTAGACATGGCTTTAGCTGTCACAGAGAACATCACAGCCTTCTGAGACACCAATAGTATTCTCATTTCTGAAAGATGTTAAAGAACCAAGGCATATTCCACGTTCAAGCAAGCCGATCAGTTTAGAGAAATATCCCCAAAGAAGGCATGTCATTCCAAGTGTTATTTAAACTCAGTGGTTTCTCTGGAGTTACTTCTACCTCTCAGGCATACATGTCTGCTTGAAAGAGACACGGGCTGCACATTAAATATCTCCAAAGACCTCTTTTGGAGAGAGAGATTAATGCGCGTGGTCATTAAAAGCCGTGTCAGGGCCTCGTAAACACAGGCACCGTGTGGAGTTTGCAGAGTGATCCATCAATCAGAACCTGGTCTGGAGAGCCTCTCCAAAGACACTGGAAGCCAATGAGGGCTCTTGACCAAATGACAAGCGTATGGAAAGGCTGTTTGTCTCATGGAGATGGAAGTTTGGCAGCTGGAAACAAGTCCCAGCAAAGATGGCGCAATGGGTGTATCTTTTGAAGGTCCCACCTGAGCAGAGTATGAGATAGCAAGCAGAGTATGAGGAGTGGTCTCTCAGTCAGAAAAGGGAAGGTCAATGTTAAATGACGTATAAGGGGCGTGAATAGGTGAGTCTGGTGTCTAGACAACCACATTCCGGAACCAGGATAACACAGTGTGAATCATTCAAACTTTTGCAGCTGCCCGGGGAGAGGGTTTATTTTGATTGTGAACCTAACAGGGTCTAGAATCACCCAAGAGACCCACCAGAGGGTACAAGTGTGAGAGAGCTTTTAGATTGGGTTAACTGATATGGGAAAACTCATGCCAAATGGTTATACCACTACTGGACTAAATAAAAGGAGAACATGAACTAAACACCATTGCTCATCTCCCTCTCTGCTTTACTGACTCCAGCTGCACTGTAGACAGCTGCCTCCATGATAGTTAGGGACTCTTCCTTGAACTGTCAATCAGAACAAACGCTCCTTCCTTAAGTTGTTTCAGCTAGGTAGTTTGTCACACTATGAGAACACTGATGGGTAGAAAGGGTCTTTGGAAATGAATCTCGGAAAGATTGCACAAAGACTGTGTTGAGACTGCCCCACATCGCCCTCAATTCCCAAGCCCAAATCTTTGAATTCCTCTTCCCTTAGTAACTATGGGTCTCGCAGCAACCTCGGAGAGCCTCATTCCAAATTTGGTTGCAGATTCTGCCCTGAATCTCAAGCAAGGCAGATGAAGTCAGCTGTACACGGAGTCATCTCCAGCCGCACATCCCAGGCATTCCCGCCGGAGGAAAAGCACAGAATGTTCTGGAACAACACACATATGAAGGGGAGCAGTTATCTATCAAGGCCACAAGAAGCGCAGCGATCTCCGAAGGTGCCAGAAATCCTGCAGCTGCCGAGAATCCCTCCCAGATATAAATCACAGACAAACAGATATAGGGGGAAAAAAAGCATGAGTAATTCAATGAGCAAACTTGAACATTTCCCTGTCTCCTTTAACACTGACTCGTTAGAAAGATGGTTCTGTTAGCTCTGTGCTGCTGCTAAGATCCATGGCTCTCCTCTGAAGAACGTGGCATTATCGCTCCATTTTTATGCTGATTTACCTTGTGTGCTACCAAATCATTGCATTTGTTGAAGGGGGGAGGGAGCAGGGAGGTCCAGGGAGGGGTGGTGGGAGGGAGGGGACAGAGGTACCTATTACGTTTGTATGAGCGGAAAAATAAAAAGATAAAAAAAAAGAAAGAAAGTAACAAGCGTTTCCTGAATGTTTTGTGCAGCATTGTACTCTGCTGCATGTCACATGCTACTGGAGTCAAAGCAGAAGTTGGAAAAGAAACAGGAAGTAGGAAAAGCACATGACAGGAAGCAAAGCGTCAGGCAGGCAAGCACAGGCTTTGAATTCTAACTCGAGTCCTTGGCGTGGGAGTTTGGATGGAATCTTAAAGACCAGCAAAGCAATACAAGAGATGATAGAGAAACAAGAGATGCTCAGAGGACTGGAAAACAAGCTCGAGAGGAAAGCACTGGAAGATACTGCAGAATCCAATGGACGCTCCTGGGAGCGTCAGAGGTTACCGACAGCACACTTCTGATCAGGAAGGTCGCCAAGCACTCTCAGCTATTCCCATCAGCTCACACGTGGCCTTCTTCACCAGGCCTTAGGAATCTCAGTCTTCCCAGAATCTCAAGCTGGAGGTGAGCCCCATTTTTCTTGTCACCCCTAACAACACTTGAGACAACATTCATCATCCACCCTCCCCATCGACATTTTTCATTTCATCTCAGCCCTAAACCTTTTTCATTTTTCCGATAAGTGGAAATAACATATGATTCTCCATCTACTCCAAGTGCTACCTGATCTCACTCCAAAGCAAAATCACTCCCCTTCATTGTCCTTCAAAAGCAGATACCAGCATCCGAGTGAGCGGGCCTGCATGTATCTATGGCTTCACCCTGCAAACTTGACTGGCAGTGCCTCCCCTCCAGCTTCCCCCAGAAAGGAGAAAGCAGAGGAAACAAACAGAGCAAGGGAAGATTTCTTAAGAGGAAGCCAGAGGCATGTTAATTCAGATGTGACCTACCTTTGCAATATGTCATTCCTGAATTTGTTTGCACATATTAGAAGAGAACAGATTTTCAATTTGTTATTTCATCATGACCCTGATGATAGAGACCCGGGAAATGAAATGAATACAGTTCAGTGATCCACACTGCTGACTCTTTAAATCCTATTTTGTTTCCAGAGAGTGGGGTCCCATCCTTTCCTGGGGAGATCCTCAAAACCCTTCTACTGATGTCCTGAAATGTAATGCAATTGCTGCTGTGGGATAGGATTGCAAGGACAGACACCACATCCTCATCGCCTCTGCCTTGCTAACGCCTAGCATCAGGCACCCACTGAGATTGGGTATGTTTGTAGGCACCCGATGAAAAAGCAAATGAATAAACCTAGCAAGCGGGCAATATCCTGGCTTAGTAGGTCGCTAATGGCTACTTGGGAGATTCAGCAACATGTGCTATTACATCTGCCAAAGAACTCATCTGTGAATCTCACAATTGTTTATAAATGATGTGTGTGTGTGTGTGTGTGTGTGTGTGTGTGTGTGTGTGTGTGTGTGTTAGTGACAGTCACGATGTGAGCCTCACAGCATGCCAGATCGTAAGCTGCCAGCTTCATTTCATACTCACAACAGTCATGGTGATGCCATCATTACAGAGGGAAGAACAGATGCAGTAAGAGAAACTATAACTTCCTCAAGGTTATTCTATGAAATTGATTCATGGAAGATTCAGTCTCCTGACTCCAACCCTTGTGCTAAAAGTCCCAGTGATAGATGCAGGAAGCATCTGGAGACCTCCAGACAGCCTGGGTTCATTGTTCCTGCGCGTGCAACTTTGTAGGTCAATTTCACAAGGAAAGAGTTAGAGAAGTTAGTTTACAAAACCCTAACCCAAAAGTTGTGATTCAAGGTCCTCTACTCCTTGCCTGAATCAATTGTTTTCTTTTGTTTGGACTTCAGGTTTACTGCTTATAAATATTAGACTGCAATTTCTGAAATATCTTTCTCAAACCTGGTATGATCACTAATAATCCAAATACCTGAACACAGTTTTCCCACATCAACATTTACATATCAGCTGTATCTCCTGTCACAATTCCTTACCAACGTGGATCTCTTTTTCAGTTTTGAAGAAGACAACAGTAAAAACTTTGGGCTAAGTGGAGTATGAAAAGGAACAGGAAAGGATTGTTAACCAAATTTGACATCAGAGGTGACATTGCTAATTCTCTTCTGTCTTTATGAAATACACGGAATGACAGAATATCTGTCAAGGAATAGCGGAATTCCCTGTCTTATCACACACCTGTGAAAATTTAAAACTGATGCAGAAGGTCACTGAAAAAGAAGAGAAAAGGAAGGGCAATGTATGTGAGGTAATAATTGGAGCCCACCCTCCTCCAAAATGAATTTACGAAATGCAAAAGAAGGGACTAAGAAATCTAAAATTAAAAGTCACTGAGCTGGGCTGGATGTTACTCAGAGACACAGGTATGTGTGAAGCCTGAAGATGGAATCTTAGCGTGTGTGCATGATTACAACGACTCTCTTGATTTAAAATGTACCCAAAAAAATGGAGCAGAAGGTTTACTGGTCATGTTGAAGGTTCCGGTTTCCCATCCCAAACAAGTGAGCACATACATATGATTACACACATGCATGCGCACACATACACACTATCATGCACACACATAAGGGCAAACATATGATGCATGGTCACTTCCATGCAAACAACACTTTCCTCCTCCCTGCAGAAAAACCTCACAGAAATGCAAAAACATCAATACTTTCCCCCTCCCCTCAGAAAAACCTCACAGAAATGCAAAAAAAAAAAAAATCAACACTTTTCCCTTCCCCTTAAAAAAAGCCTCACAGAAATGCAAAAAAAAAAATCACTTAGAATATAAGATATAACCTTTCCCTTTGTATTATAGGACGTTGATAGGTTGTAGGCAAAGGGCACTGACATTTACTTGTGAAACTCAGCTAATTGATTATCATCAAACCTCGCCTTTGTGCAAAACATTCAATCAAACTGGATGAGGAAGAATTCAGCAGAAATGTAATGAACTACACCGTGGTCCTTTGGATCTTGAATGAAAAAGGCAAATTAAAATCATGAAAGAAACACGAGGTGTCAGGAAAGGTACTGGGTGATATTCCTAGAATGTAGTGCTGCTCCTCACAAAATATAAATGCTCAAACTAAGTGTTGGAAGGAATTGAAACACAGCAAAGGTCCAGAGAGTGCATGCACTAAGTGTTGACGATCAGAAGACGAACTGGAAGTTTCCACAGAGATGGATTCTTACCTTGTACACTGACAACAAGCAGAATCACAGATCAGCTGAACTTACTCAAGCAAGTATCTTGTAGAGTTTATGGTGTCTTTAGAAATGTGTTCCATAGAGGCTGGAGAGGTGGCTCAAGGGTTAAGCCTCTGCCTTGCAGGCAGAAGGTCCTGAGTTCGGATCCCAGATCCCACCTATAGACGCCAGGCGGAAGTGGGGGCGGCCTGTGCTTCTGGTCCTGGTAGGGCGGAGCCTCTGATTCCTTGGGCAGAAGGAGGTGGAGGCGTCCATGGTGGTTCCGGAATTCGTCTGTGGTTCTACACACACACACACACACACACACACATACACACATGCGCGCACGCACACACATATGCACACATGCACAATTGAGTAAATAAATAAGAAATGTGTTCCATAAAACTGGGCTTCATGTCTCCCTTGACATTGAGCTTATGTCCAACTCAGGCAGTTCTAGTGTGAAACAGGTGATAGGACTTTGAGCATCGAGTGGATGAAGTGGTAGATTTCCAGACAAACTTTCCTTAGAAACCCTTTAAAACAGATTCTTTGTTGATATCCAGTAGATTATTGTTGCTAAATGGAAGAATGAAGATATTAGCTCTACCAAAATGTAGTACTGGACATCGGAAAGGAAACCAGCCTGAAGTCAGGGTGACTCTGGGCGCATACCCTTCCATGTGTGACTGTCCACTGGAGATTTCATACTCCTTGGGGTTACAAAGCACAGATTTAAACAGAACTGCGTAAGCCAGGGATTCCCACACACCCACCTCATAACCATTCCTGTGAAACCCCTAGATTGACCACAAGTTTTCCTATGGATCAGGAAGTGGATTCACAAAATATTCTTTTGATGCAATCCACATCAGTTTCTGTATTTGTGAAATGGGAATAACAGAACTGTTGGAAGGAACAATTATTAAAAGTGATTATGAAGAACTTCGCAATATAAAAGTGCTTGTTAAAACTGAGAAGTGCTCAAGCTACCCTTCCCAATTCCCCCCAGACTATAAAACCCCCATTTGTAGAAATATCACAGGCTTGCCGAGACAGCAAGTATTCTGAAGTGGATGCTTCACCATTTAAATCTGTCATCTTGCAAAGTAGCTCATTATTTCAGAAATATGAGCATTTTAAAGGTGCTGTTGCAGTTTTCAATCACAAGTTTTCACTGCTTTTATTTAAAATAAGCCACCTTGAAAATGGTCTCCAAATTCACATGTCTGCATGTCAGTCTTGAGTAGCAGTCATGTGTGAATGTGCGTGTGTGTGTGTGTGTGTGTGTGTGTGTGTGTGTGTGTGCGTGTGCATGTGCATGTGCATTTTAATGCTATGTCTGGTCGATGTCTCTTTTAATTATCCCTATTATAAAGATCATTCCCCTTCAGAATTCCCATTTGGTTGAACAATAAATGATAGAATTCATTTTCTTCTGTACACCTCATTGGAATGAGCTTTAGTGAGAAGTTAACTTAGCTAATTTGTTTGCTTTGTATAATTATAATAATCACCCTCTAAGTGGGTAAGTACTAATATCCTACAAGAACATCGCAGACACTTTTTATAAGGTCTTCTTTTTAGCTAAAGAGATATATTTTTTTAAAAAATTTCTCTCTTCCCTATCATCACAGGATGACAAAGGCAAAAATATAACACTTGGACAAATAATTTCAGATTTCCAAGCATGGAATTGTGTAACACAAAAAGGCTAGATAAGATGCATGAGGTGAGGTGGCTTCATGGTGAAGTGCTTGGACTTTGCACTCAGACTGACTCTGGGTTTAAAAGTCATTGCCTAATTGTGTTTGTTTTCATTGTGCCGTTGCTGGCACAAAACGCCTGACCCACACAGCACACCCGACATACACAGCTCACCTGACCACACAGCACACCCAACACACACAATGTACCTGATATACACACCACATCTGACACACACAACACACCTGACCACACAGCACACCTGACACACATGATGCATTTGACACACACACAGCACACCTGACACACAACACACCTGACCCACACGACTTAGGGGAAAGGGCTTAATTTCGGCTCACTGTTCCAAGCTATCGTCCACCAAGACAAGAAGCTTGAAGCAACTGGTCACATCACACCCACAGTGAGGACAGGCCATGAGCAGGTGAATAGAATATAGACCGCTTGTTGAAGAAGGTAGGTAGCATCCTTGTGTATATTTAGCCAAACATGTTGGTCTGGCAAGTAAGGATTGTCCTTCTCTTAGCTCTTACATGGATATGTATGGCCAGTTCCCTCAGCCCTGGTGGTGGTGTGAGCTCCCTGCTAAGATGGACAAACAACTAACCAGGAATCGTAAGAGAATAAACCTCTCGTTCCCTTAAGCTATTTGATGATGATTTTATCAGCAACCACGCAGGGGAACTGCAGCACATGGAGCGAGGCCAAGGACTGTTTTCAGGAGGCCCCCAATGGAGAACAGCGAGCCGCACCCAGCCACAAGCATCAAACTCCTCTCTCCATAGCGAGCGGCGGAACAGGCAGGTATAAACGTCCAGCACTCAGAAAACCTATGTCTCCATTCGGACTATGGGCGTGTCATTCTTCTGTGTCTCACGCAGTATCTGGTTGTGCAGTAGGGAAAATAGTCACTGTCACGGGTTGGTTGTAGGAATCTGTGCAGAGAATGCATATGGAAGCACTTTGCACACTGAGGAAATCCAGCCGGTCTCACCATGACAGGATGAGCACTTAGTCCATGTGGCCAGACCATTTCCTATAACCCCCATCTCAACTCACAACAAAACTACCTTCCTGTGGCCCAATCATCCTAAAAGGATTCATTGCGGGTTTTTTTAGCGTGCACATGTATGTGTGTGTTCCAGAACATACTTGAGTGTGCATGCCTGGAGACGCCCAAGGGTAACGTCAGTAATCCCTGGATGTTCTGCTTCCTTTTGCTCTGGGGTTTACCAGGTTTTGTCTTCCAGGGCCAGAATTGCAGACCACCACCATTTCTGCCTGGCATTTTGCATTAAATCTGGGATCTAAACTCCGGCCTTTCCTCTTGCAAGGCAGAGGCTTAATCCCTGAGCTATCTCTCTAGCCCTCAACAGTATTGACTGCAAACCTCACCCTCCAAGAATTGAGTGTGACACTGAGTGACCAGGACCTTGACCGGAAAGACCCTTCCTGCTGCTCTCTCTGCAGAGGTGTGACTCGGTGAAGAGAACCCTCCAGAGAACCTGTCGCTGCTCATGGCAGCCAGACAGAAGCTATCGAGATGACCACCTTCACTGCTACTGGGCCTGAATGTATATTTTTGAGACCAGCAAAGGATTTTTAATGTCGGAATATTCATATGGCATGTTGCTGTCATTTGCCATTTGCAGATCTCCTTGATGAACGTCCTCTGCAGAATGGTTACCCCTGACTATCCCAAGGATGTGCATTCTAGCTCTATGGATAAGAAAGGACTGATCCAACATTTTTTTCAGCCAATATTAATAAAGTGCCTTCTGTGAGTAAGGAGCCTCTTAGACATCCAAGATCTGTAAGGGAGCCCATACAAAGCAGGTCTGCCTTTGATCCACTATGAATTTAGCAAAGATTCCCTAACGAGGTAATGTTCTATGCATTAGGACTATGTTGGTGAAGAAAACATAGTCCAGGTTTCCACATTTCCTGGAGCTTGCATTTCAGTAAGGTAAGAGATCCCAGACTCATTCCGTAATTACATTTCATGATAATAATAGTGCTTTATTTGATAAGAAACTGCAAGATACCAGGGGAATGTTATCCAGGTGATGTGATACAGTATGAAAAGTCATGAGCAGCTGCTTAGAGAAAATAAAACTCCACCTGAGACCCAAAAGTTGAGAAACAAATAAGAAGTAGAGAAGGAAGGTGCTTAAGAAAATACAAATCCACATTAAAATATCCACAATAGAATGCCATGAACTTTCAAAGACCCATGAGAAATCTGAGTGGCTGCAGTGTAGGGACAGGGGAAAGGGGAGGAAAGCTGGAACAATGGGGTGGTGTTAAATCTGTTAGGGCCCGTGAAGCCTTGTAGAGATACTGAAATTCATACCATGGGAATGGAGACTTTTCAAGGATAAAATCTGTGGGGCTTGTGAAGCCATCCAGGGATGCTGAAATCCACACTATGGGGTGGAAGAACACAGAAGGATCTTATCAGAAAGCTTATGTAGTGCAACTTGTATCTGAAAAGCCCATTCTACATTTGTATAAACAGAGGCAATACAGAAAACCACAGAGAGAAGTACTGGATGAGCCAAGCTAGAGGCTTGTTGGACAAGACTTTCTGGGAGAAGGAGAAACATTTACTCAGTGGTATAGCCACTGGCAAGATGCCTGTGGTCCTGCACATCAACCCACACTCATACCCCTGTAAGCAGCTATAATGAAATTCAGTGAGCCAACAAAAGAAGAGAGAAGGAAAGGGAAAGCAAGGGGAGAGGAAGGGAGAGGAGGGCAGGAGATAGGAGGGGAGGGGATAGGAGGGGAGGGGAGGGAAAGGAGTAGAAGATGACTACTTGGAAAGAAGAAAGGGATTCATGTGGTAGGAAGAGGACAAGAGACAAGGTAATGTTAGGCTGCATAAAAATGTAAGTATATATATATATATATACTTCATTCATATATATATATACTTCGTTTATATATATATATATACATGAAAATATCAGATAAAGAATAGCCAATGACTATGAATATGGAGTCAGTGGAAAAGTCATTATGTGTGAGAAGTGCTAGGATTTCCTGTATTTATTTTCTGAATGATTGACCATAAGGGTGTGGCCTCAAGCATGATGATCTGTCATAGTTAGACACAAATGTCAACTTGATGGTTGAGGATTTGAGCTCTGGGCATATTTGTAGAATTGGTAGTTGGGTTAAGCCCAGAGTGACCTGCAGTAGTTGTAGTAGATGAGGAAGGCCCAGCCTATGGTGGGTAGGACTATTCCCCAGGCAGAAGAATAAAATGGAGGGAACTATTCGAGGAAGCAGTCATCTTTGTGCATACTTGGCCAGACAGGCTGGTCTGGCGAGTAAGGATCTTCCCTCTCTTAGCCGTTGTGTGAAGATGGTGTGTCCAGTTCCCTCGGTCCTTTGGTGATGGTGCATGCTCTCCCATCAAGCTGAACAAGCAATTGAAACCAGGAATTGTAAGAGAATAAACCCCTTGTTCCCTTAAGCAGTTTCGTCATGATTTTATCAGCAACAATGCAAGTGAAACGCAACATGACTACATTCCTGGTTTGTTCACTAGTTTAATTTCATTATTTGCTACAACAAAACACCTGAATCAAGCAGGAGAAAGGCTTTAATTGGCTCAAAAAAATCCTGGATACAGTCCACAGTGTCAGGAGAGCCCCAGCAGCCGGGGACAGAGGGAAGTGGTCATATCGCGTCGAGGTCCAGAGCAGGAAGCAAGAGATGAATGCATGCCTGCTTGTGCTCAGTTCTCCTCATCCTTACACCGTTAAGATCCTGCATAGGGAATTGGTCCACCCACCATGGCCTGTGTCTCTAACTAATGCAGCCAAGGCAACCCTTTCTAGGCATGTCCAAAGATCAGCTTAGAAAAAAATGCCTCTCAAATGTATGCTGAAAATTGAACCCTGGGTCTCAGGCTGCTAATACTAACTACACAAATTTGCATACAGATTACAACTATAAAGGAGACCTAGAGATGGCAAAAATGAAAAACGCGATTTTACCTCTTCTTATGTGGCATTTAGGTGTTTGTGAGTTCTCCATGTGGTCCAACAGGATGAGCTATGCCTTAAGGCAACATAAAAGCTAGAGAGTTGAATGTGTTTTTCATGTTATGTGTTGTATAGCATCCCTAAAACCTTGAGACAAGGAGTCATCTGTTAACGTGTTAACCTCCCATACCTCAGAATGTGGGTTGATTGAGAAACACAGTCATAGCAGATGCAATGAATTAAGATGTGGTCCTGCTGAGGTAGAGTGGACTAGTTTATCTAATATGGTCAGTGTCCTTGTAAGAAGAGAAGCAGAAACACAGATAGATAAGGAGAAGATGTGGCAATGGGGATTGAGGTAAGCCAATGAAGCCAGACAGCTCCTAAGACCGTGGAGGGCTGGCACGCACAGGAAGGATCCTTTCCAGAGGCTTCAGAAAGAAAGAGAGAGAGAGAGAGAGAGAGAGAGAGAGAGAGAGAGAGAGAGAACAGAGCCAAAGACAGAGGAACTTCAGAGTTTGAGATTTATAGTTGCCAGCATGTGAGATACACAGATACACATGTGTTGTCTTAAGCGGCGCTGTTTGCTGTGATTTCCCGCAGCATCCTAGGAGGCTATGACAGGGAGTCACTGGCTAATTAATGCCCGCAGAAGCCAACGCTGAGACACAATCATTCACAGAAGCAACACAGAACAGTGGGAGGGGATGCAAATACAAGCAGCTCTCAGACTTCCAGGCCAGGTAGGAAAGAAGGAGGAGACAGAGAAGATAGAAGACAGTGATTCCGGAAAGATGCTTGCATAGTTGGCAAAAGAAATTACATGGAATTTAAATCAGGCTCAGCAACATGGTCATCCTAGCTGCCAGGAAATCTGGCAATGATGATGGAAAGCCACCTCTACCATCAATAAATCTATCTGGGGCATGGCATGAGGAACTTCCCACCAGAAAGGCCAAGCCTTCTGTCACCTTGAAGAGCACCTTGCTTTTAACAGGAAACTTAAGAATACAGAGTGGTAAGTATCAAAGTTTTAAATACCCAAAGTTAACTTGGGGAATAAACATCTTCCCGTTGGTCATGATATTCAGACTTCCTGCAAGTAAGAAGTTATCAGCCCTGTTCAAGTGAGAACTGCCTCGAATGTTTTGAAAAAAAAAAATAAATAAATAAATAAATAATAAATAAATATCACTGCTTTAAGCCGACTTGCACAAATTTCTGGTTTCTTTTTGCCTTGAGAAAGACCCAAATAATAATACTTTTAAAACTTCCCTGGAGGGTTCTAATGTGTGGTTGCAATGGGAACCCACGCATGAGAGGGGAACCGAGGTCAGAAGTGCGATGCCTAGTCTTCAGTTTCTCATCAGCAGATTAGCTCTCTAATCTGTTTACTGACACCATGAGCTGACCCTCTTCCCATTTTTAGAGGAACACCAAGCAGTAGGTGTGCATGCCCGTACATTTGTATGACTGCTTGCTACATGATTATGTCTGCTTATAAGCGCATAGCATATGGGTTCATTCAGCTATTGATTTAGTCAGCAAATATTTATTAAGCATCTATAGGATCCTGGTGTTAGACAAAGCGTCAAAAATGAGATTTAAGCCTTCGCTCCTTGAAACTCCGTCTGGAATGGGAAGAAGGTAAGGTAGACTGTGATAATACATGATGGTAAGTCTCTAATCAGGAATAAGCACAGGGTATTATGGAAATGTGGAGGTCTTAAAGCTGCTAAGAGGGTCAAGGAAGGATTAATAGATAAAGCAGTGAAGTTTTTTTTTTTTTTTTAAATCAGATGTAGGTAGTTGAGCAAAATAAGAATGGCAATCTGCAGAGAAAACTTTTGGGCAAAATAGTAACTGTTCCAAAGAAATCTATTCTGAAACTGCACATGCTAGCTGAGGAAATGAGACTTGGTGGTCCCATAGGAGTAAAGCCATGAAAGATCTTATTTGTCATAGCAGGAATTTGGGGTTAGTTTTCCAGACCGGTACTCCTAAAATTTGACTTCTGACATTTGTCTACTCCAGTGCCACAGGAAACATTACAAACTGGATGCCTTAAACAACCACAGTTTATTTCTTACACTTTTAAAAGAATATGGGCCTCCATGATCCAGGTGTCTAATCATGGTGTTCTGTGGTGAGGGCTCTTCTACTGTGCAGGGAGTCAACCGTGCTCTGTCTGTGTGCTCCTAGGATGCAGACAGACAAAGAGCTCTGGTCTTTTCTTCTTAGAAAGACACTAATCATTTCTTGGAGTCTCTACTCTTATGAGACCTCGTGACCCTCATTTAAATCCATTTACTTCCTAAACACTTCACCTCCATGTATGTATGGATGCAATACATACAATTCTTTTGAGACAGAGCCTCACTATGTAGCCCAAGCCTGGGCGTCTCTTTTGTTAACTTCTTGCCTCAGCCTTCTGAGTATTGAGGCTACAGGCTTGTTCTATCACATCAGGGTAAAACACACAAATTTTAAGACATTACCTTTCTGTCTCTGACAAGTACATATGCAGATCACCTGGGAATTTGTAAACCCACACATTCCCAGGCAGCAGCTTCACTATGAGGTCTGAGAGCACATCCCTCTACCACTGAGTTCCCACCTAAACAAAGTCAGAGCTATCAGTGTGAGGAACTGCCCTTGGGTGGCAAAACTCACAAAAATGATAGAGAAATGGCAACAGAAAATTCTGAATTCTCATCTCTTTCTTAAAATCATTAATAGGGACATAAATAAACATGTAGGAACTCAAAAAACAAATAAGAACAATGACTCTTAATTTACCATGTTTATCAAAATAGTTTTTTTTTTTTTTTTCTGAAACACTTAAAGGCAAATTATGGACATGATTGTGGCACTATAGATTCAGGGAGGCCCCAGCCGGAGCTCCCAAATCCAGGAGGTCTGGCTACAGAGGAGCCTGAACAAGTCGGACATGCCCCAAACATTTCCCAATAGAGGAACCACACAGGCCGAGGGATGGACAACCAATGGGAAGGAGGGATGGACAACCAATGGGAAGGAAGGATGAACAACCAATGGGAAGGAAGGATGGACAACCAATGGGAAGTGGCCATCTAACCTGCCTCTGCAATGGACACCTAGTAAACAGCTAAATGATTGGTGGTTGCTCCCCCCTTCCACTGAGCGGAACACCTGATTGGACCCTGACCCTATATCAGCCCAAACACTTGCTTAATAAGTCTGAGTCTGCAGCCTACTCGTTCTCTGTCTGCTGCTTCTCGCCTGACTTCTGGGGTCTGGGTGGTGACCTTGTTGGCTTGCCCATTTGCCTCGAGCCCACGAGACCCTGACATTTCCCCTCTTCCCCCAGCTGGCTCAGTGGGGATTTGGCAACATATGATGACATTTACTATTAAATATTCAGAAATACGGATTTTTTCCTGCAGCACCACAAGGCCATTGTTATCATATATAAAAATCATCAAGTAACATGACTGGTATGTGTGTTCAAGAAAGAAAATCCTGTTGACTGTGTGTGGAAAGTGGTATTTGTCTCCTACCACATGAGGTAAATAGATATAGATGCATAAGTCTCTCTCTATTTCTCTCCGTATACATGGTGCGCACCATGTATATACACATGAATTCAGCTAGGCTTCTGTATTTTGGGGAACTTAAGCATAAAGAGAATTGCCCTGAACACCTAGGGGTTTTATTGCCCAGGTTTTCAAGGAGCAGCTGCTATTTCAACTTTCAGGTGCTGCAGCTACAGCTTCTCCACATAGTAGAGAGCTAGTGAAGCCCAGGACTGGAGCCCTAAACCATCCTTTGGCAAATGCTGCCACTCGTGCATCCACAAGGCATTTTCGTCCCAGTCTGAAGAGACTCTTAACAAAAGGTGCATGTGTGTGGCGTGCAGTAAGGCTTAACAATCAGGAGTGAGCCACTGATTAGTCGTGGGATGAGGTAGAAGAAAGAGAGCTACACAAGCACTTGCTCCCACACAGACGCGCCGGGGCCACCGGACACATCCACACAACCCTGAGGTCACAGACAGCAGCACTTGATGGATGCCTGCTCTTCTGCTGAGAAAGAGCTACCCTAAATCAGGAATGCACCCACCCTGCAGTAGCCCACCTTCCCCATGGAGGTCCAGGGAATCACCTCTTACATCCTCAACTTTTAGAAGTGACCAGAGTACCACAGAACCAGTTCAGGAAATATTTATTGCTTTAATAACATAAAAGTGCGCCTGATTCTTTGTGAGTAGAAAAACATATCTAGGAGTCATCCAGCCACATGCCGTGGACAGAGTTCTGGGGGTGGGTAGAGGAGCCTTTCTTTGACAGCTCCTGACCTTCGAAGTCGGCTCTAGCCAGCATGTGGTGTGGCCGCTTTGTTCCACTTGCCCTGAGTAAGCTTGGCACGTGATTAAACATGGGCTGGAAATCTAAGTGGACACCAGCTCACTCTGCTCCTTCGAGGTGACAGACTTTAAAAACCATCTTTCCCTCCTGAATCCCACGGTTGACCACACAGGAACTCCTAAGTACGGATATGTCCACAGGTGTATAGAATCTGCGACAGTACCGGCGCCTTCACTTGTTCACCGGTCCAATCCGCTGTGCAAATCCCTGTGGGAGGGAATCAAGGAAAGGACCGTCTCATGAGAAACTCCCAACTTTTGTGTAAAGCCAGCAGGTATATTTTGCCAGTCATTCTCCTTCCAGGTCCCAGGACCAGAGCTGGGGAGAAGGGAAAAAGGTACGAACTGGATGGTATGCACACTGCTACTGTTTCACATAGATGGGGATCTCCGAAGGTCAACTGAGGGCTGAACCCTGTGTTTCGTGGCTTCCGGGAAGTCCTGAACACATCTGCTCATACCCAGTGGAAACTCTTTACACACATCCTGAATTTCTGTAGGTCCCAACTCAACTCCCTAACTATGCAAGAGGACTATTCCATGAAGCTCCCGGAAGCTAGCAACTGTGGCAGCACAATATGGTGGTAAGGATGCTGGGGGAGCTGTGTGGATGGACTCAGAGAAGAGGGAAAAAGACAAGTGCACCTCATATCCAACATCTCATGGTTTATTGACCTTCTTCTACAGACAAGCTGAAATGGAACTGCAAAGGATCCCAGTTTGACCTTTCATTGTGCAGGATATTAGCTGTATCCGAGACCTATGGATCACAGTCAGTGGTATAAATCTTTCCTCTCTACTCCCATCTCTTCACACAGGCTCCAGGCACTGGGAAGAAGGACACTTTAACATGTCTTTCTCGTTTTAATTTATCCATAGGAATCATGCAGGAGGAACGAGCAGCGATGAGTTCGTCTCCCAGAGCTACTATTGATCAGCTTATTTGCCCACAAAATGCAGACGTTATTTAAAAGGCTACATGAGAAATAATTGTGTCCAGGGGGATTCCACGTACTTTCAATTTAAGCATGACCTGACACAGAGATTGGCCTGTTTTATCATTATAATAACAAGAAGCTTGGCTTCACACGGAAACTGGATTTCAAATCTGGACATATGGTTATCCATTTTAAAAAGTTTTACTTTTCACAAGTTGTAGGAATCTTGGGGGCATTTCTTGTCATAAAAAGTAGGCATCCTAGAGATTATTCATAAGAGCTGTACTTCGTAGCTACATTGAGGTTGAGAGATGGAGGAAGGCTATTTCTTACATAAATTCCCTGATGGTTCCTTCTGTTATATCAGAATAGTGCCCAAGCTTACTCCTTAAAGTCTTTTAATTCCCAAGTCATGGAATAGGAGGTACAAGATTCACTCTGATATTCTTATTGTACAATGTGTTTGTTGCCATCTGGAGTACTGATGTCTGAGCAAGAACATTCTGAGACGAGAGGAGATTTTTGTCCCAATGTATATACATAAGTATTTAGAAATGCAGCAAACAGGTCATTTTTTCAAATGGCTACTTCTGAGAAAATTCACCATCCTGCAGGCAAACTTCAGATTTAGTTCCAAACTGCAATTGCAACCTGGAGTAAAACATTAACCTGGTAGAAACACATATATATATGCATATATATATATATATATTTCTTAAGACCAGGAATATATATATGTGTGTATATATATATATATGCACGTATATATATATTTCAAATTGAAAGTGGGAAATATGCTTAATGGAAACACTAAAAGCCTTATCTTTAATGTCAGACACAAGAATGTTCACCATTCCTACACTTATCTTTAAGCAAGTAAGATCCTGAGCAATTAGGAAGAAAAGACAGCAATTGCAATGTAAGATCGAAATCAAGAAATGTTTCCATTATTTTTTGAGTGATGGATGGTTGTTATTTTACAAAACTCAAGACAATCCCGATAAAACTCATTAAAATCGAAGGCATTTTTAACACATCTGTAAAGTTAGCGGTGAAGCAAAGTTTTCTCATATAAGAAAATACAACCATCAGAAGGAACAATGAAAGAAATAAGGTCGCCTGAAGCTACTCTTCAAAGTAAAATAATTTAAAATCAACTTGAGCAAGTTTTAGAATCTATATGAATCTAAATTTAAAAATGGTGAGAAACATGAAGCAGGATATAATTTACGGCATGTCCTGACATGTTGAGTGAAAGCTAAATATTTTTAAAATGTATAAAATGTTCTGAAGTTATTATACAATGCTCACATAATTCAAAATTAAGATATCAATGAGATCTTTTAATATATATGGTAAAGGTTTTTCTGAAATATATACATATTATGTATATATAAGTATATATAAAAATTTTAGAAAATGCTATGTATAGTAATGAAGGGGCTGATGCTTTAAGCCATGTTAAAGTTATACTATGAAATTAATATAGAAGTGATTTGATACTAGTTTACAATGACATTAATTTATGGCAAATTGTTCAAGTGAACTAGATAACTCTTTTAAGGAAAATAAAAACCAATGCTTTATTTATCCTATTTAGTTCCTATTATCAGCCAGTTAACAAAGAAATAGAGACTTAGAATATATATATATATATATATATAATACAAATGCACGTTTTATATATACACATAAAAATATACATCTATGTATATCATTACCGCAATCCTTGAGTGATAAAAGTATGCATAAGGCAATATTAAGACAGAAGCTACAGATGAGCACTGTTACCTAAAAATGTATGATTCCTCTGTTGCAAAATAAAATGACTCGAAAGGAAGGCCTAACTTCGAATATGGTTCAGTGGGGAAAGAGCTTGCCACGCAAGTGTAAAGACCTGAGTTTGAATTCTTCAGGTGCCTCATAAACACCAGATGCAACAGTGTGTCTGTAACTCTATGTGCACACAGGAAATGACAGAGACCTGAGAATTTCTAGAAGCTTCAGGGTCAGCCAGACAGCCAATCTTATGCAGCAACAGTGAAGAGACCAGGTCTCAAATAAGATAGAAAGGTTAAAAAACACACCAGAAAACTTTTACCCACACGCTCATTATATGGCATATGCCAACTACAGCATGCATGGGCTCTCTACCTTTCTAGCTCTCTCTCCCCCTTTCTCTGTCTCACATAAAATGAATGGATGGATGGATGGATGGATGGATGGATGGATGGATGGATGGAAGAATAAAATATAAAATAAAAGGAACAGTAAGTGTAAAAGATTTTACACTTTTACTTTGTAAAAGATTCTTACACTCTGGCAGGTAAAAAGAACGAGATAAAGAACGCTGATCCACTCTATCTTGTGCAGAGTTTTGAAGAGAGGTAAACATAGATTTATGTGCGTGGAAACTCCTGCAAATATTTGAAAAGAAGCACAAGAGAAGTTTACCTGGACTCCCACCTCAAGAAGGCGGGGAGGGGAGCCTGCCCGTGCTTTCTCTTTGGGAATATTCTGCTTCTGCGCTGCATGTTTCGCTTTAAACAATGCGCGCGAGGTTGCAATAGAATTCTGACCCATTGTCCAGCTTCTCTTTCATCTTTCACAGAAAGAGTTTCCTGTCATTATCTTTGATATTAGAAAGCAACATTACTTGTCAAGACAATTTGCAAATAAAATAAATATCAAGGAATAAAGGCTGGAAGAAGAAATTTCATATTCATCAGTCATCCTCTTGGGGGAGAGCGTCTTTTCATAATCTGCTTAGTGCCCATGTCTTTGTGGCTTGCCGATGGTACCATACTGTGTGTGCTATTCAGGGAGCATTTTTGCATTTGATTTTTCCTATGCACAGAGCTAAGGCAAATGCAGATGCATGTCCTCACTTCCAGAGCCTGCATAAAGATGCGTCCTAATGCATACTTTATTTACATCATCTAGATTCCATTCTGGGCCTTTCTAAGTTGGTGCTAATTTTAACTGTGTAATGAATATTCTGTGTTCATCTCTTTTCATTGTCCTTTTCAGGATGTTCCCAGCATATTCCAGGGAGTAGAGCTGAAAATTGTGGGGTATTCTCTTTAATCTTAATATGATTTAAGAATTAAAACAACAACAAAACCAATTCAGAATCCAGGTTCCCCACATAACTCAATACATCTCACCAAGACATTCTGCCAATGCCTCTCTTCCCAGATATTAAAACTTGTAACTTCAACAATGATGTAAATTACTTGGAATTTTTATTGGGGACAACATGACTTTGTCACTGCTCACTACTGAAGTACTTTGGCTTTCAATATCCTTTCACAGATCACCTCACCTGGGTTCCTCACTTTAGGTCGAGGTCATTCTTGCAAGTTGACATTGTCCTTTATAGTTTTGTTTCTGTTAGTCAGTCGGTGGTTATTTTGCTATGTTAAAAAAAAGCAAATTAATTATTGTGTCAATTTCAAGCTGGTTTTAAATTCTAACAGCTTAAACTTTTTGGTTATTTTAGTTTTTTTAAGTAGGTAATATCCTTTGTAAGTAATATTGAATTCCTATTTGCCATCTCACATAATGCACTAAAAGTATTAAATACTTTTCAAGAATGCATAGAGTTTATTTGTTCTTCTTTAGAATAGGGTGAAGATCTTGCTTGGATCTTAAAGGTCTTACATGCCCATGTGCATGTAGCTAATGTAATTTTGCCATTGAAGAAATATACAATTTGAGTCCTGCATGATATCTGCTATCCAATATTATTCCTGTAACTCACTGGGTATTATCTCATTTGTAGCAAAAAAAGAATGTTCACTTGTCTTAAAAAAATTTCAGTTCTAAGATGTTTGATATTATTTGTCAAATGAAAAATTCCTCTTGACCTATTCTTTTATCAGTATAGAAAATTCTTCCTCTGCCCTATTTAATGTTATTTTTACCTTTAAAATTTGCTTTGTCTACTGTACATTGCTAACTCTTAGCTGTTTGAGAATTCATTAAGTTAATGCACCTTGTAGATCCTTAAGATTCTTATTTGGGTAGACATTTAATTTTTGCATGTTCCTTCAAGCAGAATATTGTCAGACTGTGGTGATATAGCTTTATAGTAGCATCATTTCGTTGTAAGTATGGCTTAACATTCACCTTATTTCCACTTCAATTGCCCTTCTCTGTAGCTTCTATTATGACTTCCTTGCGTTTTCCTTTCTATACCATTTTTATCCTACTGATTATTTTGCTGTACTTAAGAAGTATTAATAGTTCTTTGAATTTTTCAAAGTTATGTCAATGGCTTAAACTGAGTAATTGATACTGTTGTTAAGATAACTAAGAAAGTCATCAAAAGAGAAAACATTCAAGTGCATAGTATAGAAATGGGACTTGTTTACCCTCTTCTTTCCAAGTTCCTGCTAATTTGCTCAAAATTTACACAGCATATCATTTTCTGTTTTTCATAATTGGCTGAATGTTAGGAAGAGACTATTTTCAAAGGCAAAAAATAATTACTAAATATCACAAATGCATTTAAAGCAGTTATTTATATCTCAATTTTGCTTTTGCCTGGCCCTATTGGAGTGACTGTGTTTGCTATTATCTGTTTTCAGTTATTGAGTGGTGGCCATTAGTCCAACATGAACTAATTATGTTTTAAAATCACAAAAAACCCTTGTGAGGTGGCAACTGCTACCTTCGTCTTAGATTTGGATAAACTGAGATTTGCATAGGTTCATTTCATCACCCTTGCACCCATCTCTGACAGTCTGTGGAGTCCGGGACACAGACTGGTGACACTCCTAAGATACACATGCACACAATCAGGGGTCCATTGGCATCTCTCTGTATTCGGTCGTTGTGAAATCCCATGGGATTAAGACAATGCCAGGTGTCCTTTATAAGGTGTTTATCTGAAATGCAATATTCTTTCATGATTCTAATCCTGGTCTTTGTCTTTGATTCTCCCTGTCTTCTTGAGGCATCTCCATGTTCATGCCGAGTTCCCAAGGACACAGAAATAGAGTCTTTAGCTACCTCTGTCTCTTAGCATTGATCTGGATTTCATGCCTGTTCCTTTTTCTTTTGATTTCCTGGAGAATTCTCACCCTCACTCTCTTTCTAATCCATCAACTTGACTTAATCCAATGTCCAATTTTCTATTCACTGCTAACACTGAGATTTAATTCTATGACTTTGATTCTCACATCAGTGCGATGCTCCACCGTCTTCATGAGACCTCCCTCCATGTGGTGGGAGTTGCGGGTGACCCCTTTAATCATAATGAGATATTACAAGCACAGCTCTGACTCCCAGGCACGCTCACTGAAGCCTTCAAGTTCTAACGTTTGAGGACAAAGAATTGGACCAGAGCCACTTGGTTAGACATAGGAAGAGGGACAGATTATCAAGAAAGAGAAAGCGCTCCAGAGAATGGACGTGGACTAAGGAGCTCAGGGGGAAACATGCCTTCAAAACCACTGAGCTATGGGCAACACTACTTTCCCAGGTCATCTACCTCTCTCACATTTGAATATCATGGGCTGCTGGGGATCGGTGAGGGAGCATGATTTGTTTGTTGCCATCTGGTTTCTTTCCAGTATTATCTGCAATGGAGCTTTCTCCAGTCACTATTCTCCTGCCACAAGGACAAATACTTCTGTTCATCAAGGTAGATGTATTTCTATTTGGCATCCATTGTTCTAATTTTCAAGGGTGGTTTGCCTTTTGTTGTTTAAAAGTTGTGACATTTGTTCATAGACCTTGGATTGTTTTTAGCTAAAGGGTATTTTTATTTTTTTATTTTATTTTTATTTTGAGAGAGCGAGCAAGAGCAAGAGACAGAGAGAGACAGAGAGGAAGAGAGAGGGCACATTCATGCCATTGTCTACAAATTGAGGTCAGAGAACAACTTTTAGAAGTTCTTTCTCTCCTTATATCTTGTGGGATTAAGGGATCAAACTCAGAAAATCAGGTTTTCTTGCAGATGCCTTGCTCACTGAGCAATCTTGCCAGCCTAGCTCCCCAGTCCTCCCTCCTCCTCTTCTACTTTCTCTTTCTCTCTTTTTCTCCTGCTGTATTTGATTTGCTGCATTCTTTCTCTTAGAGACAGATTAAAGTATACACACAAATTGTGTATCTTTTATCAAAACTATTTGGGACTAGAAATATTTTGAACTTCTGATGTGTGTGTGTGTGTGTGTGTGTGTGTGTGTGTGTGTGTGTGTGTGTTTTAGAATACTGCCATCTACATAATCTAGTGAGACATTTTGATGTTGGGATCCAAGTCCTAACAAAAAAATCATTTATGCCACATAAGCAGAACATACATAAATCCTGAAGTTTAACTTAGATGGTGTTTTAGTGTGCTTGCAATCTTATTAGAGTTAATTAATTGTGCAAAGAGGAAGCAACTATGCCATGTCCATACACACATATACTGTACTTTGCTGTGTTCATCTTTTCTTGCCTTCCTTCCCTAATAGTTTCAATTTTTTTCATGGTCTTCCCCTGCCCCAAGATCCCACCTATAAAAAAATTAAATGTATGACATTTATTAGCCTTTGTGCTGTCTTAGTTCCCTCTAGTTTCCTGCAAACACCATGATTTCATTTTTCTTCCTGGAGTGACTGAGCCTGTCTCACCAGGCCCAGCGCAGGGTTTTCTATCTCCGCCATTGCATCAGTACTCAAGAGTTTCTAGCTGTCCAGTATTTCAGATTTTGAATTTTGGGGATCGGGGATGGTGAGTCTGTAGTATCAGTTGCCAGACAAGGAGGAGTAGGTCTGTGGTGCAGGTGAGTCCCTTTGCCAATCCATAAGCTCGTTCATAAGGAAATTATATACTTTATAAGTAAGTTATAATTGAGCACAGTCACACAACCTTGGTAGAGGGAGGAGGAGGAAGCTGTGCTTGAGCTAGCTCTACCACTCTATTATAAATGTTGTATTTCCATACAGTCGGAACTGCCCTGCCAGGAACAAGCTCAAGCATTTCTCTCTGTCTGCAGGGTGTGGACATCAATACCTGAGAGAATACCAGACTTACCCACTATCATTCATCCTTTGTCCTGACTGGCAACAGATGTGAATGGTGAACATCTGCCTTATCTTCTGCCTTCTCTCATCTCAGATTAAGACTTAGCTGTTTTCTGCCGCCATTTTTTCCCCAAGACAGGAGCCACAGTCAGTGCACTAGACATCTTAGGTATGGTGCTGTGTCTATTTTAGTTAGCAGAAATTCCTGACACACAGCCATCATTGCTTTTCAAACATAATTCATAATTCTTACTTTGCATTTATTTCAGTGGGAGGAGGGGATACATCATCATACATGGGTTTCTGCTCATTTTTAATTTTCTCTTCCATTTCATTGAAATCAGAAACACAAGGCACAAGGACTCATTCCTTCCTCTCATTGATTAATATCACTAGAAACATCTCTTCATAGAAAACAGTTATTTTTTCTCATGTCAAAACACTCTGGGGATTTTCTTCAGTTTATGAAATTGCATTTAAAATAAAGTAAGTGACCATTTAACTTATTTCTCACTGCTTTTCTAAAAAGTAACCCACATACCTTTTTAGTTCAGATTTACACCTAGCACTTTAGCATCTTTTAGTATTTGCAAGTATATGTGATGAAATATGGGAAAAGCTTAGCGTCTTTTGATTACAAATTATTATGCAGTGTGCAGTTTTGATTAACAAAGTACACCATGGTATTGTTAGGGATTAATAAAGAGGAAAATATATGGTATTACCCAAGAGAAATGAGAGGAAAATTTTAGTTCACAGAAATAAAATGGAAACAAATAGTTTCATTGTCCTATATGTTAAGCTGCAAAAATAATTACTGATAACATCTCTCTACACCTGGCTCTTGAGAATACTTCAATGGTGTTTCTGATTTTTTTTCCTAAGAACATGCAATTTAAAGCTGCCTAAACTACCTATACCTTTTTTCCACTAGCTTCATTAAAGGCATGCTTATTCTAATGGCTATGTGTATGTGTATATATATTTATGTAGATATGTAGATATATAAGGCTCTAGATACAAGCGTATACATAGAATCACCTAAAAAATGTTGCTGGGTGTGATTAGATAGGGTTTGGGCTTGGTAAGTTAGAAATGGGTTAGGGATATTGTCACGAATCTAGCAGGACAGCGACTGAGTTATAAGATAATTATTACTCTTCAGCAGCTCTCACCGTGACAACTCTGTTCTGAAATTCAACTATTATTCAGCTTAAATTATTGTCAAAGTTTAAAGCCTGAATTTTATTGACCTCCTTCTGATGTTTGTGACATATAATCATCTGGGTGTGTGAAATCAGATTGTTAACAGCAAGATCAGCTCAGAAAATTCTTCCCATATATACCTGGACAGTTCTTTGTTTAAGCCTATATGATGACTCCACAGTTTCCAGACCCTGTAAGACACGGATATCACGTTAGGGCAGTCACTTATCACAGTATTCCTATCTCCTTTGCTACCAAGCTATATATTTTCTCATAGTCCAAATAGTCCATTTTGGTTTACAGTCAACATAGTTTATCTTGAGACTTAAATTGCAAATCCTTTCTCAACTTTTGTAAGGGTGAGACAAGGAGGAGGAAGAAAGGGGAAAAGGAAAGGGAAGAATGATAAAAGAGAAGAAAGAGGAAAGAGCACAGGATGGTAAAGGAGAAGGAAAGGTTGATAACCCAGAAGTCCACAGAAGGATCGGTACATGTTAGTGCCAGTACTCTTGACAAATCCCCCATGGCTTAACTTTAGATGAAGGAGTACCTATTAATTCCACTCACTATTCATTTTCGACCCATTAGTAGAAGTGAACGTTAAAAACAGTATTGTTTTTTAAATATCAAGTCCAAAGAGATTGATATTCCCCACTCTCAGAACTGGTCAGGTGCATTCAGCTAGCACATGAGCGTGGAAGGGTTGCCATGACTATCATAAATCAGGCAATATAAAGGATTAAAACTGATCTTTCACAGTTACAGAAGCTGTGAGGCCAAAACTAGGTCAGCAATTGATTTCTCCTGGCATTTCTCCTTAGCTTGCGGGTGGCCACCTGACCACTATGTCCTTACATCAGTGCTTACATGTTGAGCACCAGCAATAGGCTTCATTTTACCTCATATCCCTCTTCAAAGATATATTGGACTCTAGTTCCAAATATAATCCTTGTGGCAACTAATTCCAAGTGCCAGCTTAACTAAGAACCGAGTCTTTAGGCATATCTATAAGGAAATATTAGGTAAGTCAAACTCTGAGAAAACCTATTGTCATGGTTAGGCACAGGTATCAACTTGACAGTTGAATTTTGAGCTCTGGGCACATTTGTGGAAAATTAGTAGTTGAGTTAAGCCCAGAGCAAACCTGAAGGAGATTGTCTAGCTGATGGAGAAGTTTCAGTCTATAGCAGGTGGGATTAGGCCCTGGAATAAATCACAGAGAGCTAGCTGAGAGAGTTGGCATCCTTTTGTACACTTGGCCAGACATGCTGGTCCGGCAAGTAAGGATTGTCCCTCTCTCAGCCATTATGTAGAGATGGTGTGGCCAATTCCCTCACCCTTAGTGTTGGCATGAGCTCTCCTGTCAAGCTGGACTGAGAACTGTAACCAGATAGTTGTAAGGAAATAAACCCCTTGTTCCCTTAAGTCGTTTGATAGTCATTTATCAGCAACCATGCAGGTGAACTGTTACACCTATAGAGATTCTCTAACTGATGTGGGAAGACTCAGCCCAGGGAGCACAGACCTTTCCCTGGCCAAGTGGATAAGACAGAGAGAGAATGCTAGTTGGAATTTGACAGACTGGCAAGTCAGAAAGATGTTTTGGTCCCTATTCCTCTCTCAGCAATTCCTAGTGGCTACTGTGTGGTCAGTTCCCTTGGCTCCTGTGAACTGTCCTGTTCTCATTATGGGGTGCAATTTGAAGCCATGAGGATGAACACAAGTAAGAGAACATCAGAAAGATATGTGGTGACATACAGTAAAAAGTATTCTAGCAATGTCAGTGATGTGTCAGTTGCGGACATGAAAGTATCCAACAATTTGGCTGTCAAGATCCCATGAATCACGGGAAGCTACAAAATTGACAATCCTGGCAAGAAGCCCTCATAGGTACTATAGTGACATTAGGGGGGTAACCAAATGCTTACAGATTGGCGATAAGACCAACTTTCTAGCAGGGAGTCCATGCTTGGTGTTGTTAATCAGGTCAAGAACCTGTAGAGAGGGAGGTCATAGGTCCAAGGAGGAAGTAAAATAACATTGTCCAATTATGCGATTTCCAACTGCTGTCTAAACACTTGCCATTAAGTCTATAGATCAGAACAGCTCTCACTCCCTAATAGAGAAACTTCCTTTCACAACGGAAGATATCTCATACCAGTCTCTACAAAGGTCAAGATATATGTATATTCTCAGGCTTACATAAAACATCTAAATCACCCCCACATGGCTCAGGGAACCTGAAGGAAAGGGAGATAATATGAACAGAAGAGCCAGAAAGAAAGGAGGGATGTGACCAAATCAAATCCTCTAGACAGGACAGGGCTATTGCACTGTGATCTCACTGGAGCTGTGTCTACTTCCACAAGACAGGCACAAGATATGAACCATCAACAGCCCGCCCAGGTAAGACAAGGCCACAAATGGCAACATATTCCCCTGAGAGACTATTGAGGGTATATCTTGGATGGGGGAAAGGGGAACTATTTTGCTTAATGGAATATTCAGATCAGTCCTCCAAGTACTCCTGAATGATACTCTTCCCCATCTGCAATGGTTACTCTTAACTATTGCTGTGAGACAGCATTCAAAAATCAATCAATTTAAGGGAGAAAGGGAGATTTATGTAGCTTACAGTTCCAGAAGGGAAAAATGATCTTTCACGGTGAAGGCAACCTGATTGGTGGCAGCCTACATTACTGCAAACATCCAGTAGCCTAGTGGGTGATGGCTGAAGGCTGGAGGATTCCTGGAGAGTCTCTCTTTTTTTTAGTCTCCTGTTTTATGGTTCCTTTTATCTGGTCCACTACTGGGAGGTTCTAATCAGATCTAGGGCTGGTCTTTGTATCTATCCAGATAATCTCTTCAGGTGGTCTGAGCTGATCTTAGTTAATGCCAAGTGTGTCAAGTTGACACCCAGGATTAACTATCACACCATCCCAGACAAGAGTTTTTTATCCCCATTTGTTCGTATGAAAAGAGACAATTCATTAGAATTAATACTGAACACACAGGCGGAAGAGCTTGGTCCACAATACAATGCTTTCATGTCACATGACTCACACGATGCTCCCCAGAGCTCGTAATATCCTGGAATGACTCATCGAAGTCTTATGATTTTGGTTTTCTTATTTCAAATTTTGACCTACAGAATGACACAAGATATGTATTATTTTAGACCACTACATTTGTAACCACGTTGCTACCAAAGTAACAATGAACTTTGACTGGAAGCAGGACAGTGGTTTGGAATGCGGTATTTCTAGCTTCGGACATCTGCTCTTACTACTTACCAACTATGTGTCTCCCACCATCCCTGTTACATTGCAGAGGATTTTTTTGTTTTTGTTTTTGTTTTTGTAGGAACTAAAGCTTTACACATAAAATGCCTAGGACGGTAACGAAAGGAATAGCTTGCTTTGATGCACAGCATTTGAAATGTATGAAGCTACTCAAGCAAAAACTAATAAAATTATATCAACTCTCCTTGGGAATTCTGGTCTTGACTAATATCCCTGCCCTTTTGCAGCCTAAACATCCATTCTGCTACTGAAATTTGCATTCCAGGATGTTACTTAAGATATCTCTCTCTCTCTCTCTCTTCTCTCTCTCTCTCTCTCTCTCTCTCTCTCTCTCTCTCTCTCTCTCTCTCTCTCTCGCTCCCTCAGGTGAAATCTGTTCTTGCGGACTGATGTCTACTCTAGTTTTATTTCTCAGAGGTGACATGTCCTTTCCTGTTTTCATACTTCACTCTGTTCTTGTGTTCTGCATTAAGCCGGGGTGAGCAGTTGTCTACAAAAGCACAACATTCCGTGGCCAGCTCTCCAGGATGTGCGACCTTTAGCGTCTGGACTCTCTCTGAATGACCCCACAGGAAACAGCTTCAGTCCGCCATCTTGTTTCATGGGAGAACGTGAAGGGTCCAGAACAGAATGGACTTATCTTGGATTACAAAAGAACTTCTTACCTAATTCGAACGTAAGTGTTGAATTCATCTTCATTTCACCACCCAGCAGCCCTGGGTTGATCTCGGCTAGAGAGTATCCCCCAGCCTGCTGGAGGATGGTGCTAATGAATAATCTTTACTCTGGCTCTGTCAGCCTGCGGAGGCAGCAGCCCAGGATTCACATTTTTCCAGCTGTGACTAATATGTCACACAGCTTCTTCAGCCACGCATGATGCAGTGGAGACAGGCTAGGAGCACAGTAAGGTAAGGATCATGCTATTTGGAAAGGGGACTTTTGACTAGGGAGGACTGAACTCTAGTTTTAAAAAGTAGTTCTTAGATTTAATTGTTGATAGTGGACTCTTTTCAGAGACCAAGCAGCACAAGGCTCCCAGCCTGAGGGAAGGAGCAAGGGGGCTCCTCGCACACCTCAGAGAGAGGGAAGTGTACAGCCAGTAAGACTGTGCTAGGACTGTGGTGAAGATGACCCCGTGCCTCCATGGTCCCACTGCTGGTCATACTAGTGGGGAAGCTGAGGTGCCAAAAGATCTTCTATGCCACAACCTCCTACCAAACCCTGGTCATTCCTGTGGTTTGCAGGAAAAATTTAAAGAATTTCCTCTAGACCTTCTCTTAAACCATCACTTTCCAATAAGATGATCTGGGAACCCAGTGGGCTTTTGAGGGACAGTAACCATAGCAAGAACAATTTGGACCAGATGGCTGTGACCTCTAGACCCTTTATTTCCCTGAGACATGTCTTCACCAGTTGTGATGCATTCTTAATCTCTGTCTCCCCCAACCAGGAATCATTGTTCCCATGTCTGGCGTCCCCTGCTGGCTGAAACCCCTTTTGCATCCCTATTTCTCTTCTCCAGCTTCCAGACACATCTACTTTTCATCTGTTCTTCTCCCCCTTAAGTCTTTCCATTTCTCATGTTTGTCTCCAATTTCACTCACCTACAAGAAACCAGTAGCTCAAAATTCGATTAATTATTAGGATAATTAAGGCACACTGAAGCATATGTAAGCAAAATAAACTAACTAGGTCAGATGCCCCGCAAACATTGGCTATGAGAGACATTTCTAGACTTTTCCATCCTTCTGCCACCTAGACTTAGACAGGACGAATCTAATCTAACACAGCTAATGGCTCTGGACCCCTGACGTCTCCCCAGTTCATATGCCCACCCGGGAAATCCAACAGACCTCAAAACTGCAGCCCCGAGAAATCATCATCATTTTAAGTAGAAGATTAAGAGATTTTGTGTTGTTAAAACACTTTTTATGGATGAGATCTTGAATGGCACAATTTAAATCAGCAGAAAACTGCTTTGATTCCCATCCCCACAGGAACGAGCTTCAGGGTGGATGAAGAGACAGGCAGTCAAGGTCCTCTCAAAGCTGACTGACAGCTACAGCTGTATCTTAGGACAGCCGCGCGCTGCAGGCAGACAGCGGGGTGCTTTTCCTAATAGGTCACTACCATTGGAGCTCATTGTTCTCCCTCCTAGGAACATACAGGCCCAGGGCCAAAAGGACGCCTGCATCATGTTTCAGAATGCGCTACCTGAATCCAGATAAGCATATGATTCTGTCTAAAACTCAATAATTCACGGAACTGACATCCTTTTAGCGTCTCTGCAGTCGGTGCCTCTCAAAGAACACTACTGCAATTGAACTCGAAAATGAGAGCTTTTAGCCGGACTCCCCGGAGGTGCATATGTAAAACAGAATAATAAATGATTGTCGCTCCATCTCTGAACATAGAATTAATCATGGCCAGAGAGGAAGTCCTGAGTCCCAGAGGAAGGACCACCTAGGGTCCCCGGTCACTCTTGCTTGCCATCCGTGAGAACTACAGCTCTCCTCTGCTACCTGGAGAGTGTGTGCAGTTTATCTGTTGTGATGGAACCTGGATAACCAGGATAGAGTCTGTCCACGGGAAAGTGATTTCCCAGTACAGCTTCTTTCCTTTCTGTTGAAAAATTTAAAAGCTCAGCCTCAGGCAGTAGAGACACAATGTAGCCAGAAGCATGATAAACACTCTTATCATTCTTTCTAGGAGGGGGGAGGGTTGGCGAGGTGCCCCCAGAACCCAGGGGGAGGCGTGGTGGGCAAGGCAGACAGCCTGTCACTTTTCACCAAAGCAATTAGGTCACTAAAAGACCATCTGCCTAGACCTTTCAAGCAGAGGAAACCTAACAGCCACTGGCAACAGAAACGGAAATACAATTTGAGAGTTAGCTGCCGTGTAAGCCCATGGGTAGGTCAGCAATGGGCTTGGGAACTTCAATGTAAAAGCAGCTAGTGCCTGGGGAGTCAAAATGGGAACCTGTGCCTCAGCATCAGCTGGAGAGGATGCAGGATTGGAAGCAGACGTTACACAAGATGCTCAGACGGCTCCTGTTCATCATTTGGCACAGGCTTAGGGCAAGGTGTCCTGGTCTTCAAAGACATTTTCTAGCTCTAGATATTTACTCAAGTGATTCCTCATCAGGGCAGGAGACAGATTTTGTTTTTCCTCCAATTAATGTGTGTGCTATGCAAAGACAGCCTTCTGTTCTCCTAAGGCCTTCTATTTGATGCAAACGTTCAGAACACAGGATCTAGGTACACACAAGACCGGAGTCTATCTGTCAGTATCACAGACAAGAGAGGACATCACTACCCAGTTTGTTAAAAATGGCTTTCGAAAAGAAAGACTCGGAATGGAGAGATGACTCAGGCATTAAGGCCTATGCCTGGCAAGCAAAAGGACTACAGTGTGAATCCCCCCAATCCTAGGTAAAAATGCTGGGCAGGTAGGTGGTGGTCTGCAATCCAGGCCCTAGAACACAGAGCCTGGGAAACCCCAGAGCAAAGGAAGATGGAGGCAGAGCAATCCAGGATGATGCTTGTTGTCCCCCTTGGCCCACACACTCAAGCGCCCTCTTGTATGTCTATATCCCCCTCCACCACACACACACATAAGCAGCAGGCAAAAAAAAAAAAAAAAAAAAAAAAAGACCTGCCCAGCCCATGAGAGGAGAGAGCAGGTGAGGAGCAATCTAAGCAGAAACATGCAGAGTACCCTGGGAGGACAGACTGGCTGCAAGGAGGGTGAACCCCAGAAGGCAAGCAGAAGACCCCCAGGGGCGTCTCTGAGGACAGAAGTAATAGCTCTCACTTTGGTCCTCTGCATCCTCCCTGCTCTTAGACCCTTGTCTTCCCCCCTCCCCCACTAAGGCATAACCGAATGAAAAGGAAGGTCAAAGATCCACGAGTGGCTCGGCTCGTGCTTGTCTGGGGAGCAGTCCCTGAGCAAAAGTGGGGGGCTGTGATGCTTCGTCTCAATTGTCCACTGCGAAGGACTTGCGGTCACCCCAGGAGTCGCCCCTGGGGCACATCCGAGAGGCGTTTGCAGAGAGGGCTTACCTACGGGGACCACACACCCATCTTCAAAGTGGGTCTTTTCCCAACAGGCCCCAAGATGGAGAAAGCCATGAAAACAGAGTTTCCCGTCTGTTTTTGCTGTCCCTGGGGAGTGCGCCTACCTCTGCCACCGACTCCTCCTTCTGACATTATGTTCTGTGTTCTTCACACTTCTAATTGGAACTCAGTACCAGGGCCAGGGGCATCTTGCTGGCTTCCGGGGCTGAGCATCAGCTTCATGAACTGGGGGCAGAGCCTTTCCAGGGTGCAGATGGTCACTGTGGAACTCTCTGATCCCTGTCATGTAAGCGAGTCTGATTTGATACACACATTCAGTTGGTTCTGTTCCCGTAGAGAACCCCACCTATTCGGCTGGCCTCCCTCGGGAGCTACAAAGGAGAATGGTCTCAGGACTCATCAGCTACTCATAATAACTCCTCAGACAGGAAAGCAATAGTCAGAGATTTGTATATGACTAAATGAGACCCTCTGAATCTTTTCAAGCCCTGATTGCTTCTGAAAGGCCCAGGACCGACAACAGCAAGTGATACTGAGGCCAAAGAGACCTGGTTAGAAATCACAGTCCAACCCCTATAAGCTTTGAAGCCACAGGAAAATTAATGAACCCTCTCTTTGCCCCTGATCTCTCATCTATAAAATTGAGAATGATAATAGTGATCTTATAAAGTTGCTTTTATGAGCAAATGAGTAATATGAATTCTCCGGCCTGGGAGAAAGTCTGGTGGGTTATTTTATTCAATTTATCATATCAAAAGGATAGCATCTCAAAACATATTTTCTGCACATCAGATGTACTTTCCTAATCTTAAATGATTTCAAGTTCTCTAAAGGCTGAAATTTGAATGTGAAGCTTCATGGGTGACATTGTCAGAATAAAATCTGACCTTGACTTCAGATGTGGAGACAGATAATATTTTATCAATATAACATTGATAACGGTAGGGAAGTCAGAAGAATATTCTGGTTAGGGAGGGGGTTTAGGGGCAGAGATTTTTGTAATGTCACCTTTGTCAATTGCCTCTGGCATAATGGGAATCAAGGAAATCCAGTATTCACATCTCGAAGCCACAATGGTATGGCGACTCTCCCTCTCTTTGTTTGTCTGTTATCAAATCTGGTCATCTAGTCTATAGACAATAATAATAGCAAAGCAACATATTTTCTGGTTTTTTTTTTAACTCCTAAGTATGAAGTAAAGTTCTTGTGTAATGAAAACACGAGTTTTTCAAATGCAAGCATGTGTTTGTTTACTGGTAATTCTGAATTCACTGACACAGAATCTCCCTGCATCGAGCACCACCTGTTAAACACTTAAATGGGGCCAGGGAGATGGTTCAGTGGGTAAAAGCGCCAGCTTTGTGAGCCTGACGATGTGTGTTTGGATAACTAGAGACCCCATAAAAGGCTGAATGTGATGGTAGGCATCTCCAATCCCAACATTCCCGAAGCGAGATGACAAGTGGAAACAGGAGAATCCTTCAGAAGCTTCCAAGCTAGATAGCATCAAGTGCGTACAGTGCAGCAACAAGAAAACTTGCTCAAAATGAGGTGAAGATGAGAGAGAACCAACTCCTGAGAGTTGTCCTGTAATCCCTACAAGTTGTAGTACATGTGTATATGCACACACACACCACACATTGAAAAAAATCTTACACAATCTCTCATATACAGTATTTATCAGTATTTTGATGTGAGTCATGATCAGTTCTTAGACTAAAATATTATAACTAAATTCATCTTTAAAATAAGTAATTATGGATCTTACATAAAATCAAGTGTTAGGTTTTCACATTCACACACCAAATACAATGTGACTGATGAGAGGGTATTTTTTAAGGTGTATATACTTTAAGAAAACAACTTCATTCTTACTCAACTCCTTTTCAACAGCAAGAACGTGCCATGCCACAAGAGTTGAATTCTGGAAAGTTTCCACTGTGGAGGACACAGGGTAAGCATGCAAAGAAACGGGGTCATGTTTCCACCCTTATGTTCAATGTGGCCCACTGTGACCTGAGCATGTTAGGTTTTAAGGGAGGGGGGTTGCAGAAAGAGAACAAACAGTTGTATCAGAGGGTTTTTCAAGCCAATACCAGGCCACCAGCAGTTCCTCTTTCCAGAAAGGCAAGAAGACAGGTAGATACTGTCAACTTGGGCCCTGAAAGACAGGTAGTAATGATAGAGCTAGCTGCTGAAAGCACCATTTTCACATCTGCTTATCTCTAGAGGCCAAGTAGCTCCTCAGGGATGGGGCCCTTCTTCTTCTTCACAAACCCTATGCTTCATGCAAGAAAGTGAAAACTTTCCAAAGAGAACCTTGTTCTGCAACATGGGTGGATGCCTTGGGCTGGAATAACTCACTAGCAGATGGGAAAAAGATATTGAACAGAACCTCCGGGAGATTGTTAGGCAACCCATTTAGAACATACCAACCACAAATACTCATTAAACACCTAGGGTCTGAGATAGAGCTCTAAATTGTAGGGAAACAAAGAACCCGAGTGCCCACTGCCCATGGGGAACTCGCAAGTGAGTGGCTGATAGATTCATTGTCTTTAAAATTGTATGATCAAAGAGAATTTCTTTGGGTATTTTGTCAAGTGTGCTGAGTAATTGCATCTGTCCAAGTCCAATAGACCATTCCGTTAGTCACTTCTACAGGAAAAAAAATGCTAATGGTCCCCATTTATTAAGGACCTGCCACCTTAGTTCCTGGAAAGAGAGTCTTCTGACAGCATTAATTAAATTCTGATGTTTCCTCAGACGTCTGTAGGTACTCCGTGGGTTAGATATGTTGTGTAAGAAAAATTTCAAAGAAGCTCCTTGCCTCCTCCAAGGATAAGGTTAAAGATCCTAACTGGGTCTTATGCTGCTTCAGTCAATCCTAAGTAAAGCAGATTCTGGGTCCTGAGACACTCAAATACCCAAAGGGGCAGGACGATCACATTTAGCTCTGGGTTCTGTGCCCTGTCTTCAGGCTTTCAACCACTGCATGTGACTGTGTTCTAAAAGTCACCTGTCACTGTTGCACTGGAAGAGGCTTCAAAGACTATTTTGGCCGAGCATCTTTCAAGGGTCAGAAGGTAAGTTGTTGTGAAGGCTAGTTTAACTGCCAGCTAACGCCTAGCAGACAGCTTGCTGGCACACTCGAGAGGGATTATCTCAGTGAATGTAGGAAGAACCAGCCTAAAAGTAGGTGAGACCACTTCCCAAGCAGGTGGTTGAAAGCTGCGCAGACGCGAGAACAAGCAAGCAAGCATGCGTCAGCTCAGTCTTTCCTTTCTGCTCTTAATTATGGATATCACGTAACCAACTCCCTCAAGACCTGCCACTGTGAATTCCCTGCTAGGGTGGACTGGAACTTGGAATTAAGAGTGGTTTAGACACCCCTCTCTCTATAGGTGGTTGGGGCCAGGTATTCTATTGCAACAATGTGTAAGGAAACTAAAACAGAGATGAGATGTCAATATAACCCTCCCAAGGATCAGCCTAGAACAAGAGGATTTGGTATTTGCCCTGTTGGACTTTGGTCTTCCTTTTATTGCATTGTATTTTCTGTGCCCTGATTCTTCCATTTTAAAAGATGAATGTTCATTCTGTGCTCTGCTATGTTGCTAGTATAACTATTTTTGTTTTTCCTTGGAACTCACAGTTAAAATAGCTTGGACTTTTCAAGTGTTGGAATGGTTAATGGTCACGGGGGCTTTTAAAACTGGACTGTGTGTATATTGTAAGATAAACAGGAGACTTTAGGGGTAAAGGGTGAATGGTTAAGGATAAACAGGCCTTCATTTTGGTGTCAGGTTGACAAGACGCAGAGTTGTGATGACTCTCACTAACTGTGATCCTGACCCTCAGGAGTCAAGCCCCTGGGTACACCTGTGAGGACCTCCTCGCTTGCATTAAGTGATGGGTCCCCTGTGGGCAGCACCAGCATGCTAGACAGAGGATGGGAACGGTGTAAGAACAAGGAGACCTGAACACTAGCAAGCACATGCCTTGGTCCTTGCCTTCTGCTCTTGCTGCAGATGTGCAAAGAGCTGCCTGAAGCTCCCATTACTGTAACTGCCCTGCAATGATGGGCTGTCACGTGGAATTACACCCATATTCCCCTATGTTGCTTCAGTCTAGTTCTCTTATTTTTTTCCCTAGCAATATGCAATGAAACTAAAAGAGCTTCTAATGAAGACCCTAGTGGTTTTCACACGCACAAGATTATCTTCAGGGCTGCAGAGACGGCTCAGGAGGAGGCAAAAGACCTGAGTTCAGATCCCCAGGTCCTATGTAAAAATGATGGGAGGAAATGACAGCATCCTGCAATTCGGGATGGAACATGAACCATGGAAAACTCCAGAGCAAAGCAGCAAGAGGTGGAACGATTCAGAATGATTTCCAATGTCGTGCTTGGGCTTCTACAGGCACACAACTCAAGTGCCCTCCTCTCTCTCTTTCTCTCTCTCTCTCTCTCACAGGTTAAAAAAGATTATCTTGACAACCACCTCTGCTGCTCTGTTACTCACATTACGAGTCTGAGGTTGTGCTGTCTTTGAGTAAGAAACATTATTTTTCCTAGATTTGTATCAGAAACATTAATAACATATAGTTAAGTGTCCTTCCTATGGGAGAAAGAGAGTTCTAGAATCCGCCCCTCCAGAAATGCAGGGTTCTGGAGGCATTATGTGTTTCTCTGCTCTAGAGCCAAGGCCTTTCCCAGCAACAGCCCCTCCCAGCCCCTCCCAGGCTCCACGGCCCGGCCTTCAAGTTTTGCGTATGTATTACATGGCTCACACATTCCCTCTGGTGAAATTTAGTGGACCTGTAATACACTTAAAATGTCACATTTTGTGCTATTTAGAAAGATTTATAGTTTAGTTTTGCCCTGAAAAGGAAATTTTTAAAAAATGACTAGTTTCAGGCTAGAAAGACGGTTCAGCAGGTTGAGACACCTGTATGCTGGCTGGGGACTGAGGCCACCTGGGGGAAGGAGAGAATCAGTTTCTGAAACACACACACAGATAGACAGACAGTCAGTCAGACACACACACACACACACACGCATGCATGCACGCACACATACACACAGATACACACATACATACACACAGATACACACACATACAGACACACACACATACACACAGATACACACACATATACACAGACACACACACACACAGATACACACACAGACACACACGCACACACACATACATACACACAGATACACACACAAACATATACACAGACACACACACATATACACACAGACACACACACACACACACACACACAATCAGAGGTACATCTGCTTCTCCCTCTCCCTTCATTCCCATTAAATATGTGAAATAGTTTAGAAATGACTACTTTATTTTATTTCCCAATTCCATCTATTTATCAGCAAATGGTAACCCAGACACAGAAGGACACACACTCTATGTTCTCTAAGTGGAATCTAGCACTAAATTTCTGATTAATATACTTAATTTGGAATTCCTGTTAGCAGCCAGAAAAATTTGAAAGAGATTATTAGGTGCGGGTGAGATAGATGGTTAGGATGAAGTCCTTAAAGGAGGAGATAACAAAAGACAGGAAGTAAGGTAAGAAGGGGAATGAAAAATATAAATGCACAAAGGGGGGAATGAGGGCATAGGGTACAGGAAGGACTGAGGGAGTAGTATAGTACATTAAGATTATAAGACACAACTGAATACAAACCTACTATATTATTAATATATCAAAAACATTTTTTTTAAAAAAAGAGTGAGAACAGATAACCTCTACCGAGGGGCACACAGAGAGAGAAAGATAGAGCAAAACCTTGCATCCTGTCTTTTGTTATCTCCTCCTTTAAGGACTTCATCCTAACCATCTATCTCACACCCACCTAATAATCTCTTTCAAATTTTTCTGGCTGCTAACAGGAATTCCAAATTAAGTATATTAATCAGAAGTTTAGTGCTAGATTCCACTTAGAGAACATACAGTGCGTGTCCTTCTGTGTCTGGGTTACTATTTGCTGATAAATGGGTGGAATTGGGAAATAAAGTAAAGTAGTCATTTCTATGTTCCATACTAGCTCCAACTAGAACCCATGGGCAATTATACAACATTTAGAGTAACAGGTAATAAGTTGTAGGAGAGCGTATCAAAGGCGTCTCAAACAATATAGGCTTTTGCCATTGCTCTTGGCTGCCCTCTATAACTGACAATAAGACCATATTACTTAGATGTAACACAGGTGGATCACAGGATGGACCCAAAATACCAACTAGAACTGGTCTGGAAGCGTCCTCCTTGCTGGACAGTTTTCATAGTACCAGAAAGTACTATAGAAGCTATGAGGGGAAAAAAGCAATCTACAGTTTCGAGAGGGCAACCAGTAGGCTTCTGATAGGATTATAAGGCCCACTTTTCAGTTGCTGTGAACTAGAACGAGAACTTGTGAAACGGAGGGAGTTGGGCACAAGGGGGAGTCAAGGCTGTAAGGTTTACCCATAAAGACGGTAAAAGACAAGCTGTCTTCTAAACATTTTTCATTATACCCATAGCCTGGAGGAACATTCAGCACTCAATCTAGAAGTTGCCTTCTGCAATCAAAGGTATTTGTTATGGAAAATAGCAACTGGCCAAAATGCAGGAAAGAATTGCCTGTGGATGGCTCTGCCCTAAACAGATGTCAAAGCCAACTCTGGCACACACACACACACACACACACACACACACACACACACACACACACTGAAGGCTCAGGGAACATCACTGCAGAGTGAGCTCTAAGAGCCTGAAGCGAGGGCAGAGGTGCAGCCAGATGTTATCTTCCAGACACGGACAAGGCTCTTGCACCTATGGTTCACTGTAGCTGTGTATATTTCCATAAGGTTCTACAAGGTCCGCATGGGATTTGTCCTATTGACATTTCACCCTGTAAGGGTGACTTCACCCTGTAAGGATAAAGATCTCAAGAGGCTCTGCACCTCCCCGAGAGATGGATGAGGGTCAATGCTAAAGGGGAGGAAACGGAAGGTGCCTTCCTCAGGGGAATACACCCCATACATGATTCACGCTCCAGCAAGTGCTCAGGCACGTCAAAGGCCAAGCAGATGAAACTCGGTGGGTCGCACATGTGAAAGACATGAAAACAGAAGTGAAAATGCAGAGAAGATTACAGGAAGAGGAGGGGGAATAGATTGGGGAATTAAGGTGAGAAAATGTCATAAAGCCATTTGTTTATGTGCAAAATCCTAAAAGTATAAAAAATGGAGAAAAACAATGACTAACCTCTCATTTTACTGTGATCAAATGAGCTATTTGGTGATTAAAACAAATGATCTGTCATGACAATTTGAACAGCCGAAAAATAATAACTATTTCAAATACAAGGATATTATTTTGGGGGATTATAAACTTTACAAATATCCAGACTCCTATTGCCTGTGTAGACTGCTGATTTCTACTTCTCTCCTATCTTCCAAATGGCATGTGACTTATCTCTCCAAAACCGAAAAACAAGAAAGAAACAAGCTATCAAACATGGATCACAGCTTCTCCCTGTGATGAAGAAAGCAATGATCTTGAATGGAAAAGAGAAGGCTCAGTATATATGGATTAATTAATGCTAAAACTATATCCTGGGGCTAAATGGGGCCAAGGGGTTTGTCTGGCTGATAAACCATTAAACAAGTGACCAAGCAGAATGAATCTTTTTTCAGTTCTCTCACACACTCCAGTAACTGAGACCAAGTTATTGAACAACGCCCACCATGTTCAAAGCATTTAGAAGCCACAATAGGTGTTTGTCCTCTGATGATCATCCTCCAACGGCAAAAAGGGGCTGGGCTGTGGGACGGGGAAGGTGAAGGTGAGTGGATACACACTACCCCCCACTCTTTGGCCAAGATAGATGCCAACAAGGGGGAAACACACAGGACTTGGATACAAAACTTGATCTTAGTCCAAAGACCGAGACGTGATCAAGGTCTGGATGCAAATTATCTCAGACTCACCCAGACCACAGATGCTAATATCTTCTAGTAAGTTCAGAGAAGAAGAATTATTCTTGATGGATGACCAATCAGAATCTGAAGACAGAGTATCTCATAAATTTGTTTTTCTCCATAAATTTTAGAGTATGTTATAATAGCAAATCTTTCATTTTAGCTATCTTTACTGCATTCCAGGCCCTACACTCAAACAAAATGAAAAAAGAAAGTATCAACCCATGTGCTCCACACACTGAGAGGAGAAAACAGAAAATGACTTGAGATACCCCTACCAGAAGTCACAGGCAGCTCAATAAATTTCCCAGCACCAGGAATTTAATAGGTCCCCAAAACTGTTGGATAGAGAAGCCTCAAACACCCCTAAAACAAAATAGGTATTTTTTTCCATTGCTATTGGTTGTACTCCAGAACCCGGCAATGAAAACCTATGGCTGAAGATACCTCACATAATCATCGCAGGACACAGGATAAAACAAGGTGGGATAGATATCAGCGGTTTCACCCAGCTATGAATGCTGCAAGTTATAACAACAATTCTGTTAAGAGGTGTCTAGGGTGCACTAGTGAGATATTAGGTATGGGGGTATCAGTCACCTTCTAACTAGCATGAAGTCCCATTTCATTGCAGGGAACATATACCTGGCACTGTAAACCAAGTCAAATACCTGGGAAAGGGAATCAGAGGCCCTGGGGGAAGAGGGACAAGCTTAGAATTAACCACAAACACGTGGTGTCAAGCCATCTTCAACTCACTTATCATTGTACCCCTAGATCAGAGAAGCACTCGGCACTCAGCCAAGAAGTATCCTCTTGCAGTGGAAGATGAGCAATGTTAAGAGCCACAATTGGAAAAAAAATATAAAGTAAAAGATACTGGTGGACAGTTTGAACCCAAATAAGAGAGCTAAACAGCCCTCTGATTCCATGATTTAGAAAAAACCTGTAGAATAGAAGATGGTAAGAATGTAAGGGCCTAAGGATAGTAATCAGTAGTTCCAGACAGTAGCCTCTGTCCATATCAGAGCTATTGTACTCAAAAGCACGATACAGCAATGTCTATTTCCATTAGTTCTCCACAATAATGGCCTATCAATTGTTTATATGGAATAGGGAGGGATATGGCTATACTCTGAGAGATGGTAGGGAACTGGTATTGGGCAGAAGAGGAGAGGTACGTTGAGGTGACGCGTTGATTAGCCATTCACACTCCAGTGAGTTGCCTAGGCATTTGCCAGTGCAGACATACGAGATGAGGCCCAACAGGGCACATATGCAGAGGGACATGGGCGTAGGAGGGAGACTGTCTGAGAAGGAAAACCTTGGAGTAGGATGGGATGGACATGGGGTGGATAATATGGGATGAAAACAGTCAGCCTCACTGCATTTGTATGTGAAAGCATTATAGAATAATAAAAATAAAAAGGTGTGTAGGTGATGAGACAAAATGCTTGCCATCAAGGAATGAGTAATCTCACTTGGAGACAAACCTAGTAAACGAGCCACTTTAATAAAATGCTCCAAATGCTATGATGGAGGTGCCAAAGACCATTAGAACAGCTGCAACATTAGGGTCAGGAGTAAGAACTGCAGAGGCAACAACTGCAGAGTCTTGTGAACTGGGTGGGCATGCAACAGGCAGAAAAGTGTGGGTGTGCACGAGAAGACAGTGGGGAAAGCATATGCAGGGACAGGCAGTTACCATGCAATGGATGCTTTTTATATGTCGAGCATGGATGATCTATTTTTTGGATATACATTAGTATACATGCTGTTGTGAAGATATTTTGTCAATGTTATTAATGTCTATAATCAGGTGTGAACTTTTCTTCTTAGTGTGACTAAACACCTGATAAAAGTAACTTACAGGAGGAAGGATTTATTCTGTCTTCAGTTTGAGAGGTTACAATCCATCATGGCGGTGAAGACATAGTAGCCAGGGCACAGCACTGTGACCATGTAGCTGGGACTCCTCACAACTATACAGACCAAGAAGCAGCAATAGATAGGAAGCAGAGTTAGGCTATGAAACTCCCACTCCAGGTGACCCACTGCCTCCTGTATGATGCTTCACCTCGTAAACATTGCAAAACTTCCAAAAACAGCACTACTAGCTGGGGATCACATTATTCAAAGATATGAATCTCTGGAGAGAAGTTCATATTAAAACCACAGCAAGGCATCGTTAAGCAAATATGACTATGTTCCGTGCTGATGGAACTCACCCATCAGTTGAAGGTCTCTAGTGTAAAAATGGAGAAGTCTTGGGGAAGAAAGAATTTGGCTTGAAGACTATATCACAGGAGGCTAGTAAGATATCTCAGTGGGCGAGGTCCATGCTTGCAAGTCTGACAATCTGCAATTGATCCCTGGAAGCCAAAATGTTAAAAGGAAAGCTGTCCTCTGATCTCTATCTGTATAGCATGTGTATATCTTTCTCTTCCTTTCTCTCTACTCCTCCCCTCTTCTCTCTCCCTCAAAGCAAATATTAAAAATACTATATCATAGAAGTCCTATTGAATTCCTAGTTTAGTTTAATAGCCATCTTACAGATTCTAAATCTGTCAGTTGCCACACCATGTAAGCCAATGGCTTAAATAAGACAGCACACACTCTATTGGTTCTGTTTTTCTCCGGAATACTGCACAGTGTGTACTCAAGCCCAAGGGTGCCTAATCAAGAAGAAATCTTTGCACTAGGTGTACTAGCAAGGGAGTTGGATCAGTATGGGAGACTGTCATCAATATAAAGATCTTTGTGCATCATGCTCACTAATGGGGCTCATCCTAGCAATGACAAGAATAATTAGATAGGCTATTTTAGGCAGGAACTGAAATATCTATTAGAAACATTCTCAAAGAACCCTTAAAAATAGAGGGTGGATGGAATGAGACAGAATTGTTGGCTTTACAGACACCGTCTTTTTTTCATATGTAGCCTGGAATTGATGTCCCTTCTTTGCTAGGTATCTGTCTTTAGTCTCTTCTCGTCAATCTTACACCGTGTGCTAGGTAGGGGATGAGACAGCTAGGCTGTGTTGGTGACCGAGATTTCCGGTCATCCATTTGGCAAAGGATGAATGTTGAAGACCCAGGGACACGGTACTCTGCCTGCAGCCTGTTTCCCCAGGCCCGTCAGCAGCGCAATTGTCGCCTTTCTGAGTGACACCCTTGGAAATTCATCACCATGTCACATGGGTCAGCGGAACCAGGAACATTCTTTATTCATATGTGAGCGGAGCAGCAAGCATCTCTCTCCGAATCTATAGGTCTGCCCATCTCAAGAGCAGCATACGTATTCACAGCCATCCTGAGCTGGGTGAGACCTTTACACATGTGCAAGTAAATAGACAGATTATTCATTCTTCCCATCAGCTCCCATCCACTGCTTACCCTAAAGGTTCTAGGCAGTTCTGAAGGGGAGACAGTGCCAGCCCTTCAGGAGGGTGGCATTCATCACCGGGTGACTTGTTTACTGCCTTTCCCCCGAAGGACTCCCAACTGTACAATAGATGGGTCACTAAACTGACAGAAAACTTATGTGAGCACCTTCCTCTACCTACTCTCGAGACAGCTCCCTAAGGAGATGTGCCGGAGGAGGAGGAGGGAGGGAATTCAATATGTGTCCCTGGGGACAGCCTCACAAGGGATCACCCAGGCTTGACTTCCAGTCAACCCAGCTTCATCAATTGCTGCATGCTCCTAAGCAGAAAAGAATAATATCTAAAGTGTCTCCTCATGAACCCACAGCTCATCACAGTTCCATGACACCTTTGTGCTTTTGTTTATTCGTTCATTCATTTGTTCATTCATTCATTCATTTATCTGTCTATTTATTTATTTATCTATTGAATTACTTTTAAAATATGGAACACTTCATGAATTTGCCTGTCATCTTTGCCCGGGGCCATACTAATCTTCTCTACACCATTCCAATTTTTAGCATATGTGCTACCAAAGGGAGTAAGTACCCTTTATGCTTTTAGGAAGGTTGGAGCCAAGCCAAAAATTTCCAACCATGAAAGACTAAAGACTGGACTTTTAAAAGTAGACCCTGTTGTCAGGAAATACTTCAAAGTCCCTGCAGCCTGTGCTTTGCTTCCCTTTGTCTCTCTGGAGAGGGCTTTATTAATTTGCTAAGTATGAATCTAGCAAAAGCCGAACTGTTTTTAAAGATGTATTCAAGCTGCTAGAATAACTCAGACAGGGCAGGTAAAGAAATTAAGAGAAAGGGTATTGCTCTTTCCCAAGGACCAGGCAGACACCAATGCAGTTATGGCCAAAAATAAGGCTCAGAACCTTCCAAGGAAGAAGGAGGAGGTGCTGAAACAGCTGGACGATTTGCAGATGGCACTGTCCCAGCTGCGTGTAGCAAAAGTGACAGGCGTCGGGGCATCCAAACTCTCCAGGATCTGCGTTGTATGCAAATCCATTGCCTGTATTCTCACAGTCATTAACCAGTCTCAGAAAAAAAAAAAACCCTCAGGAAATTCTACAAGGGCAAGAAATACAAGTCCCCAGACCTGCGACCCAAGACGCCAAGAGCAGCCAGCTCACCAAGCACAAGGAGAGGCTGAAGCCCAAGAAGCAGCAGCAGAAGGAACGGCAGTTCCCACGACGCAAGTACATGTGCAAGGCCTGAGGTTACTACAGCAATAAAACACAAACTGGCTGGAGAGAGACAGAGAGACAGAGAGACAGAGAGAGAGACACACACACAGAGAGAATACAACAATCAAGGTGATCCTCCAAAGATTTGGTTGTCTTGCAGTTTTGCCTACAGAAGCATAGGGGCCTGTCTCTAGGGGCTCCCACTGTCAGTGGGAAGAAAGGTAGACTTGAAGCACACAGCAGGCTTCGAAGAAGAGGAGTCAGGGCAGAATTCCAGTCTGTGGTTAAGAATGTGGATCCTCCCTATTGTCTAGTAAATGGACGAATCTCCTTCCAGTCCTTTGATGAAGGTCCCAGCGGACACAGAGTTCCGGAATATTGTGTGACCCTGAATGTGCCCGCAGCCTAGCTGAATGCCAGCATTTCAAGGAAAAGAGAAATGTGGGGTGTTGTGCTGATCTGCAAACTCTGCCTCTTGATCTCCAGAACCCAAGATTTACAGCCCATATTTTAGCTTCAGCCTGCCTTATGGGAGAATTGTTGGCTGTGTGCGCTGCTGAGTTGCAGCCGCGACCTTGTCTACACACTTCTAAATGTAAACTCGCAGGCGAGCGATGCTAGGGGAAGGTAGACGAGTGCTGTGCTAACTGACTGATGTTTTAGAGTTGCCATTCTCTCTCGGATCTTCCCTTACCGGCTCTACATCCTTCCCCAGACACAGCCCCTGCTTTAAACCATGAGTCCCAGAGAACACAGAATGACAGATTCATGTTCCCCTCTACCTGGAAGAAGAAGAACCGTTCTCTTCCTCAGCCACTCACCTCTCTGCTTCATTATCTGTTCCTGTAGTCACCGATGATATCATCTGCAGGTTATGATCCTGCAAAACTCAGGCAAAAGGATGAGGGATCTTGCAGGCTCAATCAACTCAAGGATGCCTCATGAACTGAATGTGATATGTGCATTTGAGTGATTTTATAACTGCAAGAGAAGGAATGATAAACTAATTATTATGAAAGACAATGTCACAGTAAGAGTTAATTTTATTTAAGGTTGTTTACCGTCCTTGCAAAAATGAGGTCAACTGAGTTATTAATAATTCAATAAGAAGGTCATCTTGGAGAAAAGAATCTATCATTCACTCTCTGTAGTCTCATGGTACCTAAGGAAAACAGAGAGATGGTGAGACTCATCAACGCTCCATGGAGACAAAATACTTTCCTTCCTGCCTTCTTCCAGACACATCTGACCTCAAACTTTGTCCATGACTTGCTAAGAGAGCTGTGTCATGTGACCCTTTGAAGATTGTAGGAAAATTTCAAGACAGTGAAAGCCAAAGATCAGTCAACACTGGGCTGTCTGACAGTGATTTCTTGAAAGTGGTAAGATTCTGTCGTCCATTTAACTGGTAATACTTCTGGTCACATCAGGAGCAACCTCAGCTCAGAGCAAGACCTTCAAAGAGCATGGTGAGGGTGAGCTCCAGGGAGGCCCTTGGACATGACATTTGGGTCTCTCCATTTGGTAGTAGCCACTACAGTGATGAGCTGCTCTCAAAGGATAGAATAAATTCAGGCTATAGAAGAATAGATGGGTGTTTCATTGATTATTTTCTAAGTAACTGTGGAGTGTTCTTATTAAGTATAAATAGAATGGTGGCCTTGCCTTTGAGGGGCACCCAGTCTATCCCAGAAGATGGACAGACATTGGGAAACCAGAAAGAGTGGCAATGCCATCTGAATGGTACCAAAGATAATGGCCTAAAGGAAATATGAAAGCATTTAAAGACATATGACATGGTAGAGATTGGTGAAGATTCACTATCATGAAACAGAGAGCCCCTGTGCTCAGCATAGATATATTAACACTGTCAACAAATGGCATCCATGGTATCTAAAAAGATTTGATGCAAGGAATGGGGATTGTAAAGCTGGCCTGACAAAAGGCTACAGTTGATTAAGACAGGAGAGCTGCAAAATAACAATAGAGTGCAGTGGTACTGAAAACCAAGAGAGGAGGTGTGTGCTCTAAAATCTTTAAGAAGGCAATTCTAGAAGAAGTTGGGGGAGCATTTGCTGTAGGTGATCTGTGAAGGAAAACCTTTGGTGCTTTCAACCCATGAAAGTAGGAGAGAGAGAGAGAGAGAGAGATCATGGTACCTTAGGGAGATGTTCTTTGAAGATCCTTATTCAGGAAACTTCAACCACAGGTATTGTTTGAAATTTCCAGAGATCAGCAGCATAGAGAACCCAGGTGTGGTGGTGACTAGTCATAATGACCGAGACTAGGACATTGGGCCCATGACCTAATTCTCTCTTTCTCTGTGCTGTGAAGGCTGGAAGAACTTAGAACTTTTAGGGTAAGCAGAATGGTGCTCTGTACAAAGATGCAGACATCCTAGTCTCCAGAACCCATGAATGTATTTAAGTTACATGGCAAAGGGGAATTAATAGGAATGATATCTTGTTTACTGCAATCTGACACACTGAACAATTCAATGCTAACTTGCTGCACTAAGCCATTCTGGCCAGAATCTGGAATAGTAATTCCACTGCATAGCTGTCTCTTTCTCACACCTTTTCTTAGGGCTTATGTCTTTTCCTTCCTCTCTTTCTTCTCTATTCTCATCAGTTCTTTCTCCCTGGACAAGCTCCAAAAAAATATTGCTAAGATATCATCACATCAGGCTCTTCTACTTGTCTGAAAGGAACATTCCCTCACCTCTTTGGGATCAGCAGTGGAGCGTTCTGCTGAGAGAATGAATAGCTTAACATGTGCCAAGATGGGATGCTGTCAGGGTCAATGCCTGAGAGAGAGAAAGGATGAGGAGAGTGACATTGTCCAGAAAGTTGTGGTATAACCACAAAGACCTTGGACAGCCCCATCAGGAACTCTATTTAGGAGTTGAAATGATCCTGATCAACCATCCCAAATTTAGACAAGGCCATATCTGATGGGCTTGCAAGATACTGATGCATCAAGAGAGAGAAGAGGAGAGAGAGAGAAAGAGAGAGAGAGAGAGATATTGTTGGTGGATTTAACTGAAGAAATGAAGAAACTGGAGTGGCATATTTCTGGATGTCTGAACGATGTCTTGCCAATTACAATGAGCTGACTCTAATAAGCATGAAGTCTTATGTTGAAATTTTCACTGGGGGTTTCCTATACAAGGATCACTGCACAGCAAACCCTGATCCTCATCAAGTACCAGAACTTGTTATGATATGAGACTTCTGAGCTCTGCCTTTCTCTGCTTCCCAGACAAGGTTCTTCTAGCCAAATTGCCTCTCAATTATATGTGACATAAACTTTCAGGTTCTGAGTTCCCTGTTTAATAGTCAGACAAATAATGGTCTTAATTGCTCGTGAAAGACCTATAAGATTTTAAGAGGAGAAGCTGATGAAATAGCAAAGGTGAACGCTATCCTAACTTGCCCTATCAGAAGAAACAGTCCCACTGGGTGACAACAGGTGACCCTTGATTTAGGCTTCATCTGTCTTACTTTTTATTGCCTTTGTTATAGCTTCAGGGGTGACAGAGCAGAGCAGCCCTTAGCGTGCTGTTATTGGTCTGAAACTGTCTTATTGCTTTGTGGAAAGAAATTGCAGGAAGCATTTTTAGATATTGACATCTGTTTGTTAGAGAAGCTAGAGTTATTCATAGACAGTTTCCATGGGTTGATTTTTACAAAGAAAATTCTCCATCTATCATCTGTCCCTTCATATTATCAGAGGTTTGGCTTTACCCAGGATTAACAAAATGGACCCTGGAATCTTTGACCATCCCCTCCTCTTTCCTTCACAACTAACCCCTAATTCTACCTAAAATTTAAAGAAAATATTTCCATTCTCTTTTCACTGCTGCAATCCCTCATCTTCCAATTTACTTCATTTGTAAATGAGAACTAGGCTGATTTTATTACTCTGCATTATTAAGCGTCGTATGTTTCCAGATGGTCTGCAGAGTTCCTTCTGAGCTGAGAATGTGTGTCGCCAGGCCTCTGCTAATCTATCACAGGGGACGCATGTTCTGCAGGCTTCACTTTCAATAACTGGTCTGTATTTTTCCAAATGGATTTACATTTTTATGTTCCACTGATGACCTCTCTAGAGACGCATAGCATGAATGTCTGGCTAGCTGTTATTACATGTACAAGTCATAAAGCTATGTAATAAGACTCGTAAAAACATGCAAATAGTCCTTTTCCAGGGAGGAAAGAAACATGATCAGCCCTAAAATCCGGAGCTTGGAGAAAACCAATGACTGCAGAGAAACCTCAGGAAGGAGGAGAGAGCAACTTTCTCTGGGATGTCTTGTCATCAATAAACAAACAAACAAATCAGCTAGCTTGGCAACTCTAGAATTTTGTATAGTGGGGGGGGGGGACCATCTCTTGGAGGGGTGTCAAGAAAGTTGTTTCTTTCACTGTCTTGCCAAAAAAATGTTCTTCCTGCTCCTACTCCATGGAACCTTCCAGAAGGCCCATCTGTCTGTCTCTGGAAACTTGGACATGAGATCTACCATTTCCTCATTCACCACTTCTAATTCTACTGCTGACACCCCCAGCCTACACAGCCTTTCTCATCCGCAACCCGGGGTTGAACTCAGCACATTGGTCTCTTCATTTTACTTGTAGCTAATGCTTTTCTTTCTTTCTTTCTCTTTCTTTCTCTTTCTTTCTTTCTTTCTTTTATTCTTTCTTTCCTTTCTTTTTTCTTTCTTTCTTTCTTTCTTTCTTTCTCTCCCTCTTTCTCTTTTTTCTCCCTCTTGCTCTCTCCCTCTTTCTCTCTCTCTTTGTTTTTCTCTCTCTCCCTCTTTCTCTTTCTCTCTCTCTCTCTCGCTCTCACTCTCCTTCTCTCTCTCCCCTTTCTGAAGAAGTTTGCGATGTTCCTCTACTCAAAAAGATTCCAAGCTCCACAAGAAGATAGACTTCCTTCCTCTTCTCCACCCAATCTAAATGCCTGCTCCCTACCCCCATAGCTCCTCCCACAGATTCTGTCCCCAGCAGATCATCAGGAGAAGACTTACAGCTGAGGTGCTCGAGTCCTGTTCGCCAGTGGATTCTTGGTCTCCACCTATGCAAACGCTCCGGCTGAGATCCTTCCCAAGCAGGCACAGTGACTTTCTTCATCCCAGTGTGACCACACCACTCCCCAGCTTAAGTCCTTCTGAAATGGTCTCTGAACTGACAATCCAGTGCAGCCCATCGGTGCTCAGTTGCTGCCATTGTGGCTGCCCACCTGCTACTCACAAGTCTCTTCTGTTCAGGGCAAGCACAGTTACTTGCCCTCCCCTACCCGCCAGCTTTCCTTGTGCTTCAGATATTTCCATCAGACTGTCCTGGTCTCCAAATCTGGATTCCTTCTCGAATATTTGACACATACCCAGGAGTCTACTCATCATTCGCTTCTTAAATGCTCAGTGCTCCTTCTTTACAGAGTCCTCCCTTGATCCCTTAAATTACTTTTAAACCTTTCAGTTCCACTCTCATGGTACTTGCTACTTCTCTTTGTATTTTCCAGATTTTCATGAGTATTTAAATAATGTCTATCATCCTCAGAAAACAGAACAAAGACCTTCCTCTTCTTCCCCTATAATGATAAAGACTATCTTTCATTTATCACTGCTGCCTAGGGTACAGATTCTAAAATACAGCGGTCTATAAACATTTTAAAGATGTATGTTGTCATAGTTAGACACAAGTATCAACTTGATGATTGAGGTTTGAGCTCTGGGCACATTTATAGAGAATCGATAGTTGGGCTAAGCCCAGAGCAAACCTGCAAGCGATTGTTTAGTGACGGGTGGGACTAGTCCCCAGGCAGGTGAATAAAATGGAGGGAACTGTTTGAGAAAGGAGGCATCCTTGTGTGCACTTGGCCAGATTCACTGGTCAGGCAAATGATCGTCCCTCTCTCAGCTGCTATGTGGAGATAGTGTGTCCAGTTCACTCAGCCCTGGCATTGATGTGAGGTCTCTTGCCAAACTCAGAAAACAACAGTGACCAGGAATCATAAGAGAAAATAACCTCCTTGTTCCCTTAAGCCATTTGATGGTGATTTTATCAGCAAACATACAAGGAACTGAGACACATGTGTATGAATACATGATATAGTTTCCACTTCCCTCTTCTTTTGGAATTCAACCATGGGTTCTTCCAAGACCCCAGCATTGTTCAGGTCACTCCCTGAGCCAGTTTCTTGTAGCCTTTCTTGGTCACATAACGGAGCCTTCCTAACAAAGCCAAAAAGTGCGGCCATGGGGAAGAATATATGGGATAACGACATACTTGTCTCTGCACAGAGGAATGACCCTCCAGATGTCTTCTCCCCTGGGGTCCCATGCTGCCATATGACTGGACACTCCCCTCTCCTTCTGCCACTCCCTTCTCCATCTGTCCTGCAAATGTTTACAGTCTGTGCCGGGAAGTGGTTTCTTTTACTTCCGGCATCAGATCTGAGCCTCCAGCCTCCTCCCACACACTGGCTTTGCCACACATACATTGGTTCAGGTGAAAATGGATTCCCCCTCCTCATTTCTCGCTCACAAGCAAAACAAAACCAAAACATAACCCGTCTCTCCCACCTTAGGCACTGACACCATTTTGGCTTTAAGTTAGATAACCAGGGTGTCATCCTTACACCAGTCAATCATCCTGCAACCAATCAGCCTTTGGCTACAACCTCCCACGCCTCTCTCAATCCACTCATTCCCTACTCTTTCTACTGGCATCATATCTTTCCCCAGAACAACTATAACAGTTTCCTATGTAGCCATGACCCTTACAATTGCTTCAACTGCAAACCAGTTCCCACTCGCACCCAGTGGTACCTCTAACATGAAAGTCTGGCCGTGTCTCTTCCCTGATCCCACTGCTTTCCCTGTCAGACGCAGAAGCTCAGCATAGACTACTCTTGTCGCTTCCTCCCATCAGACAATGTACCAGGAGTCCTGAACTATGTCTTCTTTGGGTGTAGTCTTTGGTCTCTCTGAGTTTTACTATGCATTCCTGCTGCTGCCTGTCCACTCCTTCGTCATCTTGAGAACCTATACGAATGTTACACTCTCCATAAAGAATTCTCAGTTCCACCTGGATTGAGGTAGAATTGCTTTCAGAATAAACAGCCATCTGTGTTATCTCCGTGCCACTCTGAAGCTGTTCACCTCTATAAATCTCTGAACGTGATCTCTTTCTATCTTCTCTGCTGCTAATTATTAAGAGCCCAAGTTGCTCTGAGCTTTCAACACAAGCCTGATCCCTCAGCTCAGAAATCTACAACAGTAAACTCATCAAGATAAAAAAAAGTAGCCAAGTGAAACTGACCACAGACAAATGAGCAAACCAAAATGGCATCTGCACTTGAAAGGTTATCTAGATCCAGAAGATACGAGCATAGACCTTGTTTCACATGGACAGAGACAAGTGATAACTTGTGTGTGAGACTTGGAAATGGAAACAGGGGTTAAGCTCAATGCCCAAAGCTTGTTATAGGATCTTCAATACCATTCAACTGAGAGCAGACACCATGTCTATCAATGAAATCCCAGTGAGATGGTTGCCAAAAGACTAGCTTCTAATTGTAAAAGATACAGATCCGTGGCAGGAACCAAACTAAATTCACTATCAAGTCTGGCTTACCCTGCTTTCCTTCAACATACCTCTAGTCATTCAGCATAAATTCTGGAACAATTTTGAGATGAACAGAGGTAATACTGATCATTACATCATATCTTGAAAGACATGTCATATGTCTGAGTTAAATGCTGTGAGGTCAATAAAGCTGAACAAAAAGGAGGTATCCTATGTTGATGAGCACTTGGTTTAGTTAGAGCACCTTTCTGTAGGGCCTTCACATATCTCTTACCCTCCCAGAAACTTGCCTTCCTTTCTTGAAATTTGAAATAGTCCCTGACACGTAGGTGGAAACAACAATATTTTTGAACTTGCAGATAGTCTTAACTATACAATACTTGAGTTGCTATAACAAAATACTAAAGATTCGTTACTCACAGTTCTAGAGTCTTAGAAGTCCAAGATCAAGATTCTGGCTGTTTTAGTGTCTAGTGATGATCTACTTTCTGATCCTACATACTTTATAATATTTTCACTATGTCTTCACATGTCAGGGGGAAGACAAGACATCTTTTTAAAAAGCACTATTCTATTCAAGAGGGACATTCTTTCACAACTTCCTGAAAGTCTTTTATCATTATTTAATATTTAATTCAATATTACTTTTAACAACATCACCTTGGGGATTAGATTTCAACTTGTGAATCTAGGAAGAACATAAATATTCAGCCCACAGTGTAAGGGAATGTTCTGGTTTGAACTGTAATGTCCAATAGGCTTGTGTTCTTTTAACATTGGTTCTTCAGTCAGTGGAGGTCTTTGGGGTGTGAGATCTGATTGAATAAATTAGGGCAATGGAGTGGGTCTTTAGCAGTCTATTACCTTTGACTCCTTGGTATACTCTCCTCCTCTTGGTTGGGCATGAAATGAACAGATATCCTCTATCTCCCACTAACCATTATGTTCTGTCCAAGCACATGAGGCCAAAAGAACATGAAAACATGAACTTCCTCCTTGTTCCCATCAGACATGTTATCACTAGGAATGTTAAAGTAATTGATACAGGGCATGTAAATATTAGTTTTATTTTTTACTGTTTATGCCATTGATGAAATTGTCTCCTTAGTCATCTTAGCAGTTGGCAAGAGATAGCATATACAACCATAAAACTATCTGGGCACATGGACGCTTAGGAAGGGAGACTGTTCATAGTCAAAGTGGTAAGTCACATTGAGCTAAATACCTGCTATTTCTAAGACTATCTTTCTGCCTGTCCATCACAGCCATCTATGTGTCGTGTCTAATGTTCAATAAGTCTTATGTGAAACCAATGGAAGCTTTTCTACTTCATTTTTTTTCCCGAAGGGAGTAAAAGATAGCTTATTTCCTATCAAATCTGAGTGACAATCACCCAGTAATATGAATGTAGGATGCCTCGAAATGACATGTTCTTTGATGGAAGTGTTTGCACGAACTTTTATAGCCTTAGAACAGAAGAAAGTCATAAGTCAAGATACTTTTCAAATGTATTGCTGGGGACATTGGGTATTGCCTCTGTTTTTATTATACTGCTGAGGCTGCCTTCAAAAATGTGATTTCATCTATAGCAAAAATCACAAACTAAGAGGTCAGAGTATTAAATGTAATTCAGTCCCCCAGTCTACAAGCAATTACTTTTGAAAAGCGTATTGCCTTAAAACCTGGTCTCTTCTCCTCTCCACAGCCCTCTTCCCCTCAGTTCTTTCTCCCAGTGGATGCCTAGATTTTGGAAGAACCTGCAGCTCTCCCTAAACCTCAGTACCTCTCCCGTACTCCATAGCTCAGGAGCTCAGTATTGCAAAGGCTTGTGCAAAATCTCCAGCCCCATCTTGGAGGATCAACCTCCTGCATGGCTTTGTTCTCTAGGCACCTCTAAATGGAAGCAGATTCCCTGTACCATATAAGGCTTCTCTTTCCTGGCATTGACATTCATCTTTTGCTTAATGGATTTCTCCAGATCTTTCAGAATAGAACCTGTCACGTCCTTTCAGAAATCGCTCTCAGTTCCTTTTGAGGGAATTTACTCATTCTCACAAGTCTTCACCAGCCTGTAGGTATTCATAGTAGTTGCTAATATTTTGTTTATCCTTATACCAGCCATATGTTATGTCTCCTAATCTCTCACGTGTGCCCTAACATAAAGGGAAATGCCACGCCTTCTCTAAGTCACTGTTTCTACCAAACTCTACCTCTTCTTCTCTGGAAAAGAAGGTTCCCAGAGTCATGTAGAGTGAGGTAGGATTATCACAGGATTTCCCTACCATAGATGTCAACTTAGTGATGCTTCCATAATGCACTGCAAGAATAACAGTTCTACAAATCACAACAAGGACGCTGTACCTTAAGAAAAGAAAGCACTGCTTTCTGTGATAAAAGATTCATGGATGTCCCAGTGTTGCATCTCAAAGCATGGTCCTTGGTCCAGCAGGATGATCATCACTTGGAAATGTTTCAAAAACAGAAACTTGGGCTGGGAAAATGACTAGTGTGAAAGCTAGAGCTGAGGTCCCTTGAAACCAGGAAGGAACAGGAAATCCCCAGAGCAAGCTGCACAGCCAGACAAGACAAAACAAGCAAGTTGTGGTTTAGCAAGAAACCCTGCCTCTTCAGGTGGAGAGCGATGGAAGAAGGTAGCGGATGCCAACCTCACCCCCTCCCACACACAGACATATGCCAAAAAAGCCTGCAGAGGCCCATATTTCATATTCCACCTCAGATCTGAATTTAATAAAATCCTCAAGTGAATTATAGACCCGCTAAAGTCTGAGAAGGGCTGTTCTAAATTAAACAAAATTAAGCAAGTTTCTTTATGCAAATTTCTCAGAATTTTCAGCAAGCTAATGTATATTATAAACTCCTATAAGCACATAAAGTATGTAAGACCTACATACATGGCAGCATATATTTTGGATAGCCTCAGACTGGGGCCTTATCATGCTCAATACACATAGTCAGGAGCACTTTGGGAGGTAACATGCAAGGTCTTCTTGGTTACAACCTATTAGATGTGTCCTTGCAAATATTTAATATCCAGCTCTTTAGGGAACAGACTAAACCTGATTTAAAATATTTATCCGTTTCCATGGTGAACCGCTCCTGTTGACACGGTCAGTTTCAAATCACTATATGGATGTTGCTAGAAGATGAATCGGCAAGAAACAGTTCCAGCAATCTACTGAGAGCATTCCAGCAATGCTGCCGCTTCCTGGGGGCTCTGCATGTTGGAAGGGAACATCTAGTTCAGAATGGACCCCTCCCCTCTTCTCCCACCCTACAGTGGTCCATGACTGAGCATTCTTAGCAAGACAGATCTCAACCTACCCTCCCTCATCACCCATCCCACAGAATGAGATCTCTCTTACTCTTCCCACAGACGGATTTCTGGAGCAATAAACTCACCATCCTTCTGGGATGGTTTGTGAGTTCACTTCTGTCTGCATGCAAACCCATGGCACTTCATTGAGGCGGCCATGATGACACATCTTGTCGTACACTCATACAGATTGGGTTGGAATAGCCTGAGTTCATTTAGGACAGACAGTTTGTGCCTCAGCCTGTGATTCTCTGAGCCCAGGAATCGAATCCAGTGGGAGGAAACAAGAAAATGGTCTACCCAGAGTTCTTCTCACTCCTTGGCCCGATCTCTGTGCTAGCCATCAGGACCAAAGAAAGAAGAAGTATCTCTTCCACATTCTTGGTGATTTGAAGTGACTTACAAGAATTTCCCAACGTTCTGCTGAGGACAGACCCAGCCCTGAAATAGGTTTGGTGAAAACATAGTAAGTTCATGTCCCTTTCGATCATCACCAGGCTTCTGAATTTTTCAGTTCCTCCTCCTCCTCTTCTTCCTCCTCCTCCTTTTCTCTTCTTCCTTCTCTCTCTTTCCCTCCTCCCTTTATCCCTCCCTCTCACTTTCTTTCTCTTCTCCTTTCTCTGTCTCCCTCCCTCTTTCCCTGCTTCCCTCTCTTCTTGCCTTCCTCCCTTCTCCCTCCCTACAAAGTTTACATATAAAGCAGGGCTCCAAGACTGAAGACAAAGCAGGTGAGAAAAAGTTAAATAGGGAAAACTCTTTGAGAAGATGCATTGGGCAGCTCCTTTGAGGCAAATGATCTGCTTCTTAGCAGGACTCCTACCCTCACTAACGTCAGACTTCCAGGGAAGCTGAGCTATCACAAGTGCCTAAAGAATGGCTGCCCAGCTAGACTCCATGCAAAGCCCTTTCCTGTCAGGAAGCATCTGATCTCAGCAGCTGACTTATCCCCAGCACGGTATGAGCCTAGAGTTTAGAGCCCTGAACTGGGCCTGAATATCTCTACCTATGACTAGACACTGCATAATAAGAGCTTACATAGAGCCAAAGTAAGATTAGCCAGGAGACGGCTTGGGTAGAATCAAGGATAAAGAGAGATGGTTTACCCTGTGGGATTTACCTCCCACTCTCTGAGTCTTACGCTGTGTTATATTTCTGGGGGAGACATGAATAAACAATTATTCACTCCAGACAAAACATTAATGACACACCAGAGAAAAGATTCTACCTGTCTCCAACCTGTGAAGCAACCAGTTATTTGAGTTATAAAACCATGGGTGAAGCAAACAGTTACAGCTCCTCAAAGTCCCCCAGTAGAATGGGGGTCACATCATGAAAGTAACACTATACCGCTTAATACTCCCAATGGCACATATAACTATGGGACAGGAAGGAGTGATGGGTGGAATCCCAGGCAATTATCTAGTCACCTCCCTTCCCTCTTCCACTTGGGAATGCTAACAGTGGTGCTTGCATTATCTCAGACTTAGCTTTTGGTACATGGCTTTACTTGCTTCTCGCTTATTTCTTCTTTGTCATGATGGCAGGGACGTTTGCTTATAATGTGAGGAGAAAGTAACACTACAGAATGTTATCTTTTCAACCTTGTGGAGCATAAAGAATCCACTCATAACCCCTCTTAGAACTGCTATTTCACATATTTTCTGATCACCTACTTTGTGCTAGATTACCTGAGCTACAATGAAGTATGTAAGAAAAAAGAAAGAAGCTGCATCCCCATGTTCACATTAGGTGAGCCTAATAAAACAAACTTCTTGGGGCTGAAGAGGTGGCTCAGGGGTTAAGCCTCTGCCTCGCAGGCAGAAGGTCCTGAGTTCGGATCCTAGACCCCACATATAGACACCAGGTGGAAGCAGGCCTGCGTTTCTGGTCCTGGTAGGGCAGAGCCTGTGAATCCCAGGACAGAGTAAACAAGGAGGAGGTGGAGGTGGTCCATGGTGGTTCCGAATTCATGGCTCTACACACACACACACACACACACACACACATACATCACACATACATACACACGCACATACACATACACGCACAATTGAATAAATAATAAAAAAAATTTAAAAACTTTTGTTGTTAAATTGTGTGTGTGTGTGTGTGTGTGTGTGTGTGTGTGTGTGTGTGTGTGTGTGTATGTCTGTGCTTATAGAGGCCAAGGGTGATTTGCAACATTGGAACCATCCTGGATTGCTTCTATCTCTTTTTTGCTTCACTCTGGGATTTCCCAGACTGTGCCTTTCAGAGCCAGAAGTGTAGACACCCACCATTCCCATCTGGCATCTTTATGTGGGACCTGGGATACAAACTCAGGACCTTCTGCTTGTGAGACGGAGTCTTAACCCCCGAGCCATCTCTCCAGCCCTAAATAAAACAAACCTCTTTATTCCCAGCCCCAGTCTCTGTAGATAGCTCTTGGGAGCTAGGCTTTGTGGAACTGCTGATGTTTCTCAGTGTGAATCTTGGGTTGTAACAACCTAAATAATCACTAGTCAGTTTGTTGACAGTATTTGCTCCTTCCAGCTTTTTGAGGAAATAGAAACTGAATTTGTGTTACCATTTCATCATCACGATGAAAGGGAAACTTAAATTCAGTCATTTTGTTCACCCAGTGAGTACATACTGATCACTATCCCATGTAGCTGGAAGGAAACAGAGCAAATGCTCATTTGTCTGAATTGGATCTGTCTCTGCCTTGTTGGCATTCCTCATTTCTATCGAAATAAGTTATAAAATTCTTAATTATCTATCTATTTCATAGGTTAGGCATTCGCTAAATATGACCCCCAGACCTAATCTTCTAGAATGCCTTTTTATATGAATTAGGTCTGGTTAGAACATTTAGGCAACTAACTCCCATTTACAAGTGCATCAACTCTCAAAGCTTCCACCCTCCACAGACAAAATGGGAAAATCTCAGTAGAATCCGTGTGGTCCATGAAACATGTAATGTTTACTCCCTGAATCTTAAATCACAAAGCTTGATAACCTCAGGTGTATCCTATGCCAGTCAGATTTGCTTTGATCAGATTCTTGAAATGTTCATTATTTCCACAACTCCTTCCCCAAATTGTTCTAGAAAAAGGTACAGAACAGGCCCATAGTGAAGAGGTGCTAGGTAAATGAGTATGGAATGCACTAAAAGTCACCAAAAGTACAGTATGCCCTGCTGTTCTAATGAAGGATTTTTTTCTTTATGGCACAACTTATATGATTCCGCTTACTATAACAGCTCAACAAGTTTCATGAAAGAATCCCAGACATTTTTCATTGCAGTCAACATAATGTATTGAGCATCTCTTATGTAGACAAACTTGTCATCATCATAAGTCTTCCATAACATCTGATATCTCTAAAGACCTCTGCAGTGTGGAATAGGGTATACAGCAGGCTCTGTAACAGCATATGATATGCAGGAAGTACCTTGGGCAATGTTCTTAGAATTGGCATTCAGGCTGGGGAGGAAAAGAAGCTGACATAGAGAATGGAGTTCAGGATCAACGCAGTCACAACAAAGTCTCAGCTGAACCTACAGGAATATCTAAAGCTGGAAGCTTTTTCAGAATTAGGCCCTGTGAGAGTAAGGAGTGACCAAACATTTATGTGTGTGCTGGGACCTGTCCTTAGACACAATCTATCTATCAGAAGGGGAATTTCAACAGCAGAGGACAGGACCCAGAAAGGGGTTATAGCGAACAGCTAAAATTATAGTTAAGTGCTCCTCTGGGAAAGAGGAGCCGGAAAGAGTAATCCTGTGTCCACGTTCCAGTCATACAGAAGTTCTGAAATCAGCTTATTATTCACAAACATTTTTTTCTGAATTAAATTTCAAAAAGGAACAAAAGTGGGATAGATTTCTCCTTCTCGATCCTTGGACTGCCATGAAGCATCTCCACCCTTCCTTCCCATCCTCAGATCCCCTCCAGCAACACCTGTGCAACGCAGCTCCTCTCTATAATCTGGGGGTCTATGGCTTTCTCAGACTGTGGCTGCTATGAGTGCCAACTACTATGACTGACAACTACTGTCAATCTGCTATCAGAGTTAGACCAGGGAAAGCCAAGAGAAGCCCAAGTGTAGAAGCAATTTTCCATTTCCTACCACAACATCTCTCCCTGAGTCAAGTCTGCCTTCCCCTTCAAGACGATAACTCCTCTTTTGCCTACAGGTCTCTGAGCACAAGGAGTTCAAAACGCCTCAAGACGGTGAAACTCCCTGTTTAATCTTTCTAAATCCACAGGTATAAGCATGTCATCTTCAAAAACCAGGACCTGGTTTTCTAAACCTCCAGAGCCCAGGGTTGCAGGAACAGGAAATACTAATTCTCCCAAACAGTTTTCGGGGACTGAGGAGATGGCCTATTCCATCTTTCAACTCTTAGTTTTCAGACCCATGGATCTACCTAACACAGTACTCATTTGCCACTGCAGCCCTCCCTCATGAACGTGGTTTTGGTCATTTTACCTCTGTTCACTAAGCACTACCGCCCAGAACTTTATTATTTGGGGATCTTATTTTCTTACTTCTATTAGTTCTCTACATACTGCAACTGCCATCCCTGGTCTTCAGAGACCACCTCTGATGAGTTCTGGGAGATGCTGCGCTTTCTAGTTCAAATCTTATTGCTTTGAGAAGCCAAGCGTCTTCCGGCGTCCCTCGGGAAGCAGAGCCAGCCGGTAAGGTTTTCGGATTACATGGTATATCCTATTCTAGCATGTTCCTCTTTCAGTTTTCTGACCTCCCTCCCTCCTGCCATAGCAACTCCTCCATGCGTCTAAAAGTCAACCTAATAACGTAGATCCTTCTCCTAAGCAGCCCGACCAGGCTGCGCGATCTCTTTCACAATGGAGACCCTCCACAGTGACAAACCCTCCCACGTCCAACGTCAGGCTCCACCCTCCTGGGCTCAGCATCCCTCTCTCCTTGCCCATTACTCTCCTGGTACCTAGAGATTCATACTCCTCATAGATTAGACCTAATTATTTCTTCTTTTGCACTGACTCATTTTAATCATTCTTTCCATGGCCAGGGTATGATTTCTTTAGTATGCTATGATTAATTTTGATTAGCAACGTGATTGGATTAGTGAGGAGCTCTGGATATGTCAGGGAAACCATTTTGGGAACAGCTAAGTGAAGAGGGGAAGATTTGCCCTGAGTGTGGTTGGTACCATTCCATGGGCTGGGGGGAGGGGTTCCCAAAGGAAAATAAAGGAAAGGAAAAAGCCGGAGAACGCTGGCATTTTCCTTTCTGCGGGGAGTCCCAGCTGCAAGTCTCCAGCACCCCACCATGCACGCTGATATGCCTTTCCTATCATCCTGAGCACTAATCTCTTCAACCATGATCCAAATGAAACAAATCCTACCATAAGATGCTCAATCTAAGGCATTTGGCAGCAGTAAAGAGACAGGTCTAATCATAGAGCTCCTCTCTGACCAATGTACTAGAACTTTGGATATAGACATTAGAAGAAATCTGCCTCCAGGGAGGAAGGTGGAGACCTCAGAAGGGAGGCCTTTTTCAACCAACTGCCGGAGTCCATCAACCAGCGGAGATCCCCACATACAAGATGCTATAACACTTCAAATAGCTTTCCTGATAACCAAGAAATCTAGTGCGTATAAAACATCTCTGGGGAAAATTTTTCAACCCAACTGCTGCAACACCAAGGTAGTTTAGACTCCATTCTTAGGTCAGGGGTCAGAGGACTTAAATGGATCCTGCAAATGATAAGATAGTATCATTTGACAACTTGATACTCTAAGGCAGGTCTGTGAACCCATTATCAGAAGGATTTTTCTAGATTAAGTCTGGCATCTGGCCATACTTATAAAGATTCACGCTGCGTGCATTAGTGTGGGAAGACCCAGCCCCCTATGGACAAGACCCTCCCCTGGGCAGAGGATCCAGAACTGTTTACCAATGAGAAGTGAGCACAGCAAGCATGCGGGCATTGATTCGCCGCTCTCAGCTCTTGGTCTGGATATCATGTGACCAGCTTTAAGCCTCTTGCTTCTGATAGCTTCCCCACAATTAGGGACTGCAACCTAGAACTGCGAGCTAGAACAAAAATCCCTTTCTTCACTAAGTTCCTGGAGCAAGTATTTCGTTGCAACAATGAGCAGCGAAACTAAAACAACAGGATTCGTGGCTGGGATTACAAGCTGGGTGGATCGCCAACCCTTCCCCGGACATCTTCTCCCAGTAACTCTTACCCTTGTTTTGTCCTTCTTTAACCCCTGTGTGATTTCAGAGTTGGTACACTGGCACTAAGATAAAGACTCCTGGCACCTCAAATCCTGACATCAGCTATGCAGAGGGATCAAGTCACCCATCAGCACCCTTCTCCCCACTGGCACAAGCATTTTAAACAGGTCTGGCATCCCAGCCAGATATGGCTAATTGTTGCAGTCTGCCTACATGGTTGCTGATAAATGACCATTAAACAGCTTAAGGGAATAAGGGGTTTATTTCCTTACAACAGTCTAGTTAGAGTCCAGCTTGAAGGGAGAGCATGCACCAACACCAGGGCAGAGGGAACTGTCCACCCCATCTCTATGTAATGGCTGAGAGAGCGATGATCCTTACTTGCCAGACCAGCATGCCTGGCCAAGTGTACAAAAGGATGCCAACGCTCTCAACCAGCTATCCATGATTTATTCTAGGGCTTAATCCCATCCACCATAGGCTGGGCCTTCCCCATCAGCTACACAATCTCCTTCAGGTTTACTCTGGGCTTAATTCAACTACTAATTCTCCGCAAATGTGCCCAGAGCTCAAACCCTCAACTGTCAAGTTGACACCTGTGCCTAATGCTTATCCATAGCATGTAAAGTTCTTCCTCAATGCTCATCAAAGGACCCCTCATTAAAGAAAAACTAATGCAGTGGACCCGATCAAATGTCCTTACTTAATACGAACAATCGACTTCTCGCAAATCATACTGTGAGGTGCTAGAATGGAAGTCAAGAAACAAAGGTGGAGGAGGTAAAATCCTGCCCTGAATGACACAAGAGCAGAGCAAAGTTGTATCTTCTGAAGTTAAAGAGAATGGAAGCCAAAGTGAAGAATGAAATACCACTGTATAAAGATATCCAATAGGGAGAAAGAAGAATATTTTAGGGTGTGTACCATAGACAGAGGATAGAAAAATGCATAGATCAAATCCACTATTTACCTAGTAGAGGCTGTGTGTGGGGGTGAAACCCAAACTCTTGGATGTGAAGAGTTTGAACCAATAAGCAGCGGATCAATAAGAGGGAAGCCTAGGACTAGCATTGGTTGCTGCCGTTGGTTTCCCTTCTCTGAAGAGTTCCCATGGATGCCTGTGTATGTTGACTAGGAATTACCTGAAAGCAGCTCTCAGCCCTTCCTGTTACCTAGAGCTATTTAGAAATGGTTAAAGCCATAAAGTTCTCTTGGAAGTAAGCAGTGAGTTTCTCCAGCATTCAAGAGCTTTGCAAACCGGGGCTCAGTGCCACCATCAGCCTAATTTCTAATTTAAGAGTCTTCAAGAGATGGATGCTGGGGCTGTAGCTCAATGGTAGGGTGCTGGCCTGCACCCTGCATTCTATCACTAGCACCCAAATCCCCCCAAAGAAAGACATATGGATGCATAAGTGCCTGCCATATAGAGTCCTCAATGCTGGCTTCCAGGGAATCAGCCCCTGTGACTGACACAGCTTGCTTAGAAAGCACTACTACTAGCAGAGTAGGCTTCTCCTTCTCCAACTTGTGTCGGGCAAACATCTGGGGCACTGTGCCAGCCATTGATCCATAGGCTTCTGCTCAGTAACCCACCACACTTCAACGTTGCAAACACGGGGTATTGAGGACCATGTTAAGCAACCCACATTTTCCTGGACTCAGTGTGGTTACCTGCTGAAGAAACATCGAAGGCCCTACTAGGATCTCTCTTCTTGCAAATCAATACCACTATCCTTACCAGAATAACCCAACTGCTCCTGCTGACATTTATTTCAGATTCTAAATAATTATGAGGAAAAGGCAATGGTCAACTCAAAACAGTCCAGACTCTGAGAAATCTCTGATAGGTGCTTTTAAAAGAGAGACATGGATTCAGCAAAACACTCTCTCTCTCTCTCTCTCTCTCTGTGTGTGTGTGTGTGTGTGTGTGTGTGTGTGTGGTGTGTGTGTGTATTCCTAAATGTGTAAGAACACAAATGTTACTATGTACATATAGAATCTGAGGATAACTTCTTGGAGTCCTTCTCTCCTTCCACCTTTACCTTGGTTGAGGATTGAACTCAGATCAGCAAATTTGCACAGCAAATACCTTCACTCTCTGAGCCATTTCAGTGAACCTGGATTCAGCCATTTTTAAGACCTCCTTATTCCTGCTTCACACTTATGCAAAATTTACTTTAGAAAAAAATAATCATCAGTGACTTTCAAACACTGAAGTAATTCAAACACGTAACTCATTAGTTAAATGACTGATAATAGGCAGTTTGAAACCTGAGTTTATGAGGAGGGATGGATCGGAGAATCAGGCCTGATGGCACAGGTCTAGAATCCCAGCGACTCTGGAAGCTGAGGTAAAAGAATCACAAGATTGAGCTCAGTCTGGGCAACTTAGTGGGTATGATCCTGTCACCTGTTCTCAAAATGAAAAGCAAAAATGCAGGCTGAGAATAGAGCTAAGATTACTTACCAAGCAACACTTTAGTATTGCCAAGAGACACAGAAAGACAAAGAGAGAGATATATCAATTCTGACTAATTGAATCCCTAGAGCTAAAGAGGCGTCACCTCTACATTGTATTAAATATGTGTTCCTTCACATATTTACTCACATATTTACTCACATGCATATACACACATATACACGTGCACACACATATACACAGTGATGACAGGAGGTAAGACTTTGGGGAAATCATTAGATTATATAGCAGAAGTCTCATGAATGGGATTAGCACCCTTATAAAAGGCACCCAGAGATTTCCCTCTTGTTCCTACCACATGAGACTGCGTCCACAAGACAGCAAGCTGCAGCCTAAAACAGGACCTTTTCAGAGCCCCACCACACTGCCACCCTGATCTAAAGCTTCCGGCTCCAGACCCAGGACACAGCAAAGCCCTGCTAATTTTGGAACATTTGCACAACAGCCAGAAATAACGATGGCACAACCACGGTCGGGGCGCAGAGTGAAGCAGGTATGACCTAGGGTCACCCGTCGCTCAGGGCTCCTGGAAAAAGAAGACCGAGATGTCTGTCACAGGTGGCTGCATCCTTCTAACGGTTTCATAGAAATACGGCTCCTCTTTGGAGTCATAAAACAACATGCTGCAAAGGTCCCTAAGACTCAGAGCATTTCCTCATTTGACAAATAAGGCAGTGGCTTCGTGTGCATGACACCTTGCCAGCATTCCTAAGGAAGTAATTGGCAGAACACCCCTGGATCCCCATTTTTTCTGACCTTAAGGCCAGCATGTTTAATCCATAGAATCACACCATACCTCTAAGTGCAGTGCCAGCAGAGAAGTTGACAATCTGACAGTAGTCGAAGGTAAAGCCAGAATGATATGTCACCTGTCACCTGCCTGCCTCCTCTCCTGCAGCCCTCTGGGGTTCCGAGCCTAGCGCTCCCCTGCAGCTCACCCAGCCTGATGCTTTCCCGGAAACCTGGTTTCCCTGTTTCCCCAGTGTTCTTGAAGGCAACTGACCTGGGCCAGGTGATCGTGAGGATTCTCACTAAGTCACAAGGGTCTCCGGGCAGCAATCCCCCACACCTCTTAACCCGGCAGCTCTGCAGAACAAAGGGAAGGCTATTTTTGAGCAAAGGTACTTTCTCCCGGGTCCTGACCAATTCCCACACTATTCCTGAGTCGGAGATTTTGTGAATGAGCTTTTTCAGAGTTCCACAGTGCAGACAGCTTGGATTGGCCAGTCGTAGGCGGTGGCTCTCAGATGCTGGTGTATGTGTTCACAGGCCTGAAGGGATAGCGCCGAAGAGGTGGAGTAATCAACCCGCCCTCCCATGAGGCAACTGCACAGCGGTTGTGTCTAGAAACGACAAAATGTCATTACTGCCCATGGGAGAGTGTAATGACCCAAATTACAGCCTGTCAGATGAGGCAGCGCCTGGCCCTGGGAGGCCACGGTAGCACACGCGGCTCACAGAGCAAGGTGGGAAAACAAATGCGTCCCTGGGCAGCCTGCGGGTGGTGGGAGCTTGGACTCCACTCTGGCTGCAGACTTCTGAGGTGTCTCATGGGAGACTGCAGGATTGCTACCAGGGAGGGGAAAGGGGTGAGCGAGCAACGTACCCCAGCTCCCTTTCAGACAGAGCCTGTCAGCCAGCTAACTCTCCTCTGGACCAGAAGGTTTAAAGATTCTCTTTCCTTTTTAGCATGTGTGTCATGCACATGTGGAGGTCGGCGTTCACAGTACGTGTCTTCCCCCTATTGCTGAGCACCTTATTACTTTGAGCATTGTCTGTCACGAAACCTGAATGTTGCCTACGGGCTTAATCATTGGGATCTACGTGTTTCTATCCCCTGAGGGTTGAGGTTATAGACATGTTCCCCACACCCTGCTCCTCTGTGGATGCTGGAGATCTGAACTCAGGTCTCCATGATTATTCAGAAAATATTTTACCTTCTAGCAATCTCCCCAACCCCGGGACTTCTCTTTCGCACGTATAGATTTTTACACAGGATGAGATGATATAAGAACCAGCATTTTCACTAAGTGCATAAGCATCCGGATCTGGGTTCAGATCCCAACCCCCACCTAGAAAATCAGGCCTGGTCCTAAACACATGTAACCCCAGTGACGTGTGTGAAAGGCGATACAGGCAAGAGAATTTCTACATTGCCAGATTAGCCAAAAAGCACAAAGGAGACAGTGATAGAGGAGGACGTCCTCCAGAACCTTCCTGTGGTCTCTGTGCACTACCCCACATACATCTGCGCATACACTACATGCATGCACTACACTTATACATACGCATACACTCATATGCACTCACAAATTAATACTTCAAACAAGTAAGCAGTCATCAGTGCTGTTGAAGTGATGGATGGTAGGACACCGTGAAAATTGCATCAAGCCTAGAGTCAGAAACAGTCAGAAACTGCCTGGCCACAGTTCTACCCATGGGCTATCCTAAGCAAGTCCTTGCCTCTTCTGGTCCTTCCTGGCCTCCCAATGTTTCTTCATACAACAGCTCTGAGGATTGACATCATTTCGAAGAGATTTATTGAGTACCCTGTCTAGTCTGGGACACAGGTACCTGCTAACAGTAGTAACAAGGGCATTATTGAGCTGTAGAATTTGTAGGTAAGCTTAGTTTAAGTGTCAGACACAGTTACAAGAATTTTATGGTGACTAACCTAGTTGGTTAACGAAGAGTGGGGCTATAGGAATTCTCTTGTATGGCCATGGGGTATATAATGGTTAAAAAAAAAAACCCATTTTGATGGACATTTGACACCTATAGATTTTAAAATGAATGCATGCTATGACCCAACCCTCTGGCTTCCAGTTACCCATACCAAGTAAATCTTGCACGTGGGAATTAGGAAATATAAAAAGATGCTTATTATAGCAAAATACTAAAAGCAAATTAATGGCCCATGAACCAAATGTAATGTGTTTGTGGAATGAAACACTCCATCAATCTATTCACATATAGGGATCTCAAAACCTAATTATAACTGCTGAAAAAGTTTTGGTCCACTGGATGAGCATTTAAGTAAATCTGTAAAATACAAATATTGCTGTACATTGTTTTATGTGTGCATATATATGTGTGATAAAGCATACATATGATACTTAGCAAGTTCATAACAAAATTGCTTTATTTTGTTGATGAATAATTAAGCCTACTTAATAGAGCAGGTCCATGGTTTGACACAAGCTAAGCACTCAGTGATAATGTTCATTGCTTTATGCAAAGCCAGTAAAAGAGTCAGTCAGTCAGACTATATCTCACAGGGAAGGAGGAGCTGAAGTGTATAACTCCTGTGTTAGGGGGGATGTTTGTGTTTTTGTTCATTTTGACTCTAAGATAATAGTTATTTAAAAGAGTATAGGATATCATCCCAAATAATTTTTCATTTGTGTATGCCTTTGTAAGAGCCTAATACATATCACCACTTAGAGTTTTGATCACGTCGATTTAACCATCAAAGACATGTTCAGAACCTTAAAGAAAGTTATCTGTGGGTAAGGTCTTTCTTGTGTTAAACTGTGTAAGATCACTCACAAATATGAATCCATTGCCAGTATATTTTAGGTGGTGTTTATGAAGTGAATTCAAGTTTATGAGTTTTGTTTTGTTTGTTTGTTTGACACAGGATCACATGTATCCCAAGGTGATCTCAAACTCCATACCCAGCCAAGGATGACCTCGACCTGATCTTTGCTCTGCTTCCTGAATTCTGGTTACAGGTGTGTGCCACCACATCCAAATTTGTACTGAGGATGGAAACCAAGGTTTCATGTATGCTGGGCAAGAACTCTACCTACTGAGTTACATCTTCTGCCCTCCTCAAATGTGTGAATTCCAGCACCAGAAAGCAGGAAGCATCCATGACAGTAATTGTCACTGATTGTCAAATAAAGTGTGCTCCCAAAAATGACCGAGGTTTTTCCTCAAAGTCTAGTCTACATAACCAGCCTTGGTAGCACTTAAAATCTCATTATAATCATATATTGTTGGAAATTCAAACTACTAGCTACAGAATGACTAGGGATCACATGATTCTAATGTATCTTATTACTGCTAATGTTGGCATAATGCCTGGGTCATCAAGTAGAGACACCAGGAGAACAACACAGATCTAGTCTAGCAAATTCCAAACCCAGAAATAAATGTCATAACTCATTGTAAAATCTGTGTCTTTGGACCATATTTCCATAAACTCATAATTTTTTTCAGCCACTCTATTGTGGAGTTCATAAGAATCTTTTTTTGTAATTTTTATGTAGCTCCAGATCATAAAACATTTTTGAGACTACTAAATGTACCATTTCCCAGACCTGTGATGGATATGCTAGACCATCTAACAGGAAGTTGACAACCTAAGTTCCCATCACTTCTGGAAAATAACTTCGGGTATATTTTCTACTACTGAGAGTCTTCTCTGTATCATAGAATCATCAAAATAAGGAAGATTTGATGTATTAATACTAACAACCAATGACCTGACTCTTCTCAAGCTTTGTCAATGTCTCTATCATGACTTGTATGACAGAAACACCTAGTCTGGATCCTGAGTTCTACTGTTGTGTACCGCTGTGATATGGCTCTTCCATTTTCTCTTTGTTTTTATGACTTCAATGCTTGTGAAGATCACAAGTTAGTTACTCTGCAGAATGTCTCTGAGCGTAGGATGGTCTGGATTTTCATGACTGATTTTACCTTGAGGATGAAGTATTCTTTCCACTGTGTCTTATCAGGAATCACATGATTCTAATGTATCTCATTACTGCTAATATTAACCATGATCTGACATTATCCCATCACAAACCTTTTTTTCCATTAGTAATCATGAAGTAAGAGGGCTACAGAGATGACTCATTCAGAAAATGTTTACCATACAAGCTAGAAGACCTAAGTTCCACGCCCAGAGCCCACCTGAAGAGCCAGGTGTGGTGGAATGCACGTGCTACCCAAGCATTGGGAAATGAAGACAGGTGGGTCCTTGGAATTGTTGGTCAGTCGACCTAGCCTACTTCGCAAGCTCCAGGCCAATAAGCACTTTCCATCAAGAAACAAGCTGAGTGGTATCTAGGGAATGACACCTGAGAGCTTGACCTTGAGCTTCACGTATGCCTGGCATGGAGACTGCCACTTCCTGGGTTCACTTTGATTCTTGATATTTCTAACAAGCTCTTTTGAGTGATTCTGACAGGAAAACCTGCAATTAACTCCCATCTGCCTGATGGAAGTCCACTCAGTGTTTTGGCTTTTTCCTCACCCATTGCCAACATTTTCTGCATCATGTTTAAGAATTTATTTGTTCCTCTGCCCTCCTTTCCCACACTCTGCCCATACTGAGATTGGTGGAGCACTCAGCACTCAATTTCAAAGCCTCCTTCTGCAACAATAGATGTTTGTTACAGAAAATATAGACAGACCAAAATGCTGAAAATAAGTGACTAGGGACTTCTTGGCCCTAACAGTACATTTAAACCACATCTACCCCTACCCCATGGATCACGGAAGAAGGGGCAATAAGACTGTAAAGATTGAAGTGGGATAGTGGTGGGCCAGACATTATCTCCTTTCATGGATATGTGTGTGTGTGTGTGTGTGTGTGTGTGTGTGTGTGTGTGTGTGTACTTGCACAAAAACTACATGGAAACTGTTCTGTCATCATCTCACCATGAAAGGGGAATGATGTCAAGAAGCTCCACACCTTCCCGAGGGACTTATAAGGGCAGATGCTGATAGGGAAGAAAAGGAAGATGCTTTCCTCAATTGTAAATTCACTAATGTAGAACACTTGCTGGAGCAAGAATCATGTCAGGCATATGTCATCAGAGGCAAGTTAGATAAAGCACAGGGGGCCACACGAGTGAAGAGGCCTGAACACAAGAGGAAGTTTGACAGGGAACATGAGGCGTTGTAAGGGGAAAAGGGAAAGGGAATGAGAATGGGGATTGGGGAGTGGAAGTATCATAAATTCACTAAATCCATGTATGCAACACCAAAAAGTAATTTTAAAAAATAAGCAGCTGAGAAAATTAGGATTTTCTTTAAAGTTATATAAATTTTTAAAAATTTAAGAAGACTTTCTTTACTGTTATTTGTCCTAAAAGTAAAGACACATGCTTCCTTCACCAGAAACATATTTTGGACCTGAAGCTGTATTCCTTCTCTTTTCCACACCTTAATCCCAGATCTTCCCATCTCCAACAATTTGAATCTATCAAGACAATAATTCATATTTCTCCATAAATCTCCTTCACTCTCTTACAACTTTCAGTCAATCAAATTTCATTTTATGTCAGTTGTTTATATCTCTTATTCTTCCTGCCAAGATTATTCTAGTATGCAAATATTCTTCCTAAATTACATTTACAGATACCTCTTTCATTGTGATTTGAGACAGGGTCTGAAGTAGCTCAGGCTGTCTTTGAACTCCCTATCATTCTAGGCTAGCCTTGGACTCCTGATCATCCCAACTCTGCTTCCAAGTGCAGAAATTACAAGTATATTATATGTCTATTACAGATATACACACTTCTGTTAACTCATCCAGAAGCCATCCAAATTCCTTCTCTATCTCATGAAGACAATTGGCAATGCCCTGGCTGCCCTATAGATCTCCAAGGTCCTTCCCTATAAATCTCTTCATGTTCTGGAAAGGAATGAAGATTCCCACAATATTCAATATTATCAGATCTCAGGGATTAAATAGGAGAAAGAACTAAAATTACTGGTTTGTTTTAAAGATATTATAAAACTTGTCATGTACTTACCAAAACTCACATACATGTATAAAGGCATTTTTAATCTATATATTGGAACAACCCTTATAACAATCAAGTCCTTCAAAGTTGTCATAATTGTGGAGATTATTTTCATCTACTTTCTATGGATCTATATATGAAAAGAGAATCTTTATATCGACTTGAATTGTATCTATGACAGAGCAATAAATCATTTAGCTTAATTAAATTCTTGGGCAGAATCCCAATATGTAAAAGTGGATCTGCCCCTTTTGAAACCTGTTGTAATACCAACTTGTCTCCTAGAAATATTTCCCATGGCTCCTACAGAACATGGAAGATTCATCTAGATGGATTATCAAGGAGTTTCAAAATATACTGAACAGTCATTATACCACAAATAGCCGGCCTGAAAATGCAGCTTCCATTACTAGCCTAATAGGCCCATGTCTGAGTGCCTGAAAGGTATTATTAAACTCAAAACCTCCCTTGTGTTTGAGATAAATTGGTTGTTCTTTAATAGGAAGGTGATAACTGAGATAAGTCATTTGGAGACGTCACTGACACAAGCCATCCATCTATCCACCCATCCATCTATCCACCCATCCATCTATCCACCCATCCATCTATCCACCCATCCATCTATCTACCCATCCATCTATCCACCTATCCATCTATCCATACACGCAAATTATTATAAAGAATCAAGATCTTTAAGCTAGTTGTCTACATTTTTTAAGTAGTATCATTAGCCACCTTCATGGTTTATTATTCTAGTAAGTGAACATAGTCATATTGTATATTCTTACCTGTGACTGTGAAAGAAAAGGCTTTTGAAGGGCATTCCTTTTGAGTGACAACCAAGGTATCCCTTGGCATCCTGGGGCTACACTCACCTTTTTTCTTACGAAGTCAGGCTCCCTGGCTCAAGGCCAGATTTATTGTGATTGTCATCTCTTTCTTCTTTAATCTCAGAGTTACAGCTTCCCTCACTGTGAGTATACACATTTCAGTGAGTATCCAGGTCAAGTGATTTGGATCTATGACTAGAAATAGATAAGGGAGAGAAAACAGATGTATATTGTGCAACTACTGTGTGTAAGAAGGACTACATGTATTCCTGAATATTTCAGGTGATTGATCTCAACTCTCTGTTCCAGCTTCATAAGATTACTTGATGTAAATAGCTCTCTTTCTTAGTATTTTCTAAATTTTATTCTACTGTATCCTATTGTGTTTTTAACTATCTGCTTATCAGCCCTTCCCACTTTGATGTAAGCTGGTTAAGATTATTTCATGATAACGTATCTGAACTATGAAAATATCCCTTATAGGGTTACATAAGGCAGAAATTCTAGATAAAAGCATCCATTTTGCTATGTTCATCCACTCCAAGTTATGGGCATACCCAAAGGATTAGAAAGTAAGACTTATAAATGTCTTTTTAACTCACATTCTCATGTTCATATTATAAACAAAATTTGACATTTTCGTCATTAACTTTTTGATCTTCCTATCTATTTTAATGGGTTTTAAATTCAGACAAAGAAAAACTGATGTACACTATCTAATCTGACTTCTGATTTGAGCGACATGATTGACATAATGTCAATGTTCAATCTATCCACAGGGATTTCAGTGACACGTGATACATTTCTGGAGTCCATGCTGGACCTTGAAGGTCCACTTTGGGAGAGAACAGGATAAAAAGGGAATCTTAGGAGGCAGAATAAACAAGGATGACATCAACAAACTGCTCGTCAGTGCTGAGAAATCCAGTCCCATGGGAGCCCAAGGTTCTTAGCTGGAAATTGGCTTAAAACTTGGTTCAAAAGTTCTTCATGCTTTATTCAGAAACTCACATGATTCTGCAAGAGAAAAATATAGCAGCAGTTCTTGCCCTTGGAGATATTGGCCAGCAAGCATGGCGGTTCCACGCTTATCCATGGATGTTCACCAAAGGATGATAATCATCTGATCTGGGTTTAGGTTTAGACTCAGGTTTCCAGGCAAGTTGATTCTAAGCCCAGATTGTCAGCAATTCTTCTTAACCCCTTTCATTCGACAGGCATTGAGGCGGGAAGTGGTACAAGTTCTAAGAAGAGCTATCATTTGTGAAGGGTAGCTCGTGCAGAACAGGACATGAAGGCACAGAAGATGGGTGACTACAAAGCAGACATCTCGATCTCAAGTTGAAATTTTGAATGAGACAGGATTGCACGATTGGTTTGACCATATACTTAGAAACCCCATATTGCTATGTGCTATGCTACTATGTATGGCACATGATTATTTATTTGATTAAAATTAGTCAAGTTGACTGATTTCTCCAGCTCTTTCCATCCTACTAGGTTTGGGTTTGAACAAATTGTGTCTATTACAGAAAGTCTTGTGTAAGATCAAGGAGTATTTCGTAGATGAGTTTTTGAAGTGTTCTGTAGATGCAGGAAGCACGAGCATTGTTCCCTTTGATTATCCCTCAGGAAGGGTGCTGAGGGCCACTCTTAGCTCATCTTAGTGAAGAAAGTATACATGATCCACGTTTCAACACTGACAGCATTAATAGAGAGGGCTTCTATTTGATTTAACTAGCTCACTGCAGAGTACCACGCAGCCTTGGTAACATGATAGCATTTTGGTAAAAAGGTGCTGCAGAGACAATGGGACATACTTTCCTCCTGTCTTCCAAGGGGGAAGCACAGCTAGCCCAGAGGAGCTCCAGCTCTGGACGGGGAAATGCCTCCATGTGAGACATGAGCCATTCTTAAGCAAATGGCTGTGCAGAGACCCCCATCCAGCATCCTCCCAAATGGACAAGTCATAAACCTGCCTAATGACTTGGAACTTCAAAACTGCCCCCCTTTCGTTTGAAAGCATTTTTAATGCTGTCCTCTCTAACAGGCATCATTAACAAAGGCCTCCTCCACTCCTCCCTGTTAGGCAAGTATGCTTTCCATAAGATCCAAGGGGGGTAGAACTCTCACTAGGAGGAGACTCTACATGGAGACAGGGACACTTGTTCATTTCTCCAACCCACCCAATTCACTGAGCCTGCAAGAACTTCTCTCAGCTGCAATTGCATCTTCCAACCAACTTAATCTCCCTTTCTTCTGATACTGTCTAATAGTAATTTCTTCAAGGAACATTCTTTAATCTTATAATTTGAAAACAAATTTGATTTCGGCTGTCCTTCTGGTAGGCGACCTTTAATGATTTTGCTATAGGTAAAAGTTTGTCATCATGTTGTGCTCCCCGCTCAGCTCTCTGTTTATCAAATTGCTTGGATGTCACAGTTGTTTTTTTATTTTTTTTTGTCAGTGATAATATTGCCCTTTCAAAATTTTCTCTGTAAGCAGTCTGAAAGGATTTATTTGGAGCAAGGGTTTCATTAATTTATTTAAATGCACTTCTCAAACAAAGCAGGTACGTTGTTTTGAAATGTCAAGGTCTGGGAGCAAAACTGGAAATACTCTGCAAGATACAATGGTCCAGCCTTAAGCAGGGAAAGGAAACAGGAGCTTGTCAAAAAAGTCAGCCACACTTCCATATGCTATGCCCAAAGGCCCAATCAGTCCTGTCTAAGAGGATGGCAAGCATTTGAATCCTCTCAGCTCTGGGGTGATTGTGAGTCTCTACCAAAAGCAAATGGTTTCCAGTGAAGGTGTCTTTACTATGGGTGAAAGTCAGAACTAATATTCTAGTAGGAATCCCCCATTTTTAAGAAAGCAGTTTGGGGCCAGATTGTTTGAGCTTTGCAAAATGATCAGATGTTGAATGGCACCTGGGACGCGGTGAATTCAACTTGCCCACCTGGGGCTAAGGATGCAGAGTGGATAGGTGGAGGAAACAGAAGGTTTACCACCAGGCAAGGGAGGATGCAAGAGCTGAGGCTGGAAATCTGCATGAAATGAGAATGGGCAGCTTAACGTATTGGTCATTATCTGTCATGTAAGGAAGAAATAAAAAAAAATCTTCTTCAAAGATAGCTCATATCAGTCTGCGTTTCCAATCACCCAGGTGTTCTTGTTCTCTAACTTAAAAATAAATTATAAAATAAAACCAAAGACTCTCTGTTGTCTACTGAATAGCGTCTAATCTTCATAGCGTGACATTCCAGGCCTCTGCAATCTGACATCAACTTGTCTTTGATAGCCTGATTCCATTTACCAGCCCCAGAGGCACACCACATACATATTCTGGTGAAATACAATATCCCTCCATATACTCATTGGGACAAACATATCCATCCACTATTATGTTTTCGTGGTAGCTGGGGACCCTCTACCCTCTCTGATGGCCTATCAGTTCCCATTCATTTCTGCTAAGCCTACAGCCAATGCCTATATTTTAACAGCAAGGGTCATTTTCTAAGATATCCTTGTAAAGAAATCTCCTTAAGTCAGGACCAATTCTGATTCCCATCCCTGAACCTTGGTTCTCAGCCTTGACATCTCAGTCACTTGGAAGTCAAGTGGAACTCCATGGAAACACAAACACTGGGTCACTCTCTCCAGAGTCTTGGGCATACGTGATCTAAAAGTTGAGACCTGGCTGGACCTTCTCTTTGTCTTACTTCATTCTTTGGTTTTGGGTTTTGGTTGTTATTGGCTGTTTTTTAACTTATTTCCATGTTTTTGTTACAACTGACCTACAATCAGTAGTAAATGTGCAGCTCAGTGAGGCTAAATATGTTTAGATAATCATGTAACTAATCAAAAAATATCTGTGTCTTGCAAAACTAAAACCCTACACTATAACAACTACTTATTCCCATTCAGCTCCATCCCTAGTCACCACCATTCTACTTTGTTTTTAAAAAATTCTTGCTAGTTCAGGTATCTCACATAAAGTGGATATGTCTTTCTTCTTCTGGCTGGATAATTTCATTTGTCATAATGCTTAAGGTTCATTCACATTGAATTCAGAACATGAACTAATTTTTCTTCCATTGCACATCTGAAATCATTTGCATGTATACGCTACAACTCTTTTGTCTATTTATCTGTCAAAGGCTGTTTGGGTTGTCCCTGACTCACAGCTATTGTGGATAATTCTGTTATGAGCAGACATACACAAATATCTTGTCAAGCACCTGTTTTAATTCCTTTGACTATGTTGAATTGCTGCATCCAATGCAACTTCAGAATTTAAGATTCCTATCAATAATCTATGAATGCTTTCGTTTGTCCAAGGAAAGCAAGAGTAGTTATTTCCTTTTAGTAGTGATCCTGGTGAGCACAAAGTAGTATCTCTTTTGTGACTTTTCATTTGCATATCTAATGACTAGTGAGTCCAAGCATTTTTCCAGGCTTGTCAGCTATTCGTATGGTTCTCATCTTTGTAGCAATGTCTGTGCAAGTTGCACATGGTCTCAGATTAAAATGGAGTCACCTGTGTCACACCTAATGTTAAAAATGTAAATCAAGCAGAGAGCTAAAGGAAAGGATTTGGGCCTGTCTGCCAGAACCACAAACTTACGCAAAACAACATGCCCTTATAGCAATTCTCAAAGGACATTTGTCCAGAATGTCTATTTACCTTGGATTGATGCCACTCTTTTCATTAATGATTGCCACCAAGAATCACTATTTCAAACAATTGAGTCGGGGACTGGAGAGTTGGCTTAGCAGCTGAAGCACATACCAGATAAGCAAAAGGACTTCCAGATGCCATGTAAGGTGGAGAGAGAGTGAAGACGCAGCACACTGACTAACCAGACTCTACTTACCAGTGAGCTCTGAGTTTTTTTTAGAGATCCTGTCATCAGGTAGAAAGTAGAAGAGGATTAAGGCCTCCAAACACATATACATGCACACATGGTCCTACAGATAACCTGTGCCCATACACTTTGAACACACATGTCCACACATATACATGAAAATGGAAAAATATCTGACTCAACCCTCCTTACTGTTGAACCGCTTTGAATAGTTTGCTCCACATACATAATCCTATTGCCATATTCTGCTGTTCTGAGTTCAATATTATTCTCAAACAAATATCATTCTTCATAGAATAGCTTTCTGATTGCTTGTTTGACAGAATTCTTTGTCCATATTTTAATTGTGCTATTTCAGTTTTTATTGTTGAGCTGGAGCATTTATTTGTGTATTCTTAACACAAATCATCCCGTATCAGATTTCAGATGAACTTTCCTTTCTATAGTTTATGCTTTTACAATGAGGACTGTACCTTTCTATGCATGTATGCAGCTTACTAAATTTGATGTAGCCCATTTGTCTATTTCTGGTTTGGTTGCCCATGTTTTGTATAGGGTACCAGAATCCATTGCCAAACCCAGTGGCACAAAGCTTTCCTCCTGTATTTCCTTCTGTTAAATTTCTAGTCCTTGGTCCAGTGTCTAAATTTCTAATCCATGCTGAGCTAATTCCATGGATAAGGTAAAACTTTCATCTTTTAGCACCAAGAGTTTCCAATAGAGTTTCCAATAGTCTTCCTTGAAAAGACTGTCCTTTTCCTTTAAGTAGCATTTAGAATCCTTATCAAAGATCACTTGCCTAGAATACTTGGGATTTGTACTTCTTGCATCTGTATTCTATTCTATTGCTTTACATATGTGTTTTTTATTTATTAGTATTATAGTACCTTGATTACTATAGCTTTGTAATTAATTTTGAAATCAGGGAGCATGAAACCTACAAATTTGCTACAATTCAAGGTAACTTTCCGGGTTCCTTGACATTTGCTATGAATTTTAAAATGGATTTTTCTGTTTCGGCAAAAGAAATCCTCTGGTGATTTTTTTAAGGGGATTACACTGAATTTGCAGACTATTCTGAGTAGCCACGTACTTGTTAGAAGCTCCTCAGAAGATACCAACACATAATCTCCACAGAAAATCACCATTTCCCTTCTCCAATGGCTGGCACCAAACCTTGACAGTAGTCACTAGATGGGAATTTACTTCAACGGATTAATCAATTATGCAGTACATATTTTGTAATCATTTTCTTTCCCTAAGTAATGTGGCCAAGAAGCATAGGCAGACATGGAAAAAATAAATTGTGAACCATAAAAAACAAACCACTTCTGTAACTAAGCCTCTATCTCAGAATATCCTTAACTCAGGAGAAGCTTGAGCCATTGCAAAGAGCAAAGTAGTAAGTTCTCACTCAGATTATGGCCAAAAAGACAGAGTTGCTTATGACCTCCCAGTGAGGGTGCATAATTGAATATCATATCTACTAATACAACAATCACAAACTATCTCATACATTATGAAATGTTCTTGTGTACTGTAAAGAATGCATTTTAATAGAGATAAAATATTAACACTTAGGAAACCTTAAGGACTAGAGCTGAGTGAAGGAAAATGCCTCTATTGGTGGGGTGACCCCAAGGAGAGGCAACTTGGTATGTCACAGAGGCCCAGAACCCCCACAAGAGTAGACAAGCCAGAGGAAACCCTGGGGTCCATAGAAGCGGCCAGGCAGGATGGTGGGAGGGAGTGGAATGAATTGATGAAGGGAAGGGAGGTGAATGGCAGGGAGGGGAGAGAGAGGGAAGCAGGGAGAGAAGTACCCAATATGCTTGTAAAACTAAAAAAAAATTAATTAAAAATATATTAATCAGAGGAAACTGAGCTCGCATGCCCCTGGGACTACAAGTCCCTCTGAGCTACCCTGATAGCTGAACTTGCAATTCACAGGTATAAACAGATGCGGTCTCTAGGCAGGGCCAGTACAGTGGTACCCAGCAATTTCCTTATCCTAATGGAAATCTCAAAAGCCTGATCATCAGGTTATCCCATAGAAAGTTTGTTAAGGCTCAGACAGGAGGAACTGACTAAGAAAGGGACCTTTTCAGGAAGAGCTCCAGCTGTGACCTCGTGTCTCAGGGCTTTGTTTCTGAGGCAGTGATGAGGGAGTCCATGGGAATCATGGTCCCTACACAGAAGACGGTGACCCGTCACCCTGGCCTCCAGCATTGCATATTCATGTCTTAGAACAACAGTCCTTCCCATGTCCCGGATACTATGCTGCTGCCCTGGTCACCACAAATGGAGGAACGGGAATGGAATGCACCTGCGTATGTTAGTGTCAATGTCCCCAGAAAGGAGCAGAAAGAGGGCGCAAAGGAAGGAGAGAAAAAGAGAGAGACAAAGGGTGAAAAACAGAAGGGAGAAAAAGGCATGGAAAAGGACATCGTGGGAAAACTAGCTCAAGTACGTGCAGGTTTGGGGGATTTGGGGTTGCTGCAGGGGAGGAGGGTTCTACCATGAGCAGGGCTGGAAAGATAGTGTTGATCACAAACTTTCTCTCTGTGGTATCCACATTCATCACACATTTTATCCCTGGTTATGTAACCAAAGTTCCGTCTTTTTTGAAGAAAGCAATGAACAAAAAAACCAAACCCAGACCTCGCCCATGTGATGAGTCTTCTCTGCTCTCTACCAACCCAGTCATTTCAGTCACATTCGTGGGTGTGACCTTTACTAATGCCTCATCCTTAAGCAGCGAGGCCCACAGCCCTTCCCTGCACTTCTATAGTAATTTTCAACAGTGAAATTAACTTACCAGTGATACATGCGCCACCACCACTCAAGGACACAGTCTCACTGTCCAAGGTGCTATTAAATGCAGGATGGACTTAGGGTTTAGCCCAGGTAGTACAAAACAGTGCAATTCATCCACATTAATAAATGTCGACAGCCTTTACTCTCAGCAGTGCTTTGGCTTGGGAAGATAAAGAATTTGGTCACCCACAAAAATACATAATTTCATCACTCTAGTTAAATGTTAAATCCTACGTCATGTCAACCTCTAATGAAAGCCTGAAGCCCACGGGTTCGGTCATTCTTCACGCTAGCCTGCCTCTTTACTCATGGCGTCCTACGATGTTTTTATTGTGAGTATGAATTGCCCTTTACATTTTAAAATATGGAAAACTGAACAAGGTTTAAAAACTTAGGAGCATACTGACATAAAGAGGCCCTCATTGTTTTCACCAAATCTAAAATACACCCTACTCAAAAACTGAATGTAAGCGTTATTCCCAAATTTGCATTTGACTTTTAAAAATTACCGTTATAGGAAATGAAACATGATGGCCTATTTTCAGTACAAAAAGTGCTGTAAGTAGACTTAGGGAGTTACAAGTAGACAGGGGGCATTAGGCTCTCTGCACCACCCCTGAGCACAATCCTTTGACAAATGAGTGTTTAATGTATAGACTTGCTACTGACTAAGTACATACAATAAAAAGAAAAAAAAAATCTTAGGCAACTTCTGGGGAGCCTGCACCTCCTGAGTATGCAGCCAATTGGAGGAAAGGGGGAGAGGAGCTGCATCTAGGACATAGGTATTTGGAATCATTCTAGGGCAATGCTCCTAGTCATTCTGTTATCTTGGACACCTAATCTTGCCAGATTGAAAGAAAAAAATCACACACACACACCCCTTTCGCCACTCTGAGCCTCTAACTTGTCATTACCAGGTGGGGGTCTTATTTCTTACACAGTGAAAAAGACAATGCTTATCATCGTTCAAATATATATTCCCCCCAAAGATCCACATGAATGGAAGTATTGGAAAGTGATGAAGGCATTAAGAGGTGGGAGGTCTTAGATCATCAATGGCTTGTCCTTGAAGGATGTTATAGAGTTCTGATCTCTGCTCCGCTTCTTTATGGCTTATTGGAAGTTTTGATCTACTTATACTCCCAACGTGACATGCTGTCTTCTTGATGAGATATCAAAAGCAGCAAGGCCAACGAATCATGAGCTGACATCTCTAAATCTGTGAGCCAAAATGAATTTCTGCTCTTTATAAGTCTTTTTATAGCATTAACTCATTCAAATGCTATAAGGCATTTGTTATAGAAAAGGGATCAATGAAGTATCAGTTCAAAGGACTAGATTGCCCTGCCTTATTTGACACCTTTGTACAACTTCTAGCAGGCTCAAGTGGCCTGGGCTCCTAGGTTACCTTTGTTACTTGGAAGTTCACCAATTCCACGTTGTTCTTTCAAGAACATAAGTGGAACTGTCAAATGGCATAGGATTTAAGTGACAAGCATTCTGGAAACAGCAGTCCAGAAAATGAAACTATTTCTTGTTTTGAATTGAATTTAAAATATCCCTGAGACTCAACATTAGCTTTGATATTCTCAAAGTTACCTGCTCAACTGTTTAGTTTTTTTCTCCATCTCCATTTTCTTCTAGATGAAAGAAGCAGGAAGATAGTTACACTGCCTTTAATCCCTCAATATGTCTAAACACCTATCAGGCACAAAAACCTGTATTCTATGACACATGAGAATTATAGATGAAATGGAAATAGTCCATACACTCAATAATATCTCATGATAAAGAAATCCAAAATGCCTGTATGATGATAATGTAATTAGTGGTTGATGGCTAGGTACAGAATTCTTTTAGTAAGAACTTTTCAGAAATCTTTAAACCTGTTCTGTACAATCTAGTGAAGGCTAATCAAGGCTTAACTTGGTGAGCTTTAGAATAACCTAGGAGATGCATTTCTAGATGTATCTACTGGGGTGAAAGGAGAGAGGATTATATGAGGAAGGAGGAGCCAGCTTCGAGTGGTTAGTATTCTTCAGGGGGTTAGGAGTCCAGCTTAACAAAAAGCAAAATGGAGAAAATCAGATGGGAGTCAACATTCATCTGTTTCCTGTCCACCCAGATGTGCCGTGGCCTTTCCTTTACAGTGGATTTACACACTCTCAAACTGTGAGCCAAAGTAAACTCTTTCTCTATTAAGTTGCTTGTTGTTAAGTATTTGTTTGCAGCAACAAATAAAGTAATGAGTCTAAAAGAGACACTGAAGCTAAACTCAGAAGATAATAGGCATTAGGTAGGAAAAAATAGAAACAAAAGAAGACGAATGTTCCAGGCAGAAGATAGCAGTATAAAAGGCACTTGAGGAAAGCGAACATTGAACTTTGAGAAGACGAAGGAGTCCTGGCTGGACTCACTGGCTGGACATGGAGAGGCACAAGAGGGGATGGCGCCTCTAGCCTTAACTCACAGTTATGGGGTTTATTTTCCTTTGCTTCCCTTTGGCCGATCACCCCAAATCATTTACCAAGTCCAACAGTTGAGCAGGAAGCTTTGAGAATATCAAAGCTAATGCTGAGTCTCAGGGACATTTTCATTATTTTATATTACATTGGAATACAATAAGCTCAGTAGAATTGTGGTCTCTGGCCACAACATTCTTATTTTTTTCTTTCACATTTTTAACTGTACTAACATTGAGTTTATGTATCTTCAATACCTACTACTTCCCTGGGTTCAACCTAAGATGCCTGCGTTAGCCAGTGCCCGGCCCCCCATCAGGGCAAGATGGATACAACCAGCTACTGTCACTTCCAGGCACGTAAATCCACTTCTAAGCCTCCTTCATTTCCTCCAGTCATGTTCTGCCTCAGAAGGGTTAGTAAGTCCATCATCAATGCTGTGAACCTCCTGGGTGTGGCTGTGGGTGATTATGCTAAATATAGCCAAAATTCGGAGCTAAAACTGCAGCACCCATCCTTAAAAAACTTAAAAAGCACAAGGAAACCAGTGGGATTCAGAGCGCAGGCTGGCAACGAGAAGAATATGGATTGTGAAGTCACAATCATGTTCAGCTGCTTCGACTGGGATGCAGGCTCTGCCACCGATGAATTCCATGACCTTACACCATTTTATTAACCTCCTTGAACCACATTTATTAATTTGAAAAATGAAGATAATATCCACCTGCCTCCTAGAGTGGCTGGGAAGATTGAATGAGTTAATATTTTCAGAAATCGCATAAGTCTGGAAAGAGAGAGAGGGCTGTGAGAGAAGGGAGCCTACCGTGAAAGCATATGGGGAAATGTCCCCTGCTGAAGCTTCCCAAAAGATGTGGATAGAGACCTTTAAACCAACGTGGTGCTCACCAGGTAAAGCATAAATTCAACCATCCAGAAGGAGACAATCAATGACTTAAAGGAGAGGCAGCTATGGGAAAGGGGGAAAGAGGTGTATAAATTCAAATTATGCAGATTTGAAAAACCTTTTATAAAATATTACCAAGCTTGGATGTTAAGCCAACAACAGAAATAATGTGAATTTCCTTGAATGTAAGATGCATTAAGATAGAGTTGGCTCACAACTCTTAGGTCAAATGAATTAAAACTTTGATTTCATTTCAACTGTAATGCAGCAGCAGCCTATGTAGGAATTGGAAATGCATGCCTCATATAGGCTTAATCTTTTTTTTAGCATTATATATATTCATTGGAGAGATATGTAGTATATATTGACAAATTTGAAGAAACTGCAAAGGATTATATTTGTATACAGGAGAACTATAAACATGCACATATATGTATATATACACATATAATGAATGTATATCTATTTTTAAAAATATTCTAGATATAGTTACTGATGAGTTGTATACAAGTTTTCTGCTACACGTAGGCCTAGGTTACCTTACACTTGGATTGAGAGTAGTCAGGTAATCAGAAAGACTTAGCAAATGAATAAGGGACAGGGTACAAAAATATGTAATAAAGAAGAAAGGATGAAAGTTGACTTTTATTTTCCTAGCATCTGCAACTTGGTACCTGACCAGCTTTTTAATAAGATGACTTTGACTTGTTTCAGAACAAAAAGAAAAATGAGTTCCCCACTGAAGAGCAGACAAGAAAGTGTTTGACAGTCATGTGTCAGAAATGGTATAAATGAAGACGCTTATTGGACAAGAGAAAAAAACCAAAGCGTCTTCTGAGTGAGAGGATTTAAGATGAGTCTTTTCTACACTTTTACTCAGTGTGTCTCATCCTCAGGGTGAACACAATCCACCTTCATTCATGCCAATCAAAGTCCTGTGAAGATTCCCTTTAAGAGCTAAAGTGTGTCATGCAACTTTTCTTCATGTAGCATGGAAACCATAGGCATAGGGTTTGATGAACACATTCATAGTGTGATACAGTTGGTGTCCCATGATAGCACATGCTTACACATGTAGTATCTGCCAATAGCATTTGATAGTCGCAACAGCTCTTTAAGGTACTCATGTGGTTTTCTCAGTTCTACAGAGGAGAAACCAAGCAGGTATGGTGATGCATGCTTATAATCCTAGCAGGAAGGAAATGGAGACAGGAGGGTTGGGGCTATAAAGTAAGTTTGAGGTTCATCTGGGATATGTGAAAAGGTGTCTCTAAAAACTGCATGGCGAAGAGAAACGAAGCTTGAGAGAATTAGAATCAAGCTGTGCAAGTGGGTACAGGCAGCAGATTACAGTATGATGTGCTGAGCCTGGCATTTTATGACCCTCAGGTCAACACTCTTTGCCACTAAAACACTCTCTCTTCAGCTGAGAAAATACAGTGCTCACCAAGGCTAATACTAAGTGGAAAACATCCAGACACATTCCAGGCAATTAAAAGAAACAGTAAAGTAGACCTATACCTCTGTAGGTACGAAAAAAAACCTCTTATGCACTCAAACTGCAAAGCAGAGGCTCTCGCCATCTTATTAGCTTCAAACGAGCCAAGAGAGCATTGGAGATGACAACGGAGCTACTCAGAAGAATCTGGCGCTGTGGCTTTTTGCCTTGGTGCTCACGAGGAGGTCTTCTGAGTCTCCAGAAGTCTAAGACTTAGTTCCACAACAGAAACTGTCACTTGCAGGAAGAGGTTAAACACCCCCCCTAGCCTGTGTTAATGCTGCCTGTGGCTCAGGAAGCATTTGCTGGGCTGGGCTTCTCCCCATATTGCAGGACCTAACTCAGGTTCTGTTGCAACTTCTATTTTATAGGTGAGAAAAAGGAACACAGGACTATTTAATTCAGCCTGTCCAAGCTCAGATCTCAGATATTTCTTTGAAAAATAATGAAACAAGAGATCTTGGAACGCCATGTGTGACGTAGACAGTGAATGTGGAATGACTTCCCAAGGATAACCCATCCTCGCTTGCTGGACTCCTCTTTGGCCAGGGAACCATATCGTCTCCCTACACAGGTGGTGCCAGGCGCACCTGAAGCCACTTGCTTTCTCTGCTTTCACACTTGCCTGTTGTCTTTATTGTCTTAGTGTTTGCAGAACGGGGCAAAGAGGCCAGAAGGCTGCAGCTCAGGAATTAACATGAAAGAGAAGGAAGGAAGCATGGGAGGAATGAGAAAAAGAGAAAAAAAAGAAGGGATGGGAGGAAGGGGAGAGGAAAAGAAAGCAAGGGAGAAGAGAAAGAGGAAGGGAGAAAGAAAAAAGAAGGGAGGAAGAGAGTGAAGAGGCATGAAAGAAAATGCCAATGGAAAAAGGAAGGGAAGGAAGGAGAAAAGACAGGAAAGAGGAAGAGAAGTAGAGAAAGGATGGATGGAGGGGGAGAGAGAGAGAGAGAGAGAGAGAGAGAGGCCTCTTGAGGGATCAGTAGCATTTTCTTGTAGGGGAAAGTGCCCAGTCCCTCTACCTAAACTACAAGGAAGGTCATGGGCATTTTGCTGTCTTCACACACTGCTGAAAATCTGGCAGATGCCCAGTTGGTCACTAGTTTTGTCTGATCACAGTCAGCTCTGGCTGGAGAGGATATGGAGGAGTCTGGACTCCATGACATCCAGACAGAGATGAGGAGAGCCAATCCTAAAGTCCCAAGGCAGAGGGGCTGGCCCTGCCCCCCAGGGTTGTAGAGAGGCACCACACTGAGGGAAAACCATGGCCTGGACAGCTAGAGTGGAAATGGTTGACTGAGAACAGGGATTCTTTGCTCACAGCTCAGCAAGGAGATAGCTCCTCCTGGACATGCCAATTAAATTCCATCTCTTGCCTACCTTCAGTGACCGTCCTTACAAACGACTCAGCCGGCAAAGCAGGCCTGCTGACCTTCATGGAGGTAAGGGTGCTAATTGTGTATCTTCAAGCTGTGGGGCTTCGGCAGTGTAAATTGCAAAAATAAACCTAATTTGAGGGATATGTAAATGACGAATTGAAGGAAGAATTAATATGTAGCCTTGTGGAAAAACAACAGCTCTGCTTCTCATTATTAACGCTGATGGTTGTGTGTGTGTGTGTGTGTGTGTGCGTGCGAGCGTGTGCATTTTTTCTGTAAGCAGAGAAAAAAATGAATTGTTGGAAGGACCTCAAAATGTGCAGCTGAGAATGCGTTTATATTAATGAGGAAAGTGATGTTGATTAATGGGCAGCCCAAAAGCAAGAAAGATGCTTCCCTCCCTCTGTCTGCTCGCCAGCCCGGGAATAAGTAGCCTCTGAAGTCCCCAGGCAGCACACAAGCTGTCCCCTGGGTAGGGAGCACACGAGCTGTCCCCAGGGTCGGCAAATGGCTGGGGCCCTGGAGCCTAAGCACACTCTTCAATTATGCTAGCAAACATGTCTGAACTGGGACAAATAGGCCTCTATGAATAAGACTGTGTTTTTACAAAAACCCAGATCTTTCAGAGCCCTGCCTAACCTTGACTGAAAAGGACCATTCTGTTCTATTATAACCCTGCAACCCAAGTTACTCAAGGAAAAGAATTACTCAGAGGGTGGCTAAACCAAGATAGCTGGTTTTTATACCTTCTGATACCTATCACCCCTCTTGCATTTCCTTAGTATATTCCATGTCTCTCTCTCTACAGCTCTATGTAACACACATTATACATCCATTTAACAGAAGCACGCAAGTAACTGCAATTGCCACTTTTACACAACAGGAATCTAAATCGCAGCGATGAAGACCTTGAGTAATGAGAGGTAAGTTGGGCTCCTGCTTTCTGGACCGGCAGTGCTCCCCTTTAACAGCTCTAAAGACAGCATCTGATTGGGAGAAGAGCTCCTGGCTGGCTCACTTAGCCTCTGGGTCACATAAGTCACCCAGAAGGAAGGGAAAGTATTCCCTCATCTTTTCTCTTGACGCACCATGAGGGACGTGTGCTCCTCTTAATGGTGCCACAGGAGGCAACGGTGACTGTGATTCTTTCTTTCCTCAAAGGACAACGTTTGCTGTCAGAGATCAGAGGCCAGGGCACAGGAGAATGACTGACTCTGTCATCAAATGCTGGTGGTAAAAGTGCAAGGATCTGAGTTTGGATCCCAGCAACCATATAAAAAGTCAGGTGACCCGGGAGGCACCTCTGATCCCACCACTTAGGAGAGAGAGACAGGCAGATCCCTATACGCATTGGCCACTGGCCTAAATAAGCTGCAATGCTGAGAGACTCTGTCTCAGAAAATAAGGAAGACAGTGTTTAAGAAAAACATCCATTGTCAACCTCTGACATCAGTACCTGGCCTCCACACATAGAACACAAGCCTACATGCATAAAATCATGTGTGCACACATACACTGTAATGGTTATTCTTAACTATTGCTGCGAGAGAACACCCAAAGTCAAATAACTTAAGGGAGAAAAGGAAATGTATTCATCTTAGAGTTCAAGAGGGGAGAAACAGTCTTTCATGGAGAAGGTGACATGGCTGGTGGCTGAAGCTGGGGGCAGGCTAAGTCACTGCAAACATCCAGTAGGCTAATAGATGAGAGCTGGAGAATTCCTGCAGAGTCTCTCCTCTTCCCAATCTCCTGTTCTCTGGTTCCTTTCATCTGGTCTACTACTGGAGGTTCCAATCAGATCTAGGGCTGGTCTTTGTATTGTAAATTTATTGATCCAGATCATCTCTTCAGGTAGTCTCAGCTTCTTAGTTAATGCCAGGTGTGTCAAGTTGACACCCAGGATTAACTATCACACACCTTCATGTCATGGTTTGAAATGTGTCCCCCATAGTCTTATGTGTTTGGCAAGGTCATGGCACCTTGAGAGGTGGAGCCTTGCTAGAGGAAGGCAGTCACAAGGGACAGGCCTTGAGGTGGATTAGTCCCACCCTACCTCCAGGAGAAGTCAGCCTTTGCTGCAAGCAGTCTGCAGCTCTCAGCTTCCAAGATGTCTGCGGTGACTTAGCCTCCTCCAGCTTTGGCCAGCCAGCCATGCCATCTCTGCTTTGAGAGACTGTACCTTCCCTCTGGAACCGTAAGCTGAATAAACCTCCCTTTCTCCCTTAAGTTGATCGACTTTGAGTGCTCTCTCACAGCAATAGTTAAGAGTAACCGTTACACCTTACTCTAGTACACACACACACACACACACACACACACACACACACACACATCCTATGCAAACACACACGCACACTCACGTGAAAGATCAGAAGTCAGACCTAGCCCCATTTCTGAGTAACTTTGAATTCTCTCTCCTCTCTTTCTTTTGCCTCCCTCAAGTAAATAAATAAGATATTAAAAAGCTATCGGTGTCCTCTACAGCCCATGGGACATTGATCTTTGCTATGGAGTCTCCTAAGCATACATGAGAACCCCAGTAGACTCACACAAACACGCTTGTTAGTCAAGAGCTCAACTTGTAGATGAAAGAATTAGGACAGCTTATAGCTTAAAGACACCTCAATGTCCATTTCAGAAAAGAATGCAAATGTACAAAATATCTTGCATCAAAGTGAACATTTATAAAGATAAAATACAGCATTCAGACCTTCAGAAAATTAACAAATACCACAAATGTTATAAAATCAAGACAACCCATTTATATTAATTAACTGCCTAGCATGCTTCTTGGTAGTCTCGCTACATTTTCAACAGTATATGTGAACAAGTTGAAGGCACAAGAGAGAATCATAACTCAGTCTTCCTCTATAGGTTCCTCTTCCCCTGCCCACAGCCATCTGATGCTAGATAGTTTGGACATATTTAAGGTAACCTGGCATCTGGGCTTATATACCTCCATTAAGAGATATATATGTAAATCATACCAGCAGATCACAAAAGCATCTTAGAAGCCACTGTTACAACAGGACAGACAGCTTCAACTTTCCTCTACTTACATGCAATTCTCATTTACAAAACCCAACTCCCTGTAAATATGGTTTTCACTTGTAGGATTTCATAAAAGTCTACAGTTATTGATAGAACCTAAAGCAATAGGATGTATTTGGAGCAATTGTGGGGTAAAGGAGAGAAAGCGTAGTCTTAGCTGATTATAATTAAAACATCTTCACGTTTCAAATTTTTAAAAAATAGCCATTTGATCATATTGCTAACACGCCTTCCCAGACCATAAAAAGGCTATACAAGTGTGGAGCCCCACATGTGGGCATTGTCACCATGGTGAAACCCCTATGGGTCCTACTCTTAGGCAGGAACAAGGAGGAACTCATAAAGAGACGATGTCTGGCACATTGGACATTACTTACCATACCGAGACTAGAATCTTCAGTCCAAGAAGAAATTGACTTAGTGGGACATCTAGGCTGAACATTGACCTTCTCACAACAGACCTACTAAATAGCTGCACCCTGAAATTCACACTCTTTTCCAGGATCCAGTAGGTCAATCTGCATCTCCCGTAGCCTGCGTTTTCCTAAGATGGAGGCCATCCAATAGAACAGGTACAGTCTGTGAGTGATTGAGTCCAAACTTCGAGTCTGTTTGGTACCAGATGACGCCAGCCATACACGTAATAGAGGTGCAGGTAATGAACCTCAACCCTAGCAGAAGTCCTTAATCTTACATACTGATCAGTTTCTCATCCACCATATGAAGAAATAACGTGTATAATATAATACGAAGACATATTTAAACAGAATGAAATAGACCCTTCAGGGACATAGAGACTCTTTAGGCTTCTCTTTATCTGAAGTTTTACTTTCTTTAAAAGAAGAGGACATGGGGATGTGGAGACATTCACATAAAAAAATAACTAGCTATGGTGTACGCCTGTAATCAGACACTGGGAAGAGAGACAGGAGGATCCTGGGGGTTCAATGGCCAGTCACTCTAGCTAGTTGGTAAGCACCAATTCAATGAAGGAAAATGTATCAAAACATAAGGTAGAGAGCGACAGAAGAAGACACTCAATGCTAACTTCTGGATCAGATATATAGATAGAGATAGAGATATTTTATACACACACACACACACACACACACACACACACTCACACACATATAATACGAACGGGGGGGGGGAGAAACTAAAGAAACCAAGATGCTTCACCTTTATTTTTACTTTTACTTAGTTAATTCTATGATTCTCATCTGGTACACAAGGAAAGCATACATGTACACAGGACTGTACATTAAAAGTCCTGAATGCTTTAAGCTATGGATAGAAGAAGACCTTTCTGTGATTTTCACCTCACTCGCTGATTCTGAATCTGGCTCCTACACAAGATGTGCCTTCCCAGTGCTTTTGTTCATTAAATCGGGAAACTAAATAATTTTCTTTTTAATAAGTAATTGTGTGATAGACACTTTAGTTCTATAACCTGGAGGTGGGGAGGACCAGATCGGAAACAACAGTGCAGAGCATTTTAATAAACCTCCAGACACAAAAGGAAATTGCATCTCTAATCTCAAAATCTGATTAAAATACGAGAGAGATGGGGTTGGTGAGGAACTGCCTCATAATCTTGGGTGACTCTTGAAAGGGGGGCTTCTAAGCTTCCCATTGCGGGGCTTTTAATTGGGATTCCATATTTCTCCTATAAATACGAAATGGCATTATCACTCAGGGAAATTGCATCTGGTTATAAGCATCGAAAAAGACTTGAGGTTTTACTTTTTAATATCCATGTCATTCAGATGGGAAGGAAACTAAGAAATTTCTAATGCAACCATAACAGGAAAGGGAGATTGGTGCACTGCAGAAGTGGAGGTGTCCACCCAGCTGTCTCACCAAATCCAGGGAGCTCTGAGAGACCACACCCTACTTCCCTTTTGCCTTCTGGCTCTGGAAAATGTTAAATGTAAGCAATCTTCCTTGCCAATATCCTTGTGAATTCTTCTCCTTTGATTGCAGACTATTTAGATGCTGTTAAAGCTCTGAGAGGCAGTTGTTCTACTTATCTCTTGATGTTATTCCTTCATTCCATGGACAAATGTTGATTCAGCACCTAAGATGTACCAGATACTATTCAAAGCACTGGAGATACAAGCATGAGAAGACTACTACGACATTCTGTGTACTTACTTCATATGACTGGGCCACTTTATCCACCTAATGTTAGGGAGACATGAGGAAAAATAAGCACAAATGTAAGGATTTCTATAGTGTTTCAGAACCTCTCCTAAGGTTCTGGTTCTTGAATACAATGGTCTCTTATTTAGACTCAGCATCTATCTTTCTTAACATCCTGTCCCATCCTGAATCTCCGTGAGTGAAACACTTGAATTAGAATTCCCAGGTCCCATGGACAAAAAGCCAGAGAGATGCAGGTATGAGCATCCACAGGAAATGAGAGGCCAAGACCCAATATTGAACTCACAGGCTAGCCAGACAGGCATACACACAACAGTACTGATGTGACATGGTCTCAGACAAAGTAGAAATGGGGGGCACAACACCAAAGGTTTCCTGTGACCCCCTCCATGCTTGTATCTACATGCAAAAATCTCTCTCTCTCTCTCTCTCTCTCTCTCTCTCTCTCTCTCTCTCTCTCTCTCTCTGTCTTTCTCTCTCTGTCTCTGTCTCTCTCCCCATTCCTGCACACATAAGCTCACTGTCCACAGAGATCAGCCGGGCACCTCAGGAAGGAAGAAGTTGCATTCATATTCAGGGAATTGTCAACCCCACTGTTTCTGCTTTTTTTTTTTTTTTTTTTTTTTTTTTTTTTACTTTTTTGGTCTATGATAAATCCCCACTTTCTTACTGGGTGAGTTGATGGATCTCAATATCATCTATCATCCTGTGATCAAGAGTTTTAGTTATTTTTAACAGAAGGTTTGACAGGAAATTGGTTTATTAATATCTGAAGTAAAGTAAGTCATTTGTGTTAGAAACTTTTTCATTATTCTATTACTGTCATTCTGATCATGTCCATAGGCTGGGATTTGTTCAGCTTTGATGGTTCTGGCCTTAAGTGTGGTATTCCTTCTGAAAGTACTATGAAGTAAAATTTTCCTCAGAGATTTTAGAATCCTATGGTGAACTGGTAGATGAGCTGCAATTAATGTTGTGAAAATGATCCATGCCCACCTATGTCTAGGAGAATCTGCTTGGTGCAAAGACAGGAGACACTGTGGCTTCACAGTTACCAGGGTCTCAGAGCCTCTTTGGCACACGTGGGGAGAGGTGAACAATATCCCTAGGGGCTAGAGAGAAGGGGCTCTGCCATTTGTCTGCTTCCATAGAGCATTAGTCAACAGAGCCTTGGTGTCTCAAACAGGGAACAAAAACAAAGTACATTCTCCCAGACTGTTCAGTGAGAGAGCATATGTAAAAACTCTTTCCAAACTGTAAATGTGCAGAAGGAAAAATTTCAAGCTGAGGAAATAAAATTCCAAAGGAAAACAAAGAAGGATTTATTCCAAGAATTAAAGACAGAGTCCACAGATGGTGAGGATTTCTAAACCATTGGCGGAGGGAGGGTGGAGAGCTTGTTCTTAAATGAAATAAGAGCGCTGAGCCACGTTCCTGGCCTGCAGGTGTTTCAGTGTTTGCAAGGTGCCATGGTGAAGTGGGGACATGATAAATGGAGAGAACGCGCTGCTTTGCAAACAAAACAGCCAGAATCATCATCCTGGCTCCCTCGCCATCCAGCAATGTGTGCTTGGGCATGTTAGACCACTTAGAACCTCTGTTCCCATCTGCTAAGAAGTGATAAAACTGTATGTGGATTAAACACGCTCAAGTTCATAAAGTATCTGAACAGAAACAGAAAATTCAGAAAGGTAAGTTCCCTCCCCCATCGTGCACTTATCGCACACAGAGCCCACAGCAAACTCACAATTGGATTTCTGTTGTTCTCATCTTAATCCTGAAGAGGATGATTGACATGAGTAGGTGCAAACTATGGCATGAATAGAGCTCATTGGTAATGTGTAGTCCAAGTGTTTCTACTTGTTAGATGTGAGGTATGTTTGCTAAAACACAAAATGGCTCAAGCTGTGCCCCCTTCTCCCCATATCTGCCTCTGGTATGCTGCCTCCAGACAAAAGGACTCTCCACAGTGCCCAGCCTGCCTAGATGAGAAAGCCCCGTCCTCCCAAGGACAACTCCACAGCCCCAGCTTGTCTGCAACTCCGAAGAACTTTTCTCACCCACCCCAAGATAAGTCTCCCTTCTCATTCCAGTACATGCCCCGTACCATAGTCAGATGACCACACATGCCCTTTATGAAACTTCAGAACTAGATCTCGGGGCTGCCTACCTCTGTCTGCTTCAGAGACAGCCATGCTTCTTGCCTAACAATAAATTTCCTTTGTATATTATGTGCTGGTTTTGATATGACTTTGCATCCCTGAGTGGTCCCAGGTGGGAGAACTTTCCCAAGAGCCCTCACGCGACTATGTGTATGGATTCAGTGGGTAGAGTAGTGAGTTCCTAAGTGCCATAAGTCATGCATGCAATGGAGTAAAGAGGCGTCACTAACACAAGTGGGTGCTGAGGATGCATTTCCATGTAACTTAAGAGATTTCCTAGGGCATCTCTTCGTATCTCAGGTCCAATAGACAAAATCAGTGGCAAATTTCCATGCTCCAATCCAAACAACTATCAATATACCAGTTCTTCTGAAACTGAGGTCGAAGTCAACCATTCATTGCAAGAAACCACAGTCAACTGAGATACTGTGTAGAAGCAAATGAAACAGAATTGGTGGTAGAAGGTGATTATATATTGCCACATAATCAGTGTATATATAGTAAGTATTAATACTTATTTCTTAATATAGATTATTTCTGTATATGCCAATCAGTATTTTTCTTTATCTCTTACAACCAACATTAGATATGGTGCATAGGAACTAACTTACTAACACAGTAATGGATCAGCAAAGACTGTGACTTACCAAAAACACCTTCTTCAGAGATGGATGAACATAGTTTGTGTTCCCTTCTGGAAAGACTGTCACATATGCTTGGGGTTATGGAAGATATAGCTGCATCATACAGGCCTTGTCTTATGGCATTTTCCTCTGGGAAGTCATCTTAGACTTTGCCCTAGTCTAAGCTAAAACAGATATTGAAATATTCCATCTCAAAGTTAATCTCAATAAATAAATAGCTCCTTAGGCTCAGGAAGTTCCTGAAACTAACAGGGCAGAGCTCCCTCCAGGATGTGGAAGGAGAGTAAACAATAGCTGGAGAAGGAGACTTGCCTACCAGATGAGCCAGTCAATTCAGTCTAAAGGAAACACAGAGCAGTGAAGAAGCCTAGAAGAGGCTGCTAAGCAAGTCTGTCAAGAAATCAGGGAGAGAAAGAGGCTAGTAAACAGTCTAACAACAAGAGACCCCAGAAAAGTCCAGAAGCCTGGAGGAGCCTCTCCCAGCAAGTCTTACAACAGAGACATCCAGGGGCAACTGGGGAGAGGGGGCCTTTGGGGTAATGTAGCTGCCTTTCACTTGTCCTTGCACACATAACTTGACCCTGGCCCCTACTCCTGTAAGCAGCTCCAGTAAACTCATTGGTGTGTCAAGCTAGACCTTGATATAATGGTTACTTTGATCCGTCAATTTCCTATCCGGGGTGTGTAGACAGCTCCATGGTGCCTCCCCAGGGAAAGTATTCACACAACAGGCCAGAGCACAGCCTTTTCATTGTCTTCATTTGGACAATAAGCAATAGCTAAAGAAGTTATATATGAGTGACTCAAGGGAGAAAGTGTGTCAACCTGGATAAACTGAAATCAGATTCCCAGGATGAACATGAGTTAAAGAGAACAATTTACACAAGCTTTGGAAGGCTCTTGCAGGTCATGCATGGCATGTGTTGCTTGGTTTTCTTCGCTGGTCAAAGGAGGTTTAGTTCCCATGTATCTGCTGCCTTTAGGACCATGTGCATAGTTACACATGTGAGGGAAGACCCAGATTGTCCTGTAGGCCATTACCATGACTAGAACCACAGAACTAAAAAGACTAACCTATTTTAGCCCACAATACAGCATAACCTCGTGGGTTCTCAGTCTCCATTGCTCTTCTTAGCCACTGTTTCTCTTGAACAACTATCTGACTGCTTAAGAATCTAACAACATACAAAAAAAAAAAAAAACTACTATCCATACAAACAGTGTCTGACCAGCTCCATTACAAGCCTCCAAACCCCTATGTTGAACTTCTACCTAGCTTTTCAGTTTCTCTGATCCACTCTAAGTGAAAGATATGTTGAATGTAAGTGGCAGATCTAGAGCTCAGACCGGATTCATTTCTAATATTGATTCCAGGTGCCTTCCCCAGAACAGTGCTGTTTCCATCATAATAACTCAAGGTCATCTAACTGGAGGGTGTTGACGGTTAAAACAGGGTGTTGGCTATCACTCTCCCCCCTTGGGGAAATGGAGAAATATAGGCTGCGTAAATAGCTATGAATAGTGCAATGATTGAGTGCCTTGTCTAAAGGTGTAGATAAATGAACTGAAGTCAGCCTACAGAGGAGGTTTGTGGGAGCCCGACTCTTCCCAGGGGCTTCCTTTCACTTTGGCCCACTCAGCAATTTCAGCTGCAAATTGCATAATAAAGAGAGAAGGTGTGTTGATCAAATTTTCAGATGACACAAGGGTGGGCTAGCGAGCAAATATGCTGAGTGATAGAACCAAGAATCCAAAAGATTTGACAGGATGAATAATGAGATACGGCTAACAAGATGAAATTGAGCAGAGATGGATAGAAGTTTCGCCCCACTCAGCACTGGCCTGGATAGCAGCAGTGGTACCCACAGCTCTCACCACCCCGGGGGATGGTGCTGATCTCCAAGTGGGCAGAAGCCCAAGATGCTGATGCGAGGTTTGCTTCCAAGTTCAAACGTCATCTTCCACGCGTAAGATTTGGAAAGACTTGGTTTAACAATACTCTTTGGGGAAAATACATTGAATTCAATATCAGTCAACACTGTTAACTATGTTCAGATATTCATGAGATGTCAGGGCTTCGTTATTCACTTCAAGTTAAGGATGATCTTATGATGTTTCCCTGCTTGAAAATATAGTTGAGGTTTGGAATCATGTTAAAGACCATGTTTTAGTTGTAAATTAAAGTCCAATGGCATAGTAACAGCATATGATGAAGTCTTGTGTAGGGCATACACTCTAAAGAGAATGACGGTGTAAAAGTCAATGTAAGAGTCTCAAGGGAGAGTTCCATTGGCAAGACGTTTGACTCACAAGCATAAGGACCTGAGTCTGATTCCCCAACACCCACATAAAAATGCCAGGTGCAGCAGAGAAAATAGGCCTCCATCAAGGACTGCAAGTAAGCAATGAGACATCTGGTTAAGTTCACAGACTTTCCTTCCTGATCATTTACAACTGATGGGGTATGATCTCACCAGAAGGGGAGGGCCTATAGTCTGGCAGATAGAAAGTAACCATTTCCCAGATGGGTGATTGACCCCTCCCTCACCACAGTTTCCTAGTTTTATTACATCTACTTTTGAATATACTCTTATAACAAGACTCTAATTTAATAGGTTTTTATCTCTGGCCAGGAGGTGACATCCAATACCCATCAGGGTGGAGCCAAGGGCATTGCAGGAGCAGCAAAACTGAAAAAAAAAAAATCAACAAACCATAATCCAGAACATCAGAGACTCTATATCAATCACCTGGAACTAGGCCAGCCTAATCTCTCCCCATCCTGAAGCTCAGGGAAATCTGCGGAAGAGGGGGCGGTAAGATCGTAAGAGCACAAGGATGGGAGGAGCAATGATATGCAAGATATTCCACAAAAGTTAGGGCCAAAGCAATCATATTTAGACTTTACATGCCCTGTAAAGTCTAACACACTACTGACTTCACAAAGTCTATCATTTGCTAAAGGCACTAGGATCCTAGAAGGCAAGGGATTGACAGCCACAGTAGTGTTCCTATGCTTAACGGGAACACAGGAAAGGGTTCTGGGAAATGCCACTGGGTCCTTGCATCTCATCGGAGAGGAGAACCCAGAGGAGAGTTTGGCATGCACATTAAAGGATGCTCCGAGGATGGGAGAGGGAGGCACTGGGGCGTGGGGAGGGAAGGGGGAGGGGAGGAGGGCACAGGGGGATAGGGGGTTAGAGGGAGGGGGAGACCGGTGTACCTGTTAAGTTTGTATCAGTGGAAATAAAAAAAAAATGCCAGGTATGGTAATGCATGCTCGTCCATGCAGCAGTGAGTAGGGAAAATTAACAGGATTCCTAAGATTCTAGGCCAACTACTCTAGATGGATTGATGAGCTCCAGCCAGGGAGAGATTCTGCCTCAAAGAAGCTGGAGGTTGTTTCTGAGGATGAAACCCAAAGTTGTCCTCTGGCCTCCATATGCACATGCACAGGTATATACGCACTTGCATGCATGTGTGCCCACTCACTCCCACATACATTTACACAAGTTTTCAAATAGAAAAATATTATTGGGGCTGTGGAGATAGCTCAATAGTCAAAATCCTTGCTTTGTAAGCCAAAGGACTTGAATTCAGATCCCCAGATTCTATGTAAAAATGCTAAGTGGCGTGGAGGCCAAAGCATAATTCTAGTCCTGATGGCAGAGCCTGGGAACCCCAGAGCAAGCTGGCTAGCCAGACTGTCCCCAACAGCTGCTCTGAGTTCAATTAGAGACCCAGCTCACACAAGAAGGTTGAAGCGTGATCAAGGAGATTCCTAATATCACCCTTGGGCCTCCAGTCTCACACATTTAAATGCATTGATGTACACACACACTCACCACCTGCACATGCATGACACATGTATATACACACATGTTCACTGATACACATAAATCACAAAGAAAAAATTTTACAATTTTTTTAAAAATTAGAATTTGCATTTGCACTGCACTTTCAGAAGTCAACTAGGCAGAAGCAACAGGATGAAAAGCTCTGATCAGTCCGAAGCACATAATATAGTTACTTCTCAACCTCCTTTAGGACGCATGATCTAAACCCTAGCCAAGTAACTTACAGAAAGTTATTCAGTCTCTCCTTCTTCAGATCTCTCGTACATAAAGTAGGAAATGTAAAAATATCCCCTTCACAGATTTGATGTGATAATATGAGCAACAATAAAGTATTGCTTTACGTGGTTGACATCATGACTACACGCCAGGACATACTTCTGCCCAACAGTCACAAGAAGTCACACACCTACAGGTAAATAAATAGTCTCCCATGTTCTTACTATAAGGAAGCCTGCTCTGCTGTTAGAGACATCCCTGAACAGAACACGCTGCAATGCGGCAGATGGCATCTCGTATCCAACTGGCTACTCACCGACCCTGCTGCAGAGTGACATTGATGTCCATGTGAATCATACCTTTCATGTCTTGTCAGAAGTTCTGGGTTGGGCCTGCTGTTCGGCATCTCTAACAAGCTCCCAGGCAATCATGGTTGTCACACTCTGAGGGATTTGGTACCAGGGAGAGCCCGGAACCCCTGCTACTCTACAGCATCAAGATTCTGCGATCTGGAATAGATAAATGCCTCAGACATTAAGATGCTGCCTAGCAAGCAGAAGGACCTGAATTTGGATCCCAGAACCCCTGTAAAAACACCAGGCAGACCTGGCCACGGCAACTTTCCTTTTGGTTCTGGAAGGTAGAGCCTGGGAAATCCCAGAGCAAAGCAAAAGTCACCCGTGTACCTCCATGGGCACTGGGCATGCACGATGACCCCTGACATACACACACACAAATATACACGCATGCATACATTCATGTACGCGTGCATTCCTTCAAAAATTTTTTTAAAATAATTCTGGGATGTTATAAATTCAAGTGATAATTACGTTGAAACTACATTGTAACTGAGGTCTCTAGAGTTCATGTCTTCACCTTATACTTTGCCATGATAAATCCTGCAAAGCACTTTTAAAAGAAATAAATATGCTTTACAACAAAATTCAAAGTCCACGCTAAACTACTTCAACAGAGGGTTTCATTTCCTAATTGGAGAAACATCTGTTCTGGTTCTGAACACAGATTTATCTTTATCAAATACTGATTGGTCTCTGGCTCCTGCTGGCCTCAGCATCTTGGTTGAGCCAGGACAAGGCAGGGCAGCTGTGGGATGTCGAGTGGCCTCAGGAGGAGGACAGGGAGAAGCTGCAGGAGCACAAACGAAAAACACACCGTTCAGGTCAAGACAAAGCAATCCTGACCTCATCGGGCTGGTTTCAAAGCTGGATAAAATCAGATCCCCAAGCTAGGAGGATTCTCAAAAATCACCTGATCCATTCTGCTCTGTGCTCAAACATGGAAACAGTGTTCCAAAGAAGTGGTGAGTGGGAGGAAGCGGAGAGGGAGGGGGGAGCAGGAGGGTTGGGGGGAGGTGGAGGGAGGGAGGGGCCGGTGTACCTGTTAAGTTTGTATGACAGAAATAATAATAATAATAATAAATGTTGAAAAAAAAAGAAGTGGTGAGTTTCTGAAAGAAACACGGGCAGGTAGCAGTAGAAAGAAGGCTAGACCCCCCCCATCTCCTCCAGGGTCTCCTGCCCTGCATGCTGTTCACTTCCTCCACTGTTTCTCTGCAGTGCTCAGTGAGAGACTGGTGGGACAAATGACAGCAATGTGGTCCACCCAGGCTAACTTCTCAGGACAAAACCATTCTGAAAGATGTGAAGGTAATCCCTCATCATTCGCATTCATCTCCATCGCTGCCTTGTGAGCACGCAACCCAGCGAATGCCACACAGACACGATGAGGATTGGGCCGCAACATGTCAAAAGAATGGCTTCAAAACGCCCTGGGATTGTGTCAGACCTGGACAGCTCTATTTTCAACCCCTATATTTCAACCCCTATATAAAGTTGGACCTTCTTGGGAGAAGAATGAAAGACATTTGTTAACACTAACATGGAACAGCCAACATCAACACTTGTCCCAAGAGGTTGGCTTCCAGGATGATTTGCATCTCATAGTTTAACTTCTGAGAAGAGACTTAACCTTTTACATGGCCGGCTAAATTCTCAAAGAATCTGCGAACAGAGTTTTCCTCCTGTGAATTTCCTGTAACCTGTGCAGCATTTCAGATGGACAGCATCATCTGTCTATATGACCTAACCGGAAACATCGGCTTGAACTCTCTTCTTATAAACTTACTGGGACCAAACATTAATACCCTACTAGCCACTCATTATTTAAACAAGACAAGATTCATTATTTCTGCCATGAATCTGTAGCAATAGATAGATGATACATATTAGCAAAGATACATATAGTTAGTGGTATTCTTAGGTGCCTTCCAGAGCATGAATTTAGCAGATTCCAGCACTCAGGGACCAGTCCCCAAAATGCCATCATCATCAGAAATCCAGAGGCTGCTACTTTAAATAAGCATGACATACGCTTCCCTACATTTAGTATTTGGGTAATTTTTCAATCTCTACAGAACTAAAGGGATGACACTCACTTATCAATTAACTCAGGACTAAGATTCACAAGGACAGTCTGGGGTTGCTGACGTGACTGTGAATTACAAGAATTTGAAAAAATAGAAAAGGGAAGAATGCATTTTGCTTCTCTAACTTTTCCAGAGACATCTGACTAGCATTCTTTTAGCCCAAAAAACTGGATTTATGTTTAGACTCAGGTGCCAGAAGAAAATAAAATGGCAGAGTAAATATCTTACACTCCAAGTTTACAGTGGCGAAAGACTATGGCTTTGGAAAGGGATCATGTGGACTCTACAAACCCAAACTGGTAAATCCTGTTGCCAGACTGAAGTCCTTTGTTTTTCAACACATCTTTGGCTTCCCTGCCATAGCAGAGGCAATAAAAGAGTCATGGTGCTGCCTCCCCACAATGCCACAGTTTCCCACAGAGGAAAAATCCTGTTCAGGATAGGTAAAGAGTAATGCATTGAAGGAGCGCAGCTATTCTCATTAGGCAGACATTCTTTCCTGGGTACTTTTCATAGAAGTATTGGTACCACCTTATCGTTCTGAAGACTCACCACCCTGAAGAATGACAGCAGGAAGGGACCCTATAAAAAGATCTGCATGAAATGACCACTGTAGTTTTTTGCCTATAGCTGCAAAATCAGAACGAAGAGCCTTCTTATCCATATTTGCATGCAATTTTCTGAGTTTGCTTTAATGGATATGACATTTCATTAATTCTGATTCATTGTGTACTCAAGCCAAAACACAGGCAGTTTAGTTCCATTTACTGACAGAAAATGGAAGCTGAAAAATTCTAAGTCAGAGTAATAACTGAAGGTGTGTAATTACTCATTACCCAATCAGCTAGGGGGTTCAAGGGGCAAGAACGGTTTGGAGATAAATTGCAACTTTTGTGAGCGAATCTGACAGGCTGGGTTACTAGGTGTGTTTCTTTTGATTAATGACACACAAGAAAGAAAGGTTTAGCAAAAGTGTTCCCACTGATTCTGCTATTTCTGGGCTCACCCTTAGAATGTTTCTACCAGTTACCAAGGAAAACACAAATTAGAGTGAGTAAAGTGTGAATTTTGTAAAAACACACAAAATGTTACATCTGTAACAGCACTGCTCTAATTAAAAAGAAACTCAAAGTGATAAGTCCTAGGAGAATGCCAAGAATGGGTCATTCCCTTCTTTGAAAGATCTAACTTTCTTAGAAAAATGTACTTACTACAAGGAAGGAAAAAAAAAACACAGTTGGAGCTATTTATCATAGTCAGTTAATGTAATAGCCTGAATGCAGCAAAAGTTCTGCATGCATTTTGACTTTTGGTATCTTTCTGCTGTTTTTTTCTAAAAAAATTTCATTATTATATATTGGTACAAAGATATGTGCCAATGTACTATTTTGTAAATGACTTTTTGTTTTGAAACCTCAGATTTCTAACTGCAGAACAGGTGCATTTTGCTGGTAGCTATGAAATAGATCCAAGAAAATCTTTTCAGGTCCATGCTATTTCACAAGTTTCCATTTTAAGTGTGGTTGTAACTTCATTACTTGTAGAGGTAACAAGATGCCTGACCCACGCAGCTCAGGGGAGAAAAGGTCTAAAGAGTTCAAAATGTCGGGTTACAGTCCATCACAGCAGGCAGGTCACAGCCGCCAGAGCTTGAAGCAGCGAGCCGCACCACATCCACAGTCAAGAACAGAGTGCAGTGATCCAATGCATGCTCGCTTGCTTTCTTGCTTGCTTTCTTGCATTCTCTAGTCTTGCACAGTCCTGGACCACCTGCAGAAGGGATGGTTCCACCCCCTAGCAAGAAGAGTCTTCCCATATCAATTAATGCAATCAAGACAATCCCTCACACACGCATGCCAGAGACCAACCTACGTCTACAGAATCTTCTCAGATACATCCAAATCTCAGTATCTGTCTAATCACGAAGTCAGGAGAATGGATTCTTTTCAAAGAAGTACTATATAATAAAAAATCCAACATAGGAAGCTATGATATGGATTTGAAGCAGAGAGGTTACCAAGCTGTATATCTATGGTTTCAACACAGTAAATTCGAGCCCAGCACCAAGTACACACCCCTTCATGACTGGCCGAACCGAATCCTCCATGGATTGGACATGGATAGGAGCTCTGTGCCCATCCTTGCTATGCAGCCTTGGTTCTCATTCTGAACAAACCCAGGACTAGCGGCCAGGAGGGATGTCACCATCCACTCGTAGAGGGCAAGAAGAGCTGTGAATAAAGAGACAGTCCTGTTAATATTCTGTGCAGAAAAGCCAGCAGATGGTCTGGTGGGACAGAGGTGGCCTTAGGAGTCACTGCAGTTGACTTGTGATGAATGTAATCGTGGAATTGAAGAGTCAAGGGACCCTTAAAGAGCAGTCCTAGGGCATTTGTTTTTAAACCACAGAAGTCTTTTTGGTTTTTTTTTTTTCATGGAAAACTTATGGAGGTGTAAACAAAGAAGCTGTCGTTTTAAAGTTAGAGATGAGAAGTCTACTACGGATTTTAGGAGGCACCATCAGAAGACCAACAAGCTGACCGCTGTCTTATTTTACAGGAGTAAGTACTAAAGATTACACGTAGGACCCCAAGACACGTACCCATGCTGAAACTGGGACTCTGGGCTACAGGTCCAAGCCAAGACTGTCATGCTTCTCCTGGAAAAGAAGGAAGTGACGCAAACCTACTGTCCATTAGTTAAAGCATGACAGAGTGATATGCTAGGGAACATTATTAAAGACCCCCTAGAACCAGTAACAATATACTGAATGTTCTTAACACATACACACACACACACACACACACACCACACACACACATGAGACAAGGATTCATCCTCAGAGATGACTTTGGAGGGTACTGTCAGATGAGAGAAGGGAGTCTGACTTCCCACCCTTTTCTCTGTACCACACAATAAAGTAAAGCCAGGATCCCCTGACTAAGCCCAGGGAAGCGGCCATGCATCCTCTTGTCTCTTTGCTTCAGCACGCTGTCCTCAGCAACCAGCATGCAAGTAGTCGTTGGACATTTTATAACCCATCCCTCCTTCCAGAGTTCCTGCTCCAAACTCCATCCCTATGAAGCCACACAGTCTAGCACTACAAGGTTCTAACTTCTGGAAGAGTTTGCCTGAGGCCTTCTCCTACACTTTAAGAAGGAAGCAAGAGTCTAATTTGCTGTGAACTGTCATGAGCCATAAAACGTTCATTAACTTTAATTGTAAACACTTTAAGTCCCAATCATTGTAATGAAAGGATAAATTGAAAAATCAAGAGTTAAGCACCCTTTTAAATTTTCATATCTTCTGTCTTTACCTGGCCTCTTAAACCAGACAAAATCAGATTAAACAATCCATAAAGAGCCCCCACAGTGATTTCATCCAGCCTTCGAACCCAACTTTGATAGCTTTTCCCACTCTCTGGCTTAGGAGTGTTCTCCCACTCCACTCATGATATCCAAAGTCCTTCTCTGGACTCCTCATAAAGGCACTCAAATTTTTGCCTTGAATATGCTCCACTTGCCCAAACTGGACCTTTTTTGCCAGCAGGCAACACATCTACAGCAACGCTATCATGCTAGCCCCAGTGACAGGGAGTTCTGTCCTGCAGGTGCATCAAAAAAATCATAGGTGGATTGAATGGTGATTTAAATAAAATTCTCCAAGATTCATAAATATACTCATTTACTCAAGTTATTTCCAAAACCAGAGAAAACTCATGTGATGCATATACCATTTTGCCTTGTAATCCACACTGCCCATTGATCTGGATATGTGTTAGCATGTATAGATAGGTAGGAGGTAGGGAGGTAGGTAGGTAGGTAGGTAGAGTGAAAGAGCTCAAAATTCTTCATCTCTATTTAGGAAAAAGCTTTAGTTTTTTATGTGCTAAAATTTGGAACATGTCCCAGCCAGTATCTTCTCTGGAAAGAAAGAACTGGAGATAAAGATTTAAATCTATGTTTCTAGCCCCAAAGCATGCACGCAAATCATCAAAAAATCATTCCAATCACTTTTCTATGGGCAAAGTTAAGTGGGAATGAACCCAGGAGCCAGGGTCTTAGCCTGCCAGCCAAATCAAATGGCACAAGTCACATAATTCCTACTTTATTCTCACTGTGATTAGAATAGTAATTGAAAACTGTCTCTCCATAGATTGTAATGTCTTCATTTGTGCAAATGATGATTCTGACTTTTTCTGCCCTGAAACTACTAAGATTAATTATCTACACTTCCGAGATAGAATCAAGCCTCAACAACCTCGCTTGCTTCTGTGCTGATAGACCTGGCTCTGTTTCAGTAGACTTGAACATTCCCAGAATGAAAATGCTCCTATTTAAGAAAAGATAAAGGTGGGATATGTTAACTTGTGGAAGCTCAGCCACAGGTCCTTAAATTCTTTCATTACCTGTGGCTGCATAGAATGAACCACCAGAGAGCTTCTGAGGAGGTTCTTGGGGAGCGTGAGAGGGGAAAGCATCCTGCAGTGCCCACAGTATTGGTGCGGTTGTGTTGATTTGTTTCTGAGATGTGAAATGGAATCAGGAGCAAGTGTGTGTATTTTACTGCATGATAAGGTTCCAGTTTGGGCGCGATTCTTTCCTCATGTTAGGCAGAGACAATAGAAGCAGACTTAGGCTTCAACAAATCACTGTAAAAGCTGATAGCATGTGATAGCTGGCTGGCCAGTGCTTGCAGGGATGCAACTGTATGCACTGGATTCCAGCCTGCTTGCCACTTTCCCTTCTTGTCTGCCTGCCCTATGCATTTCAATTCCTATCATCAGACATGGAGACAGGCTCTGAGGATCACTTAGCCACCTCACTTTTATTCCCTATATTAAGATCCATATTGGTATGAGAGAGAGAGAGAGAGAGAGAGAGAGGGAGAGAGAGAGAGAGAGAGAGACTGGTTCTACTGGTTGAACCTCTACAGGCAGACACTTCCTGCAGAATGCTCCTGGGGAGATCAAGAATCTTAATTTGCATATGCATCACCCTGACTTTCTTTTATAAGGATGACAAATCTCACAACTGGCAATACCTCGGAAGTCAAAGGAGAAAAGAATATGTTTAAATTCTGCTCTCCTGATTGATGCCTAGCTATTTTTCTTAATGTGCTTTGGAGTTGCTCTGAATTTGAACTTTGACTCTGTAACTGCAGCCCAGGGCTCGTGCTCCTTCGTGTCTAATGTTCACCTTTATCATCGGCGTTAGATGACAGACCCTTCAGCTGCTTCTCTTGCTCCTAGAAATCAATCCAGCTCTCTGGTGATGGAGTTGGTGAGGCAGGCTACCATCTGGTGATCTCCTTCCCACTCAGCTGCAGGCTGCATCCCTTTTACCCTCACCACCTCCCAGATCCAAGACAACCTTGAATTCCACTTAGTATTTATCAGGAAGATGAGGTCATGTGAGCCTACCTGCTCACACACATGTCCCTCTAACTCGATAAGAATTAGAGACTCCCTTAGGCTCAGAAATTGATCAGGATCAGATCACCCTGGAAATTGAAATGAAGTGCTGGACTAAACCTCACAAATGCCCCCACTTTCAGCCAAAGTCATTTCTTGCCTTTTAGGCAATAGGAGACTGAATGTATACAAAGTCCTGCACCCAACATCCCACATGGCACTTCCATCGCCTTCTTTCCATTTTAAATCCCACCTGCTGCTTCTTTCTCTTCCTAGAGACACCCTCGGCACAGCCACCCTGGAGGGACCTCCTTCTTTCTTTCTTCCAACACACGCATGCCACCTCTCTTAACACTAGTGTGCTGTCCATGCTAGGCACCCCATCAACTAGACTTCATATTTCAGGTTAGGGAGCAGGTATCGTGTCTCCACATTAATAACAAAAAAAGAACTGCATGTGCTTAGCAGCCCACCTCTTCATTGTACCTCTGAACCCACAGTATCTCACTGCATCCCCACAGGGATCACAGCCAACACATTCTCAAAAGCATTAATCTTGCTCCATTGCTTCTCATCTGAAGCAATTTGAAGGGCCAAGAGGAAGGTAGAACTACCAACAGATGGGATGGTTATCATACAAGAAAGGCTGCTGATTTAGCCAACCGCTCACTTGGCCCTATGAGTTATCACTCACCCAGATTTTGAAGGGAAGCAAATAATAGAAGGATGGGATGAACAGAAAGGTGTTTGCTGTGAGAAAGCTGTAGAGTCATTGTGGCCCGGTTCTATGGAAGATCTAGAAAGCTACAGAGCAGAGTACGAGAGTATACTAATCTTTGTAATTTGTGTTGACTAATTTGTGATTACTAAAACCCAAGCAATCTTTTTAAACTTGTTCAGTTCATAGACTTTTTCAAAAAAGAAAGCATAAATAGAATAAGAACAACTTTCAAAAATTAGTGCATGAACGCTCATATTTTTTAAATCTATAGAAAAGTCCAGAAGGGCACCTGACTTAGCAGACCCCTTGCTAAATTTCTCAGGACTTTTGAGAGACCCCAGTACCCTCACTGGAAACCAGAGTTTCAAGGCAAATTACTCTGACCTGAGGTGACTGGGAGGGAATAAAGAGAAATACATTTTTAAAGCCATTTAGATGTGCTCACAGCAGAGACCATGAAAATGGATTAACCTTGGATTTCAAAGAATTGTTTGTCAGATATCAAAGTGTGCATTTAAGACTAAAGCATAAGATAGAGGTAGAGGGACAGTTTAGCCAAAAGAGCTATATTGAGTGAAAATCTTATTTAGCATCCTATGAATGCTAACAAAATGAATTCAGTAAGATCCTCATGTCTCAACTGACTATCAGCCTTTGGTGTTAAAAACCAAATCGATTAGAAATAGAAAATACTTGGAAATTGCAGGAGTAGACCAAACATGTACCGATAGATTCAGTGTAAAAAGTCTTATATAACACAACTGGAGAGTTGTCCAAATTTCCCTTGAAGATTTAATGCCCTCCGAAGCTTTGCGATGATTCAGAGCAAGAATCTGTGAGTTTCCATGGAACATGTCTTGCCATCACCTGGCCTTGCAAACAGCTCTGGGGAGAACAGGTGATGAGGCACCTGGCATTATCATGAAAGGACCTGGAATCGGATCGGAAAACAGACTCCTGGCCATCTGAGAGCCTCTGAGACATCCACCCCTCCATCCTCTTGGTGTGAGTCACATGAAAGTTCTAGAAGTAGAGAGAGCTCCACGAGTAAGGAGTAAACCTGGTGGCCTGAGGTCAGTTCTTGGGGCCCACGTGGTAGAGGGAGAGAACTGATAATGGCAGTTGTCCTCTGACCTCCATGTGTATCCTGGCACGTGCTCTCTCGCTTTCGTTCGCTTTCTTTCTCTCTCTCTCTCTCTCTCTCTCCCTATCCCCCCTCCCTTTTCCTCTTTCTCTCTTCCACCATCTTACATAATATTAAAGAAAAAAATTCTAGAACTAAATCATACCAGAGAAATGATCCTAAGACTTATAATCGGTCAGAAAAATCCACATATATGAGAAGACCCACCTGTTAGCCCTTTCCACACCGATATGACATAATCGCTGTGACTTTGCATTCATGTCAGCATTAATATGGATAAAATGAGGTCCATTCACCCTATAGAGACCAAAGCCTTTCCCAAAATAACCCAGCTGTGGATGTCCCTACTTACCATGCAGGACTGGTTTTTGTCTTCCCCCTGAGAAGGCTAGACTGTCCACCAAACCTCCCATGTGAAAGGCACATCTTTCTCTCCCAAAGAAAGAACTGCCTTTGGAAGATTATTTTTAATTCTCCTGAGTCTTAACTTTCTCTTTGATGAACACCCTTATCACACGCCATTGTTTGCCGAGGAAATACATTGTGTGCTGTGGCAGCCAGAGAACAAGGCTTATTCAGATATGGAAAACAATGCATTCAAATTCCCATTGAATACAATCAGGAGGACTTGTCTTGCATTACAGAGGGATGATTCAGAGGCAACTGTGAGATCTTGGGAACATCTTAGGCCAACTCGTGATGCAAGAGGTCTTGAGAATGCTCATTAGATTACCCAGCTTGACCCCTCTTCAACTGCTTTCAGTGCATATTTGACCATAGCTCAATGTGCCAGATGTTTCTAACGGCTACTGGTTTCCAATGGGCCCCACATTCTCATTGGGAATATAATATTGTGGGCAAGTGGCAGGTTTGCCTATTCAAACTTCACAGTTTAGGAAAAGGATACATCAAACAAAGGTGGAAGTGGATGCAATTTTGCTCTCCTCTAAGCATTTTTCACTATGTGAGGATCAGGAAGTTCAGAAAGGAAGTAGAGTTAATAAAGGTAAACATAGGACAGTGAGGGATGAATTTCATGTCTCCATGCTTGAAAGGGTTATATCCACCAAGTCTTCTCAATTTTCTAGAAATTTCCAGGTTCGTCTAAGACCCTGCTTTTCTTGTTCTCCAAACATTTTCACCAGCATCAGCTATTCCTGTCCTGAGTACCAAGTTCAGAGCCAGATGCTTTGGGTGGAAGGACATCTTCTCTATGTCATGCTCAGGAAAATAAGAAAAGGTGACTCCAAGAATACAACCTGACAGAAACAGCTCAGGAAGGCCTGGTGGTAATGGTTCAAGGAGGTTCATGCAAATAGTCTGATGGATCTTGCTTCACTTTTGGATCAGCCTGCAAGAATAACACATTCAACACAGGTCCAAGTGCATCACTTGAATAGCCAACTATTTTCAGCTTAATGTTGCTTCAAAGGGAATAAGAAGTAAAGAGTATATCCAGAAATGGCAGAAGAGGTAAAGGGTGCAGAATTCTCTATCTCACCATGTTAGTGGAAAACAAAAGCAGCAATGAATGAATGTCTTCAGGAATGTCCCTGAGACACAGATGATACACTCAAGTTGGGAATCAAAAGCAGCAACTCACAATAGAATGATCTACAAGAGAGCAAGCAGATGTGGGAAAGCCACACCGAACAATGCAGGATCCTGGGGCTGACAGTAAATTTTCTCACTCCTCAGGCAGCAATTGAGAGGGAATAACTTGGGGGACAGATCCAGACTCTGGCCTCTGGACAAAAAGAAACTGTGGAAAGAGCTGGCAGGGCAGCCGTGTGCTCTCTTCCTTAGGGTAACCAACCAAAAGCGAATCTATGAGACAGAAAGGAAACAAATCCAAGTCATAGACTTGTCTTCCTCCTTGCAGAACTTATGCAAGGAGCACAGACTAGCTTGAGACAGGTAGAAAAGGCACCTAAAACAGCAAGAAAGCGTGAGGATCAGGGAGAGCCTTCAGCCTCAGAGTCATCCTCATTGTTGTGACCCTAGCTAGAGCACCATACATGTGTTAACTTTCACCTGGATGCTTCAGCATGCTTACCTTCTTCCTAGCTGACTGCATCCTCCCGAAGTGCATGGACTGCAGATTTGTCACACAGCAGAATGACAGCCACAAATCAGAGGTGAGCATCACCCAGCTAGGAAGGCTGCAGAAAGCCAGAGTCCAGCAACCTCAGGCCAGAGCGCTAGTTCTGAGCAATGGATATATCTCTGTAAAGGGGCAGTGGTTCCAATCCTGCCTCTACGGCTGCCTCTGTGGAGCAATTATCTTCTCACTCAAACACACACACACACACACACACACACACACACACACACACACGCATGCACGCGCATGCACACACACGCATACACGCATGCACGCACGCACACACACGCATACACGCATGCATGCATGCACACATGCACACACACGCATACACGCATGCATGCATGCACGCACACACACACATGCATACACGCATGCATGCACATACACACACACACACACACACACACACACACAAGCTTTCTAGAGGATTTTTTTTCATGCTTACAACTTTAACCCATACAGTCTGAGTCCCAAAGACCCAAAGGCCAGTGACAGATTGGTGAGTCCTGTCATGCGAATGTGATACCCAGGGGGTACATCACAATAGTGAATGGAAGCCAAGTACACAGTGAGGTTGGGAAGCTAATCTCAAAGCTGTCTTGCAGGGCTACAGAAATAGAATCATGATAGCATAAAGCAAGGGCAAAAATAAAGCCCCAGCCTCCTTCCAAGGCCACACGTGGTGCCCAGGAAGACACACGGAATACAAGAATGACCGCTGAAGCCAGTGAGACTCGAGGCTGCGAGGGAGAGTGAGCAGACTCCACTTCTTAGATATTAGAAAAGCAACTCTCGCAGGGAGGCTATGAGGAAATCTAAAGAAGCGCTACAAGAACTCCAGGCTGCCTTCTCATTAATTTCTTCAGAAGCAATCTTGGAGTCTGTGTAAATGTCAGCACTGCTACCTATTTGGTGACTAGCAATATGGATTATGCCTCCTACTCGCAGCATAACCTGGGAAAACAGATCAGAGATGGACCATTCATATTCTCCCCCCAAACCCCCGGGCCATGTTTGGTCCTGTATTTCACAGCCTTAATGGCCTGTGTACCCAATGAGCTACAACAAACCATCAGCTTCAAATGTGAAAGCCCGTGATTGTTCTCCAAAGCAAATATTCAATTCTGAACTTAGACTTGGCAATTTAGATGGATCTTTTTTTTTTTCATTGCCTCTTGCCTTCCATTTCCATGAAAAACCTTCTTATTCAGCCCCCAGAGACTCTGAGCTTTTGCCATATTGCCCCCCAAATTATTAACATTTTAATCTTACTTTAATTAACTCTTGCTCCAATGGGATAACTCTGACAAGATCTGAGATTACAAACCAGAAGCCGAAAATCTGGCATACTTGATTAGTGGCTCAAAAGAACTGCGGGGACCAGGCCAAACCTCCAAACACAGAGAACCCCAAAGAGAAGTGTGCAAAAATTTCAGCTCTTCTCTCTCTCTCTCTCTCTCTCTTTCACAAACCCTCCCCCATTCCCCCATTCATCACCATTATATATATGAAAGAAGGCAAGTTACCACATGTGAAATCAAAAGACTTTTATCTGGCAAGCAATGGTACTCAGGAATCACTTTGTCCCTAAAGAAGGTAAATAAAAGATAACAAAATTTAAAAGAATATGAAGTAAGAATGACTATATAGCGCGGAATCCTAAGCAGGACGTCAAAATCATCCCCATCCCAAAGTTCAGGAAACCTTTCAGAAGAGCAAGAATGTAAAAGCCCGAGGGTGGAGAGAGAGACTGGCTGACGGTATCCTCTGCTCCTAACAGTGTTGCCTGACCCAAGAGCTTACTACAGTGATGTCGCCTTCCACGCCGCCTCTACAGTAGCTGCCTCATCAGCCTGTCTCCACGGAGGAGGGAGGATCTCAGGAGACACTGGGCCACTCTGAGAAACTATTTGGGACTGGTGAGGACAGGAAAGGAGAAGCTTCTTCACGGGACCCAGCAGCTCCCTGGGCACCTGACCATGCAGTCACCCTGGATGTGACACGTGGTGGGGGGAACGGGAGGCTAGACTGGTTTTGGAGGGAAGAAGGAATGTGGTAGACGGGAGGGGTGTGGAGTGAGAGTAGAGCATGCAGTGTCATAGTTTGAAATGTGTCCCCCACAGTCTCATGTGTTTGGCAAGGTCATGGCACCTTGAGAGATGGAGCCTTGCTGGAAGAAGGCAGTCACAAGGGGTGGGCCTTGAGGTGGGTTAGTCCCACCTTACCTCGAGGAGGAGTCTGCCTTTGCAGCAAGGAATCTTACAGCTCCTCAGCCTCATGGATGGAAGTGACTTAGTCTGACTCCAGCTTCAGCCAGCCAGCCACGCCGCCTCTACCATGAAAGACTGTATCTTCCCTCTGGAACCCTAAGGTGAATAGATCTCCCTTTCTCTCTTGTTATTTGACTTTGAATGCTGTCTTACAACAATAGTTAAGAGTAACTATTACAAAGACATAAACTCATTGCATTTGCATATGAAAGTTTCAAAGGATAAAAAAATATAACAAAAAAGAATTTGCAAAGCAAAAAAGGTAGGGGGAGAAGAAGTCAACAAGAATAAGGGAAAGAGGAGAGAAAAGGGCAGGGTCACTAAGAGCCAAGTATAATGATATATATCAGAAAATGTCAGTGTGATCTATTACTTAGAATACTAGCTAAAAAGTTCATAAAAAAGCGAAGAATAAAGATTTACAAGCAAAACGAGCCCTCCTTGGCTTATCTTTCAGGACATGGCAGTCTTGTGACTTCTATTTGGATGCTTTTTCCTCCTTGGTCTCCTTTGCTGGAACCTCAGGTTCTCCTGGCATCCCAGTGCCAGTGTGTGGCTCCTTCCTTGGCGTTCTCTGTCTCTTCCTCTGCCCACTCTGCTGGTGGCCCACATCAGTCTGCTAACTAGTAACAACATCTGACAACGACAGCTTCTAAATCTGTATCTGCAGTCTAGACTTTTCAGTAGGAATTCCTAACCTCCCACACACTCCCTGGGTAACTGTCTTCATTTTCTTCAAAACTGTCCTCAAATGTCCCTACCTTATGTGAGTCTATCCTGAGTACTCAGCCTAAATTGCATTCCCTTGCTGTCCTCACGGATCAGGAATAACATGTGCCCAGCCAAGTCTCTATTTCTTTTTTATTTTCTTTTTCTAATTATATTTATTTATTTTTCCCCAATCATATAGGCTTCCCTCCACCCCTCCTCAGTCCCCCTCGCACCCTCCCCCCTTTTCCCCTTCTTTTCACGGAGCATCCTTTTGTGTGAAAGCCAAACTTCGCTCTGCGTCCTCCACTCTAGTGAGCTGTAAGGACTCAGTGCCATTGCCCAGAGCCCTTTCTTGGACTCCCCTTTAGTATGGGAACACTACTATGGCTGTTAATCTCTTGTCTCTAAGGATCCTACCGCCTGTGATCCATGCTAGACTTTGGGCGGGTCATTGACATGTCAGTCATTGTACAGATCATGCTAAGTCCGATTATGGCTACTGCAGCCCTAACTTGTGTGGAGTAGCTTGCATATCGTTGATCCTCCACATCTTTAGGCTCTTGCAATCTTGCCCTCCATTAATCATCTGGAACCAGACCAGCCAAATCTCTCCCCATCCTAAAGCTCAGGGAAGCTTGCAGAAGAGGGAGCGGCAAGATTGTAAGAGCCAAGTCTCTATTTTTGTTTGGCTTTGTACTGGAAGTCCAAAGGCAGCTAACTTTGAGCTAAAAACAAAAATTCAAAAACTGAAATACTCATTCAGCTTTACTTACAGACAATGCGAATTGAGGATAAGGCCATGAATGGTTGAAAGCCTCAAGGAATGCAAGGATTGTTGAGGCTGACATCTAAAAATGAAATTTCAAGGAACAATCCCCAAGTCCCTCCAAAATAGCGCATGAAGGAAAACATGTTGAGCCACGGTGAGATGCACTGCGTATCACTATGATGCAGTGCAGTGGACATGAAGAAGGACTAGAATTCGTAGAGAAACTGAAACTCTCCTATACTGTTGTTGAGTGGAGAAAATGGCACAGTCGGACTGAAAAAAAAATAGCTTAACAGTTAGATGAGCACATGCACACACAGACAACAAAACCCTTATAATATAAGGTTATCTCTTTCCTTGACAATTCCTAGCTACATATCCAAGAAAAAAAAAATACACAGCCACGTGGAAACACAGACATGAATGCTTTCAGAAGCTTTATTTGTAATAGCTGTAAAGCAGTTAAGAGTCCATATGTCAATCCCTCAAAAGGATAAACAAAATGAAGGCTACTATACAACTATGAAAAGATACATGGATGAGGAGTAGAGGGAGGGAGGGGACAGGGGTTCCTATTATGTTTGTATGAGCAGAAAAATAAATAAACAAAAACAACAAACAAATAAACAAACAAACAAAAAAAGCAAAATTCACCCATTCCATAAGATTAGTGTCTTTCTTGAATCTTCTGTGTTGTTTAAGGCGGCAGTGTAAATAAATAGGTTAATCCATTCAAGTCAAGACCTGAAACTAAACAATGAAACATGATCAACTAAGTCTTAACCAAGAAGCTGAAGAAAGTTGAGACTGAGGGTGTTACAGAGAGGATAATATATGCTTACTAAAGTGGAGGACTATGAATGACTAAACTACCAAACTGAATAAAAGCCTTAAAATATACATGAGACACCGGGTTGTGCAACACAAGCCTAATCATCAGAGTTGGAGTCCCCAGATCCCGCATGACTAGCAGGTCTGGCTGCCAGCCTATAATTCAGCCCGGGAAGGCAGGGCCTGGCAGTTCCCAGAGCAAGCTGGCCAGCAAGGCAAGTTCTATAGACCAACTCTGGGTTTAGTCAGAGACTCGGTCTCAAGTGAATAAGGTGGAAGAGCTGTGAAAAGCGACTCCAGATATCACCCTCGGGCTATGCACACACAAGTGCACCCCCACACACGGAAACACACATATACATGAAAAAAAAAAAAATGTACAGGGGACCTGGGTTATATCCCAAGTGCTGCCAGAGGAAAAGGAAAAGGTAGTGGGGGGTGTCGACTAACTTCCAACCTCACCCGATGCTCAGCTGTTAAAGACATCTGTGTGTGAACCTGGCAAGCAAGCAGGGAATTCACGTGGTGGAAAGTGAAACTCAGCTTCTCCAAGTCATCTTCTGACTTTCACAAGCTCATGGTGGCGCCCATACCTCCGCCCCGCAAAATAAATAAATAAATAAATAAAAATTTAAATGCACAGTGCACACACACATATTTCTGAAATATGCTTCAAGAAACAAATAAGCCAGGGCCTTGCAAACACAATTACTGATTACACGGAGCATGTTGGACGGTAAAGTCACAGCTCAGAGCCCACAATTCAGATATGTGCACAAAATGCGGTAGGCTCCAAAAAGTGGAGTTCTGGGTGTGACGCCCCTTTCCTGGGCATGTTTACCAACAGGGACTGAGGCTGTTCTTGTCCTACTCAAAGCTTCTTTGGCTACATCCCTCCCCTTCCTTCTTCTGTTATGAAAACTGTCAGTGGCTTCTTGCTGGCTGTCATGGTTTAGGCTCATGTGTTTGATTGAATCTTTAAAAGGTGGAGCCTTGCTGGAAGAAGGCTGTCTCGAGGGTGGGCCTTGAGACTGGTAAGCCCTATCCTACTTTCTGGAAAGGTCCAGCTTCTTCCAGCCAGCCACGCCTTTTCTGCCGTAAAGGACTCTACTGCCCCTCTGGAACTGTAAGCAGAATAAATCTACATTTTCTCCTCTACATTGCTCGGGTCTGAGTTTTGCCTCACAGCAACAGTATCCTGGCCATATTCAAAGTTCATATTTCAGTCCTTTTTCTTGACATTTCTGTTCATTTGTGACTATTAGATACTCTCTCCTTGGAATTAAATTTTACCTAAAATTGGAAAAAAAAAAAAAAAAGAAAAGATACATGGATTAACCTTGAAAAAATGATAAGCAAAAGATGGCAGATGGAATAAGCTATATGATTCACTAGTACAAATGTTCAGAATAGGCAAATCCATGCAGATGCCAAAGTAGATGGCTGGATTCTAAGTACCAAGAGACCCAGGGCACAGTTAATGGCAATTCACAGCTATTACAATTTTTTGGGGGGGAGGGTAATGGAAATATTATGGAGACTAGTGATTAATTATTCACTTTAAGAGGATAAAGTTTATTATATATGGGTGTCAATAAAATAGAATGATGAAAATTTAAATTACACTTTTTCAGTGAAAATAAGATTTCCCATATTTTGTATACCCGTTCCTTAACTTTCAGTACATTGCTGTTCTGCATCACATGTCACTTGACATCTTATTATATAAATTGTTCACTAATTATGTTAAAAACCTGCCTCTTCCCACTTCAACTAGACAACGAGCTGGGAAAAGGTGGGGATGTTTGTCTACTTTGCTAGCTGCTATACACTCAGAATTAGTCATTACAGAAAGATTGTATACAGAAAGATGACTGAGTCAACTTTGTGAAGGTCTCCAATCCAGGCTTCCTTCAGAAGGCAACTGAAAGTAGTCACGTTTCTCCATGAAAAGAAGTTGATAAAAATCTATGCGGCAGAAACCTGTGCTCATTAAAGGATGCTCCGGGGATGGGAGGGGGAGGCACTGGGGGATGGGGAGGGAAGGGGGAGGGGAGGGAGACACAGGGGGGTGGGGGTGGAGGGAGGGGACCGGTGTACCTGTTAAGTTTGTATGAGTAGAAATATATATATATATATATATATATATATAAAATCTATGCTGCAGAAACCTGTTAGCTAAACTCTTAATGAGTTTGTGTGTGTGCGTGCGTGTGTGTGTGTGTGTGTGTGTGTGTGTGTGTGTGTGTGTGTATGTGTTGCTTGGGGTTAGTTGTGAAAAATCCAGGGCATACTGTCTACTATACCATGAATATGCAAAAGGTAAGTTGATATTTACACAGCCTTATGGTACAGCATATGCTAATTACTACATGCATTAATTATTTTGTTTTTCAAGGTGACAGAATACATACCAGAAATAACAACCTAAGAGCGGAAGCATTTATTTTGGTACACTCTTTTAGGGGATCTCTGTCCATCACAAATGGGGTGACTTGGTCCATGGTGGACAGCGTTTATAGCCTAGCTAATTCACATGTCGGTGAATCCCCCAGCAGAAAACAGGATGGGAAATACAGCCAGGCTGTAACCCCAAAGCCCATGCCTCGCAGCCTGTTTGCCAAGCAGTACAATCAACTGGAAACCGAGGATTCAAACATGTGTGTCTCTGAAGATCTTATGTATTCTACTCATCCTTTACGGCCCTTTACTCCTCCTGTGGTTACTTCTCTTTTTGTGGTGAGACAGTATTCCCAGACAAGCGACTCTGAGGGAGAAATGGAGATTTAAATGGCTTAAGTCCATTAACATGGAGATAAGGAGCAGAAAGCCTGGCTATAGTCAGAAACAGGAGGCTGGTAAGGTTGTCCCAGGATGGAGAAGGTAGAGAGAGCAAGACCAGCCGAAAGAAGCAAGTCCTCACTGCCAAACCTCAAGGCCTGCCCCCTGTGACATCCCTTCTCCAGCAAGGCATGACCTCTTAGAGGTGCCCCAACATTAACACCAGCTAAGGATTCAAACGGGTGAGCCTGACAGGGTCACCTCACAACCAAACTGCGATGCTTCCCTTTTCTAAGAAGCCTTCCAAACCACATAAGTCTATGATGTCCTGCTTCTCAGCTGACGCAAGCAGTATGCATGTGACATCTAGCACCAGGCATCAGAATGTGTGTATGTGTGTGCATGTATGCGTACGTGTGTATGCATGCGTGTGCGCATCCATGATTTCATTCAAAAGGTCCCCGTGAGTAGCAAGAGCTGCTGTGTGGTAGATCCCTTACTGAAATAGATGGTTGGAAAGACTGAAGACCGTGATTTGTAGGTTTTGTGTTTAGACAATGGACGAAATCAGTTCTTTGACAGCAAAAGAAAAGAAAAAAAAAATCTTCCTGGTCTGCATAAAAGTGTGATTATTACAGGTGGCCCAATTCCCACTTACTTTGTTCCTGACACCAGAGACCTGTTTTTCAATCAAACTCAGCAGCTGAGGAGCTGGAAGGCTGGGCTGCCACGTGGGTCAGAGGTTCCCCATTAGCGCTGGCAGATTTTTCATAATCAAGACACTTCTGAAGGGCTGAACCCTACTCAGAGCCAAAGGTTAACGATTCAGTGTGCAGCGACTGCAGCTCAGAGCAGGGTATCAGACAGCTCGGAGAGACACGCCACCAGTGGATTCATTCTTACGCGCGGCGTTAGATTCTCAAATCGCTTGGACGTTTGCCTCCTTGCCAAAGAGTCGCTCAGCAGTGAATACTCATTAAGCAGGCTGCATTAATCCTGCTTTTCTAACCCTAGTTCATGTTGACGCATTTGACAGTCAACATTTCCCAGCAATCCCTCTGTACACCATGGAGCTGAGATGCACAAGCTAAGAGAATTGAAGAGTGAAGGGGTCACCAGCTGAGTTCAGGGTAGACTGGCAATCTCGCTAGTTTAGCATAACAATTAGGACAACAGACAACCCTCTTTCAGCTGCAAAGTATCAGTGAGACAGGAGATGCTATTTTGTTCCATTTCCCGTCCACTCACAATTACTGAGCAAAATAGGCTAAAATTAATTCTGATTAAAGTTTGCTGACATTCCTTAAGAAAGCTGAGGTTTCAGAGCTGGAAAGCACTTTTGTATAGACTGGAAAGCACTTTTGTATCTAATTCTATTACACTTTTAAAGTTGGCTGATGGATGTTTTGTTTTGTTTGTTTTTTATCTCAAAGACTACTTCTGAGGACACATAATTGGCTCTTGGTTACCCTGTTATTATTTGAAATGCATCAGATTGTAAAAAGAATTGGTCAGTTTCTTCCTTTCCCTGTCTGGTATCATTCCTGGCCTTCTTAGGATCCCTATTTCTAGCAATACTATTCTTAGGCTTAAAAGTCTCCTTCTCTTTCCTTTACCGACAGCTGTTTAAGCAAAGACTCAAAGAATTCCTATGATACATGTCATAGTTAGATACAGGTGTCAACTCGACAGTTGAGGGCTTCAACCCTGGGCACATTTGTAGAGAATTAGTAGTTAAGTCCAGTGCAAACACTGCAAGAGATTATCTAGTTGATGGGAAAGGCCCAGCCCAGGGTGAGCAAGACTAGTCCCTGAGCAGGTAAATAAGATGGAAGGCACTATTGATTCAGGTAGGCCCTTGCCCGGGCTTGGGAATCCAGGAGGTCCGACTACAGACGAGCCTGAACAAGAATGGACAAGCCCCGGAGATGTCCCAATAGAGGAACCATACAAGCGGAGGGATGGACCACCAATGGGAAGGAGGGATGAACAACCAATGGGAAGTGACTATCTAACCTGCCTCTGCTGGACACCTAGTAAACAGGTAAATGATTAGTGGCTGTCCTCCCCCCCCCCCCAGTGCAGAAGTGGCAACACCTGATTGGACCCCTGACCCAATATAAGCTCAAGTACTTCCTTAAATAAATGAATCTGTGGCAACTCGTCTCTGCTGACTTCCCTCCCCAGGCCCCTGCCCATTTCCCCCCTCCTATCCCCGGCTGGCCCGGCGGGGATTCAACAATAGGCATCTTTCGTGCACTTGGCCAGACATCCTGATCTGGGAAGTTAGGATTATTCCCCCCTCTTCCATTATGTGGATATGGTGTGGTCAGTTTCCTAGGTCCCTGGTTTAAGTGAATGCTCTCCTGCCAAGTTCTCCTAAGAGAGAATAAAACACTTGTCCCTTAAGCCATTCGGTTGTGATTTTTATCAGCAACAAAGCAGTCTAACTGCAATAACACACATAGTACTTATGTAGTACGATATAGGATTGTCTAGAGAAACGGAACACATACGTTTTATATATATATATATATATATATATATATATATATATATATATATATTCTACATATGATAGAGTTACATCATACAGATGACAGATACACATGTGTATGTGCATATATATTAGATAAATTGCCTATTATATGTAAATTTATTGTATGGAGTTGACTTTCGTGTTCACTAGTCTAAATCCTAACTAATAGTCTAGGTCTGTCAGTCTTGCAGGTAACCAAACTCTGACTCACATTGGCCATGGGTTCCATTCAAGGCTTCAAATGAGCACACTGTGGAGGTCAATATATTCAATGTATTCCGTCATCTCCTGCAAAGTCACTCTCGCAGAAGTACCTAGAATGTTTAGCCAAAGGTTTGAGCACCCCTTGGTGCAGCTAAAACCAGCGACACGTAAAATAGCCATCCCCACATGACGCAAGGAGATCTTCTCAGACGATACCATCATCTTTCTCCGGCACCAGTGTCCTTTCACACTGGCCTTTATGTGATCCATTCTCCTACTCTCATCTCTGACTTCCTGCTTCCCCCTGACTTCTGTTTCCCTTCCATACACTGAGAACACACCTGAAATCAACTTTGCACTTTCTCTTCCCTAAAGACTAATAGTGCAGTGAAACTGTTGGACATTAGGCTGCTCCTGAGCTGCAAGATGACCACTCTGTGCGCTTTGTTCCCTGTCATAAAAGCCAAGTGCAGCTATCACTGCTCTTTGAGATGCATATAAATATTTATAATCTTTGTTATATAAAGTTGATATATAATTTCATAATTATAATATTAAGCATACTGAACATTTTGCTCTTTAGTGCATATATTTTTCTATGTATAGATGCCGGGCAGAAGCTGGGGCGGCCTGCGTTTCTGGTCCTGGTAGGGCAGAGCCTGTGAATCCCCAGGCAAAGTAAAACAAGGAGAAGGGGAGGCGTCCATGGTGGTTCCCGAATTCGTCTGTGGTTCTACACACACACACGCGCATGCACACACACACACACACACACACACACACACACACACGCACGCACGCACAATTGAATAAATAATAAAAAAAATTTTAAAAAAAGAAAAATATATGGACAGATTCTGTGCAGGAAAAATGAACCCAGAGAGATGGCTCAGTTAATAAGAATTTGCTGAGTTCCAATCCCAAGAACCCCCCAAAAAAGGCAAGCTCAACAGCACGTAACTCCAGATCTGTGGGGACTACATAGGCCAGTCCCTGGAACTCACAGGCCAAACAGTCTGATTGAAATGGTGGATTGCAGATTCAGTGAGAGCCCTTGTCTTGAGACAACTATGTGGAGAGGAGTTGAGGAAGACACCCATCATCTATCTGAGATTTCACATGTTCAAACCATGCACATGCACACTGCCACACACGGACACATGCATCCATTCACGTGATCATGTGTACAGAGCACACGAACACACACATGCAAACAAATACCGCTCAGGTGAGCACAAGCCAAGAGCATGGAGAACTTGGTCAGTGAGTTCACCATCGTTTGTGTGTTTCACAGACTTTTACAGGGCAGCGGGGAAGATCGAAAACTGTAGAGCAAAAAAAAAAAAAAAAGGAGGCAGCTCATGGAAGCCTTCATTGGATGTGGCTGTCATGGGGGCAGCGGCAGGGGGACTGACTAGCGAAGGGCACACATCGGACTCTCTCTAGCTGCTTCTAAATTGGAAGTGGTTATTGATTGATTGCTGACTGTTTGGGGTTGATTGCTGGAGAGGTTACGGTTTGTCTTCCTGGATTTGTTGCTATGGATCAAGAGTCAGAGTGTTATTTTTATACAGAGACTGACCATCGTCCACTCATGAAATCACTTTCAAGAGAAAGACAAGGAAAGGCAGAAACAGGAAGAAGTTCTGAGGAGACTAAGATGATGGTAGCCCAGTACTTGAATTCTACCTACCTTGTCCTGGAGTGCCACAATGTCCCTGGATGTAATAAGTAGCCTTAGAAGAGGATGAGGGGAAAGAAGAGGAGGAGGAGGAGGAGGAGGAGGAGGAGAACAAAGAGAAGGAAAAAGAGAAGGAGGAAGAAGAGAAAGGAAAAGAGAAGAAGAAAAGGGAAGCAAGGGTGTAACTACCTAGGTGTAACTAGATCATAATGTGTTTATTTGATCCCACTTCCTAAGTTAAGAGTCTGGCAATCAATAGGGGAAAATTCTTTTATCAAGATGATGCTACGGAGACCAAAAGCCCCTTCTCCTTCGCCTCTTCCCCTAAGCTCAAATCAGGATCTTGCCTCTTAGCATTGCAATAGAAGAAAGGAGGGTCTGGAGCAGGCTTGCGTCACCAGCTGAAAGGTCTGGAAGAGAGGAGAGGTGCCTACCCCAAGGTTCTGTCCTTTCCTCAGCACTGTGCACTCGCATCCTTCCACCTCCACGAGGAGGAGGAAGTGCAGACATCCATCCTGCAAAGAGCCATTGCACTTCTGGCCCGGTGGAAGCAAGAGCCATCTCCACCCGAGTAAGAACCTACAATGAACCAGACAAAATTGTTTTTCTTACCAGCGTAGAGCTCAATAAAAAAAGATGTCTGGATTTGGACATGGGAAGATGCTCAGTCAGTAAAGTCCCTGCCATGCAAGCGTGAGGTCCTGATTTGGATCTCCAGTACCCACGCAGAAGCTGGGCGTGAAAGTGCATGTCTGTAGGTAGCACTGAAGATATGGAGACAAAGATTTCCAGAGCTAGTTAGGCAGCTAGTCTAGCCAATTAGTGAGCTGTGGGTCAGGGAGAGTTTCTGTCTCAGGAATTAAAGTAGAGAACCACACAGAAAGACCCGACATTGGCCTCTGATCTACACACATACTGTAAAAACATCTAGGCTTGGGCTGGAGAAATGGGTCAGGGGGTAAGCCTTGCCGACAGAAGGACCTGAGTTCTGATTCCAGATCCCATATAAAAATGCCAGGGGGAAATGGCAATAGCTTGAACTTCTGACTTTGCAAGTCAGAGTCTAGGACACCCCAGAGCAAAGTAAATGGAAGGTAGAACAATCTAGGATGATTCCTGAAGGCACCTTGGACATCCACAGATACAGACAATGCCCTCTGATACACACACACACACACACACACACACACACACACACACACACGTCTGGACATGATCCATATAGATGCTTTGGATAAGTTTTAAAAAATCTTCAGTGGTATCCTCTGTTCTTCCCAGAGGCTACGTTTCTCTAATAAAAACAGAGTTTGCTAAAGGTTTTACAGAACAACCCCATAGGAAGGAGCTAACAATTACTTTAACAATCCTTTATTATGGTTGTTAACACTGCTTCTAATTTCCACTGTAAAAATAATGCTGTACTAAGCATTCCTACCTGCTAATCATTCCACGAACCTCTGACTATATCCCAAAGAAGGATTATAAGACACTAAATTACTCATCAAAAATGCTGACCATGTTAAGAATGCATATTGTGTGTGTGTGTGTGTGTGTGTATGTGTGTGTGTGTGTGATTGCATGTGTGTGTGTGTGTGATTGCATGTGTGTGATTGCATATGTGTGTGCGTGTGTGTGTGATTGCATGTGTGGAGGTGCACATGCAAATGTGCATGTGGAGGTCCAGACTTAACAAGCAGATGTCCTCCCTGATCATTCTTAATTTTTATTACTGAGGCAGGATCTCCCAGATGAGCCACGAGCTCACCAGTTGTCTACACTAACTATCTAGCTTGTCCCAGGGATGCTTGTCTCTTTCCCTCCCAAGTACTGGGATTACAGATGGCTCTTCAGATGGACTGACTTTAGCATGGAGTCTGGGGATTTGAATTCTAATCCTCATGCTTTGGGAGCAAATGTCTCCCCCACTGACCCTTCTCCCTAGTTCTACCTATCCTTTGGTTTATTTGTTTCTCGGTTGATTGGTGGATTATTTAACATAGGAGCTCACATGGTAAAAGTTGATCTTGAACTCACTATATAGCTAATAATGACCCTGACTCTTCCTCATCCACATTCCAAGCACTGAGATTACAAATGTGCTCCACTATACTTCACTTAAGAAGATGAACTCTTAAGATACTTAACAGGTACTTCCAAAGTGCTCTGCAAAAGTGATTTTACCAATTTTATCCCCAGTAGTGGAAAAGAAGAAAAGCCATTTTGAATGGCTAATTTTTCCCTCTTTACATAGTAGATAAATGAAAAATAATCATTTTAATTCATATTCTTATTAGTTACTTACTTTTCTTCTCTTCATAATGACATGTGACCTTTGCATATTTCATTCTAAACTGCTCATCTTTTTTGTCTATTTATGAAACATTTGAACTTATTTTATATAAACATCAAATGATATAAAAATCTAATGTTAATTTTTTTTCCAAAGTTAAATCAGTTACTCCAATTCTAATAGCAAATAAATAGCCATATCGAGGATCTAAAATGTTATCAATATCATGAATTTATATACTTCTAATAGATGTAGTAAAATTGTTATTTCATTTGTGTTTGTTTTGCTATTGACATCTCTTTTTTTCTGTCCTTGAAAGGAATTACATTTGTCCATATTTATGAAGTCAGGCAAGTCATTCGGATATGTCTTTTTTATACTTTCAAAACTATATTTTAAAACTGTCTTATGTGATCTCTTTTTGCCAAAGCTTAGAATAATCGATGTTTTGAATAGACACTATGACTTCATATATATATTATGTATATTCATAGATAACCACACAAAGTTGAAATCTTGAAGATCAGTCATTCTCGTTTATAAATAAGGTAAATGCCTTTCCATTGACCATTAAAGTTTTGTGTTTTATAAGATACGTTTCTTCATTTCTGGTTAAGATTTATTTTAAACGATAATATGTATGACATTATCTTCCATTATTTTTCTGTTTGATGCTAAAACTATGGGAAAGAGCATATTTTTAAACTTTTCTTCTTTTCTTCCTAACTTTGTAAGGAGTTATTAGTTAAACATCAGATTCACCAGGAAAGAACTGTATCATCAAAATGGTAATTAAAAATATATATTGGGTTTCTCTTGCACAAGACCTGTATAATAGCAGGCCTATCAACATTTCACCATGGATGAGACATCTCAAGACACAATACATCTCTCCAAAGATCACTGAAGGCTAATGCTACATGGGAGTAGAGGAGGGTCTTTACTCAACAATTCACCCATTGGTGCGTCTTCCACACCCAGCAGTACTCAGGTTCTTGCTAATATAGGTGTTGCAGTCCACTGCAACATTGCTGACAAATGACCATCACACAGCTTAAGGGAACAAGGAGTTTACTTCCTAACATTAGTCCAGTTACAGTTCTCAATGCAGCTTGATGGGAGAGCAGCATCAACACCAGGGCCAAGGGACCTGGCCACCATCACCACGGCTGAGAGATGAACGATCCTTACTTGCCAGACCAGCATGTCTGGCCAAGTGAACAGAAAGATGCCAACTCTCTCAACCAGCTCTCTGTGATTTATCCAGGGCCTAGTCCCACCCACCATGGGCTGGCTCTTCCCCATCAGCTAGACAATCTCCTTCAGGTTTGCTCTGGGCTCAACTCAACCATCAACTCTCTACAACTGTGCCCAGAGCTCAAACCCTCAACAGTCAAGTTGACACCTGTGCTTAACTATGACAATAGGCATCATAGATGAAACCCAGTGTGCCACACACACAGAAAGATGTAAAAGTAGGAAGGAGACTAACTGCAGAGAAAAAAGTACAAAATGAGGCAGGAGGGGAAGATTGAGTAGTAAGGAATGAAAAGAACATCAGTTCATTGTATTTATGTATAAAAGTGTCAGAAAATGTAATTTAAAACATTAGGGTGTTTCTGTTTGTGTGTGTCTCTCTCTCTGTGTCTGTCCCTTTCTCTCTGTCTCTTTGTCTCTCTCTCTCGTGTGTGTGTGTGTGTGTGTGTGTGTGTGTGTGTGTGTGTGTGTGTGTGTTTATGTGTGTCTGGCTGTCTCTGTCTTTCTCTCTGTCTCTGTTAGTTCTCTCCTTCAATCATGCTGAAACAGGATCTCTCTTTCTCTCTCTCTCTCTCTCTTTCTCTCTCTCTCTCTCTCTCCAGGCTGGCTGGTCTGAAATCTTGCAGGACATTCTCCTGTCTCTGCTTCTCATCTTGCCTTGGGAACACTGATACTACAGACCCAAGCCGCCTTCATCTGACTTTCTCATATAGCTTCTAAGGACTGAACTAGGGTTCTCAAGCCTGCACAGCAAGCATTTCACTCCCTGAATCATCTCACCATCCCAATAATTGATGATAATTTTGCTAGTCTATTTCCTTAATTTTCAACCCAATGTGTCTTGCCTTCTTTCATTAGTCAAAATCCCCCACAATAAATTTTAGTAATGATCAATTATATTTCCGTATTAAAACATATCTAAATTTTTAATTTTAGGTATGCTAATAAAGAGCAGTCTGTCATAGATTTCAGAACTTCCCATTGTTCTGTAGTAGCTGGTTCATTTGCTTAATAATCTCTGAGCTGAAAATGGTCATGGTCCTCAAGCAAGAGGGTGAGTGTGTACTCTGGGCTTGCTGTAGGAATTTTTCTCTTGCGCTTTAAGCTCGCTGGTTTATTAACATGCAGAGCCTCTGGTTCCGTGGGTCTGAATCCTAGCAGCACATGGGATTCATTGGGGAATTTTTATACAGGTTGCTCTCTGGGGCCTCTGCTTGACCAACTAAATGAAATCTCTAAGACTCTAGGCTCAGACAGCAGGTTTTCTCTGAATCTCTCCAGAGGATTCTAACAATGCAAGCTAAGTTTACAATCCTCTGTCATTAGTTGTCAGACCCGAAGCATAAAAACCAGTTGGAGAGTTAGCTAAACATGCATATTCCAGGACTCGCAGGTCGGTATTTCCTGGGGACTCCAGCTTGGTATATCGTGGGCGGGCTTCCGTAAGCATTTAGAGATGCATTGCTTCGGTTAATAGCTAAACAATAGTGGATTGAAAATTAGCCAATTCTATGGCTGGCCTAAAGAAATATTTATCGCTGGGTGGTCAAATTCAGTGGATCTCAGCTCACTGCCCAAGCTCCATGCTCACGCGTCCTCATGAAATGCAGATGGCGCTCCACCTGAGGCCATTCACTTCCCAAGATCTGTGAACTCTATAGGGAACAATTACAGAGCCCCTCCCTTCGAGTGTGTCTGCCCCCACATCATAAAATGGGGATTCATGCTCTCTAAACAAATGGGGGGGAGGTGCAATTTGGATGGAATAAATGTTCTTCGTTCCTTGTCAGTTTTACAGTCCAGTCTCCTTTCTGCGCATGCAATCCCTCCAAACATAAGCCTCCCAACTGCAAGGAAGTTAGAGCACCTTCCAGCCTTCCATAGCTTTTATATCCATGCCATACATATCGTGCAGTAAATAATGCAAGTCCAGTTCAGACACCCTTCTGGGTTCTTTTCCCAGAATGCTTAGCTGTTTTAGTGGGGAGTCCCCCAGACTAAGGCATCACCATGTAAGAGCCCTTACAGAGAAGTCACAATTTACTCTTGTAACAATCATCTTTGGAGGCCACTCTGTGCCTGGCACTTTTCATTGACCAGTCCTGTGTATTTACTGATGGGTAAATGAAAGCACTGGGACTCCTGCCAAGTTCTGCTTTTACTTCGACATAGCTATCACTTGCCTCTGTGGCTCAGGGTGTGGTGTATGGCTAGTCAGAGGTCACCCTCATCCTGTAGTTCGACTGGGAAGTGGAAAATCTTACCTACCTGCTGCGTTAAATGGAGCGAGAAGGAAACCTATCTGAGCAATTCAGACAAAGTAGAATTTGTTTTGCTGTAAATGATTCAAATCATTAAATTCAACAAATACCCATTAAGGCTCTATTATGTGGAAGGCACCACAGCCCTGTGCAAGTGCCAACTATAAATTAGATTTGGTTTACGTGAAATCTTCCCCTGTGACTGCTAGGCTGCAGTGCTACATTTTCATTTTTTGGTCTTCTCATTCGATCTTCGAAGAAAGAGATATACATTCTCTTATTTGTGTAAAGAAGACACATCTCTGATGAATCAACCACTATTTGCAGAAAGGAAAACCCGCAGCAATGTGGTGGTTTCTCAAGCAGCTCAGAGAGCTACACAGAGATGAGTCCACTGTGGCCTGATCCTCCCCCAGCGGGGGGCTCGTCTTCATTAGATGGGATTGCTGACTTCTCATTTCCTGGCATGGGACCACCAAGACCCCCATCTGTTCAGCCTAAGTACTCCCAGTCCCCAACTTGATGTAAAGATTTGCAAGTCCAGACAAGGAAGGAAGGTAAGGGAGCTCAAGGTCTCCTGGATCGCTGGGCCCTGCTTCCTGGAACACGTCTCTTGAGGGACTCCGGGGGATGGGGGGAATGCCCACCACTGGAGCTGGTCAGTGCTTTCCCTTCAAAGAGCTAATAATAAGAAGATTAGGATTTTATTAGATCGGATCCAAATTCCTCTCTTTTGAGTGTGTTCTATGGAGACTGGAGTTTCTTCACTTAATATGCGGAAAGACAATAAGGAGCTTAAGGCAGACACATCTCTAAGCCCCCTCTGAACTTGGGAAATCAAAATTGCAACAAATGCCTCTCAGTCCTCAGGGGTCAGAGGCGTCCATGGGGCCAGGCTGGCTGATGAGGCCAATTGGTTCAGCATCCTTCTGCATGTGCCTTGGAGTGTGTAAATAAAGGGGTTTTGCACTCCGTCCCCTTCCAGATCCCAGGATCAAGAAGCCAGGCCAAGAGATGGGATCCCAGAGTGCTGTGCTGTACTGACATCTGTGTTCACCTTTATCCTGGTCACAGGCATGAAATGCAGCCGAGAGAAGTCAAACTTCACACAGATAATAGAAGACTCGGTCAGTTTGGTTCTTTCTGGCACCTGTACCACCACCCTTATGCAAAGCCTTTCTAGCAGACAAAGCAAAGCATCAGACATCTAGCCATGCTTAATCCAGAGTTCCTCTCCAGACTCTAGTGAAAGCTGGCTGCAGTTTCATACAAATAGTCCCAAAAATACTGTAGAAGAATTTGAGGATAGTTTACTATGTTGGAAGATGAGAAAAGACGCTCTTAAGAACAGCTGCTTCTGGTGGAGAAGGATGGATAGAACAGACGGACACACAGAAAAGAGCTTCTGACAGCTGTTGCCACCCAACACGGCAACCAGATTGAACCACCTGCTACACAACACTGAAAAGGTTACACTTCTTGATTCATCATGAAGAGCAAAGATGCTAAAAGTTCCATTCAGGGAAGAACTGAGTAAGGAGCTCTAAGATTAAAAATGATGCCTGAAGCTGATTCTGGTTTTTAAACACATTTTAAAAAAAAACCTAAGGAATGTGAATATCAGTTATAAAAATTACAATGGAATATTGCTTGGTCATACAAAGAATTAAAACACTGATATGTGATAACATGGTGAATCTTGAGAATAATGCTAAGTGAAAGTCAATAGCAAAAGGCCACAACTGGTATTTTCCATTGATATGAGTTGATCAGCATAGTAAATAAATGTAGGAAAACTTAAATAAATTAGTGGCTTATAAGAGCAGGACTGGTGGAAAGGGAGTACAAACAAGTACAACTACAAAACATGGAGCTCAATAACAAAAAAATACTGAATTGTACACTCAAAGGGGCGAGTTGCATGAAATCATATACCAAAGCTATTAACAAGAGTAAACTAGATCTCCTGAGTGAGGTAGTTGGCTTGGAATTCCTGTAAGAGTCAGAATCTTTGAAAGGTAGTAACAGGGAAAAAAAGTTTGGGTAAAGATTTCGGAGGAGGAGATACAGGGTTCCACAGAAGGCAGAAAGAGGGGGAAACAATGGGAGAAAATACTTAAGGGGGATGAGGAGATGGAGTATAGGAGGGGCTGAAAGAATAATAGAAAAACCCTGAAAAGGTAGGATGTAACCAGATAGGAACATCTTGTGATATTAATATGTCAAAAAATTGGTTTTAAAACAAGGAAAAAGAGGTGTAGCTTCAAGATGGAGGCTGGTGAGATGTCTGTGTCCAGGGTGCCCCAGCTGCTAAGCCAGTCCTGGCCGCAGGTACGTGTAGGGTCGCACCTTCTTCGTAGTGCTGCTCAGAGTGGGAATGCGCATGCTCAATGTTTTCTTCAAGTTGTGCCACGCAGAGTAAAAGAGACCCAAGTTTGTCACCTACCCTCATTTCCACATCAGGACCAAGTCCTTCCCCTGGGGGATGACAACCACAGCCTCTTCCACCACCCTCATGTGACTCCACTTCTGACTGGGTATGAAGATGAGTGAAGGCTACCTGGACCATCTCGCAGCCACAGGGACTACGACCAGGAAAGTGTATGGGACGTTAAATTCACCCTGTATCAGATGATAACCATTATATTAGCCTTCCATCTCTTTACTTATGGGAGGAGATGGCTTAATTAAATATTTAACCTTAAAAAAGGAACAAAAATAGACTTCTTAAACAGAGGACCACAGAGAAAGGAAGATGGGACAAAACAAAAAAAAAAATGCTTTAGGCTACTCCACCTAGAACACAGAGGCATTAAACAATGACAGAAGTGACAGGTTTGTGATACTTCTTGATAAATTGTTGGTCAGAGAGTTCTCAAAGACCCCCCCTTACTTTACAGGCTTTTGACACTGCTCTTGGTTGCCCATAAAATCCTACTTAGATGGACAGATCACATGGATCATAGGACATGGACCAAAAACAATGATTGGAACTGGTCTGGAAGCTTCTTCCTTGCTGAATAGCTTACATAGTACCAGAGAGCACTATGGAAGCTACCGGGAGCAAAACAATCAAAGGTCCCATCGATCTGTGAAATATGCATGGTGCAATAACAATCACCATGGCAACAGGTCACTTTAAGTATGATAGTGGCATGAATATCAAGGAGACAACAAATGACTTATTGGAAACAACTTTCAGATTTAAGGCCCACTTGTCAGAATGGAACACATTCCTGTTACTGTCAACCAGAATAAGAACCTATGAAAGCAAAAGACATAGGTCCCAGGACAAGAAAAGACTATGATTCTTTAGCCAGGAAGACAGTCCACCAAATGCTTTGTAAACACCTGTTATTTGGCCTTATATAGATTGAAAAAACACTCAGCATTCGACCTAGAAGGCTCCTTCTACAGAAGGAGTTTATTGTTGAGAAGTGCAATTTGCCAAAATGCAGAAAATAAATGACTGTGAATTGCTTATCCCTAAACAGGATATATGTACCTAATCCACTTCTATCCTAAGGCTCAGGTATCATCTTGGAAGAGGAGGGGTGGTAAGATTATAAGAGCCTGAAGTGAGACACTGGTGAGACAGACATTATTTTGATATACAAGTATTATGATATACAAGTATTTTTGTATATAAATATCACAATATACAAGATTTCAGATATGTACAGATGTATATATCTGTATGTAATATACAGATATGTATATTTATGCAAGAATTGCATGGGAACTACCTCACATCTCATCATGAAAGCAGAAAGCTCTCAAGAAAATCGGGGCGGGAGAAGTGGCTCAGGGGTTAAGCCTCTGCCTTGCAGGCGGAAGGTCCTGAGTTCGGATCCTAGACCCCACGTATAGACGCTGGGCGGAATCGAGGACGGCCTGCATTTCTGGTCCTGGTAGGGTGGAGCCTGTGAATCCCAGGGCAGAGTAAACAAGGAGGAGGCGGTCCATGTTGGTTCCTGAATTCATCCGTGGTTCTACACACACACACACACACACACACATACACACACACACACACACACACACACACACATATGCGCACAATTGAACAAACAATAAAAAACAAATAATAAATTGAAAAAAAGAAAATCTACACCTCTCTGAGAGACTGATGACGACTAATACTGATTGAGATGAAAAGGAAGATACTTTCCTCAATGGTGTACCTATTGTTCTATGATACTTGCTAGAGCATGAAGTACATCAGATATATATATATCATCAAAGTCAAACCAAATGGAACACAGTGGACCTCAGAAGTGAAAAAGATTTAAAAACAGGAGGAAGTATGTCAGGGAAGATGAAGGATTGTAAGGGGAAAAGGAGGAAAAATGGGACTTGGGACTAGGGAGTGAAAATTGAATTTTTTTAAATTCACTATCATGGAAGAGGGATTGACAAGATTGTAAGAGTCTGAAGTGGGAAGGTGGAGGGCCAGGCATTATCTTCTCAACATAACATAGTCTTGATATACAATATTTCATGGTAGATATGTATATTTATATAAGAATTGCATAGAAACCATCTTATCAACATCTCACCATAACATCAGAAAGATCTCAAGAAACTCCACACCTCTCTGAGAGGCTGATAAGGACTAATGCTGATGAAAGTAAAGGAGGATGCTTTTCTCAGTGGAATATCCACTGATCTAAGATGTGTGCTGGAGCATGAATCATGTCAGGCATAAGTCTTCACAGACTAGATGAAATACAGTAGGCTGAGCAAGAGAAAAGATTTCAAAATAGGAAGGAATCTGGCAGGGAAGATGAAGGGTTGTAAGGGGGGAAATGGAGATGGAATTTGTGACTAAGTGTTGAAGATATTATAAAGTCACTATATGCATATATGCAACACTAAATTAAAAAAAGAATAAAAAATGGAAAAAATAAAAATTAGGGTTGGGAATAAAAAGAGTGACTTATGGGTCAAAATAGTAAATCAGAAATTCATTTACATTATGTACTTGCTAAAGTTTCTAGGGCACTTTCTAAAAGAAAAAAATAGAATGTCTTATTTCTAAAGCTAAGAAAATGTGGACTGGAGAGATGGCTCAGGGGCTAAGACTCTGCCTCACAAGCAAAAGGCCCTGAGTTCAGATCCCAAGTCCCATGCAAAAATGCTTGGTAGAAAGGTCTGCACTCCAGCCCTGGAGAGTGGAACCTGGGAAATACCAAAGGGAATCAAAAAGGAGGTAGAAGCAATCAGGATGATTTCCGAAGTCCCCCTTGGTACCCCACAGGGATATACAATGCCTTTTCACATACACATGCACACACGCACACACATACACACAAAAGCAACTAAGAAAATGTAATAAAATATGAAATCACTCAAAAGTAAGCTATGAAAGATGCAAAAATACATTTCTATGTATCTATTAAAATATAAAACATTAACTCAACAAATTCAAGTAATATATGCTTGCTAAATTTTCTACAGTACTGACTGAAGGAAAAGAGAGTGCATTATTTCTAAAACCAAGAAAATTTAATTAACTATAAAATCACTCAAAGGTAAGCTATGAGAGATGCCAAATATATATCTATAGTTATGTATGTTCAGCCAGATAAGAATATATATATATATCAGACAATATGATTAGAAAGAAAAATAAATAGATATGAGCAGAAAATATAAAATGAATATACCATGCTTGCATTCATGAACATGCAGAGAAATAAACATTTTGTATAGTCAGTGTGATCAATGCCTACATACTTATTATATGTTGCAGTTAAAAGACAATCATTTAAGATGATGAAAATAAATCCAAATTTATATTGTTTATAAGAAACTAACCTAGGTCATAAAATTCATTAAAATTTAAAGTAAAATATTAGGCAAATATTCAAGGAACATGTTAAACCAGAAAACTATCACACCAAAATTAACTGCAGGAAAAAATATAACTGGAGCAAGATGAATAGCTGCTATATAATATTAAATGATACATTTATCAAGGCACCATAATAATTTAATGTACATTTATCTAGTAATATATCCTGAAAATATTTAAAGCAAAATGTTCTTTAGCTATAGATAAAAATGAAAGAGAAAAACATTAAAAATACCAACTGAAATCATAACTATTTGCTAATGTATATTTATAGAACAATCCATACAACCATTAAGACAACCAATCAATAATCAATTGAGTCATGAAATCTCAGCAAATTTCAAAGTGGTGGATTATCATGTTAAACTGCCCAAGCACAAAACAAGCAAGAAACAGTTAAGTAAGAAAGGTAACTAAGAAAGTATCACATGTTTGGAAATACAAATTCCTACTCCTGGTTCAACAAAATGATTCAGCCAGTGGCATTATCTGTGCAAGCCAAGTGACCTGATCTGATTTCTGGAATCCACATGGTAGAGAGAATCAATTCCTGAAAGCTGTCCTTAAACCCACACATTTGCCGTAGCATGCATACACCTGCACACCCACGTGCATGCATGCACGCACACACACACACACACACACACACACACACACACACACACACAGAGGGAATAAAAATTAATTAAAATTAAAAAATTTAGAAGCATGCTTTTATCATTCATACATCAAGAAAGAAATTTATTTTAAATGTAAAAAATGCCTAGAGCTAACTAACACTGCTGTATAATAATTTCCTGCATTGAAAATGCAACTAAAACAATACTGACAGTGAATCAGATGATTTCACGCATGTAGACAAAGAGAAAGAGCAAGAAGTTTTGAGCCAAGCATCTGTCTTAGAAAGTGGAGAAAAAAAAAAGAATATCAAATTAAACTCAAAGAAAGAAGGAGAGGGAACTAATAAAGGGAAGAAGAAATTAATAACACAGAGAGGCAACCTACAATCAGATGAAACAAAAGCCAAAATTTGGTCCTTTGCAATGAGAAATCAAATTAACAAAGTTTGAGGAAGACTGATCAAGATAAAAGGCAGAGGAACACATGAATAAACAACACTAGGAATGAAAGGGGGATTTAATTAGAGATGACATAAGCAATCAGATAAGGACGGATTATGAAGCGCTTCATGCCAATAAATGGGAAATTAGGGGGGAAAATCTATCCACCAAAAGAAGAAAAGTTTTCCGATGAACAGAAGAGAATATTATGGGCAGAGACCGTGACATGAAAAGAAAAGCTGGTGGTCGACAATGCAGAGTTTTGGTAGGACGCTCACTGATGGGTTCTGCAGACTCACAAGCAGGTGGTGACCGACCTAGACTGGACTCTGTGGGAACAAGGGAGTACCTTCAAGGTGCTACAGCAGCTCGGAAGCTTACGGCACATATGGAAAGAAATTAAACTTCTCTGCAAGTGCATTAAGACAGTGAAGATGAGGGAAGGCTTGGCACTGGGATGTGCGAGGAGGAGAAAGGAGAAGTAGTAGAGGAGAAATAGAAATATCAAGAATGCAGCTAAGGAATCTAACCTGTGTTCTAAACCAACTGGAAATATTCCTTATGGAGCTAGCACAGAAATATCCACGTGAGGAGGCGTGACAGCAATTTCAGAGGGTTCTACAGAGTCTAGGTAAATTGTGAGACAGCACCATGTTAGGGTATAGACATGATGAAGAGAATAAACAACATGGAGAAGAAACCAAAGATTCACCACTGACAGACACAAGGGACAAGATAAAGAGAGCATGTTCTGACATGCTCATCCTGAGCAAGAGGAGATCAACTAAGGACTTCATTCAACCATTTCTTTCTTTTCCTGTTTTATGTTCAATGCAGACGAGGTGTGTGGATGTGTACATACATGTTTGCATGTATGCATGTGCATCAGTGTGCATGTGTGGGAAGGCCTGAAGATGATATTGGAATCATCCTTGATTGCTCCTCTACCTTATTCTTTGGAACCTGCACTTCTAGACACAGAGTGTACCCTTAGGGTGAGTCTTGCTAGCAAACTTGCTCTACGAATCCCCAGGCTCTTTCTTCAGGGTCTGGAATCATGGGTGAGCTCCCACACCCACCTGGCATTTTACATGGTGTCTGGGGATCTCCACTCCTGTTCTTTTCTTTGTATGGCGAGCACTTTAGCCGCAGAGCCATCTCTGCAGACCCACTTTCAGCCATTTCTTAGTTTTCCAAGAAGGATTTGAAATTACTAAAATATTGAACAAGTCCTAACTTCTCAATTCAGGCAGCAGGAGGTCTAAGGGAAGAAGACAAAGGGGAGTTCAGATGTGAAACTGCAGGTAAGAGCAGTGGCTGCATGTGGGGTAAGATACTTTCCATACTGTCCCTGTCACAAGCCGGCCATATGAGGAGTATGGTCAGGACTCAAGACACACGAGTGGACACGACTCTGACGTAAAAGTGTGAGGACTCTGGAGTCTCAAGAACTCTGGTGCCACTGCATTTCATGCTCTGGTTTCACCTGGAGAATCAGGTGCCCGGGACCTCCAGCGAGCAAGTCTCCTCTGTAACTCTATAGAACTGCATGTTGCATATTCAACATGTCACTGCCAGTGCAACTAACAGGTATGTTACAGCATCCAGTAACAGGCACCTGGAAGCCAGCTGAGGATGAATTCCACTGAGGAAATGCGTCAGTCCTCTTGTTTCTTGATGGGGAGGTGAGGTCCCTATAGGGAGGAACTTCCTCCTCGGCTACAGATCTGAAGAACTAATTGACAGCTACTGTTGTTGTATTAGTTGCTTGTCTAATCCAGATAAAATATCGTGACAAGAGCAACTTAAAGAAGAAAGGGTTTGGTTTGGTTCACCGGCCGTAGGGTGCATTTCATCGTGGTGGTCAGTATTGGTGACATGAGCTTGAAAGCTGCTTATGTTGCATCCACGGTCAGTAATCTAAGAATAATGAATTCTGGTGTTCAGCGGGCCATTCCATTTTACTGCAGCTCAGAACTGAAAGATGGGTTTCTGCTGTTCCCATTTCGCATAGGACTTGCCACCTCGACTAACCTAGTCAAGAGTATCTATCACACGCATGCCAGAGGCTGACATAACCTAGACAATCCCCCAAAGGTTTACCCAGAGCCTTGTTTCTTCTGTGATCCTGGATTCCGACAAGTTGATAATCAATAACTAACCATCCATCACGCAAGTGAACTTTGCTCACACTGGCCACCAGTTGCCTCTGGGAAAGCGAAGATTCTCCTGGGGATGCAAGCCAATGCAGTGTGATGTGATCTTCTTAACTAGATCAGTGGCGGTGCCCACACCCTCCCCCAGACTGATCTCCAGGAAGGACTTCACTTCTTTTCTGCTTGAGGATGAGGGTCAGGAACCGTAGTGATCTGTCGGTGGTAGGAAAGACTGAAGGGTTACAGACCGTTTCTTATGCAATAACTAGCTCCGAAGGGCTCCTGTCTCAGAGTTCTCATGCCTGCAATGAATGGTCTTCCTGTCCCTCTTTGACAGTATTACTTTCAGCAACCCCTACGGGCTCTTCTCTTCCCCCACTTGATATCCCAGAAAGCCAAACCTCTAGTGACTCAGGGGACATTTCGTTTGCTCATTTAAGAGGTACAGAGCTATCCAAAACGTGCAATCACTGAGACCATTTGTGTTGGTCTAAACAGGGTCATTCCCCATGACAAGCAGATTTGTACATACAGAACAGAGTGACCCCACACTGCAGCAAGAGGTTAGCCCACGTAGTGATGTTTGAGCCTACCCCTGGAGAACACAGAACCGTGATGTTTTGGCTTATTTTATTTTGCTCCTCTCCAAGTTTCAAGTGGAATTGTTTCTGCACTCTTGAGAGAAACACTGAGCAAACTTTTTTTTTCCTGGTGTAGTCAGTATTCTTGATTCATATGCTGCTATATTATCACCATGGTATGACAGCATAATATGATGGCAACGTATCCAGAACAATTTTGAATAGAAGTCAGAAGAAAACCAGCAATAATAAAGTTAAGAAAGACCTAAGATTCATTGATTATAGCCAACAACTTATATATAGTAAGTGTTTCAATTTTATTACACGTGACTACAACAGCATACCTGACACTAGCAAATTGGAGAAAGAAGAGGTTTATTAGTTCACAATACTAGACTACAGCTCATCAAGACAGGGAAATCAAAGCAACAGGATACAAGGGAGCTAGTGACAACACATCTACAGCAAGAAGAAAGCAAGGAATCCCTGCATGCTTGTTCCCTGCCCTTTGCAACTTTATACAGTCTGGAACCACCTGTCAAGAAATGGTCCACAATGGGATGGGTCTTCCCACATCAACTATGCAGTCACATCAGTCCCTACCAGACCTGTTCAGAGGCCAAAATTAATCCTAAAGAATTCCTCTCAGGCTTGCCTAGAGACGTGTATCCTAGGAGTCAGGTTGGCAATACCGGCCACGGCAGTAAGCAAAACACTGGTGTATCATGATATTCATGACACTCCTCTGATGCATTATCATTATGCAATACTGCCAGGATCCAAAATGGAATCACGGCGTAATAGTAACAATTGAGCTATGATTGGAAACAGTTATACAGCACTTCTAAACTCTGCTGTAATCATTTAACATCTATTAATCCATGCATTCACACCATCCTCCAAATCTACCCCATGGGTGGATTTCTATTTCTATCTGCCATCTGACAAGACAAAGAAATTGAAGCACTGAAAGGTTGGATTATGGAGGTTTAAGCTATTAAATTACAGACGTGGGTTCATTGGCACAATTTGTGACATACAAAATTTGTGTCTTTAGTTTGAATAAGAATCACCTGGGGAGTTTGTTGAAACACAGATTCCCCGTCCTCCCCACTTGCACCCTCAACTAAAGGAAGCTCTCAGGACCTGGGATACTAGGAAAATGCATTTTAACACAGTCCCCGGGCTTTTCAGCTAAAGGGCTGTGTGTATGATTTGTCAAGGACTAGACTCTGAACTGCATCCCCCCAGAACACAGCCATTTCAGAAGCCAGGCCAAGGATGAACCCCATGAGCAACACCATAGGAGGGAAAGTTAACATGAAAGAAGCAACTAAACATGTTTGCACTTGGTTTTTTCCTCTCCTTTCACAGTGCTTGGTGTTGAATAAATGAAATATTTGTTGAATAAATGAACTTGTCTCTGAGGCCCTGAAGAGTGTAAAGAGAAGTTTACTTTTAATATAGTTCAAAAACCACTCCATCATCTAAAAACTGGCTCCCACAATTGAACAACTTCTGCAAATCTTCTGCACAAACTGCCAAGGTCATAGTTTCAATCTCACCTTCAATTATTGATAGATAGCCTGATAATTTGAGAAGAGAGAAACAGGCTTTTTTTTTTCAAGATTTGGAAAAGAAAAATCCTTTTAATAAGAGATTCCATCCTGATTACACAGCTCTTATCAGGAAATCCCTTGAAAAGCTGAATTCCAGGAGGCAACTATTAAAAATGTCATTGAAAAACTGGAAATTATCTGCTTACACAGCTTAGAACAGACCCAGGAGGGATTGTATATTCGGTGTGGAACAAGAACTAAAGATTTTTCTTTTAGCCAGGACTGGACCAGAATTCTTGAAATATCTTTGCCCTCACCAGGGAACCAATCCCAGGATCTCACGTTGACTTGCCCTTGGATTTCCAGTACTTCTGGTCTCTATCAGATGAGAAGCTGGGAAAGCATAGAAGACAGGAAGAGTTTAATGAAGAGACTAATATGAGGGAGCCCTTGGATAAGAGAAATCAGCATCTGAAGGTCCAGGGTCAACATGGGAGAAAACCTGCAGAGGGGAGTGTAGACAATGTCTGCAGACTATCACTGTCAATGTCTGCAGACTATCACTGTCACAGCGCACAGGGCTCACAAAAGAATCAGGCACTTATTTCCCCTTCAGGCACTCAACAAGGCAAGGTGGGGTGGACCCCGCGGGATGATAGGGTAGAACGTAGGAAAGGGGGATAAGATGACATAAAGCAATTCCTTTTAGACATGAGATAACCATCTGCCATCAAAGCAGAAATAACCTTTGCCTCACAGTCATGGCAAGGAAATCATCGAGCAACGCAATGATCCTTAGATAATGGTCTCTTTAACACTCCCAAGTAGAAGAAAGGGGGAGTATAGGGCTTACCTGGAATTCTAGTCACTTACCCTCCTACCTCCTAGTTTCACTGATCTTGGAAGGGAGGTGCTACCAGTACATACCAGGTAGAAGGCTAATTGAAGGCAGGCCTCCAAGCTCCAGCTTCCGTGAACTCAGTATCCATGATGAATGGGGATTTTCTGTGATGCAACTCTTTTTTCTTTTCTTCTTTCTATTCCGCGGGTGCACAGGTGCGCGCATGTGTGTGTATGCGCATGTGCAAAGGTGTGCATGTGGAAGTCAAAGGGCCACTCGTAGGAAACACTTTCCTCCTTTTAGTTACATGGGTTCTGGAAATCTAATTTAAGTCATCAGACTCAACAGCAAGCATTTTACCTGCTGAGACATCTTGCTTGCTGAATCTGGTTTTTAAATTACTCATGTGCCTATAAAGAACCCCTCACCCATGCTCCTGCAAACAAGTAAGTTCAATGCAGTCATTAGCGCGCGCACACACACACACACACACACACACACACACACAAACAAATACTCATAAACACAAGCACACACATGAGACAGTGGGGAAAAAAACAGATAGCCTAAACTTCATCATTGTGACATGGGTGCAAAAATAAGCAAAATTCTCAATCTTTTAACAGATCATTACTATTTGGAACCTAGCACATATGATTTATGATGTCATACAGAGAGATCTGGAGTCTTATTTCTAAAGGCCCACAGTGCCCTGCCCAAGTAAACCCAAATGACAAGTCTCAAATAGAATAACATATACTCATTGGGACAGTGAGATATCCATCCAGACAGAGTCCATCAGATGCCTCAACAAATCCCCCTTTAACTGATACAAAAGAGTCCCCAGTCCCTTTCAGCAGCCTGCCCCCTCCTTGGGGACTTACCCACTGCTCTTCTGCAGTAGAGTTGAGTTAATTCTCTTTGTCTTTCCATGACTCTGCCTTCCACCTACTGTTTCATGCACCTTTATGGACCAAAGATGCAGGTGCGCTCCTTCCAGGATTTTACCTGTTGCTTAGCTCTTTCCACAGTACCTTAAGCATGGCTCAAGTTACCATCAGATTTTGTACTGATCATCTCTTGAACCTCTGCAGCTCACCCTGGACTAAAATGGTAGAGGAAGCTCTTTCAGCCTGATCATGCACATAGTGAGAAATAGACAATTGCTTCTCACCTCTGCCCAACTCTTTTGGAGTCCTGGGTTTCACATCCCTTCCCCAACACTTCTGGCCACGTGATGGGTGAACACATATCCAGGCTTTCAAGCTGACCTTAGAGAACTTTCTGTCACCCTGGGGATCATAATAGTCACTAATGGAGCAAGGGAAGGTCAGGTAGAACAATGACCTTCTTACTTTCTGTTATCTGCCCCACCCATTCTTCAACCACTGAAATAGAAAGAAACAGACCCCAGGATAAAAAGGATTCCTCTTAGAGCCATGCTGGTTGTTCCTGCCACACGTTGGGATATCTTGATGACAGAAAACCAGTGAATCATTTATCCAATTTCTTTACTAAATATTTAGATTAAGCTTCCAATAAGAAATGCCTGTAATCTTCCTTTTCATTGGTAAACACAGAAACTTTAAGACCATATGGAAAAGAATCACTTAAGCTAAGCATGGATATGATTTTATACAGAGTTAATAACCTGAATATTGCGACAGTCCTATCAGGAATCACTCCCTTGTCTCAATAGCTGAGTGAGAGAAAGTTCTATGTACAGACATACTAATATTTCCTTTCTACTGAAATGTATACTTATCATATATGTATTCATCAGCTTTCATAGCTGCTGTCAGATCTGGAAAATTAGCTTTTGCATTTACCAACTCCTCTGTGGGAAAGAGTTCCCTCATGTGTTTAGCAAAGGGAGCTGTATTGTTTATGAGATTGAAAAATAAAGGTTGCCGTGGCTTTCAGATCTGGGTTGGTAATCAGTTTCCACAAATGACCGTGAATCACTTTTGTGCTTGTTGGGTTTTGTTTGCAATATGAGATAGCTGCTCTGTCCTACAAGTGAGGAATTATTAATGTACCCTCCCTGGAGGGTTTCAATTTCACCCGTACAAATAACTGTATATCCACCAAGTGTATGTTCAGTGTGCCTATCTATGAAATTTAAAATTATATGCTTTGTGTAAAACAGAATATATAATAGACTCTGAAATTGAATAAAACTTATTGGACTCATTTTTTATCCTTTGTGACATTTTTCTAGTAAGAGAGTTCAGACAAAAGACATTGCCACCAAGAATCCAGGAATACACAGTCCTGTCCAATTTAAATAATCACTCCTTTCTGTCATGTTTTACAAAGAGGTGTATTCAAACATGCTCTTTGAGTGTTTCTATATTCTGCTCTTAGTGTTCACAAATATGAGCAGGCAAAAATCCCCCGATTCCTTTTGTATGTTTTTGCTACTTGAAAAAATATATATCTTGGCAATTGTCTTATAACAAAGAGAAGAGGGCTTCTATGATAAATAGGACAGAGGCCTGACTCACAGGGCATTGTAATTCAGTTCCAAACTTCACATTCCTTCTCTTGTCAACAAATGTAGAAAGAAGCAAAGTCAAAGATAATAAAGAGTTCGTGGCAAATCTAATCATGTCACTTGCTTTTTGAAAGCTTTGCTGTGGTGACTCACATATTATATGGCCCAAACTTCTTAGTACAGCTTAGAAACTTTGTAGTCTACAATCCTCTCATCTCTTGAAATCTATTTAGGCTCTGAGAATTCAATAAATCTTTTTCTCCCTCTCTCCCCCACTCCACTCCATCTCTCTCCTTCTCCCTCCCCCTGTCTCTTTCTCTCCCTGTCCCTCCCATTCTCTCCCCCTCCCCCTTGGTTTCTATCTAATATTGCATATCACAGACCCAGTACTACAAAGCTCTTGACTAGTGATACTTACCAAAGTGCTGCAGGCACAAAGAGCGCCCCTAAGTGAGTTAGACCTGGCTGTTTCTGTAAAATGAACCTCTAGCACCACAAGTCCTGGTGTTCTCTTCTTGCCACTAGGTAGCTAGTTGATATTTTCAAGGAATGGTATCATTGGCCTGTTTGGCATTTGGTTGTGCTGCTATAACCTGGAAAGTTGGCAGTGGCGACAGACCCTTCACCTTGTTAAGCCAGAGTCCCGTCATTATTCACAGGCGTCCTCCGAATCCACCACAGTGGGTCCTCCTTCCCTACAGCCATCATGTCAGCTTTGAAGGGCTGCCGGTCATCACCTGGAGATATTGTTTCGTCTACTTGGTTATTGAGCTGGTGGTGGTCTGTTGCAATTGCTCTAAATTGTTGATGATAAATTCATGACTGAACGGTTTAAAGGAACAGGGCGTTTTTATTTTCTCTTCTGATAGTCTGGTTACAGTTTCTGTCCAGCTTGGCAGTGCAGCCCACACTGACACCAAGGGCTGAAGGAAATGGCCACACCGAAGCCACAGCCCTGCTGAATGGGCAGTCCTCACTTCCCAGATGTCAGGGTTTGAACGCAAGTCGTCCCCCCACAGGCTTGTGTATTTAAGTCCTTAATGTTTGGGAAGGTCACGGCACCTTTGGGAGGTGGAGTCTTGCTGGTGGAAGGGACATTACAGGGGGTGGGCCTTGAGGCTGGTTAGCCCCACCCTGCTTCAGCTAGCTCAAACATTCTGCAGATTGCTCTCTCTCAGCCTCCACGGCGGCCGTGACTTAAGCCTCCTCCAGCTTCTGTTGCCTCTCATGCTTTTCCTACCATAATGGACTCTATCTCCCCTCTCAAGCTATGAGCCAAAATAACTCCCCTTTTCTTCCTATGAGTTGTTTGAGTCTCAGTGGCGTCTCACAGCAATAGAGAAGATTCACTGCCACACCAGACCAGCAGGCCTGGCCAAGTATACAGAAGGATGTGACTTCCTTAATCAGTTCCCTCCATCTTATTCACCTGCCAGGGCCTCATCCTGCCCGTCGTGGGTTGGGTCTTCCCCATCGGTTAGACAATCTCCTGCAGGCTTGCTCACGGCTTCACTCAACAACTGATTTCTCACAACTGTGTCCAGAGCTCAGAGCCTTAGGTTGTCGAGCTGACACCTGCATCTAACTATGAGGTAGTCTCTGGTGGGCAATATATACGCTTCATGATGATTCCCATTTGTCTATCCATGTATCACTAACCAGCCTTTTCTGTTCTTGATCTTCCAATTTGTTTATGTGGGCTATTGCCCATGATTCTGCCTATATTAAATCCTGGAACATCTCACTTTTACTACAAAGCAGACTCTCCAGTGCACTGGCCAAAGCTCCTACAACAAGGAGGATTGTGTCTCACTGCTATTTGTCAAGGCAACTTTGAGACTGTACTAAAAAGGTGTTCACTTTTGACTTCTACTCACATAAGCCAACCTACCTGCAAATAAAGTCAGACTTTTCCCCTTTCCTCAACAACATACATGGGATTCTTCCCACCACAGACAGGCATGAGTGGAGAGTCACAAATGCAACAGAACCGAGGAACACAGGGATGCCGGCCATCTGTGCGTGAACTAGCTTGTGTCCTCTAGCTCCGGGCATGCTCAGTGCCGGCTACAACACTTCCATCTTATGATGATCATCTGGATCTACAAACATTCATTCGAAGGACTTGACAGGACTCAGATAATGGTGGGCAGTTCTGGGCTCATGGTCACTTGTGCGCCATTGTCTGGTGTTCTGTCATATTATGACCTGTACTAAATACTTTGATATTTTAATATATGACTATCTGCATATATGGATGATATATGTTTCCCCACTGCAGAAGGGACTTCTTTGTTTTAAAACCTCATGCAATTGTGTTGTGATTCGTACACTGGAACCTACTACATTTCACATACATCTTTTTAGTCCACTGGTATCTCCAATCCCGGAAGGGCTACTAGACCACACTGTCTAAGTAGCAAGGCAACATAAATTGTTTTGAAAACCTGTAGCTAAATGTGTTACTTTACCTGTGAGTCCAGGTACATCTGTACACATGAAATGTGCTGTCTATTAAGCATGAGGACCCACCAGTGGCTCCCTCTCCAATACACAAAGTTCAGGGTGTGATAATCTGTAGTTATTGAATAAAGATAATGTGACCAGCACAGCTGAAGATAAACAAAATTTTAATTTGGATTAATTTTAACAAACCTAGATGCAAAGGCTGAAGCAGGATAAGATGAGTCTTTATTAAGCTAACTTCACCGTCTTGATAGGATGGCATGTCATGGCAACTATCTCATAGGAAATATAATATTACTTTGATGTACAGCATGCATCAAGGATAAACTTAATTGCTAATACACACACCTGCAAATCATTGCCTGAGTGAAGTCTAACAAATTAAGTAGAAATTACTTTCCTTCCAGATGTCAATACTACAGTGTATTTAATTAAATATTTAAATATTTTCTGTAGTAAGGACATGTTATAATGATATCTACATAAAATATATGACTAAGCCATTTGTTTGAATCACACTAAAGTGATTTTTCTTATGTAAAGAAAGATAAAATTATTAACTTTTTAATATTAAATTAAATTTTTAACTAAATTAAAATTTTAATTTAATATTAAAATAAGATGCCATCAAAATTAAGACATCTTATTGGTGCAAAGGTGAGTGAAATTGCAAAGAACTATCACTGTGACTGGAAAGATAAAGATGGAGACTGTAAGATATATTTCATAAATTTCAAAACGAATGTCCATCTCAAGTTGCTAGAACAAAAACAAAGCAAAATGTTGGTTGCTATGTTTAAAAAAATTCTAAGCTAACAGAATGAGAAATATTAAGACATTTTCAGCCACATTATTTGGAGTGAATTTGATAATCCTCTCAACAGTGGCATTGCAAGCAATCACCAAAAATGTCACCTGGAATTAGAACTAAATACCCAGCAATAATTTTGTCATTCTAAACTAACTAGCTACAGGAAGTCTTGCATTATTATAAAAACAGAAAATTATGTAGATGTAGAACTGAATTAGAAATTAGTTTCAATTATATTTACTTTATAGTAAAATTTGAGAAAAATAAGAAAATAAATTTTCAAACAGTGAAAGAATCTCAATTAAGCAACAAGATGATTATCATTAGAACACTAAAGGTTTCCAACACTTTCAAAATGAATTCTTGTAAAATTTGAAAATTGAAAGCATTTTCTTTACCTTTAGATGAATCATGCTATAGTAAAAGACATAATACACTTAATACTTTGGTATGTTTTTATAGTCTGGCAGATAAAAAGTAACCATTTTGCAAATGGGTGATTGACCCCTCCCTTACTGTGGTTTCCTACGTTTATTACATCTACCTTTGAATATACTCTTATAACAAGACTCTATTTTAACAGCTTTTTATCTCTGGCCAGGGGGTGAAATACAATACCCATCAGGATGGAGTGAAGGGCATTACAGGAGCAGCAAAACTGAAAAATAAAATCAACGAACCATAATCCAGAACTTCAGAGACTCTATATCAACCACCTAGGACTAGGCCAGCCTAATCTCTCCCCATCCTGAAGCTCAGGGAAATGTGCGGAAAAGGGGGCGGTAAGATTGTAAGAGCACAAGGATGGGAGGAGCAATGATATGCAAGATACTCCACACAAGTTAGGGCCGAAGCAATCATAATAGGTCTTTGCATGCCCTGCGCAATGTCCCACACACTATTTACCCCATAAAGTCTAGCATTTGCTAAAGGCACCAAGATCCTTGGAGGCAAGGAATTGACAGCCATAGTAGTGTTCCTATGCTTAAGAGGAACACGGGAAAGGGTTCAGGGAAAAGCCACTGGGTCCTTGAATGTCATCAGAGAGGAGGGCCCAGAGGAGAGTCTGGCATGCACATTAAAAGATTCTCCAGGGATTGGGGGGGAGCACTGGGGGATGGGGAGGGAGGGGAGAGGGGAGGGGGAGCAGGGGGGTAGGGGGGAGGAAGAGGGAGGGAGGGAACCGGTGTACATATTAAGTTTGTATGAACGGAAACAATAAAAAATGAAAAAAAAGAAATATATAAAAAATACTTTGGTATGTTTTGTCTCAATTTAACTTCCAGAATTTTAGACAAATGTAAATTGAAAACTGAAAAAATAAGAATTTTGGGATACATTTTTTTTTAAAAAATGTTTTATATCTCTCAAAGAGAATTTCACCTTCACAAGTAAATTTAATTTACTGTCATGGATGATGTTCCTCTCATGTTAAGGAAAAGTTGAATTTGCTGTTGTTTTATCACAAGATACTTGTATTTTTATTATTGAGCTAATACATCCTACTACAAATACATACAAATTTCAATTTCCTAGTAGTTACATGAAAAGTAAAAGAAACTATGTAATTTTAGGACCATATTCTATTTAACTTAATATTTCTAAAACATTTCAACATAAAACAATAGAATGATCACTAAGACATTTTCTGCACAAACTTTTCTATGTGTTTAGTGTATTTTAATACTACCAAGTATCTACTTAATTCAAATGCTAAATTTTCAAGGGAGATACTGGATAAATCTTTACCATTGACCAACATGCCAAGATTAAATGATGGTGGGATGCTCACCCTTGCAAAGGAAGTCTATATCACCTCCTCCACGGCTCAAGGAATATGGCAAAAGAGAGGGTAGAAGCCAGAGCATGGGAAGACTTATAAAAAAATAAATAACTGTTTTCAGGGCGTGCAGTGGCTATTGCATTAATAAACACATTGCATCTGTGTTATCTGCACAACACCTTCCCACAAGACCCCACCTTTTCTTCATGGACTCTTGTCAGATAATGGCTGCTAAGGCAGAGGGGAATCTTTTTCCTTTGGAGGGAGAGTCATGGACAAGTTACTTATTGTCCAATGCAGGACTTCCCACCCTTGTTTTTTACAAGCAACTCTAACTAAACTCAGTGCACTGCACACACAAAAAAGAGATGAAAGCAAGAGAGGCGTTTGCTGGGAAGAAGAGGGGGTTCAGTGAGAGAATGAGGAGTGAAAATGACTAAAATCCATTCCTTACAAGTATGAACCTATTAAACAATGAAGTCATGAGAACAAATTATCATTGAAAAAGCAGATTCACATTCCCAAGTTGTGCCAAACATATTTAAAAGATTGTTGATAACTAAATCAATTACCAAGAAGAATAAGATTACTTATATCTACATTAACAAAACCAAAGTATCTTTTTAAAGAATTGATTTAACTTTGAAGCAAATGCATTCTCCATTTTAAAATCACAACTGTTAAACTTGCATAAATTTGTTAACTTTTTTGTCAAGTCAGGATCATTGAAATTGAATCCAATGAATAAGTGCATAAATTGAAGAGCGATTCTAAATTTATCAGTATGAAAACTATTTTTCAAATTTTCCCATGCCCTTTGTAATCATTTACATAGCCCTACAGGTTACAATTAAAATCCTTTCCAAATTGATTCGTGTTGGGAAAATATGTAAAATCATTATTATTAATTTGCATTATGAAAAGTTTCAATTCTTACATAAATTTGCATATATGTGGACACAGCACACAAACTTTTACTTTCTTCAAAGTTAGTGTATTCGTATGCAGTGTGATTAGAGTGAGAAAATGTAAATTGTGCTGTCACTTTTGTGTCTTTATTGAATATTTCTAGAGCATTTTTGTTTCCGATTCCCTGCAGTCCATTAACATGAGAATTTGTAACTTAGGAAACCTTTGCACAACTCTTCATGGCTCAACAAATAAGGATGCGATCTTTAAGTTGATTGTCTTCTATTTCATTGTACAGTTTCCTATGCTGCTTTCTCCTACTTTTTGCATTTTATAGACAGTATGACTTTAGCAACTATATACAGTGATACTGCAATGACACAGGAAGTGTGGGACCAAGGTCTAAGAAATCTATACCACAGAGCAATATGCCTACATTTTTCTTGATCCAACCACCAAGTATGTCAAGCCCATTAAAGAAAGGAGAAATGCCTATCGGTTCCCATCTTTCCCCAGTCTAACAGGAGGACCTTGTAATTCAGGTCATTGCTACCGATATCACTCTGATGGGCCTTAGAATGTCCGGGTAATAACACCCTTTCCCTACTGTAGAATTACCTATAAGATTTCCCATGTTTCTAGGAAAAGAGTTAGGAAATCATTACTGGGGTGTATGCCAACAATGCTACATGGTCCTTCCTAGAAATTTAACCACTTCTTCAGGACGCTATCAGTTCTTGGTGGACTTTCTTTTTCAAAATAAATGTTTAGTGTATGCTCCCTGTACAAAGTGATGGCTTTCATAACAGCATTTGCACACATATTACCTAAACCTATATTCTCTTCCACTCCCCTAAAAGTCTCCTTTCTACCTTCATATGTGTGTGTGTTTATATTAATCTAGGAGCTACCTATGTGAGAAAACATATTATTTTTCTTTGTAAGTTTGACTTATTTTGCTTAATATAATGACTTTCAGTTCCACACATTTTTCTTCAAATGTTGAAATTTCATTCTTTATGACTATGATTTCACATGTATAGCCACATCTTGTTTATCCATCCGTCTGTCAATGGATACTTATGCCAATTTGACTGTAACAAAGCAGACTAAGATGGTTAGATGTGTTGTCAAATGTCAGTCATGACGAGCACACCTTTAATAGTTTCTTGATGGTGTGATGAGTGTTTCCTTGTGTGTAACCATCTGGCCTTCATACCTGGATTTTAACTGCACTTACTCACTTTCAGCTATTCATTCTCTGTCCCCAAAGCATCAGTGGTATTTGACAATGGACATCAAATTCCATCACCGTTACAAATACTGCTTACTTATCTTGCATATTCCTGTCCAAACCTTGAGACATCCTGCATGCTAGTACATTTTCCCCCATCAGTTGACCATCTCATTTTACCGTGAATGAAAGTCTTAACAAGTAGCATGCTTCCTTCGCTCAAGGGTGGTCAGCTCACCAGAAGGAAAGTCATGAACTGACACTGATGTCTAGTGATCTGAAACCCCAATGATTACTGGCTTTCCTATACCATCCTGGTAACCCTGATCACAGTTTTCACATCCTGGATTCTTTAGAAGTAAATACCAAGAGAGAGAGGCGAAATGTAAGATGAAAAGTATTGTTCCCCAGTGAAGGCAAACAGAAACCCAGCCTTAAATTAAAGAGTGGAGATAGCAAGAAGTCATAAGGAAATCAGTTCATAAATTTTCTTTGTGTATATGAGCACGTGTGTGTGTATGTTACATAATTGTGTGTGTGTGTGTGTGCATGTTACATAATTGTGTGTGTGTGTGCATGTATGCATGCAGCTGCACATGGACAACCTCAGGTGTTTTCCACGAGGATGGTCTACATTTCCCAAGGTCTGTCACTGCCACCAATTAGGCTAGATTGATGAGTCAGCACCCAAGGGACCTGCTTTCTCTACCTGGAATTGTTGGAATTATGAACATGAGTCACCGCACCCAGTTTACATGGGCCGTGGGAATCCGACTCAGTGTTTTACCTGGTACCCCATCCCTTCACCCCCTTCACAGATATTTTCAACATAGCAGAGAAAAGAAAATGACGCTTTAAGGCAGCATGCTTTAGGCGCAAGAGAGATTTGATGATAAAGAGTGGAAATAGAGAGTGATTACATGGCAGTGGGATCCAAAGAGGAGATATCGGGGAAGAGAAACCTGGCATCGAGGCTTCTAGAACACCCACTCAGGGAGCCGGGGAGGGAAACAGAAGGAGTGTCAGCTGGGGAGGAGGAGAAGCCGCGCTGTGCCTTGAAGACGCCGGAGGAGGAAGATTTCATCCAGACGGTTTATCAGAGAGACAAACTCACCACAACTCCCAGGAGCTAATTTGCGCAAGTACTACTCTGATACTTAATTTTCCCCAATTAGCTTTTTATGTTTTTCATTCATTATTTATGACAAATGTTGTTGCCAATTCTTTGATTCTGTCTTCCCTCAAGGTTAGAATTTATGTCTTTAAATACACAAAAAGAAAAAAATATGTATATGTCTTTCCTGACGAAGTCTCTGGAAGAGATCTGGGGGTAAAAATCTTGTGGTGATATTTCGCATGGCTACTATGACATCCAATCTAGTATTTATTTCACCATTACACACCCACTAAAGGGGTCAGTAAAACAGCTAATGGTTTGTGCCCAGAACACAAATCTTCAGAGGTACCCTATTTATTTTTACATCCTCAGCTATGGTAAGATACAAGTCCGGGAAACGAGCTCCAGTTCACTTGGAGGGACTGGAATTTTATCACCTTCCCATAGAATAAAAGTATGCCTGGCTCATCCTCTGAAGGATAAATAACCTCCTCCCTAGAGTCGGTTTAGAAACCTTACAGCTGGGGTGAGGAGATGCCTCAGGGGTTAAAGCTTTTGCCTAGGAAGCAAAAGGACTTCAGTTTTAATCCCCAGACCGCATGTAAAAGTTCCAGGCAGACAGTGATCACCTACATTTCTGACCTTGGAAGGTGGAAACTGGGAAGTCACAGAGCAAAGCAGTAAGGAGGTAGAGCAATAGAGGATGATGATTCCCAGTTGGACCTCTGCAGGGACACACACTTAAGTGTTCTTTTGGACACACACACACACACACACACACACACACACACACATAAAAGGGAGACAGAGAGGGAGGGAGGAGGGAGGGAGGGAGGCTTACAGCCATTAAACTCAGATTAATTTGGTGACCCATTCTTTGGCTCCCTCTTCCGTCCCTAAACCTGATTTTAAAGGACTGCACCCCAACATTCGCATGCTGTAGGTCTTCTCTACAATAGCCTGTACCCTTCTTCCGACCTTATCTGAAGTAGAAACGTCTCTGGAGGAACCACTGTGACCTCCCTCTCATTCTGAGACAGATCACCCTGTGTTCTTTCTGAATTTTTCCCGTGGTATTTCAAACGATTTCTCCACAGTTTCCCTATGAAAACTCCTCTACTCCTTGATATTATTTCTTTCCATGGACAACTTTCTGCCCATCGTCATCATCTCTTCACTCCCATCTCATGTTTTAGAGGGACAAAGCTTGTAGCAGTTGGACCTCGGCTCTGTTCTCTACCCAGAGCAGCATTCCTGGACCCAGGGGAGTGATCTCATGATACAGCTCCCATCCAGTCCACAGCAACTGCGTAGGGACCCTCGTGTGCGCCCATGTCTCTTCCTTCTATGCACATCACGAAAATGTGTTATTGCCAATTCACTTCTGAAATACAAACAAAACCAGATACTGTTTCTGAGCACCAGAGTCTCTTACGTAATCCTTGTCCTCCCTCCCACTGCCAGTCATCATACTCAAGGAACCTTCTAGGTCTTTGTCTCTGGTTTTTGCTGCTCTGCATGAGTTCACTGTCATCCTCACATTCTTCCCTGGGGTACTTAAGATCCACAGTCCTTCTCTATTCCCGTCCCTGGAACGGTCTTATCAATAAATATCCAAGTTTAAATTCCTTCTTATCTTTTCTAGACCAGTGAATCTGCTGAATGAATCTCCTGATACTCATGGGCTCTCCAGATCTTTCTTAATGACAAACCTGATCACTTTATTTCCATGCTTTAAAAATTTCAGAGCTTCACTACTCTCCCCTCATCTCCATTATCCTGAGAGGAGGGCAAAATACCTGCTTTGACTGCTCCTCTACTGTCCTGACCCCGTAACAACTGTCAAATTCCGTTGTCATTTTGAGTATGTACCTCTCTCCTTCCTCCAGCCATTTCTGTCACCTCTTTTTCTTTCCTCCTCTCCCTTCCCTTCCCCCTCCTTTCCTTCTTACCCTCTCTTTCCCAACACATCTTATTTTCTACAGAAGGGTCACTTTCCCTGGAAAGTTTCTTCCCTCTGAGCATCACCTTACTTTTTTATTAATTAATTCTTGGGTGTGTATGTTTCATGTGTATTATATGTGCACATATATGCAGGTACACTCCTCTGTGTGTATGTGTGTAGCAACTAGAGGCCAATATCAGTATCTGCTTCTATCCTTCTCCATGATATTTATTTATTTATTGGAAGTTATTTTATTTTTCTAGTTTTACAAGCATATTGAGTGCTCATCCCCATTTCCCTCTACCCCCTTCCCACCCTCTCCTTTCCCTCCCTTCTTCAATTCATCCCACTCCCTCCCTCCCACCTCTCCAACTTCATGGACCCCAGGGTTCCCTCTAGCTTTTCTACTCTTTTTTTTTTTAAAAAATTTACTTTTACAAGCATATTGTGTATTTATCCCTGTTTCCCTCCATCATCTCTCCCTCCCGTCCTCCATCAATTCCACCCTCCTACCTGTATGTTTCTGTGGATTCTAAGGTTGTCCCTGGTCCATCTACTTCTGTGGGAGTTCAGGCCTCTGTGGCAACTTCAGGTTGCCTCTCCTTGGGACACCCCACTGATAGGTGCATTTCCCTTCACTCATCCAGCTTCAGCCCCCAAGGGACTTCAGTTCCTCGCTAGTCTATGGGGGGCATCTTGGTATGTCAGTCATTATGCAGGTCTGGTAAACACAAGTATTTATTTTTTTTGAGAAAGGCTCTCTCACTAAATTTGAACCTAGATCAGCAAGACTCATTCGTCAGAACGCCCTTGGATCTTCTTCTCTCCAGACCCACCCACCAGTACTAGAGTTAATAGGTGGGCACCACCACACCTGACATTTGAAATAGATGCTAAAAATCCTAACTTAGGTCCTCTTCCTTATGCAAACAGCATTTAGCCCATTGAACCAACTTCTTGGTCCCTAATTATTCCTACTTATCTCTAAGATAGAAGCCCCTCCAGACAACCTTTCCTGAATTTCCAGTCAATTTAAATTTTTATGATTCATAGATAGATAGATAGATATTATATAATATATTATAGTATGAAAGCAATATAAATAAATATATTTAACATAAAATATATATTGCCTTCCTCCTGTGGAAGATATTGTATCCAAGGATTTCTGCGATTCCTTTGTGGCACATGGGGAGGTTCATCCACTGCTGTGTTTGCCTCGACCACTATTCAGTGTCTTGGTATTCAGCCTCCTTCACCAGCATGAGGCAAAACAGCTTTCTCATCTCATCCTCCGCCTTTCTTAGCAACTGCACTGTTCATATTGTCACAACTTCACTCCTTTCCCTCCACAACACAACCCTTACCCTTCCTCAGTGCATCGAGTTCTGGATTTCCTTCATCTCTGCATATTTTTTGCCTCAGCTTAAACATCCCTCTTCTCTATAGGATTTCCAGCTTAACCTAAAGCTTCAGCTTAGCTGCAAACTCTTAAGTGAGTCCAGTTCTTTGCATTCTCCTGACACTGTACTGAAAAACATTCTCCAAGTGCAGAGCGCTCTAATTGCAGATAGATGTGCATGTGTGTTCCATTGAGTAAAGCCCTCCAAGGCAGCTCTCTCCATTCTCTCTGGCCTCACACCCTATGGCTTTATAATACAGGATGAGAGGAAGAGACAATAATCAGGCAAAGTGTGCTATGGTTCAAAAACCTTTCCTCAAGACTTTCATTATTGCCACAATTTCAGCTATCATTTCCTATCACGATTGTCAGTGACTCACCCATTAAAATGTATGTGCCATATATTTTGTTTGTAACTAGTCAGTATTTAGAGATGAAACTGTCTAAACTGTATTGGTTCTGTTTGTATGAGACATAGGAAATTGCTAAAGGCAAAGTTGGTTGTTTTGACCACACATTTCCATTCTTCACGAGCAGGCAATGATGCTGTTTCTTTCTTGAATAAGCCTGAGTCTGCATTAGAATTTATTAGAACAAACTTGTTGTCTCGTGTGTTTCATGTTTCTTTTCTTCCTATGAAATCTAGTATCATCTGAATGAAAGGTGTGAAAATGAAAAAGAAACCACAAGGAAAGGTTATTTTGGCTTTTACTCTAGAATTTGATTAATGGCCAAGTTTCTTGAAAAGGGCATTGTTTCACTAAAATGGTATAAAGCCTTTGAAGCATCATTTACTAAGTCCCAAAACAAAACATATCTTTTGAATTTGTTTTCTCTTTCCTTGTCATTTTAAGTGAAATTAGGTTCCTGGAATTCCATCTCAAACTTCATAGCAATCATTTATATCTCATCAATGGATTTGACTTAACCCTCCATTCCCTGACATATACAGAGTCCCTGAAATATGGAAGAATCAAGGAAGATAGGTTGAACACCAAGGATAGTTCTGCTTCCTTTTTAGTTTGATGGTCAAATGCAATCAGTACATATTTATAAGGTATCCTACGAGGTACTACACAATGTATTTAAATCGGGGCAGTTAAAGCAATGGAAGGGAGAGACCGTACCATATGAAGCAATAGTTCAATATATGGGAAATATAGGGTCATGATACAGTCTTGCTGAAGTCTGTGGTCTACCAGGAAACACTAGACAGCCTTATGGAAGTGCAAAGGTCTTGAGTGAACACATCTGGTGCAGCTGAACTCAAAATAGCTACGGTCAAAAAGAGAAGAAATGCATTCAACCTCAGTCTATCAGTTTGGATTGCCATAAACTGGGACACTAAAACAGTTACTGGAGTATAAGGAGATTTGTAATTCAAAGGTGTGGCATTGGAAATCAGAAATAAGATAGAAGCATGTCTCAGTTCTCAAACCAATAACTGTGACGAAATCTGCTCTTAAAGGTAAAAGCAAAGAATTAGGTTTTCAGATCCCTTAGGGTTTGGCTTACAGTAAATACTCAAAGATATTTACTGGATACACAAGTGAATAAATTCATGGGCTTCCAGTCAAGGCAAAAGTCATCTTCTTGTATCACTGATGGCAACCAGGGTGCACACGGTGCTTTATCATGACTTAGCTCAGAATGTAGCAAAGAATTGACCATCAACCTCTTCAGGAAGGCTGGGACCCTCCAAAGCTCTACTCTAAGGGAGAAGACCCAACTAAAACAGATAGAGACAGAAAGTCAGTGTCTCATCTTTAATCCCCTATGCAGACAGGAGCCTGTAAGGTAAACTTGACCTCATGGGTTGCCAGCTGTATCCACAGATAAATTACCCCACATAAGGCAAATGTGGTTTTATTCCATTTAGCTGCATTTTCATTCAAGTTCAATTTCCCCAAAACAAAACCATCTCGGGATTCTAAACAGGACATGCTTTCTATGCAAATGCAGGGAGAAAAAGCTGTCAATGATATGATACTTTTCAAATATCCAAATCAGCTATTCCCTCAGTAGAAAACTGTTCCGTTGCGAATTCGAGATGTGTCACTTTCAGACTTTACTTGGCAAAAAGCTCTGTGTCCTTTGCCAAACCATTTAACAAGTGTTCACGGCACTTCAATCTGTCACGGGTTATGTTTAATAAGGTGTGTGATTCCACAGCCACCCCCAATAGCTGAGTAGAGTTTGTCACCTGCCGAGTGGTGACAATCAGTCATTCTAATGAGGAGGGATGAAAGGAGGGTCCTGTACCAATATTCAAACACTATTTTGGAGTGGGGGGCATATTAAAGATGGTTCTCAGAGGCTAAAGAATTGCAGTTCAGAGCAACGGAGATATTCAAATGAATGGGGTGGAAAATGAACCAGACCCCTAACTCCATTATGCCTCACTCTTCCCAAAACTTTAAAAGCCAGCAGCTCAGAGAAGTTCAAGATATTACGACTTAGCCTGAAACATCTAGACAAAACTTAAGTATTTCACATGATAAATGAGGAAGCAAATATAAAGAGAGGGTGGGCATATAACCCAGCAGCTAACAGCAAAGCAACAAAATCTAGAAATGAAATCTCTGACCTAAAAATGCCCTGTGCTAGAACTTTCAAAACGTTGAACCTAGGGAGTTGCACACACAGCAGCCCCGAGGGAAAGAGGCCAGTTGAGCACAGGAAACTTCTTTGAAATCACAGTTAGCAATTCTTTTAAATTTCCCTTTTGTACTCAGGGAAGCTTCTGGTTGGCTTTAGGTCAAGTCAGCCCGTCCTCACAATTGCTAGTCAGAACTCACACTTCACAGAGAGGCCATGTTTGTCCGTATCTCTTGTCAGCCCCAATGGCTCAAACCATTGACCCACTTGGGTGAAAGCAAAACCCCGCTTCTCTGGTGTCTTTTATGACATCCTGTAAGAGCCTTGTCAGACAAACACCGTTCATTTTATCATCAGAATCATCTCCTTGGGAGGTATTCATGATAGAACAAGATAAAAAGAAAATAGCCTCAACCCTTTGTCCTGTCCTATGTCAAAACACCCAGGGATGGAAGGAAAGAATGACAGTTGTATGGACAGAAAGACATCCATTGGCTCCCCACCTTCCGTATTCATGTGTAGGAAATGCAGTACCATAGGAGCTCACAGTGATTATGGGCTTGTCAGGAATAGGATCAGGCGACTATTATGGAATCTACTTCCATTTGCTAACTCCGCGTCTCTCTCCTAAAGTTCTAAAGTAAGAGTCAAACTCCTCTCTCTCCAATGAATTTTTATCACAACCACTCTCACACCTAGAATCACATCAGATACAAAATATCAAACACACATTTCACATGAATAGACAATGTACTGCACGATGTATGTTCAGTCCAAGAGTTGGTTGTTGCCGTGATGCTTTGTACTATCATATGACAGGCACCACACATCCACTGTTGTCAAATCAGGTGTTGAAACACAATAGAACACACCACCTGTAACAGCAAAACCAATTTGTCACGTTGACTGGGCCCCACAGAAGCAGTCCCATAGTATTCTTTTGTGTGCACGTGAGATGTGTGTGTGTGTATGTGTTTGCATTGTCATGTGTACAAAAGGCACTTGAGGCCCAAAGGTGACATCAGGAATCATCCTGGATTGTTCCATCTCCTCATTGCTTTGCTTTGGGGTTTCCTAGGCTCTATTCCCAGAATGTCAGCCTGCTGTCATAGCCACAAGGCATTTTTATGTGAGATCTGGAGAGCCAAACTCAGATCCTTTGGCTTGCAAAGCAAAGGCTTTACACCCCGTCACATGATCTATTGTGTTTCTAGGGATGTGTTTCCAAGCATGTTACGAGATGAGTTAGTGTTTGGATTGATAGAATAAGCAAAGTAGATGGTTCACTCCAAAGTGGATGGTCTCATCCAAAAAAGTGGAGGCCTAGATAGAATAAAGAAAACTAAGATCTCTCTTCTCCTTTCTTTTCTCCTCTCTCTCTCTCTCTCTCTCTTTCTCTCTCTCTCTCTCTCCTCATGGACTCAAACTCACACTGATTCTTACACCATCAGCTCTCCATTTTTCAGGTCTTCCAATTCAGACTGTAGCTATACCATCCTCCCCCCTAGATAACCAGCTTGCGAACTACAAATTCTGGGCTCTCTCAGTCCCCACAATGGCATAAGTAGCACATATGTGTCCATCAGAAATTGCCTGGAGATGACTTGTGGCCAATGATTACATCACTGCTACGGTCCCAGGACCACTTTGACAATAAATGCATTTTTCTCTCATTTTGAAATGTTTACTTTAAAATGGCAGCATTTACTTGTTCTATCTTTTATGGCCAATCCCTAAATAAATTTTATGATATGTCTATTACTAATATACTTGGGTCCCACAGAGGAATTTATGTGTGTTTCTTAAGTTTAATAAGGAATATTATGCATAAGCTTTTTATGTTTGGGCAAGATCTCCATTACATTGACTCAGTGCATGTTTATGCATTTTTTATTTTCGATTTTAATGCCTGCTTTACTCCCCGGGATTTCTATTAGCAGTGTTGGAAGATTTGGAGAAGGCTTTTTAGAAATAAAACTTGTTATTTAAGCCTATCCACGATTGTATAATTAAATGCATGGCATGGCAGAGAGGGATGATGCAGTACATTTAATAGATGAGACCAATTACAGTGGCAACTTTTAGGAAAAGACCTGAAATTCTCTCCGCGATGATTGGGCCTAAGCAGGTCAACGAATTCACCATCCCCCAATTCTTATAACATGCCTAAGAGACATACAATCTAATAAAGGCCACAATGACCATAGGCTGCTTCTCCAACATCCCAGTAATAAGAATAAATGGATGACTCCATTGAACTTAGGTAGACAGCAAAACTTTCATGGACCAGGAAGAGGCCACCAAGGGTCCCAAATGTACCTATGAATAGCAACTCCCTGATTCCTGGAAAGAAAAGCTTGATCTAGGCCACCTCCCAGCCCTCTGAGTTTCCGCTGCACCATCTCGAAGACCTTTCTGTGGTCATGCCTCATGCTGGTTCCTTGGGTGCTCACCAAACCTCTTGCAACAGGCTGGACTCATGACCCAAAGGAATATACCACATTTCTATTTTGCACTCTAAACCAAAAAAAATAAAAAATAGAGGATCTCTTACCTGCTGATCCACTCACTTTGCACCTATGGATGCCCTAAGCCCATGTCAGATTCTGTAACGGTGCCTGTGGCACCAGGCCCAGAACCACACAGAGTCTGCGCCACACAAAGGCAAGCAGTCAACTGGATGGTTTCTACACAGAGTCTCGGATGCTGGAAACTTACAAGAGACTGACTGACTCGGCTAAGCTCAGAAGTGACTTTCTAGAGACAGACCCTGAACTGAATCTAGAGAAAGCAAGGGATGGGAGTGAGATGAGTGGAAGACTCCCTTAATTCTCACACAAGTGCCATCTTTAACTTCTAATTTACTTTTCTAAAAAGAGCCCAGTGAATAGAAAAAACATTCAGGTTCCAAAGCTGCGCGACATTCTGCCTTCATTCTGGAGTCCTTGGTGGGGACCACCTTGTAGCACAGTCCCAAGCACCACCTGCTCCATGTGACCATTATCCTCCGTTTTCCACCCACATGTCCCCAGTATTCTCTCTGCGGCATCTCACAAGATCACAGTGATCCCTCAAGGCTTTCTCCTTTGGCACAACAAGCACTATGTTGCCTGAGAAGTTCTAGAAAGCCAAAGAAAATGATACTCATGTGCCATGACGGCCAAGTGTTATTTTCCAATATGTAGTGAATGGTTACACTACCCAATTCAGATTTCCAATCCTGTAATACATCCTGCTTGGGAAGAAAGCCTCAATTTTTAGGCTTACAAATACATTGAAAATAGTATATTCTCACTAAAATTGGGGTGAGCATTCACATGCTCATTAAATGGGATTGCTGCAAAAAATGATGTATACCTGAAACTCATTTAGCCATTCGAGGGAAAATTTAGGCTCCAGTGAAACCCCACAGCAGAGCAATAAGACCCTTTTTTTGTTTCTTTCTCCTTTTTAGCAAACCAATTACATTGCTGAAGTGGCCAAGATGTCCCAAGGAATCATCCATAAAATCATATAATAATTGGTCCAATTTATAGCAGGTAACTGAGAAATGCCTAAAATTGTCATTTCTCGTGGTTAGGGCTGAATAGGAAAGAATCTGATTAATAAATAGCTTAAGCAGCAAACAGAAGGTACTTTCAATGCATGAATGCTCTGGAGAGATGAAGTATTGAGAAAATCATTATGATAAAGCACAGGCAGACGCTTTGCTTAAAGAGGCTGAAACAACTTTTCAAAACATCACATTAAGGGAATTTTCGGGCTGGAATTGCTTATTAAGGATTTCTTGAAGTGACCATTCAATTATAAGGTCAAACTCTAGATGCAGTAAGGTGAAATTCAATCAAATTTTTTTTCAGGGTGCATGAAATCTAGAGAGGCAGAGTCCCAGGCTGCCCTGGACGTCCCGTCCTGCTCCCTTGCCAAAGACAAAGCTCAGCATCTTTGCAGCAGCCTGTGGATACAGCCCCGGCTTTGTACTTCCCATCCAGAAGTGACGTCGTTTGGGGAATGGCACTTCCTATCCGGAAGTGATGTCATTGGAGGATGGCAGACAAAGGCGGGATGTGCCATTCTTATTCCATTACCCAAAGAGAATCTCTGAATCCCTGGTGCCCATGCCTCACAAGCTGTCCAGGAAGCACCACCCAGAGCTAATTAGAAGCATCCTTCAACAGGCAAGTGAGAAGCTGGGCTCTTACTAGACCTTTGACTCAACTGATAAGCTTGCTGCCGTGCATGTGAGGATCTGTCCTCTGAGAAAGCCTTCAGTCAGTCACTCTTTCTACTTCTTTAACCTTCGATTTCAAGGAGACATTTGCTGACTCACCACTCAGGCATCCTTTCCTTTGTTTTTTGGAAGCAACACTTCTTCCCCTGGGGAAACCAGCTTCCCTTCCTTCTCCAGATTGCCCCCAAGGGTGCTCCTACATGCCACAGTGCCCACCCCCCAAGGCCTCTTCATTGGCTGCAAGGATTCTTCACACCCAGGTGTCGCGGTTTCAATGTGAGCGGCCCCCACTGGCTCAGATGTCTCCACCTCTTGTTGAGTTGATGTTTGGAAAGGCTGTGGCACTTGTAGAGACTTTCTGGTGGAAGCGCATTGTAGGGAGGGGGTCTTGAGGTTTGGTGATCCAGGCCTGCTTTCTCTGAGTTGGTTCATTCTCCCGTTGCATGGATGATGGCTGCAGTGACCTGAATCAGCCTCCTTGTCCTGCCTCCATCCATACCTTCTGCTACGGTAACCCTGCCATATTGGACAATATTCCTGCACTGGTTAGTCTTACCTGTTGCTGTGAGAGAGTACCCAAAGTCAAGCAATTGAAGGGAGAAAGGGAGATTTATTCAGCTTGTAGTTTCAGGGGGGAGATACAGTCCATTCTGGTCGAAAAGGCATGGCTGGCTGGCAGAAGCTGGAGACAGGCTAAGCCATACGTCCTTCGCGGAGGCTGAAAGCTGCAAGACTGTCTACTGTAAGAGCAGACCACTCTCAGAAGTAGGGTGGAGCTAATCCACCTCAAGGCCCACCCCTTGTGACAGCCTTCTTCCAGCAAATCTCCACCTCTTAAAGGTGCCAGGACTTTCCAAACAACTAAAAATTCAAACACATGAATCTGTGAGAAAGAGGCACCTCACATTTCAAACCATAACAGTTCACTCTGGAACCGTAAACCAAGTAACTCTCCCTTTCTCCCTTCATTTGCATATGAGCAACAATAAAAGTTAAGAAAGTACAAAAACAGGCATCAATCAAACAAATCATACCAGATGGTCCTCCACCTACCCCATCACCGCCCACACCCTCCCTACCTCCAGCCATAGCAATGGGCTCAGAGATGATGCTGGAAACCAGCACAAATTCATCACAGACTTTCCTCAAGGTTTCAGAGTGTGTCTCTGTCTTTACAAGTTACAAAGTACAGACGACGACAGCCTAGAGTTGCCTGTCATCCAAGCCGCTGTCCTCCACCACATGGTAGATGTCTATCTGTGGTCAGAGTCTCGTCACCAGCTCCCCCCACACACACACACACTCCATCTCCCTTTCATGTTCCTATCCTGTGCTTTCCCTGTGTGCTTTGCCCGGCCCCACCAGATTCTTATTTATAGGAATGTTGATTGCCCCAGCTAGAGCTAGTTCGCCATATGCCTGTGGGAAAAAAAGAAAAGAAAGAAAGAGCTAAGTTCAAAGGAAGATGAAAACAGAAAAGAGAACTAAAGAACAAAACCCATGAAATCTGGAAAGTAATTAAGAGGATGGGGATCTTAAAAAAAATAAAGGAAAAAGGATTCTAGAGCAGGAGAGATGGCTCAGGGGTGAAGTATCTGCCTCAAAAGCAGAAGAACCTGAATTCAGATCCCTGACACCACATAAAAATGCTCAGCAGACGTCACAGAGGCCTGCACTTTTGGCCCTGGAAGGCAGAGCCTTGGAAACCCAGAGCAAAGCTAAAAGAGGCAGAACGATCCAAGGTGATTCCTAAAGTCACCCTTGGGCCTCCACAGGCACATACACTGCCCTCTTACACACACACACACACACACACACACACACACACACACACACAAAAATGAAAATAAAGTAATAAAGAAGATTCTCGTGCATGCATGGAATATACCAAAACATATTTTAATGATCTAGACAGAGATTTTAAAAGGGTGATTTTTCTGATGTGAAAAATTTTTCCATAAAAGCTAAACTTTCCCACTGAAGGAAATATTCAAAGATAAGCCAGATATTAGCAAAGGTGTATTTGGAGAGATCTTTACATTGGGGGTATATACTGAACATGGATTTAAAGTTCTAGGAATAATCAAAGTAGCTCTCAGAGTGACATGAAATTGTATGATAATAATGAGTAAATTTCACAAGTGCCTGCCCCTCCCTACTAGTAAAAACTGGGAACCACAGTGGATACCCACCCCTTATCAGGATCCTATTTAGACATGATGCCTGAGGCTACCCTGTAGCCCTTCTGTATGGGTGGAAGCCTGGCTACAGGTCCTCGGTTTAATGCGGAGATATAAGCATCTCAGGCTAAAGCAGAAAATCAGAGGAACAATCTATCAGGTCCGAGTGTCAAACTGATTCTAAACTTCAGAAAGACTTAGGAACAAATAATCAGGAAAAAGAGAAAATGTGAAGGATGCTTCCTTTCTTGAAATAGATGTTGTGCTCATTATCGATTCCTAAAATTACAGCCCTGAGCTCTAGGCTTTTCTAATCTTTGAAAGACAAAGAAATAGGAGGGAGAAATGGAGGGAGAGAAAAATATACACAAATGGGACTATAAGCATCAGAGTGACAGGGAAGAAGATCTGCTCGGAGCAGGAGCACATCTTTTCCACTGTGCCCATTGCTCCAATGAGCTTGGCATACGCAGCAGTAAACAACAAAATGAGAGACCCAGACCTCAAACAAGGTAGAAGGTTAGAGCTGGCACCCGAGGCTCACCTCTGACCTCAATACATACATACCAAGGCAAGCATGCACCCACACTCACACATATGAACATGCACATATACACGCACATCATACACACAGACATTTTACCACATACAACTCTCTAGTGGGGCTGGAGAGATGACTCAGGGGTTAGTACTCTGCCTCACATGCAAAAGGTCCTGAGTTTGGATCCCAGGTCTTACATAGAAACTGGCCAGGTGGAAAAGTGAGGTGATCAGCACTTTAGGCCCTGGTGGACAGAGCCTGGGAAATCCCAGAGCAAAGCAAAAAGGAAATAGAAGCAATCCAAGATTGAAGCCACCCCTCGCCATCCACAGGGACACACACACACACACAGTACACACACACACACACACACACACACACACACACACACACTGAATAAATAAATTTAAAACTCTCCAACGCTCTTCACAGAGTTCATATCCAAGTCTATTTTTCAACCCATTAAAAGTCCCTCAACCACATAGACAGGACACTTCCTCTCTAGTCCAAGGAATCTCTCATATGCTCATTTATTCTTTTTGTTTTTCGTTCTGTTTTACTCTGAATGGTTGTTTCCACTCCCCACACGTTTGTACCCTGGTTGTATGAGCAGTTCTTTTTTAGTGCTTAAGCATCAGTTCAGACTTGGGACAGACACGCAAGATGCCGTCACGGGTGAAGGTGTCTGTATACAAAGCCCAAACGCAGCAATCTGAGTTCCATTTCTGGTGCCCAGGGTGAGAGGAAGAGATCATTTCTGAAAACTGTTCTTTGACCTCCACAAGTGTATACCCCCCAAAAAAATCTTGAAAAAAAGTTAAAGGGAAGAAACAGCCAAAACAACATGACTAGGAAATTTTTCTTGACTTTTTACTCTTTTTCTTCCTCCAAGTCTGGTGGCATCAGCCAGAGGGAAGCCTGGCAAGGTTCCAGAGGTAGGTGAAGGACGGTGCGTCAGGAGTTGAACAGCACTCAGCGATGAGCCCTTTATATTTAACTCCCTCCCCTCATGTGTGCAAAACTCATCCAATCTTCAGTCATGCCCATGTCCACGCGAGGGCCATTCGGAGGGTGCCCTTTAAGAAAAGAGCTTCAACTGAGGTTTTCCAAGCTGCCTGTTCTTCAAGATGTCCATACCCTGCAGAGATCCAAAATCTCTTTCAGCACAGGGCATGGATGTGGTCACCACAGGGGACTGGCTGTCACCAAGGGGAACAGGTGCTCTGATCACTGAGGCCAGATGTGGGTCACACGCAACTGCTGCTGTCGCTATTTGGACGCACTCAAGCAGAGCTGCGTCCAGCGCCGGGGCTTCAGATAGATACGGCTCGGAGCGCCACAGCCCCAGTGAGAAGGTGCCGCAGCCTGCGCTCACCTGAGCTGCGCCTCCACAGACAACACGAACCGGTGGGTTAGGAACAGCAAGACTCTTCAAAGAATCAATACTTTTTTCACGCCGTGGGGGTGACTGAGCATATCTGTCCCAAGAACCACGAATGAGTTGGCAGTCATACAAGGATGTGACATTTACAGTCTTCAGCTCCTTAGGAGACCATGATAAAGGTAGAGAGCATGCTGTACTCGTCGTTTTCATTTAACTCTACAAGGCCAGGGAATCTGTGAAACTACACAGCAGACAGACAGACAGACACACACACACACACACACACACACACACACACACACACACACGCATGCACGCACGCATGCATGCATGCACACACATATACATCACTAGTTCTCTTTCCACTGGCCTGAAACTTACTACGTAGACCACCTGGGCCTTGCATTTGCAGCCTCTGCCTCTTGGGTGCTAGAATTACAAGCATGAGCCCCTCACCCATCTGTCTCCCTAAGTTCCATCTCTGTGTGAATATGGGTGCTCATTTCAATTGTGAAACTGAAAGATAAAGAGGGATCCACCACTGTGCAGGTACACTGAGCTCTCCAGTGCAAAGAGGAGAGTGAATGCAGGTTAAACCTTTTGACACTACGCATGATGTGGTTTTCTCTAGATTTCAGGCCCAAGAACTGTACAACAGAGTTGCAAAGCAATGAAGAAAAAATCTATAAGGTTACAAGTAATTTTATGGTTGTGTGCTGGGTCACGTTCATAGCCAGCCTTGGTGACAGGCAAGTAAAAATGACCTGTGGGCTGCGGGTTGACATACCCATGTGGATACATGGAGCATAAAACAGAATATGGGTTTGTGAGGGGGCAGGAGAGAGAGAGACAGAGAGAGAGAAGGAGAAGGAGAAGAAGAAGAAGAGGAAGAGGAAGAGGAAGAAGAAGAAGAAAAGAAGAACAAGAAGAAGAAAGAGGTAGAGGACAGCAATGAAAATCATGAAGCAGGGAAGAGGGAAGAAAAGACTTCCTCATTGTTATGTGATCCCAGCCCAAGTTCTATAAAGTTTCTGATATAGTTGGGGAGACAAGTATCTTGCAGGAAAGAGCTTTATAGAAAGGAATGAGGAAGGAAGGCAGGAAGGCAGGAAGGCAGGAAGGCAGGAAGGCAGGAAGGCAGGAAGGCAGGAAGGCAGGAAGGCAGGAAGGAAGGAAGGAAGGAAGGAAGGAAGGAAGGAAGGAAGGAAGGAAGGAAGGAAGGAAGGAAGGAAGGAAGGAAGGAAGGAAGGAAGGAAGGAAGGAGGAAGGAAGGAAGGCAGGAAGGAAGGAAGCAAGGAAGCAAGGAAGCAAGGAAGCAAGGAAGCAAGGAAGCAAGGAAGCAAAGACATAGTGTAACAGTTATTCTTAACTATTACTGTGAGAGAACACCCAAAGTCAAGCAACTTAAGGGAGAAAGGGAGGTTTATTCAGCTTTTCAGAGGGAAGGACAGTCTCTCAAAGCAGAGACGGCATGGCTGGCTGGCCAAAGCTGGAGGAGGCTAAGTCACTGCAGACATCTTGGAAGCTGAGAGCTGCAGACTGCTTGCAGCAAAGGCTGACTTCTCCTGGAGGTAGGGTGGGACTAATCCACCTCAAGGCCTGTCCCTTGTGACTGCCTTCCTCCAGCAAGGCTCCACCTCTCAAAGTACCATGACCTTCCAAAACACATGAGACTGTGGAGGACAAATTTCAAACCATAACACATAGGAAATGAAAGAAACAGGTAAGAGGGAAGGGAGGGAAGGAAGAAGAAAGAGGAAAGGAAGGGAAGGGAGGGAGGGAAAAAGAGAGTGAGGGAATAAGAGAGGAGAGGAAGGAAAGGGAGGGAGGGACCAGAGGAAGGAAAGAAGGAGAGGAAGGGAAGGGAGGAAAGAGAAAAGGAAAGAAAGGCGGGAAGGAGGGAAGGAGGAAGAAAAGGGATCACTGCTTTGGTAAAAAAAAATAGAGATCACTTTGTTTTATATAAAAAGATAAATCTATTAGTACTGTATTTCTGACCATCAGACTCTCCAGCATGCCTTCCACAGAAGCCAATGAGGACGATGAAATGTAGGCATAGACTGCAGTTTGATTATGCCCTTTTATTATGCCTTAACTGTACACATTTAGCCAAGCTCCTATAAAATGCAATGAACGCAATGCTAAAAATGAAGAGCTTTCAAGTAATGAACTCAGGTTATACCAGGTTCTTAGAGTCACTACGATCACTGTCATAAGGATGAATGAAGAAGGTTGTTCTGTTCTGCAATTTAATAACACTTTTGACTGCCTCATAAATTGTGTGATATATGGTAATTTGGCATCCAGTATTTGATTGGCCTGCTCCTGCAGCCCTTCCTCATAAATTAATGTCATCATGAACACAGGTTCTTCTTCCTTTCTGTGGATCTTTTTAAACTAGCTATTAACTCTTGCTTGCTATTCGGATACTTTTAAAGTAACAAAATCTGGGAATGCAAAGACTCCAAAATATCTCTAAGTATCAGTGTGACAGGTGGTAAACATTTCAGAAAAAGAAAATGCCTGGTTTCTTTCCCAGCAATCCCAGAAAAGGAAGATTAGGTGCCGTCTATGAGCTCATCTTAGACAGCTATAGAAGTTGAGTCTAAGCTTATTGAAACTTCATATCCAGTTGTAGCAAAAAAAAAAAAAATCCTTGCAGGAAAAAAAATTCCATAAATACTCAGGATTTAAACCGCAGGCTCTAATAGCTCTGGTAATGGAGACAAATCACTCAAGTAGCAATTCCAACACTACGACTGGTAAGAAGAGCATGGTATGTTATGGTAGGAGACTTGAGAGTCTCCAGTCCAGACTTCACGAGGCCAGAGACTCAGTAAGAGTCTTTTGGAGGTCTCAGAGGTAGCCTATAAACCGACCAGGCAAATTGTGTGCATTGGCAGCGAGCAATGTATTTTTGAAGGTACAAAAAAATGAATATGTAGGAATATTCATTGCTTGTTTGAAGAAAAGAATGGGATTTAGAATCACCTTAGTTTAAAGAAAAGAAGGAAGAGATTATGAAAGATACGACTAGAGAGGTTTAAGAATATTTTGGAAGGAAAAGTTCTGAGCAATTTCTGAGCAGGAATTTTTTTAATAGAAAGAAATAATCAGATTTGCCTTTTTAAAAGAGTTTTCTCTGATTATAGTGGCTAAGAATTTGTTGGAATGGGGCAAACCTGAAAATCTGGTCGATGTGTTTGGTTGAAGCTATGTATGGTCACTTAGCCTTGCGCAATTACAGGGTATATGGGCAGGTATCTATCACTAAGACAAAATACCTGAGATAAACTATTTAAAAGAAGGAAATAATTTTGGAGTTCATGGTTTTGGAAATCTCAGTCCATGAAAATGTAGCTCTAGTACCATTTAGTTTTCAATGAGACTAAAATATCATGGTAGCCAGGAAACAGAAAGAGAGAAGATGGGAGCTAGGGGCTCACTATGCCCTCAAAAGGACTTACCTGCAGTGATGTAGTTTACATCTATTACACTCTGCCTCCTACAGCCACACCCCACCTAATGGATGGTCAGACCTTTAACATATGAGACTCTGTGTAGACTCACACTCTAAAAGAAAGAATTTACTAGGTATATGTAATAGGATATGATGATTCACTGCATGTGAGAGGACACAGGAAGGAAAGGGGTCAGAGATAATATCCACAGTTCTTGATCAGGGAAGAGGATATGGAGGGATTGTTCGCTGAGATGGAAGTCCAGGAAGAGATCATGCATAGGAGACCATGCAACAGAGATTAGAAATTCAGGTCTTGGGGCTGGAGAGGTTGCTCAGGGGTTAAGCCTCCGCCTTGCAGGCAGAAGGTCCTGAGTTTGGATCCTAGACCCCACGTATAGACGCCGGGTGGAAGCAGGGGCAGCCTGCATTTCTGGTCCTGGTAGGGGGGAGCCTGTGAATCCCTGGGAAGAGTAAACAAGGAGAAGGTGGAGGAGGTCCATGGTGGTTCCCGAATTCGTCCGTGGTTCTACACACACACACACACACACACACACACGCGCACACACACACACACACACACACACACACACACACACGAACACACGCATACATGCACAATTGAATACATAATAAAAAAATTTAAGAAAAAGAAGTTCAGGTCTAATGGTGTTAGTATTGAGAATTTCCCTGTATAATCTCCAAGAGAAGATGTTCAGTAGGCAGAAAGATGTGTGAAGCCAAAGGCTTCATCTCTGCTTTGCATCAAACCTAGTTATGGAGAGAGAAGGCAATGTATGACCAGGATCTTAAATGTGTGAATTAAACTACAACATCAAAAGGTGGGACTTGGGGCTGGAGAGGTGGCTCAGGGGTTAAGCCTCTGCCTTGCAGGCGGAAGGTCCTGAGTTCGGATCCTGGACCCCACGTATAGACGCCAGGCGGAAGCAGGGGCGACCTGCGTTTCCGGTCCTGGTAGGGCGGAGCCTGTGAATCCCAGGGCAGAGTAACAAGGAGGAGGTGGAGGCGTCCATGGTGGTTCCCGAATTCGTCCGTGGTTCTACACACACAGACACACACATACATACATACACACGCACACACACTCACAATTGAATAAATAATAAAAAAAAATTTAAAAAGGTGGGACTTCATGGATACAATATGTAGCTGAAGACCTCTAAAGGGCAAAAGTCTTTTAGTACATTGTCGGAGAAGAATGTGGGCCATTGCAGGCTGAGAATGCCCGAGCAAAGTACTACAGGAAGAGAATGGATGATACACGTGATGACATGATGGTCCCAGGTGGCTACACTCTGAGGAAATGATTGTGGTACACAATGGAAAAGAACATAGCTAGAAAGAGGGCTGAGACACTTGGTTAAAGAGAACTGACGGAGAAGAAGCAAGATGAACTGTATTCTATAATGATACATAAGGAGATGCTTCAACTGGGAAGCGGTCGCCTTTGTGCATTTCACAGACCACAGAAATGCTGAGTCTTTATGTAGAAGGTGGAATTAGAACAGCTCTAGTAGAAAACAAGATTTTGAACTCAGAGAGCTCTGGGTGATGAATCCTTACTTTGATCCTATGGGATTGAAGTGGTTCCTTGGGTGTAAGGCAGGCAGATCACTGCATAGTCATCACAATGGGTGTGAAGCTTGGGACCACTGGCTTGGAACCTATTGCATAGGAGACCATGCATGTGGATGATGGAGGACTGTGCTTGCAGAGGTGATGGTGACTGGCAGGCAGAACGATATGCAGTCATACTAATGAGTGTGAAGCTTGAAGACCCCTGGTTTCTTACCTTCTGCATAGGAGACCATTGCATATGGATGAGAGAGGATTGTGTTTGCAGAGGTGATAGCTGTGGAGAGTGCAGATTCATTGCTACCTGTCCCTGACCATGCTGGACCCTTAGAAGTAAGAGTAACAGAGAGCTTTTTTTTGCTGGTGAAGGATTGCCCAACCAGAGAGAACCACAGGTGTTACTGTAAGTGCTTAGAATCTGAGAGGACTTGTAGCTATTATGTTACTTGTAAGCCACCAAGTTAATTTGGGACAGTTACATATCTGCTTCCTTAAGCCAGACATTTTAAAAAAGCCTTTGCTATGGAAAACAAAACCAACAGTCAAAACATCATCACTTGCCAAGATCCCAGCATCTCTGAGCAGTGCAGAGAAGCCTAGATGGACACACATTAAGATAGGCTGTAATACAAAAGGGGTACACTGAGCTAATGGGACCATCCCTCTCCAGCAGTGAGAAAGTCTGCTGTCTATCTGAGATGAGACGCTACCTCATCTTTCAAGGTTGTTAGCTACAAACAAGCCTTAAGAAACTACCCAGATAAAGAGTGGTCAAGGGCCTAACATGTCAAGCAATACTTACCAGAGCACAGAGAGAGCCATGAAGGAATGTATCCCAACACAACGGCTCTGTTCTATTGCAGATGGCCTCTAGCTGTTTAACTCAGCATCCACATGGATTTTTCTTTCTCATCTAAAATAAGGGGTCTTGTTAAAAAAGATTCAGGGGGACCCTTAAGGCTCACCAGTGCTCACTGATGTCATCTTGAAGGTGCCTTTATTTAATCAATCTTCTTAATGAGTCCTTAGTGACTGTGGCATGATAAGTAAGTAGGTCAAATGGAGAGAGAGAGAGAGATAGAAAGAGAAGGGGGGGACTTAGCTCCTCTTCAGAGCTCTCCGTAGCTTTAGAATAATGAAATCAGAATATTCCAGCCCGGGGAAGATGCTTCTGTTAATTCTCAAAGACTTCACAATCTGCCACATAAATCAGAGTAATCCGCTAAATTGTGATAAGCTCAACCTCACATGTGGCGTTCCATTAAGTCCTTTGTTCTCCCTGGGGAGAAGAGGGAGGGCTACTTTATGTGATCTAGCAATAGCAAATTATCCGCTATTTTTTAATATTGCACATCCCAGAGTCATAGCCAGGGTTGTTTTGTGAAAACTGAGCTGATTAATAATTTACCATGGGATCTTAGCCCCTTTCCCTGCATATAAAAAAAATGTAATCTGACTTCATTGTATGTTGCCATGATAACATTAAGAAAATCCCTAAAGGGCAACTGGGATGCGCCAAGCTTAATGAAAAGTCAAAGGACATTACTTAAATTTCTATGTGCTGGTGGGTTCTTACGCCCATACTACGTGTCTCCTGGGCCCCGGTTCCGGTGCCAGCTTCCCTCTCCTGAGAGTGTGAAGTACCTAGTGGTGCCTATGAAGTTCTAGTCTTTGCTTAAAGAGATAATTAACTGCTCATCATGAATCTGGAAATTGAGAGGCTTCTAGAAGCCCTTTGGAACCACAAGTTAGACGCTTGCAACTGCATTCATTGCTCATGGAAGTCAAAGCTCCTTTGATAGTGACAGTTCTCCTTGGGTTTTGTGGATGTTGTGCATCTATGTGTTAGTGGTGTTTTGTTTTGGATTTTTTTTTTTCCTGGTGCATCCATAACATCGAAAATCATCCAAGGCATTGAAACTATGAGCTACATAACAACAAAGCAAGTGCCTGGAGGGAAAAGCATTCAGCAGAAGCAAGAATTGCCAGGGCAAAATATGTCTGTATTTAAGTGGAGAAAGATTCGGCTCAGGGCTGGCAGGATTGTAGCAAGAGAAGGCTAGATTTGCAGGTGCTCTAAAAGAGCATCCGCGTCAACGCACTGGGCAAGAACTGGAGTTCAGGCAGGGGAGGCGGGCCATGCTAGGCAGCTTCAATGAATAAGGTAAAGAGCAAGTGTTAATACTCAGAACATCAAAACTGAGGTGGTCAGAGACACCCGAGCAATGGAAAAAATATTGTCTTCTTCAGCAACCAAATAGTCTTAAGAATTTGTGGCTTTACTCACTGGACAAGGGTAACTTATACATCCCTTCCTTCTTATGCACCATGAGTCTGGGCTTCTTCCAACGGCTGTCACTTAGTGACATGGTTTTACACCTGCGTTTGGTTCCCCCCCCCATGCATGTGCCTCGAGTTCCAGCCTATCTGGTACCATCCACAGCAGGGCTCTGACACTGTGCACTCCTCCCCCGATCCCTCTCCTGTCTTTGCCTGTTCCAGATCTACCTGTCTTTAAAGTACCACTCAGTTGCTGGTGCCTCTGGGAAGCTTCCCTCAGTTTCTGATCACCCGACCCTCCATCATTTCCCTTGTTCTCTTGGGCTCTCACAGATCTGCCTTATCACTGCTGTTACAATGTGTATCACACTCTTCACTGCGTGCTAAGTTTATGTGTACATCTCCTCCTAACTCACTAAATGGGACTATTTCTTAAGGACAAAATCTGTCTTTTCCTTTTTCTTTTTCCTAGACAAGACTAAGAACGGTGGTCGAACCTAAGTTCATGCCTTAGATTTGTGCTAACCATTAAGTTGAGATTTAGCGTGAACACTAGCCACTTCAGAATGAAGAGCTCATTCTGAATTCCTGAGACATGTGTAGCTTTAGAGTTCACAGTGAGGGCTGGCAAGATGGCCCAGTGGGTAAGGCGCCTGCTCCCAAACCTGGCAATGCGAGTCCGAGCCCCTGAGGACACTGTAGCTGTGACCTTACAAGCTGCTTCCCATAACATGAAGACTGTGTCATGAGCATAAAAGAAGGAAATCGCACATGAGGTCTAAGAAATTCAGATGCCAGGCCCTATAGGAGCAGATCCCTTGGAAGATTATGAGAAACAGGCACCAGTCTCCACATCCAGTTCTGTCACTGACAGAACTTTCTTCCTGCTAGCACGAAACCTGGGGTTTCCCAGTGAGAACACAATAGTTCATTCAGTGACATGCAGTGACACCTCTGGCCCAAAGTAAATTCTTTGCTTCTTAAATGTCACAATGTTGATTTTCACTCATGCTGCCTCTTTGTCATTTGGGGCATTTAAGCATCTCATCTTTGCCAGGTGGCAATTATAGTAAGTCCCTCTTTAGTCTCCACAGAAGATGGAGGTGTCCTAGACTGGACAGATGAAAAGATAAAACATGAAGGCAGGTGACATCCTGCCATCCAACTGCACAAACCACACCCAAATCTGATTTCCCTTGAGCTCCTGGACTACTGAGTTTCTTGGGCCTTCTTTTGTCTGCTTTATTCTTTCTGTAAGAAGATGGAATGGCAAACTCAGAGGAAGAAAATGATCCACATGGATATGAACGTGAAAATATTTGGCATTGGCGATATAGTTTTGACAAGATAGAAATCTGGATATACTCAAAATGGATTTGAATTAACTTGAAGAGTGAAAACTATCATTAAGCCCCAATAAAGGCCCGTAAGAAAGTTCAGTTGCATATGGCAGATCGTTCCTAGGAAAAGAACTCACTTTTAAGATTTTATGGCTTTGGAGAGATTGTGAAGAGACAGTTATTAGTTTTGCAGGCAGTAAAACCTGAAGAAAAACAAGGATATTCATGAAGCATGAATTAAGAGGTAGGAAAAAATTTTCAAAAGGTATCAGTCCCCTAGGGATTGGACACATTCCAATGCAAAACCCCTAAGGAAACCATCAGTTTCTTAAATGATATCAGTCATTTGCCTCTATGAGAAAACTCTCATGTTAAGCAGGATTAGATTAGGGATTGAAAAGCAAGGTTTGGGAGTGAAATCTGAAGCCTGAGTTTCTTTTGTACCTCACATCATGTTCTAGATGTTGTTAAAGTAATAATAATCAATTATAGCACAACAAACCATCATTTATATGGAATGCAATAATAAAAACACAGAGGGACCCCATAAAGCAGACAAATAATGCCTTGTTTGATAAACATACATACCTATAAGGGTACTGATGTGCATTGGGGGACCCATAAAATATATGTCTTACCATTGGGTCCCAATCAAACATGATTAATGTCATCAATTTTGATGCTACTCCTAACACCCCCAGAGTCAAGTCTGGAATTTGTGAGCATGGTCTAGATGCAGCCTCCTGATAACATTTTGTGTAGTTAGGCTTTGGCCATGAGAATCCAGTTCAGTTTCATACCCATGATGCTCTAGTCTGTCATTTTACCTCTGCCCACAGAACTAGGTCATCCAGAGACAAGCTCTCTTTGGTCCCAGAATGGAAGAATGTTGTCAGAGTAGAGATGGTTGAACTATTTGCAAACAGCCACAGTATAGATATGTCCTCTGTGGTGGGTTTAGCACTTGGACTCACTGTACTTTTTCCAGAACTTGGTCACACTCAACCACATTCATTGTCTCTCTAAGGGATCTCCAGTCTACATGGGGTTAAGGAAGGAAGGAGTCAGAAAGAAGTTCTTAGGGGTCAATATTGTTTCATTTAGCCTCTTGGGACTACTTGCTTGGCCTAATCTAATGTGTTTGTTCTTTCATGCATTTTTGTTCTAGAACTCTGAACAGAGAAGCCCACCATACTGAACTTTCTCTTAGGAAGCAAGTTTCTTCCTGCTAGCATGTAACTCCATGGATTCGTATCCAAAAGGCAGAGCAGTGAATAAAGAACGTTACAGCCTTCCATGTGCTTCATCACTGCCTCTCACCGCCCAGCTTCCTTGTGTCCCGTGTCTGTTTGGTAACATGCTTCTGGATTTTCAATCACTTGGTATGATCAGCTCTGCCTACTGCGTGCTCACAGAAACTGATTGAGCTGCATCCCTCTTGGAGGGTCTCTACCATAGTTGGATCCTTTTTTTCTTAGTATTAGCTATATGGGAGGGTTCTGACTTATTTTCCTTTCTTTGGTCCCAGAGACTGCTGAGCTTGAGTTTCCTCTCAGTTCTTGTTTATCTCTCTTACTACTTTTCCCTCTGAAATCTAGGGCCAGCATATGATGGATGTACTTCCCTCTAACTTCAATGCTGGAAGTAATATGTATGTATATGCTTTCTTCCCCCTGAAGGATGTATTTATTTCCTGACTGCAATATAATTTGATTGGTTTTGGTTACAGTCATAAGGAGAAGTTCCTAAGAGACCCTCTCAGATCAGATAGAGAGCTTGCTAGTGTAATTCGGGCTCCCAAGAAAAAGCAATTTTGACATGTTAGAAATTGTATCTCTATAGAGATACTGCCCAAGTTGTCAAACCCTCTTCCTGCAGTGACAGCTGCCTCCCTCACGCTTCAGGAATGTCCTGTCGTCTCCTCATATTGTGACGAGCCAGCCTGGAGCTATATTTGAACCTTTCTGTCATAGAAAACTAGAGACGAGAAGTAAAACTCCGCACTGGAGTGTCTGGAAAGAGATCCCATTTAACAGAGACAGAAACTGAGGGATTTCACCCACCCCTCTGAGGAAGGTGTCCCTGCCCTTCACAGGAACATTGGTAATGTTTCTGCATCCCAAATATGTCTCAATTTAAGAAACAATCATCATTGCATTAGCCCAAGATAAGAACTTTGCAGTGAACAAAATCCACAGACAAGGACCGTGGGGGATGGGGAACGGCAGATCCATTTAGCCTTCCCTTTCTTCGTACATTAGGGACTCTTCTGAGGAGCTCACCACCAGCCCAGGGAGAAGGAACAGGAGGCACGGAGTGAACAAAGAAGATAGTTAGTGCACATAGATAATATCCAGCTCCAGCATCAGCGAGTGTGTGGCTGGGAGGGCATCTCCTAGGAAACCATCAGATAACAGGAGGAGAGACAGGCTTAACATGAAAGGAGCTGCAGGGGAAACAACGCACGCTTAGCTAGGAACGAGCGAGGTTCCACAATGCGCTAGTCATTTCTTGTACAACAAATAGGCCTGCGCTGCTCACGCAGATGCATCCGTGCCCAGGGCGGGGATTGTGGCACTCCCGGTTCTCTGGAGGGCAGCATCTCTACCCGCCCGGAGAGGAGGGCGAACACGCTGGTCTGTCGGAGGGCAGCTACCTCACCTTCCCAGCCCTTCCTGGGCACCAGCAGGGCAGGGAGCGGGAAGCAAGAAGCAGTGATCACAGGACGACAGAGAAAGCACAGTATGAGGATAGGGACAGAGAGTTCTAGATTTTCATGGTGACCTACCAGTAACGTAGAGGGATGCAATAAATTCTGATAAACACCCAGAATCCCCCCACAAAATAATCTTTTCTCCTTCTCCCCTACTCTCCCCTTTACTGTCTTTACCCTCTCTCACTGACTTCACTCACACACAGAAAGCCAAGGAAGACCCAATACAGTGGCCCAGCCCTCAAATACTATTGACATTCCAACCTTCAACCCAGTAAGGCTCTATTCTGAAGACCAGAGTCCTCTGAACTTACGGCATCTCCCCAAGTGACAAAACATGGTTTACTAAGCAAATATGTATAGTCACTCTTTTCTGTTGCTGTGAGAGAACACCCAAACAATTTAAGGGAGGAAGGAAGATTTAGTCAGTTTATGGTTCCAGAGGGGAGATACAGCCTTTCATGGCAGACACGGCATGGCCGACTGGCTGAAACTGGAGGTGGGCTAAGTCACTGCAAATGCCTTGGAGACTGCAAGCTACAAGATTGCTTGCTGCAAAGGCAGACACCTCCAGAGGTAGGGTGGGACTAATCCACCTTCAGGCCCACCCACTGTGACTGCTGCCTTGCTCCAGCAAGGCTCAGCGTCAAAGGTGCCATGACCTCCCCAAATACATGAGACTGTGGGGGACACATTTCAAACCATGACACGCGCACGTGCGCGCACACACACACACACACACACACACACACACACCAAAGAGAGAATCAAAAGGACAAATCAGAATCATGCTCATTCAAAGGGATAGAAGAAGGGTGGCTTTCTGGAACACCCAGGTTAGAACCACAAACCAACATCCTGATAGGAGGAAGGTGGGAGAGTTCTAAGACATTCTTTTTTTGTTTACGACAGGATTAGATTAGAATGAACAGGGATTTAATGCGGGACAGATGCAGCCAAAACCTAGATTACTTGTCTAGCATATGAAAGTTAATCCAGAATTCCAACAGAAATATAATTCTGAAAGCTACAATACCAAGCAACACTTGAACCAAGTCAAAGAATTTGCAGATTTTAGTCAGGACATATACTGGGTGCTTAATAAGCTCACTTTCCTTGCGTTCTATGGGGCAGAAACGCTGTTGGTCTGTTTTCCAGAGACAGCAACTGCTTCATGCCCACACATTAAAAGAGAGGTCTAATTTGGCCTCCACACAAATGCAAACTGACTGTTCCATTAGCTCACATTAGCAATGCTCCTTGGTACTAGCAGTGAAAGAGTCACATTTCCCATTTCTGCAAACTCTTAAAAAGACTCTCCAGCAGCCATAGCTACTTCTGACTCAAAACCCTTCCTGTCACTCATTCTCCCCCCACCACTTCCCTGTCCCACTTGTCCACTGTCTCTTTTATTCTGCTTCCACCTTCGGCCCTCACCCTGAACACTCTGACCTCCCCTTCTCCTCCTCTTGCTAAATATAGAGAAGAGCTGTCTCCCTGGTGTGAGAGGTCGGGGGCTGCAGCAGCCGGGTACCCAGCTCATCTTGAGTTGGCTGCCGGCAGTGAGGGAAGGACAAATGTCAGGAAGACTTGCTCCCTGGTCACCCTCCCTCCGGCCCCCTGCATCCGCTTCTCAACAGCATCTCTTGACAGGCAGGGTAAAAGGAGGACGGCATGAGGGCTTTTGAAGTCTGGCTGCTTGTCACTGGAGCTCAAAGACACCGAAGGCTTGTCAGAGCACAAGTCGCTGGGGCTCTCTCCTTCTCCCAATTAATTCAGTTGGCTCTGGAAGGGAAGGGATTGTGGTCTGCCCAGAGCTGAACTGCCAGCTCAGTTCGCCAGTGCAATTCAACAGCATCTCAAATCTTGGGAGAAGTGCAAGAACACAGAAGGTTTACTCAGTCCTCTCAAAGAAGCATCCCCTCAGCCTTGGCCCCAAAGCGAGCCTCCGAAGATCCCACCTCTTGGTCTAATCCTTACTCTATTTGCTGACCGACATCAGAGACACTGGCCCTAGAGATTTCTCCCTTTCATCGGATTTTTTTTTCTTCCCATCCCTCAAGTCTACCAGAGAACCACAGCTAGTCATTTACAGCAGAGTGGTGAATATCATGACCTTCCTGAAATGTTTGGGAAAGAAAAAGCACAAATCGATTGACATCTGGATTAAGAAATATGAAGGAACTTGGTGACTGTGAACCAGGTACAGTGAGAAAAGTCCAAAAATATTTAACTGAAACCCATCACTTGGCATGTTACCATGGTAATTTCTTCATTTGTTGAAACAAAACTAACTGTAAAAAAGGTTAAGGAAGGAAGGGTTCTCTTAGCTGGTCATTTGAGAGTATGGTCCATCATGGCCAGAAAGACATGGCAGCATGAGTGTGGTTCAGCTGGCTGTGTCGCATCCACGGTCAGAAAGCAGAGAATGAGGAACGTTCGTGTTCACCTTGCTTTTTGCTTTTCATCCAGCCCAGGATCCCAGTCAAGGGAGCCATGTCACCTCATTCAGGATGAGTCTTCCTGCCTCAGTTAATCCAATCTAGAAAATGACATGGCCAGAGCTTTGTTTCCATGGTGATTCTAGATCCCATCAGGTTGAAAATCAGGATTAATTATCTCATATAATAAATTTTAAAAATTAATTTAAAAGTTTGCGATTCAAAACAGAGAGAGAGAGGGAGAGAGAATCATGGTAGAGTTGTTAGGAAAAAGAGGCCGGGGCCTAAAAGAAGTGACCTAATTCTAACCTTTCTATTTTTCCCATTGTTCAATTTTAGTTCTGCTTTAATTCTATCATTGTAACTGAACTAATGGCAGTTGACTACTTTCTCCATCCAGTCAGGGAATAGTCACATATTCCATCTGATGGAATAGCTATGCAAGACCTTGCTAGTCAGGTTTTCACGTGCTCAAGAGTCTGCCAGGACAAGTAGGAAAAGGCATCAGGCAGAACTTTGTTCTCCACTCTGGAATGCCAGAATAGAAGGAACTGAAGGAACACGAGACTATCTTATGACAAAACCAACTGTTCCATCAGAAATACCAAGGGAAGATTCATATGGAAAAGATTTAAGGCAGCGCACCAACAAGAAGAACTTGGCATCACTATTTGCAAAGACTGTTCTTAGATGGGGCAGCAACGTGATGCCCTGACACAGAAGGCACATCTGGGGTGTGCTCTATCTCCAGTCAGGTGGATGGTTCTGAGTCAAAATTGTGGAGCCTGTTTCTAGGTCTGTAAAACAGAGAACAGAGACCTACACGCCAGGTGTTTCTCACGGGGATGATACAAGGAACGAGTTCAGTGGGGCAAGGGGAGAGTTTGGTAACCTAAGATTCGGAAGCTGTGGCATTACAATTTGGACTGTTATAGGTGATAGAAGACCACACAGAAGGATTTGGAAAGCTATCTAAACCCTTAAAGTTACAGGCTAAGAGACAAAGTGAGAACAAAGCAGCCAGTGTGGTTTTGCTGACTAAAGTACAGTGCTTCGTGGTCTGTGGAATCCTGCAGGATGCACTCCTGCCTCTGTCTTTGTGTCAATAGTATCATTACAGGTAATCCTGGAGGCGTTCAAATGATGGACAATTTGTGTGTGCAGCATGCCATGTCCAGCTCCTCTAAGAAGCACAGTCACCAATACCCAGGAAGTACTGAAGTGGACAGGTGTCCCATCATTATGTCATAACAGCATATGTCGACCTCTCGTAGGCACAAATCTCATCTCTGTTTCTCACCCATGACTACCTCTTGCTAGGTAACCTCAAGTGACCTCAAGGCAGCCATGCAGAGCTGTCACTGAAGGAAAACCAGACAGAGAAGCCTGCAGTGATTGAGGTCAGTGTTTGTGGTAAGTTCAGCCCACCATCGCCACAGCTCCTGATAGCTCATCACCCAAGCTTTGTCTAGAAACAACTGGTACAGACTTGAAATAATCCAGCTCCTTTGGAGGTTTGGCATATGTCCAAGTCCCCTCCCCCCCCAAAAAAAGTTGGAAAACTTGTGACATTTCATGGGATAAAACAAGTGTGCATTCTACTCGTGCTGCTGTTGGAAGTCGAGTGGTTGGAACAGTCAAGAGAGTCTCGCTGCAGGCTGAGGGCGACGAGCTCACAGAGGGTCTTTAGCTCTCAGAGGAGTTAGGTCATCTGTGGCCAGTCTCTCCTTCCACCCCATGGGCTCCTGGGGAATCAAACGCAAGTTACCAGGGTCAAAGCCAGGCGCCTTACCTGCTGAGCTGTCTCACCAGACCCCCACTGCCTAGCTCACTTACGGCTGTGTGTTACTTACATGTGAGAACTAACTCTTCCATGAACGGCCAGTCCTTCACTGCTTTGTCTGGTTGTTAGTGAACACGCAGTATGTGGATAAGGCCCAAGAGGAAGGTGAACTGAGTACATGTACGCTAACTGCAGAGACATTCACAGATCCCACCAACCAGGCCTGGGAGCTAAAGAGAGGAGTGTCTGGCGGTGACCCTCGACAGAGGGAGACCAAAGCTGCCACACCAGCACGTTGGGCCTGGTGTTACCATCACACCGGCCCAGGATGGAGGAGGTGAAGACGCTTCTTGCTCTCCTAAGGAAGCCGCTTCAGGACTGCGGGGATCTGTAACCGCCAGGTCTTGTGGAAGCGCACTCTGACTTTATGTCCTCATGTAGAGCTACGGCAATGAATATTTAAAGGTACGGTGTCATAAAGCTGTGGGATATGAGGAGGAGTCAGCTTTTCAGGCCTGGCTGCAGCACACAGCTCCCTTAACACACCGTGTTTATTGCTCCCCGACTGCTTTTCTTGCTCAATCACAGAAATACCACACCCGGAAATTGGCACCATGCCCTTCACCCTGGAAGTTTTCAAAGTCACCGAGAGTACTTCTAAAGTGTAGAACGGACTGTCACAAAGGACAGCCCACTGCTGCTGGGCCTGAGGGAGCCCCCAGGAAGCGGCCAGGCTCAGCACTAGTGAACACCCCCAGTGCAAAGAGGGCCAGAGAACAGACCTGGTGGACCAATGGGGCCAGTGGACTGGGCCGAAGGAAAGCAGGTTTTATGATTTGTTCTCTTCGGTTATTCCTAACTGCAGTAGTTAGAACATATTCTCAGCCAGTGTTGTGCAAGCAATAGCTCAGTTAATCTACTGCTGGACGGGCATCCTAAATTATGAGCCTCCCCACCACAAAGCTCAGTATTTCCTAACCCAGACCCACATGCTCATGGGCACACATGCAAAGACAGCAGACGCGTGTGCACGCTTCTTTCCAAACAGACATGCCCCATGTTTGCCCCAAGTGACACTTTAGTTTCATCCTAGCTCCCCCTGCCCTGTCAATCACCTAATTCAACAGGAGCAAACTCTAAGATGAGCAGCCCTGTCTCCTACAGGCTTCCTAGGGCCGAGGTCTAACCAGGAAAATCAGTGACTCCCTGAATCCTGGCCCGTTTCTGCTGTGAAGCAGTGATCACACTAGGCGTGGGGAGATAGATCAGAGGGCACTTCCAGAACTCAAATCAGGACCAGGCCCAGCAAGGAGTGACTCTTACAGAGGGACAGGTGTAAGTCTAAGATTCAAGCCTCATTTCCCTCTCAGGAGCCATCAGACTGAGAAAGAACATGGCCTCTGGTTAGGGATGAGCAAATCCATTTTACTAGTCTCTGAGTCCTTTCAGAAAACAGGATGTAAGACAAGAAACACAGACTCTGTTATCCTCCATTTGGGCAGGATCCAAGAGGCCCAAAGACCAAGAGGAAGACCAAACTGGTCAACCCAAAAGACTTAAGGGGGGCTGCTGGGGTGAGGTGGTGTTACGGTTTCATTTTGGTGTCAACTTGACAGTTGCAAACTGTTTGAGGCACAGCTGTGGAGGGTTAATGGTTGGAATGGCCCCTGAACAACTCTGCAGGTACTTGATTGATTGCTATAGAAAACCCAGCCCATAGTGGGTGGGTTTATACTTCCTGTTATCTGTTCCAGGTAACGCGAAGTGCAAGGAGGAGGGACTTGCTCTTCCCTTCTTGTGTCGAGTTGCTGTGGAGTCTACTCTGCAAGCATCATGTACTTTTAGAGCACTGGGCCTTCTTTGTTGCTGCTGCTGCCGCCTCCGTCCTTGACTGACTTGGAGCTTCACCTTTTCCACGTTGTTGCTGTTCCCGCTGCCTTTAGAGCCTGGTCTCTAGGCCTTGCTGCTGTTTGCTGTTCATCGCTGACACAGGAGCCCAGCTGTGCTTCACTGACGTCGGAACCCAGCATCTTCGACCCTCTAGATACGTAAAGGCTTAAGACCTTCTTGGGATCTTTTGTGGAACATTGCTGTCCTGACTAATACAGGTGGAGTGGGGGGGGGACCATGAGTGTCATAGCTGCCGGTTCCACGCTGCTGGGACATGGACAGGAGGTCTCTCTCAGAAGGTGCGGTGCCCTTCTTTCAATTCAGCCAAGCCGATAAGGACGTCTTAAGTACTCAGCCCCATGCTCAGCTTCCTGGAGACAGTCTCTGCTCCACAGACGCCTACAGCACAGGGTGGATATGCGGAGGAGAAAATGAAGAACCTAAAGGGAGGGCTGATAAGGTTCCAGAAGGCATCACTGGGCGGAGACTTGACCTATCCTTGAAAAGAATGGGCACTTCCAACCTTGATGCCCGCAGAGCTTAGCGTCGGGCGTTCTCACGATACATTATTTTGCCCTTCTCCTGAGCTTCACCTTCTTTCCCACTGGGAAGCCACAAACCCATGACTCCCTCTGCAGGAGGGCCTGCAGCAGTGGCCCCTGCAGCAGTGGCCAATTCTCTGTGGAGTCAGCTGCCCATTCGAGGGTTCCAGAACTACCTGTGTCAGACAGAGGTCTGCTCTCCTAGTCATGGCAGCAATAATCATAATGGCGATGATGACAAAGCAGTGGCCAGAGGAAGATTCTTAAGGTCAAAGACAAATTCCCCTGCCTATATCCTTGATAGACCCCAAGGGGTCTCTGGGAGTGAGGACAGCAAATGCCTGTACAGATAATTATCTGATCTTCTAGGATTGCTATAGCCTTCTCTGCTAGATACAAATCTTCTGATTCCTTCTCTGTGACTATCAGAAAGACCATGTTTCTCAGCTGATTCTCTTCCTTTCCTGTTGTGAACACCAGGAAAGAATACGGACAGATCGTTGAAGACCCTTACTATTGACCTCTGGCCTTTGACTGCTCTGTCTCTATTACTCCAGCTGCGCTTCATTCCTTACCTGTTCTCTCTCTCTCTCTCTCTCTCTCTCTCTCTCTCTCTCTCTCTCTCTCTCTCTCCTCTCTCCTCTCTCTCTCATAGTTACACTGTATGCTGCTGATAAAAATCATCATGAAACAGCTTAGGGAACAAGAGGTTTATTTTCTGTTACAGTTGCTGTGTTTCCTGAGCAGGAGAGCTCACACCAGCACTAGGGCAGAAGGGACTTGCCGTGCCACACCCAGGTGCCAGCTGAGAGGTCTGGCAAGTGTCCACAAGGATGGCATCTTTCTCAACCAACTCTCTGTACTGTATTCACCTGTCCAGGGCCCAGTTCCATGGGCTGGAGCCTTCCCTGTCAGCTAGACAATCTCCGGCAGGTTCGCTCTGGGCTTCACTCGACTACTAATTCCCTACAAATGTGCCCAGAGCTCAAACTCTCAACTGTCAAATTGACACCTGGGCCTCTATGACACCCTCTCTCACACCAAAGCCAACACTGTCTGCAGAGGGACAGCACTTCAGTACCCCTGGGGGTAAGCTAAGGAAGACCACGAAAAACGAAAACCTCAGAGTTGGCCAATCAAAGCCCACTGCGGCCCTCATGTGTGTGATTCCATGGTGGAAGACAGAGCCTAGCAGGCAGCACCCAGCCTCGCACCACAGGCATCCGGGGGCCCTATGCGGTCAGGGAATTTCCTGGTACATTCACTGGAGTTCTCTCCTCTTTGCACCCTGTTTTGAAATGTGTCCCCTATAGTCTCATATGTCTGGGAAGGTCGTGGTAACTTTGAGAGATGGAGCCTCGCTAGAGGAAAGCAGTCACGGTCACAGTGGTGGGCCTTGAGATGAATTAGTCCCACCCTACCTCCAGGAGGGGTCTGCTCTGGCAGCCCGCCATCTAGCTGTTCTCTGCATCATAGACGGGTGTGACTTAGCCTGTTTCCAGCTCCTGCCTCCAGCTGTGCTATACCCACCACAAAAGACTGTATCTCCCCTCTGGAACCATAAGTTGACTAAATCTCCCTTCTCCCTTACATCGCTCGGCGTCTCTCACAGCAACACACAGAGTAACCAGTACGCACCCCAAGTCAAGGGCCCCATCATCTGCGGTGGGCCATTCTACAGTCAAAGCAGAGTTGGGGCGGACTGCTCTGCCTCTTCATGCCAGCCTTTTTCAGCCTCCTTCATCACCCTCGCCATCATCCCCCTCTCTCTTTCACACCATCAAAATGCTTCCTGATTTTCCTTCAAAGCAGATTCCGCAGCCACCTAGGGACTGTGAAGCAACTACATTGTGTGCTGGCCGCACGCTTGTCAGAGAGAATGAGATGCAGAGCGGGTCAGAGAAAGCTTGAAGTGCCCAGCGCAGGCAGGCACCGAGCTGGCCCAGGCTTCAGTGAGCAATCTCTGTCCTCTGCCACCCTTCAATGTCCCTTGTCCTTTCCCTGCCCCACTCTGCGCAGAGGCCCAAGGAGGAGACCTGTCAGACAGACAGCCCCAGGCAGCAGGAAGGCAGCAGCAGAAAAGGAAAAAAAAAAATTTCTTCCTCCACTGACGTCTTAATAATCACCAAGTTTTCAAAGAAACTTCCAACCACAAGGAAACTTCCAGACAAAATTGACTCCGAGTGAAAAGCATTTACCTTGCAGCTCTTCTCCACATGTACTTTATGACAGCACCGTGAATCTCCTGCCTTGCCTTGAAATCTTGTCAGCTTGTAAAGCAGGATGGAAGACAGTGAGTGCTGAGGGGGGGAGAAATGTCAGTCAGGAGTCAGATTTCTAATTGCTTCCCAACCTGCAGAGGAGGGGCGCAGTGGGTCCCCAGCCTGCAACCCTCTACCCCCAACCTCATAGAATGGCCCCAATCAGGGACCTCTCTGCAGTTAGAAGTCACAGAGGCTCCGCCCACGGGGTACTGAGCTGGTCAGACCCTATGGATCTAAAGAGGTTTGGGGCCCTCTGTGGTCTGGGGCTCTCTCAGAGTGTACAAGAAAAAGAGCTACAGTCATTTATACTTGCGTGAGAAAAGAATCAGTTTCTGGGTCCTCTCTTGAGGTCTGCTTTCTCAGTTCATCAGCAGTAACAGGACAGGAGGGAGACATAAGAAGGCAGAGCTGTGTCTTCCTTCCTCACAACCTCTCAAATCATAGTTTTCCTCTGTCCACTTCATACCCAATCTCAGCTTCAGCTCAGCACTCTGTCCACAGCCTGCCATCCCCTGGTTTGCTCAGATACGAGACCCTCTACCTTTCACGAAGTGACTTCCTGCTGCTTAGGTTCTGACCAAGAAGGACTCAGGCCAGAAAGAGACTTCGGGTCTGCCTGGCTCCGTCCCAGCTCTGGCTGGATTCGGGCTCCCTCTGCCTCATAGAGTGACTAAGCGTGGAATACATCAAAAGCACAGGCAGAGCCTGAGGTCCAGATCTGCAAGAACAGAGATACGGGAACCGAAGTCTGCAAAGCACAGGGATGTGGGGATGAAGATCCCCACAGGGACGGACATCGCCAGCCCAGACGTGTGTGGGAATGGAGCTCTACAGCACAGAAGCGTGGGAATGATGCTCTCTGTTCTAGAAGGACCTCTTTGCTATAAGCCTTGCTCAACAGTTCCCACGGTGGCAGTGGCCAGCTAGTACCATGGAGAGATCCCTTTGCTCTTAAAAGTCACAGCCTTCTGACAACTACAGAGAAAAGAACCGTCGCAGTTTGTCCTTGTGAGGGTCAATCTCAGTTGTCAACTTGATGAAACCTGCAGTAACTTGTGTGACAGTCTTTGGGGCAGGACTGAGTGACATTATCTTGGTTAACTGAGATGGGCAGACTTGTGCACCACGAGCAGAACTATGTCCTGGGCTGATGTTCTGAACTATCTAAAAGGAGAGCGCGAGCCGAGCATCAGCCTTCCCCCTCTTCCTCTGCTTCCTTTCTGTGCATGTGGTGGGCCTGACCACTGCACACGCCTGCGGCCATGACTTCCCCACCAAGATGGACTGTATCCGTGACCTGAGTTAAAAAACAGCACTTGGTCGGAGCACTTCACCACCACAATAGGAAGCATAACTAAGCTGCTCATTGAAATCGCATCTATACAAAAGACAGGGAGGGACATGTACCCCTATGTGGTGCTGGGGATCCAGGAAAACTCAACAACTGTCCGCACCCCACTTCTCAAGATGCATCACCACAGGACTGCAGGGAGGGGGGGCTGAATCTGGTGCTGATTCCGAGGTTTTAGCTGGGCGCTTGCCTTCGGGGAAATGGAAGAGGGGGCCCTATAGCAACAAAGGAGGAGAACAGGGACTGGACACTTGGGCTCTGGTCACAAGTCAGGTCCGGATCTAGTGCAGAGCCCTGAACACATCAGGCAGCACCCCAGAACCTGCCCTCTTCCATATGAACTGTGGGGGGCACAGGATGACATTGCTCTGACCTGGCATAGGTTAGAAAGCAGTTATGCCCTGGGATTCACAAGCCACAAAGCACTGCAGGGGAAGAGGTCAGGGCTGGCCACGCCACAGGGGTGAGGATGGAGGCAGGACAACCACAAAGTGGAAGTGGGACAGGTTATTCCCTAGACTACATATGTAGGCTGGATTTGGAGGAAATACACCATGGGGTCTTAGCATGAAAATAATACCTCTAATGTGTGGAAACAGAGATAGGCAGAGACTATAGGAAATCAAACTCGATGCTGGAGCCAATTTTTTAGTATCTCTTCTGAGCTCTTCATGTTGAAAGGTCACTAAGGATCAGCTCGTGAGGAGAGGGAAGTATTTAGACCACGGAAAACTGGAGTAGCTGGGGCTTATTTCCCAGGACTGATTGCTGAGCAGTCACGACTGCCCAGAGACAAACAGGTGTAAGAAAGGAAATGGAAGGTTAGTGGACTGGCTTGAATGCACCCTCTAGCCAAACTCGCCCTGTGCCTGATTCCCCAGGCAGTGCTGCGAGAAGGGAGGGCAGTAGGGGACAGTGGGGGGGCCAGCAGGGCACCTGCTATGGAGCGGTTCACTGTGCATTCAGCTGTTTTGCTTTCTTCTTCGCATGCCTCCTTCCTTGCATGCACTCTTCCAAGCTTCCTTGCATGCACTCTCCCAAGCTTCCTTGCATGCACTCTCCCAAGCTTCCTTGTATGCACTCTCCCAAGCTTCCTTGCATGCATTCTCCCAAGGCTATCTCCAGAGACCCGGAAGATACCAACGCCATGTTCCCGGACTTCCGGAACCATGAAGCAAAATCAGCAAATTCAGAAACTATTCAGTCTCAATCATTTAATTGTGGCAGTGAAAATCTACTGAGCCAGCTAGTAAGAGGAAGGAAGGAAAGAAGGAAGAAAGGGAGAGAGGGAGGGAGGGAGATGGATGGAGGGAGATGGATGGAGGGAGATGGATGGAGGGAGAGATGGAGGGAGATGGATGGAGGGAAAAAAGGAATGGAGGAAGGAAGAAAGAGAAACAGAAGGAGGAGAGAGGGAGGGAGGGAAGGAAAGAATGAAGGAAGGAAGGAATAGATAGAAAAAGAAGGAAAAAGGGAGAGGGAAAGAAGAAATGGAGGAGGAAAGAGAGAGAGAAACAGAGGGGGAGAGAAAAAGGGAGGGAAGTAGAGGAAGGAAGGAAGGAAGGAAGGAAGGAAGGAAGGAAGGAAAGAAGGAAAGGAGGGAAGGAGGGAGGGAGGGAGAAAGGGAGGGAGGGAGAAAGAGAGAAAGAAAGAGAGAAAGAGAAAGAAAGAGAAAGAAAGAGAGAAAGAGAGAAAGAGAAAGAGAGAAAGAGAAAGAAAGAAAGAAAGAAAGAAAGAAAGAAAGAAAGAAAGAAAGAAAGAAAGAAAGAAAGAAAGAAAGAAAGAAAGAAAGAAAGAAAGAACTATTTTAAAGGCCCAGAAGGAGGAGGACTGAGGAGAAGATAACTTGGTCAGTTGCTTACCTCACAAGCTTTAGAACCTGATCTGTATCCCTAAAACCCACCTAAGAAGCTGAAGTGGTGGTATGTGCCTTAATCCCAGACAGAGAGTAAGGAGCTAGAGACAGACAGATCCCTGAACACCCGTGGACCAGCTATCCTTATGCAGCAGCTAACGAGAGACCCTGTTTCAAACAAAGTGAAGAAAGGATTCCTGAGGACTGACGCCCTCGGTCCTCCACATGTGACTGCATATGTGTACACCTACATCCACACATGAGTGCATGGACTTTTGTACATGCCCCAGACGCACACGCACACGCACACGCACACACGTACATGCACATGCACACGCATAGATGCAGGAGCAGAACCAGAAGGAAGGCGGCCCTGAGTCCAAGGCAGGAGAGATGTCCAGAGGCAAAGGTCTTGGTGGCATGTGTTACATCTTCCTGAGCCAGCCACACTCTTGAGCGTGTACTCTGACTTCAGCCCCATGTTTCTGGGGACATCTGGGAGGGGGGGCAAGCCAGATGAAGAGGTGACCTCGTGGTTGGTGCCTGTCTACATCACCTCATCAGATACCTCTCCTGTTTTTGGCCGTCCTGGTGACCCACAGACATGTTCTCTGTGCTTTAAGGAAAGTGAAGGGGAAAACTTCACATCCGTTTTCACATCTGCCTTCTCTGACCCCACTTAGCCAGAGGTGGTAGAAAAGCATCAACCTTCCTGACCGTCAGAATTCAGAGGGCATCTGTGGCCTTGTTCACTGACCAGATTGCACTCAGTTTCCCTCAGGCACCCCCCTCCCCAGTGCGAGGCCCCAACTCTGATGATGTTGGGGACCTTTTCTGCTCTTCCTCTTGCACGATGCTCATTCTGCAGAACGCTGACAGGCTGCAGTTACATTATGTATCTGCTCAGCGCTCAGGCAAGAAACCATTATGTTCTCGGATCATTATTGACACCCTGACATTTGTCACCTCCTTTCATAGCAGTTAAATCTTGCTTTATCTGTAAATGTCACCATGTCATTTATTCATGAAAGGGGTCACATTCCCGAAATAGCATGCTTCGGTTTAAAAGGGGAGCTTGGCTTTATTCGCAGTGGGTAATCCTCAAACAAACTTTTACCGCTGATAAATGCGTTTTTATTGGAGTTTCTTGGCCTTAAATGACATCCTCCAATGTGGAATGCTTTTCCAGTGTTTGTGGAAATAAAATCTGAATGCTGAACAAGAGAGAAAACTGTTGAGATCACAAAAAAAAAAAAAAAAAAAATGGAGCTGTTCTGTGGCCATATGCAGTAGGTTGGATATAAGCAGATTTTAATGTTTTGAGAGAGGAAGCCATGGTTTTAACAAGATTATTACACTTCGGGAAACATGGCCTTTTTGAATCATTTATGTCATAGAAACCTCAATGAGATCTGGGACTTTTAAGCTCCCTGAGTGGATTCCTTCCCGAGGGACTGCAGAGGAGAGAAGGCCAAGTCTTGCCCCTCCTGCCCTCAGATGCAAGGACACCACCTCCACAGCTATGTTTGCAGGGAAGGAAAAGGAGTGTTTCTCCCCAGCACAAAGCTTACTCAGAGTTCACTTTCAAGTAGGATAACTGCATAATTTATCATCCAATGCAGACACTGTTCTGAGGGGCCGGGGAAGCATGAGAAGTAATTAACAGGTATTAATTGATCTACATCCACCAGGAAACCCAAGCAAAACAGGGCATAGTGTCGCCAGAACCTTAAGGCATCGTCGACTGTACTGCCAAAGAGCCTTCCTTTCCTCAGTAGCTAATTAAGTATTACCTGGGAAAGGCTTTTCTTTCTGTGTGTTGGGGGGGAGGTGGGGGTGCTACAGCTCTCTGATTCGAGTTCATTTTTCTAACCCAGTGGTTCTAAAAGTGAGAACACAAAGTGCAATGGCCCGGAGAGGTTGTTAAAAATGTAAGTGTCTATCCCTACTTCGGATCTTCCAAATCTGAGTCTCGGAGGAGGTGATTCAGGCACCTGCATTTTAAAATACCTCCCCAGGTTCTTTGCTCTCGCACGCTGGAATTTTACAGCCAACAGCTCTGATCCAAATCTTTTGTTCTCGCTCGCTACCTGTGGGCTCCAGTCACACTGTGGTGATAGGACAAGGTAGGCAAACTCTGTTCTTCTAGCCAAAGAATACAACTTGCAGAAGGAGTAGAAGCTATAGATGGACACTGCAAAGTGTACGAATGTGGAGATCTCCACACGCTCAATGGGCTGCCATTCCACAGTCTCTTACTCCGACTTAGAATCGTGCATGCAACTGTTTCACATCCAGTACGCTTGGGCCACACACACAAATATAGCATTGTAGTCGCTGGGAGAAAATGGTTAAGATGACATCAAGGTCCTTGCAAAAGGTGATCGAATGCAATTAAAGCTGCTCATTCTTGGGGTAGCAAAGGCTGGGAGGGAGGAAGATTTCCCCAGGTGCTAATGAGATCCTTAGGGAGTGTGACAAAGGCTACAGCAACAAATGTCACAGGCCACAGCCTAAGGAACCCCAGCTTCTATTTGTAAGCACAGGGCAGGTCTCCGGTCCTGTGGCTAGCGCTGCCTCGGATAATGTCCTCATTAGCTCGCCAGCGTCGTCACTACCCTGGAAACAGTGGCTGGGTGCTCTTCCTGACCTGAATGTTGGTCAGCAAAAACCAGGCGGCAGGGTGGCGCATCTCATTTATGGGGCGCTTTGATCTGAATGCTTTCATTATCACCTCCCTCAATTCAATTGGGCCTTCTGAGTGCTCCACACAGGTGCTGGTCACTGCAATGGGCCCACATAAAACACAAGGCATGAACGGAATGGGTAAGAGCGAGGACGGCTATGACTGTTGATGGAACCCCAGGAGAACAGGGGTCATGGCTCCCAAGAGACCAGCTTTTTATGCTCTCTAACAGAGAGTAATGGTGGGGAATTAGTATCCACCAGGTGTCCACCAATCCAGACAGAGCCAGGTGCTCAGAGAAGAACAAGGAATGAACTGACCCAGGGTCACTGTCATAGTAAAGCACAGGTGTCAAATTGACTGTTGAGGGTTTGAGCTCTGGGCACAGTTGTAGAGAGTTGATGGTTGAGTTAAGCCCAGAGCAAACCCGAAGGAAATTGTCTAGCTGATGGGGAAGACCCAGCCCATGGTGGGTGGGATTAGGCCCTGGATAAATCACAGAGAGCTGGTTGAGAGAGCCGGCATCCTTCTGTTCCCCTTTCCAGATATGCTGGTCTGGCAAGTAAGGATTGTCCATCTCTCAGCCATTACACAGTGATCATGTGGCCAGTTCCCTCTGCCCTGGTATTGGTGTGTGCTCTCCCGTCAAGCTGGACTGAGAACTGTAACTGGACTATCGTAAGGAAATAAACCCCTTGTTTCCTTAAGCCATTTTATGGTCATTTATCAGCAATGTTGCAGGCTGACTGCTACAGTCACCATCATACCAGGATGACGGAGCTCTGCCCTTTGAGATGTGTCTAGCAGGTGGAACCAGGGGTGCCTCAGTCCTGAGGAAACCCGAAGGCAACCATCACAGCCTCCGACACCCCAGCTTTGTCATTGCATGTCGAGCTCTCCCGATACGCCCAGCGCTCCCATCTTCTGCCCTCCCTTCTTTGAGTTCTTGGGTCCAATTCACACCATTCACTCTCCTGTGGTAGCTCTTTTCTCACTTTCCTTCAACAAACAACATGCAAGAGAGAGCCCACATGCCAGGCCTGTCAAATAAATAAATAAATAAATAATCATGGCACAGTTGCTCTATTTAGGGCAGTTTAGCCCTGTTTGGTCAGACCATTTTTATATCCAGTCTCTCCTCCTCATCTGAAGTAGAAGTTGCTAGAAGGTAAGCCCTGCGTCTGCCTCTCTTGCTCCACACTGTCATTACAAGCCTCAGTTGAGCCAAACCAGGAGTCCATGCACAACCCATAGTCCCACAGTTTTCCCTCAGTCCCTTCGGTCTCTGGAGGGAGCATCTATATCAGACACCTGCTTGGGCAACATCCACCTCACTGCCTGCACCCCACCCCTTCTAGTCATGGGGGTCACAGTCTTCCTGCCAAAGACCATCCTAAACAATTAACCATTGCTGAGCAGGTCAGAGTTCAGGAAACAAGTCATTGCAGACCCAGGAGATGCCAACTGAATACCTGCCATGAATCTATCCATCATGGTGTGGACATGAGTTTCCCATCACAGGTTCATGTGCTTGAATTCTCAGCTGATGCTAATGTTTGGGAAGGTGGTGACCACCTTTGGGAGATGGAGCCTTACCGGAGGAAGGGATGTCACGGGAGGTAATGTCACATGGCCTGCTTTCTGATGACTGTAGTGGTCTGAACTGACCCCCTGCTTCAGCCCTGCCTTGTGCTATGTGATTCCCACTATAATGACGAAATATCCCCTCTGGAACCATTAAGCCAAATAAATAACTTTTTCTCCCTTTCTGCCTGTGTCTGAGCATTGTCTCACAACAAAAGAAGAATGACTGCAAACCACCTTAACAACAGCAAACTTGGGGTTTGTCCATTTGTCCATCTTGACCCATCAGCCAAGACCCCTTGTGTGACTTTTACACACAAACCTCTTTCCATCTCACTTGGAAAATTCACTTTCACCTTATCTGGGAACTGTTATCTCAATGAGCTTTAAGGGAAGAAGAAAACGTTTCAGTTGAAGATTCAGGTCCACTTCAGAGAATGAAGGTCAGACTCTCCAGAAATCTTGTCTTCCCACCACTCTCCTCCTCTCACCAGCCTGGGTGCTAGTTCATCCACGCAAGGAAGGGTTCATCCCAACAATGATGGCTGAATGTACCACCAGACCTTCTGACACCCGCCTCTTCCGTTCCAGGCCTCCACAGAGCATCATGACTCATTTGGACCAATGTCCTTACCCACTGACTCTGTTACCTAGCAAATGCAGAAAATATTGATCGACCCGATGCCCTGTGAGATTCAGTGGCAGTATGCATATCAAGCACTCCACATAGGGCCTGGCATTCAGTAGGCACGCATGCTTGTAACCTTTCTTCAATGAGGTCTTCCGGTTTCCACTTGGGAGTAGGATTTTTACGAACTGCCGACCGGAACATCTTCCAGCTAGCTCTGTACCGGAGAGAGAGTAGATTAACCTCTGAATCCTCTGCTTCCTCGTCTGAGGATGGTAATTGCCGTCCCTCCAGCTACCCAGCTTCTAGTTATCGCCAAAAGCAAAGCAGAAGGCATGCTTGCAGAATGTCGGGGCGCCAGATGGGAGACGGTTTTCAGAAAGGTACAGGATGGGGTTCTATAGTGACCAGTGGGATTGAAAAGACAGCTCTATTTTCTACTCTGTCTTTCTATTAAATTGAACCTCAGCCCTGGAAATTAATATCCCCGCTGCATTTTAGTGAGGTGGCTCAATTTTTACAAGCGCCACAGAATCAAGCTTTAATCTGTTATGCTGTGACCTTTTGCTGGGCTCTGCATAAGGGAATCATAATTCAGGCCCGGCCTCTGCTACGGAAACCTCCATAGGCCTTTTATGACACGAGTGCTATTGAATATTCTATAAAATCTCCTTGGAAAACTGGCCCACGTTTCTTTATCGTCTCCCCAGACTGTTTCTGAAGTCTCTCTATAGATTTTTCCACACTCTGAAAATCCATAGTGTTTCTTAATAAGGATTCGGGGATCTTGGAGAGGCTAAGGCTGGATTGGGTCTCCAGAGAAGGCTGAGGTGTGGCAACTGAAGCCTTTCAGTGACTGCTTAGCCCCTGGATGAGGAACCTGAGCTCAGGAGCCCATACGCGATGCAGTCATTTCCTGGCAAATGGAGATGAAAGAAGGAATTCAGGAGCTAGGCCATATCCACTCCTCCATCACACTGGGTTCCAGGCTCTGCTGAGCTCGAGGCAGGATCAATATAGACAGGACCCGCAACCTGCTTACCATCTCAAACCTCTCCAGTTTTCATTTCCTTTCTTTGTGCCTGTTGGCTCCCACCCACATGATTCAGGTTGCTTACAGACACGCCACAGAAACACACACAAGTATGCACTCAAACAGGCACAGAACACACACACACACACACACAGAAGTATACACATATACAGGCACACATACATATGCAAGCATGCATATACACACATACACAGGTATGCATACACGCAGGCATACATACGTATGCAAGTACACATGCACACGCACACATATGAACACATGCATGCACACTCGCATGCACACACACACACACCACTTCTACATTTCATGAAACAAACCATCAGTGGGGTATCGAATCCGCCCTTCCGTATATCACTGGAGTTGCTTCCTCTGAACAAACTGAGCAGATTCAAAACAATCCTTTTGCCCTAATTTACATTGCTTCAAAGTTGTTTGTTTTTCCTTGCCAACCTTCCCCAGAAACCCAGTGTGCCAAGCATCCCTGCCTGCTTAGGTGCCATCAAGTCTCTGCAGCGTGGGCTCCTTAAACTTCCAGCCAGCAGGTGGCGGACGATGCTGCTCTCACTGCTCTCTTCCTTTGCTTTACTCCCTCCTTCCCCGTCCACCCCTTTGTCTTAGATTTCTACCTTCTGAATAAAGTGTCAGCGCTTCCATCCTAGCCTCAGGCACTATTTGCAGTAAATTTGAGGCTGACCTACAGGAGGCTTTGCCAAAACTGATGTCACCTGAATTAGTGACACCCCTACCAGAAGCCCAGGTGACCTTGGGGGCAGAACTTGAGAAAAACTTATTTCTGGGCCACACCAAATACCATGGCCTAGCACAGGTGTGATGCGTGGTAGGAATTCTACCAAGGGCTGAAGAGTATCCTGCTAACCTGAGAATATTAAACGGGGAAATGAACCCATAGTTTCTTCCCCTCGGAAGTTTTCAGCACAGTACACTGAGCTGTAAGCTTTTGCTAACACTTCTCTTAATACTGCCTTTTCAAGAAGTTATTTAAAGGGTCATATACTCATCCTTCAAACTTTCAGCACAAGTCTTCCAAACAAACAAGGTAGACTGCATGCCTGTGCTATGGATGTTTAACTCACAAGTTCTTGATTGAGCTCGCCCGAAAAGTCCCATCCTTTGAACTGTGTTACTTTCATAACTAAAACAGGTAGGTTTCCAGTCAGGCATTCAGTAGTTTTAAGCACCTTTGCAGTTTGTCTACATGTTGCTGATAAATTCTTGGCCCAGCAGCTTATCTTTGAGATTATATTCTTATCTTATCTAATCTTCGGGTTAAAGTTCATAGTCCAGTGGCAGGAAAGTTCAGAGCAACGTCAGGAACTGGAACTGGCATCAGCCACGCCACAGCCTCAGGAATTGCTGAGCGGGACAAACCTCCTCACCTGCCAGGTGAGACTTCCCAAGTACCCGGAAGTACATAAACTATGGCAAGAGCTCCCTGCATCTCACCCACCTGCTCAGGGCAAGGCCCCGCCCACTATAGGCTGGGACCTCCACATGGGTTAGACAATCTCCCACAGGCCTGCTCATGTGCCTTAACTACTGATTCTTCACAAAGACACTTGACACACAATTTCCATCCTCAATTTCAGGTTGACATCTGTACTTAACTGCCACATGTGCTAACGTCCCAGTATAGACAGCTTATCTTCCCTGTGTGTGTGTGTGTGTGTGTGTGTGTGTATCAGAGGGCACTTACTGTGTGGGCCTGTGGAGGCCCGAGGTTGACTTCTACCTCCTTTTGGTTTTGCTCCGGGATTTCCCAAGCTCTGTCTTCCAAGGATCCAAAGTACAGGCTGCCACCATTTCCACCTATTTTTAGATGGGATCGGGATCGGAACTCAGTTCCTTCTGCTTGTGAGGTAGAGGTTTTAACCCCTGAGCCACCTCTCCAGCCCCAGAAGTTCATCTTTTTCTAGCTGGTCTCTATCTATCTTCAATGCACAGACCATAGCTATACCCACATTCCAACATTCTCAAAGGGTCACTTCTCATGGAATAAATGCCTTCAGCATTGCTACAGAGGAACCAACGAGACTAGGCAGTTTTGTACGAGCCACACTGGAGGCCATGATGGTTTACTTTCAGCTAGCTTTGTGGGGTCTCTGACAACCAGAGGTGGTCACCTTTATCCACAGAGAAGCAGACAAGGAAAAGAACATCTCAAGAAACAGTAGACAAGGCTGCACAAGGCTACACAACATTTCTCCTCCAGGAAAAACTTGAAGGGAGAAAGGAAATCATAGAAGACTTCCTGGAAAATGCCTGAGATACACAAGAGATCATAACAGCCATGACATTGGCCTTTCTTTTATCCATATCATCAGTTTACATGCAAGTCCACAAGACATAAGCATCCGGTGTTCTAGAATGCATGCAGTTATGTGTTGAGATTTTCTGAAACAAGGCAAGAATCCCTGACTCCTTCCCTGGAGTTTTCTGCCTTACCATCTGCATCTGAGGAGAAGGTTTAAGTCAGTGGAAGGAGTAGAGGATAAATGACAAGCAGCAAAGCCACAGGGTGGACTGAAGGAAGCAGGTGCAACGTTGCCTAAGCCAGTGACTCCCTCTCTACTCAATGCCAAGCAGAATTAGAACATGGAACCCAAACTCAAAGACATTTTCTGGAACCCCAAGAGCAAAGTGACATCCCTCTCAACTACTCTTGCTATCACCAAGTTCACCGCTCAAGGGACCACCAGAAGTCCCAGCAGGGTCTGAGGTCCTGGGCTTCTAAAATGCATCACAGACAAGGGCAGGTTGGCAGGCTTAGACCTAGATTACAGCTGTTATCTTCCAAAATAGGCTCTGTGGAGCCAGGCATGGGGAATGGTCCTGTTCCCAGAACCCCGCAGACTTTTTTGCAGAAATGGACTACAAGAACAGAAGGAGATGTCGATTCCTCTTCTGCCCACATGCTTCACCGATGTTCAGTAGCACTTTTGTCTCCATATATATTTTAGAAGTAATGACACAACATTCTTCCTAGTGCTGTTCAGTAACTGTTTGCCCCTTCAGTTGTCATAGCCTGAGGATAGACTAACACATAACACATTATTTTTGTCTTTAAAGAGAACATGGTCTGGGAAGAAGAGAGACACAGGAGTAGTCATTGTAAGACCAAGTGACAATAAAGATGAGCAGATATTTGGAAGCAAGGGATCAATTCTCCCCAGAAGACTTGGGAGGGACTTGATGAAGGCACGGCAAAGGACAGACAGAGGAGGCTGTCTACGGACAGAGCTCATGCGAAGCACGCGGGCAGGAAGCACCAAGGCAAGTGGTGCAGCTGGAAGTTCAAGGACAGAGCTAGGGCTGTGAGGGGCAGGGCTTGGGAAACGCTGATGGGCTGATGGCCACCCTGAGGGCAGCGTGGCCCTGGGGTAATGTCCCTCTCCAGCTCTAGCCTTGGGCACTGGAACTTCACAGAGACCTAAGCCCCTTAGAAGGCTTTGAGTGGGGGAAAATATTCAAATTCCATCATCGACGGCCCCTCCTTGGTGGGAAACACTCCCTACAAGGTGAGGCTTGGTGGGTGGATGTGAAGCGAACTTGACACACAGCTCACACTGCCTGTCATTAGCTCTCACAGACATTGTCTTTGCGGAAAACAAACAAACAAACAAAAAATGAGTGATTATGCAAAGACACACAGGTTGATCGACTGACAGACAGACCAATGGCCGACGCGCAAAGGGAATAGGGTAGGGAGACAGAAGGCAGAGGCGTGGCAGCAGGGCGCCGCCCAGCACCAGAAGAGCAGGAGAGCGACCAGGCAGGGAAACTGGCAGAACTGCTGTTGGTTTTTAATTGACGTTTTTATATTTCAGTGAATGCACAAGATAGTGAGCTTCGTTAGGCCAGGCTCATACTTTATGCTTTGTATCTGGCTCATGTCACTCACTTCATTGCCCTTCCCACCTCCCCCCCCCCCAGTTTATTAGTCCCCTTCCTAACTCCAAACAGTGCCTCTTCATTTTCATGTCACACACGGAGACATTCGCATATATGAATCTAGATTCTCCATATGTTAAACATGCGATAATTTCCTCCCACTTATTCTCTCTTGTTCCTACCTTCAGCCGTCCTACTCTTCATAGCTCTCCTGTGCTCCCCCACTTTAGTGTTACATGCACTTCTGTGTGCGTGTTTATACAACTGCATGTATACTGTCATGATTTTAATATGATCTGTCCCTCACAGGGTCATGTGTTTACATCTTTGACTGATGTTAACGTTTGGAAAAGTCATGGCATCTTTAGGAGGTGGACTCTTGGAGGAAGACAAGTCACAGGGGGCGGTCCTTGAGGTCAAGTAGCCCCGCCCTGCTTCTGCTATTAGTTTGCTTTTGCTGCTTCTTGTTTGCTCTCTCTGCCCTTGTGATGGCTGCAGTGACCTAAGCTGTCTCCAGCTATAACTTCCTTCTGGAACTGTCAGCTAAACACATCTCCCTTTCTCCCTTTAAGATGCTTTGAGTCTGAGTGTTGTCTCACAGCAGCAGAGAGAGTAACTGCAACGTGTGTGTATGTGTCTATGTACACACACACACAAATGTGATTTAACTAAAATTCAGGTTCACAGAAAGGAATCAACAGAAAATTGCCCTTCAGAAGGTCTTCATTAAGAGAGCAAGCCTCATGACTATGGGGGGGACCCCTGAAGTACAAAAGCATTAGCAGAGAGCGTCACCACGTATAGTGGTCCCAGAGGGAGACAGCCTTCAGTTCCTTTAAAATCCAGGGAGCAAAGAATGTTTCTGGTTCATAATTTTTGGAGCATGAAGAGAGGGATGCAAATCCCATTGTCACGTGATCTGGCCTGGCAGGACCTACCCGCTAAAAGTAAGGAAGGTACTGATAAAGACTGGCTGTCATTCAAGGAGGAGAGCTTGAGAGCTGTACTCCTGCACAGACCCAGTGGTCAAGAGAGAGCTGCAGGAACAGGGGAGAGAGGTAGAGTGTATGGTTGGGGGCATAACCTGATTTCTAGGAGAGAGAAAAGGGCAGCTGGAGAGTCTGCGATGTAACCATGTGCTTATTAGGACTACATTAGCAATAAAGTTGTACACAATAGTTGGCCTATCAACATTTCACCCTGGAAGAGGGAAGAGCTCAAGAAACATTACGTCTCTCCAAGAGATCATTTAAAATTAATGCCAGACAGGAGAAAGCGAGTTACTGTCCTCCATGATTTACCCATGGATAAGTCACCCAACCATGCCCAATACAGGTATCCCACATGAGACCCCATGGGCCACATGGACAAAACGACATGAAACTAGGAGAGGGACTGGCTGGAATGGAGAAAGTATGAAGTGGAACAGGAAGAGGGGTGGGACTGGGTAACAAGGAATGTGAAAGTGTCAAAGAATAAAAAAACTCAAAATCACAACAAAGCTGTTGAATTTAATAACCTTGTAGATGTTTTGGCCATTTTGACTGAAGAATAATTTGGGAGCAAAAGAAACTTTATGAATAAAAAGATGGTCCTCTCTTAACAGTTTCGATCATGGAACGAGAATGAGAATGAAGGCCAGAAGGGAGATCCTGAGTCAGCTATGCTAAGTGCAGCTGGGAGGTGGACTAGCATTTCCAGAGGCCCAACGTGGTATTTAACGACAGTCCCAGTTATGGTTTCAAATGTGAGTTGTCCCTCCACTGGCTCATGTGTTTGAATATTTAGTTATTTGGGAAGATCATGGCACCTTTAAGAGGTGGAATCTTGCTGGAGGAAGACAGTCACAGGGGTGGGCCTTAATGAAGATCAGTCCCACCCTACTTCCCTGGAGAGGTCTGCTCTTCTAGGGGGTGGTCTTGCAGCTCTCGGCCTCCAGGCAGGATGTGTCTTAGCCCAGCTCTAGCTTCTGCCAGGAAGGATTGTATCTATCTCCCCTCTGGAACCATAAGCTGAATAACTCTCCCTTTCTCCCTAAAGTTGCTTGACTTTGGGTGCTCTCTCACAGCAACAGACAAGCGTAACCCGTACACCCAGGAGGCCTCAGAAGGCCTCATATTTTCCTTATTGACAGGCAAGAAGGACAAAAGACCAACCCCCACTGCAGACTCCAGTGACCCTGAAAAAGTGCACCCCTGCACTTTCTCCCCATCTGTCAGGAATCTCAGTCTGGCTCCCTGGCATGACAGGTTTGAACTTTTTCAGCACAAACTCTGTTTAGTCTGCCTCCTTCAAAGGCCTGGGCTCTACGACAGCCTCTGTCTGGGGTCACATCCCCACACTCCCTGCCTGAGGCCCCCAGACACCCGCTTCCCAGCTCTTGTTACATCAGCCTCTCACCTCAGCCATGTTCCTGTGGCCATGACCCAGAGACCCTGAATGAAATGCCCTGTTGTGCCCTGAGAGACACGAGGAGCAGAAGAAAGCAGAATAAACACAGGCGAGGCAGAGAGAGGACGGGAGAGATCAGACACGACTTCTACTTTTACTAACAAAATACACTGCTTTATCAAATGGAGGCTGTGTGTGACGGAACGCCTTTTACTGCCTCCGTGTATTTCTTTTTTTAAAAAAATCCATTCTACTTGGAGCACAGACAGAAACCCAGAGGCATAAGAGGCCAATGAAATCCCAAACATCCATCAAACAACCCCAACTACAAAGTGCAAAGAAGAAATAGTCTCATCTTGTTGTGTGATCCCCCCCCAACCCCGGGGTCTGAGACATCAACAAACATCTTTTCACCCCAGTTAAGGCATAAACAGAAGACCAAAGAAATGATTCCACCTAAGTCTAGGCTAGTGATCTTGTGAGTTTGTTGGGGTTTCTCCCAGAAGTGTGGGGGACTCAAAGGCAGCAGTACCACTGAGAAAGTGCCACTCTAGCCGAGACTCACTAAAGCTGGATCCCTGAAGACTCCAGAACCACATAGTGGCAGCCGGACTGCTTGGAGGGTCTTCTCTCTTCAGCAGTAGTTACAGCGGATAGAACCACAGGGCGGGGCCAAGTCAATCTTAAAACTTTCAAGAGGTTCCTGAGCCTTGTAAGGTGGATTGACTTCCTGGGCCTTGCATACACCTCAAATCTTGTCTCTAAATCTCCCAAGAGAGAGTGTCTAAAGTCGAAGGAAACAGGTTCCCCAACTTGTGTGCCCCCCACCCCACTCCCACTCCTCATTGCATTTAAAAGTAAACGTGCCTGGGAATATTGATGTCAGAGCTAATTAACAATTAAGTCCAGAAGCTGGAGAGATGCCCAGGGGTTAAACTTTTGCCAGGCAAGCTAAAGGAGTTCAGATTCCAGATCCTATGTAAATCTCCCCCCAACTCCAATCCACCCTCCCAAGCCCAGAGAAATGATGGAGATCTGCACTTCTAATCATGGAAGGCAGAACTCTGGGAAATCCCAGAGCAAAGCAATAAAGAGGTAGAGCAATCCAGGATGATTCCCGATGTCACCCTTGGGACTCCTTGAGCACACACAGTGCCCTCTTTGACATCTATGAGCATCTATACACACCCACACACAGGTACACACCCACGCCCTCCACACACACACACACACACACACACACACACACACACACACACAATTTAAGTCCAGTGCCAATGGTTATCACTAAACGGGGCAGCATGGAGAAAAGAAAGCCAGCAAAGATGAAACCCTCACGGGGTGGAAGCCGACAGGTAGTTTCATACTAGAAGGTGAAACTACAAGATGGACACAGCTAAAGACCAAGTACTTAGAGCGAAGGAGGGAAAGAGCAACAGTTTATTACAAATGGGACTATGGAAGTTCAAGAAGGTCATAAAAACAAAGCCATAGACTATTGTCAAAACCCACCAACCTTCACCGTTTCCTTGAGTGGAAATGCTCAAGTTTAAGAATCAGGACAGAAACTCACATGTCTCTCAGAGGGTTCCAGGAGGCATGTTTACACCAAACCAAGGAGACAACTGCAACACACTGAAAGATACCAGACAGGAAATCGTCCTGATATCTCTCCAGGTAATGTGGACAGAAATCTGGCCGTGCGTGAGGCAGCAGCTGCCCCCAGTACTGCAAGCTAACCTCAGCTGCTGCTGGTGCTGCTCCGTCTACTTAAGATCTGGCCTCGCCTCTCCCGAGACCTAAAGAACTAAACCTCACGTATGGCCGGAGGCAGGGAAATCACCCAGGAAGCCTTGGGCATGCTACCGGATTTGGGCAGCTCCTCTGCTGAATTTTAATGAAGTAATTAAAAGCTAGATAATGGAGATGGGACTCTACAGAGCAATACTCCGGGACCTCACCTCTTTGATAGGTTCCTGCGTCAGGAAGCAACTCTATCACTAGATGGCTTCATTAATATTCCAGCCAGCTCTCTGGCTTTTAAAGTGATCTATGCCAAAGTTTGTTAGTCTTTTAAATTACCTGCTGAGGCCCACTTGGAGGGAAAAAAAGGGGGGAATGAAGAACACATAATTCCAAGGAAAAGACAATGTCATCACGCAGGGTGCTGGGAAAGACAAACCCATAGGGCCCGCACATATTTCCTCTTTGAAAAGCCACCTAGACTGTGTAGAAGGAATGATTACAGGATCATCGACTCAGGGACTGGACTTGGAGAGAAAAATCTCAGAGTGTGACAGCCCACAGCAGAAAGAAGCCCGTGTTTGAAGAGACACGTTTCTTTAAGCGTTGGCTTCTAAAGGATATTTGTTGACTGGACAGCTTAGCCATAAACTCCTTGACTCAAAATAGCCTCAAAGAAGAGGCCTGCTGTTTGGTTCCATATGGTCCAGAGAGTTTGAGCAGAGCCCTAATCTTAGTGGGGTGCAGGGGCAGGGTTCCCTCTGTCCCCAGGGTAGGGAACAAAGAAAGGCTGGCTCTCCTGTCCGGTCAGCTGCTGTGTTGGCCCATATCCCTTCGGAGTCTCTCCCTGGTCTTCAAGATGTGTTTGCAGCCAAATCTCCTCCAGGCAATCTCCCTGTCTAACCTCAGACAGTGCTGCGACCTTCCTCCTGCATCACCACGTCAAAGATTCTCTCATGAGGAAGAGCCACGTCCTCTTTAAATGTTTCCCAGGCCCAAACTCAGTGTCGGACATTTCTCGCTTTACAAATGTCCTTCTGAAAGTGACTGTTTTCTCACCACCTGGATTCATTAACATAGCTGCTTGTCCCTTACGAAGTATTTGGGTCCCTCCCTATCTTATCAGAAGCCATCGATGTCTCTCTCCTATTAGTCCTTTCTACTTAGGATCCATGGTAGTGCATGATCAGCTATCAGCACACACCAAAAAAATTTGCTGTGTAACAGCTCATCCCCAGATCTCCTTACCTAAAACATTTTTCTCCTTAATAGGTCCATAAGTGGGTTTGGATTCAATTGATCTCACCTGAGTTCAGGTGGGCTCCGGTCCAGATTAGGGATTGAGTTCAGACACATTCTATATGCCTCCTTAGTCTCATGGTTCAGGAGTTACAATTGCAGCAAATAGAAGAGATGCAAGAAGCCAAGCCAGACAATTCAAGCACATCCAAAGCTTGCTCTCAGATCATACATGCTAAGTCTCCCTCGGCTGCAGCACTGGCAAACAGCAGTGAGTCATGTATCGCATGAACAAACCAGGCTGTGGCTATGTCCTTTACTGATGGACATACATTCCTGCTCTTGTTGGAGCTACTCCAAAGTCACAGGAATATATAAACCCATTCCAGAAAAAGAAGAATAGGCTTAAGATCAATTATCCATCTGCCAGACAGTAATAACTAATTTACTGCTTGAGACAAGTTCCCAGAACCTTAGATGCCCCTGATACAGCAGAGCTTGAGGCTCAGAACAAGGAAAAAAAAAAAAAGAAAACAGCATCAATTGGTCAATCAGCAACACTTGGCTTCCATTGTGCCCTGACACTACAATGGACCATTGTAACTACAAAGCAGCTGTGGACACAAAGGGAAACATCTTTCATTGTGCCTGCTGGCTTCCTTCCAGGGCTCCGCAACACACTCAGTATCATCGGAAGCTGCCTTCACTCAGAACAAAGGTGAGACGTTTGTGAAGCAAGTCTGGCAAGAAGAGACAGGAGGGTAATTGGGTCAAAAGTCAGAGGGCGAGACCTCCCTATTTGCCCCTCTCCATGAACCTCTGGCTGTTTTCCTGGACCTTGGGAAAGGCTAGAATCACTTAATCCTGGTGACCAAAGACTTGTCATTTTCTCCCCAGCGTGCTATGTGCCAGGCACCATGCACAAGATTCTGGATTGGGGTGCTTTTCTGGAGACCCTATGAGATGGTCATTGAGCACCACATAATTTTCTCAAGACTCCCTAGTGTGGGGTCCTCTAGGTGGAAAGTAACAAGACAGGGCTCTCCCGTGACACATCTGTGCTGTTAAATCTCAAGACTGGGGGGGGGGTGGCCTCTGCTTCATCATTGGTAAATTACAATGGAAGGCAGAGGCAAAACTCATTGCGTCATCAGTAGCCCAGGATTCAGTCTTACATGTGCCTCTAACAGCTTGGCTTTGGAAGAGCATGTCTGAGAGTCACAATCAGTGAGCATTATCAGGATCAGAAACAGAATTCACCTTTGTGTCCGACCGTGGGCTTGTTTCACCCTACGAGTGAGTGTGATCTCCTTGAATCCCTTTCCACTGGGTCAGGACACCCCATTGTGGTCCAGGGGGGACAGGGATGTGATAAAAGATTTCCTGAGCCACATGATTAACGTGGAGAAGATTGACTCCATCGCAATGTCAACCAGAGGGGACAGTGGCCAGTTATATCTGAGCTTTTGGGCAGGTTTTCTAAGCAATTCAGAGCTTGAGGAGCCAGCCTATTGCAACGAGACTATGCGGCTTAGAAGAGAGAAGGCTTCGGAGATGAGATCCTAGTCCTCCTTTCAGTCCTGTTGGATTATGTGGAAGGCAGTTCACCCCATGCAGAACACCTCATGTTCTGATAGGCAATCCCCAAGGACAGCTGGAGCCAGAATGCTATCTTGAGGCGGGCTCTGCCCTCTGGTGTTAATCCTGATTATAGCACTTTCAAGGCAATGCTAGAGAAGGAGGGTCTCCTGGGAAGGATCCAAACTCTCAGCTGACTTGAATTAAACCGAGAGCAGTGAGATGGTCAAGCCTGTCTCCAGAGGACCAGCCCCTCTTCCTAGCCTGTTCCCAATCAATAAGACACCCATGTGAACTACGACTCGACCTTGCAAGACGGTCACAGTTCTGACTACCAGCATTCCTGCACCTGGGAATCTGCATTCCTGCCTGGGACACTTGCAAGGTTCGCACAGCCTTTACCTGCAGTACCACGAGCCTTCCGCCAGAGGGAGCCAGGAGCTTCCTTCACTGGGAAGTCTCCAAAGTAACTTTGGAAAAAATAAAGTTTTAAAAAAAGACAAAAAAAAAAACAAACACTTGACGCAGACTTTCTGGAACAATAGGCAGTTCTTCCTGAGTTTCTTTGTTTTTGTTTTTGTTTTTGTTTTACCGAGTCTTCAAGAAGTCTCAGCTGGTGAGGAATTGTGTGTGTCACTCACAGGACGTCCGGCCACAGCTGAGGCCCTGGAATTCAGTTGTCCTCACCTCCATCTTCAGTTTTTTTTTTTTTCCAGAAGGTTCACTTGCTAATAAATCCCTATTGTGCTTGGAAGTCTTCACTGATTATCCTAAGGGTCCCTCTCCTGTCCCCATCCAGAGATGCCCTTTCCTTTGGCTACTGACCACCGCCGGTGCACTGGGCTCTCATCTAGTCCTCGCGGATTCAGTAGGTCAGCAACTCAAAGGTATGCGTCACAGCAGACAAGTCTGTCTCCCCATTCTAGCACTTTCCCTCATTCGATGGTGTGTGTCTGGGGGCAACGTCACCCCCAGGCACCACATCCCCTCTTGCTCTGCCTACTGCTTGTCATCAAAGCAACAGGTACGTCCCTTCTCATGTCATTGGAAACTGTCCCAGGAAAGCCACCAGGCAGGGACGGCAGGAAAGGAAGAGAAGAATGGGTGCTCGTGATAGAGTGGAATTCAACTATGCAGCGAAGAAAACGGCAGCACCTCAAAAATAAGACCATGCACGGTCGACTTCAGCTTGCACCCCCACCCCTCCCCCCACCCCCACCCCCCACCCCGTTCCCCACCCCCACCGCCCCATCCCCACCCCACCCCTGCCCTCCGCCTCGCCTGCACCCCTACTTTCTCATCCCCTGCCTACCTCCACCTGCAGATCATACAGCTCCTCACTTCGGAGCTGCAGAGCCCAGGGATGACATCTGGGAAGGCAACAGGAGCCTACAGAGAACTAGGGAGTCCTAACAAGCCAGACGTTCCCAGAGGAACTAACATTAGACAGTTCTTAAGCTGAGGTCCTCACGCGCACCCGTCTTCCTCTCGTTGGCCCAGGCCACCAGCAGGTGTGGTCTATCATCCGGATGACTGGAACAAGCAGCTGAAGTCAGAAGTCTCTCCCTTCACCAAGCACTTAGTTTGAACGGGGAGACCAAACTCACCCCAAGTCGGGTTGCTGTGCTGTTACCAGAGAGGTCACACGTGCAGCCAGCCGTTCAGATGAGCAGGAACCCAGGCCCGAAAAAGATCACCTGTGATCCTAAAGCTAGCAAAGCCTTCAGGGGCTCCTAAATGAGGCGCACCTCAATTTAAGTACAGAACAGGGTCTCAGAGAACTTTCAAGTGTGAGACAGCACTGAAGTCGGGCGAGAAGATGCGCCAACTGTGCGTTTCCAGCGACAGTAGAATGGGCCATTTGGTCGCACTATATGAAACGATGCTTGCCTTCTTGGACTCGATATTAGTTTAAAATAAAATAAAACCTATTTCCCGCTTGATTACGGTTAGAACCAGAGGAGGATTTTTTTAGTTTGACCCTCAGTCATGTTTAAAATAGAGGGAGAGAGCAGAAAAAGCATTGAGCAAAATAAATGTTTCCGATCTCAATCCAGTTACTGCTGAATGCAGCAGCCGGTTGGAAAGGTAAGTAGCCTCTGGCATTCTCAGCCATAAGAAATTTAACGATGGATGAAAATGGATAAAATCAAGATGTTCTGATAAGAAAGGGAGGCTTCGATATCTCAGAAAATTAGGATCCTTGTAACCAGTTTTTCAATGGCTGGATTATAGCTAAATAGGATTTTAAGTCTATTGTAAATGAAAGGAAATCTAATTTAACCGGGCCACATCATTTTTACTCAAATGCGATAAATGCTAATTTCTTTCTTTGGGTACCAGGGACTTGGCTTGTGATAGCTTCCTGGGAGGTGCTCAAGTCTGACCAATCTCGAATTGGCCTTTTCCAGACCTAAGGCTGAGCTGGAGTCCACGTTTTTCAGGATGAGGAGGGCAATGAAGGGAAACAAAGTCTCCCCTCTTTTATTCCTGGATCCCATCACTTTGTGCCCACAGACATTTAATCATGTTCTCAAAATACTGCTCTTCACCAACATGAGAAAGAATGCCGAGTTCTTATCTTAAGACTGCGCCCTCTGTCTGTTTTAAATCATGTCTGTCTTGCCTCATGCAAATGCAAATATCCGAAGGGCTGGAGAGTTAAGGGGATAAGCTCAAGGGTTAGGCCTCTGCTTCACAAGCAGAAGGATCTGGGTTCGGATGCCAGATCCCTCACAAAAATGCCTGGCAGAAATGGGGGTAACCTGCACTTCCAGTTCTGGAAGGCAGAGTCTGGGAAACCTCAGAACAAACAAAAAGGAAGTAGAGCAATCCAGGATGATTCATGAAGTCACCTTTAGACTGCCAAAGGCATACACAGTAAACTGTGATACACACACACACACACACACACACACACACACACACATGCAAAAAAAAAGTGAGATTATGTTTCATATCAAAGCTAGTAAACAGAACAGGACAGGCCAATATGACAAATGATGGCAGCCAATGGGAATGACAGACTCTTAAGAAACCACACACCGGGCTGGAGAGATAGCTCAGGGATTAAAGACACTGTCTCCCAAGCAGAAGGTCCTGAGTTCAATCAGAGACTCTATATCAACCTGGAACTGGGCCAGCCTAATCCCTCCCCATCCCGAAGCTCAGGGAAATTTGCGGAAGAGGGGGCAGTAAGATTGTAAGAGCACAAGAATGGGAAGAGTAATGATATACAAGATATTCCACACAAGTTAGGGCCGAAGCAATCATAATAGGACTTTGTATGACCCGCACTATGTCCAACACATTACTGACCCCACAAAGTCTAGCATGGACTAAAGGCACTAGGATCCTTGGAGGCTAGAGACTGATAGTCACAGTAGTGTTCCTAAGCTTAAGGGGAACACAGGAAAGGGTTGTGGGAAATGCCCCTGGATCCTTGCACCTCATCGGAGAAGAGGACCCAGAGGAGAGTTTGGCATGCACAATAAAGGATGCTCCGGGAATGGGGGGAGGCACTGGGGAGGGAAGCACTGGGGGATATGAAGGGAGGCAGGAAGGGGAGGGGGGAACAGGGGAGTTGGGGGGCAGGTGGAAAAAAGGAGGGGACCAGTGTACCTGTTAAGTTTGTATGAGCGGAATAATAATAATAATAATAATAATAATAATAATAATAATAAAGAAGGTCCTGAGTTCAGATCCCAGGTCCCATGTAGAAATGCCAGGCAAGAAACAGTTGCAGTCTGTAGTTCTGGCCCTGATGGGTGCAGCCTGGGAAATCCCAGACAAAGCAAGGAAGTAGAAGCAATCCAGGATGATTCCCAAAGTCATCCTTGGTCCTCCACAGAGACACACAGTGCCCTCTGATACACACATACACACACACACACAATAAATAAATAAAATAAAGACAAAGAAACCATGCACAAAGCAATGTATCTATGTGCATTACTAAAATGCCCTCGAGCTTCCCACTCCTAGAGTTGTTCTTTCCTTTAATACCTAAATGAAATGACTGCCGTCTTTCATTTCCCTACCAAGCCACTTCCCAGGAATGACAACGCGCTGCAGCTGCTGCTGACCCCAAGGCACCTACAAGTCACAAAGATGTGGCAGCTTCCTGGTTACTCCAGGCTAACAGAGGGAACTGCGCCTAAGTGTTCCTCAAAACTTGACTTCTGTCTCTCGTTGCACATTTGTACCCGTCCCTCCTCTCCCTCGCCCTGGTCTTGGTCCTGAAGCCAAGAGTCCCTTCCACTGCTTTAATTTGTCTTTGCCTGTTTTCTGCATCCCCAGTCCTGGTTCCCAAACCATCTAGGATGTTTCCGTTGAGCTCGTAAGTACAGCTGACACTCGGCACTGTTCAACCTGCATTCATTTTATCCCCTGGATGTCCACATGGTAAATGGACACATCGTTAGATTCACAAAGCGCAAATAGACTGTGCAAATTCTTCCAGACCTAGAGAATTGGTAAGTAATGGAGGTAAGATTCAAGTGCAGGAATGAATCCAGAGATCATGGCCTTAATTTTTATGCTACACATTCAAAGAAGGACCTCTACACCCAAGAATGACAATGACCCCTCTGGTTTTAAATTACAAAGTCATTTAGCTCCCTGTTAGGGGGAATTTCATTTATCAACTTGGGTAGATTCTGGCGCCCAGTTGTTTGGTCAGACAGCAGTCCAAATATTTCTGTGGAAATAGCATTTTTTAAATGTGGACTTTGAGTATAGATAAATCAGAAAATAAGTCAATCTATAAAACTGCTACATTGGTAGATATTGATTAAGTCTACAGGTTGGTGGTTCTCTATCATGTGGATGTGTCTTATCTAATTAAACTTAAAAATAATTAAAGCAGAAAGACTTAAAGCAGAGAAACAGCCATCCTGAAAGTAGAAGATGCTCTATGTAGACTGTAAAATAGGCAGGTCCTGCCTACTTCCCTGTAGAACTGAGACCTGAAATCACAACATCAACTCTTCCCAAGTTTTCAACTTGCAAGTTTGCCTTAAAAGTTGCAGACTTGACAGCCACCTTCATTGAAAGATCATTCCTTAAACCCTGTTTCCCCAGCTCTCCCTAGATGGGTGTGTGTGCACATGTGCGCGCATGTGTGTGCACAACATATATATATATGTATGAAAAGAACTACAAATATTTATACTATACTACACCACTAGTATAGTTACAGATGTAAACTCTACTTTCCTATTCTATACCATAAAATGAGCAAAATATGAATATGTCAGTTATTAAATTATCCCAAAGTACATATTATTTCTAGCAGTAAATCACAAACATCCAGAGATGTCACAGCATTAGATAAAACACGCTAACTTTTTTCATCATTGTCTTTGGGTCCATAAAGAGTCACCCTTGAGGACACCCAGATGTTCCCGCTCTTCACTGATGTTGCTGTTGGCCCCTAAGCCAAGGCTTCACCCTGCTACAGCACAGATCACTCTCACACCGACTTGAAGGAAGACTGGCATTCTTACTGTTCTTAGGCCTTTCAACTCCTTAAGTTCTTCCTAGTATGGGATACCATCCTAAGCATAATTTTGATGCATTTATTAAGCCTAGAGTAGCCCTTCTTTCATAGGAAAAGTGCAGGAATAAGGGACATATGGGGAGATATACAGTCACATCCTTCCAAATTCTCCTCAGTGTGACATTCATCATGAGGAAGACTGTCTAGGTAGTTCAAAGGTACAGCTGCTGAGTTTACACACTCTGGGTTTAATAAAAAAAAAAAAGAGAATGATGCTCCAATCTCCTTCCATAAAGAGAGTTGGCCATACTTTGGTTCAAATAGGAGAGACCCTTGGCCACTCCCAGAGATATCCAAGACATGCCTAGTTCACTCTTGGGTGGGCCTCTCAGAGCCTGCTACGAGGACTTATCTCTCCCTTCTCTACTTGGGATTAACCAAATCTCCCCATGCGTGGTGGTACTCACCAATTCCTGCCCAGTGGAAAACTGGAAACACAGAAGCACCATGTGTACAATATGAACATGAACGTATGTGTGTTCAGTTGTCTCACTAGGATTGATGCAATGAGGAGACCAAGAGCCTCTTATCTTGCTCATTCCTATTCAAGATTTAGAAATTGAATGCTATACTCAAGTAAATAAATGAAAGCATAATTTTACATGATTTAACATAGTAATTCACATTTTTTGATCCGAAGAAGTAAACTGATATCTTTATAACTACTAAAAAAAGTAACCCATCATTTGCTTCTTGGTTCTGTGGTGCCACCTTTAATACACACCCAAGCTCTCCTATTTCAGTGCATTCATTTGTGAATTCCATATTCCCTGTTCTTGATTTTCTTTGTTCTCCATTTTTGAAGCTGACATATTCATTTATAGATCTAATATAAGTTTTAGAAAATTCATCAAATTTTAAAGGAACCCACCTTGAATATTTATTGAAGATTTGTAGATGGATTTGAGGATATTGTTGATTTCTAATATTAGCTCATTCTCAAACCGGAGCATGATGACTTTAATTGACAGGTATTTTCATGTATTCTAATACTGTCTAATACTCTTTTCTAATACTCTAATACTGTTAGTATTCTAAAGTACTTCTTCATTTTTGATGAGTTAATATCTGGAAACTTTCTGCATTTATGACTATTAAATAAGATTGTCTAGTATTATTTTCTATTTTATTGTTGAAGTAGAAGAATATTGCTGACTTTTATAAATTATTCTTTATACCTAGGAACACTGTTCACCTGTCTTATTAGTTCTAATAGTTTATTGATGATTTTAAAAGTTTGACTGAAATACATAAAGCATATCACATTCAGGCTTGGAAATATGACTCAGCGGTTGAAGTCTTACAAGCAAAAGGACCTGAGTTCAGATCCCAGGATCCCGTATAAAACTGCCAACCTGGTGTGGCAGCCCTTGTAGCCTTGGAGGGTGGAGCCTCCAAGCTGGCGAGCCAGACTAACCCTAATGGCATGCTCCGGGTTTAATTAGAGACGCAGACTCGCAATCGTAAGGTGGGAGAACAAACAAAGATGATTCCCAATAGCACCCTTGGGCCTCCACATGTATACATATTCAAGTGCACTCACGTATATACACCCATATGCAAACACTACACACACATATGTGAAGAGAAAAAAAAAAGACATACCCTAGGCCTACGTTGGCATTTAAATTTGTCAGTTTTTGAGTCATTTGTATTTTATCTTATGATTCCATCTTTATTTTCAGAACCTGGCACCTTAAGAATGACTATGGTGCTGTATGTGAGTTCTAGCCGACATGCATGGCTTTCTAAATTCCCTCTGTGAGTCTGATGGATTCTCTCACCTCTACCCCATGATGAACTAGTGCTCTATTTAGCTCCACCTGTGGACTCAGCGCTAGAAAATAAAGAAATGGTATGAGATGCAGACTTTGTCTCAGTGGGGAGACAGAACATGGACCAGAAACCATCAGAATATTAAGTGCTAAATTTTCTGGGAAATTATACACATGGAAGAACATTAAGATAAACGCTGCGGGAGACACTCAGAAATAAAGAATAGCTTGGCCATGTGTGAAGGGCTCATTGTGACTATTAGACCTGATTTTTATAAAGGGCGGTGAAATGGAATTCTGCCTTGCTCTTTTGGAAAAAGGTTTAAGTGGACACTCTCTTCCGCTGACCGTCCAGTTTGCTTTCCACTTAAGTACCTACAAGTGAAGAATGAGTCATGGGGACAGACAAAATGCAAGGGCTTCTAATTACAACCATTTGTTCAGAATTAAAGAGGCTCTGATGAGATTCTCCCGAATGAAAATATGACTTACTGCACTTAATCAGTCCATCATTTATGTATATGCATGAGAGAATATATATGTGTGTGCATATGCATATATTCATTGGGTGTATATGTGTATATGCATATATTTAATTTGTGTGTATGTGTGTGCATGCATATATTCATCGTGTGTGTGTGTGCATGTGTGTTTGTATGCATATATTCACCTTTTTAAAAGCTGTTACAATATCACAAGGAGTCTGGCTCCTTGGACTCTGTCCTGAGACCAAGCTACAAATAGACCAGTGCTTCTTGTGCCTTGAGTGAGCTCTACAGAGCAGTGGTATTTCTGGACTTTCAGTGAGTTTAGCACTGTATTTGTGCCCACTTAGCCTCCTTGGGAAATTTCAGGGATTCAGTTTTGGGCTCATTATTTTTTTATTACACAATTTTTGCCTAATCATAGAAACTCAACAGGAACTCCCTTTCTTCCCCTCCCCCTCCTCTCCCCTGCCACCCCCCATTACACTCTCCTCACCTTCCCTCCCTCTCTCCCCCTCCTACCCATTCCCCAGAGCATCCATTTATGTGGGTGATGAACCTCCCTCTGAGTCTTCTACATTAGTGAGGGTTCAGGACTCAGTGGCATAGCTTAGGGCCTCTTCTTGGGCTGCCCACTAATATGGGAACTCCATTATGACTGTTTAACCCCTTGCCTCTAAGGATCCTACTGCCTGAAGCCTTCTCCCCTGTGATCCATGCTAGACTTTGGGGAGCTGTTGATATGTCAGGCAAAGTCCAGTCACATTGTGGTTCTATCCTGGCTGCTGCAGCCCTGACTAGTGTGGAGTTTATCTTGCATATCATTGGTCCTCCCCATCTTTAGGCTCCTACAATCTTGCTTCCCCATCTTCTGCAAGGTTCTCTGAGCTTTAAGATGGGGAGAGATTTGGCTGGTCTAGTTCTAGATGAATATTGTAGTGTCTTTGATGTTCTGAATTATGGTTTGTCGTTGTTTTCATTTTGCTTTGCCTGCACTGCCCTTGGCTGCATCCTGATTGGTATTGAAGGTCATCTCCTAATCAAAGATAAAAGTCTGTTTAGACAAAGATCTTAATATAAGAAGAGACTCAAAGGTAGATGGAAGAATAGGAGTAGGACACAGCAGTGAGAGGGGTCAGTCTCCTATTTGCCAGTTGGTTACCATCTAACTGACAGTCTCTGTATTCTCCCTGACTGGGGAGATCAAATGTTTTGGGCTCATTATTGATTCCCTATTTCTTTTCTTTGTATTCTGCTTCAAAAGTATATTACTTTAGGGGCAAGTTGACAATCAGTGTTAAGCACCACAGGAGGGAAACTTTGGGCCCCTGTGACATTTCCAAACATGAGACCTAAGGATTCTTGATAAAACCAGGACATGTGACAAGGATCACTAGTCTTTCAAGTCCTTAAATTCTTCCTTTTCTCTGACATCATCCTAAACATAAGTATGTATGTTTCATTAAGACTAAATGGATAGGGAAAAGACAGGAATAAGAGAAATTCTCCCCACTGTTAATTATTGACATGTTCTACCTCAACAGTCTCAGTTAAAAACAGACACTTCATTATAGCTTGATGATCTGTGGGGACTGGCTTACAATATCGTCACCAGTAGTCACGTGATAAATTGAATTTACTCATATGACCAAAACCATGAATCTGACTTCTTCCCACTGCCTCCATCTATCCACTGCCACGGCCAGGGCTTCCTGCACCCTGGTAAGTCTATCTCCTAGCAGGGCAGTGGTTTTCAGACGTGAGTCTGCATGGGGATCAGTGGAAGGTTAATTAAGATGGGGATTACTAGGTTCTGCCCCCGGAGATTATGATTCAATAGGCCTGAGATGTGGCTTAAGATGTTGCAATTTTAACAGGTTCTCTACAGCTATTACTGCCAATGCTGCTGAAGTCTCCTCTCTCAGTAGCTCACACACTGAAATGCACTATGGGGATGCTAGAAATTAACATCGACTGATCATCTTGTCCCAATATGTATTTAAATAAATAAAGTGATGTACATTATTTTGCATATGTGTCTCTCTGTAGATATGTGTTTTTCCTCTCCTATCTCTATTTCTCTCTCTCTCTGTTTCTCTCTCTCTCTCTCTCTGTCTCTCTCTCTCTCTCTCTCTCTCTCTCTCTCTCTCTCTCTCTCTCTCTCTCTCTCTGTATCAGAGGGCTCTGTGGATCCAAGGGTCACTTTGGTAATCACCTGGGTTGTGTGACCTCTGCTTTGCTTTGGTCTGGATTTCCCCAGACTGTGCCTTCTAGAGTCAGAAGTCATAGGCCACAGCCATTTCTGCCTGGCCATTTTTATGTGAGTTCCAGGATCCCAATTCAGGTTCTTCTGTTTTCAAGACACGTTGACAAAATACAGTGGGAAGAGTTTCTCATATTCTTGTCTTTTCCCTATTCATTTAGTCTTAATGAAACATACTCATGTTTAGGATGATGTCGCAGAAAAGGAAGAATTTAAGGACTTGAAAGACTAATGTTCCTTTGCCACGCATCCAGGTTTTATCAAGAATCCTTAGGCTTCATGTTTGGAAATGTCACAGGGCCCCTGAGTTTTCCACCTGTGGTCCTTAATACTGATTGTCAACTTGCCAGAATCTGGAATGACCGAGGACATAAACCTTCAGGCATGTTTGTGAGGAAATTTCTAGACTGGGTTAATTGAGGTGGGAAGATCCACCCTCTTTGCAGATGCTACATTCATGGGCTGCACTCCTGACTAAATAAAAAGGAGGAAATGAACTGAGCACACCATTCATATCCACTAGTCCTGACTCAGATCCAATGTGGCTAGTAGCCTCGTGCTCCGGCTACCATGCCTCCCGGCCATGATGTTCTATATGCCTTCTTTAACTGTAAACCAGAAGCAAATCTTTTCTTCCTGAAAATGCACTTGTCAGGTATTTTGTCAATGAAACAAGAAAAGTAACTAAGACACCACACAAGCTTCAGTGTCTGCAAAGCCTCACAACCTGCATCAGTAGATTTTAACTTCATCAGACTGAGCAACATTTCTCTCTTTCAAGGTGAAACTCAACTAACATGAATGTACACAACTTAAGGGGTTCAAATATTAAGGGAAAATTAAAAGATTACATTTTAGAATAAAAATCACATGCATCCCAGCAAGTGAATGCTTGTGCATGCTCCCAAGAGCACAGATGGCAGTTAGATAGATGGCTGCCAGCAGATGAAATGTCTGAAACCACAAGTAGATGTGAGTGTATTGTACTGGCAAATCAGTTATTGTGAGCACACTACTCTCCATGAGGTAGTTTCCAAAACGGATAACAGCAAAGTTCCAACTAAAACAGAATTTTTTAAAAATTCTCCTCCTTTACATAGTGACCACGTTCCTTAAATTCAGGCTTTGGTGGGGCTGGAGAGGTGGCTCAGGGGTTAAGCCTCTGCCTTGCAGGCGGAAGGTCCTGAGTTCAGATCCTAGACCCCGCATATAGACGCCAGGCAGAAGCGGGGGCAGCCTGCGCTTCTGGTCCTGGTAGAGCGGAGCCTGTGAATCCCGGGGCAGAGTAAACAAGGAGGAGGTAGAGGTGATCCATGGTGGTTCCCGAATTCACCCGTGGTTCTACATACACACACACATACAAACACATATGCACACACATGCACACTTGAATAAATAATAATAATAAAAAATGCCAGTTGTGATTTCTAAAAAAAAAAAAAAATTCAGGCTTTGGTAAAATTGTGTGACTTTGTGTATTTATTCAGAATCATGTTTAATTCTATATTGAATGATTATGAACATATATTTTTATCTGACTCATTGTCTTTAATGGTATTTTAAAAACCATATGAATCACAATATTGCATATTGTACAGACTGCTTCATATATGTTAGGACATGTAATATGTTCATGTTCAGCTCATGCAAGTAACCCTACTTAATTCATTCTTGGTAAGCAAAACTAGATTGCCTTAAATTTCCAAGACGTAGGGCTGAAGAGATGGCTCAGGGATTAAGACTTTGTCTCCTAAGCAGAGGGACCTGAATTTGGATTGTAGGTGTCACGTAAAAATGCCAGGTGGAAATAACCACAGCGTGCACTTCTGGCCCTGGTGGGCAGAGCCTGGGAAGTCCCAAAGTGAGGCAAAAAGGAGATAGAAGCAATCCAGGATGATTCCTGAAGTCACCCTTGGTCCTCCACAAGGACACACAGTGGCTCTGTTACACACACACACACACACACACACACACACACACACACACAAACACACACACTTGTACGCACGCACGCACACACATTTCCAAGATTCCCCTTAGGATGTAGCAATACAATGTCTTTCATTTATAATGAAAATCTGTTTCCTTGATAAAAAGACAAAGATAGAAAGCAAGAAAGAGAGACATGGAGACAGAAAAAGAGAGAGAGAGAGAGAGAGAGAGAGATTTCATACAGTCATTCATGTGTGCCATAAAACATAAGTAGGGGAAAACTTTCAGAAATCAGTTTTCTCTTTCTACCTTGCAGGTCATGTTTGTAAAAAGACTTCTTACTCACCAATCTATTTCACCAACCCCAATAAAACACGTAAACCATCAATCTATTTCCAGCATGGTGCTTGCTAACCTATGGACCACTGAGTCTGCATTCTGTCTGTCCAGAGGTATACACACATTAACAGGGACTAACAGGAAGATGACAGCATGTAAATGAATGCAGATGTAACAGAGATTCTAAGCTAAAGGAGCTCATGGGAAGAACACATCACTTCTGAGGTGCAGCAGTAAAGACATGGTAAAAGTGTCCTCTGGGCGCTGAATGATGGGCAGAATGTAAACAGCTGGTGACAGGGGAAAGTATTCCAGGAGAAGGTCACGTTCAGAGAAACAGAAAATAAAAGTTTGAAACATATCTGGAAAGAAACACAATCAGAGTCCTATGCTTCTCAAGCAAAGACTTGTCGTGGCTGATTTCCTGCTAACAGCTCCCGAATGCTCCCTGGACTTCTCTTTTCTAAATGCTGTAGACAGGAAGGCACCACAAACCCAGCTGCCATTCAAACCCTGATGATGTGCATTTCACAAGTTTTTCAGCCCAAAATGTTTCCAGGGTCAGCATGGTGACATATGAACCTCAGGTACCACGGCTCAGATGCTCCATGTCACCCCTGTAAGAAAGGGTCATCGGAGGGCACGTCCTTACCTTCTCCTCCTCTCTCATGTTTGATAGAATCACATGCTTCCCACATGCTGCCTGCCTAACAGGCACACACTATCCCCCCTCCAAGTCTCTGTAGCCCTCTACTCTCACATTCTTCACTTCATATTCGGTTATTGTTCAGATGATTACCCTATAGCCCCATCCTTCCCAAGAGATATAAAAAGATCATGAGGACAGAACTCATGTGCAATCATTGCTCTCTGTTAGCATGTCTGAGCTAAAACATTCTTGTTTTCAACAATGTAGGACTTATCATGAACATCCAGGCCCTATCTTAGACCATGCCCACCAGTATGAAAGGCTTTACTTATCATAAGAAAGCAATAAACTTTCTATTTCACAATAATGGAAAGTGGGAGGAGACTGTCCAGTCCAGGAAATCACAAGTAGGATCCCTGGCATGTGTTTGACATTCATAATTCCAATAGTTTTCCAAGTAGCAAAGCCACACAGGCAAGCATCACTCAAATAAACCATCATTTCTATTTCTACCAACCAACAGAACTAGTCTTCTGCTATCTAATGTATTCAAGGCAACTCTTTGCTTCCTAAATAGCAAGGGGGCAGAAAAAAAAGGGAACCAGAAATAGGAACTTAAGGGTTGCTCTAGACATGGACATCTGATGTAATACCTGAGGCCACCCGTGGAGTCAAGGAAATGACACGCAGGTTAGTTCATTTCCAGGAAGAAGGGCTTTCTTCTAATACAACAAAGCAGACAAGCCATCGTTTGGTGTCAGGACCTACAGCTATACATCATTCCATAATGAATCTTTCAGGATCGCTTCAAACTTTGTAAGTGTCATGGCAGGTAGATTAGCCAACCTCCTCCAGTCAAAAACTCTTCATCACTATAGGTGATAGTCCATCTGATTGTCAAAACTGATGGGATTTATAATCATCCAGATGATAAACCTCTGTCAAGGAGACTTAGCTGAAGTAGGAAGATCCGCTCTGAATTTAGACACCATCTTGCCTTGGACTGTGATCCTCTGCTGACTGAAAGGGAGAGAAAGTTAGACACTGACATCCACTTCTCTCTGCTTTCTCGCAGCAAGTGCCTCGGAACCATCTGTCTCAGTCTCCTACCACCATGCCTTCCCCAGACAGACAAGATTTTTGAGAGGGATAGGACATACCACCGCCCAGCTGTGCCTGGTGCAAGAACCTAGCATGCCAGACTCAAGGTCATCGAAGGAGAACCTGAATAGTGGCTCCAAGTTCATCTTATGCCAGGGAAGATGAATGATGCAGGTACTCACTAGAACGAGCGGAGCAGAGGTTAAGGAAAAGTGAGAAAAAAAAAACCTCTGAGAGTGGGAGGGGTTTGTAAGAGAGTAAGAATGCATTTCTTGTTGGTGTAGGGGTTGTACAGACAACTGGACAAATGTGGAGGTAATCTCTTCTAAGATTAGTTAGTAACCTGACCTATGACAGGCCAAGCCAAAGGAGTATCCTTATGTTCTAAGATGTTCTCCTGGTCCAGCCAGAGAGATGATCATGCACTATGCATCCATTTGGGGTGACTGAAGCTGAGACAGGAGAATTACAACTATTTTGCTTTCAGCTTGGGCTGCATGTGAGTTCCTGAGCAGTTAGAGATGCAGAGTAAGACCTTTTCTCTAAAACAAAATAAACAAAAATGATGAGCACTGAATGCCAAATAGCACAGCCAGCAAACATACTTAATGTTTTGTTTTAATGTCTGTATGTGCGCGCATACGTGCACACAAATGTATGTGTGGATGTACATATTCATGTGTGTAATGTGTTTGTGCACGAGTATATGCACATACGGAAGTCAGAAGTTGACACTGGATATCTTCCTCTATCTTCTCTATCTTATTTTTTGATACAGTCTCATACTAAACCAGGAACTCACAAATTCAGCTAGACTGGATGTCTGGTGAACTCCAAAAGAACTGCTTGTCTCCCCATCACACTGCATGTTGAAGGTTCTAGAATTTTTGTGTATGTGGGGGGAGTGGCAGAGATCCAAACTCAGGTCCTCATGTTTGCATTTTATCAACCAAATTACCTGGATTTAATATTTTAAATGAGAAAACACATTTCATAATATTCTTTATTTAAATAAAGTCAAAACGGCACTAACATAAACAAAGAAATCTGAAGTTCCCTGAAAGCCTGTTCTTCACAGATAATCAACAAGAACTTGTTTCTGCCACTTTTATGCAGTCTCACACACATAATTATGTAGCTACATGTGTGTGCATCTACCTACCTATCTATACACACATACACACATGTATATTTTTTCATGTAAGCGCACAAAATAATTCACTAAATTTTTGAGCTTCCCAGAATTTCATGAAAGTGATAAAATGCAGTTTATGTAACCATTCCTTACAGTAGATGTTTAGGTGGGTTTTCTTACCTTTTTAAAATATAAATACTACTACAAATGAAAGGATCTTGCATAAATCATGAAGATTTTTTTACAATAATTCATTTAGGATCCCTTCCTATAGATAGAGTTGTTGATGAAAAGTCATGCACATTTTAGATGTTAATGTGTATTGCACAATTGTTCTCCAAAAACTGTAAAATCTGTATTTTCACAGCACAAGTTGAAATGCCTATTTGCTCATAGCATTATCAACAGGGGACATTATCAAGCTTTTAAATCTTTATCAATATCATAAAGGAAAGGTTATATATCATTGTTGTTGTAAATTAAAGCTCTGATTATGGAGCATTTTTTCATTTGTTTATTGGCTTTTTGCATCCAGATGAATCACCTTTACATGCAATTTGCTCATTTTCTCTCAAGTTGTTCATCTTCTTGCTATTGATTTGTAGGAATCCTTTATGCAGCGAAACATTAACTTGTTGTATGCCACATTAACTGCATATTCCAGAGTGTGCATCCCAGATAGTAGTTACACAGTTACTGTTAATGAGCAGAAAGAATGAATGCTACAGCTTATTACACAGAAATCCTGACCTTCATGAACTCGGATTGGTGTTTTTCTCCGTCCTGGCTGCTGGTCTTCATGTGAACAATGAAATGCCCTTTCTACTGAGACGATTAAATCCAAACGTTCTTCTAATCATAGTTTTCTAAATTAATATTTCATCCGTCTGCACTTTATTAATGTGTAGAATGGATTTCTTGCTAATTCAGACCAATTCACTCAACTTCTCCAGCTAACTACCCAACATCTCTCCATAGATTTGAAGCACTAACTCCATCTTATATAACGCTGTACCATAAGTCAAACTCTATGGATGTTTCTTTCTCATGTCTGTACGTTATTGTGATTACGCTTGCTTCGAGGCTTATTTAGATACACAGCAAATTACAGCCCGTTGGTTCTCCCCCAAATATTCTGCCCACCATTATTCAAATTATTCTTCAAGGGGAAATCATCCATTTGTCAATCATCTTTTTCTTAAGAAAGGTTCTTACACTGCATGTAACCCAGGTTGGTCTCAAAAACACAGCATCCTTTTGTCGCGGCCTCCCTGAGTTCTAGAGCTGTAGGCATAAGTCACCACGCCCAGCTTGTCAATATTTTTTAAGCTTAACATTTGTATTAAATTAACATTAAATTCACATACGACTTTGGCCAGAATTGGCATCTTTATTATTCTATCTTCTACTGCAGAAGACATAAATCAAAAATCAACTCCCTGAATTACTTTACACAGCTCTGAATGTATTCTTCATTTTCAAGCTAATTACAATAAAGTCTAATTATTACCATTAAATTATTATATCCATTTGACACCAAAGATTGAGTGTTAATTATAAAACAAATTAATTCCACATTGACATTTGTTTCAGGTTACTGGATGACAGTTTTGTTAAAATATGACATCTGATTGAAGGCAGGTTCACCTAATAATTAAAATATTTGTGCCTCTCTGCTAATGGATAAAATTCTTTCCCATCAGAGTGGGACCACGTAGAGACCCACAGTTCTGGATACAAATGTGCATATCATGAACAAGGATAGTTAATATGGGATTTGTACAGACTTGAAGAAAGATCTGAAGAGTTTGCTCAGAATTAGGGAGAAAAACGAGGCTTGGGAGAGCTTTATTAACATTCAAAATATGGGGCTGGAGAGGTGGCTCAGTGGTTAAGTCTCTGTCTTGCAGGCAGAAGGTCCTGAGTTCAGATCCTAGACCCTACATATAGACGCCAGGCAGAAACGGGGGTCGGCCTGCGTTTCTGGTCCTTGTAGGGTGAACAGAGCCTGTGAATCCAGGGCAGAGTAAACAAGGAAGAGGTGGAGGTCCATGATGGTTCCCGAATTTGTCCGTGGTTCTACACACACATACATACACACACGTGCACATAGGCATACACGCACAATTGAATAAATAATAATTTTTTTAAAAAAATTCAAAGTAGCTTGATATGTTCCAAAGTTGGACACTCCTTAAAGTCCTATTATTTTTCCCATGACATAGGTGCTAATTAAACAAATGAGAGAAAAACTCTAAAGTTCAAATTGAAAAACATGTGATTTAACTATAGGAAAAACCTATCACACTAAGATCTGTGGCTGATTTAATTAAAGTTCATACTGAGGAACCTAGAATTGAGTAAGAGAACTGAAAGGAATGTGCCATCTCAATCTAAGGTTTTCTTAAATACCTAGTGATTTCCCTATTGCTGATCTTTTTATCTCCAGCAAACAGGCAAGAATATGTAGCCGAGCATCAAGATATGTGATATGTCTTTCAGGTTCGACACAGCTTCAGGATAGAAAAGACCAGAAGGCAAGGAAGCCTCAGAAAGATTTTGCAAGTTGAGCAACAGACATGTAATGGTTCAGCAGTAAAAAGAGAAAAGGTTCTGATTATGCTCTGATGGAAAAGCACAATTGATAAATGGGGTGATATCCAATCATAGTCAAGTAATGGAGAAATGATCCTTCAAGGAAATAACTGGACTTCAGATAGAGCTCCTTGACATGAGAGAAGATGCAAATCTAATTAAGATATAACTAAAATACCATCAAACATAGATTGGATCATTGCTTTATTCAAGGCCCATTCATAGTGTGAGATGACAAAGCTCATAGATTTTCACAACATGAAGGGGGGTCAGGACAACAGCAAGAAAGAATATACATTAGAGCACGTGCCATGTCAACAGCCATAATGGAAATTAGACAGAATAGAAGAGGCAAATATTGGCAATAAGGTGAACTTTGGACAGATGTAATCAATATGAAAGGGAAGAAGCAGGTCAGGATATGGAAGAAGAGAATTTTGGACAGGGGGAACCATAGAAACTAAATCCCCAAGACCTGAACATGAACAGGGTTCACTGTGGCTGGTGGAAACCAAGACTGACCACACGTAGTCAGAAATGAGGCCGAGGAAGCCACTTAGATCAAAATGCTTAAGGTAATGTTACTTGTGGTAAGAATTTGAATGTTTTCCCTCTGTGAAGAGAATTCTCTGGAGGCTTCCAAATAAAATCAAATGATCTCAGCATGCTTTTGTTACACACACACACACACACACACACACACACACACACACACACACACGCACACCAATACTGCTTGCTATACAGGGAGCAACTAGGAATGAATCAAGGTAGAAAAAACGGAGACAAATTGCAAATACAGCCAAGGCAATCAAGTGACTTAGGATAGGACAGTAACTGTGAAAGTGGAAAGGAATGGAATTCATCCTTAAATCACAACCAGTGATACAGATCAAGCTAAGCAACTGGGAAAATAGCCCTAATTTACACCGTAACTTTCCTTGGGACTTCAGATCTTTTCATATGAATTCATTTTTCCTCTTAATACCTTTTATCAGGCACCCTGGAGCTCACTGTCCATCATCAACAAAAGTCGCTGTTCTTCTTAACCGTCTCCATGAACAGTACCTATACCTTTTTGCTTTAAGCATGCAGCCTTATCTCTGAAGGACACTCTTCCCCTACAATCTATTATGTGATGGCTGTTTACTTCCCACACCCTTCCCACTCCCAGGCCTGGAAGGATCCTCCATGCCTCCTCATTGCTACTTTTCATTAATTTAAAAATGAGAAATTTAGAAACTCAGCCACTTAAGGACCCATGAAACCTACTCTTTGTCTGCAAATTTCCTATTGAAGATGATTTTCCTCATCACATCATGGCCATAGCCAAGGCTGCAATTGATTCGAGGATCTTAAGAACACAGTGCTAGACTTGAGTTTTCATTTATGAATGCACCACTTTACACTAAGCACAAATGGACCATGATGAATGTACAGTAATAGAGTTCTCAAGCGTACATTATACCCCTAAAACATCATCTCAAAAATCTAGTCATCCACCTGTTACTGTTGTAGTCTCAAAAACCTAGTCATTCACCTGTTATTGTTATACGAGAATGCGTAGATGGTAAGATCCTCATCACAAAGTTTTCTCAGCACCATATCCTTAACTGTTGTTATGAAAGGTGGCGGCATATGCATATCTACATTATACATAAGCAAGGGACTTTTCTTCAAAGGGTCTTTTCACTGTGTCACTTTTCAAAACAAAACAAAAGTGTGCACTGAGAAGTTAAAGAAGTCGAGGCTTCCCCTGACATAAAGCTCACTCTTCAGAGAGCGTTCCCGCATGTATATGACCTGGTTGTGCCTGCCATGCATAAGCAGAGGAAGCAATGGAGACTCATGCCTTTTCCATATCCCTGAACCCTTACCTATCTCCTGCTTCTAAAAAACACACTTCATGTGCTTGATTAAAGGACATTACCTTACTCTGCTGTGTTCCCACAGTGACCATTGCATATCTCTGTCACGGTGGTCGATGCATGCTTGCTCTCTGTGCATACAGCTCTCCCATGAATTCCTTTGTAAAACTGATGCCCCAAGCCCAGGTGTATCTCACACTCATTAGCTGAGATCCATAAAAAGAAGTTGCATGAAAACACTTAGTGCTTGCATCTGTTCTCAAACTGTATTTTCAACTTTTTTTAAATGTACTCTCCAATACTAAGGAACTACCCTTTCAGGGGAATTTCTATAAAGTCTTCATACTTTTCTCCTTTATCAAGCCCATTGAGACACATCCTACATTTGGTGTCAAGCTCAGGAGGAAAGCAGAGTAGGAGATGGGAAGGACTGAAAAAAATAAGATTCTTTTCCCGGATGCTGTACCTGTTAGATTCTGAAGGCCAACATCCACTTTATCTGCAAACAGGTGGACTGCAATTGCAAACCCAGAATCCAGAGGTTAGTCAGTCCACATGCTGGAAACTCAAGAGACCATGATTTCTCTTACATTTTGAAGCAGAATATCTTCTTTTCCAGAAGACAACAAATTTTTCTTTTTGACAGATTGAATGTAGCTCACTACATTATTGAGAGAAATCTTCATCAAAAGATCCTAAATGTTAATCACACTAGCAAAATTCCTTCAGAGCAACCAATAAAGTAGCGTGTCACCTAAAGCTGGGCTTCATAATTAAGCAAGTAGCACCATGTCTTTTTCTAAAGTTCCCACAGAACTAGAACACTCACTATTATCAAGTAAGTCAAAAAGAATAGTAAATAAAATGCATCAAACTACAGTTTCATATCTTGAATGGTAGAAAGGATTGGCAAGTTGATCCTTTAATTTACAAAATAGTTATAATATCTAGGTTTTAGTCACATGCAAAGAATGAGATTGGAATACAGACATTTCCTTAGCTAAGTCTCAAGACTGCACAACTATAGTGAAGATGTGGGAAGCAGAGGCGTCTCAGTGGATATACAGACCTATCAAATGCTGTGCAGAGCCAAGAATATGTTTATGCATGTATGCTCAATTGATTTTTAACAAAAGAGTCAAAGCCAGTCAGCGTGGAGAGAAATCTTTTCAACAAATGTTGCTGGATATTCAATGGAACAAATGTGAACTTGACTCTTGCATATATGATATAACTCAATCATACATAATAATAACTAGTAATGGATATTTACTTAAATGAAGAATCTAAAACTCTAAAGCTCACTGAGTAAAATACAGAGGACAAGTATTCTTAATATTGGAGTAGACAATGAGTTCTTAGCATGCCAAAATCCAGAAACATAAAGGGTGTAGGGTGGGAGATACACTGGATTACATCAACTGTTTATAGCTGCTCTTAGGAAAAAAGATAACAATATCAAGAAAGCAAAATGACAAAATAGTGCAATAAACATGCTTGATACAGAATGGTATCTAGTAGTATCTAGAATATATTTTTAAAAACTACATTCAAGAATAAGAAAATAAATACCCAGAATTTAAAAATAGCATACATCAGAAGAGACACTTAACAGCAATATGTGTGAATAATGAACAATTGCATGAAAAATACCCGGTGTGACTGGTAATAAGAAAATATAATTTAAACTAAATTACATGCCACCACACACTTATTTGAGTGGTGGAAATTATAAATAACAACACAAATGTTGGTGAGGATATAGAAATCTTATGCATTGCCAATGGGGAATGAAATAGTAAAGTCATCTTGGAAGTTGTGTGTCAAAGCCCTTGTCACTGATTCTAAAATACCTGGCAGGACAATTTCAGTTCACCACTTTACAGAGCTCATTCTGTTATGTGTGACTCTTTGTTTCTGGGTTCTAGGTGTCTAATTAAAGAGACACATATGAATGGCAAAGTAGTGAAAAGAATATACATTGCAGGACAACTGTGGGCTACTTTTGCTGGACAATGGATTACTGTATGGGAAACAGTGAATTACTGTTTGGGGTATCCTTATATGGGGTCCAAGAAGAAACTGGTGGTTAGAAGTGAGGCATGAGTATTTTCTGTCTGGATGGATAGGCTTCAGCTATAAAAGCCTATCCTTTCCCATGATGTTTCCAATTTTAATCCTAAACGCAGCCCATTGTAAACAAGCAAATGAAGGCAATTATTTTTTCCCTAAAAGTTCACTCAGAGGACATGGTTACTTTATGGCACATGTACTCCAAATTGATCCAGACTAGATCAGCCCATTTTCCTTAGTTTCAGAATATGGTCAGGATGTTTTAAGTCACAAAAGGGAAGTTACCAAGGGTTTACTAGGGACAAGTGACTCATTGCATTTGTTTGAAGTAGAGTGTAGTTTAACGCAGGTGCTGGTCCCAGGTTACCAGGTGCATGGTTAGGAACGGTTATGTGTTTAGTCCATTTGAAGCAGCGAGCCTGACTGCTCAGCTATCCCTTGGCATACCTGCCTCAATTCCAAGGCAACTTTACCCACAATGCCATTGGGCAGAATATCATCAGGGAAATTCCCCTCAATAGCACTATCCCTTCAGCTCTCTGAGCTCAAGGCTCCAGAATGGGCGATTCCTGGGAAACAAGATGGGGTGGATGCATCAAAGGACAGGCCTGTCATCTTAACTTGGTTAGCTTATATTGTAATTGCACCCATTTATTCTTGCCTAAGCACAAACCATTTAGGTACATCCCTCTGGCTCTGGATGGGGGGGGGGTTTCCAGAGAGGATGCCTAATTGCCCTGCAATGCAGAAGAGTGACTGAAGTGTGGAGAAGGAACTGACTAATAGTTCCAGACAACATATTAAAATTCTTTGAAGTCTTATAAATAATTTAAGTAGCCTAATACTCATTAACTTTAATGTATTCTTCACAAGTATTTCCATGCAACACTGATACGCTAGCTCTTTTGTTTCCTTTCCTTCTATTTTTTTAGCTTAATGAAGCTCTCAGTGTTATTGTAAGCAGCATCATTTATGATGGAAAATCGTCTTCTTGGGTAGCAAAACAAAATCTCCTAACATATTAGGAGATAAAGGAAAATAAATTGTTTAGCTCTTTCTCCCAGCTTTCTACCTGACCAGAAGCTGTCTAACACCCTGGCTGGAATCCTGGGTTTATGAGAAAGAGCACCAATCCGTACAATTATCTCAGACATAACAGCCACATAGTCCATAAGTGTACTACTTCCCAAAGCAGGAGAATAATGAGGAGCCATCCCTGTTTTGACGTAACCATAAAGTGAACTTCAGCAAGTCACATTAGCATCCTTCTCTCCTTCCATCAAACAGGCATGATGATCCCGGCTTGAACTCCCATGGAGTGCTCAAAGCTTAAGTAGGGTTGGAAGAGGGTGATAGTACAGTCTCTGGTTGTTTGTGTAGGAAATAGCGAAGATTTTACGACAGAGTGTGTGTGTATGGAACGTGCAACTGAGCCAGACCAAGAAAAGGCAAACAAAAAATAGAAGGAAAGAAAGGGAATTCCAGAGCTATATATATTTTCCTCCATGACCATGATGTTGTCTTAGACACTCCCTCTATCCCACACCTTGCTCTGTTTTCTCTCCTTCAGTCCACCTCACTCCATCCTTAGTCTCTGCCTCAAGGCAGGGCTCCCACCACTAAACTAGTAACTGCCCAGAGACCCAATCCTCCACATGTTTCTCAAGAGGACCCAATGCCCCAGGCCTTTCCTTCATTTCTCACACTAAAACAAGAAAAACTCTCTATTTAGTAGTAATGGTCTCCTGTCCTTTACGTTCTTTTACTGAAATCTAGGTGATATGATAAAAGTAATTATTAGATCATACGAAGTTTCGCATTTACCTTTGCCATATTTCAATCTTGAGATTTAAAAAGCTAAAGATTTAACTATCCCATAGCATACCACATTTCTTCCTCTTTCTATTTAACCAATTTAACTCACACGGAAGTGCTTTACAATTAGATGGGAATTTAACTCCTGTTACTCTTTACCGTTGTCACAATGCCACCATGTATCTTAAAACCACTCCCCAGTCCACATATGTTTGATCCTGACTAGTATTTTCCCTGGATTTTCTTAATCTGCATTTTGGGCGTCTCTTCGGTTGTGCTTATACAATACTAAGACATATAAAGAAAAGGTGAAGGGCTTTTCAGTTATGAAGACTTTGCCTGGGGTCATAAAAACATCCTCAGCCGCCACACTGCATCCTATCCCTCTGCATAAGCGAATGGTCACGTTTTACAGAGAGGTGGTTCCCATGCCTTGTCTCATGGTCACCACGTTAATTTCCTGTTTGGAAAGAATGACTTAAAGTTCCAGTTCCAATTCTCATGAGCCCTCAGCAAACTCACCCTGCAACATGAAACCCATATGCTGAAAAGTCAAGGGCTGCACATATTTTAATCAGTTCACGTCAATTGACAAATAGTCTGATCCTTTACTTCTATAAATTTATGCTATTGTTTCTCTAAAACCATTTTATTTGCTTGAATAAGCTACTGGTTCATGATTTTCCCCCTTTAATTTTGCTCTTTAAAGCGCAGATTGCTCTGAAAGAAATCTCAAGATTGAAATATGGCAAAGGTAAATGCGAAACTTCGTATAATCTAATAATTACTTTTATCATATCACCTAGATTTCAGTAAAAGAACGTAAAGGACAGGAGACCATTACTACTAAATAGAGAGTTTTTCTTGTTTTCTACATGAGTGCATCTTCTTATCTTTCCATTATAGTCTCTTTGAGAGCAAATGACTATATGCATGATTTTACAAAGTACTAGGCTCAGAGCTATTAAAGGAAAGTCAATAAATGTTTATTGAGTGAGTATGATGTGCCCGCCATAGTGATTGGCTTTGGGATCCGGGTGAGTGAGGTACAAATCTCTGACCTCAACCACCTTCCAAGGAGGATGGGGAAATGCAGCTCTGCAAGCAACCGTTAATTCCACACAATAAAGTCTATTTGAAAGGAAAGCAGAGCACAGAGAAGGACCCCTATTTAGACTGGCCAAGAGTCCAGAAAACATGAGTAGCTACCTTAGCAGAAGAAGGAAGGAATAGAGGTAATCACGTGAAACAGGAATCCAGATGTTCAGTGGACCATCTTCCTTGTGACATTAAGAACTTATATTTCACCTTGAGAGCATGTGAAGTTGCTGTAAAATGCTAAATGGAAGATAAGCACGGCTAGAGGTTTTCTTTTTTAAAGCTTACTTACTTTTTGTGTTACATGAACTTAGTGAATTTGAGACACTTTTGCTCCACAGTCCCTTTTGAACATGACAGGGCTGTGATATCTATGATTTTTTCATGGCAGGTATATAAACTTGTACAAGAACTACACAGGGACTGTCTTAGTGTTGCAGTACTGATCTCCTGGCTGGCTCGCCAAATATGTCGCGGATCAAAGGGGAAGATTTTATGTGTCCTGGAGATTAACATGAGACCACTACATGAGGATTAATGGACAGAGTTTATTAGACGGGAGAAAGAACAGAACTCTTGGACATAATATGTGAGGGGCAAGAGCACCCTGGAGAATTCACGGACTCCAGGAACGGAATCCAGGAGGGGTGAGAGAAAAGTCCGATAGGAACTCATGGATTCCAAACGTGGAGCGTGATGAGGGGCAAGAAAGCCAAAGATGGCTGCCAGAGTCAGGTATATTTATAGGGTTAGGCAAGTCCAGGGGAACACAGCTTTTCCTCATTCTTTAGCTCCAGTTTCTGCAAACATGATTGGAGCTTTTGGTCCTCTACATCTCATCAGTCTGTTCATATTGGGGCCCAACCCAGTTGATCTTGTGCCCAACCTCATGGTAGGGCTTATCGACAATAGAAAATGAATCTCCATATCCTTTCATAAACAGAGGATTGGGGAAAAATTGGTGACATTTTCTCTGTGGAGGATTAAAATAGAGTGTGTTCCTTCAGGGTAATCCCACCCTGGGTGACGACCTTTGAAGATGTTCAGAGTCTATCCAAGCATGGCTGCTCTAAAACTGCCTGTCAACATGTCACCATGAAAGAGAAAGCTCCATGACTCCCCAAGATTCATGAGGATGAATGTTGATAAGAAGCAAAGAAGATGCTTTCCTCAATGGTGAAGCCACCGATCTAGAATACTTGCTGGAGCATAGTTAGGTTTCTGAAGGAATGTTATGCACTGTGGAGATGAGATTATTTGAGGAATTAATGCAGAGATGATAACGGCCTGTTCTTGGAATCAGCAGTAAAGACAGAGAGAAATGAATTGATTTTTCAAAATACAAAAATTGATTTTTCAAAATACAAAATAAAATCAGTAGGACCTAATGATTGGCTGAAGGTAGAAAAGAGGAGAGGAGAAGGATTTAAGAATGAAAGGAGGGTATGCATGCAACATTTAAATGCCCATGGGCATATGAGTGAAGGTTTTCAGTGAGTGGCTGAATGTAGGAGTTGACATGTTGGCTGAGACAACAGAGTTTTGAATATTGTCAGTAGTAAATAGTGAGTCAAATGAAAGTGAATGCCAGGAGAAGGCGGGGGACCACGTAGACTGAGGAGAGGAGAGGCCCGGTGGAAAACAAAAGAGCATCAATACTAATGGACCTCATGAGGACAGACCAGAAAACAGAAGACCAAAGAGTACAGTGAACATGCATTCCCAGTGGATACCCCCTCAATGGTAATGTCCAACAGATGCCAGTAGCAGACAACATCCTAAGGATGTAAGTAGAAACCAAAGAAGCGCCCCTCCACCACAGGTAGTGTATACTATAGATAACCAAGTTTCAATAAAGCAAAACTCCCAAATTCTAAATCTGATACACCTAGAATTAACACGTTTGCTTATATGTTTAATGATTTAGTTACCAGCTCTGTAAAAGAGGATGTCCACCAAGTTCAGACAGATCTGAGTTATAAATCTCATCTTTATCAGTGGCAGGGAATGTGACTTTAGAATAATGTAGGCTTCAGGCCACCTCTCCCAGTGTACGTGCTGCCTTTCACATAGGCTTGTGGCCTTGCCTAATTTCCTCTGGTTTTCTTCTCTGCTGTCACTGCCTAGAGAAATCCCCCTCCATTAATAGTGCTTCAGAGCACACCACTGAAAAATGTCATGGGATGAGCTAGTGTGGAAAATGAAGGTGCTGTGTTGTTCCCTGAGAAAAAGGTCAGCAAATTTCCCTTTGCTTCCATTCTGGATTCAAATGCTTCCCATCTTTTACTCTGCTCAACTATTTTTAATTTTAAAAAATGATGGACTTGAAAGCAGTCAACAATATCTTGCTTTCATACAAGGAGACTGCTTATATCAGCTACCCAGCTTCCCATGGTAGATATAGATACCTTATCTGACTGCAGTGACTTCCACAGACACACACTTCCACAGATACACACACATAAGGACTAAAAGATGGAAGGGCCCAGAGAGGGATATCTCAGTGGTGAATGAGTCTCCGTACAAACCTGGTTGCTTGTATTAGAACTCACATACTAGAAGATAACCCATTTCCAAAGCCTATCCACATGTGCACTGTGGCATGTGTGTCCTCTCTCTTTTTTCTCTTTCTGATTTTCCTCTTTCTCTCCTTGAAGTAAATACTTTTAAAAGACCAGCAAATGGAGATTCAAACTTATAAAAAATTATATTATAAAATGAAAAGAAGAGAACTGAGCGGATGAACCAAGACCCTGGAAATCAATAAATAAATTCAGATGTGTTTAAACATTGTTCAGATCCAAATTTAAAAATTGATAGATAAAGCACTGAATGCACATGTGCATATGCGTGTGTGTGTGTGTCTGTGTGTGTGTGTGTCTGCGTGTGTGTGTCTGTGTGTGTGTGTGTCTGTGTGTGTGTGTGTCTGTGTATGTGTGTGTTTGTGCACGCACCTGTATAAAGTTTCTGGAAAATATATCGCAGTAAGATTTTGTCCAAAGTCTATTGGTAGAAAAGATCAATCTGGCCTAGAAAAATGAGCAAGTGTACGCAGGGATGTTTGATAGTTCTGCAGCTTATTTGCTTGATTACTTATGTACTTATTTTTGAGTTGGGCCTCTCACTGAATCTGAAACACAACAATTCGGCTGGGACAGCAAACCCCAGGTAGCCTCCTGACTCCATAGTGCTGCAGCAACTGGGCATTAGGGTCTCAACAGAGGAAGTGTGGAGGTGCCCACGTTCAAGTTCACAGTGCAGACAACGCGTGATGAGACATCAGCTGCAGTACAATTAAATGACTCCAATGACAATTTCAAAAAAAATGACTTTGGTGAAAATCAAAAAGTTCAACAGAGCAGGCATTTGCACGATCGAAGGAAGGAGAAGTTCTCCCACACCGGTGATAGGAGAGAAACTCAACATAATCCTTTTGGAAGGCAGTTTGGTGGTACCTACCCTAACGTAAGCTCCGGTGCCCTTTAATTCAGTATCTTTGTATATTTATCGTCTTTCTATATTGGTAGATACCAGCTAGGGCTCACAAACCTCGCTGCAACGTTATTAATGCTCTACGGATTTATAAATAATTATTCGCAGTGGATTGCCCTTTACAAATTATGACAAATCAAATAAGTGATAGAGGAGTGAAGCAGATTCACAGAAGTACAAAGTGACTTCAAAATTACACTATGACTCAGGTGCAGTGGTGTGTACCTATAGCTCCAACTGCTTAGCAGGCTGAGCCCAGAAGTTCAAGGTCAGCCCAAGTGATGCACAAAGGCTTTGCTCCTGCATAGAAGCAAAATGTACTGCTGAGTGCACGAGGAGGAAGAATACATGGAATGGCTTTGTTATGAATTGAAATGTGGCTTATATCCAGAATATTCACAGTAAACTGCTATCTCGCTATATTTATTAATTAAAACAGGATTACCAATTAAATTTTCCCAATTTAAATTTACATTTAGTATACTCACATCTAAAAACACTTGCCAAAGGAATGAACCTCAGAGAGGAAAACTATTTAAAATTACAGCAAACCATGTATGCATGTATGAAGTTGTCAAAGAACACATTTAATAAGCAACAGAAGGTTTTTAAATATTGGTATTGGCAAGTGTTGAAAATTCTAATCAGGTCTGGGGAGATGACTGAGTAAATTGCTCATCGCACAAGCATAGGAACCTGTGTTTGGATGCCCAACCTCATGTAAAACGACATGCCGTGGTGCATGGAATCAGGGCGGATCCCTGAGGTTTGCTGTGTTAGATGATCTGGTGAATTTAGGTTCAGTGAGAGAGTCTATCTCAAAAATAAACGTGTACATCAATAAATAAGTAACAAATAATGAAAGTGCAGAACTGTAGAGGAAGATACCAGACAACTACTTTTGGCCTTCGTGTGCACATACAGGCTCTGTGAATCCTCCACCCATGAACTCACAGAGACGTCTTAGCAGGAGGTTTGGGGGCAGGGAAAGCAGTGGATAAGAGTATTCTAGCACCCACGTGAAAAAGGCGAGGATGAGGAAGCTTGAGAGGAGCCTGGAAGCCTGAGGATGGGAACAGGCAGATCCCTATGGTTCGCTAAGCACCCAGCCTAGCCCCTGGTTCAGACAGGACACCCTCTGCATGGCAGTTATGTGGAGAACAACAGAAGACACCAGAACTGTCACGGTTTGAAATGTGTCCCCCACAGACTCATGTGTTTGGGAAGGTCATGGCACCTTTAAGAGGTGGAGTCTTGTAGGAGGAAGGTGGCCACAGGGGGCGGGCCTTGAGGTGGATAAGTCCCACCCTACCTCCGGGAGAGGCCTGCTCCAGCACGTGGCAGTTTTGCAGCTCTCAGCCTCCCAGATGGGTTGACTTAGCTTGTCTCCAGCTCCGGCCACCACCCGTGCCACCTCTGCTTTCTGCCACGAAGAACTGCATCTCCCCAGTGGAACCATAAGCTGAATAAAACTCCCTTTCTCTTTTAAATTGCTTGACTTCAGGTATTCTCTCACAGCAACACAAAGTAACTAACGCAAGAACATCCTCCTGTAGACTTTGCATGTGCACACGGGGGCACACAGACCTACACACATGTACGTACCATACAACATACACTACACATTCATACACGCACACACACACACATCCCACAACACACCACACAAATATACACATGCACACATACCACACACATACTACACGCATACCACACACTACACCTATATACTGCACACCACACACATACACTACACACATGCACACACATACCCTTATACAACACACACACCATACACACTGACACACATACTGTGTACACACCACACACACACACACACATATATTGTACACCACACACACACCACATATATACATACTGTCCATACACTCATATACTGCACACACGCCACACATATTGCACACACTTACTACACGCACGTACTACACACACATGTACTGCACACACTCACCACACACACTGCACATACACACATGTACTGCACACACATGCCACACACATATATACTACACACACACATACACACACACACACACACACACACACACACACACAAGCTTAGCATAACTGGAACAGGTACCATATTCAGTCACTCTGAACTGAACCCAGAGTGGAACACATGGAAATTAATCACTGAATCCTCCCAAACACTCATTCATTCAAGGACACTTTGGCATCTTGACTTGGCTGCTCTCCTCCAACAGCAAGCTATTCTCCATTCTCCCCATACCTGCAATTTCTCAGACCAATCTATTGAGTTGTTCAGCCTTCTGCTCTAGTCCAACACACAAAGCAAACCACGTCAAAGGCAATAGGAAACTAACTTGAGATTATCAGGCTAATGATACAACTATCACAGTGTGAAAAGTTTTATGAAAAGAATGCGACTGCTGGAAAATAAACGTGCGCACGTTTGCTAAGGTTTGCAGTGCGCATCTACATCTATAAGCATGTGGCAGGCTTTTTGTTGGGTGTTTGTCTGAGAAGCTTAAAGCCTTTGTCCAGCCGAAGAACTGCACCTCCTAATTACTATACTCAATTGTCCTGCACCAAAGAATCCATAGCGGCCTCTTTATTAGCTTCTCACAGCAAAACAGAACCATGACACAGAGCCTGAACTCAACCCAATTAGGGAACTTTTAAGTTGTAATGAAAGGAAGAAGTTCCTTGCATACCCCAGAAAACCTGCTTCCCCAAAATAGATCTAAAACATCCAGGTGGGCCGGAGCTGGTAAGTTCGCCTTCCTGTCATCAAGTCAGCACTAATAAGAGAAAGCATGCCTCCGTATCACCGAGGAATGCTTCCTTATCTACCAAAAGGAACTCACAGTCCCCAGAGAAGCCAACCCTTCCAATCTTGCAACAGTTGAGTGGGTATTCACGACTAACCTTCTCCCTGGCGTGGCACACATGACAAGCCATGAGCAGCCAGCTGCCGACTTGGCTCCACGTAATGGCTTAATGGACTTTGTGTCTTCTCCCTCCCCTCTCACATTCTGCACTCCATACAGAAGGTCCAGTAAACCTTTGAAAGCATGTCAAGTGTATCAGTCACTCTTTTGTTGATGTGAGACAAAAAAACTTAAGGAGAGAAAATGGAGACTTCTCAAGCTTATGGTTCCAGAGGGAAAATATAGTCCTTCATGGCAGAAAAGGCACGGCTGGACGGCGGAAGCTGGAGGCTACCTAAGTTAAGTCCATCAAGGAGGCAGCAAGTTGCAAACTGCCAACAGCACATCTGCAAGAGCAGACTCACTCACTGAAGGAGGGTAAGGCGAAGCAAATCAAGGCCCACCCCCTGTGACTGCCTTCCTCCAGCCAGACTCCACCTCTTAAAGGTACCATGAACACCTGAAGATTCAAATCCATGAGTCTGTGGGGGACAACTCACATCTCAAACCATGACACTAGGTCACCTACCTTCTTTGGAAGCTCTGCACTGGCTTCCTATTTCATGTCACGTGACAATGGCCCCCGAAAGCCCTCAAGACCTGGAAGCTTGTGACCACAGGCATTTCTCCTCCACTCTCTTCCGGCTGTCATTCAAAAAGAGCATACAGAGTCTTAGCACTGATTTCTTCTCCTCCGCTTCTAGACAAACGCCATAGCTAGCTTACTCCTTTAGATGCTCCTCAAACATGGCATTCTCTATCATGGACGAGGGAATAGTAAGATTTGAAGAGGCTGAAGCGGGGCATGGGCACAATCACACATTATCTTCTGGACGTGACAGGACTGTGGCATCCATGAATTTGCTGGAGCTATGTCTGCATTTCCATAAGACCTGCACGGGATTTGCTCTACCGAGATTTCACCACAAAGGGGAAAGATCTCAAGAGCTCTCCACACCTTCTGGGAGACTGATGAGGGTGAATGCTGGCGGGGGTGGGGGAGTGCTCCGCCGATGGTCTGCCCACTGCTCCATGATTCAGGCTCCAGCAAGTGCTCAGGCACATGCCATCAAAAGCGAGCCAAGTGAAACTCAGAGGACCACACATTCAAAGAGACGTGAACAGGGGAGAGAGACTAGCAGGGAAAGATTGTATTGGGAAAAGGAGAGGGAATGGGATTGGGGATTAAGATGCTTACATATCATAGACTCGCTGTATTCGTGCATGAAACACTAAAAGAATAAAAGAGTATAAAAATATGATCTCGATGACATGCATATGCACTCATGCACGTGTTCAAACACATACATGCACACACATTGTAATATCCTATTTCCTACTATAGTTCCTTATATCATTTATCTTCCATCAGACTCAATGTTTTCTTAGTCTGCTTATTGGCTCTCTTCCATGGAGGCTGGGACTCAATCTGTCTCCATCCCATTCGACCCTCAGTCCCTAAGTCAGTCCAGGTGTCTGGTGAGTATTCGTTAAATGAATGGATTAAGTGCTTGTCATGTGCACACATGCACACACATAGTCCAACTTTACAATAGTGTTGTCACTGATGAACTGCATCCCTTTAGTTTGAGAACACTAAACAAACACAAGATCAGGAGCCTCCTCTCAAGATAATGATCCCTATTTCTCATCTATTATTACTGGAAGAACCCTAAATACCATAGTTTCCTCATTCATTCTCCCTGTTCTTCCTACCCAGAATATAGCCCTATTGTTAACTATGGTTTGCTAGGTATTATTGTCATAGTTAGGCACAGGTGTCAACTTAACTGTTGAGGGTTTGAGCTCTGGGACATTTGTAGAGAGTTGATGGATGAGGGGCTGGAAAGGTGGCTTAGGGGTTAAGCCTCTGCCTTGCTGGTGGAAGGTTCTGAGTTCGGATTCTAGACCCCACGTATAGACGCCAGGCGGAAGCGGGGGTGGCCTGCGTTTCTGGTCCTGGTAGGGCAGAGCCTGTGAATCCCAGGGTAGAATAAACAAGGAGGAGGTGGAGGCATCCATGGTGGTTCCTGAATTCATCTGTGGTTCTACACACACATACATACATACACACACGTGCACACATGCACAATTGAATAAATAATAAATAATAAAAAATTTAAAAAAGAGAGTTGATGGATGAGTTAAGCCCAGAGAAACCCTGCAAGAGATTGTCTAGCTGATGGGGAAGGTCCAGCCGAAGGTGGGTGGGACTAGGCCCTGGAATAAATCACAGATAGCTGTTTGAGAAAGTTGGCGTCCTTCTGTTCACTTGGCCAGACATGCCAGTCTGGCAAGTAAGGATCGTCCGTCTCTCAGCTGTTATGTGGTGATGGTGTGGCCAGTTCCCTCAACCCTGGTGTTGGTGCGTGCTCTCCCATCAAGCTGGACTGAAAACTGTAACCAGGAATCATAAGAAAAAATAAACCCTTGTTCCCTTAAGCCATTTGATGGTCATTTATCAGCAATAATGCAGACAGACTGCAACAATTATTGATCTTGGTCTATTAAAAAAACTATCTGAAACTGGTCCTTCTGGTGGTTTCATATTATTACCATTATCTTCTATCAATTTCTTTGCATGTTTGTGTGTATGTGTGGTGTTATGTGTGCGATATCTGCCTAAGTGTGTGAGCAGGGACACATACGCCTGTGCCTGTGTGTAGAGGCTGAGTTCCTTAACTTTCAAATACATTAAATACAAAACGGGATGCTCTGTGTTTCCATATGGTGTTAGTTTAAGGACATTTGTTTCTAGGGTTTTTACTTTCACTTTCCTCATCATTGAAACAATAGGAATTTCAAAACCTAACTACAACAAGTTTTAATCAAGTGGCCCGAATAGCCGCATCTAAAGAATCCTGCATCACAGAAGTACTTGCATTTTTTTTCTTTTCTCTGCAGAAAGTCCTGTTTCTTGAAAAAGAAAAATCATCTTAGTCACAACAGAAAATCATTGCCAGGCACAGTCCTGACCCAGAGTGACCCTAACAGTAAGCAAGTAGGAAGACACCAGGTACCACTACTATTTACCTGGTGTGATGATAACTCCAGGAAGCTGGAGCACTTTGCAAAAGGAAGGCTAAACCATCAGGGAGGTTCATGTGCTCACAGTCAATTGAAGCACTGGGAGGCAGATTGGATACAGAGCCAGGCCCGCCCAGGCCCTCCTGAAGAACCCTACCCCCTTCACCCTGGGTTGCACCCAGCTGAGCTAGAACCTCCTTAACCAAAACTTATGGCCCAGTCCTTCCCTAGTTATTAAGGAAATGAATCATTAGTGCTTAGCAACATTTGCCAGTTCTTAGCCAACAGATTACATAACAGCTCTTTGCATTTAATCATTTACTAAGCAGCTAAATTCCTGTTTTAATCGAATGTAAAAACAGCTCTGATGTTGTTGGCATTAATGGGGAATCATTGTATACATATTAGCGACTCCCACTTCTAAATAATTGATATGCTATTCATATTGCAGCTTGGGAGATGTTTACTGGAATGCAGTTGGATTTTTATCATATCACTTGGAAGGCATGGACATGTATGTATTTAAATCGACATTTCAAATTAGAGAACAGGAAGCCATATTTTACAGTGCTGTTGTTTACATTGTATAACCTGCCGACTCTAGATTTCTCTATTCCCGCCTTCTAAATTTAGTTCCACGTGAGGTAGGTCATTAGAAGTAACTGGATAATTCTAGTTTTCAATGAAGCAACGTCAGAACATGAGAATGCTTATAAAACTTTGCTTCTAAGTTAAGACCAAAGAGTTAAAAACTAAGTTGGAGAGTAGCAGCCCTTCATTTATCTACCTTTAATTAACCTACCAAGACACATGAGAAATCTCAGGAAGAGAAAGGAAAGTTCAAGGTCACTAGAAATTGTTATATTGGTAAATATCTCTAAGTTAAAATCAAAAGCAAAATTTTAATTGAAGAAAGTATGGATGGGAGTCTTAGATCAGAACAGGAAGTTTTAAATAATAGTGGATGCATGCCCAATCTGGTGCTTCTGGTAGCCCACACTCGATGAGAAATGATGGCACTTGAAAATCGTGTGTGAGTAATGCACAGAGAGCAGGGATGTGGCTCAGTGGCAGACCATTTACCTAGCATGGCACAAGGACCTGGGTTCACTGCCCGGCACCATATACACACAAGGAAAGAGAATCATAAAGGACACAAACTTTCAGAACGTAATGGAAGCTGAAAACCCACAAATCAGCTCTAAATTCCAATTAATCTACAAGCCAAAAAAGCAGAATAAATAGATCTAAAGAAGAGCAGAATTTTTAAGATTGGAAATATGGGATCAGGAGAGAACACGTTATCTGACAAAACTTCTTAAAATTTATCTCACCTACTTCATTCTGTAGAAGAAACAAGATTTTCGACGTCATAGCCAGCACCAGCCTTTCACCCGCAGGCTCATGTCCCCTTGTATCCTTTCATACTACTTGCCTATATTGGCCCAGAAAACATCACTTTTTTCACAGCTGCTTTCTATACCTCTAGTCATTCTGATAATTTTCAGTTAACTCTCCCCTGTTCTTCTAGCTTAAATCTGTAGAAATGGGATGGAAAGATGGCTTAGGAGTTAAGCCTTTGTCTCACAAGCAAGAGGATCACTAGGAAGTCTTCCAAAAGCATATTCAGAAAAACAAAATGTCAGCCACATGCTCTATATCTTCAGTGAGACTGTGCGTCAAACCCATTTTCATAGACAATATAGTATGTATACAACTGAGCTGAAATGAATTCAAGCTGCCGTTGGTACTATCCATGAGTACAGAGTTCTCTATGTATTTGTCTTTGTTTGGTTCTCTTCATGCTGCTGATAAATCTGTAACTGTCATAGTCAGGAACAGGTGTCAATTTGACAGTTGAGGGTTTGAGCACTGGGCACATTTGTAGAGAATTAGTGGTTGAGTTAAGCCCAGAGCAACTGCAGGAGATTGTCTAGCTGATGGGAAAGGCTCAGCTCATGAAGGGTGGGACTAGGTCCTGGAATAAAATACAGGGAGCTGATTGGGACAGTTGGGCATCCTTGTGTACACTTGGCCAGACATGCTGGTCTGGCAAGTAAGGATCATCCCTCTCTCAGCCGTTATGCAGTGATGGTGTGGCCAGTTCCCTCGGCCCTGGTGTTGGTACATGCTCTCCCAATCAAGCTGAACTATGAACTGTAATCAGACTATGGTAAGAAAATATATCCCTTGTTCCCTTAAGCTGTTTGATGGTCATTTATCTATGCAGGCGAACTGCAACAGTGACCAAATGAAACTTATGATTCTGGTTACAGTTCACAATCCATCTTGGCAAATGATTTCATTCCAACATGAGGAGCTGAGGGAACTGGTCACACCATACCCACAAGAACTGCTGAGAATGGAACACTTTCTCTCTTGCCAGCCAGCTTGTGTGCCAGTAGGCTGAGGTATGCCAAACTAGTGAACCAGCTTTCTCCATCCTATTCACCTGACCAGAGAATGGTTCTACACACCATGGGGTGGGTCCTTCCACATCAATTAGACAGCCCTCCCAGACTTGCTCAGGGCTTACCTCAACCACCAATTCTTTAACACCCTCAATTTTCAACTGTCAGTTTGACACCTGCATCTAACTGATAGTCTTTCTACTGTAGAATGATATTTTGACCTTCACGTTTAACCATTTTAGTCATATTTTTAAACTGATACATAAAAATATAAAATTTGTATCTATCAGAATACCAAGTTGTCTTGATATAAGTGCATACGTTATGTATTAATCCAGTTATACTTCGCTATCTTTTCAATCATCCATCATTTCTTCCAGGTATGTATACAAAATTGTTATCTATAGTCACCTACTATGAAATGCCTCACTTTGTATCTGTCAGCCTCTTGCCATCCCTCTCCTTTTTCCTGTTTTCCTCATCTCTGTCACCCACATTTCTCCTCTCAACTATTATATCAACATTTTTACATTTTTTAATTGCTAAAAAAAGTCAGCGTCATATTCTACCAGAAAAGAAAAATAAGCACCATCAATTTAAGAATGAACACGCTCTTTCCCCTACGCTAGAATGCTGTAGGATATGAACTATTCACATCCGGTCCAACAGAGTCACTATGGTCATAAAGAACATGTTCCCAAGAGATCTGTTTCAGCAAGTGCAAGTCATGCCTCTAAGAAGATAAGAGTGATTGTCTATGGCATTTGAAAATCTTGATAGTGGAGCTACATACTCAAGGATTTAATGAGTTTTGGTTTTCAACCTATTATATCTAAAAAAACCTAATCATTGCAAAGATGCAAGAAGAAAACAAAATAATGGAGGGAAAAGGAAACAGACACAACATACACGCACACATGTTTAAAAAAATTTAGAATTCCACAAGTAATAAAGTTAACTCACTTAACTAGGGCTTTTCTGGATTTATCACTGAAAGTTTCAAATCCTGGGACCTCCCTCAGGCCTCATCATACCAAAGCAGATGTTCACTGAGGTACTTTATTTCTGGCTGTAATGCCTGTAACTATGGATAAAGCAAAAAGTCACTTCCTTATACTCTAGACTTTAGATTTGGGTCTCAACCCAGAATTGATTTTCATGACCTGGTGAAGGTAAGGGAAAAGTCAGTCCCTGAACTCTATCCCTAAACCCTACCCTGAGTTGACACCTTGCATTGTCTTAGATAAATGTCTTTTGATCCCAAATTATCTAAATGCAATGCCAACCTAATTCACCTTATTAGAGCTCTTGTTAATATATATATATATATATATATATATATATATATATATAAACCCTTAAAGTAAGCTCAATTCTCCTTGACAGCTAGTACTTTAATCTGATTTGAAATATATAAACTAAAGGCCAATGAATTATAATATTATGATCACAAATAAGTATTCATTGGATTCTTTCCACAGAGGATCTCCTGGCACAGTTGAAAGGAGAAGTTATCTACTGCAAAAGGTTAATCAACTCAAACTCCACAAAAGGTCTGACTTTAATTGAAAGTCCAAATGTCAAAGTCTAAAACAGACTTTGAATAGAACAAAACAAATTTAACACATGGGATGCTTAAAACTTGTGCTTAAATTTGCATGCCCATCTCCTTGTTAGGATGACAGTGCATGTCTTGGGAGAAGGACAGCAGACACTTTTGAAAATGACAGTGCAGACTACAGTGATCATTTCAAAACACGTACAAGGGCAATATTGGCTGGATGTGTAACAATCTCAAAATGCCATTCTATAGTTTTAGCCTAAGGAGAGCACTGGCCTCTGAAAATAAAACTGGAAAAGTTTCTTCCTCTTCTGTTTTCTGCAGAGGAATTTTTGTAAAACTAGTATCATTTCTGCTCTATGTGTTCCACCAGTAAAATGGTGTCAGTACCAAGTTATGCCATTAAAAGGTTTAATTATGAACTCACTGCATTTAATGAATTATCTATTTAGGCCATCCATTTCTTCTTGAAGGTGTTTTTATAACTTGTATTCCTGAAAAAAATAACTGTCAAATGCAAAACCACAAGGTTTATCAGAATGTATTCCTTCCTTACCCTGCGGATACCTGAGAAGACGCATTGTGATATTCATTCTTTCATCTCAAATACAAGGAAAAGCATCTTTTCTGACTTGTTTCTTGATCTGTCTGATTCATTCTTTTTTTTCTTATTGTTCTTTCCAAAGACGCCCCATTGCCTTGACTTCCTTTAATGTTTTTCTGATTCCTACTTCTTGTATTTTTGTACTTTCATTTCCTTACTTCTACTTGCTTTCGATTAAATTTGTTTCTTTTGTTTTTTTGAGTTAGAAACTGACATCATTGATCTGAAGCCTGAACTCTAATGTAAATATTTAATGATATAGATTCCTTTTGAAAACCACGTGAGTTATAGCCCACAGACTTTTACATGTTGTAGTTAACTAAAGTATTTTAATATTCCATTTTGCATCCTTTTTTAAACAGATAAGTAGCTTGGAGACATATGAATAAATCTTTTCAGTACTGGGCATTTTTTTCAGATAAACTTCCTTGTATTTATTGCTATTTTAATTCCATTGTGGCAAAAAAAAAAAAACCAATGAGGAAACTTACCATCTAAGGACCGATATAATCTGCTTTTGTGAATGCCCCACATTTATTCAAAAACAATGTATGTGTAAATGTGTGCATGTGTGCATTCTATTATGTCAAATCAGTCAATCATATTCATGCTTATTCTTTAAATCTTTTATAGCACAATTAGTTATGCATAGATTAATATTGACACACTGAAATCTCTTATTACAATTATTCATTTGTTTATTTTTCCTTGGTAGTGTTTATCAGTAGGGGAGATCTTTATTATGAAGCTCTCTTGCTAAGGTCAAAAATATTTAGAATAATAGAACATACTTGGAAAATAAGATATTTGAATAGTAATCAACCAACTTATCCTAGTTGACATTTATAAAATGAAGCTGCTTGCTATTTGCATTTATGGTCAGAAATTAATGACAAATATAAGAAGTGATACAGAAAAATATTCATTGCCACAGTGCCTATAAGCAAATAGGTGATAACTAATTGCCTGGAAGCAGAGGAATTAATATATAAACCAGTTTATGAATATGATGAACATGACAAAGTAGTTGAAATAAATAAATCTTCATGTATCAGTTTGATTATATCTCAAAACTGAAAGATTAGCTGCAAACAAGTTATAAAAGGACACATAAAATGTGATGAATTTAAGCTTTACAAAATCTATCAAATTAATTTCTTTTCTCATCTGAAAAAGAATCACACAATATGAAAACAAATTGATAAAATCTAATAAAAATACTTGGTAAAGCATGAAAGTGAAAACTATTTAATGCCATGTGGGAAATAAATATTTATGATCCTATAGCAACCACTGAAAATATAAAACAGATATGATTAATAAGACAATAGCTCTAATAAGCTAGACTCAGTTTATCCTAAAAACAGGTAGATGAAGAGGGGGAAAGGAACAAAGAAGAGATAACCTAAGTGAACAAATTAGTGGAAAGACAAATTTTCAATCCTACCACAGAAGTATAGAGAGTTTAATCAAATAAGTTCAATGACACTGACTGTGATACCGTACTAAGAAATAAGTTTAAATTGTAACTTTCTAGAACAAATTTCTAAAAAATAGATCAACAGTAAGAGTGTGTTAAAAGACAAGTTAACCAAAAGAAAGTGGCACTCATTTTTATGTGTCAGATTGGAGCTTCAACCAAGAACTATCGAAGTCTTACAGGAGACAATTCAAGAGGAACTATATGCCATGTGTTGTACCTAATAATGGAACTACAGAACACTCCAGAATTGTAAAAACTGATCAAGCTGAAAGAATGTAGACATCTACAACTGTGCTTGAAAATGTCAACAGTTTTCTGCCATAAACAGCAGAAAATTCATCAGTGAAGATAAACAATACTTAAACAACACAAAAACCTATCAAGCCTGGAGAGTAGTTATGGAACATTTTACCTAACAATAGCAGGAAACACATTCTCTGAGGCTCGTGTGTACCCTGACCACAGCACAGCAGATTCTGGGCTATAAAACAAAGCTCAAACTGGAGAGAGGGATCAGTGGGTAAAACACTTGCCATGAAATTGTAAGGTCTGGGCTTTGGCTCCCCAGAACTTATATTACTGTTAGAGGAATGTGGTAGTCCTCCTCTAATTCCAGCCTTCAGAGGACAATCCTTCCCCAAAGTGAGCAACTTAAGTAACCCAGCCTTTTCAGCAATCTCTGGGGTCAGCTGAGAGACTCTCCCTCAATGGATAAGGCGGAGAGCAATGAAGAAGACATACAATAACAACTTTGGACTTCTGCATGAACACACACTTACATACATGTGAATTTAAAATACATACAATTCACATATACATAAACATGCCAAAAAAGAATCTTGACCAATTTTATTTATTTTATTATTTTAGTGTTGCATACATGAATATAGCGAATTTATGATATTTTTACTCCTTAATTCCCTCTCCTATCCCATCTTCCATTTTTCTTATAACCCTTCACCTTCCCTTTCAGATTCTCTCCTACCTTTAAGTCTTTTTACTTATATGGCCCACTGTGCTCCATCTAGTTTGCCTTTGATGACATATCGCTAACATGACTCATGTTCCAGTCAGTATCATAGATCAGTTGATATACCATTGAGGAAAGCATCTTCTTTTCCTTCCCTACCAACAACATTAGTCTTCATTAGTCATCAGTCTCATGAAAGTGTGGAGCTTCTTGAAAATCTTTCCCCTTTCCTGTGAGATATCGATAAGACAGCTCCCATGCAGTTCTCGTGAAAGTATGCATGTCTGCCAAGAAATCAATGATACCACAGATCTCTTAGGTCCAGGAAATAATGTCTGGCCCATCACTGTCCCACTTCAGGCTCTTACAATCTTAATGCCCCCTCTTCTGCAATGCTTAAACCAATTTTAGAACAAACTCATCAAAGTATGCTCAACTGGTCACAAGATTACAAAAGAATAAAGGTAAAAAAATTAATAACAGAAAGACTGAGATGTCATAAATGTGTAGAAATAAAAATATGTTTCTATTCAAATAACAAAGCACCAAAAATTAGAAAATATTTTCAACAAAAACAAGATGATCCCATAGTATGTGAGACCATTCTTTAAGCAAGTGAATGAAATGGAGAGCAGGCTCAACAATTTGCCATATTTTGGGCACACTCTAACAGATTGGCAAATGAGAAAGTTTGCCCATCTCTCAGCAATCCCAGCAGATTGTGGTCAGTTTCTACCACTCCTGATGTTGATGCGGATTCTCCTGGACTGAGGATGTGGACATGCAACTGAGAGTCACAAGCAAAAATAGGCCTCCCTTTCCCCTAAAAAAAAAAAAAAACCTATAAATATGATGCAGCCGAGTGTGTGGATTTATGTCATGCAGGGCTTAGAGGGGAAAATGCAGAAACAAGAGCCAATTATCTGACTCTTTACATGAAAGAACAGAAAAATAAAAGCAAAATAAACCTAAAGCCAGCATAAGAAAGGAGGAAATAAAGATAGGAGCCAAAATCAATGAAGCTGAAACCAAACAACAATGGCAAATATGAAACAAAGTGAAAGCTGTTTGAAGAGATTGTTTGAAGAGATCGATGAAATTGATAACCCTTTAGGCAGATTGATAAAGAAGAACAGAGAAGACACCGTGATCAATATCAGGAAATGAAGTAAGTACAGCTCCATTCATCAGAATGGCCGAGCAGCTACAGAACCGCTGTGCAGTGGGAAAACAGTTCATTTATATGAACACTGAAAACACAAAATTGACCACATTCTTAATATCAGAAATAAGTGCACTTTTAGCTATACAGTCACTAAAATCAGGAATTCTGTCCCTTCCATTAGGAGGCTGGATATTGCAATTAAAGTGGGCATGTGAGGGTTTGAAAGGAATGGACGTTTTTTTCTCATGTTGAATGTTTGGGAATAGTAATAGTTTAAAAAATCCAATTACTTAAGCAATATACTTGTCTTTGTGTGTATGTATGTGTGTGTGTGTGTGTGTGTGTGTGTGTGTGTGTGTGTGTGCGCACAGGTGCATGAGTATGTACAAGAGGATTTGAGTGTGCGTTCCTATGGAGCTCAAAGGTGACATCAGGAATCATCCTGGATTGCTCTACTTTCTTATTATTTGCTCTGGGGTTTTCCAGGCTCTGCCTTCCAAGGTTAGAATTGCAGGCTTCCGCTATACCCATCCAGTATTTATTTCCATATGGGATCTGATAATCTGAACTCATGTCTTTTTGCTTGTGAGGTCAAAGTTTTAACTACTGAGCCATGTCCCCAACTCAATCTGTCACAGGGAGCTACTAGGAAAACTGTGAAATTATACCCACTGTTTAAGCAAGGGAGGCTAGACACATGCTAATCAAAACGGCACGCAACTAAACAAAATACATATGAACCAAAGCAGCTGTGTGAGACACAGTGTTGCTAGTGTTCTGTTCAGATCTCTTCCTGAATGAGCACATTTCTATTTCCCTCTAGTCCAACTCTAACATTCCATAAGGAACATTAAACAAGACAGAGTGCAAAGGAAAGTTACAATGGTAGAGAGCAAATTTTAAATTTTATATTAACCATAAAATTCCCATGGATTAAGAAAGTTGAAATATTTAACATGACTGATTTCTCATAGTTACATGTTTTTCCTAAGAAGTTAAGAAGGGAGTTCACAACACATTTATTTTGCCACAACTGCAAGAGTGTGTCCAACTAAGGAGGCTGATCTCTAATTTGAGAAAAGAATGATTCTGGATAAATCCATATTTTCAAAGGACATTTATTCAGAGAGAATGAAAACAAAAACAGGGCTAAGGAGATTGCATAGTGGTTAAACTCCTTGCTGGTCAAGTAAATGGACCAGAGTTTAGATCTGCAGATTCCAGGTAAAACGCCTGGTGGGCATGGTGCCCTGCCTGCAATTCTAACACTGGAAATCAGAGATTGAAAATCACCAGAGAAAACCAGCCGTTCAGAAAATCACCACTGGTGAGCGGTAGGTGTGATGAGAGATGCTGAGGTCTCTAATGGAGGGCTATTTCCTATATCAACCTTCCACCCCCCATATGCACACACATATGTGCATCCATACCTGTGACCGCCACACATGAGCAATAAGAATACACACACACACACAAATACACACATACACACACAAACACACATGCACACATGAATACACACCACACACACATACACACACAAACACACATACACACACAAACACACATACACACATACACACACAAACACACATACACACAAACACACATACACACAAACACACATACACACACATACACACACAAACACACATACACACATGAATACACACCACACACACATACACACATGAATACATATATACACGCACACATACAAACACAGAAACACACATATACACATACATATACATGCACACACGCATCCATATATACACACATACACACACACATATACACATACACACATATATACATACATACACAAGCACACACACATACACACATACAAACACATCACAAGCACACACATACACACACATACACACGAACATGCACATGAAAGTAGAAATAAGAAAAAAAATCACAAAGACATGGGCCCTCATCTTCTGAAAATAGAGACAAGGAAAATTAACAAAGATTGAAGAAGAATGCAAAACCGACAAAATGTAAAGCTTTGACTTTTTAAAAACATATGTATTGCCATATTGAAGCATCAACATGTTAATATGGAAATAAAAAATATGAATACTGTTCAAATCGATGCCAATGTTTTGGGATCAAGCTTTGTAATGGAGGATATGCATAGGTAATAGCATATCACTGACACAGGATTCCTAAAATGTCATTATTACTAATTCTCTTTCATCAAGGGTCTGAAACTGTCCAAATCATAGATATAAGTACTGTAGCTGCCCAGGGCATCCAGCACTTCTGTTCAATCAATGACAGTTTTCAAAGTTTCCTGAAGAGGCATGTCTCTGGGAACATTCCAGCCAGGGAAGAAATGGAAGGGTTCTTTATTGACTCGTATCAACTTAAAACCACTACCAAATATTTCTCTTGCTGTAAATCTTCCCTCTTATATTTCATTGAAAAGATCACAGTCTTACCAAGTTCAAATCTATTTACCCTATTGTGACATAAATGTTTGATGTGTTGAATGCTATGGTGATCGATTCAGTGGGCCGCACGTCTATTGTACTATAACATAACACAGCTCGTGTCTTGTCTCCCTTCACCGGCCTTGTGATCACTGGTGGAGATCTCACTCTCCGACATGCACCACAAGATCCAGGAGAGAATCATGGGCTGCCTGGCCAGCTGGACGGAGATGGGAAGGACGGAGGATGTACTGTGGCCTGCTCCCCAGGCAGGGGCCTCTACTGAATGTCCAGATGGAACAGGAGCGATGGCAACATCGTCTCGGGGTTGATCCAGCCAGGAGCTGTCCATGGAGGACACGAAACCTACCTGCTGAGTGTGCCGATCACGCTGTAACCTAAGGGCCAGGGAGCCTGAGGCGGGAGAAATTGCTGCAAGTTCAAGGCCAGCCTGGCCTATATAATAAGTTCCAGGCTAAAAAGAGCTACAAAGCAAGACCCTGTCTTTAAGCACCAAATAATTGAATAAAGAGTAATAACAATAAATTTACACCGTTTTTCAAATACCATATAACATCAGTTAAAATGAAGAATAAAAACATAATGTTACTCTAAAATAAATCAAACATATCTTAGTAACTGAAAAAAACTGTCAATCATTTCTCTCTTGGTTGAAAAATTGGATCCATATTACAAACTGCGTCTGCTAGGCTCCCATAAGGATGACAATATCCTGCATGGATTTATTTAGAAGCCGTCTTGAAAGGGAGCAACATTAACCAATGTGGTCATCTTTCACCTATCGCATGTTACAACTGGTTCCGATAATTAATATTGACTGTCAACTTGAAGGAGTTTACAATCACCATGTAAAGAAACTTCCAGGTATATTTCGGAAGATTCTAGATTAGATTAACTTAGGTGAGAAGACCCACCCTAAATGCAGGTGGCTCTATTCTGTGAGAAGGTTTTCTAGAGTGAATAAATTGGAGAGAGGGCGCTATGCAAGCACATTCACCAATCTCTGCTGTGTGACTGTATCTGCACTGTGAACAGCTGCCTCACGCTCTTGCTCCCACACCTTTCCAGATGCCGGAGTCAGATACAGGTGTCAGCTCGACAAGTGAAGGCTGGAGTTCTGGACACAGCTGTGAAGAATTGGTAACTGACCTAAACCCTGAGCAATCCTGCAGGGGACTGTCTAATGGACGGAGAAGGCCCAGTCCCGTGTGGGTGGGACAGGCAGACGACATGCAGGGATCTGAAACAGGGAACTCGCATTCTTTGGCATCTTGGACAGACAGGTAGTCTGGCAAGGGAAGTTTGCCCTCTCTCTGCAGTCCTGTGGCAATGGTGTGTCCTACATCATCAGCCCTCATGGGTGTAGACTCTCCTGCCAAGCTGGACCATCATAAGCTGCAGTAATTATTCCACATGGTTGCTGATAAAATCATCATCAAATGACTTAAGGGGACAAGAGATTTATTCTCTTATAATAGTCCCGTTACAGTCCTTAGTCCAGCTTGGCAGGAGAGCATGCACTATTGCCAAAGGGCCAAGGGAACTGGTCACACCATCTTCACATAATGGCTGAGAGAGGGACGATCCTTACTTGCCAGACCAGCATATTATTGGCAAAGTATACATAAAGATGCTCCTTTCTCAAACAGTTCCCTCCATTTTATTCACCTGTCCAGGGACTAGTTCCACCTACCTTGGGTTGGGCCTTCTACTAATCTGCTACAATCTACTAATTCTGCTACAAATCTACTAGACAATCTGCTAATTCTGCTACAAATCTACTAGACAATCTACTAATTCTGCTACAAATCTACTAGACAATCTGCTAATTCTGCTACAAATGTGTTCAGAACTTGAACCCTCAACCATCAAGTTGACACCTGCACCTAACTAAGACATAAGCCAAAATGCAATCCCTGGTTCCCATAAGCCAAACTTTGGTCACAAATGTATTGGCAACATGCGGAGTAACTGCAACGCCAGACAGAGCAAAGAGTAGCCCCCAGAAGTGTGAGTCAGAAGAGATCTTTCCTCCCTACACCAGCTTCTTCTTGGGTATTTCTCTGGTCACAAAAAAGAAGAAAAGTAACTGAAACACTGACTTTTCTTTTCTTTTTTTCTTTTGTTTCTTTTGTCTCACATCACCAGGACTTCAACAAATTAGACATCACAGTGCCTTCTTGGGCTCTTTTCCTTTGATTATTTCCTGTGGATGCTTTTTTTTATAGTGTATTTTTTTCCACTCATTCAAACTTGATAGGTACCCCATTCCCCTCCCTCCCTCCACCCCTCCCTGGATACCCTTGCTCCCTCCCCCCTTTTCCCTTTCCTTTTCCCCCTCCCTTTCTCCCAGTGTCCCCCCCCCATTCCTGGAGCATCCTTTAGTGTGCATGTCAAACTTCCCTCTGGGTCCTCCTCTCTGATGAGGTGTAAGGACTCAGTAGCATTGCCTAGAGCTCTTTCTCGTGTTCCCCTTTGGTATAGGAACACTATTGTGGCTTTTAATCCCTTGCCTCTGAGGATCCTAGTGCCTGTGATCCATGCTAGACTTTGGGGGTTCAATGATATGTCGTTCATTGCGCAGGTCATGCAAAGTCCTATTATGATTACTTCGGCCCTAACTTGTGTAGAGTATCTTGCTGTGGATGCTTTGTTGAAAAGAAAATAAATTGTTTAGGCTGCTATGAAACAAGCACATTTAAGCACATTTACAATAGAATAAAGAAACTCATATTTATAACACAGGAAAAGCGTTGTGGTCCAGCATTCCAATACTCTATCAGGCAAGATACACTACAGGGCAGGATTAGAAAAGACATCCCCACGGAGGCCATTACTCCTTGACTTGCATTGAGCTGACTAACTGGCTCTGAATCTTCCTGTGAAACAAGCGACACACAGAAACAATGATGGTAACATTTTGAAAACTTCATGAGGAACAACTAAATGCCAGTGCTAGTAGACAAGAGAAGTTTCTGTTTAAATTTTTAACCTCTGCCTTCACACACACCAACATATGTAGTAGCTCTATCTTTTCCTTAATGTGCTAGTTACAAAGAGTTGTGCTTCCCTGTTTCTCAGCGTAATGTCATAGGACTTCATTGCATATGATTCTCTGGATAAAATCTGCAGACTCTTTACTATCAGAGTAGCTGGACTTCACTCCCCAAAATTAGGTCGTGGGTAAGGTGATTCTTTGCATACTTTCTTGTCTGCCAACTAGAGAGGAGCCACGATATCATTTTCATTACGAATGGAAGAATAACATTAATTATATGTGTGTATCATTTATTATCACGTGTATCTTAAACACGTGCATGAGCAAAAACATAAACCTCGGACATAATTTATCCGAGAGAGAGAGAGAGAGGGAGAAAGAGAGAGAGAGAAATCTGCAGATGATTGTATACTTTTCTACAGATTCTGGGCACATGTGATACACAGCTGTGGATTCAATCTGGCCCATGGGGGCTCGGCTGAAGGAAGACACAATTAGAGGTGAAGTAAGCAGGTGTTTTTCTGTGTTTGTTTACCTCCAATATTTGCATGGGAAGCGCAAGATACCGTTTTCTATGACAAAATATACAAAAGAATTCAAGATCATCCTCTAATTGCTTTGTCTCTTAATGACAAAGTGGCAGTGTTCTTTCTGGAAATAAACTCACCTTCATGCCCAGGGAATTCAAAACGAAAAAAAAAAAAACAACAAAAAAAAAAACACCTCTTTGTTGGTCTGAGTTAAAACTGAAATGTATTTGTGACAGCTAAATCCTCCTCTGCCAGGTTCCTTAGATATTAAATGGACATTAATGCAGAGCTCACTACTGTTCACCTTTTATTACGATGACTGTAATTTTCTCATCTCCCCTATCAGAAATAAACTCCTTGAGGTCAGGCATGATATTATTCATTTGTGTTTCTCACGTTGATCTTGCATAAATATTTATGGGATGATTTGCATCCGGCAGACATGCCAAAACATCCATAGAGCGAATCAATTCTGAGCCGCGAGAGACATGCTATAAGAACACGATCGTTTTTGGAATCACGATATTCGAGACAAGTGTAGTTTATTCACACAGGTAACAAATTTCACTTGCTGGGAGTAATTTAGCACAAGGAAACAAGGTGGGCTCTTCAAGTAGAATCCTCATGCTTCCAAAGGAAACAAGTAAAAGAAGGACCGCTTCCTCTCCCTCCCCCTCTTCTTCTCCCTCTCCCCCTTCCCCTCCTCCTCCTCTCCCTCCCCCTCTCCCTCCATCTGTCTCTCCTCCTCTCCCTGTCCCTCTCCTTCTCCCTCTCCCTCTCCCTCTTCCTTTCTCTCTCTCTCTCCAACCTTCTTCAGTGTCCCTTGTGCATATGTCCCCACTATATTGCATTTACACTAGTTATATAAAGTGGCAGGATCCTAGTGCGCACATAAAAAAGAAGTTGCACTTACATGTATGTATGAATTCACATATATTTTTAGAACAAAATCAATGACAATTTCAGCTTAAAGTTTATCAGTGGGATGTTACAGGATCCTGAGAAAAATTGAGGGAGACTGATATAACAGAAAGAACCTACCCTCTGTCCCAGTTCTAGTAATGTGGTGAGGGTTGGGTAGATCCCAAGTAAGGAAGAACACTAAAACATTTTCCATTTGTTTATGTTTTGCCTATGGAAGTTTCATGCTAGGTACATACATGCATGTGCATATGGAAAAAGCACACTTCCATCAGTCTTGGTGAAAGACTTAAAGACATAGGCCTACTCCTTTTTTTGAATCCCAGAAAGACTAATTTGCTCATTTTCAAATTAAATGATGGTTGTCATAATTTTATCTGGCATAAAGTTAGGAATTATTTTACTAAACACAATAGGTCAGTAGCTGGGGCAAATTAAGCCGACGTACATCTCCCTTCTGTTGGAGTTAATCTGCTAGCCCCCCCCATTGGAAAATGGTGGGTTTTCTATTAGAGGTACAAAGCACTTAATCTCCTTCCGGCATGATAAGGATAACCACACTATCCTGAGGACAGCCTCGGAAACAGGCTGAAAGCAATCATGGTGTTCAGACATCGGGACTCAGGGCTTTTGACGTGGGGCATTGCTCTGATTTACTTCAACAAATCTTCAGAGCTTTATGCGATTTCAACAGAGACTTTAATCTCCTGCTGCAATTAGTGTTCTCTACAGACTTGACATGTTATCTAATCATTTCATTTGCAGCCTTAACAAATCCCACTGCCCTTCTGCTAATTAGATTTTTAAAAAAAGACTGAGGAGGAGGAAGAGCAGGATGAAGATGAGGAAGGAGGAGGAGGAGAAAGAAGAGGAGGAAGAAGAGCAAGGAGAAGAGGAAGCAGAGAAGGGTAAATAGAAAGAAAAGGAAATGGAGAAAAAAAAAGAAGTTGCTTCATTTCCTTACTTCCGGAACTGATGGTTTATGCCCCTAAAAATATTCTGGTCACCTTATAGCACACATAAAATGTCTACTTATAGCTTGAGATAAAAACGACATGAATCTTTTGTTTCCTGGATTCTTCATTCTCAGCAGTTTTTGAGTCTTCTTGGTCGGAAGAGAATTGTGGGCAAGCCAGGCACAAAGCCAGCAGGTTATTTTCCTCCTTTACATAATCTAGTTTCCAGATGACGTTCAATGCTACCATTTCCTGAGAAACTCTCCAGGAATCAGACAAAATCCCGCAGGTTCTTTTCAGGGGCTGTTTCCCTTGATCAGAAAGTTTTCCTGTACAACTAATTACTTCACATTCAGAATGCAGAAGAAAGTAAGACACATAACATGCCCCACCCCAGTTTGTTTGTTGTTGTTGTTGTTATTGTTGCAGTTGTCATTGAAAAGGAAAGAGGGAGGATAACATACCATTTTTAGAGGTCTATAAGGAATTAAGGTTAAAGAATTTGCTAGGAAAAGAAATCTACACTAGACCATGGATTATTACAAGCACAGATAAAAAATGCAAGCATCAATGTTAGCGTATGTGTCTGTGTATGTGCATGAACATGAGTGTGTGAGTGATGTATGTGTGTATATGTGAGTGCGTGTGCATGTGAGTGCTTGTGTGCATATGAGTGTGTGCATGTGAGTGCATGTGAGTGCATATGCATGATGTGTGTGTGTGTGTGAGAGAGAGCATGTATGTGAGTGCACCAGAGATTAACTTTGGATATCTTTCTCACTCACTCTATGCATTATTTTTATAGCATATTTTATAGATAGCATATCTCCTTAGCATATCTCTGGAGATTGCTCATGGGTCAGGCTGGCTGTCCAGCAAGTCCCAGGGATTCTACCCAGCGATTCACATTTGTACCAAACATGCTCATCAACAAATTTATGAGATTTCTTACACATAAATGTTTAGAAGTCAAAGATCAAAGTATCAATAAAGCATTTATACTTAATATAGTATTATATATCCATTAAAAGGTATTTTTCAAACATTGAGAAAATTTCTGACATATTGGGTAAAAGGGAAAATAAAATATATAGAATTTTAATTTCAACAATATATTTTCCAAATTGACATATGATAGATACATAGATAAATTGATTGATATATGATAACAAATGGTAGGTAATAGGTAAGTGGAGAACTATATAGACAAATAGATATTAGAGACAGCAAGAGAGAGAGAACACAAACATGAATTAGGTAGACATGAAGGTCCTAAAAATAACCGAATTTAATTACCATTTCCTACAAGTTGAAATGACTAAATATGAAAGCTGCCCACTTTCAATCATAAAAAAGTTGACTGTGCACACGTCAGAAACTTCAAGGAATTTTTGTAAAGCATAACACAAATAAGATCAGGAAAAGCAGGTCGAGCAAACTTATTCCATGGGAAGGAAATCCCTAACTTGGAAGTGGATGGTACTGATGTACCTCACCTCCAAGTTCTTGGGGTAGAAAAGACTGATGGTGAGAGTGAACTGTGAGGATGGCATCTCTGTGGATTCTGCCAGCAGCCATTCCCACAAAGAGGCCTTGATCTTTGTCACTTGCCTAACCTTAAAGGAGCCCAAAGCTCAATAGTAGAAGCTTCTAGACTGAGAAGGCTCCCAGTCACAGCCTCCTGCAAACCAGCCACCATAATGCCTGCCTCACACTAGTCTAGAAGTTACAAACCAGGTGTGTTACAATAACAAGTAGCAATGTTCATGGACATGGAGAAGATTGCTGAAGAGAGGCTGTTGCTCATCCTTTCTCTGCATCTATGAAAACAGTTCTGCAGGGCTGGGGAGACAGGACATTCAGTAAAGTATTTGCCACCCAAATAAAGGCAAGTGTTAAGGCATGTGCTTCTAAGCCCAGCGACAGGGAAGTAGAAATGGTGGTCTCCTTGGAGCTCACTGACCAGCCAGCCTAGCCTAGAGGGAAAGTTACAAACCACTAAGAGATCATTTCTCAAAATTAAGGCGGATGGTCCCTGAAGTGACACTTGAGGCTGACCTCTATGTGCTACATGTGCCTGTACAGCAGACTGGCACACACACACATACATGCACACACTCCCACATATAGAGGGATAGAGGAGAGAGAGGAGAGAGACAGAGAGAGAGAGAGAGAGAGAGAGAGAACACTATAATCTAGCTAAATGAAATGAAAAGACCATGATTCTAACTTTCCTTCCCTTGTGAGAAATTATACAAATAATTAAAAACTGACACTAGCACTGAAATAAACAGATGCTGGAAACAAATGCAAAAAAATTCCAGAAATAGCTCCTTCTATATTAAGAAAAGATGGATTTGCTCACACTGATATTAAAATCTGTGCACAAGGTCTTTAAAAACCACTGTAAACAGAGTTAAAATGTAATCAAATGTAAACAAAGACAAATAGTGAAAGAAAAACTAGGAAAACAAATTTCAGCATGAAAAAAGTAAATATTCTTATATAAAGAGCTCTAAAAAGCAGAAATAAAATATCTCAATGGGGATATGATACAATTCAACTCAAATATTGACATATGTATCTATGCATATATGTATATATTCACTACACATATGTCACGAAACTTATTCATTAATGTTGCCATGACAAAATACCACACACTCAGTTAACTTGAAGAATAGAGTCATTTTCTAACAGTTCTTTTTTTTATTCAATTGTGCGTGTGTGCATGTATGTGTGTGTGTGTGCATGTGTGTGTGTGTGTGTGTGTGTAGAACCACCAGCGAATTCGGGAACCACCATGGACCTCCTCCACCTCCTCCTTGTTTACTCTGCCCCAGGATTCACAAGCTCTGCCCTACCAGGACCAGAAACTCAGCTGCCCCTGCTTCCGCCTGGTATCTATACGTAGGGTCTAGGATCTGAACTCAGGACCTTCTGCCTACAAGGCAGAGGCTTAACCCCTAAGCCACCTCTCCAGCCCCATTTTCTCACAGTTCTTGAAAATGGATATCTGAGGTCAGTGCTGACCAAAGAACTATCTTCTGATGGTTGCCTAGATGCCCACCTTTTCCCTATGTCTTAGAGTTTTTGTCTCTGTTGGTGTTTGTGCTCAAGTCTTTTTTTATAACAACACTAGTCATATTGGATTTTGACCTATCTTGATGACCTAATTACCTCTTTAAAATCTTCTCTTCCAGTACAGTCACACTCTGAGGAACTGAAGTCAACATGTGAATTTGGGAAATGAGGAGACCAATATAACTCAGTCAGTGGAAAGATCTGTTTGCCAGGCACTATTCTAACTCCACCAACATGCAAAACAGAAATCCTTGCCTTGTACGGCTGACATCGAGCAAAAAGGGATATGAGATATAGAAGATAAGCATTTAACATAATAAATTATGTATTAGATGACAAACACAACAGAGAGAACTAAAAATAGATAAGGGAGATCAGAAATGCATGGTTCCTATTGCAATTGTAAATCAAATTAGGCTCTGTCAGGTTGATGACATTTGCACAAATATGGGCCAAAAAAATGATGGGAAGTCTCTCTCTCTCTCTCTCTCTCTCTCTCTCTCTCTCTCTCACACACACACACACACACACGATCTAATAAATTAGAAATGTTCAATAAAAACAAAAAAAACATGTTCACCTACAGCAAAGCATCATTTATCATCTAGCAAGCTCACTGCAATATTTTTTGAAATAGTATCAAATGATACCCAGGCTTCAGCATGAATGATTGATGGGGAACTACATTGATATAACCACAACAGAGTAATTAAGGGGAAAAACAAACTGATGGAGAAAAAGATCCTGATGTTATACAAAAGTCAAAGCAGAATTTGTAAGGAGTTAAAGATTTAAATGTAAAGGGCAAAAATAGAAATGTGAAACAGGGCTGGAGAGATGACTCAGGGATTAAGACTGTTTTACAAGCAGAAGGTCCTTAGTTGTGATTCCAGGTCCCACATCAAAAATGCCAGGGGGTGGATAGCAGGGACCTGCACTTTCTGTCCTACTGGGCAGAGCCTGGGAAGTCCCAGAGCACAGCAAAGCAAAAAGGAGGTAGAAGCAATCCAGGATGATTCCCGAAATTACCCTTGGTTCTCTGATACACACACACACACACACACACACACACACACACACACACACACACACACAGACACACACACACACAAATAAATAAATAAATAAATGTTTTTTAAAATGTGAAACATAAATACTGTGGCTGAATAAAATGTTAATAAATATCTATGCAATGTAACTGTAGTGTAAGATTTCTCCAAAAATACACAGCTAGCACAAATCATTAACTAAGAACAATATGGATATAGTTCTGTTCAACAAAGAGCAGAATTGTTTAGATAACAATTGAAACAAGATAATTGCAATATCAAAAACAATGGATTAATATCTAGAATATATAGAAAATTTTACATATCAAGAAGGAAAAAAATAGATGTATAGAAAGGTAAATAATTTTTGCCAAAGAAGACTTGAATATCTAGAATAAGTGAAATGATAGGGAAATTCACAGGAACCAAAAAATATGCAATTCCCAAAGAGATGCCAGTTTTTCTAATCAGATTTAACAAAAGCTTCAAGGAGGCCTACCAAGCATTGGCAAAGTTATCAGAAGTAATGTACAGCAGAGAAGCATCACCCAGAACATTCTGTAAATATTGTGGGGTAACAATATTTCTGTCCTAGTTGCTGTGAGACAACACTCAAATAACCAGGTTAAGGGAGAATGGAGATTTATTTGTCTTGCGGTTCCAGAGGGGAGATACAGTCCATTATGGCAGAAAAGGTGTGGCTGGTGGCAGAAGCTGGAGGAGGCCTAGGTCGCTGTAGACATCATACCAGAGGGGGCAAGAGCAGACTCCTAGCAGAAGCAGGGAGAGGCTAACCAACCTCAAGACCCACCCTTTGTGACATGCCTTCCTCCAGCAAGGCGCCACCTCCCAAAAGTGTCAGGACCTTCCTAAACAATAGCTAAGGATTCAAATACATGAGCCTGTGAGAGAACAACTTATATTCGAACCATGACACTCTGTAAAACCTAAAGAAACCTGAGGTAAGGATGGGAGGAGCAATGATATGCAAGATACTCCACACAAGTTAGGGCCGAAGCAATCATATTTGGACTTTGCATGCCCTGTGCAATGTCCAACACACTATTGACCCCACAAAGTCTAGCGTTTGCTAAAGGCACTAGGATCCTTGGCGGCAAGGGATTGACAGCCACAGTAGTGTTCCTATGCTTAAAGGGAACACAGAAAACAGTTCTGGGAAATGCCACGGGGTCCTTGCACCTCATCGGAGAGGAGGACCCAGAGGAGAGTTTGGCATGCACATTAAAGGATGCTCCAGGGATGGGAGGGGGAGGCACTGGGGGATGGAGAGGGAAGGGGAGGGGAGAGGGGCACAGGGGGGTGGGGGGCTGGAGGGAGGGAAGGGACTGGTGTACCTGTTAAATTTGTATGAGTGGAAATAAAAAAAATTTTTTAAAAAGAAACGAGGTACATATGACCACATGGATAGATCCCAAAGGCAAAACCCTGAATGGCAAAAAGAAAAAAGAAAAAAGAAAAAAGAAAAGAAAAGAAAAAGATACTACCTAGAAGAGTCTATTTAAATCAAAAACTTGGGTAAGTGAGATGGATCAGTGGGTGGAGCTGCTTTCCACCAAGCATAAGAACCTGATTTCAATCCTCAAAGTCTACATGATAAAAGGGGAGGATTGATCACCCTGCATTAGGGAACAGAAGAAGTAATGAGGAATTTGGAAAGGAAAATTCATAAAACAAAAGAGGGTACAGGCACAGTATGCACCATATTAATAATGTGCTATAAACGTGGAAGTATTATAAATTTAGTTATTTGTATCTGATGGCCAGAAAGGAAACTATTTCAACATAAAATTTCAAAAATTAATGGAATCCCAGTAACGATTCCAATTCCTTGAAATTGACTTAGGTTTTAAACTTCATATGGAAGTATAAATAGGTACAACTAAGCACAAAACCCTTCCTTAGATATTGAGATAAGTTTTATACTGTCAAATACTTAAACTATCATTTATTATAATTAACAGAAGAGACATGAGAGAGAAAATAGAGATAAGGTAAGGGAAACAGATTTAGAAGAGAAACAAGGATAACGTTAGAGTTTAAGATGGGAGGAGCTTTCTCCCTCCTGTCAACAGCCCTCTTCCAATTCTCCTCTGACACAGTCTCATGTCTCATCCGCTTGGGAAAACATCCATGATACGTGATACATAAAGGCACCTCAAATGAAAATGAAACTGTGCTAAAGACTAGATCCATATGAGTGTATATGAGAGAATCTTTAATGGTTTACATTGTTTGTACATATGTATATTAGTGGGGATGCGTATGGTACCTGTCATGGTTTGGATATACATTGGGCCTACAGGTTCATGTGTTCGAATACGCTTGGATTTACCTTTATGAATGGGCACAGAGAGAGAGAGAGAGAGAGAGAGAGAGAGAGAATCTGGTGTCCTGCAGATACGGACCAATAAAACTCCTAATTAAATTACCTCTGTGGTCTCTTGAGTCTCTGGAGATGCCCAAAGGCAATGTTCTGGGGATTTAGGAGAGGACCACTTAAAGGTGAGAAATTCAAGGGCTCTAAGGAGTTGCTCACCGCTTCACTTCCTTAGACAGCTTAGACGTAGGCTGTTCCAAACTTCTCAAATCTCCCCTCAAAGCAATGTCTGAAAATTTCAAAATTTCCCTAAGACTTGAGGGAAAAAAATATATTCAGAAGCCATCACGGGACCAAGGTCGGTAATAGCAAAGTATGTTTTTTGCCTGGTAGATGCCTCGCTCCCCTCATCAGGATAGTGAGTGCACAGCTTCATGAGGTCTCTCTATGTGAGAGGCTGGGCTGTGACTGGACAGATGATCCCCCTAAACACAGGCATAGACACGACCCAAATCACTCTAATACTTAAAGCCCTGGAGGAATCCTCAGCGAAATCAGCCATCCTCTCCTGATTCGTGGGGCTGTTTCTAATTTGCTTGAAGAAGGTCCTTGGCTACAGCGACTGTTCTGGAAGAATGAGACCCTTCTCCTCAAGCCCCCTCTACTGCCACTTGACCTGTGACCAGATAGAATGACAGCATTCCACAGCTGCTTGCAGAATGTGACCCAGTAAGCAAAAGCTTCTTCGTGGGAAGAAATGAGACTTTGATTATTTAAATAGAGAAAAAAGAAAAAAATCAGAATATATCCAGGAAATAATTCTGAGAGGGCTAGGCCAAGTAAAGGTTCACAATTTTTAAATTGCAAACATTATATCGATATTACTTTACTTGCAAATATCTGAGATTTTACCAGTAGGAAGAGACTCTAAATTTGGGGGACTTGCTTAACTGAACCCTTTTCTCAATATGACTATTGAATGAAGCTGAAGTGTCTAAAACATCTGTAGAATGTATATGTAGAATGGACACTTAAGACACACGGAGATGATAATGCTGGCATTACATTTATTGTGAGTCCTCCATTCTTCTATGTCTCCCTAGAGGATAATCCATCATCCAACCACATAGACAGATGCAGTATCAATGACAGCCAGCACAGTGACCTCACTCTACAGAACAAGAATGCTCAGGTGAGCTTAGGACAAAGATATCAGCCAGAGTCATCAGTCCTCAGGAGCTAGCAGCCCGAGACACTACCTGATTGGCTACAAGAAAAGGTAGCAAAGAGGCCATTGGAGGCTTCTGACATTCCATATGATTAGCGCCACAAATAAAACCACATCTGTTCCACTTTCTCTTCATTTTATATTTATCTCATCATATTATCTTGCCGATAAATACTTGCCTAAACAACTTGTGGAAACAAGCATGTTCATTCCTTTTTTACATCCTGATTCAAGTTCCCACCCAGAGATGAAAGAAAGAACCGCCCACAACAATTCCACAGGAATTACTAAAAAGGGGACGCTCTTCCTCTCTTGCCAGTGTGCCAATTTCCTGAACCACCTCTCTCCATCTCATGCACCTGCCCAGGGAATGATCCCCCCCATGATCCTGTCCCCCCCCATGGCCCAAGCCCTCCCTCATCAATTAGACAATCTTTTACAGGCTTGCTCAAATTTTTCACAGGTGGATCAATGCCTCAGCCTTGTGTTGTCAAGTTGACATGTATAACTAACTGACACAGCATCTCACCAGCTCTGAGCTAGCTCCTAGACCTACGCCCCCTCAAAGAGAAGGCAAGGCAAAATTTTAACCCCTGAGTCATATCCTCACTCCCTAAGCACCTAATTTGAAAAGATGTACTACCAAATAGAAAACTGCTGACATTGCCCCTGTGAAGAAAAGTCTTTCATGGAAACTTCTAGAGTGTCATTTTCTAGGTAGTGGTGTATTCAGAAGAATAGTTGATTGGTCTAGGAAATTATAGAGACAAATCACACCACCAAGTTCATGTAACAGTTTCCCTTACACTTCAAGACAGGCTTTTAGAAAGGGTTGCCCTAATGGAGTGATTATGTAAATTACAGTTGGTCTTGTTCTGGTCTCTTGACTGAAATAGATCAACCCACCTCCTAGCACCTGACACCCAGCCACTGATCCGGAAGTTTCTTCTTTTTTTTTTTTTTTTTTCTAGCCATCCACTAGACAAAGCAATACTGAGCCTGGTTTTCTGTCTCTCCGAAGTGAGAGCAGTAACTCTCCATGTTTTGCCTCAGGGAAGGCCAAACCTCAGGCTCTGTAAAACAATTTGTCTACTTAAACCCTGATTGTTTCCCAAGTCGCTAAACATGCTGGTGTATTATGCTAACAGAATCACACTGATGGAATGTGAAGCGTGGGAAGCATCAGGTAAATTAGATCTCAGGTAAGCCCTGCGTGCTGGAGATAATTGAAGATAAGTTCCACACAAATACGGAGCTCTGAACCCTTAGAGAAGTCAGCTGAGGCATGTTGGGATGTTCCCTACAAGGCAAAGGGGCCATTGTGGGCCCTTCCATCTCCTCTGCTAGGGAATAAAGACAATGCTGGATAAGCTACTTTACACTCTGAGGACAACATACACTGCCACTGTCCCCTATACTCATAGCTCTGTCCTCTTGGAGAGTTCCCCAGGGCCAGCTGGCTAAGGAAGAGCAGGGCACTATAACATAATCCATCAAGTTCAGTGTCCCATGAAGAATGCAACACTGCATGTTGAGATGTAGGCACGGAACGCTCCACAGTGAAAAGCTTAAACACACACACCCATAGCCAGTGCCTTCAAAAATATGATGCCTGGAGTTGCAGAAATGAAGACTATAGAGAAGGAAGGAAGTTCATGGATCTTCCAGAATGAGCCAAGACTGCCGGACCTTTGTGTCCCACGGGATGGTCCCAAGTTGACTCCTCCAGACAAGAGGTTTTCCATAAGAAAGTCTAATGCATGGATGCCAGTCTGCCTGTTTGCATAGACAGCTCACACAATGGCCACAGGAGCAAGGACAGAGGTCTGCAATGTTTCAGCGGGATGCTATCACCTCGCTGAGAGCCGAGACCGACATGCACTTAGAAGAAGCATCACGTCCCAGTATGTCAGCTCCCTGGTGATCAGTTACCCTTCAACTCCCATAACGAAGACCAGCAATGTGTCCTTAGCAAAGGGCCATTTGCTCTGACTGTGGATTTGTCCTCCCTGCTTTCCATTCTTCCGCCATCAGCTCCGTCATCTGAGTGCTTACCCAAACCACTGGCACTGTCTCTCACACACCTGCTTTCTAGCAAATAACTAGAAAGTAGAAAGGGGAAAAATAGTTTTCTGCAGTGAGGATCTCCATTGTCTCAAAAAGGTACCTCACCATGTAAATGCAACTGTGTATAAAAAATAGCAAATTATCAATAACTTCTGGGAGACTCAATTCTAATTCTGCACAACAGAGAGTAATAATTTTTGATGCTGTGACAAAATCTTTGTATGCATGCAAAATATGCTCTGAAGTAGCTAACCTTGCCCAGTGTTCTGTTTCCCAAAGCTAGAATCAGCAGTTCCAGAAACCAATTGCTAGAGGTCACCCTTCACTTTGTTGACTAATGACTTACTTGCAAAATATTTGTTGCCTATGCCTAGGTTCTCTTGGATTAGAAGTACGATTATATTACTTAAGAAGTGTTTCCATTTGGCAGTACAAGAACCAGCCTATTAGATGGAAAACAAAGGAAGCCTATTTATTTGTGATATAAGTGAATGAACAGTTTTTAAGATGGAGTGATAAGTTTGGTTATAGTGATTAGTCCTAATTTTGTTGAAAAAATTGGAAGATTTCCACCCAATCAGAGCAGATCTTTTTTGTTTTAGAGCCTGTATTTGCAAGGAATTTGGCACTAGAACAGAGAGATGGCAGGCCAGAAAAGCTCAGATCCCTTAGAAAGAAATGGTTTCATTCCCTGCTATGCAAAGAAACAAGAAGAGCTGAGTACTGCCTCGAAAGAAAGAACATGTGGAATGTATCCTGAAAAAGGAATTTTATACCAACTACAGACTCAGAACAAAATTGAAAATAAATAAAGAAGATACAGAACCTGTTACCAGAGTTATTTATTAGGGTCAGAATCTGAGTCCTATAACAGGCCCTAGTCATCAATAGGCCAATTGAACAAACAAGTAATAGTAAAAAGGTGAACAAAGTATATTTATTCAATGTGGGCTACATTGGGAAGCAGAATAGACAGGTAAAGTGACACCCCATACACACAAGTCTACCTTTGTGGCCCTAACATCCGGCTTAGCTTTCAATAGAAGGCAGGAGTTTGTGGAGAGCAAGCACCCTGGTCAAGGTGGTTCTGCCCTTCAGTGCTATCCCGGCTCCAGCTTCTCCTGCCAGGCAGTCGGGTGAGGTGTTCGAATTGGATGACATCACGTTCTAGGAGACAAGTGCTTCCTCTGGTTGACACCAGGCTCCCAACCTCTTCCTCCTCCCAGCATGGGATTCCTGGAGAATGTCCAGTTCCCTGGTGGGCACCAGCTCAAGAGTCTCGTGGCCAAAGGAAGAGAGACTCAGTTCCTCTTTGGAAAGTCATGACTGTTGTCCAGATACTGACCTGCCCACTGCTTCTTCCCTGTCTTCTCATAAACAGAGTTGTAATTTTTACCCAATTTCTTTGACACTTCCAGTTTCCCTGATTTTTTTTAGAGAATATGTGAGATAATGGTTAATTTTACATTTCAGTTCATAAGTTATAAAATGTCAAAACAGAATTATTATATAATGAGGAAAGAAATGGATATCACACAGGCAGGACTTGAAAGCAAATTAAATTAGGACAATTTGGGTTGTTCCTTTTGAGACTTTATTAGAAGCATGTCTTAGTTACCTTTCTTGTTGCTGTAATAACAATACTCTGATTCAAAAAAAAAGCTACTTAGGAGCCTGAGAGATGGCTCAGAGGTTAAGCCTTTGTGTCACAAGCAAAAGGGCCTGAGTTCAGATCCCAGATCTCACACAAAGATGATTGGTGAAATGACAATGGCCTGTATTTTCTGGCCTGGGAAACTCGAGAGCAAAGCATTAAGTAGAACAATCCAGGATGACTCCGGAAGTCACTCTGGGCTTCCTTCACATGTGCCAGGCACATACACTACCATCTTACAGTACCATCCTCTGCACACACACACACACACACACACACACACACACACACACGTATATACCCACATCTGTACACACAAAAGAAAAGCAACTTAAAGAGAGGATTTGCTCTGGTTCACAATTTGAGGGTGCGGTCTGTCATGTCCCTCGTGGCCAGAAAGTCCTAGTGACAAGAGCACGAACCACATGATCATGCTGCACCCACAGTTAGGAAACAGAGGAACGCATGTTTATGCTCTTCTAGATCTTCCTTTGTTAGGGATTCGGGGATCCAAGCCAGGGAATGTCGCCCAGCCACTTTAACCTAATCTACATGATCCACCAGAAGTGTACCTGAAAGTTTGTCTCCCAGGTGATTCCAGTTCCCATCAAGTTAACAATCAACACGAATCATCGCAGAGCTTATGTTCACTTTCGTTTTCAATGGTAGTTGTAACTTAAGAAATAGAATTTTTAAGTCTGTAAAGAGTGTGAATATGGACTATGAATGTGTAATAAGTAAAGAAAAGAAATGGCATGTTATATACATTGTCCATCAGAAGAGAACAAGGTGAAAACATTAGCTCATGAAGCTTCAATTTGGAACCAGTGTAAATAGCAGGAGTGGCCAGGTCTCAGCAAATCAGAATGCCATTAGTAGGCAACAAACAACGACTAGCAACAATTTCATCTAGGGTTATTCAGAGACTGAAATAATGGTGACGGTTTTCTCATCAAGGTAGGGTGTACACTGTGATTTTGGATAATTCTATTAGATGTCTATCACTCTTTACAAATAACTCCATTATTGGTAAGTTATGAATTTGAAATAGACTCTGATTCAATCAAGGTTCTAGAAAGAAAGAAATGGTACATGTAGGAACCTTTGGGCTTTATTTAAAAGTCTATGTGAAGAGTTAAAGGGAATATAAACAGAAAGAGCAAATCCCCTAAGCCTGAAGCAGAAACAAGACAGCCAACACTGGCATCCAGAGGGAAAAGCTAAAGGACGTTACCCATTCCGAGCTGTGGCCTTCAGAAGAAACAGCCAGCCAGCCCACAGCAAGCTGGTAGTAAGGGAGAGTAAACAAACCTGCCAATCTCACTCTCCCCCAGCCTCTACTTTGGGCCAGTGTATCCCTCTGGAGTTGGAGATGAGCAGAGGAGCCAGGCTGTGTGCATGGGGCTCATGAGGAAGCAGGATACAAAACGTCTCACACGCTCTGACAGGTACATTCTCACTAATCATTTTGGTTCATTTCCAGGTTTTCTAATGTAGGCCATAGTACTTCCCCTGGGGAGACCTGCACAAATGTCCATTCATCACAGACCGGGTACCAATGACAGACCAAACAAGCCCCACCCCGCCAATGAGTGATGAACTCACAGAAGTTCCATCATGTTTTCCCACCTGTAGTTGACCTTCTACCTCCTGTATATTCTAGAACCTCCCAAGATCATGTTCACGATGGAGCAGGAGGGAGTAGTGGATGAGAATCTTATTATTTATTTCCACCTCCTTCTACAAAAGAGTGTCAGTAGCTCCAGAGCCATTATGATGGACTTATCACTGTATCATTTTGCCTATTTCATTGCTTTGACTATGGGCTGAGGTTATTTCTGTACTAACATGACCATGGGGTGATCACGTTATACCCACGGAGGAAAAAAAATCCTTATTTTGAACATGCTACTTGATAATGTCACAGAGTAAGCCAGAGTATTGAGACTAGAGACCCCTCCAAATGGAGAGCTGGGGAGCACTTCAAATGGGTTAAGGCAGAGGTCAGGTGGTCTCCAGCTCCTTTTCATCCTCTACCTATGCTGAATGTCTTCCCAGTGTATTAACAATCACTATACTTTCATAATTTTAAGTGTAATGAAGCAGGATCCCAAAATCAGTTTCATCAAGATCTGGAGCCTTGGGGCTGGAGAGATGACTCAGAAGTTAAGCCTCTGCCTTGCAGGCAGAAGGTCTCAAGTTCAGATCCTAGACCCCACGTACAGACGCCAGGCAGAAGCGGGGCGGCCTGCATTTCTGTCCTGGTAAGGCGGAGCCTGTGAATCCCGGGACAGAGTAAACAAGGAGGAGGTGGAGGCGGTACATGGTGGTTCCCGAATTTGTCCGTGGTTCTACACACACGCGCACACACACGTACATACGCACGCACATACACACAATTGAATAAATAAATAACTTAAAAAAAAAGAATAGTAAGATCTGGAGCCTTACAAGCAAAGCAAATTCTAAGACATCCCTAACTCCTCTTTACATCTCACATCTAATCAACCAACCCTTTGTGGCCTTGTCCTATAACATCGCCCACACACATAAACACTTTTTCTGAGTTTTATCATTACCTGTGTGATCTAAAAGACTTGTAATTTAATTATTTAACTGAAATGCAAAATCAAAGTGACCTTTGACATTGTAGCCATGCAATAAACTACTGCTCTGGCCAATTTTCCCAGTAACCATCACCGCTATTGAAAATCTTGCTGCTCATTTCCTGTCTGCTTGATGCTATCCCTTGTGAAGTGCCAGGACACTGGAGAGCTGCTCGCGTTATTTACGCATGTTCTCCAGGTGGAGGACCATGCTTGGCAAATCATAGGTGCTTCATAGCTGTTTGCTCAATAAATAATGAAGTGAATCCTAAAGCAATCCTCAATGTGGTAGTCATTAAAACTCATTATACTTCAGTTAATTTGCATAGGATTCTTTTGACGGTGTTTGGTGTGGGTGTTTGTGAAAGGAAAGGACGCAGACAAGAACCAAGTCTTCATGCTGGTTACCAATGCAAAGTTTGGATTCATTTAATTAGTGTTCAATTTGCATATGACTTTTAACAAGGTAATTAATTCCATCAAAGTTTACCTACTTCCATGATGTTGTATAAAACTAGCCAATCACATTTGGCCTGTTAAAATACCCATATCCTCATGAGTTTATTGTCTTCTCCAATTAACTATTTTGTTTGTGAGTACTAAAGTTCAAGAATTGTTTTCTCCGTTTCTTGAGACAAAACCTTATCATGCACCTCAGGGTGGCACAGAACTCATAAATCTTCTGCCTGAGCCTCCTTAGTGTTAGGGTGACCCACATATGCCACCTTAAAATGCAAGAATCAGTAAAAATAAATTTGTTTGCCTAAAACTTGCAAACATGACAGGGAATGAACAACCCTATTTGTTTTTGCTAAATTGAAATTGAAAGGTTCAAAAAAATTGTAGTTGCTAATTGCCCTCAAATCAGCAAAACTTATTTTTTAACTTTTTTTATTATTATTTCTGCTCATACAAACTTAGTAGGTACACGGGTTCCCTCCCTCCCTCCTCCTCCCCCCGACCCCCTGCTCTCCCTTCCCTCACCCCTTCCTCCCCATCCCCCAGTGCCTCCCCCCCAATCCCCAGAGAATCCTTTAACGTGCATGCCAGACTCTCCTCTGGGCCCTCCTCTCCGATGAGGTACATGGACCCAGTGGCATTTCCCTGAACCCTTTCCTGTGTTCCCCTTAAGCATAGGAACACTACTGTGGCTGCCAATCCCTTGCCTCCAAAGGATCTTGGTGCCTTTAGCAAATGCTAGACTTTGTGGGATCAATAGTGTCTTGGACATTGCGTGGGCATGCAAAGAAATCAGCAATACTTATAACACTGAAGACCTTATGAAAACACACGACTTCCAACCTCAAGGAACTCAAATTCTGTGCAAAAGTCAAAATTAACAAGGTAAAATGCGGTTATCTTAAGGTTGTTGCACACCAAATAACAATACATTGGCCATCAATGGACTATTTGTATGACGGTGATCTCAGATGATTACACCATCCATTGACCCCATAGCCACTTAGCGTCTGTACACACACGGTCATGTTCTCACAGTGACATCGACTGACAGCACATTTCAGAGTGTATCCACACTGTTCGCAAAAGCTGTGTGATACAAATCAAAAGTGACATACTAATAGTGCAATTAAAAAACTTGAAAACACACACAGGGTCTACATCACTCTTGTTCAAAATAATGGAAACATAAATGAGAAGTTCAAAAATTACACTCGGGTTGACCATTGAAGCCCCGGACATTAGCAGGGTCAATGGTGAGTACCTTGCTGTGCTAACTTGTCCGGATTTTTTGTCTCTGGATTAAACACAGCTTTTGATAGATTTCTAAGTTAGGAAAAGCCTACACATCTGGGTCATCATTGTTTTAGGTAAATTAGCTCAACAAAATTGCAGAAGGCCAATTAGACAGCAGAAAGGAAAGACAAGGTTTCAGTTCAAATGTTATTGATGCTTGTGGGGTGAGGAGAGAAAAACCAGGGCAGAAATCAGCAACTCTCAGGAAGAAAACAATAAAAGAGCAAGGTTTTCTTCTATGTTCAAGTCAAATCGCATATAGCTAAGAATTATTTTTTTCTCCTCACATTGACACAAAGAGGCAATTCTTTTCCCAACTGTGGAAGTAAGGTAGATTAGAAGCAGGAAGGGAAATACAAAAACAAGTTTTGATTTTCCCTCCTGGAGTCTATGCAATTTTTTCCAAGCAAGAGAAATTATATGCATTAAAAAATTTAGGGGGTAAAAGGATTTGTTGCCATATTTAGATGCTTCTGATGAGACATACAGCATGGGGAAAAAATGATTCCAAATATGAAAAACAGTTGTAACATCAACCAACATCTCTATTAACTTAGGAAAGAAAATAAAGTTGAGTCCAACTTGCCTGGACAGTTAGAAGATCCTTCAGCTCCTCATGTGGATAAATTTCTGGGTCCTCCTACTGTCAGCTTCTGCTACATGGCAGCTAGGACAGATACTTACTCATATCTGCCTTATCATGACTTATTTGCCCTCAGTGTTCTTCCTGCCTGACCCTGTTCTTCTGCTAATAGAAATCCCTTGACTTCTATCCAATGTTCTATTGTTTGGCATTACCCACACCCAGCCCATGCCTATCTGACCCTCCTTTACACAGAACTAGTCTGCCCAGAATCCTGAGATCTTTGAGCATGGATCGACTTGCTTGTTTGAGAGCCTATGAGAGCTTATTTTAAATCTTCATTCTTCAATTCCTCATGCTGTGCCCTTAAAAATCTTCCTGCATACAGATAAGGTTTTTAATGGCTGAAAGTTGTCAGAAACATGCAAAATGGGAAAGAGGGAGTAAGCAAACTGTTCTAAGTATTAATTTTTCAGGTAAGATTTTGGACAGTTGGTTTTACCATGAAAAGTCTGTACTGGGTCTCCATCTGGTGGCCAAAAATTGTTGCTTTTAAATCCTGAAAGATAGTCATTTTTCCACTACATCTTCCTGAGACTGGATTACAAACCTATAAAGCAAAATGAAGAATCATCCTGAAAGGAATGCACTCATTCAGAAGATTTCTAGTTCAATTATGTAAAAATTAAAAATACAATTTTTTTTATAAAAACAGAGTCCAATTTCATGGACCCAAAAAAAGTGGTGATAGTCTCACTTGAGCAAGGAAATTTGGTCACAGTTAGAAATTGTATATTGTTAGGCATGTAGTTCAGCAATTTCCTTAAATGTAGGAATACCATGAATGACCTAAGCAAATGTTTCCTTTCAAATAGCTTTAAATTCTAGTGGAAGTCGATAATACCACACACACTAAAATGTCACTTTGACATGAATGGTATAAAGTGAAACACAGTAGTCTAAGGCTGCTTGCATCTGTGGAAATAGGAATGTGTCACTTTATAGAGAATGGTCAGGAGTGGACTGTCTATGATTAGACATATTTTTGAAAAAGACTTAAATGAGAGATTTATTCAGTTCTGACAAAGAGTACTACATACAAAGAGGTTCAAGTGGAAACATGCTTGGAAGGGTAAGTGGCAGTGTGTGTGTGTGTGTGTGTGTGTGTGTGTGTGTGTGTGTGTGAGAGAGAGAGAGAGAGAGAGACAAGCGGTAGTTGAGAGCCCATTAGTTCTGCTTGAAAGGAAGTCACCATAGGCTGTGAGCCCAGTTTTTAAACACATGAACCTGTGGGCAATTCTTCACATCTAAAGCGCCACACTCACTATGTAAGAATGAACAAGATCGCCAGAGAAGAGCCGGAAAAGATAACCAAGGTCTATGTGAAGTCGTGAAGGAAGGATAATGGTGGGTAGTTACATGGCCAGAATAAAGTAAAATAAAACTCAACAACATTTTTTTCAAAAAAAAACAGTACCATTTAATAATGTCATCTCAAATTTAGAAAAACTATCCTGAATATTAAATCATATTATCAACATTTCAGTTTATGTGACATAGTCAAGAGAGTAATACTCCAGATAAGTGAATAGGAAATAGTTCCAATGTTAATCATATGTGTTTTTCTAGTTAGCTGTCGTCATTCCTATGGTCTAGATTTTATACGCTTATAAAGCATTATCTCCAGGTGAATACGTGATAAAAAGCTATTCAACAGTGGAGAATCTGAAATCCAAGGATATTGTGATGATTTTTTTCTTAGAACACAAGATCAAATCAGATTCTTCAAATGTTAAGTCAAGTTTGCTGACCAAAGAATGGCAAAGGTATGGTGGGTAATGTAGTTCCTGTTACAAGGAATGTGCATAAACCAATACATATTTACTAAGCATTTATTACCCGCTGAGTTTTATGCTATTAAAGACTAAAGTGGATAAAACAGATTCTGCTCTAAACAAATAAACATAAAAACTAGACATATCATCAAATTATACTGCAGTCTAAGTAAAACTGACTAGGAGAGTTGGGGAAATGATCAATTAATAAGAACCTGCTAAATAAACAATTTTCAAATTTTAATAGTCACTCATAAAGAACATTGCCTTTTCCTTCATCGAGGATGATATCCAGAGAACATGGAAGGAAGGTCCTAATGCGTAAGCAAACAATACACAGGATGAGATGACCCTCGCAGTCATGAGCTTAGTCACGGAGAGGAGCGAGCAGCTGGTCCATTTATTTCTCCTGTGTTCTTCATTCAGGTCACCTGACATTCTTGTATGAAAACTTACTGTCCCAAGCTCTCCAAATAAACGTTTACTTATTTCTCTCATGCCCGCCAAAAAAGGTCCAGGTAAAGCCATTTTCCCAATAAAGATTTATCTAAAGTAGAAGACAAGAAACAAAAGGTAAAAATTTAAGACTTTGAACAATCACTGCAAAGCCTCATTTTTATCTAGATAGCAAAAGAGAGTAACCCCAGAGGATATTCACAAAGTAGAATTTACAAAGTCAAATAATGTCAGCAGATCGCAAGATATAAGGACAAGAAACACTTTCACACCATGAGAATAAAAGCTACTGTGGCCATCGGGAGAGCATCTGCCAATGTTTTTCAAATGAAATATGTTTATATGCTGCAGTCTTACACTTGCTCTCCTACATACATACTAGAGATTTTTAATGCCTGAGCCAAAGAGAACAAATATGATCGAGACTTCAAACCATAAACTACAAAAGACAACCATATATATTTAAAATATTGCTTTGTGTGTTATGAAATAATTACCACAATGATCCCAGCCTAATAAACAGGCCTACTATCTTACATAAATTGAAAACATTTCATATAATCTTTTGACAAATTTAGAGGCTAGAATACACTCCTGTCCATGGCAGTCACAAGAAGTCTTCAGAACTCATTGTTCGCATGACTGAAACCTTGTACTCTTTGATCTATGGCTCTCCCATTTTCCTGGTAGTGGGAACTCAACCACTGGGAGAGCAGAGGAGATTATCATGGTGGGAGGGGGATTAGTCACCTAAAGGAGGATTACGGAGCCCAGATCCTCACTGACGGAGAAGATGGTTATACCCAAAGTCTAGCATGGATCACAGGCACTAGGATTCTTAGAGGCAAGGGATTAACAGCCACAATAGTGTTCCTATACTAAAGGGGAACACAAAAAAAAGCTCTAGGCAATGCCACTGAGTCCTTACACCTCATCAGAGAAGAGGACCCAGAGGGAAGTTTGACATGCACACTAAAGGATGCTCCAGGAATGGGGGGGGGGGCACTGGGAGAAAAGGAGAGAGGGGGGACAGGAAATGGAAAAAGGGGGAGGGAGTAAGGGGATCCAGAGAGGGGTGGAGGGAGGGAGGGGAATGGGGGGGTACTTAACCAACTCTGTATGAGTGGAATAAATAAATTAATTAATTAAAAAAAATGTGAGACAGGGAAGGATAATATTGGAATTCAGTGCAAACCTAGTTTTTCATTATGTAGAAATAGATGTAGGTGGAAATAGAAATCAAGGTGTCTTGCAGTTACCCTTCATGGTTGCTGATAACATCATGACAAAACTGTTTAAGGGACAAGTGGTTTATTCTTTACGATAGTCCAGTTATAGTTCCACAGTTCTTAGTCCAGCTTGATGGGAGAGCACACACCTTCACCAGGATGGAGGGAACTGGCTGCACCATATCAACATAGCTGAGAGAGGAACAAGACTTACTTGCCAGACCAGCATGTCTGGCTAAGCATACACAAGGATGCTTCTTTCTCAAACAGTTCCCTCCATTTTACTCACCTGTCTGGGGACTAGTCCCACCCACCATGGACTGGGCCTTTCCCACCCACTAACCAATCTCCCACAGGTTTGCTCTGGGTTTAACTCAACTATTAATTCTCCACGAATGTGCCCAAAGCTCAAACTTTCAACCATCAAGTTGACACCTGTGCCTAACTATGACAAGGTGTACACTTACATATATATTTATGATTATGTTCATGTCATATGTTACACATATATAATAGATGTATATTATACTTATAGCTAAGCATATTTATGTGCATATGTACATGCATACACATTGATTAAAAAGGTCTAAAATCAAATAACTATAATAAATTAATTCACCAAGATGCAATTTTAATTTACAAGATTACTTTTCATTTAAAGATGCATAAGGAACTCAGAGAAATGGCTTATTGCAAGGATACGATACTTTAAAATAAGGAAGAGTTCAGAAAATGATGGGAACACTGGAAATTGGGCTGGAAAGATGACTGCAGTCTGATGACCTGAGTTCAGATCCCCAGATATCATGTAAAAATCGGATGCAGCAGCCTAAGCATCTATAACTCCAGCAGGCCTACGGAAAATGGGAGGCAGAGACTGAGAATCCAGAAGCTTATGGGCCAGTCAATCCAGCACACAACATTAGTGAAGAGACCTGATTTCAAACAAGGTAAAAAAGATGAGGAACGACACCCCAAAATTTTCCTCCATCTCTACATAAGCAGCATGGCACACACACAACCTCTTCCAATCTACTCTCTCTCTCTTTCTCTGTCTCTCTCATACACACACATAAATGTACATATGCATATTCATCCATCACAATCATATCCACAAAAAGTATTAGAAAGCTAAATCTGAAGGTTTCATGGTCCTTCCGTGATAAGGAATCAAAATGCATAATGGTATTAATGCATTATTAAGGTAAAATGGAAATTATTTAAATAAGCATATAGATTAAGGAGGAAAAGGAGATGGGAAGAAGAAAGGAAAAAAAGGGAGGGAGAGAAAAAGGGAGATGGGGAGGGAGAGACGAACAGAGGGAGGGAGGGAAGGAGGAAAAGGAATAAATTTAAAGATCACCATTTAGTACCCATTATATTAATACCTGATTAGATAAGAATCACTGAGTAAGTCAAACTAGCAGGTGAAAATTTGATTAAAAATACTTACAAAAGAAAGAAATCGATGAAGAGGCTGTTTCATAGTCCACAGAACACCATTTACAAAACCCATAGTATTCTGCCCAATTACCCTTAACCAGGAGGTATGAAATGTATTCACGGAAATCTAGAAAACACCATTGAGGAAAGTGATAAAAGTCAGGATCTCCAATAATGGAGCAAATTAATGCTGTGCTTTTTCTGGTCTAAAAAAATATAGAGTTAAGAATGTGTCTTCTGAAAATTTCTGAAAGCAAATGCATAACCAGAATCTAATCATGAGAAAGCAATAAACACATACCATAGGTCTTTTTCCACAAAATATTTTGCATTGTTAAAAACACAATGTGCTTTTCATGAGTGTCAAGAAATTGTTCCAGTTTGCAGATTAAGACACGCAACAACTGGGGACAACATACGACCAACAATAAGTCCAAGATCACAGAGGAACAGCAATGGTCAAGCACATTGCTGGGGTGACTGGCAAATGTAAATGGGACTTACAGATTGAATGTTAGGGCTATGTCAACTTGAGTCCTGATGTTGATGGATGTACCATCATTAATGCAGATGCCAATTCTGAAGGAAATTTTTCAGCAATGTAGAAATACTTTATACAACTCATTCTAAAACAAACAAGGAACTGCATGTGTATGTGTACATAAATGTCTACATATGTATATGCATTTGTATATGTGTATAATGCTTACATACAAATGTGAGTATGACTATGCATCTTATGTAGTATATATGCATATAAACATATGCATATTAATTAGCACATGCATATGTGTACATGCACATGCCAACTTAAGCTTTTATAGACTGGAGGAACTGGAAGGACAGTTAAGAGCAGTCATTTTGATTCTTGTAAATCGATGTAACCTTAATCATATGATATTTAAAAAGTTTTAAAATTATACAATTCTTTTCAGATAGAAATTAATGAACAAGTGTCAAGCAGTGTTGAATGATGAAGAGAGTGCAAATCTATAAAGATATTCCTAAACAGTTGAGATGATTATTTGAGTTATTTGCAAAATAGTCTTAAAGTCACTAGTTAAATTGAATAAGACCTATTATTGTACAAGGTACTAGAGACACAGATAAAGATACATTATGGAACCATAATTTTCAGAACACCAAGATTAGTCATAATATAAACTCATAAAATGGCATGAGTAAACTATTATCTGCTCATTATAAAATGATGTCATACTGCAATGGAAATTAACAGGCACAACTACATACATCAAAGTGGATGAATCTCAAAAGTCTAATAATGTCCAAACATCAGAAGAGCACACAGAGCTGACAAAGACAAGTAAGCATCAGAAAGGAAATCCAGAAGTAAAGCTGATGGAGTGTAATGCTTCTTGAATTATGCAGAAGAGGGATGGGCTATTTAATAAATGTTAACCGGAAAAATTTTCCATTGATCTTCAAAGTTACAAATTCTGACCCTGATTTATAAGCACAGCTAAAAATACATTACAACTGTCAATAGCATCCTAGGTTGATTGAGACCAAGCCACAAGTGAACGCAGTCAAGGAAAGCTGACCTAAACGTAAGTGCAAAGGAGGCAAAACCTGAGAGGGTAGGAAAGACAAGAACCTAGATCGTCACACAGCTTGACACAGAGGGGACAATCGAGGCAAATCGCTGCATCCGAAGGTCTGGGTAGCAGAGCAAACCTCGCATAGCTGAAAGACACAGAATCCTATTGCGTTCTAAAAAGGGACCTGAAAAATTTCCTAGGCTTCCTGGAGAGATCCACGGAGGCATCCTGTCAAAATAACTTCGACATATTTGTTCATACCCATAACTAGGACTGTTCTCAGCTGTGTGCAAAAACATAAAGCAATTTTTACAAAATTAAAAAAGCAACAGTTAATGCAGAAACTTAAATGTGATCAAAGTGCTCATAAGTGATTGTTGAGTGCTCAGCCACAAATGGGATGATTGCATCAGCCCCGCTGAGGTCTAGGGAACATCACAGAAGGGGGTGTAAAGAGAATGCAAGACTCAGAGGATGGACAGGCATTCCAAGAACAATGTCATCCAAACACAACATGGACATTGTAATCATGAACAAGCAGCAGCAGTGGATACCTGCAGAGGGTCTGCGCAAGACTGGACCCTTTGACATCATTCTACTGTGGATATGGGAGATGCTCTTGACGTCTGACAACTCCCTGGGGATCTACTGGCGTTAATGTTTGTCAAGACGGTGGTGTAGCTACTGATAAAGTGCCCATTCTTCAGTAAAGAGCCCACTACCTGTGCTCATATGTGCAATCCTAATTAAATTTGGCAGAGAGACAGAGACAGAGACAGAGAGAAATTAAAGAGATGGACTAATTAGGAAGGAGGGATTCAGAGGGAGATAAAGGAGAATAAAAGAGGGTGATGGAATGAAATAAAAGCACAATACATTGTATATTTTCATGAAAATTTTAAAAGTAAAATGAAATATATATATATATATATACTTGCTTCAAGATACTCCACACAAGTTAGGGCCACAGTAGTCATAACTGGACTTTGCATGACCTGCACAATGACTGACATATCGACAACTCCCCAAAGTCTAGCATGGATCACAGCCCCTAGGATCCTTAGAGGCAAGGGATTAACAGTCATAACACTATTCTCATACTAAAGGGGAGTCCAAGGAAGGGCTCTAGGCAATGCCACTGAGTCCTTACACCTCACTAGAGTTGAGGACTCAGAGGAAATTTTGGCATTCACACAAAAGGATGCTCCAGGGAACGGGAGGGGGGGTCAGGGGGAAGAGCTGGGAGAAGAGGAGGGAGGGGGTGAATGGAAGGGAAAAAGAGGGGGAGGGTGCAAGGGAGACTGGGGAAAGATGGAGAGAAGGAGGGGACTGGGGTATCTATTGAGCCTGTATGATTGGGAAAAAATCAATAGATATAAATTAAAAAATATATTTGCTTGAGCAAGAATTATATCAGGTATATGTCACCAAAGGCAAGTTAGATGAAGCACAGTGGGCCATACAAGTGAAAAGATTTGAAAATAAAAGGGAGTCTGGCAAAGGACACAAAGGCTTGTAAGGGGAAAAGGAGGTGGGGGTGGGACTTGGGACTAAGGGATGAACTGAAAATATTATGAATTCATTGTATTCATGTATGCAACATTCAAAAATAAAATAATGAAGAAAAAATAAAACAGGTAGTAAAATCTAAATGATGAAAATCATTAGGGAAATAAATTATCCAAACATCACAATTAACAAATATGATCTAAGTGACATATTTGGAATATTACTTCCAATAATCACAGTCTTTTCAAGTCTGAATACAATATTAACACATTGACTATATTTGGCTCACAAAACAAGTCATGACAAATTTGAAGGGATAGAAATCATTCAGGTATATTCTGTTATGTCTTTGGAGTTAAACTTGCAGGAAACAATGGAAAAAAATCATGAAAATATCAAAATGTCTGGAATGTGACTTTTTTAGTAAATAAGTCATGGTTCAAAGAAGAACCAATATTTTGCAAATGAAAAGATCGAAATGAATGATAATGAAAATATAAGATAGAACTATCTAATACGTTAGGAAACGAGCAACAAATTAAACCCAAATAAATTAAAAGAGGAGAAATAAAAGCAAATGTGCTCACCCAGAACCCAGACCTTTGTGCCTAGTAATATCCTCAAATAGGACGAATCAGGGGGCTTCACGCAAGTGACTGAGCCTGAGCCTGAAGCATCTGTCGGTGCCAGACAGCAAAGGAATGTTAAGAAAGAAATCTTATTGGGATGCTGTCAAAGGGACCGGGGTACAAAATGCAAAAGCTTCCAACGATCCAATTTAGAACAATTTAGTAACAACGTAATACTGAGTTACAACCTGCACGCACGATCCCAAGTATAAGATAACGTCCCTAACTGATGCAAATAAACAATGAAGTCTGTGGCCAGCTGGGATTACATGGTAACTGTCAGGATAGGACAAGACTATCAGGTAGGGATACATAGTAAGATCCTGTCTCAAATTAGATAGATGATAGATAGATAGATAGATAGATAGATAGATAGATAGATAGATAGATAGATAGATACATAGATGATAGATAGATAGATAGATAGATAGATAGATAGATAGATGATAGATAGATAGATAGATAGATAGATAGATAGATAGATGATAGATAGATAGATAGATAGATAGAGATGATAGATGATAGATAGATAGATAGATAGATAGATAGATAGATAGATGATAGATAGATAGATAGATAGATAGATAGATAGATAGATAGATAGATAGATAGATAGATAGATAGATAGATGAGAAGCTACTGGAAGGCAATGAGTGCAGACCTCACAGCGGTGGTCAGCTCCAAGGACTCTCTGGGACAGCCACCAAGAAGGGACAGCATTGTTTGAGATTCTGGATACTCATCCACAGCCCGGCAACACTTGGAGTAACTCTTCCATGCCATGGCTTTGCAGTGTCACACGTCGACTTTTCTAAGTGCATTAAAATATTTCCAGCTGAACTACAACTCTGATGTAAAATTCAAGTACAGACGTTTCAAAATTTATGAAAGAATGCATGTGTGTATTTAATCTATACATCAAGAAATTTCTTAATAATGTCTGAAAACCCAGAGGCTCAGTGTAGAAAACTGAACAGGATTAACTACATGACGATTTAAAGCATTATATAAACTTGAATGTAAAATATCTGTAATAGGGATGTTAAATCCTTTATGAAGTATAAAGTTAAAATTACAGTCAACAAGCACAAAAGTTGTTTGAGCTCTCTAGTAATCAGAAAACTCAGATTAAAAGCTATTTTATGCCTGTCATCTACACAACAATGTTTTAAATGGTGTAAAAATCTAATGATTTAAGAAAAGCACATATTGTATACTGATTACAGACATTTTGTATGTATTTGAAAGGAATATGGCAACATCTATTATAATTAATGCATTCTTTTATTCCAGCAATTTCATTAATAAAAGGAATGCTGGGGAAATATTCTTCATAAAGAAATATGCATATTGATGTGTATTTCAGCTATATTCGATGTGGCAGAAATTGACGCAATGAAGTTATTAGTATAAAAATGCTGATACAAAACTATAACACACCCAGTGTTAAGTGGTACACACGTACTTAAAAAGAGTAACTGGCACTATCTTACTAAGAACTTCAAGAAGTATGCTAAGTCAGAAGAGCAAAATTCAGAAAAAATATTCATCTAAAATATTTATATTGAAGCACTTCACTCTTACACTGAATAACATACACATTGGGGAAAATCCAGGAGGATTTGGACGTAGAGAGAATTGTATGAGAAAAGAAGAAAAAGGGGGTCGAAGTAAATGAAGGAAGAAAAAAAATTCAGGAAAAAAGTATACACACTTCAGGATAAATTCTCTCTCTCTCTCTTTTTCTTTCTCTCCCTCTTTTTAAGTGTATATATACACATAAATGAATAAATTATACAATTATGCATATATGCATGTATGTTATGCATATATGCATATTTATAAATATATATAAATATACAGAAATACGTATATGTTTGTATAATTTCTTGCCTCCCACAAACCTGTTAGCCTCACTTTAGATATTCAGTGTCTTTTTAGAAATTGAAAAATACAGAACTCAGAAAAATTATATGAAGACTAAAGAAAATGTAACATATAGGCCAAATACCACTAGATGTCAGTAAAACCCCCCCGAAATTAAAGAAACTGCTGGGAAAATTTATTCTTTTATCTACAATTCTATCTTAAAATATATTTGATCTATAATACATTTAATGAGATGGATAGATTACCAGTTGAGTAACATTCTTTAAAAGACAGACTGGTAGTTTTATTCATTAAAGTTAACATTGCTGCACTACAATCCATATTTACTATGACATCGGTAGCATTTTTTTAACCCACGTAGCACATTCTCTAAAAAGACCACAACACTTAGGATTCAGTAAATCAATTTACATTTATCTCTTATCTGTGTCAAATACGGAGGCAAAATGGAGCAGTTACATTTGCTGAGTTTTTAATTACAAATCTAATGAAATGCTACACATAAGCCAGTGCAAACTAAACCACAGGGATCCATCCGTCGGCTATCTTTAATTCGGATAGCCACAGGACTTAGGTCAAAATAAAATAATCAAGAAAGGACACCAGTAAGCAGCTAGGAGTTGGGAACTGACGCAGAAGGGTTTCAATTTTGAGGGCAGACTGGATTGTAAAAAGAGACATAAAATAATAATAAAGGAACTATGGGAAAACACCTATGGTATTTCTAAGGTCTTAAGAATGGGTCTTGGGGAGCCAGGGGACAGACTTCCACACCAGAAAGGAAAAGATCTCAACACCAAACAAGATGCAGCCTAGTGACATGGAAGAGCAGCGAACCAGACAGCAACAACCAACTAGAGTGCAGAGCATCAGGGAACCTAAACCGCTCAGCCAGAATCAGGCCAACCAAATCTCTCCCCATCCTAAGGCTGAGGGAATCTTGTGGAAGAGGGGGCGGTAACATCCTAAGAATCTAAATGGGTAGAGAGAGGTCCACTGCCGGCCAGGACATTCCAGTCAAGACAGGGCTGCTGCATCCAGGAACTCACTGCAATGAAATCCATCAACAGACCTGGGCAATGGCTGGCCTATCAACATTTTCCCCACAGATTAGCGAGTAACTTAGGAGAAATAATTATATGCAGGGGGAACCTTAATGGCTAGGGTCAGACAGGTGAGGGGGAGTGTCCCTATCAGCGGGTCTGCCCAAGGAAGGGTCACTTAATCTGTCAGAGAGGCCTGAGTCCCTACTAGGGCCGACAGGCAGGAGGGTGGGAGGAAGAGGGTTGGATGGTGGAGTGTGAGAGGGGGGAGAGGAAGAGGCAAGGGAGGGAGGGGGAAAGCGGGGAAGGGAGGAACACCAGTCATCATGTTTGGAAAACTGGACAAAGAAAAAAAAGTCACACCCAAATGTCTTCTTTGTCATCACCAGACAGGACAAAGACATAAACTCATTTTATTGTATATGAAAAATTCTCAGGAAAAAAAAATGTTCAAAAGAACAGTCATAAGAATCACACTTTATCAGACAATAACTGCATCTGGAAATGATACTGAAGTCTTTCTAGAAATCAGAGAAATTCTATGTGCAGTGATTAGCAGAGCCAGAACTACACTTGGCTAAAGGAAACTATAAAGTGAATTCAGTAAGTAAACTCACAGAATGACTCTTCTTCCATCTATACATTTTTCGAAACATCTATCCGGGCTGACCCCAGACTCGCTATGTAACCAAGGATGACCTTGAACAACTGGTCCTCCTACGTTCACCCCGAGTGCTGGGACTGCAGGCGTGCTCCACCACGTCCAGTTCACGTGAGGCTGGGAGCTAAGCCCACGTCTTCACACATGCTAGACAAGCACGCTAGTGCCTGAGCTGCAGCTCTGACGCTTAATGTTTTTTGTAAGTGCTCTATTCCCCCCTCAATGCATCAAATTTCAGAATTTATGAAAACACATTTAAAGTATTTTATTCTGAAAATGTCTTATCTCAGAATTAGTCAATATACAAAAAGCATTCCCATTGGGTACACACTTAGAAAAATGGGTAGCAACACAAAGTCTTGAGAAAGGCACGATGTCTAACTTTTTTTTTCAGATAAAATCAGCAATCTTAACCATCTTTTTAGGAATTTTCCCTATTGATAAGTCACTTGAGTTCAAAATATTTTTATAAAGGTGTTTACATACTCAACTATGACACAAGTGTTCCCTAGTTTCTTCAGATAGTTTTGCCGTATCATGTTTGTATCTGCCATGTGGAATCTTTCCATATGGATATTGAATGCACTCAAAGATATAAAAAGTTAAATAAATTAAAAAGATTTTGTATATGACAAAGTTAAAGGGAAATCAATATTTGAACATTCAAAAGGTAAAATTTTAACATTGTAAGCTTTGAAATATTTTACCTCATACTTTAAATGTTTCCTGAATTTTTTAACTCATTCTTTTATTGTTTCAGACATAATTACAGTGAATTTATGATCGTGTCAAGCCTTTCTCTCCCTTTCCCATATAATCCTTCTTCCCTACCAGTCTCCTTTCTATTATCCTTTTTCAACTTTAATTTTATTTTTTCCTGAGTCTGTGAAGATAGCTTTTAATTTGAAACCAGTTTTTCACCAGCTGTTGTGATCATGTGTGAAATTCCTGAGCCCAGGAGGCTGAGACAGGTGGATTTCCACCAATTCAGGGCTGGTCAGCACTGCATTGAAAAAAAAAATGCCTGAAAATTACGTCCATTGGCTTTTAAGTCTTCACTAAGGAGAGATGGTCAAATAAAATATTTTTGAGATCCCTTAAGAGGCTTAATCACATTTCCTAAGTAATCTTACTGGAAACAAAGCATCCTTTGGGTTCTGAAAATTATGTATATTTTAATATGGTCTCCAGGAGAAATAATCTGAAAATGTAGGTTCCTTCAGCATGCTTTTGTAGTACATTGTCCTATACTTACCTCTTTTATTCTAGTCTGAGCATCTAAAGTGGGATTGGAATTGCAAGGTATCCTACATGTTATTTGTTGCCAAACTGAGGTACAAGGGATCTGAGGCTTCATCTCCTTCTGCTGAAAACAAGCAAAGATGAAAATGCTATTATTTTCACAGTACCATAGATCTTATTGAGACTTACTCAAGACTTATTCTAAAGTCGGCTCCTATAAATAGTACTCTGTGTGTGTGTGTGTGTGTGTGTGTGTGTGTGTGTGTGTGTGTGTGACAGTGCACTTGAGTGTGTGCTGTGAAGGTACACGGGTGACACTGGGAATCACCTTGGATTGCTCTCCTTTCATTGCGTTGCTCTGGGGTTTCCCGGGCTCTACCTTCCAGGATCAGAATTGCAGATGGCCACCATATCTGCCCAGTATTTTTATGTGGGATCTGACCAACTCCGGTTATTTTACTTGTGAGACAAAGGCTTTAACTATTGAATTGTATCTTCAAACCAATAAATAGTATTTTTTTAACCTGAAAAATATTTAAAAGTAGCTGAAAAATCAGGCACTTGGGAGGCTAAGATGGGAAGATAGTCAGCATATGACCTTCCTGGATCACCGAGGGAGTTGAAGGTTATCCTGGGCCACATAATGAGATGCCGTCTCAAAATAAGAAATATTTGCAGCTCAGTCATAGACTTGCTTTCTTGGTGTATGTGGGAATCTTGGTTCATTCTTCAATATTGAAAAAAATTTAAATTCATTGAATGCCAAAAGGTAAGTTTAAAAAGGAGGGAACAAACAAACTATAGAGTTATATGCTTTCATGTAACAATGAAATCATTTTATGCTAATCCTCTATTTATGTCCACACTGGAAAAAATATATCCTCTGCCATTTATACATTTTATGTAATTCAAATTATGGATGTCTCATCCTAGGCGACATCTTTAGAACAGACATTCCAGTGAGTGGTACTGTCACCTCTGTCATAGATGCCGCCTTCCATCCTGCTGTGTCTCACCACTATAGTGTCCACCACATCATGACAGATCTCACACCACCGCGGTAAACACCTCCATCATGAGTGCTGCTACAACCACTATCGTAGATACTTCTGTCGCACCCTAAGCATTGCAGATTCTTGCACAGTATCAAAAATTGTCTTCATTTCAATCATCGGAACCAAAGGGGGGGGAAGAATCTGTTTCGACTAAGGTATTTCACAAAAATACCTTCTGCACACAAGTACAGTGGCTTTGTGGGGCACCAGTCAGCACTGCTGACGGGCATTTATCATGTGCTGGGGACGTGTGTATTATCTGTTCAGTGCTCACAACCAATCAGTGGAATAGATACCATGATGATCTTCAGCTCACAGAGAGTAAAGCGGAGGACTTAAGGGAAGGGAGAGAGTATAACATATGGAATATGTGCTTTTTCTTAATGGCAGAAGAGTTTCAAGGGCTGGTGCTTTCAACCAAAGAAACTACTATGATCGTTTAGTCCTGGACTGAGCCCTCACTCCCATGGGAAGTAATGGTGGCAACAGCAGTGACTGCTACACTCTTGGAGGAAGGCTAGAGGCACGAGGAACTCCCTAGTAAAGACCATTCAGCCACTTCTTTCTTGATGGTTCTTGTTTGGTTCTAAAACTGACTATAAAAAAAACAACTATAGCAAGTACACATGTAGCCCATAAAATCATGTTTCCTTTGTTTGTGTCAAAGTTATGATTTTTCTTTGAATAGACTCCAATATTTTTCTAATGTTCAGGAGTGTAACTTAATGCCCATTTCTTTATCTTCTGTTATAATTGCTACTTTCATTTGAAGTCATTTAATGATTCACTGTTTGACTAGAACATTAGGGGAGCTCAAAGTGGACTCTAAAAATAGAGGAGGAAAGGGCTGGAGAGATGGCTCAGGGATTAATACTTCAAAGACCAAAGAGAAGGTCTTGAGTGTGGATCCCAGGTCCCACAAGAAAATGACAGGCCAAAAACGTTTTCCGCTGCACTTCCTGCCTCGGTCAGCGGAGCCTGGGAAATCCCAAAGCAAAGCACAGAGGAGATAGACGCAATCTAGGATCTAGGATAACTCCCGAAGTCACCTTTGGTCCTTCACATGTGTACTTTTGACACGCACAAACACACATACACACACACACACACACACACAGAGAGAGAGAGAGAGAGAGAGAGAGAGAGAATAGATGAGAAGTGCTGGACAGATGGCTTGGGGATTAAGTTCATTGCCTTGAAAGCAAAAGGACTTGGTTCAGTATGTCATGGACAATGATGTCAACCATACTCTTCCATATTATTTTATGTTTTATTTAATCTTTACATGCATACCACTTTCTGCACCTAATTCTGCATTTTTCTTTTTTGTTTTTTTTTCAGTCTTTAGTGTATGAAGCCAGGAGCTCATGTTGGCTAAGTATCCCTCCACTGAGATATATCTCCAGCCCTAGTTTCACTCGAAGTGAATTCAAATAAAATGCTCCTCAAATGTATTTATTATTATTGTATTATAGTATATTACATGGGCGATGCATGCCACAATGTATGTGTGAAGGTCAGAAGGCAGCTTTATACAGTCAGTTCTCTCCTTTCACCTTTACATAGGTTCTAGGGTCCAAATTGAGGTCATTAGGCTTGTGTGGAAAATGTCTTTATCTGCTGAGTAAACTCACCAACGCTTAAAATACTTTTGAGCAACATACTATAAAAGCAAGTGATTTCCATCGACTGAAAGGATGTGATTTGCAATGCTGCTAGCTTATCATTTGGAATATGGAACAAATATTGTTTCTGAAGGCAGAATCAACATTCATCAAGAAGGGACACTATAGCACAAAAAATCCATAGTAACAGATAGAATTCATATGGCGCCCAGGCACAAAATCAGGCAATAGTACCTAAAACATTGAAATTTTGACATACTTTAGAATCAACCTTATGGAATGGATTAGAAAAAAATGCTAATGTAAGCTTATTCTGCAAATGTTAGCTGACTTAGCAGTATGCTAGAAGCATACTCGAAAAACCCTAAAGTAATATAATTTATCGGAAATAATATATAATAGAAAATTGATTCATTGATTTGAGTTCAGGAGTTCACTAATTATAGCAAGATTTATCAACATGGAATCAAGGGGCCTCGGGGGCTTTGTGAAACTCTTGATATTGTCTGTAAAATGTCATGCATGTGCATGTGCACATAGTGGTTGACATACTAAATTTCACTATGATCTGGTAATTCCACCAATGTCCAGAAAATGTAAAAATGCCAAAGCATCACTTTATGGTCTGAAGGGTCATGAAGTAGTTCTTGTCTTGGTTTGGTTTGGTTTGGTGGTTTGGTTTGGTGGTTTGGTTTGGTGGTTTGGTTTGGTGGTTTGGTTTGGTGGTTCGGTTCGGTTCGGTTCGGTTCAGTTCGGTTCGGTTTGGTGAAATGCAGTCTTGTTGTGTAGCCCTGTCTGGCCTGGAATCACTTATGTAGCCCAGGCTGGTCATGGGTCATCCTCTTGCCTTTGCCTCCCAGGTGCTAGGATTACAGACACATGCCACCATGCCACTTCTTTTTTTTTTAATTTTATTATTATTATTATTTATTCGATTGTGCGTGTGTGCGTATGTATGTGCCTGCGCGTGTGTGTGTGTGTGTGTGTGTAGAACCACGGACGAATTCGGGAACCACCATGGACGTCTCCACCTCCTCCTGCCCCGGGATTCACAGGCTCCGCCCTACCAGGACCAGAAGCGCAGGCGGCCCCCGCTTCTGCCTGGCGTCTATACGTGGGATCTGGGATCCGAACTCAGGACCTTCCGCCTGCAAGGCAGAGGTGAAACCCCTGAGCCACCTCTCCAGCCCCCACCATGCCACTTCTATTTTTCTATTCCGTCTTTCCAGGAAATTTTCTTGCAAAATGATGTCAATATGGACAGGTTTAGCTCAGTAATAAAAAGAAGACATAGAATCAAAAACAGAACCTACTTTGAAAATAGCTACTTACTTTTCATGTTTTCCATTCCTCCAGTGCATTGGTTTTCAAACATATTTTCAAAGCAATGGCTGCTATTCTTCAAACTATCAGGCAGTTCCCAAAAGAAAACGGCTGCTTCATTTGTACCAAACACAAAAGTTCTCTGGGAAATGACTTTTCCGCTACTGACTTTTCTTCTCAGTGTTTGATTTCTAGAATGTACTTTTCTACTAGCAAAGCTTTTCCTTGAGAGTCTCTTGCAGATCTCTCTCCTCTTTATAGTTCTCTTCTTCTGTTTGTCAGCGTTACAATTACTATTTTCTTTTCTGTAACAATTTCCATCTACCAGTGGACACATGGGACTCTGTAACGTGCCCTGGACTCCGGGGGACCCAGTCGTAGTATGAACATCAGGACCTGAACCTTCAGAATACACCGCAAAACCAGATGCAACTAAGATATCCGCCAAACTGCTATTCTCGTGTATGACGTCTACTTCCAATTTTGCTTCAGAACCATACTCGCTAAGCTGAAAAACTAATCCTGGCTTGCTTAGGAAATCTTGGAAAAAACTTCTGGCTTCATTACTCCACAGCTTCCCAGTAGCTGGTGAAACACCACGTAAGAGGCATGGATAGCTCAGCCTTGGCAGATTCAAGATTTCCTCTGGAACAACTTTAAGGTTTCTGATATCAGAGTAAGGCACATGAACAGAAAAACCGTAGTCGACCCACATCAGAAGCACAGACCTATCAGAAACCACAGAAACTTCCACTCTGTTCCACTGATCTTCCCACTCGCTTTTGAACAAGCAGCTAGAACCAGGAATTATGAGCTCTGTAGGCAAAGTTTGTAAGGCTTCAGGTAGATCTGAAAGCAACTGAAAAACATATGTCATCACATCAAAGAAGTCTTCTAACTGAACGCAGAAATCTGACGGGTCAGAAACAGCTGTGGCAATGCCAGCACACCGCCTGTGCGTTAAGAGTCGTGCCCAAGTAAATGATCGTACTGCGCGTGGTGACGTAAAAGGCTGGGACTCCAGGCTCACAGTAATTTCTGCAGACTGCGGTTCTTTCTCTTGCACCTGAACTATATTCGAGGAGAGAGATGCCAGTTGCAACACGCCGTCTGCCAAGCTGTCTGCTTTCCAAGCACTGCCCAAATATTTGGGGGAAAGGATACTGCTTATTTCCAAGTGAGCAAATAAGCACAAAATGAACTCAAATGTCATTTTCCTAGAATCCTCGAACCAAACCCATTGAGGAGACACCATGTGTCTTGGAATATTTCTGAGTCTGATGTTAAGAACCTTGGCACTGCTTGTGTAGGGAATAGCCACATACCTTCCACAACCTATTTTCTCATCAGCACACTGGTTTTCTCTTTTGGATCGGCTCCACTTTAAAATCTCTCTTGATTCTGTCAAGTATTCTGAGCCTTTTACAATATGAACCATAGACAAGAAGGAGGAGCATTTGCCTCCATTAATGAGTGCTATTGAATCTGATATTTTCTTTTTCTTGAATAACTTCACACGAAATCTTCCAGTCTTTGAAACATAAGGTAGTTCAGCTTTTTCAAGTTGTTCCGGTCCTAACACTTCAAAAGGAATTTCAGCCAGCCGTTGGCAGACTGACGGAGGCATCACAGAGCATTCATATTCGTTCCATCTTCCTTTGTTCGTTTCTCTGACATCACTGGGGTTGACCTTTTGAGGCATAACCAAAGGCTTCTGCAACCCTGTCTCCTGTAGATTTGAGCTTACTGACAATTCCAGCAATCCATTCTTGGCCCATTTATCACCGCAAATTATATGTACTTCCCACTTCTGATCATGCTTTTTCAAAAATTCACAAGTCATTGTTTTGTTATTTACTCTTAAGGCAAAATCACCCACAATTTCACTGTTTCGCAACTCAATGGATCCGGTCCATTTTACTCCATTAAGCAAAGAATGGATACCTAGCCGAGGAGGAGGAGTTAAGAATCCTCTGTTGAGTGTATAAAGTTTAAGTGTGATTCCTCGGGCACCTTTGTCATAGGCAAAGAATTCTACTTCAAAGGAAAAGCCAGGCAAAGATTCCTTGATGATTGCTTTGTAAATGGCACTATCACCAGAGAACTCGGCAAGATCTCCTGCCAGAGGGCTCTCTGAATTCCACTCTGTCTTTCTGTTTGTTCCTGCTTCACTGAGAGCATTCATGAGTCCGTTGTTTTCATAACCATCCTCAGCAGGCTGAACATGGAAACATGCAGGATCCTTGCTATTAGAAACACACACTGTATCTTGGGTTCTCAAGTCAATGTGGGGTTCAGGAAGGTCTTTGATCTGCGGTGTCATATGGATGTGTGGGGTTGGGACGTCTGCTTGATTTAGGTCTTTGATCAATGACCATGATAATTCCTTTCTTGATTGGGGACCCACACCACATTTTTTGAGACCATGTGCACTCACAGGAATAGATTTTGCTCTTTTATTTTCAAGTCCATCCTTCAAGGACTTCGTCATTTTGACTTCTGACATAGGATTAGTTTTATGATGAACTGATGGTTTGTAAATCTTGGTGCATGTTCCTTGGGGATGCCTGAATTGATCACTTTTACTTTTAGACAATGTTACTAGACTAATCTTATTTTTCATATTACAGTGATAGTTGTTTTCAGCTTTTCTTTTTAAAAGAGCAGCAGGTGACTTATTTAATCTATGATTCTTTCCCCCACAGCATGCTGGGCCAGGGTGTTTTTTCCCATGACCTTTTAGCAACATTTTTATCATCTGGTTTATATGCTGAGACCCATCGTATAACTCTATGCCCAACTGACCATCTGATTCCCTTGATAATATCACTGCTTTTAATTGTTTTCCTAAGAAGTTGTTTTCAAACCACCTATTGATTTCCCTGGGAAGGTCTGCATCTTGAAGATCTGACAGAAAACACTGAATTGCTTGCATAGGTGTAAACAGCAACTCTGGAAACTGATTGGAAATGGTCCACAACATTTCGTCTCCTACTAGCTGCTCATTTCCAAAATCCACAAAATAAACCAGGGGGCCAGCTGACAGTGCTGTTGACCTCACTAGAGCTCGGTATAAGAGCCCATCTTCTGCATATCTGGAGACACACAGTCTTGACTGGTTGCAATTATACCTGGGGTAATTTTTGAGGCTGATCATCTCTGTGATTCTTTTCTGCAGCATATCCAGCTGCTTATCATTTCGACAAAGCTGACAATAAAACCTCTTGGGGCCATGCACGTGAGATATGTACACGTCTTCTTCACTCCCAATCTCTATGTCAAAGGACGAATAATAGTAACTGTAAAGACTAACTGAAAATGGAAGGGGCTTTGATGATGTGCTGTACTGGGCAGAACCTCGAGCAAGGAGAAATTCTTCTGCACTGGTCAGGGATGAACGTAAATCTACTAAGTTACATAAGCACATAGGGTATATAAGGACTAAGGCATAGACGATACAGGTCAATAACCCTTTAGATGAAGAGATGTAAGAGCTAAAGTCTTTGAATGTCTCTGTTGTCCAATCTAATATTTTACAACTAATGGGGTCCACCAAATAATTAAGACAACATCTGAAGGCTTGAGCTTCCAAAACAAGAAAATGTGGATGGATAGCACAAAGATCTTCAGTTAACACTCTCTCTTGATTTCCATAGTCGACAAACATTATCTCAACTTCTTTGGCTGATATTTGAGTCAAAAGAACAGCTCTATACCACTTTCCATCTTTGCGATGTTTAACGACACAAGCAATCTGCCCCGTCTGATATGGCTCAGAATGAAAGCTATAATATACTTGAATTTCTTCCATCAGTAACTTTAAGTCTTCTAACTTACATTGAAGCTGGCATGAGAAGTCATCTGGACCATTGTAATAAGAGCATTTGACTTGCAGAAGTGTTCCTGGCTTAAACCTATGCTCCTTGTAAGACTGTAATGAGCCAGGTTCAAAACACAAGTTAAAATGGCCCTTAAAATCTAGAAACTTGAACAAAGTTAAGGTATTTTCTTTCAGCTTATTTGCATGGGATTTTTTCAGTTTACGTCTTTCTAGAAGGGTGGATACAGTTTTTTTAATGTCAACTGTGTCTTTGGATTTTTCCTTTAACACAGAATGTTCACTTACAGACTTTGGAACATATTCTGCTTTCACGTCTGAAGGCTCTGCGTACCCTGCTCTTATCATAAGAGAGGTGACGTCGGCCATTTCTGAGGCTTCCATGCTGTGGATATTTACCAGGTACTTGTCCTCTTTCATTGCTATGACTTGGAGCAAAACTGCCTTGTTGAGAACATTTTTTTTAAAATAATCAATTGCTGGCTTCACCCATAAACCTTTGGTGGGAAATACCTGTGTGAGCGAACAATGCACAGCCAAGGCTGGTGGCTCACAAAATTCTGGAAGCAAAATTTTTGCGTCGAGAAATGGTACAGAATCAGTGTTTCCATAATCTAAGAGATACACAGTGATCTTAGGATGGGCCCTTTCCACGACGACGGCCCTGTAGAAACAGCCGTCCTTGCTGTATCTGGCACAGCAAAACAGCCCAGGCTTAGGATTTCTCAGGATGAGTTCATCATTCTCATATGAAGCATAAAATTTATTTATTCTTCTCATCATATCTTGGAATTCACTCTGATGGTCATTAATGCGGATCCAGAAGTTTGATGGGCTCCATACATTCACTACAAAAGCTATGTAGGTAGACTCTACCTTCATTTTAACTGTGTCAATGGGGAAAATTGCTTTTAAATTATATTGTTCGTGGAAACCACCAATCCATGGCTTGGTACCCTCAGTCGAACTATTGACTACAGTGCTGTTTACCTCAACACTTGCATCACTCAAAATACTGGAAGTTTTCAAGTCAGACATAGGACAAAGTACTTGTGTGCCTGCAGTCTTGGCCAGACACTTAGCTTGGCCCGCAGATTCTTGAGTTTGCAATGTCACGTAGTACAAATGTTTGCCCTCACTGAATCTATCAATCTGGGCGTAGACAATCTGTCCTAACAAGGCTTGCTTGAGCACGAACAGCTGCTGTTTCCTTGCACCTCCATCAGGACTGTGCAAACAGGACAGAGAACACGGGAATGAAAATGACTGTACCGAAGTGAAATCCTGTTTCAGCCTCTGGACATGAATGGAGGGGATGGACTCGCTGCCGCCATAGTCCATGAACCAGATTTTCACTTGATTGTTGGGCAACAGCTTCTGAAGAATTCCTCGTTGCCACTGGCCATTTGTCCCTTTGCCAACACACAGCAATCCGAGATTGTTGTGCAAGGGACTAGCTACTTGATGGCTCTTATCATAATGCAGATTCATACACTCCGTTAAAGTTTCTAGCTCTGGAATCCATTTAACTAATTGACAGTAAAATTTCTCAGGGCTCAATGCAGAGGTTACCTTCACACTGTCCCAACTTCCTATAGGCAAAGAAGGCTGGAAGCTCCCCAGGACGTGTTGAACATCCATTATAGCGTCGCTACTACTTAGTGGTAACTGGGGACTTTTACATGGTGGTGAGTCCAGCCTTTGTTGAGGGAATTCCTTTAGCAGTTTCACAATCAGATAAAATGTATCTCCATCAATAAATCTTCCTAATTGTAATTCAAGCACCTCAGATACAACTTTTGGCACCTCAAGGAGAATCATATCCAAAGGCAAAGTGGCTTGGATATAACCTTTGATCTGTATTCCTACTAATGACTTGAAATAATTCAAAGCCTTAGGAGACCACTTTTCCCCTAGGGGAAGTATGTTAGCAAAAATTCCAAACACTGCCCGTGGTGGGAGCTCAAATAGCTTTTCACAGGCGGTAGCTATCCGAGTGCTATCAACTCTTAATTCTCTTCCCTGGTCTATGAGAAACACCGTATAGAGTTCATTTTTCTTCTCCACGACTCTGCCTCTCTGCCATTCTCCTGATACTCTTTCTTCCACCAAACAAAACTCATCGATGTTCACATTATTGTTTTCTTTTGGAATGTATTGCAACTCCCTCTGCAATATGTGATAGTCAAACTGACATCCAATGTTATTTTTGCCATGAAATTTCACAAGAATATCCTTGGGAAGACATTCAACATGTAACACCGTCAAATCCACATCTAAAAAGGTTGGTATTAAAGGTGCAGAATCCATTTTCTAAAAAGAAAATAAGTTCAGATTAGCTTCTGGACAGATAACTGCCAAAATGGCATGCAATTCGCTTTATATAAGTGTGGTAAGTAAATAAAACCTTACAAATAATGGCCTGCCTATATTTTCATCAAATTGAAAATATTGATTAAAAATTGTATATACTAGACATTATTGAGATAAACTACATATTCATTTCCCTTGATGCACTTAAATGTTCCACTGAAATAGTCAAGAAATCGTAAAAAGGAGAATATAGATCACTGCTGAAATACATAGGTTTAATCTTTATTTTCCCAAAACCTTGACAAGCTTCTACTGGACATTAGATGTATATCATGCTTTGAATGTGAAATGTCTCCCAACAGCAGACTGATGTGTGTCAATACTCGGTCCTTAGTTGGTGGCACCCTTTGGAAAAGCTACAGAACCTTTAGAAGGTAAAGGAATGATGAAGAAAGTCAGTGAGTGGGGGTGGATCTTAAGATTGGGAAACAAAGCTTAAATTCTCTCTCTCTCTCTCTCTCTCTCTCTCTCTCTCTCTCTCTCTCTCTCTCTCTCTCTCTCTCTCTCTCTCTGCTGAGTATGACTATAACTCTCATCCCTCGCATCTGTCACCATGCTTTTGTGCCTGCTACCATGTGGTCTCCACCATGATGGACTTTATCCCTTCTGGAACCATAAGTTAGAATAATAAATCCTTTCTCTGTTGAAATGTCAGAGTATTTTATCATGGCAACAGAGGACTAAAATGGAACCATGAGGTGTAATGGAAAAAGTCAAATGCATTTCACTAGGGATCTCCTCCTCCTGGATAGAACCCCCTTCCCAGGGTGCTTCCAATATCCCATAATTCAAAAATGGTGAGAGGAAGAAGCAAAAGCACATGGGAAATGAGCTCTTCGCATCTCCTGCCTCGTGTTGACTGGCAATCCTTTGACTCATGATGCACTCCCAGGATTGTTCTCCGATGGAGGCAGTCAACTGAGGAGGCCACTAAGGGAAGCTAAGCACAGAAAGGCACTGAAGGAGCTTAGATGCACCGGTCTTATGACACGTCTAGCCATGGAAAGGAGAAATCTTTGGGTGTAGCAGAGAACCTGCTAGTGGGTTGATCTCCAGATCCAGAGAATTCCAAAAGTGACACGTCAAATATGCAAGAAATATAAAATGCTTCGGTGTTACAGTTTGGATGTGAGGTGTTCCCCGCCTGAAAAGGCTCAGGTGTTGAAGCTTGCTCCTTGGCTGGTGGGGCCAATCATGGAGAAGTGGTTGTGTTATTGTTAATCAATGAATCAGCCCCTGGATGATGCGTAATATGGTATCACTGGGAGGTTGTGGAGAGTAGGAGATAAGCCTAATTTGAAGAAGTATCCCTCACCCAGCTTTTTCCTCTTTTCCTTCTACGTTGGGGCAGTTCCCCCATGTCCACGAAGCTCTGATCTACCACAGGCCCAGAAACAGGGGCCTGTGACCAGCCAGCCAACCACCATGGACAGGACCCTCTGAAGCTGCTTCTTCTAAACCTTTTTTGCCTTTTAAGTTACATATGTCAAGTACTTTGTCTCATCAGCAAATGTCTATTACCACTTCCAAATTCACACAAGAACCAACACCGACTCATAACAGAACATGACTCAAATCTTCCGGGGCAGTCAAAAAATGGTAGCATTCTTTCTTTCTTAGAGTGATGAGAAAGAGAAACACTGGTTCTTAATAAAGGAGAGGAACCCACTGCACAGCCAAAGTAATCCTTCTACCAGGGATAAATGTATGGAAACAAACAGAAAATAATTAGTTTCCAGAAATCTGATGACTGTTCTCAGAATTATCAAAAGAAAATTAATACTTTTTATATGACAAGGAAGCTGATGAGATTAAAAACAACTGAAATTATGAACTTCACACTCAAGATAAATACAAAACTATAATAAGTAAATGAACATGAAACAGAGATAAGTAAAAATAAAGTTGGCAAAACACTCATAATGCAAGAGTGAAATGATTTTTTAAAAAAAATGAAAGAGAAGTATGTGGGACAGAAAAATATCAAGAAACAGAAAGATATGCTCTTTCAAGGTTTTAAGACTCAAGACCACAAACTGAAAGATGACATGAAAAATCTAGACAAAAGGACATATGGCTTAGGCACATCTGGTGCTAATTATAGGATTCATTCCTCCTGGGTAATTTATTCAGTACCATAATCGGCATGGTGTAATCTATAGAGAGATTACATTATGCTAACTTGACCCTTAACTCTCTAAGAATAAAATCAATCAGCACTAAATAAATATATTAAAGATATTAATCATAATAAACAAAAGGCCTTCTTAAGCCTTAATAATTTAAAGTGATAGGCCTTTACCAAATTCCTAGATTTTAATTAATAAGTCTGTAATTCCAAGTACTTACAAAAATATCCTGTACTAGAATGCCCGAACTTTCTTCCTAGTAGACCCATCTTTAACAATTCCTAGAGTCATTCACTTGAGCAAAATGTCAAAGGGAAATATGCAAGTCTTTCTGGAACAATGCTATACTTTCATGTATTAAAAGAAAGATCCAGCATAACTCTTTCATTCAAAGTAAGTAGTATAAATAGCATAGTCAGTTAAAGCCCAAAGGCACAAGGAAATTGTGTGAACAGGTTATTGAAATATCAGAAGACGGCTCCTTCGGACCATTATTCTTCCTTCTAACAATACAAACACTCTTGTGGGCAGTGTCTCATCAGGGAGGAAAAAGATCTGAGCCCAGTTTGCTCACGGTTCTCCTTTAATGCCCAGCAATGTCTCACGCTACATGGCTAAGGCATCACATGCCAACTGTAAAGTATCACAGTCTAACACACGGGAAGTTTGGCCCAAGTAATCAGTGGAAAGCTTCACAATAGACAGACCTACTGTTGTGTGTACTACACCTGAGGAAGAAATTGCTTGAGTTTAAAAATAACCAAATTATGCCCAACCATCAAAGTTCCAACACAGAAATCCTCCACTGAAGGGGGACTCAGGATGTGTCCAAGGAAGGCTGAGTGAGTGATCGATGACCAGAATGTCATATAAACACGTCTACCAAAGAGCACCCCTGGAAAAATCTTAATCAGGTAGAAAAAAATCACTTTGGTAGTGGTCGATCAGTCTTTCCACACCTGCCACTCCAATTCTCAGCAGAATCAAGGAGAAAGTTTCCAGTAGCTTCAGCAAAGCCAAGCTCTTGTACATCTAATGAGCAACTGTAATTCAGAGGAAATTCAACACAAATGAAGACAGGAATTTAAAAGTAGATTAGTCATTTTATATAATAAATACCTATGTCATTACTAAGGTTGGTCTAGATCCAAACCTTCCTCAGTATTATATTCCTAAGCATATTACTATGATGTACAAAGTATATTGTGTATGTTAAAGTTCAGACATCAGGAAACTTGAGTTTTACTCAAGCTTCAATTAACTGTAAAACTCAACACATTTGTTTCTCCTTATGGTGAAATTCTGTTTCTGAAAAATGAGAAATTTAATGATTTTCAAATATATATATATATATCAACAAAATCTTTAAAGATAAAAATAGAAGAAATATATCAAGTAGATTCATAAGTATTCAAACAATCACATTCCATAAAATTCAATTTAAAGCCTGTACATGCCAATCCCTAATGGACACAAACTTACAGAAGCTCCATCACTTCATCAGCCTTACTCTTGTGTCTGAGACACAGCACAAGGGGTGTGTGTGTGTGTGTGTGTGTGTGTGTGTATTCAAGTTCAGCCATGAACTGTCCATCTGCTTGTGATTTAACATAAAGTGAAAGGCATGGGGAAGCACAACAAATAGTGAATGAGTTCATAATTCTAATGGAATTATGTTCTTTTGAAAATTTAGCACGCTGTTGAATATTTTGTTTTAAAAAATATTCCTTGTGCTTATAAAAACTGAATTCCAATCCAAAATTCACAAATCCCTGAATGAATTTGAAGTTAAAAATTCTCAGTATTACAGTTCTCCCAGATGTCAGGAAAAAATGTAAATGTTATTAAAATTCATATATGTATATGTGTTATAAAATCAGAAATAGAGATTATTGAGGGGGAAGGGAATCAAGGGAGTGAAAGAAGAATAGGGAGGGGAGAGGGGGTGAGCCAGAGCAAAGTAAAATAATGTATAGAAATCTTACAATGAAATACATTTTGGCATGCTAAACAAAATTTTTTAAATGACATGGAAATTTCTTCATATACTGGCTTTATAGGGTTCCTAAAGTTGACATGACTGTGTACTTCCATCTGTGAATGAACATCCGGCAGGTCTATCAGCAGGGTCCAGTAGAAATACAATTGAGTCAAATTTCTCATTTTTATTTCCATGGCAGCATTAAAAGGAAAAAAATATTTAAACTTTTTTTTTGGATTTCTTTAACTTCATTTATGTGAAATTTGTGTGACGTAGAATTAACCCTTCTAAATCACATGGCCAGTGGAATTAGGTTCATAATTTCATATAATCACTGTCTCTATCTAATTCCTAAACATCCAAAAGGAAAACATAATTCCATTAAGAAGTTCCTCCCCATTACGCATCCCCAGTCCCTGGGACACTCCAATCTGGGCTCTGTAGAGATGTCTCCACCTGAATACTGCATGTCTGTGTTTTTTCCACTTAGCAAAGTATTTACAAAGTTCCTCCATGTGGTAACAGGACTTTATTTCTGCTTTAAACTGAAGCATGCTTCTTCATAGAATAGTATTCCTTCATATGTACATAGAAGATGTGGCTTTTCTTTTTAATTATTTTTTAATTAGCACATAGTCATTTTTCAGGCACATTTGTTATTATGCTTTTTTCTGCCTTATCCCTCTCCTCATTGTTCATCCCTCGAGCTTCTTGCTCCCCCAAACCCTCATTGCTCCCCTTCCTTACATCAGACAGTTCCTCTCCTGCATCCATGTCACATTAACATCTCATTTCCAGTATGCTTTCTTCCATCCTCTCATATTTCCCCTTCTAATTTCATCACACACACAGACACACGCACATGCAATTTTCTTTTTTACAACTACTCATTTATTTTTCATTGTCTCGCTAGTGTCCCTGATAGAGCTTTTTAAAATTTTTTTTATTTTTCCCACTCATACAAACGCAATAGTTACCCCAGTCCCCTCCCTCCCTCCACCCCTCCCCAGATCTCCTTGCTCCGCCCCCTTTTCTCTTTCTTCCCCCCTCCCTTTCTCCCAGTGCCCCCCCCCATCCCTGGAGCATCCTTTAGTGTGAATGTCAAACTTCCCTCTGGGTCCTCCTCTCTGATGAGGTGTAAGGACTCAATGGCATTTCCTAGAACTCTTTCTTGTGTTCCCCTTAAGTATAGGAACACTATTGTGGCTGTTAATCCCTTGCCTCTAAGCATCCTAGTGTCTGCACACACAATTTTCTTTATCCATTCTTCTAATGGACATCTACGCTGTTTCTGCTTCCTGGTTATTGGAGAAGCATGCAGACACACACACAAACTGGGAATAATGACTTAAGGATCTTTTAGGAATATTCAAGATAGTAGTATAACTAAGTCCTATGAAGTTCTGTTTATAGGTTTGGGGAAGTTTCTGTACTAATTTCTTTAGTGGCCGCACAAGTTTACACTCACACCAGCACAGTGTTCTTTCCCAGCATCCTCCCCAACATATGATGAAAGCTGTTCATCAAAACTTTACATTACCAGCATTTCTATTTGGTTTCTTTTTCACAACTCATATTTCTTGTGGATTTCTCCTTTTGTGTGGCTGACAATTTTATCCACATTGCTTATTTTCCTCATTCATTTTCCTGACTTTTTCCTCTGTGTCGCTGACATTCCTGAATTGAACTAATCTACCTGCTGGCATTCTCTTCCGGATCACGGGCTATTTTAGATCTTCATCTGGTGTTTCACCTGTTTAGGCATCTTAGGAGTCGATGGTAATAGAAGCGTTGTGATTTTTGGAGGATCGCATTGCCTGACCTTTCCCTCATATTTCTTCAGTGTAAGTTATGCATCTGTCAGTTTGGGTCTTTCTTCTGGTTTTAGTTGAGGATTGTCTTATTAAGGAGGCTGCTCCTAAAGGGATAGTCACCAGCACCCCCAGCAAGGGGAAAGCGGTGGTTTTCAGAAGCAGGTGTTTTGGAAGGGGCTGTATGCCTGAGACCAGTGTCATCTTTCCTCCTGCTGCTACTGACCTCCTTGCCAGAAGCCCTTGCGCTTCTTTTAGGGATTTCTGAAGCTCTCCCCTGGACCCCTCTCTCTTTGGAACACCATCTATTTTACATTATTCTGACTTTTTTCACCAGCTCAGATGGAGGCAGGTCCTCGACTATCATCTTGCCTTGCCCAACAAAGATAAAATTAATTATGATAATTAATTTAACTCCATCGAGCCAAAGGTTTAATTTTAAGATGTAATCAATATAAAATTGAGAATTAACCCAAACATTAAACCATGGCATTTTGTACTTCTATTTCAATCCAGACTAACCACACTTCAAGCAGTCAATAGATGTGCCTGGGTCACAGCCATCGTGCCCACATTATTGAAGATTATAAGTGAATACTCATATTTTAATTTTAAGTCTCATAGACCTCATTAGAACATCTAAAGCAGATCAAGCAATGGCTCCTTACGATGCTTTAAACATTCAAAAGACTTTCCGTACATAAATGTGTCTGATCTTCGCAATAAATTCTCATTTATCAACTCATGAACTGAAAGGTCAAAGTAGGTTCAGGTGGTTGAATGCAGGCTCCTGATACCACCCAGCTCTGTAGTGTCTTCCTCTCACTGCTGCCTATTGCTCTTCCACATAAAGCAGGAACAGAAAATTCAAATACAAAGGCAAACAAAAGCAAAGAGACACAGCGTTCTCCTGGGACAGAATCAGCTCATCGACTCTTCCCTTCACAAAGCTTCCCGTCACTCTGGTGAGGTTCTGGCCAAGGAATCCATCCAGGTTACTATACTGTCTTCTCCACTGATGAGAATCAAAGTAGGCAACCTGTGCTAGCTCTCCCCCAGCGCCACCTGTGTGCCCTCAGGGAGATTTCTAAATTCAGGTGTTAAAATGCAGTAGAAATAAAACAGTGAACAGTCCTTCTAATCTGTATGTTTGAAATAAGAACTTTAAAATTTTTAGCTTTTTTTTTACTTTAATAGATATCTCCCATAGGCAATTATGTCCCCAACAAAATATTTTGCAAGGTCTGGAGATACGCTGGGCTGTCACTTATGAGGTGCAAGGGTGGCTGCTACCAGCATCTAGTACGCAGAGGCCAGTGATATTTCAAGATATTCAAGCAGTGCGCATGGAAGGATCTGCATTAGGAAAGCCATCCAGCCCGAAAGATCAATAATGCAGAGCTTGGGTAACTCCATTGCAGCGAAGTAAAAATAGATGTCAGAGAGGAAAAAAGTCCTGATGATCTCAAAACTGCCTGAAAGAAAGAAGTACGAGGATTCTTTTTCCTAATCTTCCTTCAAGAAACAAACCCTAGAGGTCATAAAAAAAATGTATGTTTTCTAAATTACAGACAAGCAAAATGAAGTTTTTTAAAAAAAAAAAAAGCCTAAAATCAATTTCATCTATTACATGGAGATATCTTCTCAGGTCAACTCTTTTCAATTACCCACAATTCCAGTGATTCCACTCTCACGCACCTCACAATTCTTCAGGAAATTCTGTTGGGTTCATCTCAAGAGCACATGAAGATACGATACTTCCTCTCGCGTACGTGGCTGGAAGGCTGGTTTCAACCACTTTCCTCTGTCTTCTGTTACCTCTAGATTCCTAGCGAGTCTCTCTTCTTAGGCCTTTAAACCCACACTCATGAACTGTAGTGATTCCCAGAATTGTAATCAATGTCTTAAAAATGTTAAGGCACAGCATGTGCTAGTCTGTTTTAGCGACAATAAAAGAACAGTAACAAAAAAAAAAAAAGCCACCTTTTGCTAGGGACTTCTGATTTCATTGGCTGAAAGCTAAGGGTGCCAAAACAGTTTATAAAGTCCTAAAGGTCTGGCTTTGACACATACAGCTAGTAGTGTCTTTCCTGACATTGTGTGGACATCCTTGCCCCTGAATGTTCTCAGAGCTGCCTTTCTACTTTATTTCCCTCTGAATTTTTGTCAAAATATTTCCTTCTAGATGCAACATTCCATGGCACTTCTAACTAAAATTTCTCCCTCTATGAAGGTTAACAGACCTGGGGCCTTCCCTAGTCTTTCCCTCAAAGCATCAAAACAAGATATGTTAAGTTCTCGAACTTGGGTCATAGGACATTTGCACGCTCCAAAAAGTTGTTGACAGCCTCAAATCACTTTTATATATGTGACTTATAGCTGTCAACATTTACAATAGTAAAACTAAGGAGTTATTCATTTAAAAATAACAATAAGCCCACTGAGATTTTTTTCAAAACAAAAAATATTAACAAGATTGATATAAACTTCGAGTGTTCGTAAACTTCTAATGTTTTATTTTCATTTTTGTTAAGTGTGTTGTGTATGTGAGTGTGTGTGTGTGTGTGTGTGTGTGTGTGTGTTGTGCAAGTGTGGGGTGTGCTCACACATGTTCATGTATATGCAGGCTTGAGGCTGATGTCAAGATGGTATCACAATCCCTTCTTCATTTAAATGATGTTTTGGGTTTTTGTTTGTTTGTTTGTTTTTTGAGACAGTGAGTCTCCCACTGAACTAGAAGCTTGACAACTTGCCGAGGCCAGCTGGAAGCAACTCCAGAGACCCACATGTCTTCAACCAACACTCACAGCGCTGTGGCACAGGGGATCCAGTGCAGGTCCTCATGCATGCACACAAAGCCATCTCTCCAGCCTCTAATACTTAACTCTTAGGCACATAGCTGGGTTTCCACACAGCTTCTACAATGGATGTGTCACTGTTTTTTCGTTTGTTTTTTGTTTTTTTTAGCTATACTGGTCATATAGACAGTGGGATATTATTTTATTACCCCCAAATTCCCAAAATCTAATTAATTAAAAGCACCAGAAATCTCTGTTGGAAGAATCATCAGAGAATAACAGAACAGGCACTTCCCAATTTGGGATTTAAATCTCAGTTTTATCACTGACAAATACTATCAGCTGTTCTTGAAGTGACTGACTTGCTTTATCCTGAAAAATATGCAAACTTAAGTAATGATCATGGATTATGTTTTTGTACCAAAAAAGAAAAAGAATACTTGATAATATGTGAGAAAAGAAACAGATGCTATTTGCAATGTATACAATAAATGATGTCTATTGAGCTAATTGGCACCTGATAGAAGCTGAATTTCTTGTCTCACCATATGAAACATTAAAAAGACTTCTCACAGGTCAGTCTGTGGCAACATTGTTACTGATTGATAAAGGGCTTCAGTTAAATGAAACTGACACCGTTTTTCTTGTTTGGTAGCTAAGAATAAAATGATTATCAGTTCAGTCAGATTCTTTTTCTTCAGTTAGGCTAAAACTGATCATTTCATTGAATAAAGGTTGAGAGAGTGTCTCATTTTTAACTTAAGATGAAATATTTACCCCTTTTTTGGTAAAATTTGCTATAGGTTTTTTTTATATAATCTTCATTGCTTTGTAGTATGTTGCTTCTAGTCCTAAATCTTCAAGGCTATTTTCACTAAAGGATGTTGAACTTTGTCAAAGTCCTTTTCTACAACAATTGAGATGATCTTATTTGTGTCCTTCAGTCTCTTTGTATGCTGTGTTACATTTATTGATTTGCATATGCTGAACTATCCATGAGTCCCTGGAATGAAAACACCTTAGTCATGGGTGAATTCATTCTGCATTCCTGAATTCAGTTTGCAAATATTTTACTGAAAAACTTTTACCTATGTTTATCAGGGACAAGATTCTACATAACATTTGTGTGTGTGTGTGTGTGTGTGTGTGTGTGTGTGTGTGTAAAACCTTCCCATTTTTGATATCAGGGCAATGTTGACTTCACAGAATGACCTTGGTAGTGTCTCCTCTCTTTTCTCATAGAACAAGTTGGGCAACATTAGTGTCGGCTCTTACTGAAAGGTTTGATCGAATTCAGCTTTGAATCCATCGACTCTTGGGCTTCTCTCTATTGGAAGATTCTTTGTTAATACTTCAGTCTTGTTGATTTTGGTAGATCTGTTTAAGTTGCTTATGTTCTCATGATTTGATTTTAGAAGATCATATCTGTCTGGGAACTTCTGGAGGTTTTTTTGTAATATGTTTTCATATCATTCCCTGATGATCCTCTAATATCACCAGACTCTGTGGTAACATTTCCATCTTTTCCATGTCCAGTTTCTTCCATTTGTATCTTGATTTTGTTTTGTTTTGTTTTTCTTTTGGTTAGATTGAGTAGGAGTTTTGTCAATCTTACTTTTTCAAAGAAATAACTATTTCACTGGGAAAATTCTTTCTCAGGGAGACAAGAGTAAAACCAGTGTAGCAATTATATGGAACACTGAATCACTATGAACCCGTCCATTCTCCCATCAGTGACCAGGGCTGAAAATATTGTCTTGAAAACAAATACTCTCCACATAACCACGGATCTCTACAATCCTCCATCATCAGTGTCCTAATTCTTAAGATTTTACAGTGACATTCCACTATGCCAAGCCTGATTTTTTACTGGTTCAGTGTGAATTTTTGGTGCATAAATTAATAAAACTATTTTAAAGGTAACTACTGGTTTAATATCATTATGAACAATGACTTTCAAAGTGCCTTTACAAATTCATCCCATTTCACCACATGAAATGTTAAAAGGACTATGGTCAGTCTATGGTAGGCTTGGTACTGCTTAGTAAAGGGCTCTGATCAATGTAGCTGCTACCTTTTCCTGATAATGACTGTCAGCACAGTTAGCTCTGGCTGAGACACTGAACACCAAGAGGGAGAAGCATAAACATGCTTGCCCCACTCTTGATTGTAGAGGGAATAGTTTCTTTGCTGTAGAGTTCCTGTATGTTACCATGTGATACAGTTCTTTTATTCTGTGTTTTTTCAGGGCTTTTATCCTGAAGCAATGTCGAACTTAGTTGTAAGACAAGGAACAACAAAACTCATTGGCTATCGCCCAAAAGCTAGGAGAGAAAGGCACGGAACAATCTCCCTTGGAGCCCAGCAGAGGAAGCCGACCCTGTGCCTTCATTAGGGTCCTTGAAATGAAAAGACAATAGATTTCTGTTGTTCAAGCCACCCCGTGTCTGGCACATTGCCATGGCTAGCCTAGTATATGCTACAGGGAAACATAGATAAAATTACTTTCCAGGGTAGATGCTCTTCTCTGCTCTGTTAACACCTAGGTATAAATATATTTAAATTTGCTTATATAACAGATAAAATGTGATTTAATTTTTTATAACTTTAGTGTGTGTGTGTGTGTCCGTGGAAGACCAAAGGTCAGTACTTCACAAATCATCCTGGAATGCTTCTACCTCCTTTTACTTTGCTCTAGGATTTCCCAGGCTCCACTCAACAAAGCCACTGCCATTTCTACCTGGTGTTTTCACATGGGATCTGGGATCCAAACTCAGGACCTTCTGCTTTCAAGGCAGAGTCTTATCCCCTGAGCCATCTCTCCAGCCCTTGTAATTTCATTTAAACTTTATATTTTCATGACAAGCAATGAAGTAGACTATCTCATGTTTACTTAAGAAATTAATAGCTCATGAATTCAAATTTCTGTCTATTTTTCTACTGACTTGGTTGTATTTTTATTGATAGCTGCCTATTATATATGGATATATGTCCTTTATTGATATGTTCTAGACACTAAATAAAGTCAGTGGAAATATCAGACAAAGATTTGTGGTTCCATAGATAATACATTCAAATCAGTGGGAAGAGAAATAGACTACTTATAAGGATTAATAGTAAAATGTATAGTTTATTAGAGAGGTATTCAAGATGAACCCTGAATACCACTGGAAATAATAGCAAAAATTCAACATGTTAACTGTTTAACAGCATCCTTTAGTGTAATCAGCAGGAAAATCTAAGACAAACTTCCTGGAAATCAGTAGAGATAAAACTAAAATCAGATCAGCCGGAAATCCCCTCCTTTATGAATATAAAAATGATATAAAAAATAAACAAAGAAATCTGCTTGTTTGTATTAAAGGCTTCCCAATTGAAACAACCCTGCTGATTTAAAGAAATGCAAGGTAATAAAGGTCTGGTACTACTATTCAGATGTGAAGAGAATTATTGCATAAGCACTCAAGAAGTCTACATTTGCTGTGTTTGAGCATTTAATCTGCTGAAACATTTATAGAGATTTCTGGATAGAAGGATGAAGGCACACATCTGCCAACACTCTATACTGAAGGCTAGTTTAACAAAACAAAACAAAAAGCTTAAATCAAAATAAGCTAAACTAAATTAAGAGCTAAACAAGAAAAAAAAAAGGAAAACCAAGAGTTGCAGAAGACGCTGAAATGTACTAAAAGAAAAGACAGGATGTTTGCTGAAATTTTGCGGTGACTTTGACAATCAGCTCCACAAAGAAGATTTGCACTTCCTTTCTCAAATCACAGTGAAACAAAATGGATACTTTGTCAAAGGAAGACAAGTAGGAATGATTCTTCTTAATGGAATAAGATAAGGAACCACTGAATGAAGCCAGAAACCCAAAGAATGGAAACCTCCTGTTGAGGAACAGAGATGTGGTTTGGAAAATAGAACAACAAGCTAAAAAAAAAAAAAAAAGAAAAAGAAAAAGAATTAGTAGAAGATTGTCAAAAAGATTAAAGAGAAGGAAGGGAAAATGAAGGTACCCCTGCTGCATCAGATAAAGTATAGATCAAGGTGTGTGTGTGTGTGTGTGTGTGTGTGTGTGTGTGTGTGTGTCAGAGGGTACCATGTGTGCCTATGGAAGTCCAAGGCTGACTTCAGGAATCACCCTGGATTGCTTCTACCTCCTCTGTGCTTTGCTCTGGAGTTTCCCAGGCTCCGTCTTCCAGGACTGTAAATACAGGCCGGGCTTCCATTTGGCATTTTTCAGTAGGATCCAGGATCTGAACTCAGGACCTTCTGCTTGCAAGACAGAGGCTTAACCCCTGAGCCATCTCTCAGGCCTCAAAACTGTCATCTCTAAGATGAGCATGTTGCAGCAGGTGGAGACCCTACATCAAAACACCAGGAAGCAGAACTCAGAGCTAGAGACTAGTACTTTGGTAAAGAAATTTTTAATTCAGTTTAGATTTGTAACTGATTTTTTTTTTCCTTTAGAGGCTATGGTACAGAAAAACAAATTACTTTCATCTTGAACGTATTTATTGACTGAAGAGGGCATTCTGAAGAATCCCTTAGTTTGGGAGATCTTTCAGATCCACATCTATACAGCACTAAACTATTACCACACACACGAATGTGTTGATATGGCAATAGAGACGGCTGTGAAAGATGCACGGGTAATTTAGGAATGAAATTGGCAAGCAGAATGGGAGCTTCACTTACTCTCCAGTTTCGCAGACCTCCTGTAAAGAGCCTGTTTTTAATTCCAAAAGGAGGGGACGAAAGTTTTGTGAATCTGTATTAGCCACAATTAACTCATAAAAATTTTTTCTGAACAGCACTTCAGACTTTTAAGTGTCTTAGCGTCTTTTAATCCCACTGGCCAAGTAAGAACAGCCTGACCTGAGGACTGACCATCATTGACCCTGTCCTGGGCTAGGTGTGGTCCCCAAGGAGAGGTTGAGCAGAGACCACCGTTAGAGGGCTAACAGGGGAGGAGGGGGAGGGGAGGAGGAGGAGGAGCCGCCAGAGCTGATCCCACCGCAGGCTGGAAGACCCGTTGCCCCGGAAGCCAAAGCGTCTGGCAGGTCAAGGGACATGAGAGAGGACTGGACGGCAGCTGGATGAAACAAGCAGAGCCTGGACTTACCAAGACCCCCAGCGCGGACCCGCCACCTCCTGCGCATCACCGGCAGAGCCCAAGATGGCAGCGAGCTCGCGACCTGCTCGCGCACTCCGTGACCCCGGGGTGTCGGGGCACAGTTGCGAGTGACCTTGGAAGCCGCCGCCACGTGCACAACGAGAGGCCCGCGGCTGCTCCAGGATGCGTGAGGATGCTGCATCCTCCCAGGTACGCCCAGCAGAGGCGCAAAGGGAGTCCGGAGCAGAGCAGCCTTTTCTTTCCTTGGACAGTCTCTGCCACACTAGGGGGGAGCCAACCTTGCGTGGGCGTGGCGCACTGCTGAGAGAAGGTCACCCCACTCTTCTCTTGGACGGAGGTCTGGAGATCAAGAAGGAAGCCCCACTTTATAGCTACTGGGGATAGAAACCCAGAAGCCCCAGTAAATGTGTCAATTGATGAAATCGTTGAACACTAACTAGTTGACCAGATAGTTATCAGTTATCATTGCATGCTGATCTTTTCTCTTTGTTGAAGAATCTTCAAATGAGTCCGTGACCCAAATTATATTACACGATTAAGATGCCTTAATTTCACGATCCCAATGGTGCATTTGGCATTGTAGGGAAAAGTGCTTTTAAGAAACACAAACTGGAGGGTGCTTGGGTGTTCAATCAGTAGTTTACTCTTACGATGTAGTCTGGAGGACATGTTCTTATTACTAACTTTGCTGTAAGTTACAAAAGAAAATCATTTAGGAATTACATTATTCTCATAAACTAGGCCACTCAAGTTTATTTTCGTGTATAGTGTCCTGTAGCATTTCCTATAATGAGGGATTAATTGCCCCTTGAAATATTAGGAACTCTGTGGTAAAATCTTCTGGGCCTGGATATTTCAAAATATTCTCCTTCCATAATAATTCAGGAGCATTTGCAGAAACTTCTCTGTTTCATGCTTGACTTTCATCATTTTAGGCTTTTGTATCAATTTATCCATTTCTTTTAAGTTTTCCTGTAAATCAACATAGTTTTAGTAATTCCATCATTTATTTAAAAGAAAATTGTGCCCATGACACTTCCTACTTTATGCTGTATTTTATTTATATCAGCTTGCTTTCTTCTTTACAAGCTCTGTTAATCTTCAATTTTTCCACCATTATTCTTTTTTTTTTTTTTTTGGATTTTTATTTTTTTATTTATTTATTTATTTTTATAATACATTTTTATTATTATTTCAGCTCATACAAACTTAATAGGTACACCAGTTCCCTCCTTCCCTCCCGCCCCCGAACCCCCTGCTCCCCCTCCCTTCACCCCTCCCGCCCCATCCCCCCGTGCCTCCTGCCCCGATTCCCAGAGTCCTTTCTTGTGCATGCCTGACTCTCCTCTGGGCCCTCCTCTCCGATGACGTACAAGGACCCAGTGGCATTTCTCTGAACCCTTTCCTGTGTTCCCCTTAAGCATAGGAACACTACTGTGGCTGCCAATCCCTTGCCTCCAAAGATCTTGGTGCCTTTAGCATATGCTAGACTTTGTGGGGTCAATAGTGTGTTGGACATTGCGCCGGGCATGCAATGTCCAATTATGATTGCTTCGACCCTAACTTGTGTGGAGTATCTTGCAAATCATTGCTCTTCCCATCCTTGTGCTCTTACACTCTTACCGCCCCCTCTTCCGCAAATTTCCCTGAGCTTCAGGATGGGGAGAGATTAGTCTGGCCTAGTTCTAGGTGGTTGATATAGAGTCTCTGAAGTTCTGGATAGTGGTTCGTTGATTTTCTTTTGCAGTTTTGTTGCTCCTGTAATGCCCTTCACTCCATCGTGATGGGCACTGTATGTCACCCCCTGGCCAGAGACAAAAAGCTGTTAAACTAGAGTCTTATTATAAAAGCACATTCAAGGGTAGATGTAATACTTATACCCAAAAGTGGAATCGCAGGGTCATACGGCATTAGGCAATGGGAGGGGTCAATCACCCTTTTGCAAAATGGTTACTTTTTAATCTGCCGGATTATATGCCCTTTCCTTCTGGTGAGTTCATACCCCCTTAGTTGTAAATGATCAGGAACAAATTGTGAACTTAACTAGGTGTCACATTACTTTCTTGCAGTCCTTGATGGGGGCCTATTTTCTCTACTGTAACATGGTCACTTCTCTCCTTGTGTCTGGTGTGGCCCTCCAACCCCATCTCTCCTGTTCATAATCCTTGCAATTACTGTAGGTAATACATAGATTTACCTATGAGTGTCTCAAGATGGGCTGGGTGGGTTTGGTATTAGGAGCCACCTATTAGGGAGTACATATGGCGCTTAATTTTCTGGGTCTGGGATACTTCACTTAATATAATTGTTTCTAATGACATCCATTTCCCGGCAAATTCCAGTAATTCATCATTTTTGATGGCTGAGGAGTACTCCATTGTATAGATGTACCACAGTTTCCTTATCCACTCCTCAACTGTTGGACATTTGGGTTGATTCCATGTCTTTGCTATTGTAAACAGTGCTGCTATGAACATGGTCGTGCTTGTGCTATCGAGGTGAACCTCTGCTGTATGGGGGGTTATACCCTAAAGTGGAATCGCAGGGTCATATGGCATTTCAATCTTTAATTTCTTTAAGAATCTCCAGACGGCTCGCCAGAGTGGCTGTATGAGCCTGCACTCCCACCAGCAATGTAGGAGAGTTCCCCTCTCTCTACATCCTCTCCAGCATTTGTTGTTGTCTGTGTTGTGGATTTTTGCCATCCTGAGCAGAGTGAGATGATATCTCAGGGAAGTTTTGATTTGCATTTCCCTGATGGCTAAAGAAGTGGAGCATTTTTTAAGATATTTGTTAGACATTTTAATTTCATCCCTGGTAAAGTTTCTTTTAAGTTCCAGGGCCCATTTTTGAATTGGGCCATTGGTTTCCTTGATGTTTAGTTTTCTAAGTTCTTTGTGCACTCTGGACAGAAGAGCTCTATCAGATATGTGGTTAGTGAAGATTTTCTCCCATTCTGTGGGTTGCCTTTGAGCTCGTGTTACAATCTCTTTATCTGAACAGAAGCTCTTTAATTTCACAAGATCCCAACTGTTGAGAGTTGGTAGCAGTGACTGTGCCATTGGATGTCTGTTTAGGAAATGTTGGCCTAGCCCAATCAGCTCGAGGGAGTTCCCTATCCTTTCAACTATGGTTTTTATAGTCTCTGGCCTTATATCAAGGTCCTTGATCCATTTGGAATTAAGTCTTGTACATGGTGACAAGTATGGGTCCAGCTTTAATCTTCTGCATGTGGAGATCCAGTTTTGCCAGCACCATTTGTTGACGATGCTGTTCTTTTTTCATTGGATTCTTTGGGCCTCTTTGTCAAAGACCAAATGGCTGTAATTTTGTGGCTTATATCTGGGTCTTCAATCCTTATCCATTGATCTGTGTGTCTATTTTGGAGCCAGTACCAGGCTGTTTTTATAACTATGGATTTGTAATATAGACTAAGGTTCGGTATGGTAATACCTCCAGCAGTGTTTTTGTTACTCAGGATTGTCTTTGCTATCCTGGGTCTTTTGTGCCTCCATATGAATTTTGACATTGTTTGGTCAACTTCTTTAAAGAATTGCTTTGGGATTTTAATTGGTATAGCATTGAATTTGTATATTGCCTTTGGTAGGATGGTCATTTTTATGATGTTGATTCTGCCAATCCAGGGACATGGGAGGTCTTTCCACCTTCTGGTGTCTTCTGCAATTTCTTTCTTTAGGGTTTTAAAGTTTTCATTATAAAGGTTTTTTACCTCCTGGTTAGGTTTATACCAAAGTATTTCATTTTTTTAGGTGCTATAGTAAATGGGATGGTTTCTCTCAAGGCTTTTTCACTTCTTTCATTCTGGGCATATAGGAAGGCCTCTGATTTTTGCACATTTATTTTGTATCCTGCCACCCTGCTGAACTTCTCAATTAGTTCCAGGAGCTTCCTGGTGGAGTTTTTGGGATCACTCAGGTATAAGATCATGTCATCTGCAAATAGGGATAGTTTGACTTCTTCCTTGCCGATTTGAATCCCTCTTATGTCCCTTTCTTGTCTTATGGCTTCAGCTAAGACTTCAAGTACAATATTGAATAGAAGTGGTGAGAGTGGACAGCCTTGTCTAGTTCCTGATAGAAGTGGGAATGCTTCCAGTTGTTCCCCATTGAGCATAATCCTTGCTGTGGGCTTTTCGTATACAGCTTTTATTATATTGATAAAGGTTCCTTCCATTCCTACTGTCTCTAGCGTTTTGATCATAAAAGGCTGTTGGATCTTGTCAAAAGCTTTTTCTGCATCTATCGAGAGTATCATGTGGTCTTGGACTTTGGACTGGTTTAAATGATGAATTACATTTATTGATTTGCATATGTTGAACCAACCCTGTGTGCCGGGGATGAAGCCTACTTGGTCCCCGTGAATAATCTTTTTAATATGTTTTTTAATCCGACTTGCTAAAACTTTGTTGAGAATCTTTGCAGTCTGTGTTCATCAGAGAGATCGATCGGCCTATAGTTTTCTTTTTTAAGTGAATCTTTATTAGGTTTTGGGATTAAAACGACATTAGCTTCAGAGAAGGAATTTGGTAGTGTTCCTTCCTTTGCTATTTGATGGAACAGTTTAAGAAGTATTGGTATTATTAACTCCTTAAATGTCTGGTAGAACTCTGTGCTGAATCCATCTGGTCCAGGACATTTTTTGGTGGGAAGATTCAAGATTACTTCCTCAATTTCCTTATATGTTATAGGACTATTTAAATAATTCACAACTTCCTGATTCAATTTAGGTAAGTTGTGTTTACTTAGAAATTCATCCATCTCTTTTGTGTTGTCAAACTTCACAGAGTATAAGTTTTTGAAATAGGATGTTATAATTCTCTGGATTTCTTGGGTATCAGTAGTGATAACTCCATGTTCATTTCTGATTTTGTTAATTTGAGTTTTCTCTCCTGCTTTTGGTTAATTTAGCTAGGGGTGTATCAATCTTATTGATTTTTTCAAAGAACCAGCTTTTCGACTGGTTGATTTTTTCTATCATTTTCTTAATCTCGATTTCAGATATTTCTCCCCTTATTTTGCTAATCTCCTCTCTTCTACTACTTTTGGGATCAGATTGCTCTAGCTTCTCTAAAGCTTTAAGCTGCATTGTTAAGTTGTTTATTTCTGATGTTTCCATTTTTTTGATGTAGGCATTAAGAGCTATGAACTTACCTCTTAGAACAGCTTTCATTGTGTCCCAGAGATTTTGGTAAGTTGTATTTTCGTTATCATTCACTTTCAGGAAATCTTGAATTTCCTTTTTAATTTCTTCCTGAATCCAGTTCTCATTCAGCATCATAGTGTTAAGTTTCCAGGAGTTAGTGTATTTTCTCTTGTTTGATGCGTTGTGGATGTCCAGCTTTAGGCCGTGGTGGTCTGATAGGGCACAGGTTAGAATTTCAACTTTCTTGTATATGTGTAGATTCATTTTGTGGCCCAATATGTGATCTATTTTGGAGAAAGTTCCGTGTGAGAAAAATGTGTATTCTTTGGTGCGTGGGTGAAAAGTTCGATAGAGATCTGTAAGGTCCATTTCTTTAAGGGTTTGATTAAGGTCCAAAGTGTCTCTGTTAAGCTTTTGACCTGTTGATCTATCCCATGTTGAGAGGGCGGTGTTGAAGTCCCCAAGAATTATCGTTTGGAGGTTGATTTCTTGCTTTAGACGCTGTAGGGTTTTCTTAATGAATGTGGAGGGGCCCGTATTGGGTGCAGTATTGTGAAGTCTTCCTGGTGAATTGTACCTGTGACTAATATGTAGTATCCATCCGTGTCTCTTATAATTTTCTTTGGTTTGAAGTCCACTTTGTCTGATAGCATAATGGCTACCCCTGACTGTTTTCTGCTTCCATTTGCTTGTAGAATTGTTGACCAGCCTTTTATTTTTAGAGCGTGCCTATCTTTTGTGGTGAGATGGGTTTCCTGCAGGCAGCAGATTGATGGATTGTGATTTTTAATCCAAGTTTGTAATCTGTGTCTCTTGATCGGTGAACTAATTCCATTAACATTTAGTGTTATAATGGAGAAACTATTTTTAATTCCAGACATTTATTATGTTTAGTAGTTTTTATAAGTATATTGCTTCGCTTTTAATGGTGTTATATTTGCCTTCTGTTCTCCTGGTTATGCCTGTTTTTTTCTTCCCGCTTGAAGGCCTGGTTTGGTGGACATGTATCCCTTCAAGTTATCTTTGTGCTGGAAAGTTTTTCTTTCTCCCTCGATCATATCTGATAGTTTTGCAGGGTAAATCAGCCTGGCTTGACATTTTTGCTCATTCAATACTTGAAGTATGTCTCTCCAAGCTCTTCTTGCTTTTACTGTTTCGACCGAGAAGTCATTTGTTATTTTAATAGGTTTACCTTTAAAAGTGACTTGTTTTTTCTCCCTTGAAGCTCTCAGCACCAGTTCTTTATCTTGAATGTGGAGTGTTTTAACTATTATTTGCAGTGGCGTGCTTCTGTTTTGGTCATATCTGTTTGGGGTGCAGAATGCCTCTTGTATATGGATGGGCCTCTCTTTTTTTAGATGAGGAAAGTTTTCCTTGATCGTTTGAAAAATTTCCTCAGGGGTGGTATTTTGAGATTCTTGCTCTGGTATTCCATGGATACGCATGTTAGGCTTCTTCAGGGTGTCCCATATCTCTTGGATATTTCTCTCAAGTATCTTTTTGGCTTTAACAACCTCTTCCATTGAGCTGGTTAGTACTCCCACTTTATCTTCAAGGTCTGAAATTCTGTTTTCTGCTTCATTAGTTCTGTTGATAAGACTCTCTGTGGAGTTCTGGGTTGAAGATAACTTGTCTTGTAGCTCAGTTTTAAACTCTGCTTGAGTCTGTTTTAACTGCTCTATGCCAGTTTTTGTTTCTTGCACTGTTTTTCTCAACTCCTCCAAATGTCTGTTGTGTTCCTCTTCAAAGCGATTGATTCGATTATGTAATTCCTCCCTGATTTCCTCTTTCATAGTATTGAACATAGTAATGATCATATTTTGAAAGTCGTTATCCTGGGTGAGGCTTTCTTGGCCTTTTTCCGTGGGTTTGTTCTGGTTGGAGTCTAACATTATGGGATTAATTTCTTCAGTGGGAAATTTGTTTACTTGAGTGTTGCTTCTCATGGATTTGCACTTTGACTTTGGCATTGTCGTTTTAACTCTTAAGATCTTTCAATTTCACTAAACTGAATTATTTGGCCTGGGGTTCTGGCGGTGGGCAGGGACAGAGCTTACCTAGGTCACGGGTGAGGCCCGGCTGGACCGCGCGCACGTCCCGACCAGCGGAGCGGGGTGGGGAATGGGAGGATGGGGGCGTCGGCGTGGAGCTATTTAACCCGAGGGCAGCTGGGGCGGGCCGGGGCGCAGGGGGAGGTCCTCCTCGTCCCTCGCCCTGCGCGCGGCTCTAGCTGGATGGTGGGAGTCGGAGCCGGGTTCCTTTGGGCTGACCTGGGGTCCTGGTGGGCGGGCACGGGCGGAGCTTACCTTGGTCGCGGGGTGAGGCCCGGCTGGACCGCGCGCACGCGTCTCCACCATTATTCATATTAAGCATTTCATGCTTCTTTCCTTGGCTGTATCTTTTACTTATTTTCTCTTCAATGATTTTTTTATTTATATACCTTTCTTACCCCATTTGCTATGCCACATAGGACTTTCAGGCTCTCTCTCGCATTATCTTGTGGTGATCTTCCAATAATTTTGACACTTACTTTGAATGAATGCAAAAAATGTCTGTAGCCCCTTTGTTTTGTTTTGTTGTTTTTGTTGTTTCCTTCCACATCTTATTTTTTCCCAATCATACAAGCTCAATAGGTATTCCAACCTCTCCCTCCCTCCTCCCCTTCCCAGTCCCCCCTTACACTCTCCCCCCTTTTCCCCTTCCTTGCACCCCTCTTCTTCCCTCTCCTTCTCCCAGTGTCTCCCCTTTCCCCCTCCCATCCCCTGGAGCATCCTTTTATGTGAATGCCAACGCTCCCTCTGAGTCCTCTACTCCAGCAAGGTATAAGGACTCAGTGGCATAGCCCGGAATCCTTTCTTGGGCTCCCCATTAGTATGGCAACTCTATTATGACTGATAATCCCTTGCCTCTAAGGATCCCACTGCCTGTGATCCATGCTAGACTTTGGGGGGGTCGTTCACATGTCAGCCATTGTACAGGTCATGCAACGTCAGATTATGGCTCCTGCAGTCCTAACTTGTGTGGGGTATCTTGCATATCATTGGTCCTCCCCATCTTTAAGCTCCCACAATCTTGCCACTTCCTCTTCCACAAGGTTCCCTGAGCTTTAGGATGGGGAGAGATTTGGCTAGTCTGGTTCCCAGTGATTAATTTAGGATCTTTGGTGTTCTGAATTATGGTTTGTTGTTGTTTTCGGTTTTGCTTTTCCTGCACCGCTCTTGGCTCCATCCTGATTGGTATTGAAGGTCACCTCCTAACCAAAAATAAAAGGCTATTTAAATGAAGATCTTAATATAAGAGGAGACTCAAAGGTAGATGGAATAGGAGTAAGACAGCACACTGAGGGGGCGTCAGTGTCCTATTTGCAGGATGATTACCATCTATCTGCCAGTCCCTATACCCTCCCTGATTAGTGAGATCAAACCTCTTCATTGGGTAAAACATAGGTTGAAAGTTTTAATGTGAAGGAGCTTCACCAGATATCTCACTGCTTATATGCCATATTTGACACCTGTAGCCCCTTTGTAAACAATCCAAGGGCATTGGGACATGCTAGCAGCCCACAGGTGCTCTCTTTACTTCGTCATGCTTTTCTTAGTTGAAATCTAATCAATAATGTGCTCTTAAGGTTCCTGCCTTAGGCTCATGCATCTGATCTGAGTATAAATGCTACTTCCTCCAGGAGATCTGTAAGTCTGGTAAAGTGCCCAAAGACTTCCCAAGGGAATGCACAGGCATCGTGATTTCAATGGTAACCATCCCTATAGACAAGCCTTTGATGTGTACACTGATAATAGGATAATGTGTACACTGATGTCTAGGAACTATGCCGCCTGCAAGCCAGAAACACTTGGTTGTGCTTTCTGCCCTCCTTCTCTTTTATCATTGTCCTCTTCACAATTCCTAAAGCCAAGATGTTTTCAAGGTCTCCAGCGTATAACTTCTTCCTCAAATGCCAAATAGGCAGCCATTCAAAATATCAACAATAGTGTGATCTCACATGCAATCTTTCTTTCACCTGAGATTATTCATAATTTGTAAGAAACAAACATAGCACTGGAAGCATTGATACATGTTGAATTATTACAAGCCATGCTGTGTAGTCAAACAAGAATACAACTGCCACATTTAGCAAGTAAAAATACAGAAATACAATTAAATTTGAACATAGGACAAATAGCCAATAAATTTAGCAAAGACACATTCTGAATCTATTGAAAAACTGAAAACACTTCTTGGTTTCTAAGATCCAGATGCAACTGGTTATTCTCTGCTTCATCAGGTAAGCCTACGAAAAGTCCAACTTTTCCATCCATAGCTTTGAAATTGTTAAACAATGCAGTGGACCTGTGGAAGAACTCTGTTAGAGGAAAGCCCCAAAACATAGGTTGAAAGTTTTAATGTGGAGGTGCTTAATTTTATGCACCTCTATCTCAAGATTTTGTAGAAATTTTTAAAATAAAAATGTTGGACATGAATTATAAAATAGAGATCTGAGTACTACCAGTGTTTGCAAGTTAAAAGTTCACTATGTTTACACAGTACCAAGGAATACTGTAGAAGCTGCTGGGAGAGAGAAATATTCACCAGCTCCATCAACAGCATGAGACTTGTTGCAGTATAAATCACCATGGCAACAGGTGACCACCAGTGTAATAGTGGCATGAACATCAAGGAGACAACCAACAGCTCTCTGAGTGGATTTGAGACCCACTTGTCAGAATGGTCCACATCTCTGTTATTATAAACTAGAACAAACCCCCCAAAAGGGAAAGGAAATAGATCAATAGAGAAGATAAACAATAAACGTGTAGGTAGGAAGACAGTACATCAAACTTCTTTGTAGGTAGCTGTGTTATATCCATAGAATGGGAACTTACAGTGGAAATCTTTGAGTCTAAAGCTGGATGAGTGAAGGGAAATGCACATATCAGTGGGGTGGCCTGAAGAGAGGTAACTTGATATGCCACGAAAGCCTGAGTCCCCACAGGAGTAGACAAGCCAGAGTGAACCCTGGGGTCCACAGAAGGATACAAGTAGAAGAGTGGAAGGGAGTGGGCGGCAATGATGAAGGAAGGAGAGGGAATGGGAGGGAGAAGGGTGCTAGAAAAGCTGAGATGAATGCTCAATATGTTTGTAGAAGTAAAAAAAAAGGAAAAACGGAAAATAAAGTTCACTAGCTATACATCAAAGACGAATGCACTGTATTACATAAATTCCACATATCACAGAATAGAAGGAAAAAGAAACAGCATGTTAAAGATAATAACGTATTTTATGAACATCTATTAAGTAAGATATGTTAAGTAAAAGAGTAATACACATGATTTAGTAATTTCATGAAGCTTTTTTGTTAAGCTGTTCAGGAATAAAGAATGTAGTTGACCGTAATGACAGGGTGGGAAATCATTTTTCAATTCTAATAGTCTCTAATTTTAGTACTTTCAAAAAAGTTTAAGGAATCAAGGCAATTTATCAATCAATCATTAGAGATAATGAAAGCAAAAAAATTTAAGGATCTTTAAACTAAAGTATGCTTTCTCATAGATACCAGAATAGTTTCTTTTCTCTTGCTTATTGTAACAGTGAATATATATACTTACTGATGTGATTATTTGATGTCTGCTTTTCCAACAGCAAACCTCAGAAAACAGCAGTGAACACACCGTTTATCCTCAGTGAATGTAAATGAGTGACTCAATGAGCCAGTAGATCGCTCTTGTAAGTGGTGTTTACAGTCCTGGGAAATTCTAGTTTACCCAGAACCAGGTAAACAGGGACAGAAAACAGCAAGAAATGAATAAACTTTGTAAAGAACAAAGAATGCCATTTCTCTTTGTTCTCCCCCCCACCAACACACACACACACACACACATACACACACACACATACAAACACACACACACACACACACACACACACACACACACACACGCTGTTTTCCTAGAGGTGCAGTGTTTCACAAAAGTGAAAATCAACATGAATGGATTTGCTGACTGAGTCTAAGACACAGAGTGTGTGACTACTGACACTTCTCAGCACAACAGTTTTTAAGAACGCTAAACTGTGATGTGGAAAAGCTGATTCAACCTCGTGCCTCTCTGACTCTTTTTTTATAAAAGAAACAGCTGACCAGGTGTACAAGATATGGTCAGTCACGAAGCATGTGACCTCGCTTAGAACCTGTTATTGAAACTCCAAGAAAACCTAAGAAATCATCTCTGGGGCCGTTGCGGACATGAGTCAGCAGCCAAAGCACTTGCTGAGCAAGCCAAAGGACAAATCCCCAAAACCCCATGTAAAAATGTCAGGTGAGTTGGCAGCCCACCTGTAATTCCAGCCTCAGAAGGGGGATACGGGAATCCTCAGACAAGCTGACTAGTGAAGAGTTATTGGAGAGTTCTAGATTTCATCAGAGACCCTGTCTCAAAAGGGATAATAAGGTAGTATATAATCCCTGATATCAATCCTGGGTCTCCAAATCAGCACACATGCACACCTACACACACACACACACGCACACACACACACACGCATGCATGTGCCTCCCACACTCATACACATAAAAAGGTGGAAACAGAAAGAAGAAAGCATCTCTAGATATACTATTCACACCACGTCATGTTCATTCGTTCTCCCAATAGCCCAAGATCAAGTTCATTTCCTGTCTCCATTTCCTGCACCCACTTTCTGCATTAGTCCTGAACAACGCTGATGGCTTCTTGATTCTCTTTGGACCTGGTTTTCTGTCTCGCCACCAGGAGGCAGCACTGACTCGCTTAGCAATCGCCTCACTGGATGCCGGTATCTGTCCAGTCAACTCTTGACACTTCTTAAACGAAGATGTGTTTTCTATTCATGATTTAACTTCATCGGTTCACTTTCCGCGAGGGTGTGGGGAAGCAGAGGTGTCTCCCACGTGACAGAGCGTTAATTGCTGCCCTATGGGATGAAGCACATGTGTGTCTGAAGCTTTCCTGTGTTCCTGTGTCTCTGTCCCTTGTCCTGGCATTTCCCTTCACTGTCCCTCCCCACCACCCCTCCCCGCCCCATTCCCACTCTCCTACAACCCCCAGAAATTGGTCTTAAGGGGATTGTGGCAACCGTAAGCCAAGATTCCGCCACAGGAACATTCGGTACAGCATATGCATGGTAACATTAACTGGAAGTGCTGCATTTGGATGATGAAATGGATTTCTCTCAGACTGCTTACTGAACAGAAAGTCGTTTAACATTTTCCCCAAATGCAGCACACGTGTCTTCAGGTGTGACCCAGGCAGCAACCTTGCACCGTCATGGAAGGACAGCACCTTGCCACGTGCAGGAAAGGGGAACATCCTGCAATATGCACGGAAGGGCAGCATTTGGACCCAGTTTGCTCCGTCTCTAGCCTGAACTCTATTCTGACTCAGCATGGCCTTCTGAACTCCCAACCCTTGGCCTTCAAGGCCTGACTTCCAGCCTCCTGTTTGTTCCTGAAGCCCCCGTGACCACCTCACGCCATTACGGCACTTTCATAGCCGCTGCATTCCCTTCTTGAGACCTGACAATCTCACCCCTCCCTTGTTTCAAAGCTGGTTCTTTGATGTTCTTACCCTGTTTCTGATTCTCTTCTCCTCTGGCCCTTCCCCCCCTTCTCTGAAGTTTCTTTGTCATTCTATTCGTTTTACAAGCGGGACTTCCTTGTAATGTCTTGTTCAACATTTAAGAAAACATCTGGATATATTCCTGCCTCAGCAAAGAGAGAAAAAAAAATGGCCATCCATTCACTATAGTAGGTCTACCTTTTCCTGAAAGTGGGAAGGGAGGGAATTTGGCTCGTGGATCCAGACTTAGAAAAGTGGTAAAGGCATCAAGTGATAATTAAAAGTAGTTATAATTCTTATCAAAAATGCAATTTAGAAAGTAATGGGGAAATAGAAGAGAAATAAGACAAAATACAAGTAAACATTTTCAAAATTAAATTAGTCTCACTTGAAAGTTGTGATCTTTGTAGAAAAAAAATCTTTTAGATGTTAGAAATAGAACTGTAATAAAAAAATATACTGTTAGAACTTGTCTACAAGTGTTATACTGTCTTGCCAAAGATTGTAAAAGTACAAAACAGCCATAAAGATGTGACCCACACAATAACGGATCCCCAAAACGCAAAATGAAGACCAGCAAAAGCTAACGCATTTACCAAGGTAGGAGGGACAGGGTGCACACCGTGGGCCCCCTCATTGGTAATGGTGCTGAGCAGCAGTTACCCAAAATGACGTTCTCAATGTCTTCTAACAATGTCATCCTCGACTCCATGACTAGCTTAAGGCCACTCTGGGTTAGAGACCCTGTCTCAAAAGAAAAAAAGACAGCTCAATGAAATTCACGCCACAAAAACACACTGCGTAGTGATCCTGCACGATCTCACGGTGGCCACAGCTACCGCAGTTTCAGATCAAAGGAACATAGGCTCGCTCTAGCAGGACACATTCTTGGAGCCGATGAGAAACTGAGAAATGTGTTCGTGGTGTCTTAGCAGCTCCAGGTGTTTGCTGATTCCTAGAGGAGGCTGGAACTAAGACCGGTTTCCTCTACACAGCCAGGACACATCAGTGAACGTCTGCTGGCAAGTCCCACAGCACAAGTAATGACTGCTAAGGGTGACCGTGGGCTCCCAATCTGCACCATGCAGATGAAATGTCGATGATTAAAAGTCAGCGTGGTGAGAACCCAGCCAGAAACGGACTGCACAGTGCCCTTCCCTATCTTCACACATCATTTTGATTCATAATTGTGCCTGCCTGTCTGTGTGCTTGACGCATAGTAGCTACAAAGTAGATCATTACTCATGGAGCATCCTGTGGGGGCTCCCATGAGCAAGGGATTGCCTCTGCCTGTCCCCAGCCCCAGGTGTGGTGAACCTCAGGCTAAGTAAGCCCTGGCCAGCATTTATTGGGCAAGGGAGAAAGAAGTTGAAAAGCTGCTGCTTCCACGGAAATCACCAGGCCTTTGCCTGGAAGGTCTCTTCCCAAAGCTCTATCCCCTTTTAGAGCACTGAACATCTTTCCTTGCAGTTACGTCTGCTTATTGCCTTGTTTCTGTTGCTACACTGTTAGGATCCTTTACGTGCTCTCAAGCGCAAGATTCATTCCCTTTTTATAATTTGTTAGAGTGATGGAAAGCAGGAAGCAAAAACACCTTCATCCCCAAATTAATTCATTTAAAGAGATTTTTAAGTTCCGCAGAATTCGAGTGGCATTTAAGGACGCACCTTTAAACTATTTCAAGTGAATTCCACTTGCGTGCGTTAGGTTATCTGGAAGCCAATGACTGGAACACAGTGTGTTCTGCTGGGCCACCTGCTGGGCCGGCTTTGCTGTGCGCTCAGCTCTCTCTTGTTAAATGCCAGGGAACAAAGACAGCTGCCAAACATTTTCTAGGTCATTTGTTGTGTTTATAAACAGCAAGTGTACGATATTTAACAAGATGTAATCATTTGCAAACTAGATTTATGCAGAACGAAAGAAGGGAAAGAGAGAGGAGGGAAATTAATGCAAGCCTTAAGTGCTTAATGACCCCATTAATTGAGAGAAAAGTAATTGCAGAAATTAAACAGAAGAGGTAATGGCCTTGGAGTCATTAACTTATTCTGGGAGTACTGCTAATGCTTACCAGGTGATTTTCGTATGACTTGAGAGCTGAGGATCGGTCTCACACGACACCTCCTGAATCTAGTCATTGGTAAGAATCACCTGGGAAGGTTTCTGTTTTGTGTTTTGTTTTGTTTTGTTTTGTTGAACAACACAGCTCGCTAAGCGACCTTTATATTTCATGATTTCTTTAAGGTGGGACATGGAGATAGATAGATAGATAGATAGATAGATAGATAGATAGATAGATAGATAGATGATAGATAGATGATAGATAGATGATAGATAGATAGATGATAGATAGATGATGGATAGATAGATGATGGATAGATAGATGATAGATAGATAGATAGATGATAGATAGATAGATAGATAGATAGATAGATAGATAGATAGATAGATAAATAGATAGATAGATAGATAGATAGGAAGGGCATGGAGATATCTAGACAGATAGACAGATTTTTAAAGAATGGTCATTTGACTTTTGGGGTCATTTTGAAAAACATGCTTTTGCATCTGTGTGTGTGTGTGTATGTGTGTGTGTGTGTTTGAATGGGAGGGCAGGCAGAGGAGGAGGGTTACACCTGGAAATCTGACAGCAACTTGAGTGTTCTCTTTACTACCCCCATCATTTTGAGACAGGTTTTCTCTTGGCCTGCACTCATCAGTTGGGCTAACTGTCAGGCCAGCAAAGTTCAGGGGTCCTGCTGTCTGAACCTCCCCTGCGCTGGGGTTGCAAGCACAGGCCCCTGTGCCCAGCACATTTCTGTGGCTTCTGAGGATCACACACAAGTACTTTGCTGATTGAGCAATTTCCTCAGCCCCTTTTTTGATGAACTGACCCAGTTTAGACATCATTGATCCTTGGCATTGCTGACCGTTCGGGGTGTCCAATGGTGTGGGGAGAGTTCCATACATTGGAGGATGTTATAGCAACATACATGACAGCTCCTATGTCTTCCACATTATACCAAGCAGAACGTCACTGCCAATTCTTCTGGGAGAAAAGTCACTAGCAGCTAAAACTACTGCTTCCATGCTTGGGCAAAGCCACGCTGTCTGAGAGCACTTCCTAGCACATCTGTCTGCTAGATCTCATGTTATCACCACAAACAACACGTGGCTACTGAGCACTTGAAATGTAGCTAGCACTGCTGGGAACCAGATCTTAAGTTTGGCTTTGATTTTGTTGTTAAGTCATTTGTGACTAGTGACCGTAAATAGGACAGCACAACTCTCCAAGCCCCGGCCCTGACTCTGGGCAATGCAGCCCATACGATTTCCTCCTAAGGGATTCTCCGAGTCCTGTTGTCTAAAGCTAACATAAAAGAACAGAAAAACCCCTGTAACCTTCCTGTCTGAAGCTGAGACTGATCTCATGATGTGATGGTTACAGCAGAGTCTTCTGAAATCGTGTCTTCTAAGGGCCGTGCAGGAAATACTTCTGTTAACCAACCTGGATGGTCCCGGACATAGCACTAAAGCAACTTGTGCAGGAGAAAGTCTGTTTTGCTCCCATTCACAATCCTCCCTTCATTCAGCCCTTAACGCTTCCTTGGAACACGTTCTCACCACAGTCTGTTTGCTCTTGGTAATTAGCAGGCTACGGTAGCTTCTGCCCCACGGTTACACTTCTGTCTTTCTCCCCGAGAGAGCAGAAGACACATCCACCCACAAACACTTTGGCCCCGAAGGCCTACAGCAGCATGACTGATAAAGCCCAAATAAACAGAATACAGCACAGATGTACAGCAAAGCAACTATTCAATAGAAAATTGCCTGACAATTAAAGAGAAGTTACTGATACGTGCCAGAGTCCAGAAGAACCTCAAATGCTAATGTTAAGGGAAAGAAGGCAGTCACAACAGACAACATATTACCTGACTCTACTTATGAACCTAGAGGAGGAAAATCCATGGAGCAGAAACTAAGTTAATGGTTGCCTAGGGCTGAGGTGGCCGGGATAGATGGGGATTGGTGGTGATGGCTGTTAGATATAGTGTCTCCATGGGGTGTAATGAAAACATTCTTAAATAGCAATAATAGTTGTACAGACCTATGGCTATGTTTAAAAGACACTTAACCTTCTTCGGTAAATCCTAGAGCCAGTGAATTATACCTTAAGAAAGCCGTTTTAAAAGTTCGTCAGTGGACTGTCTCCTATCAGAAGATTGGGGAAGAAAATATGCTTGCTCATTCCTGCTGACGCATATTTTCAACTAGAAGCTTTCGAAAGCTTTATTCTAAAGTTTTCTACCGATCATCTCCCACCCCTTTATTTTCAGAAGTGACCCTGTATCACCGTGCCCAAATGTAGTTTTCAAGTCCTTGATTGAATCCCTACTCAACAAAAACATCCCATTCTTTTTTTTTTCTGATTGTTACATATCTTTGTCAATATATTAAATTCAGTTCTAAAAATATAGAAGTATGCTATTTTAACAATATATCTAAAATTCAACTGAACTAAGGAATGCTAATAAGATAGTATTCCTCTTCTGCAAATGTTCTTTTATTTATTTATTTATTTATTTATTTATTTCCGCTCATACAAACTTAATAGGTACCCCGGTCCCCTCCCTCCCTCCACCCCTTCCTGGCATTTCCCAGAACCCTTTCCTGTGTTCCCGTTATGCATAGGAACACTACTGTGGCTGTCAATCCCTAGCCTCCAAGGATCCTAGTGCCTTTAGTCCATGCTAGACTTTGTAGGGTCACCTCATCGGAGAGGAGGACCCAGAGGAAAGTTTGACATACACATTAAAGGATGCTCCAGGGATGGGGGAAGGCACTGAGAGATAGGGAGGGAGGGGGAGAAAGGAAGGGAAAAAGGGGGGAGGGAGCAAGGGGGTCTGTTTGTTTATTTGCTTGTTTGTTGTTTGTTTTAATATGTTAACTTTATTTTTAAATTGTATTAACATGAATTTATGTTTTCATCATCCATTTCCTATTCACCCCCAACCCCCGGCATTCCTTTCTCACTCTTTCCCTTGCCTCTCAGAGGCAACCCAGTTATTTGCACATGTAGGGAAGCTCCTGTTTTCAGGGTTCTATTTTTTCACACTGAACATGGAACTTCTCAAGAAGTGAAACTTCCTGTTGCCACTTGTGTGACTTGTAGTTGCCAGGAGAATTTATCTGCGTGTACAGACAGGAATAGTTTCTCATCTCTGGGGGATGATGAACTATAGGCCAAACTGGCTCCTCCTCAGATTAAGTAATTCAAAGGTTAACCCCGTATCTGGACTCTGCCTCAAGACCTTGTCGCAAATCAAACTGTTCTGTATTATTGAGCATCATTAGTTTGAGGGCAGGTTTCCAAACTGAACACCTTACAGAAAAATGCCTGCCACCGGTCGCATGCTTTTCAAATGAGCTGCAAACACCTGCAGCCGCGGGGCTCCATGGGGGAAGTTAGCTGTTACACTGTCTTGTAGGTTCAAGATGCTACAAAAACAAATGTCTCAGGGACACGCACGGGGCCTGGGAGAGATCACGTACCTTCCCTGCCAGTTATCTTCATGGCAGGGCAATTCAGTCATTGAAGATTCCGATTTATATCTCAGCGCATGGACCTAGATGCTCAGTATGAAATCAGAAATGTTGCAATGCGCCACCCAAGTTCTGGCAGATCCTCAGACTTAATCCTGGTATGTGTCCTAATTTTCAGTTTGTTTTCTACTCATTGTTTTTCTCTGAGAACTTTCCCATCAAAGCATTGTCATGCAGTGTCTGGGCAGGTCACGGTCTTTCTATTTTCATCGACTCGGTGACCATTACAATGAACACGTTGCTCTGGGCTGCCCGTGTTGCTGCTGACTGGACGTCTGAAAACAACCATGATAGATAAAGCCCATGTGTGTCCCCAAGGCATTGCCAATCACTGCCATCGAGGCTTTTAGAATCCCCTTGGGCCCTCCATCCCAGTGCAGCTAAACTCCTAAAGCTGGGGTCGAAGCAGACAGCAACGCCATTTTAATTGGTGAGAACACACACAGGTGGACTTTGAATCGAAGAAATCTGTATTTACTGAAACCTTTGGCCAGAGTTATAAATCTGTGTATCTGTGTGCTGCGTGGCACAGGTGGCTCTGACTCTGGAACATGGGACAAAGAGCATATTGGTTAGTCATACACAGCCGAACAGTGAAGAAACTAGTGCTGCGGGCAGCCCTTCGCTATCAAGAATCCTCCTTCCTTCCCTTTTGGCTTCCTAAGTAGAGGTTTCCCGGAAACCTCTGACTCCAAATCCTGGCTTTTATATGATAAAGCTAGAATCAGAAAATCATTTCTCAAGCCCTAGAAGTCCATTAAAATGATGCGATGAGTTTAAATTCTTCTAGGATTTGTAAGACTTCGAAGTAGTGAGAAGCCCGAAATTGGGGCTTCGCCTCATTGTGGAAGGAAGTGACCAAAATATGATATGACAAAGTACAACAATTCTTGGTATACATGGTGAGTTGCCTTAGAGCAATTTTTTCAAATTTAGAAGCATATTTTTATTTTATGTGTTTTTCAGAGGATTGTACATTTTATGTATGAAAATCCTACCAGAATACCCTTTATCTACCAGGCTCTTTAATAACCAGAGATAAACTTAACCAGCGGCTGCTTACAGGCAAAAGCTGGAAAAGGAAACTGTGTCTTGTCCTTTGTATTTTTAAAACCTACATTTTGCAATTGATTGGACAACACATCCAAGTGCCCTTGGCCAGGGACCGTGTTCACAACGGGGTATAAAAACTGGTATAAAAAATCATACCAAATGTTGCTGTCCTCACTTGCAGGGCCCAGACACAATGGAAGGAGGATGTCAGAGGTGTGCCACCATGACCCCTGAGTTCTTATCGCAAATACTAAAATCCAGGTGAGAGAAAGCACGTGAGCAGGTAGAAACAAAGAATTGGCCAGAGTGTGTGGGCTACTGTTCCCACAACTCAGATTACGGTGGCCAGTAGCATCTACTCTGACCCCATAGGAGGAGGGAGACAGGTCTTTGAAGGGTGGTTTGAAGGGTGGTTTCTCACAATGTGCGAGACATTCATGTGGACATTTGTAGGAAAGTGGATCAGCTAGTACTGACCTCAGTTCTGTTGGTCAGCTCCATGTACTCATTGCAATACCTGCTTGATATTGGTCTTAAGTTGCTCTGGGAGTTCTATAGAGCCTGAGAGGCCACATCTGAAGTCATATCTACTTCCAAGTGTGGAGTCCTTGAGTCTGGAATTAATGCATCTTCTTTTCTTCCTTCCTTCCTTCCTTCCTTCCTTCTTTTTTCTTTTTTCTTTTTCTTTCTTTCTTTTGTTATATTGCTTTCCATTGCATTGATCAATTTCCAAAAATGAAATTTAAATAGAAAAAAAGTCAGCATGTTTCCTGCTGTAGTTTTCTCATCTACATAACAATGAGTTGGGTAGCATCAGTACTACCTTCTCTCCTCAGCTCTGCACTCTGATGTATGGTCCTCAAGACTATGTGTCCTTCAGCAGAAGTGAGTTGTCAAACCTTCTGTCACCCTAACAGTACCTGAGAGACTCCACTTAGGATCACAGCTCATAGCTGTGGAGAGAGGAGCCATCTGGTCAGTGGAAGGCTGGCCTTCCCTGCTTGGGGCCTGTGGTGAGAACAGATCACCACAGAGAAAAACCACTTACCTCGTGACTTAAAGGCGAGCAGAGCAAGGAGGGACCAGGTCCCTGCTATCTCTGTTTGGATAAATACTATGAGACGCACAGAAAGGACTCCCAGAAGACCCTGTTTTGTAGAAGCTTCATGATCTTCCCATTAAAATAACAACAACAACAACCACAACCACCAGACTGGGGATGTGGCTCGGAGGCTAATACTCCCAAGCCTCCCAAGCAGAAGGACCAGAGCTCAGATCCCAAATCCCACGTAAAATTGCCAGGTGGAAATAGTGGCGACCTTCATTTCCAGCTCTGGAAGGTGAAGAACGAATTAAAAAGGCTCAGAAGAAATCCAAAAGGATTCCTAAAGTCACCCTTGGCCTCCCCTCCACAGGCACACACAATGCCCTCTAATACACACACACACACACACACACACACACACACAAATTAAAAAAAAAAAAAAAGATTCCACCACCATTGGAATCAAACCTCAATACATGGGTCTCAGAAGAACTCAACATCCAAACTGTAACAGAAAGTATCTCTGTGATCACTACTCTGTCAATGGTTGGAAAAGCATTTACTCACCTAATTCTTTTCCTTTTCCTTTTCAAATAATTTTCTGCTTTGATTTTTAGATGCACAATATTTATTAACTTATAAGCTACATTGCCTTTATTTCTCATCAAATATCTTCTTAAAAGATTTCTAAAATAGTTTAACAGTTTTCCTTAATCTCAACATTATTCTGCGAGAGTCTATAAAATATTTAGAAAGCCTACTACTTTTACAATAGTTCATTTCTCTATGAGAAAATGGAAAACTTTTGAGTCCTTCTTCACAATCATAAGGAAACACCATAACTATGTGGTTGAGGTTACTTTTTCTGGTACTGTGATAAAAAATACCCTAACCCAAACATCGGAAGTGGAAAAGTGCTTATGGCTTGGCAAAACAGTTTCAGAAGGTGAGAGAGTCTATTGTGTTGGGGAATGTGCGTGGTGGTAGACATGGCAGCGGGACGAGGAGGCTAATTCATGATACAGCAGCCATGAGAAGGAAGGGAGAGTGAGGAAGAAGAAGAAAGGCTTGTTTGCCAAGCCTCAAGGATCGCTCACCCACACTGACATAACTTCCTCCGGTAAGGCTCCATTCTCTTCAAGGTCCCATAACCTTCCTAAGTAGCACCACCAGTTGGCGGCCAAGTGTTCCGACTTGTGAGCCTGGAATTCACATCCAAAGCATGACATACGAATGTTAAGCACATAAGGAAAACAGAATTGATCCTTCAAGGTCATTGTGACGGTTAGTATTGACTTGATAGAGTCCAGGATCACTTGGGAGATGGACCTATGAATACACCTGTGGTATCTGGATTACTATCTTGATTAGGTGAGGGCTAAGACCCATCTACATAGGTGGCACAGGGATCCTGGACTGCGCAGGTGGAGAAATGAAACAGAGCAGCAGTACGTGTTCATTGTTCTCTGCTTCCTAAGTACGGGTTGCTGTGACCAGCTGCTTCAAGCTCCTGCTACCTTATCCCCCTTACCATGATGTCCTGAATGCATCTTGACCTGTGAGCCAAAAAGCAAACATTACTCCTTCAAATTTCTTTTGTCAGGGTATTTTATCACATCAATAGGAAAATAAATAGCCACTAAGTAGTGTTCCCCTGAAGTCACTAAATCACATGTGTTATCATCTGCCGGAAGGGAGTGGAACATCCCAGCACGAATAAGGATGAACATGCAAACTCCTACAGATTACACTAAGCAGACAGTTAATTAACAGCAGCACCTAGAGAGGTATCTGGATAGCAAACACCCCCATCAGTTAGCTTCCCTCTGAGAGTACTGTCTGCAACAAGCTACCTGTCCCTTTATAAGCCATCATCAAAAAATCATAAATGTTGAATGGTAAAGGTGCTCCCTTTAATCTTGGGCCCCAAATCACAAAATTCTTCACATCTCTTCAGAGAACAGCATAAAATCAACTCAACAATTATGTAAAGACTCAATGAAATCCCAACCAAAATTCCAATGCGAGTCTTCACAGAAACTGAAAAATCAATCTCAAAATTCATATGGAGGCACAAAAGGATTCAGTTAACCAAAACAATCTTGAGTAGTAAAAACACTTCTGGAGGTATCACCATCCCAGATTTCAAGCTATATAGTAGAGTTATAGTAATAAGAAGGACATGGAATGGACACAAAAACAGATACATTAATCAGTGGATTATAATAGAGAACCCAGATGTAAGCTCACATACCTTCAGCTCCTAGAGTTTTAACAAACGAACCAAACATGCACATTGGAGAAAAAATAGTGTATTCAACAAATGGTGCTGGGAAAACTGAACATCTGCATGTAGAAGGATAAAAATTGACCATTATCTTTCGCCTTTCACAAAAATTAACTCCAAATGGATCAGTGACTTCAGCATTAAGCCTGAAACTCTGAAATTTCTAGAAGAAAAAATAGGGAGCACACTTGAACTGATAGAGCTGCATAAAGACTTTCTAAATAAGACCCCATTGGTACATGAAATAAAACCAACAAGTGAGACCTCAGGAGATTTAAAGACTTCTGTTCTGCAAAAGAAACTGTTAACTAAGCAAAAAGGCAACCTATAAAATAGAAAATCTTTGTTAGCTATGTATCTGATAGAGAATTAATCTCCAGACTATACAAAGAACTCAAAAATTAAACATCAAGAAAGCAAAGAACCTGGGCTGGAGAGAGAGATGCCTCAAGGGTTAAGCCTCTGCCTCGCAAGCAAAAGGTCCTGAGTTCAGATTCCAGGTCCCACATAAAAACACCAGGTAGAAATGGTAGCAATCTGAACTTCTAGAACTGGAGGGTGGAGTCTGGGAAACTCCAGAGTGAAGCAAAGAGGAAGCAGCATAATCCAGGGTGATTTCCTTTTTTTTTTTATTTCTTCCACTCATACAAAGTTGATAACTACCCCATTCCCCTCCCTCCCTCCAGCCTTCCCTGGATCCCCTTCCTCCCTCCCCCCTTTTCCTTTTCCTATCCCCCCTCCCTCCTTTTCTCCCAGTGCCCCCCCATTCCTGGGAAGTGGAAGGGAAGGATAAGATAAAGATCTTTAAGAAAGAGTAATAAACTGTCCCGGAAGGCAAAGTAGAAATGATTAAAAGAGGGAAATGAGAGGATAAAGTGTAGCATATTCAGGCAACAGACAGCACTAAGGTTGTATGATACGACCAGATTGAAACTTTGTCTTATTAGTATATCAAAAAACAGTATCAAAAAATACCCTGTACAGGGGACCACAGACAGAGGAAGATAAGGAAAACCAAAATTGCCCTGTGTCATGGTTTGAAATGTGTCCCCCACAGTCCCATGTGTTTGGCAAGGTCATGACACCTTGAGAGGTGGAGCCTTGCTGGAGAAAGGCAGTCACAAGGGGTGGGCCTTGAGGTGGATTAGTCCCACCCTACCTCCAAGAGAAGTCTGCCTTTGCTGCAAGCAGTCTGCAGCTCTCAGCTTCCAAGATGTCTGCGGTGACTTAGCCTCCTCCAGCTTTGGCCAGCCAGCCATGCCACCTCTGCTTTGAGAGACTATCCTTCCCTCTGAAACCATAAGCTGAATAAACCTCCCTTTTCTCCCTTAAGTTGATTGACTTTGGGTGCTTTCTCACAGCAACAGTTAAGAGTAACTGTTACACCCTGTGATATTCCAGCTAGAACGCTTAGGCAATTAAACAATACCTCAAGCACCAGGTATGTGACACCTACTAATAAATCATCAGTCATAGAGATCCCAAAGGGCTCTAAAACAATGTGGGCTTTTGCCAATGTTCTTGGTTGTCCTCCAGAGACTGAGAGTAAAATCCTATTGCTAAAGACGCAACACACATTAATTACAAGGCAGGGATTGAAAAACACAGCTAGAACTGCTCTGGAAGCTGCTTCCTTGCTGGACCGCTTTCATAGTACCGGAGAGAACTATACAAATTACTGGGGGAGAAAAGCAATCTCATCAATCCATGTAAGCTAAATTAACAACCACCCTGGAGCCCACCGTCAGCGCAACAGTGGCATGAATGTCAAGAGAATAACCAACAGTTTCCTAATTGGATTTAAGGCTCATTTTTCAGCAGAGATCACATACCTGGCACTATAAATCAGAGCAAGAACTTATAAAGGAGAACTTATATAGGCCTTGGAGGATGTAACTATTAAGGTTTAGCTATATGCATTTTATATCAATCTGCCTTTTAAAGATTTGTCATTTACACCCATGGACTTGAGGAATATACAGCACTCAATCCAGAAGATTTCTTTTGCATAGGATGGTGCTTATTAAAGAAAATCTAAACTAGCCAAAGTATATAAAATAAGTGAATGCAAACTGTTCAGCCCTGGACAGAACATCCACCACCCCCACCCCAAGTATTATAGAACATCACAGAAGAGGGAGCAATAAGACTGTAAGAGTTTAAGGGGGCAGGGTGTGGCCAGACATTATCTTCTGGACATGACAGGGCTATTGTATCCATGAACTCACTGCAGCTATGTATATTCTACAAGACCTGCATGAGATTTGTCCTACCAACATTTCACCACAGAAAAGGAAAGATCTGAAGATACCCCACATCTTCATCTTATCCTTCCCTTCCACCCCCTCTCCCCCTCCCTCCCTCCGTTTGACAGTCCCTTTCAAATTTTCTGGCTGCTTCAAAAATTCAAAATTAAAAATTAAGGGTAGTATTGATGATACTGATAGGGGGATGTACTTTCCTCAATGATACCCCTGATTTATGATTCACACTCCAGTAAGTGCTTGGGCACATGCCATCAAAGATAATCCTGATGAAGCTCAATGGGCCACACATGCAGAAACACATGAAAATAGGAGACTGGCAGAGAAGAAGAATGGTTGCAATGGAAAAAGGAGGCGAATAGGATTGGGGATTAAGGTGTAAAGATACCATGAATTAACTATGATCATGTATGGTACATTAAAAGAATTAGAAATTAACAAGGAAGAAGTGTGTGTGTGTGTGTGTGTGTGTGTGTGTGTGTGTGTGTGTAATTCAGCCTGGGGTCAGAGGAGGAAATGAAACATGTTGTAACATGGATGAAACAGATGAATTTATAAAGTGAAATAAGTCAGATACACAAAAAAATGATGATGTATTTCCATTTGTATGAAATACCTAGAGTAGTCAAATTTATAGGGAGAAACAGCAAATTGGTGACTTCTGGGCATAGATGGAAGGGGTAACAAAGAGTTAGTACTAAACAAATGTAGACTTACCAATCTGGAAAAAAGAAAACACCCTACAGATGAAAGCAGAAATGAATTCAATGCTGTTGAACCCTAAATCTAAAACCAGCTAAAAGAGTAAATTGTATGTTATGTATATTTTATTACAATCTGTTTTTAGATTTTTATTTTATTATACTGAGCTAAATAAGGCCATTTTCATGCAAATACATAATGACTTTGAGCACACTGTCCCCCATACCTCACTGCCCCCTTCACTCATCTCCTCCCATCAGGCCTCTTTGTTCAGCTAGAAAGTTTCACTTATATTTTATGTCATCTGTACATATATGATTCCATTAAAATTTTAGTGCATAAGACACACAAATGAGAGAAATCATGAAATTTAAATCTTCTTGAGACTGATAGAACACTGACTAATCATGATTATCTCTAGTTGCATTCATTTCCATGCAAACAATGTAACTATGTTTCTTTGTGGCTGAACAAGCTTCCATGTTTGTTACCCATGCCTGTGTTGATGGGCACTGTACCGGTTACTCAGTTACTCTTTCTATTGCTGTGAGACTGCCACTCATTCTCAAACAACTTAAAGGGAGAAAGGGAGATGTATTCATCTTCTGGTTCCAGAGAGAAGACACAGTCCTCTATGGCAGAAAAGGCATGGCTGGCTGGCAGAAGCCGGAGGTGGCCTAAGTTACTACCAGTCTCAAGGAGGTTCAGAGCTGCAAAACTGCAAGCTGCAAGAGCAGACTTCTCCTGGAGCAGGGTTGAGCTAATCAACCTCAAGGTCTACCCTCCGTGATTGCTTTCCTCCAGTAGGCTCCAACTCCCGAAGGTGCCATGACCTTCCCAAACAACTAAAGATTCAAACGCGTGTGCCTGTGGGGGACATTCCAAACCATGACAGACACCTAAGTGATTCCATAGTTTAGCTGCTGTGAATAATGCTACAATTAATATTCGTGTGCAGGTATCTCTGTGATATGTTAACTCAGAGTCAAGGAAGGGTTAAAAATAATGACAGTGACCACTCTCCAAACAGAGGACATGGAGGATTTTAGTTACAAAAGGCAAGTTATCAACATTTCCATTTTGTTAGAGAGACTGGACAGATACTTGAAATAACCAGGATTAATGGACGATTTTTGCTCTGTGACTCTACTCTAAACAGCCAGAGGAGGGTTTAGTGAGCCTACTGAATGTAGGAACTAAAGAAGGCTTGCTTTGTGGGCATGCAGACCTCAGTTGACTATAGGTCTGTAAAGAGTATGAAAAAAAAAATCTTGATTGTTCAGATCTTAGAAGCACTTTTACAGCAACTCTTGCTTTTGTCCCCATTATGGTTATTTTTCATTAAGTGACACTTTCATTAAGAGACAAGGTTCAAAAGACTACAGACAGACAACCTCAAACAACTGTTGGTAGCTGGGAACCAGAAGGGGTGGCATAGGGAAACTGCAGAGACCATCTATCGATTGGGAAATTCCCTGAGATAAGCAGAAATCAACTACAGCCTATCGCTAATGCCCAGCAACACTATGCTCTGACTCTAACTGAAGTTTTTCATGTACATCCTTTTTTCTTGTTCATTCATCTGTCAGTGGACCTTCAGGTTGTTTCTACCCATTGCAAATAATGCTGCTCTGCTCTGGTGAGAACACAAATGTAAGGGGACAGATTCATGTAGATGTTGGCAGCAGGCAGCGTGATAGACTGAAAGAGCATGACGTCATAGTGACACACAGGTGTAGATTCCAATGACAGTTTACTCGCTACTTTGTGAACATAAGCAATTATTCCTCTCATCTTAGCTTGCCATACTGAAAGACATGATTATGAATTTTCATCTGGAGCAGATTTGAAATTTAATAGAGTTCTAAGAAGTAAAATGCACACACACACACACACACACACACACACACACACACACACACGTACGTATATTTATTTGTTTTGGAAGCAACATTCTTGGGCACTTTAATTCGTCCTTTAAAATTAACCAATATATACAAACAAGAGAATATAGTATTGACACAGAAGAGAGCCATCTACCAGCCCAGGGGACTGGCTGGAATTGATCTTTTCATCAAGACCCATTAAAGGAATCAATCTCGTTGACACTTTGACCTCAGGTTTATGACTTCGGAACGGGAGACAATAACTTCCCGTGGTTTAGCCTGTCTGGTCTGTGACATGCTGTCAGCACAGCTCCAGCAAACCAAAGCAGACAGCATTTTAGTTTTGAAAAGAAAAAGAATGAAAAGATTAGGGAAGATGAAAGGACATTGTCTTTAAATCCATATAACAGGCTGAGGGGATAGCTTTGTGGAAGAAGACATGCCTACCGTGCACAAGGTCCTAAATTTAATCTCCAGCAACAATGCAATAAATAAAATATCTAGAGCAAACATATAAGGATTCTTAGTGTTCATGTTAATCCAGCATGAATTCCATAGACAAAGATAATGAAAGATAAGTTGACATTATCAACTTAATAAAATGCTTCACTTTATACATTAAATGTCACTATAATATTTAAGGGTAGATATTATGATTTTGATATGATATATTCTCACAGAATCATGATTACAATGCTTGATCCCAGGCCGATAGTGCTAATTTGGGAAGATTCTAGAAACTTTAGAATATGAGGTTTAATGGAAGGAAGGGAAGGAGGGAGGAAGGGAGGTAGAAGGGGAGAGAAGGAGGAAGAGAAGGAGAGAGGGAGGTAGGGAGGGAAGGAAAGAGGGAGGAAGAGAGGGAGGGAGGAAATGGAGATGGGTTATTGCAAGTATGTTCTCCTGGTCATTTTCTCACTCCTGATTACTTGTAACAGGAACGGTTGTCCTCACCACAGCACTTTGTGCCCTGAAGTGCCTCTAGGCAGATAAGATCTCGAAGCCATAGCTGAATGCACTGAAACAGTGAACCAAAATAAATAATTCCTCCTTTTCATTTGTTTCTGTCAGATCACGCAGATAAAAATAATTAATACAACTTATTGCCTATAACTCCTTTATTGGCCATGTTATTCAGAGTTTTTGTGTAGATCTAGCTCCTTATGTGCATTTTTCTAATTAGGAAAGAAATTGATTATAAAAATTCTTATTCTTGTTCATTTGCTGTGTGAATGTAACTCTAAAAATGATTCACATGATTAACATGATACCCTGAGAATACCAAGCACCTGTCCCAGGTAAAGTTGTCTTGGTTCCTCACTCATCGACCTGATACTAGCAATGATGAGCATGTATGTCTTGAGTCACTGGGAAGCTCAGGGAAAAATAAGAAGAATTCTGCTTGGATATGACTAGTAAAAAGCCCTCAACATGCATCCTAATAAAGAAGAATTATTATGAACAATTTTTTAAAAATTAGAACAAAATGAATGTGAGTCAATACGTGTGAAATGAGGAAAGTGCAAGCCACAGGTGTCTTTCAGCTATGCAAACTTTAAAATTAATTACATAAGCAACATTCAAAATAGCAGGTGAAATTATAAACCCAAGAAAAATTAATAAAATACCAAAGCAGAGATGAAATAGAGAAAAGCAAAATGGCTAAGTTGAAACATCCCATAACAATACATCACCATTAGAAACTTGATGAAAACACATGTCACTGAGTGGGAATTTCAAAAAGAAAGCAAGGCGTAGAGGCACACACCTGCCAATCAGCACTCAGGAGGTTCATGTTGAATTTAGGCTCCAGACCAGCAAGGGACGCGTGCATGCTGAGACCCTCTCAAGCCCTGTCCCCACTAAATAGACAGAACCACTGGCACGAAAAAAAAATGTTTTAAATTAAAAGGAAGGATGTAGTAGCAGCTTGAGTGTGAATTAAAAATTCACAGCCCAATCATCAAATATAGTCCTGCTTCTTCATGAGTGGAGAACATAAGACTGAACGGTATTAATTGCTCTCCCTCCTTCCCCCCAAGGAAGTAGGCAGAGTGTGGGGGTGCTGTGATAAAAACTTGCAATGGTTAAAATAAAAGGGTAAAACTCTAACCTTTACACCCACACAAATGATGCTACCTATACTAAAACTTGAAATACCTAGACATGAGACTGAACCATGAAATATTAGAAGACAACACAGAATTTTTTTTTTATTTCCACCCATACAAACTTAACAAGTACACCGGTCCCTTCCCTCCCTCCACCCCCTACCTCTTTGTGCCCCCCTCCCCTTCCCCTTCCCTTCCCATCCCCCAGTGTCCTCCCCTCCCATCCCCAGAGCATCCTTTAATGTGCATGCCACTCTCCTCTGGGCCCTCCTCTCCGATGAGGTGCAAGGACCCAGTGGCATTTCCCAGAACAGTTTCCTGTGTTCCCTTTAAGCATAGGAACACTACTGTGGCTGTCAATCCCTTGCCACCAAGGATCCTAGTGCCTTTAGCAAACGCTAGACTTTATGGGGTCAATAGTGTGTTGGACATTGCGCAGGGCATGCAAAGTCCAAATATGATTGCTTCGACCCTAACTTGTGTGGAGTATCTTGCATATCATTGCTCTTCCCATCCTTGTGCTCTTACAATCTTACCGCCCCATGTTCCACAAATGTCCCTGAGCTTCAGGATGGGCAGAGATTAGGCTGGCCTAGTTCCAGGTGGTTGATATAGAGTCTCTGATGTTCTGGATTATGGTTTGTTGATTTTCTTTTGCAGTTTTGCTGCTCCTGCAATGCCCTTCACTCCATCCTGATGGGTATTAGATATCACCCCCTGGCTAGAGATAAAAACCTGTTAAACTAGAGTCTTGTTATAAGAGTATATTCAAAGGTAGATGCAATAAAAGTAGGAAACCGCGGTGAGAGAGGGGTCAATCGCCCATTTGCGAAATGGTTACTTTCTATTTGCCAGACTATATGCCCTCCCCTTCTGGTGAGATCATACCCCATCCGTTGTAAATGATCAGGAACGAACGTCTGTGAACTTAACCAGGCGTCTTGTTACTTACTTGCAGTCCTTGATGGTGGCCTATTTGCTCTGCTATAACATGATCCCCTCTCTCCTTGTTACTGGTGCAACACAGAAATTTTGTTGTGGTGGTTGTTTGTTTTTATTTTCGGCGTCTTCGTGTTTTGCTTTGTTTTGTTTTGCTTTGGTTAGGACAGATCTTGCTATGTAGCCAGGATAATCTTGAACTCGTGATCATCCTGTATTAACCTGCCCAACTGGGAGTACAAGAACGCTCCGCCAGGTAGGAAACTCATTTTCCTTATGGAATAAGCAGCTCCCACACCATCAAGGCATTGTAAGCATTTTTTTAATTAAAAAAAATTCACAAACTCAGCCTCATAAAAATAAAACAAAATTCTGTGTTTCTGAATGTCATGGAAACGAAAGGATACATCTAATAAATTTTAACAACGCAGATAGCAGTTAGGAATCCTGATGCAGTTGAGAAAAAGCCAGGCAACCACAAAGAAAACTGACACTTTCACTTTCAAGATTTGAAACTAGGAGCTGGAGAGGTGGTTCAGAGGTTAAGCCTCTGCCTTGCAGGCGGAAGGTCCTGAGTTCGGATCCTAGACCCCACGTGTAGGCGCCAGGCGGAAGCGGGGGCGGCCTGCGCTTCTGGTCCTGGTAGGGCAGAGCCTGTGAATACCCAGGCAGAGTAAACAGGGAGGAGGTGGAGGCGGTCACCCATGCTTCTACACACACACACATACACACACGCGCACACATGCATACACGCACAATTGAATAAATAATAAATAATAAAAAAATTTAAATGTTTAAAAAAAAAGATTTGAAACTAAATGCAAGCTAGCACGTTAGCTTTCCCCTCCCTCTGTCCACTCAGGCTTTCCACTCTTAAGACATTTTTTCTCTTAACTATGTGATTGCATAGCTTGCTCCCAAATTCAGACATTTCTTGGCTAATAGAAAATAATAAATCACTGAGTGTCTAAAGGGACCCAGAGTTAAGTTTACAGAAGATAAAATTGCAGCCTAAAATTTTTTTTGCCATTGCTTTCTAGAGCATACTCTCACAGAAAACAGGAGCATCATTTGGTCCCTAGAAAGGTAGAAAGGAGCAAGAAGCCAATTAGATGACTAAGAAATGAGATAAAGGCCCAGATTGGTTGGGTGGTATGACCCACTTCCTTCTCTCCACCCACTCTGGTCTGTGATGGAAGCCAAACATAAGGACTCCCATGATCTAGCAATGTCCCACTGGAATGCCTCAGCTTGAGATGCTGACAGATGAGACAGCCCACCCAACACACATTCAGCCTTTCCCTCACTCTCTGGAGACAGTAGAGTGCACTATTTTCCAACAATATCTATGCCGGGAATAGCAGCAATAGAGTCTTTACCGAGACTGGACACAGTGTAGAAACAGTGGGGAACTGACATCACAAAGTCAAGCTAACACGTGGAACACATCACTGTAGAAAAAAAAAAAGACAACCCAAGGGAGCTACAGCTGGGAGCAAATTAATGGGTGGTAAGGAAAAGACTTTCTTTATGTTTCCTTCGATAAAGTATGATGTCGCAATAATCGCTCAAGAACGGTCTGTTGTGAAACAAAACAGCCAAACCTAAATAAAGAAGCATCATTGTTCAAATGAAATAATTCAATAAATTTTAAACAAGCAGGGCTGAAGAGAAATTTGATATGTGAAAATGGAATCAGAGAATGCAGCCCAGGTGATAGACAGATAAAGAGAAGATAAGAAAGAGTGGTGTCAGATAAAGAGATTATAACAGGAGCTCAAAGGCAACCCACAGAATGGGAGAAAATCTTCACTAACCACACATCTGATAGAACTCTGCTGTCCAGAGTGCACAAAGAACTTAGAAAACTAAACACCAAGGAAACCAATGGCCCAATTAAAAAATGGGCCCTGGAACTTAAAAGAAACTTTACCAGGGATGAAATTAAAATGTCTAACAAATATCTGAAAAAATGCTCCACTTCCTTAGCCATCAGGGAAATGCAAATCAAAACTTCCCTGAGATATCATTTCACCCAGGTCAGGATAGCAAAAATCCACAACACAAACAACAACAAATGTCGAAGAGGATGTGGAGAGAGGGGAACTCTCCTACATTGCTGGTGGGAATGCAGGCTCATACAGCCACTCTGGCGAGCCGTCTGGAGATTCTTAAAGAAATTAAAGATTGAAATGCCATATGTCCCTGCGATTCCACTTTTGGGTATAACCCCCCATACAGCAGAGGTTCACCTCAATAGCACAAGCACGACCATGTTCATAGCAGCACTGTTTACAATAGCAAAGTCATGGAATCAGCCCAAATGTCCAACAGTTGATGAGTGGATAAGGAAACTGTGGTACATCTATACAATGGAGTACTCCTCAGCCATCAAAAATGATGAATTACTGGAATTTGCCGGGAAATGGATGTCATTAGAAACAATTAGATTAAGTGAAGTATCCCAGACCCAGAAAATTAAGTGCCGTATGTACTCCCTAATAGGTGGCTCCTAGTACCAAACCCACCCAGCCCACCTAGAGACAGTAATTCCAAGGATTATGAACAGGAGGGATGGGGTAGGAGGGCCACACCAGAAACAAGGAGAGAAGGGACCATGTTACAGCAGGGAAAATAGGCCTCCACCAAGGACCCAAATAAGTAATGAGACATCTGATTAAGTTCACAGACTTTTGTTCCTGATCATTTACTACTGAGGGGGTGTGATCTCACCAGAAGAGGAGGGCATATAGTATGGCAGATAAAAAGTAACCCTTTTGCAAATGGGCGATAGACCCCTCCCTCACTGTGGTTTCCCACTTTTATTACATCTATCTTTGAATGTGCTTTTATCACAAGACTCTAACAGCTTTTTGTCTCTGGCCAGGGGGTAACATACAATGTCCACCAGGATGGAGTGAAGGGCATTGCAGGAGCAGCAAAACTGCAAAAGAAAATCAACAAACCACAATCCAGAACTTCAGAGACTCTATATCAACCACCTAGAACTAGGCCAGCTTAGTCTCTCCCCATCTTGAAGCTCAGGGAAATTTGCGGAAGAGGGGGCGGTAAGAGTGTAAGAGCAAAAGCATGGGAGGAGCAATGATATATAAGATACTCTATACTAGTTAGGGCTGAAGCAATCATAATTGGACTTTGCATGCCCTGCGCATTGTCCAACCCACTGTGGACCTCACAAAGTCTAGCATCTGCTAAAGGCACCAAGAGCCTTGGAGGTAAAGGATTGGCAGCCACAGCAGTGTTCCTATACCTAAGGGGAACATGGGAAAGGGTTCAGGGAAATGCCACTGGGTCCTTGTACGTCATCGGAGAGGAGGGCCCAGAGGAAAATCAGACATGCACAAGAAAGGACTCTCTGGGAATTGAGGCGGGAGGCACTGGGGGATGGGGAGGGAGAGAGGTGGGGAGGGGGAGCAGGGGGTACGGGGGGGGGGAGGAGGAAGGGAGGGAACTGGTGTACCTAATAAGTTTGTATGAGCTGAAATAAAAAAAAAAGAAAGAGTGGTGTGAACCACAATGCCTATCATGCCTATTTAACAAGCTAGATGGTGTTGGTCCTGCCTGTTTACCCAGCACTTGGGAGGCAGAGCAGAAGACCAGCATGAACTACGTGGAAGATCTTGTCTCAAAAAACCAAAAATAAACAAAATAATGATGATGGTATCTTTGTAAGAGATAATTAAAATGGAAAGTGGCAAAATCTGAAGAATAAATGAAAGGATTTGTTACAACTGAAGAAGGACAAAAGCCCTCACATAGATATGTTTCGACAACCACACATCGATTTATAAATAAATAAACTAAAAACAAAAGCCCTCATACCTATACATATGTGATGAAAATTCAGAACATTCATTGTTTAAAGGTATACATATTAAAAAAAAAAACTTCTGATACTTCCAGGAAGGGAAAGAAAATAACTATTCAAAGTAATTGGAATCAGTTCTGATATTAAATTTTATCAACAATATTAAACTAAAAAAGAAATTGAAGATGGGATTATAGTTCAATGATAGAGCACTTGTCTAGCATGTGCAAGGTCCTAGATTCAATTCCCACCATCATCATCCCCCTCAAAAATGAACAAAGACATAGAAGTAATAACTTCTATGAGAAAAAAAAAGCTTGAACTCGAATCCCTATATTCAGCAACTACCTCATTGAAATGCAAGATTTAAATAAGATTTTTTTCAAATATACAAGATTTTGAATTTTTATAACCAAAAATATCTTCTCAGAGCTGGAAGAACGACAAAGAAATGCATATAGAAAAATGAACGCAGGCCAAAGCAATGAGCCGAGGTGTTGATTCCTTTCAGATTCTGTTGTCTGCAGTGAATACTATGGACTTGGTCATTTACAAGGATCTCAGTCTTGGAAGGTGGGACGTACAAGAACATGGCACAGGCATCTATCTGGTGAGGACCTTCTCTCTGCGACACGTAGAGGGACGAGGCAAGAGCGCCAAGTCTGGTTTTTCTTCCTCTCTGAGAAAACCACTAAAGCCTTCACCATGTCTTGCTTTATGGAGCTTTTCTGCAGGGCATGATATGAAGCCTTTTTGGACTTTGCCCCCAGTCTGACCCGAGCAGCGGGTGGGGCAGTTTCTGTCTTCTGTCCTTCCTCAGCAATTGAAAACATTTCATCTTAGAGCTGGACTCACCAAGTCTCAGGAGGTTCCAACGTGAAACAGTCTATCATGAAGAGAGACTCAGCAAGTCTCAAAACGTTCCTGAAACTAAGAAGATTCAGGGGACCTCTGTCCCCAAGGTAAAGAAAAGCAGGAAGCTCTGCTGGGGGGAGGACGCTCTCCCGCCAAACAGAAAAGTCTGGAGGAAGCCGAGTAGTAGCCAGGTGACAGGAACCAGACCAGAACCAGGGTCGCACTACACGCACTTTTCTATCTTACGCATCTGTGTGTGTTCAACGTATTTCATTCCAACAATGCACTTATGTTTAAGGTGAATTCTTCGTGTCTAGTGAGTTATATCTTCTACATATATATATCATATGTAATAAAAATTACATATAAATCATTTCATCAAAACAACAAATCCTTGGCAATTTATGGAACATAAAGAGAGAAACTCATTCATTGACGGACAAAAGCTTCGTTACAAATGAGCTCTTACATACCGGATTTTGCACTTTCTGAAGCAACGTGAAGCAATGTTTGTCTAACATAGAACTTTATGAACACATGAAATACACAGAGATTTATGTCAAGTATTTAGAACAAGGAGTGTTCAGAGATCATCGAAAGCCCATTTGATTGTAGCTTGAAATCACTGGGTAAGTTGGACCTCAGAGATCGCAGTGGCATGAAAGTTGTCACTTGGTTGCACTGAGAGAGACAGTCCCAAGGATCTCCAACTGAGACAGAGGAACGGCTCTCTGGGTAGAGGTTCTTGCTGCCAAGCCTGACCACAGAGTTCACATGGTAGATGGAGGCCACCAACTCCCGCCAAGTTAGTTCTCTGCCCTCCACACACCCACCATAGCACATGTGCCCGCATACGCAAGATAAATAAATAAAACCTTTAAAAAGAGCCTACAAATGCTTATGAAACTTGCCGGTCATGGCTGTGAATTAACATTCATAATGAGCCATCTTACCCACAGACAGTGAGTACTTTTTAATTAAATTAAGAGAATACCATAATCAGAATATTGGTTTGAGGGATGTCTCTGATGTTGAGTTTAGGATCAGTCAAACTGAGGAGAGGCTTAAGGAAGTTAAGAGTTTCTTAAACTATGTCAGAACTGAGGGATGAATGATATGAACCCGGGTCAAAGGTGATACTTAGGAAAGTGAGGGGAAAGGGACAGAGGAAGCACTGCCTCGCCCGCTCTACGGAACTTACCTCTGCTTCTGGAAAGGTCCCTAACTCCACTCAGTTGAACTAGATGGACCCAGATAGTTGAACTAGATGGACCCAGATGGACTCAGATAGCCCTGCAGTGTGGCCACAGACAGTGTCTGAAAGTAGATCAAGAACAGAAATGACTGCAGATCACCTCCCTATTCCTCTCCATACTGTTCAGTTTCAGAATCTTGACCTAAGTTATCTGGGTCATATTCTTCTCACTCTCAAATCTAAGGAATACAAAGATGGGGATTTGTAGCTACACCCTATCAATAGTAGAGCTCTGAAACAGAAGTTTTCTTGTTACTGAGGTTCCAAAGTTTCTTTAAGTCCAGGGCTGGAGAGATGGCTTAGCGGTTAAACCTCTGCCTCACAAGCAGAAGGACCTGAATTTGAATCTCAGATTCCACCTAAAAATAACAGGCAGAAATGACTTCCAGTCCTGGAAGGCAACCTGGGAAATCCCAGAGCAAAGCCAAAAGGAAGGAGAGCAATCCAGGATGATTCCCAAAGCTATCCTTAAACCTCCACAAACACATAACATATGCAGTACAGAAAGAGAGAGAGAGAGAGAGAGAGAGAGAGAGAGAGAGAGAGAGAGAGAGAGAGAGAGATTTTTTAAAAAGCTTCTTTAAGCTAATCATTAAGTTTTCCCTGAACTAAATGCCCTATGGTGTACCAGAAAATTCTCTCAAGTTTAGCTGGCCCAATTTGATTTCTCATACTTTTAAATGAAAGGATTTTGACTAAACAGCACTTGATAAACTAGACCACAGACATTTATTAAGCATGTCAAGGAACATTCACCATCAAAGAAATGTTCCCTACTATTCTACACACACACGCACACAGTGCCTTATGATACACATGGACTCTCTCTCTCTCTCTCTCTCTCTCTCTCTCTCTCTCTCTCTCTCTCTCTCTCTCACACACACACACACACACACACACGTAGACATGCACACACACACACACAAAAAAAAAAAAATTTGATTCCCCCAAGTCTCTATCTTCTTTAGTACCAACAATTTCTTCTTTCTCCAAGATACCATTGTCTGTACCATTAACCAAAACAGCATCCTTTTGGTCACCCAAAATCTAATGGATTTTCATTCTCTAACCCTTCAACTCTTTTCTCTACCCTCAAGATTTGCATTTAGGATGCCCAACAGTTGACAAATGGATAAGAAAAGTGTGGTACATTTATACAGTGGAATACTACTCAGCCATCAAAAAAGATGAATTAACGAAATTTGCTGGGAAATGGATGGAATTAGAAAAAATTATATTGAGTGAAGTATCCCAAACACAGAAAATTAAGTGCCATATGTACTCCCCAATAAGTAGATCATAGTACCAAACCCACTTAATGACATATTAAAAGATAAATCTCTGTAATACTCACAATGAACGCAAAGATTATAAGGAAAATAAATAAATATTTTAAAAAGATCTGCATTTAGGGAAGTCAATAACCAATGCTGGTTTGATGCTTTATTTTCTTAGGGAATAAGAAATGAAGTCAAAAGAGACTGTGCAGCTACAAATCCCCCATCTTTGTATTCCTTAGATTTGAGAGTGAGAAGAATATGACCCAGGTAACTTAGGTCAAGCATCCGAAACTGAACAGTATGGAGAGGAACAGGGAGGTGATCTGCAGTCATTTCTGTTCTTGATCTACTTTCAGACACTGTCTGTGGCCACACTGCAGGGCTATCTGAGTCCATCTGGGTCCATCTAGTTCAGCTGTCTGGGTCCATCTAGTTCAACTGAGTGGAGTTAGGGACCTTTCCAGAAATAAGGAGAGAAGGGATCACGCTTCAGTAAAGAAAATAGGTCACTATCAAGTATTGCAAGTAAGTAGCAAGACATCTGATTAAGCACACTCTCACTTTCCTTCCTGGTCACTTGCAACTGAGGGGGTTTGATCTTACCAATCAGAGAGGGAATAGAGACTGGCAGATAGATGGTAACCATCCTAGCAAATGGGAGACTGACCCCTCCCTCACCACAGTCTCCTACTCCTATTCCATCTACCTTTGAATCTCCTCTTATAGTAAGATTTCATTTAAATAGCCTTTTATCTCTGGCTAGAGGGTGACATTCAATACCAATCAGGATGGAACCAAGGGCGGTACAAACTGAAAACAACAATAAACCATAATTCAGAACACCAGAGACCCTACATTAATCACCTGGAACCAGACCAGCCAAATCTCTCCCCATCCCAAAGCTCAGGGAAACTTACAGAAGAGGGGGAAGCAAGATTGTAAGAGCCTAAAGATAGGGAGGACCAACAATATGCAAGATGCTCCACACAAGTTAGGGCTGCAATAGCCGTGATCGGACTTTGCATGACCTGAGTAATGACTGACATGTCAACGACCCCCCAAAGTCTAGCATGGATCACAGACACTAGGATCCTTAGAGGCAAGGGATTAACAATCATAACAGTGTTCCCATACTAAAGAGGAGACCAAGAAAGGGTTCTGGGCAATGCCACTGGGTCCTTACACCTCACTAGAGTGGAGGACTCACAGGGTGGTTTGGCATTCACATAAAAGGATGCTCCTGGGAATGGGAGGGGGGAAGAAGGGAGCACTGGGAGAAGGGGAGAGAGAGGGGTGAAAGGAAGGGGAACGGGGGATGGGGAGGGTGCAAGGGGGACTGGGGAGGGGGAAAGGAGGTAGGAGACCAGAGTACTTATTAAGCTTGTATGATTGGGGAAAAATAAATAAATATTTAAAAAAGATTTGCATTTAGGGAAGTCAATAACCAATGCTGGTTTGATGCTGTATTTTCTTAGGGAATAAGAAACGAAGTCAAAAGAGACTGTAGTAACAAAGTCAAACACTTAATAAAGAGACAAATTCGGATTCAACTTCAGACCCCAGGCAGCACCTTTGCATTTTGACACTCCACCACAAGGGCATTGTGCCAATACATAGAAGAGATAAGAATAAATATTACATAGGGAGATTAATGCAAATGGAGATTTTCATGAAATAAAAGTCAAATTTCAAATCAATATAAGAAAGTGGATTTTTCAACAAATGGTGTTTAGAACAAAAAAACAGTGAAGACAGATTCTATACCAAAATAAACATTGAAAGTTGGCTCAATAAATATGGTACATATAAAATTACATATATGAAATAATTTAAAATATAGCAATTAGAAAAGTAATATAAATGTGTGAATATTTATACTAAACACATTAAAGCCAATATTTTGTACCAAGTTCAGAACATACTACCATTTTTAGTGATTGCCTTGGAAAAAAAAACAGATTCAGATCTTACAGTGCACAGGCCTGTCGAGGATCCAGACAGGTCTGAGGGCTAGTGATCAAAAGTGGTGGTATATGTATGGATTGGTGGTGAGACAGCATAACTTCCTTGGAGTGGAGGGTGATGTAATAACTGTACCATCATTTTCCAGAAGGGAGAGTGATACAATAAAAATCCGCTCTCATTTGCCAGAAAGGAGGGTAATATAATGAAATTTATGACATAATAATATCCACCATCGTTTGCTACCTGTGCAAGGCGGAGCCATTTGTCTTCATTGGAGACTGGAGATAACTAATACCTCCTATCCCTGTTCCAGCCATGAAATGAGCAAGACCTAACACATAATTTGTACTTAGCACATATTGCTTTCTGTGTTTTACTACTAGATGACTTCACAAAAGAAGCTAATTCTCTCAGTTATAAAGACTGGGAAGTCGGGTACACAAGATAGCTCAGTGGGTAAGGTACCTGTTTGCAAAACCAGTAACCTGAGTTCAATTCCCAGAAGTCCACATAATTCATGTATCTCCCCCCTCCCTCTAATAAAAAAATAAAATATTTTTGAAAAAAGACTGGGAAGTCAGCCAGCAAAGTTCATTTGGAAGTCTCTTGGCTTGAAGGGAACTTCTGTCTTACCATGTGCTTAAAGTGACTTCTTTTGTATGTTTATGTGTAGAGATATAGGGAAAGAGACTGATTGGTTGACTGACTGATTTAGTTCTTTGGTGTCTTTTCTTATAAGGGTCTCACCTTCAGAGGCTGATCTCACCCTAAATCACCTCCCAAAGCTCTCATCTCCAAATACATCACCTTGAAGATTAGAACTTTACATGTAAATTGCAAGGGGTAATTGCTCACTTTATAACACTCTATAAGCAAAATCATATTTCTGGAAAAGGGCAAAATACCTGAATGTCCCAACAGTTTCTGACAAATAGCTATTAAGAAATATATTCTAGGGTTTTGTGTGTAAGCTGAAATTTCAGTTTTAAGTCAGAGAACATATTTCAGAGCTTTCTTTTTCTTTAAGCCCTAAGGCAGAACAGGATCATTCCATCAATCACAAAGCAGGTTTACTATCCCCATTAGAGGTCTGGAAAGAAACGCTCTTCTCACTGACCCATTTTAGAAATGATAAAGAATTCCAGAAGGGACTAGGGCTGCTGGCACCAAGTCCATAGGCTTTTGAGTATAAAACAGTTCACACAAAGCTTAATTAAAATTTTCCTTATGATTTCTCAGCAAAACTTTACCAGAAGGTAGAAACACACGGAGGACCTTTTACACATCTGCCTTCATTCTGTTCTGATTTCAGTTGCCTCCATAGCAATGGAAATTTTTCTTTAAGATCACTTTGGAGAATTTTCTATTCTTTCAAATTGCAATCCTTTGTATGAAAAGGACTTTGGAGAATTTATATTAAAGAGTTTCCACTTAACAGGCTTGCTGTAATTCCCAAATTGCAAATAGTTTTCCTAATAATTATCTCAAACTTCACTGCTCTGCTCAGAACCCGTCTCCTCTGGCCATTCATGTGCCTACACCATGGAGAAGTCGGGGTCATCAAGGATCCTCTACATCGGATGCTGGCTTTCTGTCAACCTCCCTGTGTCCCAGGTCACATGTTCATGCATCATGGTACCCCTGGTCTTTTACCAAAATCCCCGCTAAAGTGATCCCTAAAGTTCTCAAACCCAGTGCCTCGGGTTACTCATACTTCCTTCTGACTCGCTTGATGTTTTTGTCGTCAATCATTTCCTTTTTATCCTCAGATCAAACTCTTTCCTCAGTCCTTTCTCTACAGCCTACGAATGTCCACAGCAAGCCGAACACAAAAGCGTCCACTGTCCACCGTATGGCTCCTTCTAGATACTCTGACTATCTAACGAGACTACCTAGAGTACCTAGGAGCCATGAACTCCATGAGTAGCTAATACCTCGATGTTCTCATCCACATCCAATTGCTCTGCGTCACAGAGGTGTTAACTCATCACCTTGAATGAAAATTCCCCAAGTCCTGAGAAATCACCTTTTTAAAGTGAACTAATAAAAAAGTTCTATGAGACTCTGGATATTGCATAAATATATAAAATTCATTTTATTCCTATAAAGCAGTAGAAGAAAATCCAGGAATTAAATGAACTTCATATTTTAATGCTATGTTAAAGAAAATAAAGTATTTGAAAATATATTTAAGAAAGTAAGTGTGATGTTAGTCTATTGAAATCCAAAAACACCATCAAAAGAAATTAATGAAGGAGACAGTTAAGGCAGCCAGACTTCATAGCTTCAACTGTGGATTTGATCAAATATATTTCAAATTTTAATCTGGTTGCTTTGTGGAAGTTGATATGCCATCTTAAAATCCATATGGAAATTCAAGACTACCAGAAGAGCCCATCTTCAAAAAGAATGATGTAATTGGAGTATTCACACTGTTTCAAAAACCCATGACCATCACACTAAAATCAGAACAGCGTGGATTTGAAAGAACAGACATAGAGCCAGAAACAGAACTGAGAGTCCAGAAACAATTCCACACATGCATGATCCTGTGTAGTTCTAATGAACATCGGAAGATTTCATGGAAAAGTTTTTTTAACAAATGATGACAGTAGAATTACATCTCCAAATGCAAAGAACAAACTTGAAATTTAAGTTCCTAGTCCTACATGAAAAAAACTGGAAAGTTAATACTCTTCCCAATATTACAATAATTTAAAAAACAAAAGATGGGCAAGCCAAAAAAAAAAATCAACGACTGTACATGGACACTTTGGGGAGCTGGGGTCGTAAGGTAAACAAACAGCCAATCCAAAAATCAAAACAAACAGCTGAATTCAGAGAGCCACTGAGATCTGCTTACCTAGGGTAGAAATTACTGCAGTCAGTTGTCATACAAACAAAATGACAAATTTGGCTCACTGTGGAGCTAAGTGCGGGCTAGCTGGAAAATGGGAGAGTCATATGAAGGACCAATTTATGTCAATGAGCCTTTCTTCAGGAACCTTACACATATTCATAAAGAAATTTAAGAAAAAAATATCTCATGAATAGGTGACAGAGAACACTTTGAAATAAGTCTTGAGTTTGCTCTATAACCAAGACTGACTTTTCAGGTGAAAGCTTTTCTTCTGTCTCCTCTGAACTTCCAGTCTTATCTAAGGATGGTTAGGACCAAGAAACACCTGTAAAGAGCAAATCACAGGGACCCAAGCTCACTTATCCACAAGATTATAGAATGCACACCCAATACTTTATTACCACACCAACATATGTGTGTGTGTGTGTGTGTAAAATATCAAGATATTTAGAAATCAAATAATGAATATCACTCATTAGCATAGATACTATATTAAACAGTATTCTCAAGAGAAACCAAATAAAGAGGGACTATGAATGGCTATATAGGAATATATGTGCATGTAGATACTGAAAAGGGAGTCTATTAAATTGGCTTACGTGATTTGGCTGGGTAGCTCAGCCATGCCCACGTGCACAATAGAAGGCCAAGAACTCTGCCAGCTGCTCACCCAAAGTCTGGACACCCCGGCAACCCCAGCCTGGATACTGGAGGTTTCCTGGGGAATCACTGGTCTTGAGTCCACATTAGAAGAGGCTGGGTTCGAACATCCGAGGATTGGGGCGCCGGCAGCGACAGGCACACGAACTCCTCACCAGGACACACACAAGACAGGGGTTGTCGGCCTGACGTGCAGGCATGCAATTTAGAAGCAAAGTTGCTCTTCCTCTGACTTCCTGTGTCTGAGCTGCCCCTGGAAGGTGCTGCCCACATTCAGTTAAACTGCCCAAGTGAACCCTTCCCAGCTGCACCGCGTGGCTTGCATATGTGTTGAGCCCCATCCAGTCACGTTCAAGGGAGATTAGCCAGCAAGTGTGCAAAAACCCTTTTTAAATTATTGTATAAAAAGAATTATAAAGCATGACCAATTGGAATTATTTCAGGTTTGCAACATTCAAATCAGTGTAACCCACCACAACCAATAATATTGCCTAACACGTCAGCCAGTCTAATAAGAGCAATCATGTTATCAACAAATGTAGAAAAAAAAGTTTCACAAAACCTGATGCTAATTCTTGACTAAAACTTTTCAACAAGCTAATAGAGACGGATTGCCTCAACTTAAGAAAATCTATAGAAATAACAAATCTGCATCATTATATTGAAAACTGCATTTTTCCCTATAAGATTATGAACATGGCAGAGATAATACTGTTACTATTTCTACTGAATATTATCCTAGACATCCTTGTATGATTAAGTAATAGATGAAATTTTTTAAAAAACTAAATGAGAAAGAAAAAAAATACTACTTTCCTATACAGATGCCTTTACTCTATAGATCTTAGTTAACCAGATGTAAAGTGTCCTTGAACTAACAAATGAATATACAAAAGTCAATTTCATATATCCATTATAAATAATTGGAGTTTGAGATGCAATTTATAAGAGCATCTCCAAATGAAATCAGCTAACAAATAAAAGGTACAGGATCTATGCACAGTATATCACAAAATTTATGGGGAAGGGAGAAAGCAAGCTAGAAGGTAGAACAGAGGGATGGGAAGGGATGTAGGGTGGGTGTAGGTAATACGTGATAAAAACACATAAACTCGTTGCTAACACATTCAATATCTTACATAATTAAAAAACAACAAATAAAAGAAAAAAAGAATCTAAGTGAACAGATATTGTATGGCCATGGATTAGAAGACTCAATAGCATCAAGAACCAGTTCACAACTCAATAAAAGATATGATATAATCCAACTTAAAACACCTTAGGCTGTTTTGTGATCTCAGCACCTAATTCTAGAATGTTTATGGAAGTCAAAAGACCTAGAATTCACAATCCAATACTGAGTGATAACAAAGTCGAAGCATTAAAATTGTTTAATTCCAAGACCTCTTACAAGGTAACAATAATTAAGACAGCACAGTATTGAACAACAGACACATCACCCCTTAGAATGGCAAACACAGTCCAGAATTAAGCCTACACAAATAGCTAACCAATCTTCAATGAAAGAACAAAGGCCGCTCAGCAGAGAAAGGAATGTTATTTCAGCAACTAGTACTGAAAGGACTGGACATTCGTACATTAAAAACAAAACTAGGGAGAGACCTTAACTATTTAAAACAATTAGCTCAAAATGAATCCTAAGCATAAACAGACATTACAAAACTGTATTTCCAAGGTAACACAGGAAGTTGAACCTTATTTAACATTAGATTTTTTTCATTCTGTGAAAGACATTGTTAAGATAACAAAAAGACAATGTGTTGCCTAGAAGAAAATATTTGCAAAATGTCTGGCAATTAAAACACAAATCTATTATAAAAAGTACATACCTAAAAGATATACAGAACTCCAAATTTTAACATTGAAGAAATAACCCAATGTAAGAATGAGCAAAAAAATTAGGCAGACACTGTACAAAAGGGCACAAATACAAGGCAAATTAGCACATAAACAAACATTTCAGCATTGCACATAATTAAAGAACAAGTGAAAGAAACATTAATGCACATATCTGAATGTCCCAAAAACCAATAAGACCAAATACTAATGAGGATGTGAAGAAGTCCCTCTCATTCATAGGAATATAAATGATCTTTCCACTCTGGAGGCTTAAAGTGTGTTGCAGTTCACCTGCATGGTTGCTGATAAATGACACCAAATGGCATAAAGGAGCAAGGGGTTTATTTCCTTACGACAGTCTGGTTACAGTTCATAGTCCAGCTTGACGGGAGAGCACACACCAACACCAGGGCCGAGGGAACTGGCCACACCATCACTGCATAACGGCCGAGAGAGGGGCAATCCTTACTTGCCAGACCAGCATGTCTGGCCAAGTGAACAGAAGGATGCCAACTCTCTCAACCAGCTCTCTCTGATTTATCCAGGGCCTAATCCCACCCACCATGGGCTGGGTCTTCCCCAGCAGCCAGACAATCTCCTGCAGGTTTGCTCTGGGCTCAACTCAACCATCAACTCTCTACAAGTGTGCCCAGAGCTCAAACCCTCAACAATCAAGTTGACACCTGTGCTTAACTATGACAGTGTTTACCTACAATCTAGCAACTACATTCTCACATCTCATATTACTCAGCAATAGGAATAATAATGAAATACAAATGGTACAGGAGAAGCTCAAAACGCATTTTACAAAATGAAAGGAACCAATCTCAAAAGATACAAGATATATAATTTTAATTATGTGACATTCTGGGAAAGGGACAACTGAGGAGATGGTTAAAATGCCAGTGGTTGCCAGAACGTTGGAAACAGAAGAGAAGATTAAAGATAAATTAAAGCCAGTGGGCAAGATCAGCAGAGAAAGAAAGGTGACTGTGCGCAAGCAGCAAGACCTGAGTTTGGAATTCACATAGTGGAAAAGACTCTCTAACCTCCATAGAGCATGATGGTGTTCTCTCCCTCTCCTCTCCTCTGTCTCTGTCTCTGTCTCTGTCTCTGTCTCTGTCTCTGTCTCTGTCGTTCTCTCTCTGTCTCTCTCTCTCTGTCCCTCCCTCTCTGTCTCTCTCTCTCTCTCTTTCTCTCTCTCTCTCTCTCTCTCTCTCTCTCTCTCTCTCTCTCTCTCTCTCTCTTTCTATCTCTCAGTCTCTTCCTCACTTGCTCTCACCCAAGTTCACAATTCTGGTATTCCTATATTCTCTAACTGATTAAGTTAATTGCTGTCCTTGATCTAAGGTCTCTTGTTGGACAGGAAAGTTACAAAAAGCAAGGAGAAGACAATAGAATCCTTTCAATGTATACTGGGTTTGAAGACTTAAGGCAGCTCATATTAAGCTTAAAATAGATGCATATGTTGCATATGTACATATATATATAGCAGATGTGTGTACATGCATATGTTTATATACATATATATTTCCTTCCTCTGTTAGGTAAGATGCATTATAAAAAATTATACCCAAATAGCAATAAGTATATGTTGTGTCCAGGTCTCGATTCTCCAATGACAGGAACCCAAGCTTCCTGAAGAAATGGTTGATCCTAGGGCTGGGGCAGGAAGTAAGCATTGCGCACAAGCACAAACAGGCACACTGAAGGAAGTCGGTCAAAGGGCACACTGCATATGACTGAAAAAGAATTCTTGAATTAACACTGATAGGATGAATTATAGGTTGAATAAGTAAACAAAGTCATGAGGGAGAAGAAAATACCTTCTGCAGAAGCCTCCAAATATTTATGCAGACACTCCTTCAAAGAAGGGTACCCCTGCATCCTGCTCCACAAAGCTGAAAGCGTCCTAGTGACACCCTTCCAGAATACAACAGGGAGAGGAGAGAAAACAGAGGAAAATAATAGAGTGGAGAAAAACCAATAACATGACATCAACCAGGTGGTCAAAGTCGATATCCATGGAAATAAGTCACATTAAACATGCACAGTCATAGTGTTGTGTGACGAAGCTGCCAGTACTCATTGTGTGGTCTTCTTGTCAACCTGGAGGTGTGTGTTTCTGTTGAGTCATGAGGAAAACATCAGCAAATCCCAAGGGAGGGACACAGTAAGGTTCACGTTTGCCAGATCTGCCAAGCTGATCAAAAGCAAGAAGTGTTTGAAACTTCTAGGACCAGGGGAGGCCTCACAAGACATGATAACTGAATGTAATATGGTGTCCTGGATGGAATCCTGAAACAGGAAGGAAGAAAGGAAGGGAGGGAGGAAGAAAGGAAGAGAGGGAGAGAGGGAGGGATGTCATGGGATGGAGGGAGGAAGTGAGAGGACTGAAGGAGGAAGGAAGGAAGGAAGGAAGGAAGAAGAAGGAAGGACGGCAGAAGGAAGGAAGGAAGGAAGGAGGAGAGAAGAGGAACCGAAAGAGATAAAAGAAAGAAAGAAAAAGAACGAAAATACAGAACAGCACAAAGAAAGAAAGCACCGCAGCCCGACACAAAAAAGACACGAAAGCAACAGACGAATCACGAAAGAAAGAAAAAGCATCCCTCAACCGACCGACATAACAGCAGACCGCAACGACCCTCACGCAGAAATTTGTAACCTGGCAGGGTGTTCATGGTGACAAATGTATCCTAGTCGTTGAAGTACGGCATACGGAACTCCTCATAGTATCCACCTAATTTTTCTTTAAAGCTGAAACTCCTGTAAAATAACCAACCTTAAGAAGTAAAGCTGGACCCCTTCCTCAGAATCTATGACCCAAATTAAATTAAGTCAAATTAAATCACAGACCAACACAGAAGAAAAAAAAACCTTGAAAACACTGAGAAAAAAAGGATTGATTCTTCGTGACCTTGGTTTTTGTTTTCATGTTTTTTGTTAATTATTTTTAAGCTACATGTAAAGTAATGGGCTTCATTATGACAGTTTCCGTACATATGTATCATTATACTTTGTCGCCCTCCCAACAATGGGTACATTGTCACACACACGCACACACACACACACACACACACACACACCCCATTCCCTTCCTTTCCCTTTGAGAGTTCACCGGTGTTTCCCTCTTATAACCTTTATTTCCTGTTGGTTTCTAAGAAACAACAAGAAAATCACAAATAAGAAAAGAAGAGAATGTGTAACTTAGACTTCATGGAACTGCATAAGCCTTTTATGTTTCTAAGGGTGGAGGGAAGGAGGGGACCAGGGTACCTATTAAGTTTGTATGAGTGGAAAAAATTAATTAATTAAATAAATTTTAAAAAGAATTTAAAAAAAACAAACCAAGAATGGAAGAAAAATATGCAAATCCTATATAAAAGAATTATATAATTATATCCAAAATACATGTTCTAAGCCAAAAAAAAGTTGAATTGCTATTATAATAATAAAAAATAACTCAAATAACAAAAGGACAGTTAATCCCAAAAGACAGTTAATCTCATTTAAAGTAGACAAAGGCTGGACATACTCTCCCGATATGACATGTAAACAGCTTGTAACATATGCCCCATTCATGTGGACGCATCCACTGAAACCTCAGTAAGACAGCATTCTGCACCTACCAGGCTGACTCTAAAAAAAAGGCAGACAGTGTGGGTGCCATTCCCTCCCTCATCATCCATGGGAACCAAAGTGGGATGATAGCACAAACCTGACAGAACAGACCTCCCCTCTGCACTTCTACCACCCCCCATCCACCCCCCCACCCCCCCCCCGTCTACCTGGAGTGCATCTGCCACCTCCCACTGCCCTCCTGTAGTGGGATTTCAGAGTGCTCCAACCATCCTGATCCACACACATGGCGGCAGGAGAAGCCAAACCTCTCAGTTTTTCTCTCCAAGTCAGACCAGTGCAATTCTTCCTTATGAGGCATGGTCTCCCCTGTGCCTCAGAGATGAAGCAGGAATTCATGGGAGATGATAATTCCTGAGACAAGCCCTCCCATGTTTTGACTGTCATGTGCAGAATTAGTCTGGAAGTGCCTGCAGTTCTTGTCTTTTGGATCCACTTATTCTGAATGAATTTTTCCTACATGCTATAGGAAATTTATGTAGAACTACATTTTATTTTTTTGAATGTGTATGTGTGTATATACAAAGTACAGGGGTGTATTTGTATTTGGAAAGAAATTCTTCATGAAAGAGAGAACAGGCCAGATTTTACCTCTTCTACCAATTCCTGTTTCAAGGTTCATATCTAATGTCTCTTTCTCCCTGGAGACTTTACTGATTTTTCCACACCTTCTTCCTTACTTGGTTTCATTCATTTTAATCATTCACAAATATACTAGCTTTATCATAAAATCCTTTTTCTAGGAACTGGTTAGATATCTAGAAGATGACTAGGCTCTCTAACGTTTGCACCATATATTAATGAGTGTATTATTATATGTTTATCTTTATATTTCTTTTTGCCAGTTGTAATTGAAGTCCTTTACAAACTTTACTTTCTGCAGATAGTCTAGGGCAGTGTTAAGTGGGTGAGCAAGTCAATGAATGAATGAACCAATCAATCAATCAATTAATCAAGATGTCTTCGTAGTGACATGGAAGTCATTGAGGGACACCGTAGCTCAGGCTGTCATCTCTTCCCAAGAGCATCTTCTTGGCCTTTGATGTGTCCTCCAGGGAAGAAGTATGGCAGGGTAGAGCATGATCCAGGGTTAGGAATCCAGCTTTCTAGTCTTGCATCTACCACTGGGGTTCTTTGGAACCTCAGAGAGTTCAACTCTCTATTACCCATCTGTATAATAAAAATTCATTTCAGATCAAACCTTTTAAGAGTCTTAAAACCAATGATCCTACATACAATGAAGCAATGAACTACCAAAAGAAACTTTCAATTTAGAAAATAAATGTATTTTTACATTATGATAACTTTTAGTATTTCCCCAAATGTCTGTTACATGCAGGGACTGTTTCAAAGGGCTCCTGAATTAGCTTACTAATTCTTCTTAGATCATTTGATTCCATCACACTTAGGAAACACCGAGACATACCTGGAGGCAAAGCCGACTGAGATGCAAGCAGTCTGGCTGCAGAAGCTGAGCTCCTGATTCTGCTCCAGGACATTCCATTGGACATAACCTAGAACCCAGGACATTGTCACATGCTTTGTTGAAAGATTAAACTCTTGTTCCCGCAAGAAGCGCTTACTCAGAAAGCCGTTGGCGAGAACACAGTTCCCAGTAGAGCACAGAGATATTTGCTGATGACTTCATTTCAGCCAAGAACTTCGGTTTATTTGGCTTTGTAGAAGGAGAATTGGGAAACCAAAGTGTAGAGAGAATTCTGACCTGACTTTGGAAAAAATGTAGCTCTGCTCCCCAACTCTTATCAAGCATTGATGTAGAAAGGTGAACCCCAGGATTGCAACACCGCCTTGTTTTCTTCCTGCCCAAAGGGATCTGGTGGAATTAATGTTGGGGGAGACATCCCTGTCTAGTCTTCCTCACCAACTGGACGCAGACATCCCCAGACTCCTTGCACCCTGTCCTTTCCTCAGCTCTTGAAGTCCCTCAGCAAGAGGAAACATACTGAGATAGTTACACAAGCCTTATAAAACTGGGTCAGGAAGAACAAGTAAACAAGGGAATTTCCATCATTTGAAACTTGTACTTTGAATTAAACAAAACCTACAGAGGAACAGCTAAGATAAAGTTGATTCCAGAGCTAACAAAAATGTGGCCAGCCCTCTGCCTGCTGCTTCCGATACACACTGTCTGGTCATTCCTTCCAGGTCTTCCTTTCCTTTCCTTTTCTCTATCTAACCCTTCTCTCCATTTGTCCTTTCTTTCCCAAGTTCCCATAGGACTATGCTTTTGTCCTCTACCTCCTCTTGATCATTAGAAAGACCTCCCAAAAACACAATTATAAAACCCCAAGAGCAAAATATAATGACATCCACGTATGTATCCAGTATCATAATGAAACCCACTGCTTTGTATGCTAACCTAATAATGTTTTTTTTTAATTTTGTATGCTAACCTAATAATGTTTTTTTTAATTCTGAATACCTGCTATGTATAGTACACGGCAATACTTTGAATTTCAGACATATCCCCACTCATTATTCATTAGACAATTGATTACCCAGTGACGTTCAGTGCCAAGCCTTAGCTGACCATAAAATATACCTCGGGGTAAATGGAATTTGGAAGTTATCCAGGAATACTGACTTTGGCAGGCAAAGCAGCCCCGGATAACTGAAATTGCACCATATCCACTGATCACAGAGTCTAGTTGGAAACAGGTCTACCAATTAAAGCCTTAAGAAAATTAAGTATTTGGAAAAATAGCAAAAACAGAAACCTTCCCGTTTTGTACTTTCATTCCTCTTTCTGAAATCTCTTCTTGAGCTATAGGAAAAGCTCACTCCCAGGAGGGAAAAATAATGTTCAGCTGAAAATACCTCTAAAAAAAAAAAAACGCTACAATTAAGAGATTCCTGCTGGAGAGATGGCTCAAGGGTTAAGACTCTGTCTCGCAAGCAGAAGGTCTTGAGTTCGGATCCCAGGTCCCACATAAAAAAATACCAGGCAGAGACAGCAGCGGCCTGTACGTCCAACCTTGGTGGGTGGAGCCTGGGAAATCCCAGAGGGAAGCAAAGAGGAGGCAAAAGCAATCCAGGATGATTCCCGAAGTCACCCTTGGTCCTCCACAGGGACACACAGTGCCCTCTGATGCGCGCACACACACACACACACACACACAGGCACACACGCACAAAATAAATAAAATAAACAACAAAATCCAAAAAACAGAAGAGCCTTTCCTATGCACTTGGAAAACTTGCCAGTGGGTTATCTACTGGTGGTTTATAGAATAAGAAAATAGACAATCCAGATAAGACACAGTGGATCTCACACACAAGAAAAGACATGAAGATAAGAGACTGATTGGGAAGAAGAAGGTTTGCAGTAGAAAAGGTGGGGGAGAGAGGTGAGATAAGGGTTAAAAAATGACATAAATGCATTACATTTCTGCATGAAGCTGTCAGAGAATAAAAATGTAACTTTAAAAATTATGCAAAATTTAAACACAAAGATGTCCTGAAGCTCAAGACCAGGACATGGCTTTGGCTCAGAAGCAGTCCCGAGTTTATTACATACTCACTGATCCTCCAGGTATCCCATGTGACAATAGATACTGCCCCAGTCCTTCTGCTGCTTCCACTCAGTTGAAGATACTAGGCCCTCGTCACGTGGTAGATGTGGCTTCATAAAGTGAAAATGACCAATTTGATATCTGGAGACTTAATATGGTTCTAAGTGTCCTCATGTGGTGGCTTTAAGACTTGTGAAAACTCAGAAGTCTCGTGAGTATTCACATTAGACATTATATAAATTGATAAACAGGAATCATTCTCAGTGATTCAGAGAAAAATGAAAACAAGGTATAATTTCTTCTCAACTATAATACAATCCCACGGGAGTATACTAATGTTTTCCAAACAAGCAGATACCTATTTCATATGTTATAAAATCAGTTTAATGAGCAATAATGAACTTTTCTTAAAAGAAGTGGAGTAGAATAAAAAAAACTCTAATGAAAGAAATTGAGGATTCTAGAAGATGAAAAGCCTTCCCATGCTCTTGTGTTGGAAGAATGAATATTATGAAAGTGGCTATACTATAAAAAGCAGCGCACACATTCATTGCAGTCCCCGTCAATATTCCAATGTCATTCTTCACATAAATAGGAAAAAATCTTAAAACACACATGGAAGCACAAGAGACCCCAAATAACTTAAACCTCACTGGGCAAGAACAATGCCTTATGTATAGCCATACATGATTTTAAATATACTACAGAATTATAATACCAAGAATAGCATGACAGTAACATAAAAATAGATAACATGAGTTATGGAATTTGATATAGGATGCAAATGTAAACCCATAGATTATAGTTGCAGACAATTGATTTTTTTATAAATGCAGCATTAAAATACACTAGTGAAAATATATTTGCATGTATATGTACATATATGCTTAAAAAGGAAAGAAAATATAAAATTTACAAATACTGTGTATCATGTATAAGAGTAAGTTTGTTTCAGGTAAATTTTGTCTATATTTCATGCTTTTGTATGTATATATTATATTGTGATAGGGAAAGATATATTAGTATTTATCAATTTCAAAAAATTGAAAACTGGCTCCAACTCCCACCATCCAGCCGGAGCCGAGCGGGGGCCGAGGGACCAGGAGGACCTCCCCCTGCGCCCGGGCCCCGCCCCAGCTGCCCTCGGGTTAAATAGCTCCACGCCGACGCGCCCATCCTCCCTTTTCACCCCACCCCGCTCCGCCGGTCGGGACACGCGCGCGGTCCACCCGGGCCTCACCCCGCGCCCTAGGTAAGTCCCCATTCGGGCCCCGCCCACCAGTACCCTAGGCCAAATAATTCAGTTTAGTGAAATTGAGAGATCTTAAGAGTTAAAATGACAATGCCAAAGTCAAAGTGCAAATCCATGAGAAGCAACACTCAAGTAAACAAATTTCCCACTGAAGAAATTAATCCCATAATGTTAGACTCCAACAAGAACAAACCCGTGGAAAAAGGCCAAGAAAGCCTGACCCAGGATAACGACTTTCAAAATATGATCATTACCATGTTCAATACTATGAAAGAGGAAATCAGGGAGGAATTACATAATCGAATCAATCGCTTTGAAGAGGAACACAACAGACATCTGGAGGAGTTGAGAAAAACAGTGCAAGAAACAAAAAGTGGCATAGAGCAGTTAAAACAAACTCAAGCAGAGTTTAAAACTGAGCTAAACGACAAGTTATCTTCAACCCAGAACGCCACAGAGAGTCTTATCAACAGAACTAATGAAGCAGAAAACAGAATTTCAGACCTTGAAGATAAAGTGGGAGTACTAACCAGCTCAATGGAAGAGGTTGTTAAAGCCAAAAAGATACTTGAGAGAAATATCCAAGAGATATGGGACACCCTGAAGAAGCCTAACATGCGTATTCATGGAATACCGAAGCAAGAATCTCAAAATACCACCCCTGAGGAAATTTTTCAAACGATCATCAAGGAAAACTTTCCTCATCTAAAAAAAGAGAGGCCCATTCATATACAAGAGGCATTCCGCACCCCAAACAGATACGACCAAAATAGAAGCACACCGCGGCAAATAATAGTTAAAACACTCCACATTCAAGATAAAGAACTGGTGCTGAGAGCGTCAAGGGAGAAAAAACAAGTCACTTTTAAAGGTAAACCTATTAAAATAACAAATGACTTCTCAGTCGAAACAGTAAAAGCAAGAAGAGCTTGGAGAGACATACTTCAAGTATTGAATGAGCAAAAATGTCAACCCAGGCTGATTTACCCTGCAAAACTATCAGTCATGATCGAGGGAGAAAGAAAAATTTTCCAGCACAAAGACAACTTTAAGGGATACATGGCCACCAAACCAGGCCTTCAAAAACTGCTAGAAATGATACTCAAGCATGAAGAAAAAAACAGGCATATCCAGGAGAACAGAAGGCAAATATAACACCATTAAAAGCGAAGCAATATACTTATAAAAGCTACTAAACATAATAAATGTCTGGAATTAACAATAGTTTCTCCATTATAACACTAAATGTTAATGGACTTAATTCACCGATCAAGAGACACAGATTACAAACTTGGATTAAAAATCACAATCCATCAATCTGTTGCCTGCAGGAAACCCATCTCACCACAAAAGATAGGCACGCTCTAAAAATAAAAGGCTGGTCAACAATTCTACAAGCAAATGGAAGCAGAAAACAGGCAGGGGTAGCCATTATGCTATCAGACAAAGTGGATTTCAAACCAAAAAAAATTATAAGAGACACGGATGGATACTACATTTTAGTCACAGGTACAATTCACCAGGAAGATTTCACAATACTGAACATATATGCACCCAATACGGGCCCCTCCACATTCATTACGAAAACCCTACAGCGTCTAAAGCAAGAAATCAACCCCCAAACGATAATTCTTGGGGACTTCAACACCGCCCTCTCTACATGGGATAGATCAACAGGTCAAAAGCTTAACAGAGACACTTTGGAACTTAATCAAACCCTGAAAGAAATGGACCTTACAGATCTCTATCGAACTTTTCACCCATGCACCAAAGAATACACATTTTTCTCAGCAGCACACAGAACTTTCTCCAAAATAGATCACATATTGGGCCACAAAATGAATCTACACATATACAAGAAAGTTGAAATTCTAACCTGTGCCCTATCAGACCACCACGGCCTAAAGCTGGACATCCACAACACATCAAACAAGAGAAAATACACTAACTCCTGGAAACTTAACACTATGATGCTGAATGAGAACTGGATTCAGGAAGAAATTAAAAAGGAAATTCAACTTACCAAAATCTCTGGGACACAATGAAAGCTGTTCTAAGAGGTAAGTTCATAGCTCTTAATGCCCACGTCAAAAAAATGGAAACATCAGAAATAAACAACTTAACAATGCAGCTTAAAGCTTTAGAGAAACTAGAGCAATCTGATCCCAAAAGCAGTAGAAGAGAAGAGATTAGCAAAATAAGGGGAGAAATATCTGAAATCGAGACTAAGAAAACGATAGAAAAAATCAACCAATCAAAAAGCTGGTTCTTTGAAAAAATCAACAAGCTTGATACACCCCTAGCTAAACTAACCAAAAGCAAGAGAGAGAAAACCCAAATTAACAAAATTAGAAATGAACATGGAGTTATCACTACTGATACCCAAGAAATCCAGAGAATTATAACATCATATTTCAAAAACTTATACTCTGTGAAGTTTGACAACACAAAAGAGATGGATGAATTTCTAAGTAAACACAACTTACCTAAATTGAATCAGGAAGTTGTGAATTATTTAAATAGTCCTATAACATATAAGGAAATTGAGGAAGTAATCTCGAATCTTCCCACCAAAAAATGTCCTGGACCAGATGGATTCAGCACAGAGTTCTACCAGACATTTAAGGAGTTAATAACACCAATACTCCTTAAACTGTTCCATCAAATAGCAAAGGAAGGAACACTACCAAATTCCTTCTATGAAGCTAATATCGTTTTAATCCCAAAACCTAATAAAGATTCACTTAAAAAAGAAAACTATAGGCCGATCTCCCTGATGAACACAGACGCAAAGATTCTCAACAAAGTCTTAGCAAATCGGATTCAAAAACATATTAAAAAGATCATTCATGGGGACCAAGTAGGCTTCATCCCCGGCACACAAGGTTGGTTCAACATACGCAAATCAATAAATGTAATTCATCATGTAAACCAGTCCAAAGTCCAAGACCACATGATACTCTCGATAGATGCAGAAAAAGCTTTTGACAAGATCCAACAGCCTTTTATGATCAAAACGCTAAAGGAATGGAAGGAACCTTTATCAATATAATAAAAGCTGTATACAACAAGCCCACAGCAAGGATTATGCTCAATGGGGAACAATTGGAAGCATTCCCACTTCGATCAGGAACTAGACAAGGCTGTCCACTCTCACCACTTCTATTCAATATTGTACTTGAAGTCTTAGCTGAAGCCATAAGACAAGAAAGGGACATAAGAGGGATTCAAACCGGCAAGGAAGAAGTCAAGCTATCCCTATTTGCAGATGACATGATCTTATACCTGAGGGATCTCAAAAACTCCACCAGGAAGCTCCTGGAACTAATTGAGAAGTTCAGCAGGGTGGCAGGATACAAAATAAATGTGCAAAAATCAGAGGCCTTCCTATATGCCCAGAATGAAAGAAGTGAAAAAGCCTTGAGAGAAACCATACCATTTACTATAACCCCTAAAAAAATGAAATACCTTGGTATAAACCTAACTAAGGAGGTAAAAGACCTTTACAATGAAAACTTTAAAACCCTAAAGAAAGAAATTGCAGAAGACACCAGAGGGTGGAAAGACCTCCCTTGTTCCTGGATTGGCAGAATCAACATTGTAAAAATGACCATCCTACCAAAGGCAATATACAGATTCAATGCTATACCAATCAAAATCCCAAAGCAATTCTTCAAAGAAGTTGACCAAACAATCTCAAAGTTCATATGGAGGCACAAAAGACCCAGGATAGCAAAAACAATCCTGAGTAACAAAAACACAGCTGGAGGTATTACCATACCAAACCTAAGTCTATACTACAAATCCATAGTTATAAAGACAGCCTGGTACTGGCTCCAAAATAGACACACAGATCAATGGATAAGGATTGAAGACCCAGATATAAGCCCACAAAGTTACAGCCATTTGGTCTTTGACAAAGGGGCCCAAAGAATCCAATGGAAAAAGAACAGCATCTTCAACAAATGGTGCTGGCAAAACTGGATCTCCACATGCAGAAGATTAAAGCTGGACCCGTACTTGTCACCATGTACAAGACTTAATTCCAAATGGATCAAGGACCTTGATATCAGGCCAGAGACTTTAAAAACCATAATTGAAAGGATAGGGAACTCCCTCGAGCTGATTGGGCTAGGCCAACATTTCCTAAACAGACATCCAATGGCACAGTCACTGCTACCAACTCTCAACAGTTGGGATCTTGTGAAATTAAAGAGCTTCTGTTCAGATAGAGAGATTGTCACACGAGCTCAAAGGCAACCCACAGAATGGGAGAAAATCTTCACTAACCACATATCTGACAGAGCTCTACTGTCCAGAGTGCACAAAGAACTTAGAAAATTAAACTCCAAGGAAAACACTGGCCCAATTAAAAATGGGCCCTGGAACTTCAAAGAAACTTTACCAGGGATGAAATTAAAATGTCTAACAATTATCTTAAAAAATGCTCCACTTCCTTCGCCATCAGGGAAATGCAAATCAAAACTTCCCTGAGATATCATCTCACCCCGGTCAGGATGGCAAAAATCCACAATACAAACAACGACAAATGCTGGAGAGGATGTGGAGAGAGGGGAACTCTCCTACATTGTTGGTGGGAATGCAGGCTCATACAGCCACTCTGGCGAGCCGTCTGGAGATTCTTAAAGAAATTAAAGATTGAAATGCCATATGACCCTGCAATCCCACTTTTGGGAATAACCCCCCATGCAGCAGAGGTTCGCCTCGATAGCACAAGCTCGACCATGTTCATAGCAGCACTGTTTACAATAGCAAAGTCATGGAATCAACCTAAATGTCCAACAGTTGACGAGTGGATAAGGAAACTGTGGTACATCTATACAATGGAGTACTACTCAGCCATCAAAAATGATGAATTACTAGAATTTGCTGGGAAATGGATGTCATTAGAAAGAATTATATTAAGTGAAGTATCCCAAACCCAGAAAATTAAGCACCGTATGTACTCCCTAATAGGTGGCTCCTAGTACCAAACTCACCCAGCCCACATTGAGACACTCAAAAGTAAACCTATGTAACACAGTAATTGCAAGGATTATGAACAAGAGAGATGGGTTAGGAGGGCCACACCAGAAACAAGGAGAGAGGGGACCATGTTACAGCAGAGAAAATAGGCCTCCATCAAGGTCTGCAAGTAAGTAATGAGAAACCTGGTTAAGTTCACAGACGTTCTTTCCTGATCTCACCAGAAGGGGAGGGCATATAGTCTAGCAGATAAAAAGTAATCATTTTGCAAATGGGTGATGGACCTCTCCCTCAGTGAGGTTTCCTACTCTTATTACATCTACCCTTGAATGTGCTCTTACAACAAGACTCCAGTTTAACAGCTTTTTATCTCTAGCCAGGGGGTGACATACAGTGCCCAGCAGAATGGAGTGAAGGGAATTGCAGGAGCAGCAAAACTGCAAAAGAAAATCAACAAACCACAATCCAGAACTTCAGAGACTCTATATCAATCACATAGAACTAGGCCAGCCTAATCTCTCCCCATCCTGGAGCTCAGGGACATTTGCGGAAGAGGGGGCGGTAAGATTGTAAGAGCAAAAGGATGGGAGGAGCAACGATTTGCAAGATTCTCAACAATAGTTGGGGCCAAAGCAATCATAATGGGACTTTGCATGCCCTGCGCAATGTCCAGCGCACTGTTGCCCTCATAAAGTCTAGCATCTGTTAAGGGCACCGAGACCCCTGGAGGCAAGGGATTGACAGCCATAGTAGTGATCTTAGGCTTAAGGGGAACAAGAGAAAGGGCTTATGGAAATGCCACTGGGTCCTTATATGTCATCGGAGAGGAGGACCCAGTGGAGAGTTAGGCGTACACAATAAAGGACTCTCTGGGAATTGGGGGGGAGGCACTGGGGGAAGGGGAGGGGGAGGAGGGGGAGGGAGGGAACTGGTAAAAAATTTTAAAATGTATAATTAAATTTTTAATAAAAAAAAAATTGAAAACTGCTAAGCTGAGCCATAAAATTATTTGGGTTCAGCATAATTGTATCTTTTATGACTTAATAGCTTGATTATTAACTGAATCCAGTATTTCTTCATATCTGATCTCGATCAAAAGGTCAAGAAGCAATTATTCCAGTATTTCTGGATTATCTTATTTGCTCTGCCTCATGAGATGGTACCAATAGACATCTTACTCTCAAGGACTTACCTCTGGCAGAAAAATGGCAAAAAACAATTAAAGAATATTTAGAATATCTAATTGTTAGGACAGGTAATAATCAGTTATTCTTCAGTAATAAGCTTGAGAATGGAAGGTAGATTAAAGACTGTTTCCAGAAAGTCCAGCTGATGCAACGCCTAGAGAAAAGCCAGGAACAGTTTCATGGAGAAACAAAATGGGAGGAACAGGGGTTGGGGGAGAGTCTGAGTCAAGGGAAGAGGCTAGGCATGGTGGTCTGAGTAGTTGCCCTGAGCTACAGAGGGGGCTACTGGACAAGGACTGGGAAAGGAAGCAGCTTACAAGCAGGTTAGACATTTTGCTTTGTGTCCCTGAGCCTTTGCTTGCCTGATTCATCTCAACTACAAGCACCCACAGCCGTAGCCTGGATCCTCTTGCCCCGGTACCATCTCCTCTTAGCCCTGAACGCTGTCAGTCAATATACACATCTAACCAGGAAAGGACAAGAGGCAGGAAACAGAACGTTATAAAAAGCCCGTCATCCCAATCTGCATTATTGATGTCATTAATGTACCGTACAGGGAGAAGAAGACCTTTGTCACCTGGACATTCCCACAGGACGCTGGTATCTGCACCAGTGAATTATCAGTGACACATCCTACCTGCGTGACTCGCTGGGGCAGCAGCATTGTTAACATGTTTTTTGGGTGAGTCTTTGACTGAGACAACACCAAGGTTCTGAATCCAGAGCACAAGTCACATGTCACATGTAGGCAAGCTGACCTAGAAATACCCTTCTTAACATAGACCCATAGCTTAGGAGCTCTATTTCCCCTGTGCTAGAGACAGAGAAAGAGAGAAAGACAGAGACAGAGACAGACAGAATGAAATAATCCTCTCATCACTCTGAAGATAACGATGGCTGAAACATGGACAGTTTGAAGTTACTTCCTGCATTCATGTTATAGTACAAATGATTCCCAAACACACAAATTCATCTGTTCCCAAGACTCAGTACACTGATCCTCTATCTCATTCCAGAGATTCACTGGCAATGCCAGGGAAGGGAAGGTCTACCATCTAATACTCTACTGTCATGGACCAACGAGATCCCAACAGGGTCATCCACACACCAGTGACCTCACTCAGGAGGTGGTGAGGTTGGCGTTGTTTCTTGCACTGGATGAGACAGAAAGCCCAGCCCACCGTCATCTATACCTAGAGATCACAATGTGCCCAACATTCTAAGTCATCCATAATAATCTTCTGTCCTACACATAGATAAAATGCAGTCATGCAAGGGCATCAGAGTACTGCTGACAGATTCTAAGGCACTGAGGGTTTGGAAGGTTCCCCACTGGAGTTACAGAGATCTGTGTGGATCAGTTCACCAGGTCAGCTGCTAGTTAGGCACTTGCTCTCAACATATTTAGGACCAGTCACCACGCTAGGAGGCATGTTTGGGACACATTTGACCATCTTTTCATCGCAATAAACATCACTAAAAAGTTGTGGGGATCGCAGTTGGATTCATGGTCGGTCTTCTTGAAGTTCTTTGCAAAGTTCTCTAAGCATTTCTAGGAATATCTAGCTGATTTTTATAGTAAGAAGACTCTACCTCATATCAGATTATCAAAGGACTATGTCATATAAAAATAATGAGGTGACTAGTTTCCTCAACTATAATTTTTATGTATTTTCATAGTAAGAAAGTCATACAAGCTGGAGGAGAAGAACAAGTCTTAGGAAAAATGCTGCCTTTTAACTACTGGTCTGTCCTTACATCTTTCTTTTTCTTTTCTTTTCTTTTTTTAAATACTTTTTTATTATTATTTATTCAATTGTGTGTGTGTGAGTATGTATGTGTGCGCGCGCATGTGTGTGTGTGTGTGTGTGTAGAACCATGGACGAATTCGGGAACCACCATGGACGCCTCCACCTCCTTGTTTACTCTGCCCGGGGATTCACAGGCTCCGCCCTACCAGGACCAGAAGTTCAGGCCGCCCCGCTTCCACCTGGCATCTATACATGGGATCTGGGATCCGAACTCAGGACCTTCTGCCTGCAAGGCAGAGGCTTAACCCCTGAGCCACCTCTCCAGCCCACATCTTTCATTTTCTATGAGTCAGATAGCAGCTTGTGGTGGTCCAATTATTTCCCCTGAAGTAGAAGCACATATGCTATAGATCTGTTAGGTTGCTTTGACTAAACAAAGACCCAACCCTGATTTTCTGAGACAGGCCATATCACAAGTCACTATTCTTTACAACAACCACCCAGGCGATCCAACTACAATCCTATTGGTGTGTTCAGAAACAAGGAAACAATCTCGCAATCAATTTCTGCCATCAGCATGAGGATCTAAGAATGCCTCTTGGTGAATTCTGTCACCACGACTGTTGCTACTAAGAGCTTGGAAAGAAAAGACTGCGTCAGTCCCATATCCAGGACCATCATATTGTTCCTTGTTGTCATCTGTTGATGCATTTCAGAGGTCCATTTGACAAACGGTTCATGTGATTATATCACATCCACTCAATCTGATTATAAGGCTTTGAATCTATACTAAATTAGGTTTATTTTTGAAAATTATTCAACTGTTTTTTTTTCCTTATGTGAAATGAGGCAAATTTTTTCCTAATCTCCAAATATGAATATACCTACTGAGGGGGAAAAAAAGAGCCTATCTATAAGAATTGCTGTTCTAAATTACTAAATAAAATTAGGTGATTATGGCATCTAAATTCAGGTATTTTGCCAGAAAGTGAACTACAGTATAACATTACTGCTTGAAGCTTTCCCAGATCCAAGCAAGATGAACTATAATCTAGCAGAACTGAGTCAGTCTCTTTGGAGGACAATTCTTCACCTGAGAACTCAGCCAAGAATTACTCTTGTTCTGATCTGGTTTAAAATGATATTTCTTACAGGTAATTAATATTAGCAAAAGTAATTCAATCATTACCCTCTATTCATTCTCCATACTTTAAGTCAGTAAATCATAGCTTTATCATAACTAGGTCATTACTCACTGAGCAATAAAACAAGAAAGAAACAATTAACAGTTAACCATGTCACGTGTCTTCAGTTATGTAATATTGATTGGGATAGTTGCACAAGATGTATAACATAAGCTCTGATTGGCCTAAAAATAATGGATAATAACATCAGTTTACTGACCAGTTAAAATAACATGAATATTTAAAGCTGTCCATTCAGTTGATGATGCCGTATTTCAAGTATACACTTAAATGATAATTGGAAGAATGATTACATTTGCCCCAGTGACATTGTCCAGAGAGCTAAGAAATAAAAATTATATTTCACCCTTCACAGGTGTAAGTTTCATTATTATTAACTGACATTTTTTTTATTTTTTAGTAAAGAAGAGAGCTGGAGGTCCATGTGCCAGAGTGTTTATATTTCCAATTTGAAACTACTTCCTTTTTTTAAAATCCCAAAGAATTTTACTAAAGTGAAAATTGACTCATTATTGAATCATACAAGAATTAGCAAGTAGACTCTGTGCTTTTTTTGCAGTGTTTTTTTTAAGAAGAAAGACTATTCTGTTATGTTTAAGCAGACAGCAAAAATTACAGAGGGGGGTGGGGCTTTGTACTAAGATATGTAAACATTTGTATTTCATTATTCATGGAATATTGCATTGTGTTGGTAGAGTTGAACACATCATAAGAGCTACCTGCCTAGCAAATTTTAAGATGTATAAAGCTTTATCAGTGTCTACAGATGTAGCAGTCACAGATATTGTCTGACAGAAACTTTAGCCTTTTGATTAGTGGCTCCCCACCTTATTTCCCATTAGCCCTTGGCAGCTACTGTTTAACTCTCAGTCTCTGAATTGGGATGTTTCAGAGATACTTCTGATAGGATTGGACAGAATTTGTCTGATCATGCCACTTTCTTAAAGACACCATGCCTCATGCAGGACCAGCAAAACTGAAAACAACAAACCATAATTCAGAATACCAAGGAACCTACAATATTCACCTGGAACCAGACCAGCCAAATCTCTCCTCATCCTAAAGCTCAGGGAACCTCGCAGAAGAGAGGGCGTCAAGATTGTAAAAGCCTAAAGATGGGGAGGACCAACGATATGAAAGATACTGCACACAAGTGAGGGCTGCAGCAGCCAAGACATTGCCACAATGTGATTGGACCTTGCAGGATGGCTGACATGTCAAAAACCCCCAAAGTCTAGCACAAATCACAGGGGAGAAGGCTTCAGGCAGTAGGATCCTTAAAGGCAAGGGGTTAAACAGTGATAATAGAGTTCCCATACTAGTGGGCAGACCAAGAAGGGGCCCTGGGCTATGCCACTGAGTCCTGAACCCTCACTAGTGTAGACGACTCAGAGGGAAATTCAGTGCACAAACTGATGTTCTGGAAGACGGGAGGGAGAAAGCGGGAAGCACCAAAGGAGTGAGGTGGGGAAGAATGGGAATAAGGGAGAATGCAATGGGGGACAATGAGGGAAGGGAAGGGGAGAGATAAGAAGGGGGCACCATTGAGTTTGTATAATTAGGCAAAAAGTATTTAAAAATGTAATTTTAAAATTTGCACATAAAAAAGACGCCATGCCTCACTTAGTACGATGTCCTTTGGAGTCATCCACATTGCTGCATATTGTGGAAGTGCCTTTTTTTCCTGATGCTCAAAGAATCCTGTTGTTCATAAATATCACATCATCTTTATCCTTTCAAGTGTTGATGGACATGTAGATTGCTTCCGTCTTGGCTATTGTATATAATATTACAGGGAGCAAGGGTGCATAGATATTTCCTTGAGGTCCTGATGCCAAGTCTTCTAAATGAATACCCAGAAGTGATAATTTTAGATCATAAATATCTCACTGTTTGGAGATTTATAAAGTAAATGCAAACACATAACATTTTAAAGTTTGATTCTTTGACAGTTTCATATATGCATCCAATACATTTGAGTCAATTTCACCCCACATTACCCAATCCCATCTCTCCTCCTTTCCCCCCAGGAAAACCCTCTTCTTTCCAATCAATGTCCCTCCTATTTTCCTATGTTTTTGAGTGTGTGGTTCTTTGAGCTTCATCAGGGTTGCCAGCATTCCCAAATGCCTGAGCACATGCTGAAGCATAGCTATACATAACTTAAAAAGCAAACTTCACATGATTTATTTAGCTTGGAATTTGTTAGTATTTTAAAATGCATGTCATATGATAGAAAACTACGCTCTCAACATATTGACAGTCTCCTCAGACCCAAGAGTACCTCTCCGACGTGTTCCCATTAATACTGTTATTTAATCATCAAAAGATGATTTTTCTGTGGAATGCTAGAAACAATCCCCTTGGGGTGGGGGAGGATTAGTTTACTCATCAAATTTGCATAAGCAAGTGAGATTTGAGAAGGGGACAAATTGTAAATGGCGGATGAGAACTGATAATCAAGATATGATTAACTACCAAGCATTTGTCCCCAAGATGGAGGAAGCAGTTCCCTCTCCCGTTCGAGGTGGAGGAAGCAGTCCCCTCTCCCATTCAAGATACAGAAGAAAGAAAAGATTTACTCAACTCATTCATGCATTCAATGTGTCACATTTGAAATATTCTTAGGACACTATGTCAGCTGCAAATGTGTCACTGCTGCGCCTGGCACTTGGATGACAGAAGTGAAAATGCACAACCACCGACTCGCTCCAAATGTTCGAAGCAGTGAAGGGATGACGTCCACATGGACAGTTACAACAATTAGTGCAGAATCAGGCATATCTAGAATGAAAAAGAACATGAGACTATCAGCAACATTGGAAATGGCGATCACATTTGCCAGGGACATCAGGAAAGGCTACTGAGAAGGGTTTCATTTTGTTTTTCAAGTAAATGGCAAGGGAGCATTCCAAGCAGAGAGATAGACATCTCCACAGACTCAGACTATTCAGGAAGCCAAGGGCTAATTTTGTCACTGAAGCCAGAGAGCAAGAGTCTGTTGCGATAAGACCTGTTTAGATCAGCGGCAAGAAACAGGTGCCAAAGGAGCATGTGGAGGAGGTACTTGGACAGCAGCTTTCTAGGTTGCATGATTGATAGGGCACCGGGGGTTAAAAAGAGAGAAGATGGTGGTGGCTGCCTGCTGGGTTCCTTGGGTGGGGTATGGAGAGAACCGTAGAACCATTTACCTAATTGGGGAAGAGATTTATCTAGATTGAAAATGCATAAGATGACTTAGCCCATCTCTGCACCTTCTGCGTGAGACAATTTCAAGACATGCTTGGTTGGCCATGATAGTCATTGGATGAGGAGGCCAGAGAAGAAATGTGGGATGAAAGTATCAGTAAGAAGCCATGGGTCTAGAGGCAGGATTTATAGCAAAGAATGGGTGAGTGGAGGAGGAAAACAGCATAGAAAGAGACAAGAGAGACGAAGCAGGCTGCAAATGCCCTGTGCGTAGGACGGGGAAGGACCAGCCAAACATGTGATACCCACAATACTGGACGTTGGACAGGACACAGGGGTCAGAGGTTGTCTTGTATGTTTGCTTCTTTCCCTGATTTTTTTTTTTTTTTGAGGAATCGCCAGACTTCCATTTCCACCCACAGTACACAGAAGGTTTCTTTTTCTCTTTTATCCACACCTGCATCTGCCAATCTTTGTCATTTTGATAACATCCATTCTGGTTGGGGTGAAATGATATCTCAGGGTGGGTTCGATGTACATGTCCCAGATGCCTGAGCATTTTTTTCCTATCTTACATATCTTTTAATTAAATGGAAAGGAGCTGTAGTTGGTTTAAGCAGAGGAATGATGGAGTTGCTGCTGCTGCTGGATTTGGTAAATAAGCTCTGGCAACATGAGCAAGGCCATTTTTTGTGGCTTTGAGTGATAAAGAAGGAATTACTTGCTGGCACTGAACTTAGCAAGGAGCAGTGAGTGAGTGTTTGGAAGTTAATCATGGACAAGTCTGCCGGGGAAATCAAGGAGAAACGGGAATTCTGCTGCAGTTCACTTGCATGGTTGCTGATAAATCACCTTCAAACAGCTTAAGGGAACAAGGGGTTTATTTTCTTATGATAGTCCAGTGACAGTTCGTAGTCCAGCTTGATGGGAGAGCATGCACCAACACCAGGGCCGAGGGAACTGGCCACACCATCACCACACAACAGCTGAGAGAGAGACAATCCTTACTTGCCAGACCAGCATGTCTGACCAAGTGTACACAAGAATGCCAATTCTCTCAACCAGCTCTCTGTATTTTATTTCAAGGCCTAATACCATCCACCAGGGGCTGGGCCTTCCGCATCAGCTAGACTGTCTCCTGCAGGTTTGCTCTGGGCTTAACTCAAACCATTAATTCGCTATACAAAGTGCCCAGAGCTCAAAACCTCAAGTGTCAAGTTGACACCTATGCCTAACTATGACAACATCATTAGCAAGTTAGTCTCAAAATTATTTTAAGACAGTAGATCTTTGACAGATTTTATATATAAAATGCATAATATGCTTTTATGTTCTATTCTAGCCCTTTTGGTATATACGTTCCCAGTTGATCCTTGGAATCACTCAAGAGATAATATTTAAAATGTATGACATCATCCATCCTATGCCAAGCATTGTTCTAATACTTAACATTATGACTTCATTCAACATTCACAGTTCTTATGAGGCAAATGGTGCTATCACACCCACTTCTAAGGCATGAAAACAGGCACAGCGAAGCATGTAGCTCACAAATATAGAGCTAGAAAAAACACAGGAGTCTGGTCTCAAAGTCCATGCGGGACTAAGATAGTCCTTGTTGACCTTTACATGATGAGAAATCTGATTCCAGGAAGTTAAACAAGTTGTCTACTGTTCTACCAGTTGATCCCTCCTCAAGCAGCTAAAGACCTAAACCCGATTCTGAGGCTTTGGAACATTATGCTGCTGATGAAGCAAAATCTAGAGCTAGGAGACCCTGACCCGGCAAACAAGTAGCTGAGAAAGCAGACAGGAATAACATGGGCAAGGCAGTTAGACTTTTGCTAAAAAACATGTCAGCAAAGTTAGGAATGTGCAAACTACAGGATTAGAAAGAAACACTTAGAGGCCCCCTTAGTAACCCACAAGCAAGCGGGAAAAAAGAAAAATACATCTGCAGTTCAGAAACCAGAAAAGGAGGGAAACGTGAAGAAACAAGCCATGCGATAGTCACAATGCTGTGTCTGTCTGTCATCTGAACCTGTAACTTCAAGAATTCTCCATCCAAATAGAATGGTCTCCTGTCTCCTCATTGCAGATTCCTCTTTGCAGGCTTTTAGAGTATTAGCAAAAAGGATTTGCTCTGTCATCCTTCCCACCAAACAGAAGCAAGGTAGGGGGACAAGGTATGGTGTGTCTGGTTGAACTTTCGCAGGTCCTGTCTCCTCTTGACTATGCTTGAAATCCATGTCCTTGGAATGTCAGACTGCACTGACTGATTGCTTTCTCAAACACAGGGAATGAAATACATCTCCATATTCCAAGTTAGAATATTCGCCTCCATCTATGCATCTCTATTTAGCTTTCTTCTGCCTTCTGATTGTTTAAGACTATTAAAAAAAATCTCATCACATATTCCCATGAGGAGAGTGCCACGCAGGGCACTTTGGTGGGCTCCGGACAGAACTGCTGATGTCAGTCATAAGAAATGAGAGCCTGAGATGCAATATGATCCTGCATTTTGCACCTGGCCTCTCAAAGAAGCTTAACCTTCAAACCCAAAACTGTGACTGGCTGAAGGTGTGTCTGAGGATCCAAGGAAATGAGAAAACAGAAGTGTGAACCTCTCCATCTCTACACCCCACGCCAGGGGTACCACTTCTCACCCCCTAGCAAGGGTATCACGTGACAGCTCACAGGACTGATGGTAATAGTATTTCTCCTGTGAGACAGAACAGGCACATGCTTTTCATGCTTGAGAATGATGCTCCTGGTTGTCACTTATTGATGGACAGGCTTTGCCTGAGTTTCCACTAGTGAAGGAGAGCAGTCTCTAGCAGTCATCATTATTGTGCTCCTGGGATTTAATCTCAACATACAGAAATATTTTAATCATAAATTACAAGCAGGCAGCTCTTCTTGACACTTGTAAATCATTATCAAGCTTTCCAAGTTATTGACTCTCATGAGGCAGATGGGACAAAATGAAACTATCCCATGGCTATGTATGTCTCGTGCTGTGTATACTTTTTGCCCTCGCTTAAAGACAAAGATATTGGACAAGCTATCACAGACTAAGGTAATCCCCATTCCCTCCTAGAACTCTCATCATATACTTTTTAGTTATAAAGGAGCCTATATCATAACAACTCATTTTTCTTATTTCACAAAGCAGTGGAAGAGACGACAAGTTGAGAATGTCCAACAGTAGCACTTGGATAGCTGACAGGGCTATAGGGATGATCCTCCGAAGAGGACATCAAGATCATAACTCTTGGTGCAAATTGAAAATCATCTAGTATGCAGCTTTTACTCTACGAACATTATTTATTTTAGATTGAGTTATAGGGGATGTTCAATATTCAATACTTGTCTGCTACTACAATGGCAATGTCACAGGAAGCACAGACCAATAAGAAGGCAGACATGGGTTTTCCAGAGAAATCCTACCCTGTTTGAAGCAGAGTGCAGCCGAAGAAGGATTCACAAGGCCAAGGCACAAAAGCCAGACAAGTCCCAACAAGTAGACTGAGGGCAAATCATGTGTCTTGCCAATATCTGTAGCATGTCCTGCCTATTACCAAACAGCGATAACCCTTTTTAACTTATTTAATCCTCATAATAAAAGCAACTTGATAAGGCAGGACTATGATTGTCACCAATTTCACAACAAGCAAAACAAGACTTAAGACATCAAAGAACTCCCTAGAGATTATGATTAATAAGTTCTGGAGAAGGGACCAGGCCAAGACATACTAACCTTAGATGACAAGACCTTAACCACTGGCCCACACTGCTGCTTGGGCACATAGTCTTGTCATCATCGTGGGCTTGGGCTTGGGCTCGCAGAATCAGCCTTTAATATTCATCCTTCTCTGGGCGGGGGGCAGGCAAGCAGAGGGACGCCTCCCTGTTGACTTTCTGTATTTTTTCACATTCCTCTGCTCTCTCTCTTTCTCTCTCTTCTGTTTTGCCTTTTCCTAGTCCATCCTTTAACTAAATCCTTGTCTGAGAATACAAGATTCTTGACAATCAACAATATATTTTTTGAGGACATATGCATAGCTGAAGACTAGATCCTACCAAGAACATTTTAATGATATACAGAAGAAAGCATGGCATACGTCTCTGAAAAATGATGTTCCACCCAGCTCAGCTTGGACCACCCAATATATGGACACCTTGCTTTCCTTCTCATTGCTCCGTGGGGCTACGGACCACCAAGACTGGCTAATAAGATGAACTCATCAAGCACAAATAAAAATATTCTAAGAGGGAATTTACACATATTTGAACATGCCAATATGTGCTTATACACATCTATTCCATGCATGATGTCAGCATTCAGTTTTATCGTGTTTTCCATTGTCTGCTAAGAACAGATGTTACACTTGATTTTAGCCAAAAGACTAGAAGCTTCTTTTCCATTTTCATGTCTATGTTGGGGTATGTACCTATGTGTATAGGTGCTTCTTTGTGTGTCGGTGCACTGTGCATATGGAGGTCTAAAGTGATATTAAGATCTTGAATCGAGCCCCAAAGCTACCAATAGGGCTGGTGTTGTAACCAGCTTGCTCTGGGGATTCCAAGTTTCTACCGTCTGAGACTAGAACTTCAAGTAGTCACCATGCCCAGTAGTCATTAATGCAGGATCCGTATTCAGGTTGTCTTCATTGCCTAGCAATCACTTTAACCCTGCGCTCTCTTCAGCCCCCAGCATTTGTTTTATCTAGGCCCATATCCCTTATGTTTTCTAATCACTCAGTAGAGATGTACACATACTGAAAGTTAACAGTTAGATGACTTTTTTTAAATTGGTCTGCTGTCTGGTTAGCACTAGGAAGCTCTATTGTTTTGAGACCCAGCTGCATTTACAGTTGGGAACTTCAATTTCCTATTCTGAGTGATTCCTAGAACCATGACACAAATCCAGCACAGACATTAAAAAAGCCAAAAACATCATTATCCAGAAGAAATTAATTAGCACTTAACTGTAAAACGTTCAACATATCATCCATTTTTTTCAAGTGTAGGCAAAACATTCCCCAGTAGAAACCACATTCTGGGCTATAAACAAACCTCAGTAACTTTTAAAACACTGAAACCATACAGAACAAATTTTCTAAACACAAAATCAAACTATTTTGCTCAGCTCATAGAAGAGAGAACAATGAGATTGTAAGAACCTAAAGATGTCTTGAAGGTTCACCATTGGACAAGACATTCCACTCAAGGCAGGACTGCTGCATTCAGGAACTCACTGCAGTGAGACTTGTCCCGACCAGACCTGCATAATGACTCACATACCAACATGCCCCCACAGACTATCTAGGAACTCAAAGAGAAATAATAGCATGCAGTGGAAACCTTGGAGTTTAGAGCTGGATGAGTAAAGGGAAATGCCCCTATCAGTAGGGTAACCCAAAGAGAGACAACTTGATATGCCTCTCTTGTCTATAAGAGTAGATAACCCAGAGTGAACTCTGGGGTCCGTAGAAGCACACAGGCAGGAAGATGGGAGGAAGTGAGAGGAATTAATAAAGGGAAGTGTATTAGTTAGGGTTCTCTAGAGTCACAGAATTCACAGAACGAATATAATATATATATATAATATATATATATATATATATATATATATATATAATATATATATATATAGGAAATTTATTGAGTTGGCTTACAGATATGGCCGAGGTAGTCCAGCGAAGGCTGTCAGTAGCCGAGGTAGTTCCAACGATGGCTGCCAACAGCTAGTTGCTCAGTTCGGTAGTCAAGTAGGTGCTGACTGAAGGCTGGAGAACTCCTAGAGTCTTAGTCTAGTAGAAGGTTGAAGGAACCGGCGGCCGGAAGGAAGAATGATTCCTAGCACAGCTGCAAGAAGGGATCCATTCTCCCTAGTGGCTCCTTTTTATATGATGTAGTATTGGGAGAATCCTTTGAGAGCTTTGGAGTTATGATAGGATCTAGGGCGTGTACTATTCTTTCAAGTAGTCTCAGTTGATCCTTTCCAGAGGTGGTCTCAGCCCAGCTTAGTTAATACCCTGTGTGTCAAGTTGACACCCAGGCTTAACTATCACAGGAAGGGAAGGAATGAAAAGAAGGGGGAATAGAGGAAAGCAGGGATGAGTATTCAATATGGTTGTAAAAGTAGAAAAATAAGAAATTAATTTAAAAACTGTTTTGTTCAGCCACAATTACTCCAACACCTAAATTAATATTTCTGCTTTACTTTGATACTCTTTTATCAGATATAATATTATTATACATTTTTAAGAGCCTGGAGAATATCTGTGGAGTCACCTTAAAAAGATGTTAAACGAGAGAGCCGAAACTGTTTCTTCTAACCTTTCTTTGAAGAAGCCCGGTATCTCCTACAATGAACCTTTTGAATTTGTAGATCTTTGAGTCTGTTCACTTCTATTTCTATTGTTGGCCAACTGAACAATTCATAGTCTTGAAGCTTTAATCTTCCCTTCTGATTAGACCAAACTTAGCGGCTGTATTTTCTCCTCTTTTATTACTTAACATCCAAAATAATGAATTTGGGGATTACATTTTCACATGCATCTATCATCACACCTGTGTTGTCTCTCAAGCTAAAGAGACTGCTAGTTTGAAGATGTGGGGGAGGGAGATCCGTAGCTCTCTGGGAAGCTGTCTTTTAATCCCTCCAAAGGGCAAAGTCCTTGAGTATTGTTCTCTTCCAGGGTTATTTTGCTGCCTGGCAGACTGGTTCAGTGTTCCCAGCCATTGTTTTCTTGGTCTGTCCCTTCTCCGGAGTGAACATTTTCCAGTCTCTGCAACCACCACAGCGAAGGACTCATGCTGACCAGCAGGATACCCTAGCAGCATTCTCTAACCATGTCCTTCAAGACAGAAATCATCATGGAGGTGGCCACACTTACGGAGGCGATCCCCAGACCTTTCCTAACATACTAGAATGTTCCAAAGACATTCATGACAGCTTCGTGAGCTGTCAGGCTCATTGAAAAGCTTCCCAATGCCATTCTTAGCAGGCACAGGAAGTACAGGTCTACGCATGCGCTTGCCCAGTGTAAGGAGCCCTACTTCTGTTTGTAAAGTCCAGGGTCAAGCTATAATGTGAGACCAGCTGTGCGCACTTAAAATTCCCACATTGAAGCTTACCCTTCAGAGGGATGTCATAGAGCTGGGCCCTTGGGAGAGGGGGGTATTAAAGGCTTCAGTGAGGTCACAAGTATGGGACCCTCATGATGGAATGAATGCTTCTTTTATGAAAAGATAACCAAGAGCTCGTCCTCGCCCTCAGCCTTCCCATACGTGAAGACAGGACGAGAAAGTCACACCTGCCAACAAAGAATTGACCCTTCGTGCTGCTCACATTGCCAGCCTCCAACTCTGTGAAAAAATAGATTAACTGACGCTCAAGAGTATTTTCATGATGCCTAAATTGAGTAAAACACTGGGAAGAAGTCACAAGCACCAGAATATATCTCAAAAAGTGTCTGTTTTTTGGAGATAGGGCCTTTGAAGAGACAACTAAGCTAAAGAAGGTCACTAATGTAGGCCCGAATCCAATAGCACTGGTCTTCCTGTAAGCTGGAGATCCAGATGTGACATATAGGGGACTAAGATATGAAGACACAGGGAGAAGACACCATCTGCAAAACAGGGAGAGGAGACTCAAAAGAAACCAACTCCACCTTCATACCCGACTCTACAAGTCAAGCGTTGGGAGCGAACAGATTTCTGTGGCTTGAACCTCCCAGCCTGCAGCATGCTGTTACGCAGCTCAAGCTGACTAATACACGGGCCGTGTGAAGAGTCATCACAGGACATTCTACATGCGCCAGCATCACAGCCCACAGAATGGCTCACAGAGGAAGGAACCGCTGCCAGCGGGGCACAGGTGCTGAGACAAGCCAGACACTGTGGAGGAGAAGGAAGAACAGGGACCTGGCTTGTTTGGCGGCCAGGGCAGGAACTTGAATGCAGAGGATGAGTGAGAGAGACAGGAAGGAGAGAAGAGGGGGAAGAAGAGGAAGTCACATCCAGAAAGAAGACCATCAAGAGGTGCATGAGGACCCCAAAAGCAGTAGTTCGTGGTCCATCTTAATGATGAGCATAAGCGCAGGTTATCAGCAAAAAGGGCTTGGAAGCTTCCAGAACTTTGTGACCTTCCCATCTCTCTGCGTCACTCCTTTCCAGAGAGAGAACAAACAGCTCATCAGCCTTTAACAGCAAGAAGACACATCTTATTCTGAAATTGTCCTTATATACATGCATTTCACAGGGCCCCATGCCACAGAACATTATTTTCATAAAAGTATATGCTTTATTACTGAAAACAACAAGCCATAATTCAAAACACCAAAGACACTACAATATTCAGCCTGAACCAGACCAGCCAAATCTCTCCCCATCCTAAAGCTCAGGGAACCTTGCAGAAGAGGGAGCGGCAAGATGGTAAGAGCCTAAAGATGGGGAGGACCAATGATATGTAAGATAAACTCCACACAAATGAGGACAGCAGCAGCCAGGATACAGCCACAATGTTATTGGACCTTGGCATGTCAACAACCTCCCTAAGTCTAGCACAGATCACAGGGGAGAAGGCTTCAGGCAGTAGGATCCTTAGAGGCAAGAGGTTAACAGTCGTAGTAGAGCTCCATACTAGTGGGCAGACCAAGAAAGGGCCCCAGGCTATGCCACTGAGTTCTGAACCTTCACTAATGTAGACGACCCAGAGGGAAATTCAGTGCCCACATAAACAGATGCTCTGGAGGGTGGGAGGGAGAAAGCAGGAAGTACCAAGAGAGGAGGAAGGAAGAAAAAAGGGGTGAGAGAGAGGGGGGAAAGAGTGGGAAGAGGGGAGAGTGCAATGGGGGGACAACAGGGGGAAGAGAAAGAGGAAGGAGAGGAAGGGGAGTACCTATTGAGCTTTATAACTAAGCAAAAATATATGAAAAGTGTGTGCTTTACTAATTTATTTACTTACTTATTTTGTCAGTGTTTCACTGTGAACCCAGCTAGGATGCAACTTGACCTGTCTCTCTCTCCTGAGTGCTGAGATTACAATGTGTGCAGAATGCCGGACGATATGTTACTGATGACATGAGAATGATTCCCATCAGCATCCGTCACCGAGCGACAACAGGGCTCAGCCAGAAGGCATGAAAGAGTCAGAGGTTCGAATCAGCGGACTTCAATGAACTGTTAACGTTTTGTACTGGACTTGTCCAAATTCAGTGCCAGAACTGGCCTCCAGCTGGCATCAGGGTCAGCCAGTGGCAGAGTGCTGCCCGCCACTCCCCGTGGACTCCAGTCGGGAGGACAGACTTGGTCCACATGAGAAGACAGGTGTCATTTCACATGACTCAATCCCACAGGTATTGTCTGGCCGTGACACAGTGTCTCGAACTTCAGATTGTTAAACTATCAATTTTATAGATTTTTTCTTTTGAATATTATATCAAAAGAGATTATTTATACCTGTCGATGGATAAATGGGAAAAAATGTACTACATATAAATATATGTATATATATATTACACAATAAAATTTTATTTTATCATACAAAAGAATGAAATAATGTCACTTCCAGGAAAATGGGTGGAACTAGAGATCATGTTAAACAAAATAAGACAGACTGACAAAGACAAGTGTTACATTTTCTCTCATATGAAGAATCTCATATATGTAATTAGAGGTATATTTTGCATACATATGCATGTTTATATAATTAGAGCTATAATAGGTCATGAAGGTAGAAGGGGGCTAGGATGGAGGAGAAAGAGGATTAAACAGGGAGGAACAAGAGAGACAGAAAAAGACAAAATACTGCATGCTTCCTCTCCTATGCAGAATCTAGAGTTAAGTACACATATACATATGTGTGGCATATATATACATATATAAATATATGGCAAAAAAGTAGGAGGGTGACTCTTGGAGGAGGAAAGGGGTCATCGAGAGAAGGGAGGAGAGATGGGAAGAACACTGGGAAAGGGCAAATTAGAGTAGATTATGGTAAGATACAGAAATGGAAATCTCCTAATGAAATCTACATAGACAGATAGACAGACAGACAGACAGACAGATAGACTAGATAGATAGATAGATAGATAGATAGATAGATAGATAGATAGATAGATGGATGATAGATAGATAGATAGATAGATAGATAGATAGATAGATAGATAGATAGATAGATAGATGATAGGTAGACATCATTTATGAAAGCCAAGTCCATGACTCTTGGGTGCTAGTTAAATGTTATGGTCTTAAAAGTGCTTGCAATGCCATTCAGCTGTTTGTGGGGTGCTACGCAGCAGCGGAGAGATGAGCTCGCACTCTCTCCAGTATCTGCTTGCTATTGTCACTCCTTCATGAGGGTCCACCTGGCTCTCTTAGTCTTTTGTTCCCCATCCATATTCTCACTCCTTGTTCTTTCCCTTCATACCAAAAAGTGAGCACTTTAAGGTGTTGGGTGTCACATTGTTTGTCTTACTTGTTCATTACTAATTTCACATGACTCTTATAAAATGGGTTGACCTCTTTGGAGTACTTAGTACTTCAGTTCTCTAACCACATATAGGGAAAGTGAATGCGATTCTCAGGACATTGTGAACTCCCAAAGGAGCATGAGGTTTGGACCTCAGAGACCAAGAGCATTCTTCTGAAAAGGCAGCGTCTCACTGTCTTATCTGCTCAAGGACTATGTCTCAGACCCAGCTGGCCAGCAGCTATTTCGGAAAGCACCAGAAGAAGTGGACCTTGATAAGAGTAATGCTGTTTGATAAACAACAGGCTGATGTCACCCTTTGGGGACTGGGTCACTCCCTGTGAGCCAGCAGCAGAAGAGGTAACTCCAGGCTTCTTACCAGTTCACAGAACCTAGAAATTTCTAATGGCGTGGCTGAAAAAGAATCCTCCACAACACAGAAATTAACTCGAAATAGATCGCAGACCCATGTGGAAGTCTAAAGCCACCCATTTACTAGAAGACAGTCTAGGGACAGAATCTCGGGACCAGATTTTAGGTGGAGGCTTTTTAGCTTACCACCGAAGAAAGGAATCAACAGAGGAAAATGATCATTGAAATACAAAGCCTACATACTTTAGGTGAAGTGAAGGAAAAACTCACAGGATGGGAGAAAATATTTGCAAATCCTATATCTGATAATAGACTTGTATGGGGAGATGCAAACTCTTATAATTTAATAATAAAAAATCCAACCACCTGAATAAAAACAAATTGAAACCCACGAACTGAGACAAGAGGATCACAGATGGAAAGATAGCTAAAAAACAAAAAGGGAACCTGTCTCAAAAAAAAAAAAAGTTATGATGGGGTTTGAGTCATCCTTTCTTCTGGGTAGATACACAATTGCCAATAAGGACATTAAAAAGCATTTTATACCTCTGGCCTCCACAGCCATGTAAAGCAAAGCCCCCACTCCCACAAAAACAGCTGAAACAAAAAAAGCAAGAGCAATAAAAGGGAGGATGTGGAGACACGAGTCTTCGTGCCCTGCTGGTGGGAATGAGAAAATGAATTATAACCATGATACAATACCGCTCTAGCAAAAGCCTTTGATTTTGACATTCGAGCAAACAGTATGTCAGAGAAACTTCCAGCTCAAGACAGTTTTGCCTGTCATGAGTAGCCAGAGACCCAGATGGAAGTAGAAAAAGCAGACAATGAGATATGGCCACAGGGTATTGACACAAACATATACACAGGAATTTGTGTATATTTAGGGAGAGAGAGAAATACAGGATCTGCCTTGCCAAATGCAGATAGACAGAATTGGGACGTTTCCTTTGTAGGGATTCTTAATTGTTATGCTGAGTAGATCATTATATATCAGATTCTATCACTAAGCAGCTTATTAATGATCCTCAGGTACCTGAGATTAATTCAGTATGTATGTTTTTTAAATGTTTTATTTATTCTGTGTGTGTGTGTGTATCAGAGGGCACTATGTCTCCCTGTGAAGAACCAAGGGTGATTCAGGAATCATCCTGGATTTCTTCCACTTCCTTCATTCTGGGATTTCTCAGGTTCTGCCTACCAGGGCTGGAAGTGCAGGCTGAAGCCATTTCCACCTGATTTTTTTTTTTTTACATAGGACCTGGGATCCGAACTCAGGACCTTATGCTTGTGAGGCATAGTCTTAACCCCTGAATCATCTCTCCAGCCCCCAGATGTGATGGCTTTTAAGACCCTAAGCCTGACACTGACAAGATAACTCAGTGCTTGCAAATCTGGTGACCTGAGTTTGATCCCTGAAGCCCACATAATAGAAGAGAACTGATTTCCAAAAGCTGACCTCAGACCTCCACCTGTTTGATGTAGCATGTATAGCAGGCCTATATTCTCTTTCTCTCTCCTTCCTCTCTCCCTCCCTATTTCTTTCTCATAAATAGGCAAAATATTTCTTTTAAAAAAACCCTGAAGCTTTGTGCTTCTATAAGATAGGCTACATGATAATAATTAAGTTCAAATCCACAAAAAAAATCAGTTGCATTTTTTACTTTCAATGAGCAATAAATGAAAGAATTATACTGATATTAATTAAATATTCATCTTTTTAAAACAATCTCTAAGCAATTTTATAAAATCAATGCAGATTTACTGTGACTATGGTTGAATGAAATTCTAGATGATAAACTGAGTCTAATTATTGGCATGAAAAATATTTTAAGGGAAAAAATGCTTAAGGTAACAGAAATACATTCGTTGCCTAGATCTCAGCTCCTCTATTGTTTAAATGAGACTATTAGTCTCAAGTCGATGTCTAAGACCATCTCTGTGCCTAACATCCTGTTAATTTCTGTTCCTACAGCTCCTTTCATGATTCTTGACAAGGAGACCCCAGCTCAATGCCTGCAGCCTTCCACAAGATCGATGTTCATACCACATGCATCATGTCTGGTGCCAAGCGTATGCTGTTTAAAGTGCAGGTTTTAATTAGCCTGGCAGTTCTGGCCCAGGCCCAGCAAACTCTGCTCTCTTCTGATCTCACTTTTCCCAGCTTCTCCAGTAACTCCACATCTCCACTGTCAGACCCGTGGGACAATCCCAACTTCCTGCCACTTTCCTTTCAATAGCACTACTCACGTCACTGATCCACATCTCACCCAGAACCCAAGAACCAGTCCTGTCTCACCCCTCGGGATCCATGAGAACACACTGGACCTCTGAAGCCCAGCTGTGCCAACCCCACACTGAGCACTTTTACACACTCAATGGATTCCTGGCTAAGCTTTCTTCTCATCTTGGGGACTCAAAGGACATATTAAAGGACAGTGCTTAGGGGCTCCCTGATCCTGACAGAGACTCAATAATCGTGTGAATCGGGCTTGTTTACCTTTCTGTCTGCAACTACCATTGATCTCACTCTGGGCCTTAGTCTCATAGGAACATAAATTTTTAAAAAAAGTTAATAAATAACATTTGACAGCATCAAGTTGGGTGAACTTCGGGCAAGGACAAAGCCCAAAGCTTAGGAAGTAAGAACTTCCTTAGAGTTGTGATGCCAAGCCTCTCAGTGCCCCCAAGAGAACCTGCCTTCCCCTCATTTCTAAGTATCCTGAAGTCTATTGTGAGGGACTTGAAGGTGTAGTCTTTGCAGAATTAGGGGACTTCTCAGAAATTCATCCTGAATCTGTCACTCAAGCTTCTAAACATCATGAAGTATAGGCCTAGTATAATTGGTGTATTTATTTCTCAATTCCCAACATTTCCATGGCAACACAATGGTCACAGGTGGGATGGGCCTCAGAGACCCCCATGGCCTCTACCATCATGGGAGTAAGCCGACCCCTGTCACAGAGGCTGCCCCACGATCATGCGTGTAGTCCCCGCCCTGGCAGACAGCTTCAAGACAACATTCTAGATCCAAATGGAAACACGTGCAGCCATGCTCAAAGGCAACTCTGAAAGATGTCTGCCCTCAAGACCCTCCCAGAGACTGCACTACATTGCAATCACTGTGTGTTCCTTAGCTCTGCTCTCCCTTAGCTGGTACAAGGTGTTTGAAAAGTAGAGGAGAGTATAAAAGTAGCAACCACAGTCTTTGCTTTCCAAACTTATCTCTTGGCCTGGTAAGATACTTTGGGAGCAGGTGAAAAAAATTAAACAATGGAATAAGAGAAAAATCTAATGAATCCTTGTCAGTACTGGTCCCTATGTATTCACATGCCCGTTCTTCACACAGATCTAGACAGCAGATCAGACCAGAAGCCATGAAGTCACTCTGGGCTAGTCGCGAAGGAAGACTCCTAGCGGGAGTCAGACGTGAAGAGGCAGAAGGGTGAGCTCCGAGGCCGATGAAGTGATCATTCATATAGAAAGGAGTTCCCTGCAGCCAATCCTGCTGACTTCTGACTTCTGTTCCCGGAAGGATCGCTGCTCAACATTCTGACCTTATCTCTTGGCTAGCACAAGGACAGACTAGGAAAGTTTCTATTTGCTTCCTTGTGCGAGATTAAGAATCATTCAACTGCAATGTCACCCTCCGGCTGACACTGAAGCAGTCACAAAAATTCATCAACTTTGTGTGTGTGTGTGTGTGTGTGTGTGTGTGTGTGTGTGTGTACCTGCACACACATAAGTTTTGTTATTGGCATGTTCAGACCACGCTAGGCATAGTTGCATAGTTCCATCTACAATTCTTGAAATTTACTTTCTAGCTTCTAGGCATTATTTGCAATTATAATGCTGTCGTTGGCAGCAAAGAGATAGGCTAATTAATCATTGTCAATAATAAGTGTCTATTTTCCACATGAGGTTTTTTGGTTTGGTTTTTTTTTAATCATCCTGGCTGGGAATAATTTGTATCAGGTCACATCTTCTTACTTTGCATCACTGAAAACATTTATTTAGCTTCATGGTCACCATACCCCAGAAGCAATGGGCTATAACTAAATGGCATACATTCATTTAATGTACCTCACAAATTACACACGGGCACTTATTTCTTCCTGTGAACATCGTAGCACTCAGCATATTGGGCAATAGGCAACTTTAGCAACTTCTACGGTTCCCAGACTTGACCAGGACTCTCTGGTACCTGCATATGAGCAGGAAGACCACATATAATTGAGATATTTGCACCTTCTATTTCCTTGGAAGTCCACTAGATTTCTAGTGGGAACCCGGCACCCTGCAATTACTCAGATTGATGATTCAACCAACAGGACTTTTGGAAGCTGATGAACCATCGACCCCCAGGGATGTGCTGACATCCTGCTCTGTTGCCTCCGTCTCGTTTCACCGCTTATGTTCCATTAACCTGTGCTTATGTGTAGGTTATGGTTAGTGAGCTCAGATAACTTCCTGACAAACACTTCCACCGCAGCGTACGTGCGAGGAAGAGGGGCAGTTGTCCTGTAAGGATCCCACTAAGTGGTTTGTTTCACACAATCACTTTACTTAATTTTGGGTAACGCTCTTAGGAAGTCGATTAATCCTCCAATCCCACAGACACCTCAGAAAATGATATCACATGCCGTAGGGTACAAACCTCTCGAGAAACTCAGTTTAGGGTTCAACTACCAGCTTCTCCTGAGCCTGATACGCTGGTTTTCTCAACAACAGCTGAGCTCTAGGGACCAGGATGTTCTCTGTTCAACAAGTTGCTTGTAGTCAAAGATCCCCTGACTCTTCATTCGCCTTGAAATCTCTCTGCAAACTGGCCTTTGAAACTTAGCCTTGTTTGGAAGAACGAACTGGACAGACCTGCTCACAGGCAAAGGGATAAAGGTTGGCAGTGGTAGTCACCAATATTTTCAAACAACTTTGAATAAAGAGTCTGGGCAGATTTTGTCATTTCAGAAAAACCTACATATGCATCCTTACAGCATGTCTGTCTGACCTCAGTCCATGCAGCATGTGCTCATTACGGTTTGGGGCTTGTTCGATGGACCATGTCAAAGGACGAGAACAGAGGCAGAGCCCAGCCAGGGGACATTTTCCAAAGGCCACCAAGAAAAGAAAACGAAGCTGAACCCAGCTCTTTAGTCTCTGTTTTTCTCCTTTAGAAATGGTACCAGTCATCTGGAGACATTCAAATAGCTCAACATTTTCCCTGCATCCAAGCTGTTAGATTCATTCTTGATTCCCAATTCAGAAACATCATAGTCCCTGTTGAAGCTGACCGTAGGCAAGGGAATGGGCTTCATCTGCCAACAAGAGGAAAATTCTAGGGGCTGGAGAGGTGGCTCGGGGGTTAAGCCTCTGCCTGCAGGCAGAAGGTCCTGAGTTCAGATCCTAGACCCCACGTATAGACGCCGGCGGAAGCCGAGGCGGCCTGTGTTTCTGGTCCTGGTAGGGCGGAGCCTGTGAATCCCGGGGCAGAGTAAACAAGGAGGAGGTGGAGGCGTCCATGGTGGTTCCCGAATTTGCCTGTGGTTCTACACACACACACACACACACACACACACACACGTGCAATTGAATAAATAAAAAAATTTAAAAAAGAGAAATTCTAGCCTTTAGTTTATAAACTGCGAACCATTTCTTTCTAGTTTCTCTAGACCTACATATTCTTGCCCATTCTCCTTGTAGAAACATGGACAGGAGCAGTCATCTCCTCAAATAAGCCATGCTGGTCTCGTGGGAAATCAATCCACATAAAATAATGCAAATAAAGTAAATGCTCAGAGAAATGAGGTTTCAGGGCAATTACCTTGCCAGACCTTTCACAATACACTAGTGTAAGTTTGGCCAGTCTTGTGTGGAAGATCCAGCTTTAACAACACAGACACACACTGCACAAAACAACTGATCACTGAAGGGAGTTTAGCTGACACTAGAGTATGTGGTTACAGACAGTATAATGAGGAAAGGGACGGAGAGCCAGGTGCAAGGACCAAGACAAGCGTGATAGTGTCTCTTCTGAGAGAACAAGGGATTTACAGATCATTGCCGTTTCAGAACTGAGCCTCTAGAACCATCCATCCATTTAAACCATCCATTTAAAGAATTTCATAAAAGCTGGATATATCATAAATCAAACAAACACGAAGGACTGTGGGCAGTGGAGGTGGCACAGTAGGTAGAGGGCTTGCCACACAAGCATGAAGACCTGAGTTCAAATCCTCGGCATCACATTAAACAAAAGCCTGTGGGACAGGACACTCAAGTAATCCCAGCGCCAGGGAAGCAAAAGCAGGAGGGTCGCTGGGGCTCGCTGGCTAGTGCGTCCAGCTGAAGCAGGGAGCGCAGGTTAGAGTGAGAGGTCTGGTTCGGAAAGTCCAATGGAGAACAGTTGAAGAAGATACCCAGTGCCAACCCGTAGGCGCTACACATAGCCACACACGTGCGCATTCTCCTATAGACATGCACACGCACGTAAACACCCTCCAAAATCATTGACCCACTGTAACGATAAATACTGGCTTTTGCGACTCTGCTTCTAGAAGACCCTGCTTCCAGTGTCCTCTTTAGTCTCATCCCTTTGCGCGGAGGCCACGGTTACTGCGTGTCCCTCCTGCTCCAGCATCCCGCAAGGTTTCACGCGTTCTACCTCCTAATCTGATGGCTCGCCTGCAGTTTCCTTGCTATGCATCTTAATAAGCAGCCAGATGAGAAGTGTCCTGCCCACACAGCCAGGCTCCGACATCCAGTGGTCTCGTCCCATCCCCATACAACCACTCCCACCAATGCTTTTCATGAGTGATGCTGGGTGGGTAAAGTCGGGGCTGCTGAGATAGCTTTACAAATGCCTAGCTTTTTACAGCTAGGCAGAGGAGGCTCGTGGTGCCAAGAGGGTCCCAAGGGGAATGCCCAGCACCAAGAAGGGAAGGAAAGACTCATGACAAGCTTCCGGCTAGTGCTGAGCAATGTGCTATGCCCCCCCATCCTCTCCCCACCCTCACCCCCAACACACCAGTGTGCCCACACACTACACAACATATACACATGCACACACATATGCATGCATGCATGGATGCAGACACACATGTACACACATGCATGCACGCACACATACATATACACACGTGTGCACATATGTGCGCACGCACACACAGAGTGCAATTTCCCAAGAAGACCCTGTCAAGGGTGGGTTGGGAGTTGGGGTGACTAGTCTCCCCTGGAGGCCCCGCCTTGCAGGGAGATGGACATCAAGCTCATGCTGGGTCCGGCCACTGTTCCCTTGGAGGTCAGTGTTTGGTCAGTCACAGGTCTCCCTGGTTTCATTTTTCTCTCCTTCCTTCCCCACTGTCATGGATCCAACTGCCCAAGTCAGGACCCAACTGTCCAAAGCAACCCAAAGTCCAGCAAAATGGGGAGAAACTTGGAAAATCGGCTGGGAGCTTAAGGAAAAACTCTGAAAAGTTCCAAGTGACGGCAGAAGTGGGGTGACTTGTCTTTGTGGTTAGCCGTCTCCAGAAGGCACCCGTTGGGGCAGCTTTGTGGGCAGGTCAACCACTCACTGTCCAAGACTGCACTGTCCACCTGTCTGGGATCCAGCTGAAAGACCAGGCCAGGGAAAAGCCTCATGTGGTCATGAGTGGAACAGAGGCAAGACCCCCGGCCCGGCCCCTCCTGGAGCCTCAGAAATAAGCCTGCTGTGGAAAAGCAAACAGGCCCGGGCCGCGCCCTTTGGACCTTTTGCAATTCCCCGACGCCTGAGCTCCCTATAAAGGCAGCGCCCGCGCGCAGCCTGGCATTTCCACCTGCTCCTGCTGCGGACCGAGCACCTGCCTCCGTGCCCGCGCGGAGGAGCCCACGGAGCCAGCAGCGGCGCCAGGCCGTGGCCAGGCCGCAGCCCGAGAGCCACCGCGTCCACCCGCAGGCCATGGGCCCGCCGAGGCCCGCGCTGCGGCCGCCGCTGCTGCCGCTGCTGCTGCTGCTGCTGCTGCTGCTTCTGGACACCAGCGTCCGGGCACGTGAGTGCGGGGCGAGGCCCGGGGCGCAGTCCTGGGGGGAAGCCCAGGTCAGGGGTTCAGCCGCGCGGGAAGAGGGGGATCTCAGGAGGGCAGCCCCAGGGGTCCCAAGATGGGTGCATCCGGGAGCCAGGGTTAGCAGAGGGCTCAGCCAGGCTCCAGGTGTGGGTCCAGATGGAGAGGCTAGCGCGTGGGTTCTAGAAAGTCCTAACATCGTCCTCGCTGTGGACCCCTGACACTCACTGCAAGGACATAGGAATGCCAAGGGTTCTTTCTTTTCTTACAGAAGAGGAGGCCGTGGAAAATGCCAGCATCGGCTGTCCAAGTAAGGCGTATCTCCACGGGGAATGAAGGGGCGTCTCTCCTGTACACCCCCATCTATGGGGGGTACACTCTACTCCCCCAACCTGTCCCCGAACAAGTCCACAGAAAGCCCATGACTACAGTGGGCCCCCCCCTGCTCTGAGTCCCGAGCCTCTGCCCACCCGGCTCCTCTCCCAAAGCACCCCAGCCTCTTCCTCCTCGCTCTGCCCTTCGCTTCGGTCCCCACGCTTGACCCGGAGGCGAGGTCAGGAAGGGACAATCACCAGCGTTTGGAAGAGACACCGCTGTCCTGTTTATCAGTGACTAATCATTGATTCGGAGCGTGTGGGATGAGGAAATGTTGACTTTAACCTTTGCACAAAATCTCAGACCCCCTCCACTCCTTAGTATTTGTTTACCTAACTACCCTGGGGGTCAGACCTGGCCTTGCAACAGCGTTGAGTTCTCTGGAAAGCGCCAAGCTGGCTGGGACCGTCTTCTGGTGAAGCAGCGGCGCCCTCTGGTGTTCACTCTGTAGCACTACATCCGAGCTCTCGCCCTAGATAAGTCTTCTCAACTTATTCATAAATTCCTCTCAAGCACAGTGGAGTCCTCCAGGAAACCTCTTCTGGAAGTTTCTTAAAGTCAGCCAGATACTCCTAATTAATTTGCCTCAGGTATTTCAGAATCAAAAGATAGCATGTTCAAGCTGAGTAAAGTCCTACAATGACTCTTAACGTTACCAAGGGTCTCTCCTGTAGATTTTTTGGAGCCCCATTATTTGATGCTTGACATAGCCCTCCCTGTACCTCATATAATGTATTTGAGCAAATCCAAATCATTTGAACATCAGTCCCAGAAAAAAATTATAATGGAGAAGATAAACCTATAAAGGGAAATTGAACAGAATGTAAATGACAGGGTAACACTTTCAGTGACCAATTTTGTGAACGGCACCACTACACTCCCTCCCCCCCCCCCGCCTGTCCAGCACTAACTGTCCTTGGGGGAGTTGTTTCATTATACAGCTAACTGGTTTCTCCTGGTTTTAGAAGATGCAACTCGATTCAAGCACCTCCGGAAGTATGTGTACAACTATGGGGCAGAAAGTTCTAGTGGAGTCCACGGCACTGCAGACTCCAGAAGTGTCACCAAGATCAATTGCAAGGTATGGAGGGCCAGGGCCTGAGACCACAGAGCCTGTAGCTTGGCCCCAGTACACAGGAGGGGGGACATACAGACCTTCCAGAAAGTTCCAAGCACATGTTAAGATTGTTTTAACCTCAAGCCACTGGGCCTGTCTCTCCATCTGTGAACATCCAAACGGATGAGAAGGTGTCTAACACAGAAGAATTTCCCAGGCAAGGGTATTTCCCCATTAGTTTCCAAGGTGTCATGAAGCATACAATTCAGGTTACCTCCAGCGTAGACCTGTGGACCTGAACTTGAGAAAGACCTGCTGGTGGGCTGAGGAAGGTGGGCGTCTAAGGAAAGTGTCATTTGGGCTGGCAGCTGCTCTCATCCCTATTGGACCCTCTGGCATTTGGCCGTCGTTATCATAGATGGTAGGCATTGGCCATGTGTGGCCATTTTCATTGAATAAAACTAAAAATTCAATTCTTAGTCTCACTGGCCACATTTCAGTTTACCCATGGTTCACGTGGCTCTATCAGACAATGCAAACAGAGCACTTCCACCGTGCTGGAATGTTCTTCCCATCCCGCCAGATGACCACCAAGAGTCCATTTTAATACCATCCATATGTGAAGCTTTCCATAGGACTCACGGAAACAAATAGATGTGGTGAGTGACATTAAGGAAGTCGTTGCTGAGGACACCACTGGCAGCCCTCTTCCTGCTTCCTATTTTCCTCTAATTCGCACTCTGGTGAGAGTTAAAAACCAATCTCACCAGCTATAAACCAGGGCGCTAGCATTCCGGGACTCAACGGGTGCATGTCAGAACTGGGTACAGTCAAGTCCTGGCTGTCCTTAGTTTAGTGATAAGTTAGAATCAATGAAAAAGACAGATTCCTTCCCAGGCATAAAGGAAACTAAAGAAACATTCTAAGTTAGGAAGAAAAGGTAGCCAAAGTCAGATGACGCCTAGGACAGCTGTGTGTGTTTACAGCGTGGGAAACAGACTCTCTCCCCACCCACCACCCACCCCCATTCCAACAGCTTTTACCCTAGTAACTCTGATTAGTGATGAGCCCACGGGAAGGTCCCCTGTTCTTGATGGGGAACCTCATTTTGCTGTGCCCCCTCCATTCTCAGGTCGAACTGGAGGTTCCCCAACTCTGCCACTTCATCCTGAGGACCAGCCAGTGTACCCTTCAAGAAGTCAATGTCTTCAACCCCGAAGGCAAGGCCAAAATGAAGAATACCAAGAACTCTCAGGAATTTGCAGCTGCTATGTCCAGGTAAGTCTGGCGTCTTTAAATGCTTGAAAACCTCGTGTTTTGTGTGTGATGTATATGAATGTGTGTGTGTGTGTGTGTGTGTGTGTGTGTGTGTGTGTGCGCGCGCGCACGCGCACAAGCACACCTTTGGGAGTCCAAGTGAGTGTGTTCGCATCAGCCACTCCTGTAAATGACAGTATTTGTATTCAGTATCCGCCGTAGATCTTGGTATCCTGGAGTTTCACAGCTATTGAAAGAAGGAAGTATTATTTACCCTCCTCTAGTTAAATTCTCTTGATTATCATTTAAATTGTGCTTCCAAAAGATCTCAAGGTTTTAAACTCCACCGAGACTACAAAGCTGACACGGTTTGTTTGAACAAATGAGACCTTATTTAAAGAATTGAACGAGGCTGGTGCCTGGGGGTCTTCAGTGTGAATCACGCAGCCTTCGGCCCCGTGGTCAATCCATGGGAGCAACAGGATCTGCTCAGTGCAGAACTGAGGACAACAGCCAGGACCTTAGCGTATCCTCCCCATTTCTGGCCTGTACCCATTAAGTCCCGGAAGGCTGGAGCTGTGGGTTATAGATGGTGCTTCCTCCAACACATTAGCACCTTGGTCGCATCAGTCACTACACCTGTTTTATTCTTTTTCCAAAATAATCCCAGCCTTGCCTCTATTCACAATTTTTTTTTTTTTGAGGGGAGCCTCTGGGTGTTTGTGAATCCAAGCAGTCATGGGGTTGCTCGTTTGGCAGCATGGGGAAACTCTCTGCCTGTCTTTAGATTTGCTAAATGTTAGCACTGTAGATCCAGATGTTTCTGTCTCCCATCGAAATACCTGCTGTGTCTGAGACTAGGTGTGAGGGAAAGGGCGTGGCGGCCGGGGAGATGGGAAGCTACATCTAGGTTCTAACTCGTCTCTAAACACAAGGGAGTCCTGCTTTGGATCACAAAGATTTTCCAGGTTTGAATCACCATGTCTGGAACTGTAAGGGTGTAGAGCTGCAGAAGATGTGCCTGGTTTTCTTCCCCTCCCCCCCTCTGACTTAGCTACAGTGGGTAAAGCCCGGCCCCTAGTCAAAATCATCCCCAACTGGTAGTCCCTAAGACCCAAGTCAACCTGCACTTCCGTCCTGCCTGACAGTATGTGAAAAAGTGCGTGTCCAACTGAGATAGGAGAAGCAGCTCAGATTCACTAGTGGTTAGGAAATGCAAAGGGCACATCTCAGGAGGGGCCCATCACCTGTCACCTGTCACCACAACAGCTCTGTGGGGCCTGCTCTAAGTAGGCAGGGAGGAAAGCCACATTCTCATAAGCTGGTAGAAATGACAGCCACCAGGCCATGTTGATTCCAACTGATAATATTTACACTTTTGGCTCTGGCCCGGGAAATAAAAGAAGTAATGTGGGAAATAGCTAACCAAGCATGTGTATTTCAATGTCATTGGTGTGGCTGCAGAAAGAGAGAGAAAGAAAATGCCAGCAAATGAGGCGATGTTTCATAAATTATGTATAACCGAAGGATGGAACGATGCCTAACTTATGTGAAGTAGGTCAGATGTTCAGAGTGTAATTAAGCGAGAAAACTAAGATGAAAAAAGTGTATGTGATACAATGTCAATTGCATTATGTAAAACAAGCAATGACAAAGTCGCTGTATATCTGTGTTGGCATCCAGACATTTCTGCACAGAATCATGTGAATGTGAGATGTTAATGAGATACACAGGAGTAAGTCCATCCAGGAAGGAAGAATGGTATCAGAGATAGCTGGTCAGGGAACAGAGAAGGCATGGATGAGCTGATTGATAGATAGATAGATAGATAGATAGATAGATAGATAGATAGATAGATAGATAATAGATGGATGGATGGAAAGAAAGATAGATGATAGATAGATAGATAGATAGATAGATAGATAGATAGATAGATAGATAGATGATAGATGGATGGAAGGAAAGATAGATAGATAGATAGATATAGATAGAGTGATAGAGTGATTGATAGATCGACAGATAAACAGATGGCAAAGATATATAAGAAAGCCCAAACCTACATTTATTTGTAGAATTATTTTAGAAAAAGCGTATGAGGAAGGAGTCATTTGAGGTGAGAAGCCGACCAAGCCCCCGACTCCTTTCCAGCAGGCTCGCAGTGGGGCAGGACCATTCGGTGACCATGTGTCTTTCTTCCTGGCACAGGTATGAGCTCAAGCTGGCCATTCCGGAAGGGAAGCAAGCTATCCTCTATCCTGAGAAGGGTGAACCAAAACACATCCTGAACATCAAGAGGGGCATCGTCTCTGCCCTCCTGGCGCCCCCAGAGACAGAGGAGGCCGAACAAGTGCTGTTTCTGGTGAGACTCCAGGAAGCCCATGACTTCTCTGCAGAGACAGGCCTTGTACAGCACATGGTCAGCTGCTCAGAAGCACAGGGGGCTACGTGAGAAACCTCGGATTGGTGTGGGATGCCAGTGCCCATGGTACCTCTTGTCCATTGGTAGTGGGCGGATCCCCTTGGGCAGCCTGGTGATCCTGAGTCTAATATAAAGCAGCTCCTGGTGATTGGCATCACTCCGCCTTCATTAGCCATGTTTCTTCTATTGTGCCCCAACATTATTATAGCACCATACAAAACCTCCATGCACTGCACACACCCAAGAGATTAGGACAGATTGCCAGGCAATTTCAAGATTTGCTTTTCAGATTTCAATCACAGAGAGAATCCAGTATACTTCAGGCCCATGAATATTTCTGGACCCTTACTGTGTTCCAAGCTCTCTACGCTCTACTGTGCTTGGTGCTCAGGATGTCCTCAGCTGGTCTGTTCCCCAGAGGGCCGCTTGGCCAGGTGTGCCAATGTCAACCTCCGCTGCCTGGGAACGGAGGAAGTCCCTCCCAAGTCTTCATCCTTAGCTTCTGCCCCCTGGTCTCTTCTTCCACAAGCACCGAGGCGTTACCCACACCACGTGTTCATGACTGTATCTTCCGCTCCCACAGGACACCGTGTATGGAAACTGCTCCACGCAGGTCACCGTGAAGACAAGGAAGGGAAACGTGGCGACAGAAATGTCCACGGAGAGAAACCTGCAGCAATGCGACGGCTTCCAGCCCACCAGCACGGCCGTCAGCCCCCTCGCCCTCATCAAAGGCCTGGTGAGTCTCGCACCACAGGGCCATGCACGCCGAGCGGCAAGCAGCCTCCTTAGGGAAATTCTGGAACATCCCAGCTGGTAGGGACCTGGTTATACGGACCACAGTGGGATCCCGAGGGCCAGACATTGGAAGAACGGCCAAGACTTCTGGATGATTGTTGATTGTACCAGTAGGGGGTCCTAGACCCCCAACCCAAGAGCCCTGATCTCCCTAGTAGTTTTCTGCCAGGATACCTGCTTGCCCATCCTTGAGAAGCTCTAGCTGCTTACTTTTCCCTCCCATGTGAGAGCTGGTTGCCCCAAGCATCTGGCCGCAGATGTCTGTGAGCAGATCGCCCTGGACAGGTTGATGGCACTGGGTCCTTTCTTAAAGCCGTTCCTGGGGACTCTTCATCACCGTACCCCAGATCTGTGTTCTCTTCTCATCTTGGCCCATGAAGTGACAGGACCAATCATGTCCCAGCTTCCTGTTCTTCTATCCCAAGTAGAACCTGACTCGGTTCAGGCTCATTGGCTCTTGCCTGGGCCACCCTCCCGGGACTAACCCCTCTGCTCCTCCAGGACCCACATCACCTGGGTGTTCCCAGATCTGTCAGTCTTCCCGGACATGAGTCACAGGTCGTCCCAGGAACTATGAACTACTGAGCAGTGACCACCAGTGATCACCATGACTGGCCACATTGCTGGCCATTGTTCCGGAGGCTAAAAAGGAGATGATGATTGTGAGGACCATAGTCAGACAGAGACAGAACATTGGCGCTGTGCTCTGCCGTGCTCTGGGTAGCACTAAGGGAAGGAGAGAGGGAAGGAAACAGAAAGGGAGGGAGGAAAGAAGAAGGGAGAGAGGGAGGGAAGGAGAGGCAAGGAGAGAGAAAGAGAGGGAGGGAGAGAGGGAAGGAGAGAGGGAGGGAGAGAAACAAGAGGAGTCTGTGGTCTTGAGTATGCTGACCTAGTGTCTTATCTAATGTCAAGCATGGAGTTCCCTTCTTTCACTGAATCTATCTAGTGCCGCAGTACGTCTCTCCCCTGCTTCCTTGAAGGTAGCTGCCCATGGTAAAAAGAAGGAAAGAAAACTCAGCTCCAAAATGCTGTCCTCCAATCCCGTTCACAGGTCCGCCCCTTGTCAAATCTGATCAGCAGCAGCCAGTCCTGCCAGTACACCCTGGACCCCAAGAGGAAGCACGTGTCAGAAGCTGTCTGCAAGGAACAACACCTGTTCCTGCCTTTCTCCTACAAGTAGGTCACCTGGGGCTCCCGGTTCAACGTTCAGTGGGTCGATGGGAGCTGAATGCTTTCTTCTGGACTAGTCCCGCGCCTACAGAGGGAGCTATGGAAGGTACAGTGTATGAGGGCACTACGTGTGCTGCGGAGGCCCAAGGATGCCTCTGGGAATCATCCTGGATTGCTCTACCTCCTCATTGCTTTGCTCCGGGGTTTCCCAGCCTCTGCTTTCCAGGGCCGGAAGTGCTCATCCCTGCCGTTTCCACCCAGCATTCTCAGGTGGGATCTGGGATCTGAACTCAGGTTCTGCTTGCAAGGCAAAGGCTTAACCTTTAGCCATCTCTCCAGCCCGCTGTCTGCTTTTGGAAGCAAATGGAATTTGACAGGAAAGGTCTCACACACGTGAAACGATTTGAGACCAACAAAAGATATCTTAGGGTCAGACTTTAAGGGCTCAGAGTCGCAGAGATGTACGATACCCTTGTTTGAAAGGGCTTCAAAGGGGATTTAGGATCTCGAATGGAGACTAGAGTATTCAAATCCATCTGAAAGCTGACAGTCAACTAACATTTATTAGATAACGCCTATATCCTTGGCACTGTGCTATGGAAGTTATGAAAGAATTCTTAGGCACAGTGTTAGTCCCAACCCTCTGGGCATTCTATACTGATGTATATTGTAGGGTACACTGTCTTTCCGATGGAACTAGTGTGATCAGAGGAGTTGGGCACCTTCAACTAGTGGGGCAGGGGGTGATATAGGTGGATTGCAACCTGCTCGCACAGGTGGACAGGATTCAGGCAGAAGCAGGGATGAGGAGCTCCACACGAAAAGAACGATGTGCTTGGAGGAGCTGGTCACCCACTGATCCCCTGTACTTGTCATCAGGAATAAGTATGGGATCATGACACACGTCACACAGACCCTGAGTCTCGAAGACACACTTAAGATCAACAGCCGCTTCTTCAATGAAGGTAAGACTTTACGTCCACGTAGACGCCAGGAAACCTGCCTAAGAGGTGTGGATTAAGGCTTCGCTCTTGCTGGGCCCTGTGAAATGTCTGCTGATGGATTCTGGTGCTCTGACCTCTGTGCCGTGGCTAGTGAGAAAGCAGTTCGGGATGCCGAGGGGACAGAAAGACAGAGAGACAGAGAGAAGGAAGTCTCCCAAACTGCCTGGGATGGTACAAGCAGGAAAACAAAAACATAAGCCGAATGTCACACTTCTGGGAGCACGGAGACTCTCACACAACTTCAAGGCACCAGGCTGTCCTAGATGGGGCGGGACAGGTGGGCAAGAAACTTCAGGGCCAGACAAGGTAGTAATCCAAGAAAGGGATCCTGAGAATTAAAAGAAACTATAGAGAATTGTAATCTAACTCAACTCCAGCATTGCGTTGGATTTGTATCAGCCTAAACCATCTTACACAGTACTTCATTACTTTTCTTTGTGAAAAGGGACTGTTGGGTAGTAGAGGCCCTTATGCCCATTCTACAGAAGGGAACATAGCACACAGTAAGGCTGAGTGTGGGGTCTCAATGAGAGAAGTTCAAGTATGATGCAAATCTAATCAAAGCCAGGGATCCACCCACTGTGCCACATCTATACTGGTTTTTACCTCTCTCCTTGGCATAATGGACTGCAAGTGGGATGGGTAAGAGCCACTGAGCCTTGGCCCTGTGGGTACCACAGCAGTGTACCTCCTTGCCATTCTTTGCAGTGCAAGGTAGTCTCATATCACATTCACAGGAACCTGGGTTCAATTCCAGGAAGGCCCCGGAGACCTAGATAGTTCTTGGGTAAGAACGTTCATCCCACATTGCTCGCTTCCTTCTTTTCTGTAAGTTGTGAAAAAATAGCATTTTCACCCCTCCCCAGGATGCTATGATAATACAATACAAACAATTCAAGCAGCAAGCGTGGAGCCTGGTGCCAGGATATATAGAGAATGTGACCCTTTTCTTCTCTTTTCCCTTCTGCCGACACCTGTCTGGTTTCCAGTTTATGTTCAGGAAAGGCGTGGTCGAGCTCCAGAAGAAGTAAGAACCTCTTTGTCCCTCCTCTTCTCCCAGGTACTGAGCAAGTGGGTCTGGCCTTTGAGACCACGAAATCTACCTCAACACCAAAGCAGGTCGAAGCTGTGTTGAAGACCCTTCAGGAACTGAAAAAACTCTCCATATCTGAACAGAATGCTCAGAGAGCAAATCTCTTCAATAAACTGGTCACTGGGCTGAGAGGTCTTAGCGATGAATCGGTCGCAGACCTCCTGCCACAGCTGATCCAGGTGTCCAGGTGGGTCTTCCTTGGTCACTCCTCAGACTCTCCAATGACCTGTGGAAGCTGCAAAACATCCTGACTTTGGCCAAACTGAGAATCTAGGGGACCATTTAATTATTAAATCACTGAACCAAGTAGCTGATTCATCAGTGGATAGAGAACTATCAGCTCCGGTGCTTAGAATTTCACTGGCAAAACAATTTCCTGCACGCGCACACACACACACACACACACACACACACACACACACACACACACCACATTCAAGGCAGGTATGTATCTGTGTGTTAAAATAGGAGGGTAACAGTTCTCATGTTTGCTGAGAATCTTCTAATTCCCAACTCTGGCACAAATACTCTAAAAGAGTTGAGAAGAGGACAAGGTTGTCTCCTTGAGGCTTCCAAATGGGTGGAGTGGATTGTGGGGCTTACGAAGCAGAACCGCGCAGTTTCTCCGGGTTTGGGGCTCTGGCTGTAAGTGCTACCAAAGTCACAGATGGATCCGAGGCCAGGCATGACCTATGCTACTGCTGGCCAAGCGTGGTCTGCGCCTGACCAAAGGACGGTCCTAGCTGCCCAAGATGTGCCCGCCTTAGCGCTTAGCTTCAGGACGGGGTGGGGTGGGGGGAAGGTTTCTTCCTGGGTCTCCTACTGGTGCGGCTCCAGTGGAAACATCCCCAGGAAAAGCATCACGGTTCCGGGGCTCGGAGAGGAGCGTGAAAGATGCTGGAGGGTGAATCAGGACCCCCCAGCGCCGTCCCGCAGAGAGCACCCGGTGGGCTGCTGCCCTGCGTCACTCGATGCCCGTCTCTTCTCAGCCCCATCACCCTGCAAGCCCTGATCCAGTGCGGAGAGCCTCAGTGCTACACCCACATCCTGCGGTGGCTGAAGAGCGAGAAAGTCCACCCCCTTGTGATGGACGCGGTCACCTACCTGGTGGCCCTGCTCCCGCGTCCCTCGGCGCAGCGGCTGCAGGAGATCTTCAGCAGCGCGCAGCAGCGGCAGAGCCGCGTCTCCCTGTACGCGCTGAGCCACGCCGTCAACCAGTGAGTCTCCACTGCCTGACCGCCCCCGGGAGCAGAGGAAACCCCAGGGCTCTGCGTTCCTGGGGTACCTTCTCCCTGCCTTCCAACCCCCCTCCCCCCCCATGCTTCCTCCTCTGCTTTGTTGCTCATTTTGAGAATGACAACCTGAAATAAGAATCAGCACACAGAAGTTTGAATTTTAAGACAAGCCTAACTACGCTCACTCTTTTTAAAAAAAAAAAAAAATTTTTTGACACATGTGCGTGTGTGTGTGTCTGCCTGCCTGCCTGCCTGCCTGCCTATCTGTCTGTCTGTCTGTGTAACAGGACACTTGAGTGTGTGAGCCTATGGAGGCCAAGGGTGACATCAGGAATCCTCCTGGATTGCTCTACCTCCTTATTGCTTTGCTCTGGGATTTACCAGGCTCTGCCTTTCATGGCCAGAAGTGCCGCTACCATCATATCTGCCTGGTGCTTTGACGTAGGATCCAGACATCCAAACTCAGGTCCTTTTGTTTGTGAGGCAAAAGCTTCATTCCCTGAGCCATCTCTTCCCAGCCCATGATTCTTAACACTCTGGTTTTCATTCTACAGGTACCAAGAGACGGATCCCGCAGTGAGCATGGTTCTGAGGAGCATCGCCGAGTACCTGCTAGAACAGATCCGCGATGAGTGCACGGGCGATGAAGAGCTCACCCACTTGATTCTGAGGGTACTTGCAATCTTCTGTATGTTACAGAGCGTTTCACAAAGGCGCTTCCAGGATGTCGCCGACTCTTTCTGCACTGTGACGCGTTCTCGTTTCTTTTCTCCATGCAGGTCCTTGGAAACATGGGCAGAACCATGGAGCAGGTCATGCCAGAGCTCAAGTCTTCCATCCTGAGTTGTGTCCAAAGTCCAAAGCCGTCCTTGCTGATTCAGAAAGCTGCTCTCCAGGCCCTGAGGAAGATGGAACTTGAAGAGGAGGTAAAAGTTCTGAGTCAGTTGGTGCCGATCAGCGAGGTCTAGGAGTCTGCAGGGAATCCATTCATACATCTCGTCTCGGTACCCATTTGCTTGTGCTACTGTCTAATGTCAAATTTCAGCAACTTTACTATCTTACCTCCTTAGCAGCATGAGGGCATGAAAGACAGACTCAACCTTGTAACTGACCAACATGCAGACCCCAAGGTTTCTGCTGAATTTTAGCTTTCTGGTAAAGTGACCATCAACGCCATCTTGCAAAAATATCATACTACGGCCCCATCTCACCAAATTAGAACCATGAATTTGCTTCTATCTCAGATGCCAGAAACTCAAGGACACTGGAAACTATCTTGCTAAGGTTTTCCATCTTTATCCTTACATTGAAATCATTTACACTGAAACCGTTTCATCTTCACTTAGTGTCAGATCTACAAGCAACCATAGCTTGGTCATAGTTTGGTGCAATTGAATCCAGCACAAACTTAATGGAATTCCTCCAGGAGCCCCATCTTGAACTGTTTGTCTGGAAAGTACAGCACCAAAATTTGATGCCATTACTTGAAGGCTCAATAAATTATTAGCAATAAATTAGATGTGCACATAAGACAGAGCTAGCAGGCCAGCTGTGGCCATGTACATTCTAAGTCTTGACTGAAGGACAGTGACCAGTCTCCTCTTTTGACTGCAGGTCCGAAGGGTCCTTCTTCAGACATTCGCAGATGGCGCCTCACCCGTGGATAAGCGACTGGCTGCCTACCTCCTGCTGATGAAGGGACCTTCCTCCTCAGACATCCGCAAAATTGCCCAGCTCCTCCCAGGAGAAGAGAATGAGCAAGTGAAGAATTTTGTGGCATCACATGTTGCCAACATCTTGGACTCAGAAGAGTTGTATGTCGAAGAGTAAGTAAGAGTAACTGTGGCCACCACCGAAGACTCTGGACTGGAGTTTCAAGCTGCTCTCTGACACGGACCCCGCCAGTCTTCAGAGAGTGTGTGTCCTTGGGGTGGGACACGCGTGTGCAGGCACACAGATCCCGAGCCAAAGGCTTGGGACGCATGAAACACACATGTCTCAATTGTGGTTGGACAGCCCTGTCTACTTGGGATAAAAGAGACAATGAATGAGCAACGTGGGATTTGGGCTCAAATTATTTTCTTTCTTTTCGTCTAGTCTGAAAAAGTTAGTGAAAGAAGCTCTGAAGGAATCTCGACTTCCAACAATCATGGACTTCAGAAAATTCTCCCGGAACTATCAGATTTCCAAATCTGTTTCTCTTCCATCATTCGACCCTGTCTCAGCCAAAATCGAAGGGAACCTTATCTTTGATCCGAACAACTATCTTCCCAGAGAAAGCATGCTGAAAACAACCCTCACGGTCTTTGGCTTCGCTTCTACTGACCTTTTCGAGGTCAGTAGAAACTGAACGGTCTGGATTTTTGGTTTGGGGGGGGGTTGGGGTTTTTTTTTTTCCCCCTTCTTTTGTACAATACCATCTCTCTCCACTAGAGGTCAGCTGAAGCGTGACTCTTCACTTAAAAGAACCCAAAATGTCTCGAGAGAAATTCTGTAATCCCAAACCCAAGGAAATGTCTGAGTTCCCATTTAGCTAAATGTGTGAGCCAAATGCATATGCATGCCTCAAACCCCCAAATCTACTCACAGTCCCCACATCTTAATCCTCAATTTAATTATTTATTCTCTCTGGTCCTTAGCTACATCTTTTAGAAAAAGGCAAATGAGTTCCACCTTCCAAGATTCTAGCAAGCTTTAAATAAGCCACTTCCCCGAGGTGCAGAACTCAGTCCTTTTCTCACAGCATTTGTCGGATACTTGTTCAATTAAGAGGACCAAGAAGGGAGGATCGGAGGTGATGTACAACCAAAAACATAATGCTATACTTTGCCCGATTGTCTTCCGCAGATCGGCTTAGAAGGAAAGGGCTTCGAGCCAACACTCGAAGCTCTCTTCGGGAAGCAAGGAATTTTCCCAGACAGTGTCAACAAGGCCTTGTATTGGGTCAATGGTCAAGTTCCTGATCGAGTCTCCAAGGTCTTAATGGACCACTTTGGCTTTACCAAAGATGATAAGCATGAACAGGTATGTATTTCTTAAGTGGCCTCTCAAGGAATACTTTAGGTCTCGGTGCATCTAAGCCTAAGAGAACTAGTTCTTTCTAATGTCAGTGATCGCTGTGGCAGTATACTGATCAGACCTATGGGTATGACAGTCCATGTCCTCCAGAGATAAGGGCCTCAAAGATTCATTGTGCCCAGGAAGTATATTTGCTAGAAGTACTCTAGCAAAATAAGATTAAGGGTGTGAAGTCTTGGAAATAAGTTTGAATTCGAGTTTCAGCATCTCCAAGTGTGCACCTTTTGGACAAATTTCATGTTACTGTGCTTATCTGCTCATGCATACCCAGGGAAATCATAGCCTGCATCTCACACCATTACTTGCTAAATGAAATAAAGTATATAAAACGCTACTCATAGTGTCTGATATTAATATCGATTGTTTGGTATGTAGATACTATTCTACATTTTAAATTAGTATTTTCCGGGGTTGGAGAGATGGCTCAGGAGTTAAGACTTTGCCTCACAAGCAGAAAGTCCTGAGTTCAGATCCCAGGTCCCATGTAAAAATGCCAGGCGGAAACGGTGGTGGCCTGCACTTCTGGCCCTGGTGGGAGCCCAGAGCAAAGCAAAAAGGGGGTAGAAATAACACAGGATGATTCCTGATGTCACTCTTGTGTCCTCCACAGGGATGCACAGTGCCTTCATAAACACACAAACAAAATAAATAAATAATTTTTTTAAAAAAATTAGTATTTTCCTCATAGTTAATCACCTTTTTTTGGCTCTGACATCAGTGTACTGGATGGGACCAAAGCTCCACTTTGAAGCTGGTGGCTTAAATGGTTTCTAGTCATTTAAGGAATAGAAACTAGGTTGTACCACTTACAGCTTCTTATTCTTCCATTTTCTTCTACTTGAGGTGTAGTCTGGTGGTTGACACTGTGAGAGCTTATTAGAAATGCTGGCTCTTAGGCCCTCCCCAGGACTTACTAAATGAGACCAGCCTTTTAAGACAGTCCTGGGGGATTTGTACACATCCTGGAAATTGAGAGATAGAGCTGGAGTTTGCTCCCAAATGTTCATGGGGTGCCCTCCCTCCACTCAAAGCTGAGGGCCTTGGCATATCTTAAGTCTCTCAGTCTCTTTTCAAGTCAATACACCAGTCTACATACAGAATTCTTCCGAGCTCTGAGAGTGGGTCATAGACCCAACATTTTTCAAATGTTTGTCTCATTTATATAAACAAGAGGAACCGCCTCCCCCAGCATTTTTTCCGCTGTCAAAGAAGCTAAGGCAGCAGGACAGGAAGAAGACAGAGTGACCTCTAACCCAAAGGAATACTAGGGATCCGGGAATCCTGGAAAGCGAGGGATCCCTTATTCTGCCTAAATTTTCCTCAAGTTAAGATCAGCTTCAAAAGTGCTGCTATCCCTGAGAAGAGCTCGGGGTTTTACACCTCTGCTCAGAGGAATCACCTTTCAGTAAATAGGTAGAACCTGGTTTCAGTGTCTGCCCACTGCCCCAATCCTGAAGGCTTGTGCTTCGACCCATCAGGAGCGTGACAGACAGACCCACCTGGGAAATCTAAAGGGGTTGGACAGAGTTGGTACCTCACTAGATTTATTTTGTCACCAACATCCAGGACATGGTAAACGGAATCATGCCCATTGTGGACAAATTGATCAGAGACTTAAAATCCAGTGAAATCCCAGAAGCCAGAGCCTACCTCCGCCTCTTGGGAGAAGAGCTGGGATTCGTCAGGCTCCAAGATCTCCAGCTCCTAGGGAGGATGCTGCTGAATGGTGCCCATACTCTGCGAGGGATCCCCCAGATGGTAAGTAAACCAGGCACCATCTGCGTGCCCCTGCATTGCCAGGCTCCTGTTGGCTCGTACAGAAATCCCTGGTTTAGTATCTCAGCCGCACACGCCAAAGTGCTTGCACTTCCTTCCAAGACAGAAGACAGGTGTGTCTTGAAGGGGTCAGTGAAGATGACTCGGGGGGGATGGCTGAGAAGACTTGGTTGATAAAGTAATTACTGTGAAACACGAGGCCCTGGATCTGATTCCCAGAACTCATGCGAAAGAATCAGGCATGGCGACATGTGTTCGTAATCCCAGCTCTGGGAAGGCAGAGACAGGGGCTAGCCAGCCACCCACAAACCAAACACAGCATCTTGAGGAACACTACTCGATGTTGATCTCTGGTCTCCTCATACATGTGCACACATGTGCATGTGCACCAGCTAACGTGGACACACATGCACACACATGTACACACATGCACATACATATTTAAGTACAAAGGCACTTAAACAAAAAGATAAGGAGTCTAGGTAGATGGCTCAGTGGATAAAGTATTTGCAGTGCATGCTCAAAGACCTAAGCTGAGATTCCCAGCACCCAAGTGACACCTAAATATAGAGGTCACCCTAGGGTTCAGGGACAAGCTGATCCCAAGAGCTTGCTGGTCACTCATCCTAGACAAAATGACAAGTCCCTGACTCAGTGAGACATTTTATCTCAAAGAATAAGATGGAGTGTGATAAAGGAAAATACCTGGCGCCCGCCTTGTCTTACATATGGGCATGCATGTGTGCACTTGCCCATGCACACATATACACACATGTGAGTACACTTCACACACACACACACACACACACACTAAAAAATATATGATTCTTGGGTGGGGGACGTGGCTCAGGTGTTAAAACCTTTGCCTTGCAGGCAAAAATACTTGAATTAGGATCACCAGATCACACATTAAAAAAAAAAATGTCAGGTGGACATGGCAGCCCTGGAAGGCAGAGCCTAGGAAACCCAGAGCAAAGCAATAAGGAGGTAGAGCAATCCAGGAGGATTCCTCAAGTCACCTTGACCCCACAGGCATGCACACTCAAGTGCCCTCTTGTGCATACACCCACATACTCATGTAACACAAAAGACTGATATATATATATATATATATATATATATATATATAGTGCTTGGTACACAAAAAATGATAGCATTCAGAAGTGAAGCCACTCATAATGTTAGCTGCATCTTTCAAAAGCATTATTTTGATCCAAAAAATAATGCTTAATGTGCCACGTTGACCTATTACCGAAATTATATAATTAGAAAATAAAGCATTTGGAAAACTTTAACCTAGTATCCAAACATGGGTTCTGTGTTTTTAATCACTGGTTCATTGATATTAGAGAAAATATGTAAACATGCTCCCTATGAATCCAATATTAATAATCACATTGGTCTTAAGACAGGTCTTGAAATCTAGAGGTGTAACGCAGTGACAGAGTGTTTGCCTAGTGTGTCCAAGGCCTGGGCTCCATACCCAGCACTGCACAAAGAAAAATAAGAAGAAAACAGGTCTCAAGTTCTTTTATCAAAGTGTTGTAAGACATTAAGATCCAATATACATTCACAATGGTTTCAAAAAGTTGATTATACCAGAAGATAATGTGATTCTCATTTGCAATCAGTTTTTTGAAAGAGCCAAACCATAATCCCATACATGAAACTGAGAGTTTAAAGACATTGAGGCCAAGTAGCCCTTTTAGATGTCTCTTGATGAAGGATTAAAGTGTGATATTCAAGCCGGGGCAACTTTTGCTATCTCAGTGCTTTGAAACCAGTGATCATTAACCTGTATGTATCAAGTCATTCAGCTAGTTGAAAGGTGGTGTTAAAGAGATCACATTTAACCATCTCACCCATATAAATATCACTTACCTTAAAACTGGTCTCACGTCTTGGGATTTGCAGATTGGGGAAGCCATAAGGGAAGGTGCAAAGAGCGACCTGTTTCTTCACTACATCTTCATGGACAATGCCTTCGAGCTCCCCACAGGAATGGGACTGCAGCTGCAAGTGTCCTCCTCCGGAGTCATCACCCCCGGGACCAAGGCTGGAGTGAAACTGGAATTAGCCAATGTAAGACTCGGTGCAGACCATGAGCAAATCGCTACTGAGCGTTTCTTCCTGCAGGAAGTGTCTTGCACACATTGTTAAAATGCGTTTCTAGTTCAAAGACAAAGCATGTCATCATTGTAATCACCTCGTTAATTTTTATGAGAAATTTTAGGATTCTACCAGCATGCATCCCTTCACCGTCTCCACTGGGGGATGCAGCCGTGAAAGGGGAGCCAGCCATTGTCTCTCAGTAAACGGGCATTCCTGTCGTCTTTCTAGCCGGTTACGCTTAACTTTAGTTCAGCTTCTTCCCAGGCCTGAGCAATGTGGATGGGTTAGGGGGAAATCAATATTTCAAATTATTTCCCTCAAATAAATCACAATAATGCTTCCTGAGGTGAACGTTCACAGAGCCATTTGCCAGGGCTGGAGAAAAGAGGTTGATCTATCACCCACACTGCAGGGCTGAAGGATTCCACGAAACTAAATAGGCCGTTTTCTGACCCACAGTTGCAGGCTGAGCTGGTGGCAAAGCCTTCCGTGTCCGTGGAGTTTGTGACACATCTGGGCATCGTCCTCCCCGACTTCGCAAGAAGCGGCGTCCAAATGAACACCAACTTCTTCCACGAGTCAGGCCTGGAGGCTCGCGTGGCCCTGAAAACCGGGCATCTGAAGGTCACTGTCCCCTCTCCAAAGAGGCCCATCAAGCTGTTCAGTGGCAGGTAATTCTGTCAGGGAGATCCACCTGGTCCACGCGAAGGAAAGAGCCAAGGCTCGAGCTGCAGGACTTAATCAGACTGGATAACTGATGGAGGCTGTGCACATTCCAGTGAGGTGGGGGAGGAAGATAACCTTTATTTTCTAAATATTTATTTTGCTAAATCCTCCAGCGCTGTTCTTCATCATTGAGACTTTACCATCTGCTGGTCAGTCAACATTTACCAGGTTATAGAGATTTCCTTTGCATGTTTGTTCAATCATTCTAAGATGGAAGACACAGTAATAGTAGAGAATTCATTTTTGGTAAAGGAACATTTTTCTCCAAGGAAAACACCCAAGGTCATAAATTGTGGTGGTGAGCTGTGATTGATGCACGATGCTCCTAATTATGTGATTATGGGATTCAATCTCAAGTCAAGTAAAGTGCTTGCCACACAAGCTAAGGGTCCTGAGTTCAGTTCCCAAGGCCCACACAAAAGAATAAGCTGGGTGCACTTGTAATTCTAATGCTGGAAGACAGAGAAGAGTAGAACCCTGGGGGTCTCGGCGAACCAGCCTATCTCACCTTTGGTGAGCACTGGGGTCTTGGTACAAGACCTTGTCTCAAAAAATAGGGGGATAACACCTAAGGTTTTTCTCTGGCCTCAATAAGGACATATCTCATTTACAAGCACAGGATAAGAAGGGGGGAGAAATAATTTAATCAATTAACAAGCAATGAAAAGAGGTCCAGTTTCAATGACACCCTCAAACACTAACTGACCTTATTTTTCATATTTTGGACGCATTCATTTGCTCCTTCAGAAATAGCGTTTAATTGTCTTCTGTGGGCTAAGCATGGTGGATGACATCCACAAAGTCCCCCCCCAAACACACATACCTAGAGTTTACAGCTTAGGAAACCGCAGAATGAGGACCAGGTTAGAGGCGTACGGATCAGCCTTTGGTGGCTGGAGAACGCTTTCTGAAGCAAGCGTGCCTGGGGGATAGCAAGGCCTGTGTTGGAGTCATCCAAGCAAAAGGAGAAAGGGAAAGTATCCGCACAGGGAGAAAAAAGTATGTGTGATGGCCTGAAGGAAAAGAGGGTGGTTTGGAAAAATGAATAAACTGAGTATACGGAGTGTCAAGGAGCACAAGCAAGTCATGGTGGAGACAGTGCCTAGCTCAGCTCATGGTTTGTTGGATTCTTCTGAAGCAAGGGAACTAAAACAAGAAGGTATAAATCATATAAACTCAGATCTTGGAAGAAATAGTCTGAGCCTGGAGAGGAAAAATAGAGAGTCGCAAGCATGACTTTAAGTCTGCTAACTGCTCTAAGACTGGCCATTGAGAGACTTAGCCAGTCTCTTAACTGGCTAAGACTAGTTAAGATTCTGTTATGATCATACCTGGCCGAGAGGCGACAGTAGGTCTGCATCGCAGGACATCTGTGGGTAGAGAGGAACAGTCGGACTTGTAGCAATCATAAGGAAGTAGCGTCAGGAGCACTCGGTGATTGTCTGGACATAGAGGTAAGCAGAGAAGGAGGAAAGGGAAGGAAATAAGAAATGCAGCCTAGAGGGAGATGCCGGGGCTGTTGCTTTGAGTATCTCATAGAACAATAAGTTCAAACTCTCCAGGCCCAAGAAAGAGATCCAAGCTACGGTATGGATTTGGGGATCATCAGTGTACAGAAGTAAGGGTAAAACAGAAATAGTTGTAGAATATGACATGAGAAATTAGTGCCGAAATATGGAGAATACAGATGTGTGGATGGAGAGGAGCAATAAATAGTCAGCCGTGAGAAGGAGAGGCCCATGAGGGAGAAGAACCAAGGCTATGGAGGGTCTTGGCAGCCAAGAGCATTTGGAAGTAGGCGGGCGGCCACTGGCACCAGGGCCTCAGCACATGAGCAAAGTTTGACGTGGAACATCAGAGAAATGAGGAAATGTTACTGGAGAAAGAACGTGAGCTGCCAGAGGAGAAACCAGGACATAGTTGGGATTTGTTTTACTTCTTAATGTCTGAAGTACATACAAGGAAAGAGCGTGCCACAAATGTTTTTCAAGACACCTTAATCTAACTGGTTATAAGTGGGCACCCCCACTGAATGCTTCTGAGAGGTCAAGGAAGACAGAAGCTACCCATGTTGATTGGATGGAGGCCCAGGGTGGAAACTGGAGATACTGATTGTCAGGCCGCGGGGTCCTGAAAGTGTGTGGAAGAAACACCTCTGGATTGTGAGAGAGACGGGCTGAAAGAGAAAGAAAAGTGTGTGTAAGCATGTTAGTGTGTGGGTGGGTGAGAGATGAGATTTGAGTGTGCTCAATCCTGGTAGAAAAAAAGACAGAAGAAAGCAAAAAATCTTGGGTAAAAGACATATCTCCCTTCTCCCCAAGTCGTCTGCGAAGGAAGGAGATCACCTAAGCTCAGCCCCCAGAGATCTGTCTGTTAGTATCTCTTCACCTCTGTTTCCGCTATAAAATGAGAATCTTGAACCTGCTGTGGGGACTGAAGGTCTGAAGTGTAACGGTGCCTAGGATTTTTACTTATGGTGTCAGTCGTTCAAATCATGTGATGTGGGTGTGAACAGAGGAGAAGGAGCTAGGCCGACAAGGACGCATGGGTATGGTGGGAACTGGTGATGTGTATTCAGTGACATGAGGATGACTCACCCCTGTCCTTCCTCACCAGCAACACATTACATCTGGTCTTTACCACCAAAACAGAAGTGATCCCACCTCTGATTGAGAACAGGCAGTCGTGGTCAATTTGCAAGCCTTTCTTCACCGGCATGAGCTTCTGCACCACAGGGGCTTACTCCAATGCCAGCTCCACGGAGTCCGCCTCCTACTACCCCCTGACCGGGGACACGAGGTGAGAGTTGCTCGGTGCCTCCCCCCCAGCATCTGCCCACCTTCCACTCATTAGGACAAAGAGGAATTTTCCTCTTAGGTTCCAGGCCTGTGTTGCCAGCTATAAGCCATCTTTGGGATGATCCTCTTGCTCATAATAACTCGGTCGCATTCATGCACTGGATAAGGAGATCCCAGCACATTCCAGTTTGTTAATTCTTTTTCTCACTTTCTGAGACCCCAGACCCATTGGTGTGAGCTTCCTTAAACTGAGGAGTGCTTAAAGCCTTTGCTGGGCTTACAAGCTCATCTCTATCCTCCCACTCCCACACAGCACCATCTCCTACTTCACACACCCAGAAGTCCTGGCATGGGACTGGAGAGACGGTCCAGTGGGTGAATGAGCTCACTGGCAAGCCCGATGAATTGTGTTCAACTCCCAGAATCTATAATAGAAGGAGAGGCTTCCCACACTATCCTCTGACCGCCACATGCATGCTATAGTGTGCTATGAAGAAAAAGAGAGAGAGAGAGAAAAGGAAGGAAGGAAGGAAGGAAGAAGAGAAGAAAGAGAGAAGAAAGAAAGAGAGAGACAAAAAAAGAAAGAGAAAGAAAGAGAGAAAGAAAGAAAGAAAGAAAGAAAGAGAGAAAGAAAGAAAGAAAGAAAGAGAGAGAGAGAGAGAGAGAAAGAAAGAAAGAAAGAAAGAAAGAAAGAAAGAAAGAAAGAAAGAAAGAAAGAAAGAAAGAAAGATGGATAGATGGATAGATAGATAGATAGATAGATAGATAGATAGATAGATAGATAGATAGATAGATAGATAGATAGATGATTAAATCAATAAATATGTAAAGAGAATTTTTCAAAGCTGCCCAAAGCCCTGGGCATCCTTGCCTGTGGCCCCGGGGAGAGTAAAGAGAACGATGAAGATTATTACTAAATAAAGGCAAGAGACGCTGCTAAGATGAGGAGTGTCTTCTTGTGCTGCATGAGACTGAGTCGCGTGGGGGGTGTTGCCGTCGCTGCTGGTCACTCTAACGCGGTGTGCCGGATGCGCTGGCTCGTGTGCAGGAGACACTAACCCCGTGTGCCTGGTGTGCTTAGGTACGAGCTGGAGCTGAGGCCTACGGGGGAGGTGGAGCAGTACTCCGCCAGTGCCATCTACGAACTGCAGAAAGAGGACAGGGCCCTGGTGGACACGCTGAAGTTTCTGGTTCAGGCAGAAGGTAGGTGGCCCAAGACAGGACTCGCAAGGCCCGCACCTGCACTGAAGGTGCTTAACCAGCACATACGGAGCTCCCGGGAAATGCTGGACCTATGCTCAGCTGGGGTGAGGACAGGAGCCCAGAACTCAAGTCTTTACCTTCCTGCAAGTTGCAGAGAACAACCAAACGAGTAAATGTTGAGAGACACTTATTCTGGGGAGACACCAGACGAGCCTCTATTCATATCAGATAGGGACTCGATGACACAGACCAAAGCAACGAGTATGCCAAAGTCCAACTTGACCAACCAATGGCTTTATTAGGGTGACTTGCAGGAGTGTGAGAGAAGGTGACTTGCAGGAGTGTGAGAGAAGGTGACTTGCAGGAGTGTGAGAGAAGGTGACTTGCAGGAGTGTGAGAGAAGGTGACTTGCAGGAGTGTGAGAGAAGGTGACTTGCTGAGAGAAGGTGACATTGCAGGAGTGTGAGAGAAGGTGACTTGCAGGAGTGTGAGAGAAGGTGACTTGCAGGAGTGGTGAGAGAAGGTGACTTGCAGGAGTGTGAGAGAAGGTGACTTGCAGGAGTGTGAGAGAAGGTGACTTGCAGGAGTGTGAGAGAAGGTGACTTACAGGAGTGTGAGAGAAGGTGACTTGCAGGAGTGTGAGAGAAGGTGACTTGCAGGAGTGTGAGAGAAGGGTGACTTGCAGGAGTGTGAGAGAAGGTGACTTGCAGGAGTGTGAGAGAGGTGACTTGCAGGAGGTGAGAAGGTACTGTGCAGGAGTGTGAGAGAGGTGACATGCAGGAGTGTGAGAGAAGGTGACTGCAGGAGTGGTGAGAGAAGGTGACTTGCAGGAGTGTGAGAGAAGGTGACATGCAGGAGTGTGAGAGAGGTGACTTGCAGGAGTGTGAGAGAGGTGACTTGCAGGAGTGTGAGAGAAGGTGACTTGCAGGAGTTGTGAGAGAAGGTGACTTGCAGGAGTGTGAGAGAAGGTGACTTGCAGGAGTGTGAGAGAAGGTGACTTGCAGGAGTGTGAGAGAAGGTGACTTGCAGGAGTGTGAGAGAAGGTGACTTGCAGGAGTGTGAGAGAAGGTGACTTGCAGGAGTGTGAGAGAAGGTGACTTGCAGGAGTGTGAGAGAAGGTGACTTGCAGGAGTGTGAGAGAAGGTGACTTGCAGCAACTGCTCGAAGGCAGCTACATCTAGGAAAAACCTGGGTGAGACTCGAAGAAGCTGCCGCCCTCCAGAGAGTTGGCGCTCTCTGCATGACTTTAGACAGCTCTGAGGGTGGGAGTCTCCTGCAGACCCCCTGTTGGTCAGAGTCCCTTCCCAGCTTTTTTTTTTACTGCTTTTCTTTACCTTGGCAATCCCCTCCCCCCTCTCACTTGTTAATTTCAAGAACTCCTGACCCTCTATGAGTTTCCTTCAAGATGAAATGTTCGAAATGGCTATAGTACGAGATAAAACCAAACCTGCCCATTTAGGTCAGACTGGTAGCAAAGTCCAAAAGCAAAAGGCCAGATGAAAAGCCCCATGGGACACAAAAGATTAGCCATAAGGAGAAAAAGTAGAGCACAGATGGGTCTAGGGAATGCCGTGAGTGGTAGAGAAAAGACAGAAGGTAGAAAAATGGGACTAATAAGGGAATTTTCATTAGTGAAGTAAAGAGAGGAGAGGAGAGGGGAGGAAGGAGAGAGGACTTGAGGCAGGGAGGGAAAAGCTTGGGGAGTTAATGGGGACAAGCTGTGTGGAAAGGTAACTATTTTATCAATTAAGGAGGCTGTCAGGGTGCAAAGCCCTAAAGCTAAGACATGGATGTCATGTTTGAGGGGAAGGTGTAGACTAGTTGGTACTGCTGAGAGAGAGAAAGAGAGAGAGAAGAACATGCTAGGAGATGGGGTTAGAGAAAGGAGGAGGAAAGGTAACCTTGTAGACTACTGTAAGAACTATGACGTTTTCTGAGTGAATGAGTTACATTGGACAATTCCAAGATTCCATTCATGTTTACATTGAACAAACGTGGCAGAGGAGCAGGTACAGAAAAATTAGTATGTTAATGATCATGGACTCCAGGTAAGAAATGGTGGGTGCTGTGGGTAAGACGGGCAGCAGTGGAGATGTGGGCACTTACACCCCTGGAGAGCGGACAGTTCCACACCCTGACTTCATATGTCAGCGTCTCTGCTGAATTCATGCTCATCTCCCCCTGCACCCTCCTCACCTGCTCACTCCTCTCTCCACCTTGATCCTGCTCTCACGTCCCTTTAGCATTAAGAATTTTCTAACTACCACATGGAAACAGCCCCTCTCTCTCTCTCTCTCTCTCTCTCTCTCTCTCTCTTTCTCTCTCTCTCTCTCCCCCCCCTCCCCCTCTCTTTCTCTCATCCTCATACCCAGTCCTACCTGTCTTCATGACATGGATCACCATCTGACATAGGTAATGAATTCGCCAACTGTCATACAAGTCGACACACTAAAAGGTGAGCTCACAAGAGCTAGAGAAGTGCTCAACACTCAACAGGCCGTCAGTAAATAGTTGCAGATTAACTGAATGGCGGGGCTGGAGAGAACTCAGTAGGTAATGTGGATGTTCACAGACCTAGTGACCTAAGCTCAAACCCTGGAAGCCCATGTGGGTGAAGGAGAAAACTGACTTCCTAAAGACGTCCTCTGACTTTTACCCATATCTATATTCTCTCTCCCTCTCTCTCTCCCTTTCTTCTCCCCCCCTCACATAAATAAAACATTTTTAAAAATAAGAGTACATTAACCAAACGGATGGATACCACAGAGTTAAAGACAGAGGGGCGATCCTAACCAGGGTTCTCATTTTAGCACCTAAGGTACTTAGGTGCCTGCTACCATTTCCTGATTCCTTCTCCCAGAGCCACTCCGAACACACGTCTTGACCCTTGTGCTCCTCCAGGTGTGCAGCAGAATGAGGCCACGATGACGTTCAAATACAATCGGCAGAGCAGAACTTTATCCAGTGCACTCCTAGTTCCCGATTTTGATGTTGACTTCGGGACCATCCTCAGAGTTAGCGACGAATCTTCCAACGACAAAAAGTCTTACAAACTCATCCTGGATGTTCAGAACAAAAAGATCACCGAGGTGGCACTCGTGGGCCACGTAAGGTAAGGAAGGCTCAGAGTGGCTGGTCTGAGCACAAGTCCTGGTGACCCCGTGCTTTCTTCCTTGAGCTGGGGACTGGCCACCACCCTGCCGTCCACATGGCAAACTGGCCTCTCAGCACGTTCAGCTGGATCTTCATCGGGCGGCCCTTCAACAGACTCTTGCTATCCGTCCATCAAGCACTGCGCTAGGAGCATGAAGAAATAATCTCAGCCCTGCTTCCCCGTGTTACAGACAAGGAAATGGTAACCTGGAGCAGCTGAGTCACGTGGCCAAGGCTGTCGGGCCGGTTGGCAGCAGTTCAGAGTGGACGCCGTTCTCCAACAGCTCACTAGCTCACCGGGGCCTTCCCAGAGTCCTGCATCTGTGCCGAACGATGGCTGTGTAAAGTCATGAGTTTGAGGCTGCTGCTTGCTGTGCAAGCATGAAGAATGCAACTCAGCTAGCTTGGCTAGCTGAATCAGCAAGTTCTGGGTTCTGGTGACAGACCCTGCCTTAATAAAATGAAGTGAATGGTCAAGGACACTTGATGTCAACGTCAGTGTCCCCCCCACACACACATACACACATGCATACGCACTCACACATGCCCATGTCCCCACACGTACAAACACTCATGCACACAGGCACACAGACCACAGACTTATACATAAGCAAAAAAGATTTTTTTAGTTAATGAGTCCAGTCTGTCTACAGTCATGCCTCTGATTCAATTCATGCGTCTTGTTTTCAGCCCCCAAAATGAAGCTTCTAACACTGAATCCTGTGTATTCCTTGGAATGGACAAAATCATTGATTCCAACCGATTTCTTTTTCGACAGTTATGACCAAAAGGGAGATGGCAAAGTCAAGGGTGTCATTTCCGTTCCCCGCTGGCAAAGCAGAAGCCAGGAGTGAGATCCACACCCACTGGTCCCCCACCAAACTGCTCCTCCAAATGGATTCGTCTGCCACGGCTTATGGATCGACAGTTTCCAAGAGACTGGCGTGGCGTTACGGTATGTCCCTGTCCCTCTCCCCCAGATGTGTCCTTCCCAGGCTCTGTATCCTGAGGGTCCCTGCTGAGACCCACCTAATGCCACTGACCACACATGTGCTCTTTCAGATGATGAGAAGATTGAATTCGACTGGAACACGGGCACCAATGTGGATACCAAAAAAGCGGCCTCCAACTTCCCTGTGGATCTTTCTGATTACCCTAGAACTTTGCACATGTATGCCAGTAGTCTCTTGGATCACAGATTCCCTCACACAGACATGACTTTCCGGCACATAGGTTCTAAATTAATCATGGTAAGTATGAACCATCTAGCAAATTAAATGCATGGCTATAAATGCTAACTGCATGTTCAACTGAGTTAGGTACAAGAGGATACCCAGAGAGACAGAAAGGCAATGCGCATGGCCAGCTGCCCAGTCACACGAAGCTGTGTGGGGTGCATTCAAATGAATGCCACAAAGGAGAAGAATTTGCAGTAACTGAGTTATCAAAAGAAACTCAGGACATTAGTCAGATGTCTTGCTATGTTACATGCTTTCTTCATAAGATACAGAAAGAGGGCAGGAGAGCTGGTTCTGTCAGTAAATAACAAGCTAAACGACCTGAATTCAACCCTCAGAGCCCACATAAAAGGCCAAAACCCACATAAAAGGTATGGAATACACGCCAGTCATTCCCACCACTGGGAAAGCAGAGACAGGAGAATCCACGGGACTCCCTGGTCAGCCAGCTTAGTGGAATCAGTGAGTTCCAGGACCAAGTGAGAGACCCTGTCTTTAAACCAATACCCCCAAGACTCTCATCTGGCCTTTTCACAAAGACATACACATGTACATGTATACCAGCACACACATAAATCCACTGATAATAATAAAATACAGAAAAAGGTAAATGACTGACATCTGATGTTCACACCTTTCTGCAACTTTTTTTTAAACCTTCAGTGCTTTGGCCTGCTTGGCCAAAACATGAGTCATGGGCTAATGTTAGTTAATTTAGTTCATCTCGTGCTCTAAAAACTCTCTGACCTTTTTGTGTAGGAAACAAGTACTTGGTTTCAGATGGCAGCCAGGGGTCTCCCCTATGCCAGGACTCTACAGGATCAGCTCAATAGCCTGTCGGAGCTGAACCTCCAGAAAATGGGCTTGCCAGACTTCCACATCCCCGAAAACCTCTTCTTGAAAAGGTAAAAGAAACCAGCGAGCTTCCACTCCTGAGCAGTGCAAAGTAAAGGGCAATTTGTATCTGGCATAACTTAGACCTTTTAGTAGTTTAAGTTTTTAAGAGAGATAATTTAGGCACTTTAAGGCCTAGATTTAAGGCACTTTCTACTGTCACAAGTTAGCTGTGCACATACATACTGGTTTGACCAGCAGATTCCCAGCTGGGCCCCGGAAGAGCTATCGACCACATTGCCTGCTATGTTGAGCTATGGAGGATCAGAGTAGCCACTGAGCATTAAATGAAAGTGATATCCCAGAATATTTAGTTTGCCAATATAAGAAAGTCAGATCTATGCACTTATTCCATTTCTACCTTTTCAAAAATACACATAATAATGCTCTAGTTCATGAAAAATGTCACAGTATGGGCTGAAAAGACTAATGTTTTCCTAAGTTGATAAATCTGGGTGTCATCCACACAATTCAAAAAGAAAGAGACATGTGTCATATGGGCCTAGGTTATTATAAAAGGTCAGAAATATAGCCAAGTCCCATAGGAATGAAGATTACCTAAGACAAAAAGGGGTAACTTCAGAGAACCCAGACACCTCAGTTCACTACTAGGATTTCAGGGTGTCAGAACTAGGAAGAGTCTTAATGGTCATTATTCACTTACAGCGAATGGAGGAGGCGTAGACAGCCAGTATTTATCCTCTTTTATTGTAGCCCAATGTATGCCAGTTAGATCCTACCTACTTCATTTTTAGATTTTTTAATTTTATAGGTTATCACAATAATCCACTACATGTGCATAAAAGTTAAAAAATTACAAAGTACTTCCTCATTTGATATCCAAGGCCACCTCTGGGAGATCACAAAAAGGGTTGTGTTATCTCCACTGTGCAGATGTCACTGAGATTCAGAAAGACCATTCCTAGGACAACGTTGCCAATCACTAGATGCTGAAACTGCCATCCAATTTCATTGACTGTCCTACCCCTGGTCTTTACACATATCAGGCTGCTTCGGCCCTGTTTAGCAAATACGTTTTAAGTGTCCATGATTTGCAAAATACTAGAATAGGTGTGGGAAGAAGGGTGGGAACTGAATAAAGCAGAGATTGTCCTTCCTTCTAGAAAGATACCACATACAAGCCTGCAAATTAAAAAAAATAACGGTTTAAGAGAATTGCGACAGTCTCTTTCAGCTGGTATAAACGATAGTAACTATACAGAAGGGGCTCTCAGATGGGTTTTGAGAGTGTAGCTGACTGCAGAAAAGGAAAGGAATTCAGACATGGGGAAACAACATGAACAGAAACACAGACTGGGTTCGGGAAGAGGACAGAAGCAGTGTTGCTTGGAAGGTGAGAAGCTTTCCAAGGAAATTCTAAGTTCTTGATGTCTGACGGTAAGGTAACGTCTTGGTTCATTTCAGTGATGGCCGGGTCAAATACACCTTGAACAAGAACAGTGTGAAAATTGACATTCCTTTGCCCTTTGGTGGCAAATCTTCCAAAGACTTGAAGATGTTCGAGAATATCAGGACGCCAGCCCTCAACCTCCAGCCTATGGGATTGCACCTGCCGTCTCAAGAGTTCCAACTCCCCAGATTCACAGTGCCCATGACCTATCAACTGCAAGTGCCCCTCTTGGGTGTGCTAGACCTTTCCACCAACGTCTACAGTAATTTGTACAACTGGTCTGCCTCCTACACTGGTGGAAACACTAGCAAAGACTACTTCAGTCTCCAGGCTCAGTACCTCATGAAGGCCAATTCTGCGCTTGACCTGTTTTCCTACAGCGTCCAAGGTGAGCCCCGCCCGCTCCGGTAAAAGAGCAAGGACTAATTTAGTGTGTACTCGAAAGAACTTCTGTGAAGGAAATGACTTATGCTTTCTTTTTTTATTTATTTAGTTTTTAGTGCTGCCTACACGAATATAGTGAATTTATGATATTTTCATCCCTTAATCCCCAATTGTATCACCTTCCTTTTCCCCTTACAATACTTCATCTTCCCTCCCCTTGCCAGATTCCCTCCTATTTTCAGATCTTTTCACTTGTATGTCCCATTGTGTTTCATCTAACTTGTATTTGATGACATAGACCTGACATGATTCATGCTCCAGCATACTTTCTTAAAGATATTTTCCTTGTGATCTGGAAATATTTTTATTCACTTATATCCTGAAAATTTATAGAAAGAACAAATAACATATAAAATATTCTGATAAACAGTAACAAAGAAAGCAGTCATATAACCTAACAATTATAATTAAGCTTGAGAAATGATATGATAAAATGTACAGTAGAAGTGTTTGATAAGAAGATTTTCAGGGACCATGGAAGTCTTCCCAGAGAAATGCCTTTTGATATTAGATTTTCATATGTGCATTATAAATAAGGAAATTATTACAGAACTGACCCAGATAAATGAGACTATATTATGGAAAGACTATTGACCTAGAGGTTGTTCTGAAAACTTATTACTTCATTTAACCAGTGTCTTTATTTCTTACATTAGGATCTGGAGAAACTACATATGATCACAGGAATACACTGACCTTGTCCTTTGATGGGTCACTACACCACAAATTTCTGGATTCAAAAGTCAAAGTCAGTCATGTAGAAAAAATTGGAAACCACCCAGTCTCGAAAGGTTTGCTAACCTTCGATGCATCCAGCACCTTGGGCCCACAGATGTCTGCCTCAGTTCACATAGACTCAAAAAAGAAACAACATTTGTACATCAAAGACATGAAGGTTGATGGGCAGTTCAGAGTTTCTTCGGTCTATGCTCAAGGCACATACGACTTGTCTTATCAAAGAGATCTGACCATTGGCCAGCTGAGCATGGAATCCAACCTTAGGGTTAACTCATCCTACCTCCAAGGCACCAACAAGATAGTGGGAATGTACCAGGATGGAACCCTGTCTCTCAGGTCCACTTCTGATCTGCAAGAGGGCCTCTTCAAAAACACAGCTTCCCTGAAATATGAAAACTATGAGCTGACTCTGAAGTCCGACAGCAATGGGCAGTATGAGAACTTCGTCACATCTAACAAGGTGGATATGACCTTCTCTAAGCAAAGCGCATCGCTGCGTTCTGAGTATCAAGCCGATTACAAGTCTTTGAGGCTCTTCACGCTGCTTTCAGGATCCCTGGGTTCTCACGGTGTTGAATTCAATGCTGACATCTCCGGCACCGACAAGGTGAATACTGGCGCTCACAGAGCCACGCTCAGGATCACACGAGATGGGCTCTCCACCAGTGCAATGACCAACTTGAAGTACAGCCCCCTGCTGCTGGAGAACAGGCTGAATGCAGAGCTCCGCCTCTCTGGGGCAGAGATGAAATTAACAACGACTGGCCGCTTCAGGGAACACCAAGCAAAATTCAGCCTGGATGGAAAAGCCGCCCTGACAGAGGTATCGCTGGGAAGCGTCTACCAGGCCACGATACTGGGTATGGACAACAAGAATATTTTCAACTTCAAAATCAGCCGAGAAGGCCTGCAGCTTTCCAATGACATGATGGGCTCCTACGCTGAAATGAGACTCGACCACTCGAACAGCCTGAGCATCGCAGGTCTAACCCTTGACTTCTCCTCAAAACTTGACAACGTTTACAGCTCGGACAAGTTTTACAAGCAAAATTTCAACTTACAGCTGCAACCCTACTTGCTTGTCACTACTTTAAACAATGACCTGAAATTCAATGCTCTAGATTTGACCAACAGTGGGAAATTGCGGCTGGAACCCCTCAAGCTGAATGTGGGTGGTAACTTCAGAGGAAACTACCAAAACAATGAAATCAGGCACATCTACACCATTTCTTATGATGACTTACTATTAGCAAGCTACAGGACAGATACCATAGCTCGGGTTCAGAACGTGGAGTTCAGCCACCGGCTCAATGCAGAAATCAAAGGGCTGACTTCCTCCGTTGACATCTCCACAAACTATAATTCAGACCCACTGCATTTTAACAACGTTTTCCACTTTGCGTTGGCCCCATTTACCATGGGTATTGACGCACATACCAGTGGCGACGGGAAGCTGGCTCTCTGGGGAGAACACGCTGGGCAGATATATAGCAAATTTCTGCTGAGACTAGAACCCCTGGCTCTTTCTTTCTCTCATGATTACAAAGGCTCTACAAGTCACCAACTCCTGTCTGGAAACAGTATTGGCATGGCTTTTGATCACCAAGTCAGTGCCACGGTCACGCCAGCTGAACAGACAGGCACCTGGAAATTCAAGACCAAACTGAATGACAAGGAATACACCCAGGACTTTGAAGCCTACAACACTAAAGACAAGGTCGGGATTGAGCTCAGTGGGCGTGCCCTGGCTGATACCTCTAGGAAGGACTCTTCCATGAGCGAGCCCATCCATGCCTTGGAGATGAAGGATGCCACCAACAAGCCCCACGAATTCTCAATTGTCGCGCTTGTGAAGTACGATAAGAACCAAGAGGTCCACACCATCAGCCTCCCTTTCTTTAAAAGCCTGCCAGAGTATCTGGAGAGAAACCGGAGAGGGATCATAACCCTCCTGGAAGCCATACGGGGGAATTGCAGAATGCCGATATCGATCAGTTTGTGAGGAAATACAAGGCAGCCTTGGGGGAACTCCCACAGCAAGTTAACGATTATCTGAATGCATTTGATTGGGAGGGTCCAGTTTCCGGGGCCAGGGAAAAACTAATCGCTCTCACAGAAAATTATAGAATTACAGAAAATGATGTACAGATGGTATTAGATAATGCCCAAATCAACTTCAATGAAAAGCTCTCTCAACTTCAGACATACGTGATACAATTTGATCAGTATATTAAAGATAATTATGATATACATGATTTAAAAGTAGCTATTGCTAAGATTATTGATCAAATCATTGAAAAATTTAAAATTCTTGATGAACGTTATCATATCTGTGTAAATCTAGTAAAAACAATCGATGATCTATATTTATTTGTTGAAAATGTTGATTTCAACAAAATGGGAAGTAATACTGCATCTTGGATTAAAAATGTGGATGTTAGATATCAAGTCAGAATCTACATACAAGAAATACTGCAGAAGCTTAAAACAGCGATTCAGACCACAGACATTGAGCAGCTTGCTGCAAAGTTAAAACAACAGGTAGAAGCTATTGATGTCATGGAGCTTTTAGATCAACTGAGAAGTATCGTTCTAGCCCAAAGAATAAATGAAATTATTGAACATGTCACATACTTAGTTATGAATCTTATAAAAGATTTTAAAGTAACTGAGAAAATCGATATTGTAAGAGCTGTAGTCCATGAGCTAATTCTGAAAAATGACATAGACCAATATATCCAGGTTTTAATGGTTAAGTCAGTAGAGTTGGTCCATCATTTTAAGCTGAAAGAGACTACTGAGAAACTAAGCAAGATCCTCCAGCAACTTGAGATAAAAGATTACTATGAGAAACTGCTTGAGTTTATTGATCACACTGTAAGGCAGCTTAAAGTACTGTCTTTCAAAAATTTCATTGAGGAACTGAATAGATTTCTTGACAGGTTGGTGAAGAAATTAAAAGCATTTGATTATAACCAGTTTGTAGATGAAACCAACAGCAAAATACGTGAGCTGACGCAGAGACTCAATGGAGAAATCCAGGCTCTTGACTTACCACAGAAAGCTGAAGCACTGAAAAGGCTCCTAGAGGACTTCAAGGCCGTGGCTTCCAACTATCTGGAAAGGCTCAAGGACACCAAGGTAACAGTGTTCATTGATTGGTTACAGGATGCTTTGTTTCACCTAAAAGCCCATTTACACGAAACTCTGGAAGACGTACGAGACCGAATCTATCAAATGGACATTCAGCGAGAAGTTGAGCGATACCTGTCTCTGGTAAGCCAAGTGTACAGCACGCTGGTCACCTACCTTTCTGACTGGTGGAGTCTAGCTGCTCAGAACCTTACTAACTTTGCGGAACAATATGCTCTGCAAAGCTGGGCTGCAAGAGTAAAAACACTGGTGGAAGAAGGATTTGTTGTTCCTGAAATCCAGACCTTCCTTGGGACCATACCCGCCTTTGAGATCAGTCTCCATGCTCTTCAAGAAGCTACCTTCCAGACCCCTGACTTCATAGTCCCCCTAACAGATTTGAGGATACCCTCCATTCAGATAAACCTCAAGGATTTGAAGAACGTAAAAATCCCATCCAGATTTTCCACACCAGAATTTACTGTTCTCGACACCTTCCAAATCCCGTCCTTCACGATTGACTTGGTGGAAATCAAAGCAAAGATCATCAGAACTATCGACCAGATGCTGAGCGGTGAGCTGCAGTGGCCCATTCCTGACGTGTACTTCAGGGATCTGAGTATGGGGGACATCCCAATCGCTGGCCTGGCTCTGCCAGACTTCCATGTCCCAGAAATCGCAGTTCCTGAATTTGTCATCCCGAATGTTAACCTTGAAAAGCTTCAAATTCCCGACCTTCCCATACCAGAATTCCAACTGCCCCGCATCCCACACGTGCTTGAAATACCTGCTTTTGGAAAACTGCAGGGTGTTTTGAAGCTCCATTCTCCTCTTTTCATACTGGATGCGAATGCCAACATTCAGAATACCACTACTCCAGAGAACCAAGCAGGGATCACGGCATCCATCACCGCCAAAGGAGCGTCCCAGCTAGAAGCTCTTGATTTTAATTTCCAGGCCCATGCGCAGCTCTTGGAGCTGAATGCTGCTGCTACACGGACACTGAAGGAATCCATGAACTTCTCCAGCAAGTACCTGAGGGTGGAGCACGGGGGCGAAATGCTATTTTCTGGAAATTCCATCCAGGGCCAATCAGAAACAATAGCAAGTCTGCACACAGAAAAAAATACAGTGGAGTTTAACAATGACATGGTTGTCAAGATCAACAACCAACTTACCCTTAACAGCCACACAGTGTACTTTCACAAATTGAATATCCCCAGGCTGGACTTCTCCAGTAAGGCTGCCCTGAACAACATCTTCGAGACGCGATTGAAAGCTGGACACATGGAATGGACTTCGTCTGGGACAGGGTCGTGGAACTGGGCCTGCCCCACCTTCTCAGATGAGGGAACACATTCATCTCGAATTCACTTCACTGTACAAGGGCCCCTGGCTTCCTTTGACTTGTCCAATAACATCAGTAGCAAAGCACCTCCAAGTTGTCCAAAAACTGGCTTACGAATCTGGCTTCCTCAACTATTCCAAGTTCGAAATTGAGTCGAAAGTTGAATCTCAGCATGTGGGCTCCAGCGTGCTAACTGCTAAGGGCAGAGTTCTGCTCAGAGAATGGAAGGCAGAGATAAGTGGCGAGCACGATGCCGACTTAAATGGAAAGGTGATTGGCATTCTGAGAAACTCTCTCGTCTTTTCAGCACATCCCTTTGAAATTACTGCCTCCACGAATAACGAAGGGAATTTGAAAGTCAGTTTTCCTTTGAAGCTAACAGGGAAAATAGACTTCCTGAATAACTACGCGCTGTTTCTCAGTCCTCATGCCCAGCAAGTAAGCTGGCAAGCAAGTGCCAGATTCAACCAGTACAGATACAATCAAAACTTCTCTGCCGTGAACAATGAGAACAGCATGGAAGCCCGTGTAGGAATGAACGGAGATGCCAACCTGGATTTCTTAAGCATCCCTTTGACAATTCCTGAAATGAATCTACCTTACACAGGACTCACAACTCCCTCACTGAAAGATTTCTCCGTTTGGGAGGATACAGGCTTGAAGGAATTCTTGAAAACAACAAGACAATCCTTTGACTTAAATGTAAAAGCTCAGTACAAGAAGAACAAAGACACCATTGCGATTCCTGTGGGTGTGTTCTACGAGTTTATCTATCAGAATGTCGATTCCTTGAACGGGCATTTTGAGAAAGTCAGAGGCAAACTATTACATTTCCTTAGCACAACCTATAATGAAGAAAGAATGAAAACGCTCAACCAGTCCTCAGGGACCTTTCAGACTCGTGGGTACACTATCCCGGTCATCAATGCTAAAGTGTCTCCATTCATTGTAGAGACATTGGACTCCAGCAATGTGATCCCCAAAGCAATCACCACCCCAACTCTAACCATCCAGAGTTACGGTATCATCGTGCCTTCCAAGAGGTTAGTTCTGCCATTCTTTGAGCTCCCAGACCTTTACTTTCTAAGACATCTACTCGAGTTTTCTCTCCCAGATTTCAAGGAACAGAGTACCGTTAAACATATCTTTTTTCCAGCCATGGGCAACTTTACCTATGATTTCTCTTTTAAGTCAAGTGTTCTCACACTGAATACCAATGCCGGACTTTACAACCAGTCAGACATTGTTGCTCATTTCCTCTCTTCCTCCTCATTGGCCGTCGATGCGTTACAGTACAAATTGGAAGGCACGTCCCGTTTGACGAGGAAAAGAGGGCTGAAGCTAGCCACGGTTCTGTCTCTGCATAACAAACACGTGGGAGGCAGTCACAACAGCACCATCAGCTTAACCAAGAAAAACATGGAAGCCACAGTGAAAACAACAGCAAACCTCCACCTTCCCGTCCTGGCCATGAACTTCAAGCAGGAGTTTCATGGAAATGCCAAGTCCAAACCGACCATCTCGTCATCCATTGAATTAACCTACGATTTCAATTCTCCCAAGCTACACTCTACTGCTCAAGGCAAAGCGGACCACAAGTTCAGCCTGGAGAGCCTCGCTTCTTACTTTTCCATTGAGACATCAACCAAAGGAAACATCAGGGGCTCGGTCCTTTCACAAGGGTATTCAGGGGCTATCACCAGTGAGGCCAACACCTACCTGAATTCCAAGGGGACTCGGTCTTCGGTGAGATTGCAAGGGGCTTCCAAAGTCAACGACATCTGGAACCTTGAAATAGACGAAAATCTTGCAGGAGAAGCCAATCTCCAACGCGTATACGCCACGTGGGAACATGAGATGAAAAACGACTTACAGCTAAGACACCTGTCCATCACCAAAGGAGAACAAGCATGCAAAGCTACCGTGGAACTCTCCCCATGGACAATGTCAGCCCGTGCTCAGGTTCGCGCGAGTCAACCCAACACCTTCCTAGATATTTCTTATTTTGGCCAGGAAGTGACCCTGAATGCTAATACTAAGAACCAGAAGGTCAGCTGGAAAAGTATGGTCCATGCTTATCCACAGGCTCTCCAGCACAATGTTCAGCTCTCCAATGACCCACAAGAAGCACGCCTTGATATTGAAGCATCCTTGGAAGGGCAATCGTGGTTTCTTGAAAGTATCTTTCTACCAGTATATGACAAGAGCTTACAAGACCTCCTAAAGCTGGATGGCAAGAGACAGTATCTTCATGCTTCTACTTCTCTTGTGTACACCAAAAACCCAAATGGGTATACTTTCTCACTCCCTGTGCAGGAGTTGGCTGATAGATTCATTATCCCGGGACTGAAACCAAATGATCTAAATTCAGTTCTGGTCACACCTATGCTCCAAATCCCATTTACAGATCTTCAGATTCCATCCTACCGACTTGACCTCAGTGAAATCAAAATCTACAGAAAGTTCAGTGCTTCGCCGTTTACCCTGAATCTACCAATGCTCCCCAAAGTAAAATTCCCTGAGGTTGATATACTGACAAGATACTCTCCGCCAGAAGATTCTTCTGGCCCCTCTTTTGAGATAACAGTGCCTGAAACTCAGTTAACTGTATCCCAGTTCAAGCTTCCAAAAAGCTTCCCAGTTGGCAGCACGATTTTAGACTTCAATGAGATGGCCAACAGGATTGCAGACTTTGATTTGCCCACCGTCACACTGCCTGAGCAGACCATTAAGATCCCCTCTGTTAAGTTCTCTGTACCTGCCGGAATTGTCATTCCTTCTTTTGGAGCACTGAGTGCACGTTTTGGGGTGGCTTCTCCCTTGTATAATGTCACCTGGACTGCCGGTTTGAAAAACAAAGAAGATCACATCGAAACAGTCCTGGCTTCCACAAGCAGCTCGACCTTACGGTTTCTGGAGTATGACTTAAAAGGTAAGGAAATATCCAGTCTCTTCTCCAAGACACACTCTAAGCTTCCAGTTGAGTTGTGAGTAAATAATTATGCCTTTAGTAAGAAACAGAGACATGATGACTATGTGTAGCGAAATATAGGAAAGGAGAATAAATGTATAATATATATTAAATATATATTAATGTATAATATAACATATATTTTTCAAAAAGTAAAACAACTAGTAAGACTCAAAAGCATGCTCAAAGAAAAAAGACTATTCTGAAATGATTTAAGGACAAGTAATATCTCCTAGCTGTTTGTTTGGGGTTTTTTTTTTTTTGGTTTGTTGATTTGTTTTAGATAAGTTTATGGCTGGGGATATAGTTCAGTGTTACAGCACATGCCTGGCATGCATGAAACCCTGGACTTGACCTCTGGCAACACACACACCAAAAATTTTAATCATATTTTTAAACTTGTAAATTAGGGGTTTGACTAAGATATCACTCTCCAAGTTTTCACAATTTGAAAAAAAAAATCTATGTCCTGAAGTTATTCACTTAATAAAATACAAAATCTCTTCTGTACAGTTCTGGGAACACATAAAATCGAAGGTGGTATGTTCATCTGCAAGACCAAAGGAACATTCGAGCACCATGATTTCACTGTAGAATACAATGAAGATGGAAGATACAGCAAACTTGGGTAAGAAACATTTTCTGCAACCTTATTTCTTTGTGATGCTGGCCACCCCTGGACCCCTTTCCTTGTGACTCATCTCTCTCTCTGTTTTTAGGGACTGGCAGGGAGAGGCTCGCCTTGACGTCACCAGCCCAGCATTCACTGAGCTCCATCTACGCTACCAAGAAGGCAAGAAAAGTCTGTCCTCCTCAGCAGCCTCCCCAGCCCTGGGCACCGTGGGTCTGGATGTGAGTGTGGATGACTGTGATATAGAATGGAATGCCTACTTCCTTCCTCAGGTGAGTCCATCTAATTAGCTGCACATGCTCAAAAGCAGGTAAATAACTAAGGAGGAAGTATTTCATTCACAACGGTCTCGCAGAGCATTCTCCAGCTCTGTGACAGACAGGTGGAGAGGGGGCCCTTCTCCAGGAAGTGTTTACCCAGGTCTCGCTGAGTGTACTAGACAGACCCATGACAGCTTAGTAATACTATCATTTCAGTAGTGCAAATACAAGAATCCAGGCAATACAGAAATCACGATTATACTCTACCATATGTACAATATACTTTTGAAAACCGTGGTTTCAGGATCATTTGAGATTTCAAAATGCTTTCCCCACAATAAAATTGTTCCATGAAACACAAGAATTTATCTCATGTCATATGAAATTATCTCTGCCAAGGTGAAATCCAAGATGTCGTTGCTAGAGGGGGAGATAGAAACCTAAAGTGTGTCACAGGCTTGCAAATAACTGCTGAAATTGGAACTAGAAAGCTCTACTTGGAATTCCCACCTCTCTTTGCAGCTTCCTTCTGTGAATGTGCCTTTTCCTGTCTCTTCTTTCCCTCTGACTTCCTCCTTTCTCTTCTCCCTTCTTCCAGTTTGATCCCAAGGAGGTCTTAATGTTTAAGTAGATGCCAGACATATCTTTTATCCTTTCTGGAGAATGACAAAGAGAAATTAACAACAGTGGGCTTGTTTAACCATAAAACAAACACATGAACTGACACAGGAAAGATAAATCCCCTTCACAGTATGAAAGACCCTCTGATCTTTACTTTTAACTGCTAGTGAAGTTTTAGTGTCATATATTATGTAATCTGAGTAATTGAAAACATGTTCTTTTCATTTGGGTTCCTTTCTTTTCTCCCTGGCTTTTAGTCCTCTCCAGATAAAAAACTCAACATACTCAAAAGTGAGTGGAGGTGCCAGAAATCTGATGACAAACTTCAGATCAAAATAAACTGGGAAGAAGAAGCAGCTTCCAGACTACTAAGCTCCCTGAAAGACAATGTACCTAAGGCCACGGAGGCCTTTTATGATTATGTCAACCGGTACCATCAGGAGTACACGGGATTCAACTTGAAAGATGCTTCTTCGAGGCTAAAGAGAAGTCTGCAGAGCAGTGCTAATCGGCTCTACCAAGAGGCCATGGGAAGAGTTGATGAAATGGACACGGCATTCCAAAGAGCAGCCAGGGGCACCTCGAGAACCTACCAGGAGTGGAAGGACAAGGCCCAGCAGGTGTATAAGGAAGTGATGGTGGCTGACGAGGCCCAAACCAGCTTCCAGAGACTCAAGGACAAGATGTTTGATGGCCTAATACAAGTTACTCAGAGGTACCATATGGCAGTCAAGCAGCTGATGGACTCGTTCATTGATTTCCTGAAGCTGACCACATTCCCGCTCCCAGGGAAAGCCAGGACATACACTAAAAATGAACTCTGCACAATAGTCATGAGGGAAACAGGGAAAGTATTTTCAGTGCTATTTTCATCTATACATAATGGCTTAGAAAACCTGCTTTCCTATGCCCAAGACCTAGTAGAGAAATCTGACTTAACCAGTGGCCTGGAAGTTACATTTCCCTTTCACTTAAAGAGTTGTAGAGATGTGATTAGAGAATGTAGACTATTGTTGGAGGTTTTATTAGGAACAGTCCAAGAAGAACTTGATGGCCTCCAAACTAGGGAGTTTGTAGACATACTAAATAGCCTTCAGAGATTTTTGCAAAGCATTTTTGAAGGCATTGAAAGAGAAATGAAACACTTAAAAGAGAAAGGATTCACTAATCTTAGTCCTTTTTCACAAAATATTGGAATAGTCTTCAACGTGCTATTCGCAGACTTTTTCCAATCCTTATCCCTTCTCCTCAATCAGTTGAATGAATTTGTTCAAACCAAACTTCAGGAAGCTTCTTACAACTTACAGCAAGTCCAGCAGTATATAAAGGCTCTTCGCAAAGAGTATTTTGATCCAAGTGTAGTGGGCTGGACAGTGAAATATTATGAGCTGGAAGAAAAGATCGTCAACCTGATGAAGACCTTCGTCAATACCCTCAGCAGTCTGCATTCCAAATATACTGCTAGAGCTATTGACTTCGCTTCCCAACTCTCATCCCGAGCTGAACAGTTAGTACGTGTGGACCCGCAAGAATATCTTAACATCCTTACCGATGCAGAAGGGAAAGGGAGAGAGAAGATTGCAGAATTGTCTAACACCGCAAAGGAAATCATTACAAGCTGGGCCACTGCAATAAAGGAAATCATTTCCGATTATCACCAGCAATTCAATTCCCAACTGCAGGATTTTCCAGACCGACTCTCTGATTCTTATGAAAAATTCATTGCTGAGTCTGAAAGATTGATTGACCTGTCCATTCAAAGCTACCATATGTTTCTGAGATATATCACTGAGTTACTGAAAAAGCTACAGTCAGCCACAGCCAACAATGTCAGAGCCTATATACAACTTGCTCCAGGAGAACTGAGTGTCACCTTTTGATTCTTTTTGAGCAATCTTCATTTATTAATCTACTCCAATTAAACTTTCATGGAGTAGGAAAAAATTCAAACTATTGTTAAATACCACCCACTGAGTGAACAGACAGTGATAGAAGGAGAAGTGCACATGAACTAGATTGCTACTGCGGCTGTCTCAGAAACTCTGAAACTGCCTGAACTTGAGATGATGTGTTTTTACAGAAAATCAAGCTCTGGGTTATTTTTGCTAAACTTGGAGGGACGAGAAAACAAATAAATGAATTCTTTTTTGTGTCTCTCACCACTGAATTTGACTCCTTTGTACTGAAAGCTATTGGGATAAGGGTGTCAGTTCAAATGGTCTGGCTTCCCAAACCTCTGCAAGGACATATACTGATTTAAGCGGTGCTAGACTAAAGGAGAAAGGGAGAAGTTATGGTGGAGACTATTTTACCACCTATAAAAAGAGACAATTGATGTCAGGAACTGTGTTTGCTAAGTGAGAAAAAAAGTATTCACATGGGCTTTTATGTAAATTTATCCTTATATTAGTCTTCAAGTGTCACATAACCTTCTCCACTAATCTGTCTGCATTTGCCGGGTAACACTCTCTGTGAGGCCTTGAGATAAATCAACTGGCCTTGTATTTGATTCGGTGTTCTCTTCATGGAGAAGGGGAAAGTAGGGAGTCCTAAACTCAAAGGGTTCAGGGTAATACAGACCCCAAAAGTCTCCTTACCAAGATTTCTTCAAGGCAAATAAAATATAAATGAAGGAGAGAGAGGCAAATTGATTCCTGCCATTTTTGCTATGCATTTGTATTCTCGTGTTTCCTTATCAATCTAAAACAATATGTAATAACCACAAGTATGATTAAAAGCCATGAGCTTCTTCTGCCATGTGCACTCATTTCAAACCAATGGCCCACACTGACAATGCTTAACTTGCCTCCAAGCTGAGCTCTTACAAGGGAAAGTTGCAAAGACCCTGTATATCAGAACTCTTTCAACTGTGTTGAGAAACAAGGAGTGTGGCCTTTGGAGAATTACAAATCAATGATTTCTGGCTTCCAAGTCCTATGTAAGATTCTTTGTAAAATGCCTATTTATCTAAAATTACCTCTACTTCCATCATTCTTCCATTTATGTCTCTTAATGAAGCCCATTGTTGAGATTTAAAAGCATTTCCTGGAAAAGGAAGTGCAGTCTATCTGTTAGTGCCTTCGCAGGAATCTCTTGTGTGGAGCCAAGAGACAGAGTAGTGGGGAAATAGACTATATAGGTATATTTGGACATGGTTCTCAAGTCAAGTCTGTAGAAGGAAGGATGGATTGATATGTGGATGGATAGAGGGATGGCAGACGGGAGGAAGGAAGGGAGGGATGGATTGATACATGGTTGGGTGGGTGGGTGGATGGATGGATGGATGGATGGATGGATGGATGGATGGATGGAGAGAGAGAGAGGGAGAGAGGAAGTGGGGAGGGAGGAAGGGAAGGAGAGAGGGAGGTAAGAAGGGAGGGAAAGATGAAAAGATGAAAGTATTAATTCTGAGCATGAGAAAAAGACATTTAAGGCCCAAATTGTAAGCAGCCTACAACTTGTTCTGAGTTTGGTTCTGCAAGAGTTCACATGAGGAGCAAAGAACAACAACTGAGTCCAAAAGCTGAAGGAGGACTAGACCCCGGCTTCATTTGGAGGGAAATGGAGGCATCTAAGGAAAGCTCCTCATATTCATGGTATGACATCTATATCTGCAATTAAAAGAGTCATATGATTCAAAATGATCATATGATTATCACTGCAATGTTCCTTGCTCATTTCTCTGGCTGTTAACCTTCATATAAGGAACCCCAAACTGGCTTAGAATGTCTTCAGGGTGCTGAATAAAACTGTAAGAAGAAAATATTCTTGGGAGGGCCTGACCTTTGTTTGCTCCTCTCTGTGGACTTGGTACATCGGGATACATTTTGTTCAACTGATGGTTGAAGTCCTTGATCTTGCAATGTAAACTAATTGTATTCCCCCTGTGAGTCTCCTGTAGTTCAAAAATTATTCTCTGTTACCTATAAAATTCAACATACACATAAACAGATGCTCTGGAGAATGGGAGGGAGAAAGCAGGAAACACCACGAGAAGAGGAGGAAGGAAAAGGGGTGAGAGAGAGGGAGGAGAATGAAATGGGAGACAATTAAGGAAGGGAGGGAGAGGGAAAAAAAGAGGGGTACCTATGAGCTTATATGATTAGGCAAAAAATGTAAAAATAAATAAATAAATAAATAAATAGAAATTGACATCTACCCCTATTTAAAAGAACAGGAATAATAGTGATTTGGCTATAATTCTAGCACTCAGAATTATGACACAGGAGATTCACCTGAAAAAAAGGTCAGTCTAGCTACATAGCATGACACTGTCTTAGGGGGAAAAATGGGTATAATTCTGTTCATGAAAGTCATTTAAAATAATAGGCACAAGAAAGTTGTGACTTAAAATGTTTTGTGGAAACAGAGTACTATTATTATGAGATAATTATTTAAAATTAGCTCATGCTAAAGGAAGAGAAAAGGGGAACAGTCTTGTTCAGTGGACATCTCTAAATGCCCCTTGTGCTAAGCACTAAGTCAAGCTCTACAGAAGCAAGGAAGCTCGGTAAGACGCAGATCCTAGATACTTTGGTATCCATCTACCTACCAAAACCAAGATCCATTTCTTTATGACAGTTAAACAAATTACTATGAGGGTTATAAATAGGAACAGTTATAGAGCAGAAGATTGTTCTAGAAAAGGTCAACATGGATCCTAATGATACACAGACCTTGATGAGCACAGAAAGGTCAGAATCATGAGCAAAGAAAGCCGTGTGCTTGAAAAACGTTGGCTTCTCCAGTTCAGCTAGGCAACAGGAAAAGCAAATGGCAGACAGAATTAGAAGGCTCAGTTTGGCAGTATTTGGGAGAATTTGAATTTTGGAATGAAAAGTGGGACTCACGTTTCATGGAAAGGGCATCAATGAAAGTTTTTGGAGACAGTGATAGGAGAGTTATGCGAGTTGTGACTTGAAGAAATCAATATTGCAACATATGCACAATGACTGGGACGGCACAGAAACTAGGTGGTGTCTGTGTCCCTGTAAGAGTTGGACCCATGTATGACAGCCTTTAGGTTAATCATGGGTGTTGGGAATGGTGATGAAAGTAGAATCATGAACAAAGAGATACAGGAACATGTGAGTCATTCAAAACACAAAGGATGAGTACAAAAGCCATTGGAAGTGTCGGTGATTTGGTAAGGCACCAGCTAGAAACTGTAAAGATTATGAAAGAAATGGAAAAATAAGAGGAAAACCAAGTGATTAAATGCAGGGGAACATAAAGCATGGGTTTGAGATTTGTAGAGAAGAAGGGTGGATGTCAGGGGTTGGAAGGAGATAAGAGAGAATAGGGTAGTGATCAGAATGTATTATATACAGGTACAAAAAGTTTCGAAGAGCAAAATTTAGCAATAAAAAGAAAAAAATCACATTTTGATTAAAAAGAGAAGTAGGGATAAAAGTAATAAGAATATAGATATTTATGGAATTGTAAAAGAATCAAATCCATCATCATCAAAATAATAATAATAATAAATTTTTATAGAAATGAAATCATGTTTCCATAGCTCTGGATGCTAGAAAATACAGGAGTGTAATATTGATATCTAGTGAGGGCTCTCATGGCATGTCACAAAATAGAAGAAGAGCAAACAAACTCAGGGAAAGAGAAAGTAAACAGGAAAGAAAGAAGGAAGGAAGGAGAGGGAGGGAGGCAGGGAAGGAAGGAAGGATGAAGGGAGGGAGGAAAGGGAAGGGAAGGGAAGAGAGAGGGAAGGGAGAGAAATGAGGGAGAGAGGGAAAGAAGGTATGGAGGGAAGGAAGGAAGGAGGGAAGGAAGGAAGGAAGAGAAGCTCTGTGAATAACCCAAATCCATCAACATTCCACAGCTTCCCATGGAGCCTTCCTCTACCTCCTCCTCCATTAATCTGGGCCCATCTAAGAGGCTACCAACGGAAGGAGGGGAGGGAGGGAAGGAAGGCAAGGAGGGGAGGAGGAGAAGAGGGGAAGAGGGAAGGGGGAAGGAGGGAAGCTGGGACAGAAAGGAGGGAGGACTTCTTCCTCTTGTAAGTAGCCTACCCCCTTGAGAAAAGCCTTCATTCATTCAAAAAGTTGATACCATCATGATCTAATTACTTCTTAAAAGACCCACCTCATGATATTGTTGCCTTGGGGATCCAAGACTTTTGAGGACACTCTCAAATCACAGCAGTAAGCAAAGTAGACCTTGGAGTCATGACATTATGAAGCTGCACAATCCAAAGCAATACAAACAGAAAGACGTCATGGAAGGAGAGATTGAAGGCACAAGTTAAGGACTTGGAGACTGTCACAGCAAAAGGGGGACTTTAGAATCAATGCAGAATTCAAATTCACACCCGTGTGCCCAAGTGGAAATTTGGAGATATAATCAACAGAGTGAAGACAAAGAATTTTAACCAATTATAGCATTAACTTTGTGTATATTTTAGAAAATAAGAGCACAAAGTGTTTTTCATTTGTACAATTAGTTCATCGCTTGTCCCAGGAGTGAACCGTCATGCGCCTTTTCTAAGCACACGTTGTGTGGCAGCGTGAAAAAGTCCTGCGGTAGTCACAGATCCTCCTCTTATAAAACAAACATCTGCGCTTAGAACCTAAGGAGAAATCAAACAACAGAGCCCAAGCAAGGTCTCTGGAACTTTCTAAGTACGAGCAAACCGCATGCTTGGATTGATTGCCAGGTGCCACACCGGCTGCTGGCGTGTTCCTGGGCATAAAGCTCCTCATGAATGGAACTGAGCATCAGCCGGCTCCCTTTTGCAATCTCCATTTGCTTTGACTTTTTGCTTGAAGGCTGGTCAGGCAAAGAGGCCTGTTCTCCTCTTTTTTTTTTTTTTTTTTTTTTTTTGTAAGATGAACTACCCCCCCCATATAATCCCATTCTAGGTTCCCCTTCTTGGTCTAATTTATGGCTCAGTCCCCATTCAGTCAGCAAAAGGGCCAAAACAAGCCTTCACGTGGGGCCTCCAGCATGGGAGCTGGAGTGGACCACCAGATGTTCCCTCTAAAAGTGTCTAATAACCAGAGATAAATGTGCAGAAACAGGACCCTTCCTCTTAGCTCATCCCCTTGTACGCTGTTTTGCATTAAGAGGTCACCGTAACTCCCTTCGGGCGCTCCATTTGCCGGTGGGACGGCTGGGTGCTCACCCACACATGACATTCCAGGGCCTCGTAAACATTGGTGGAGCAGGTACACGTCTTCTTGCGAGGAGAGCCCTGTGCTTCTTGCCCTCCTTGCCTCCTGTCCCCTTCTCCAGTGTGAGAAATTCTTCAAGTCCGCGGTGCCCAGGACAATGGTCACTAAGCTCTGATCTGGATCCATTTGTCCCCTGGGCTAATTGACATTCCCAAGGCCAGTCTTGGGGTGAGAAGAATGACCATGCGCTTTGGCCCGGGCCGTCAGCTGGGCAGCCAGAAGCCAAGGCCACCAGATTGAGGCGCTGAACTAGACAGTGCTTAAGGGAAGGGCAGCTCTGGGAATAACCCAAGTCCATCAATATCCCAGCTACCCATGGGGCCGTCTGCTCAGACCCTTCTTTTCCACCAGATTGGGCCCATCTAGGCACCTCTCCAAGGTGTCTTGGAGAGTAACTGGTCTCAGGACAGCTCCCACGGACTCGAGAACCTTAAATTTAGGCTGGCTGAGGGGGGTCATGAGGGCATTTCCACCATGCATTGGAAGATTGTGGAAAGACCAGTAGAGGAAGGTGAAGTGTTGTCCCATAGCTCCGCCGAACCTAAATTAACCAAAACAAAACACCTAAGAGCCCAGCGTATCAAAGGGAAATTCAAGCTTCACATGACCCGTTCTTCACTGGTTACTTTACATCTACCTATTTGTATTTTCCTTCTTCTCTTGCCCACATCCCATCTCCCTCCCTTCAAGTCTTCTTCTCATATTCATACCCCTTGTTTTGTCTTGAGTCCCACTGGGTTGAACCACGGCCCTTTGCATGATCCCACAGTTGGGATTATCACCTGGAGCCCTGTAGGCTCCTCCCACACACTGTGGCTACACGATTCCATATGCTTGGTCCTCCCATTGAATCTGCACGCTGCTCATTGTTTGTCAGTACTTTGTAGAGCTCTACAGGTTTCTCCTCAAAGTCATAGCTGACTATCGGCCAGGAAGGTTCCATCCTCCAACCTCCCCAGAGACTTGGTGCAGTACCAGCTCTGTCGTGGGTTTCTGATTTTTATGGCTGTCATTTTTGGAGAACGGCATTTCACAGCCCGTTACTCTGTCTTCTGACTTTTACAATTTTTAAGGGCCCCCTTCTCCCACAGAAGCCCCTGAGTCTTGAGGGGTCGTATACACGCCCCGCTGAAAACTGCTCCTCGACATTCACTTATTTTCAACTTCATGTGAAACCATGATTCTCTCTGTCTGCATGGACCTCAAGTCACTGCAACAAGGGACCCCTCTGACTATGACTGTGGGTGGCCTCTGAGTCCTTCCCACCCTTTCTTCTGCGATATTCCCTGACCCTTGAGAGGAGAAGGTTCAATATCCCACCACAGCAAATTCATCTGACTGATGAATTACAATTATGTAATCTACCTTTTTTTTTAAACTCTCAGCTTTGTCCTTAAAACAAGACCATGAAAGAAGAGTCAGAGCCAGAGTAGAAAATGTTTCCCTCCTATGTTAGTATCGTTAGGAAGACTAAATGAGATCACAAGAGCTGAGGAGACAGTTCATTGGATAAAGCACTTGCCACATGAGCAGGAGGACTGCGGTTCAAATCCCCAGAGCCCATATAAAGTCCAGCTCGGTAACACACACTGGTTAACCTGGTGTATGTACTCAGCTGAAAACAACAAAAAGACCCTGTCTCAGTCACAGAGTAGAGTAAGGACCAGCACCCAACATTGTCTTCTTCTGACCTCCACGAGGACACAAACACTCACAAAGCACGCATGCATCACACACAAACACATATACATCACACATAAATCTTATATATGTCTTATACACACATTGATCACCCACATAAATAAATCACACACACACACACACACACACACACATAATTTTTAAATGAGATACATGTCTTTCAAGCCTGATAAGCAGAGCAAGGATAAATAGATCTTGTTACATGACAAAAGGAATGAGGCGCAATTATAATTTTACACGACAGAGAAGAGTCTTCCTGATATAACATAGAATAAAAAGGCAAGCCTTGGAATAAAAATTTCCCAGCAGGAAACTGCACTGACATGTAAGTGTGGCGGCCTGGATTCCATCCCTAGAGCCCGCATGGTGGAAAGAAAGAATTAACTTCTGAAAGTTGTCCTCTGAACTCCATCTCTGTTGATTTGTACTTCTCTCTCTCTCTCTCTCTCTCTCTCTCTCTCACACACACACACACACGCATGCACGCACACACGCACGCACACATACACACATAGAAGATACAGGACGAGTTAAACCAGGCCAGATGGGGTGAGCTGCAAGACAGCAACAGGCACAAGCTCTCATTCCTAAGCTGGGGGTGGGCGTGTCCATTATGCTGATGTTAAATGAACACAAAAGGAGGAATAGGACAACCTTCAGGGCCTGGCACAGCCCTTGCCTTGTTCTCATTGCCCATTTCCTCTCCACGGTATCCAGGATTTTTAGGACAAACTCCCTGTTCCAAGAGAAAGTTATTCCATGTCTTCAGTAGCATCATCAGGAAGTCCCTTCTTTAGGCCAGGAATTGCCTAAACTTTTAAGGAAAAATAAAAGGAACCAGAACCCCCCCCCCCGAGGCTCCTCAGCCTGGAAGGGGTCTGGGGAGGACCTGCCAGGATCCTTGGATCGCAGCATCTGTCACATCTTCCAAGTCCTTTCTGCTCCCATGTCACCCTCAGACCTCCACGGGCGTGAACACTCACATTCACAAGCATATGTACCCACGTGCATGCGTGGACCTAACATATGCAAACACAGACATATACACACGTGCATGCCATGTCCCTTACACATGAAAAAGAATTAGGTCTCTGTCCACCACGGCAGCCCCCACTACTGACGGAACCGACACTCGGAAGCAACCTTCTTCCCTGCCGTCTGGTCCTTACGCCAAGGCCAACCTGCACGTTGATCTCCACCCCGTGCCCAGTGCCCTGCCCCACGCACAGGACCCCCAGCCAGCTCTTTCCCTGACAGGGTCATACATGAACTGAGGATGCATGATGTCCCTTCAGTCCCATGGAATGGCAAAGCCACAGGTGTTGATGCAGCAAACACAGCCTCAGCTCCCCAAAAACACCAGACACAGGGTCACTCCAGTATAGAGCTCCCAAACTCTCAGGTCCCCCTTTCTTTTTCCAAGGAGTTCTGAGCTTTTCAACCCCCTCCCCCCGTGGGTCCTCCAATGCTGCGCAGTCCCTGGTAAACACTGGCCTCCGAAGGACTCTCCCTCTTGAGTTGGTGGAGACGGGAGAGGGTGACCCTTCCCTATCCCAGGGTCTTCTCTCTCCTCCAGGGCTAGAGACTCTTACCCCATCCTCATGCACCATCTGTGCTACCCACTCTGCCACCCCCTCCCTTCCCCTTCCAAACAAGCCCTGCCCAGGTCCCTCAGTCCCACCTCCTTCTGGAAACTTCTGGCTTAGTTTCCCAACATCCTACTTCTCTGGTACCGAATTTGTCTTGAGTGTTCTCCACAGCTGCTATGAATGCATTTAGGGGAGCCGAGGTTTACCTGTGCTCACAATTCTAGATTATCACGGCAGGAGAGTAACAGCATGGGGACCTAACAGCCACAGGAAGAGCCGAGAGAGGGACATACTTCTTAGCGTGCCATTCTGCAAATACCGAACCCGCTCTCTCCATGTGATCCACCCACCCAGAGAATGGCTCTGCCCACTGTGGGCTGGATCTTCCCACATCAGTAGATAAGTATCTCTGGCAGGCCTGCTCAGAGATTACCTTGACTAAATAAGTGTCCCTAGGTGAGCCTAAAGGTTCAGCTATCAACTGTAGTTGAAACTTGTAACTAACTGCCAAGACTTTCCAGTTCTCCCCTGAGCTTCCTTGGCCTTGACTGTCTATCTGACGTTTGACTCCCCCCTGTTCTCCCTTATCTGTCCCAGAGAAGGCCACTCTGAGGACCACCTTAGCTTCCTGGGCAACCTATATACTCTGGTTTATAGACCTAAGTAAGAAACAGGGTCCCTGGTCACACTTAGTCTGACACGTGGACAGGATTTGGTTGCTGGCTCCCAAGAATGGCATACTCCGTCCTTACAGCTGTCCTTAGATAAAGTCAACTGAAGTTTTAGGGGTGTACACTCAGCCAGGCGTCCCTCTGAAATGCCTCCTCTATCCAAACTATGATGGAAAGAGAAGTTCTTCCTTCCACTTGGAAGTCTGTGGTCCTGGGTGCTAATCCTAGTTCTGCCTCCATGGTACCCTGACATGCCACGTGCCCATCCTTCCATGTCAACTTGTAAATTGTCTCTGTTACAGGAGCATCTGGTCAACCTGACAGCAACCAGCACACAGAGTCTCTCATACATCCCGACACTCCATAGGTACAAAGGAAAGGTCTGAACTGTGGTCAGGGACTGTGGACCAAGCCCTCCCCAGCAAGTGATCAGAGTGTCGCACGATGTCCTTGCCTAGTGCAGCTTCGTCCCTGGGAAGCAGCTCAGCCCTTGTCCAACACAATCCAGCTCTCGGCAAGGTCTCATTTCTTGAAGAAACTTTCTCTTGTTGACCAGAACACACGCTTCCCCTTGGCTTTTATTCTTTTTATTCTTGCCACGGCTTGCTCGCGAGCGGGGCATTCTGTTCTTGGAATTTCTTGTTAAAATATTTCATTTAATTAAGTTTTTACAACCAGCTCTGCTTCGTGTCTGTCAGAAGGTGGGGGCCAGTGCGGCTCTGTCCTCGTAGCTGGCGGAGGCCAGGTCACTGAGACACTTGGGGAGGCCAGCCCTAGGCCTCCGGCGTTCCATTCACCTCCTAAGGGCTGGCTGGGCCTCATCACAGCCCCTCCCCGCCCCTAGACCGAAAGGCCGCCAGAGATGGTGCCTGCACTTCTCTGTTGCGACTCTTTCTCTGCCTGGAGACCACTCTGTGTCAAAAAACCCTAGGACAATGCAGAGCAAGCTGAGAGCAAGAACAGGCTCCCTTTAGCACCCCCAGAAGTGACCTTCACTCCCATACCTTGCCCCACTCCTCCCCAGAACACCTCTTCAGTCTGTTCTTACCTGTTCCAGCCTCCTATTCACCCTTCTCCTTTGGGAGCTCTCCCAGTCCCATGGCTAGAACTCCACTGTCTCCATCACCCACTGTCCATACGAAATGAGTGCATCTCTCTGACATGACTAGCTCCTTGTTCTTCCCATAGCCAATCTTTGCTCCAGTAGGACTCTGCTGCCTCCTCATGAGGTCTTGCTCGAGGGGCCTCTGTTGGGAAGCACTGACCAGGATGAGGCACTGTCATAGTTAGGCACAGGTGTCAACTCGACAGTTGAGGGTTTGCGCTCTGGGCACATTTGTGGAGAATTAGTGGTTGGGTTAAGCCCAGAGCAAACCTGCAGGAGATTGTCTAGCTGATGGGGAAGGCCCAGGTGGGTGGGATTAGGCCCTGGAAGAAAACACAGAGAGCTGGTTGAGAGAGTTGGCATCCTTCTGTACACTTGGCCAGACATTCTGGTCTGGCAAGTAAGGATCGTCCCTCTCTCAGCCGTTATATAGAGATGATGTGGCCAGGTCCTTCAGCCCTGCTGTTGGTGCGTGCTCGCCCATCAAGCTGGACTGAGAACTGTAACCTCACTATCCTAAGAAAATAAACCCTTTGTTCCCTTAAGCTGTTTGATGGTCATTTATCAGCAACCATGCAGGCTGACTGCAACAGGCACCAGGTGTCATCCTCCTATACTCTCTGAAAAGGTTAAAAGACCAGGTGTGCTGATGGGTGAGCATGTTGCAGTCAACCTGGATGGTTGCTGATAAATGACCATTAAAAAGCTTAAGGGAACAAGGGGTTTATTGTCTCTTAACCATTGTTTGGTTACAGTTCTCAGTCCAGCTTGACAGGAGGGTTCACGCCAACACCAGGGCCGAGGGAACTGGCCACACCATCTCTATGTAATGGCTGAGAGAGGGACGATCCTTACTTGCCAGACCAGCGTGTCTGGCCAAGGGTACACAAGGATGCCAACTCTCAACCAGCTCTCTGTATTTTATTCCAAGGTCTAATCCCACCCACTATGGGCTGGGCCTTCCCCATCAGCTAGACCATCTCCTGCAGGTTTGCTCTGGGCCTAATTCAGCTATTAATTCTCTACAGATGTGCCCAGAGCTCAAACCCCCAACTGTCAAGGTGACACCTGTGCCTGACCATGACAGAGCATATGGTCACCCGGAGCCCCCGGGAAAGGAGCAGCCCCAGGTGAGCAAGGTGAGTTTCAGGGTGTCCTCAGCAGAGTTGGGGCTGCCTCAGCTCTGTGCTGGGTCTCTTTGCGCAGCAAAGCACCCATGTTCCCTTTCCATCTCCCAGCCTGCGGCTACGAGGCCCACACTGAAAGCAAGGCAGGCAGGCGGCTCCCACAAAACCTGTCTGCGGCTGTTCCCCAGCCTGGCACTGGGGGGCACTGGAGGCTGGGCTCTCCCTCCCTCAGCTCCTTCCTCTCAGACAGGTGGCCTCCTGACCCCACCCCATACCTGGCCTAAGGGGACGGCTGGATAATCGCAGCCTCCTTGTGGCGTTGCTAAGAGGCTGGCTGCCACCTGTCAGGAATGCACGACCAGGGATGTGGCAGAATGCGCTGTTTTCCCACACTCGTATTTTAAAAGGTTACAGACCATGGGTGCATAATAGGCAGAACATTAGGTCACTTGTCTCACTTAGAACAATAATCCATTTTGCTAGGGGTCAGGTTGACACAAAGAATCTGTCCAAACCAGGTCTCTTGATGGGACTTAGCCCTCCCCTCAAACTAATGAAATTTTCAACTCGTGAGTACTTGAGTTAATAAAGTGTGCCACACATCTGCTGGGGCCGCTGGCAGAAGAAAGCCCTGGGTTCAATTTTGAGATCACTGACATAATGTTTGAGTGGTCCCCTGCCGGCGCCCGGTGGGACACCAAATTAAGGAAAGCCACACAATGAATGTGTGAGAGAAAAAAAAAAAAAACATGAGTGTATAAACACAGAGGCCAAAGACCCCCAAGGGGAGGGTGAGCAAGAGGAGGCCTTGGAATTATGGAGGGAGGGTCGATGGGAGCCACTGCTGGGATTTCACGCCAGTGGCCTGCAGGTAATGAATTATTTTAAAAGGAAATTGTCACCAAAGTGATCTTAAGTCAAAAACAGAAACATAAGAGACTCTGGGTGTTGTATTTCCACCTATAGTATGGGAATTTTATTTCCTATACAACTGTTTGTAAAGCGCCCTCCTATTTTAAATCTTTGGAAATGATAAAGTTTTGATTGAAAAAGATCATTGGAGCAGCCAAATTGTTGAAACCTAGATTTCTGTACCTGCATGGTGAAATAAAAAAGATTATGTAAAAAAATGGTTTTAGAAGATAGAAAAAGTTTTTTAAAATGTATTTTCTCCCATTGTTAAGGGCAAAAGTATAACATGAGCACTTCTTCACCGAACATAAAATTGGAGGTGAGTCTCAGGCAAAACAACGGACCCAGGCTCATAGACCCAAGAGAGTGCAGTTTCTCCCCGTCCCCGCGGCCACCACCCTGGCTGGGGACTGGGGACATGAGTTGGTTTCACGGATGCTTAAAAGCAAGAGGAAGAAGCCCATTCCCAGCTGGAATGTGAACTAGCTACTGGCAGAAAAACAAACCACAAATCCTTCAGGGTGCATAAATCCTGTGGGCTTTCTGCACTGGAAGACTCTGAGAGGAAGGGAGAGAGGGTGGGTGTGGATACCATGAGAGACCTCCTTCAATCCGGGGCCTGGGAAATACCATGGTGTCTGTCCATGTGCCGCAGGGCTGGGCCAACTAGAAGCTGAAGAGTAAGAGGCCCAGCCCTGCTCCTGGCTCATCTCCGCGTCTCCTCCAGATCTGCTGGGTGAGGAGTGGGGCCAAGCGTGCCGTGTGCTCCTGGGGATGAAGGTCCTTGGAAGGAGAGCGAGTACTCACTGCAGCCAGCACCCGAGGGGCTGTTCAAATGACTTCACACATGAGGTCCCAAGACCCCAGAGGCTAGCAAAGGCCCATTCTGGCTCCTGTAAATGTGACTTGCCTTCTGCTCCCAGAAGGGGCTTTCTGGGGCACCGAAGTCAGCATGGGAGAGAGCCAGCTATTTGCCTTTAGTCCAATATCAAGAGTCTGCCCTGCATTTACCCCATTGGACCCTGGGAGAAATAAACACATAGGGGTAGATACTAGCCAAACTCTGTTCCACAAGGGGGTCTGCCACCCACACCCTATCACCTCTTTGCCTGCACCAAGCTCAGAGAATCTTCCTCCTTCTGTAAGCCTTCCCTCACTCCAATCCTTCCCCCCTGCCAGGGCTTTTTGGCTATCTTTCCTCCTGCCAGCATGGCCCCGGGCACTTCCATGACCAGACCTGGGATTCATAGGCTTTGACCCCTCTGTAGTTCTCGATGGAGCCCGGCCTCTGGCAGGACTAAGCAAAACCTTGTCCATCAACTTGAGCAAAGTTGGTCCCAGCCCTAGGCCCTCAGTGACCCCAGTAGCCCAGCCTGGAACACCCAGAAGTAACCCAGAATTAGCCCTTTCCCAGGAAGAACTGCACAAGCGAAAGGGAAGAGGCAGGGTGAGATGGTGCTGGTCCCCATAAGGGTCCCCATGATTAATGATGTTCCCAGCATTCCCCTGAGACTCTCTAAGCAACTGCACATGGCCGCCGTGGAATGTGGCATGAGCTGCCTTTGGGAGCCCCGGGCCCCTCTTCAGAGCTCCAGGGCTTCCATCTGCCTGCAGCGATGCTCATGTTCACGCTTTCCCAGCGTTCAGCCCTGTCTCACCAAAGAGAAGGAGGCGCTAGACCCTCCATCTCCTCCAACCAAGGCTCAAGAAGAAGGTCCCCACCCCAGCCATCTGAATTCCAACTCCTCTCCCACCTGTGTGGGCATGATCTGGGGCAGTTACTCAGCCTTTTGGTGCCCCCCCCCAGTTTCTGCATATGTAAAATGCAGACTCTAAAAATCCTGCTTCTAAAAGTTAGCATGTCAGTTGCTTAGAGTGGCATCGGACAGAATGTAAATACCCTGGAAATCTTGCCATTGCTGTTCTTTCTAGATCCTTCTTCAAAACCTGCTATTCCGAGAGTACCTCAGCAGCCGACAGTCTCTCCTTCCGTTGAGATCTCTGAAAATAGCCATTAGCTTCTGTAATGTTTGGAATGTGGGTCCTGGAAGACTTTGCTATTAGCTTAAAGACAGTTTCTACTCGGGCTTCATAATGGGAAAAGGAGGAGGTTCCTCAGACCTCTTCCATAAGACGTCCAAGCTCACTATGAAGCAGGGGAGACATGAGATAGCGTCTCTGCCCTTCTCCTTTCTCCCAGGTGCCACCGAGGCTTTGTCTGTCGCCACAGCACATGCATGAAGCATGGAACCATGCGATCCATGGGAGTCAACTTACAAATCCACTGCTAGTAACCAACGGCTTGTCTGGCACCAGCATCTCACAAAGTCCCTCCATCGGCTGCGGAGACCAGACCTGGGCATGCTGAGCCACTACTCCCAGCTGAAAGCCTTCCACGCCTGCCCAAGGCACCACCCTGGGTCGTGGACCTGAAGTGGTTTCCTATCCTGCCTCTCCAGGCCACAGCAGTCCCTTCTAGAAAATGGTGCAACTGGTCCAAAGGTCTGCAAAGGCCTTCGGGGTCTGGTGAACTTCAGAGGGTTCTGTGTACCACTCGTATCAAAGGGGACGGTAAGAGGACCCGGCTCCAGATTGCCTGCTAGGGGGAGTGTTAACGATGTTACCAGCAACCCATGACCACATAGTGTGGTGTTTGTTTCCCGGACAGGGTTAGTAGCTTTGTTTTGCTGATTCATTTACAAATAATGCACTGGACTTTGAAACTCAATCTATGGGGCTGGTGAGATGGCTCAGTGGGTAAAGGGGCTTGTTCCAAGCCTGACCTGGATGCCACATGATGGAAAGAGAAAACCGGCTCCAGCAAGATGTCCTCTGACCTCCATATATGAACCATGGAACACACACACACACACACACACACACACCTCCACATGTATGTATGTCTGTAAGCAATGCATAAGGAAATATAACCACATAGGTATACATCTTTAGCCCAGCATGTCTCTTGGTATTTCACCCAGGGCATCCACAGCAATTATATTAGTTACTTCGTGGTGACCAAATAACTGAAAAGAAAATACCTGAAAGAGGAGAAGGGTTTGTTTTGTCTTACAGTTTGGGGATAGAGTCTATCATGGTAGGGAAGACATAGGGTCGGGAGCATGAGGTGGCTGGATATGCTATGTCCACAGTTAAGAAGCAGAAAAAGGGGCTGGAGAGGTGGCTCAGGGGTTAAGCCTCTGCCTTGCAGGCAGAAGGTCCTGAGTTCGGATCCTAGACCCCACGTATAGACGCCGAGCGGAAGCGGGGACGGCCTGCATTTCTGGTCCTGGTAGGGCGAAGCCTGTGAATCCCGGGGCAGAGTAAACAAGGAGGTGGAGGCATCCATGGTGGTTCCCGAATTCATCCGTGGTTCTACACACACATACATACGTACACACACATACATATACACACATGCACACACGCATACACGCACAACTGAATAAAAAATAAAATAAAAAATAAAAAAATAAAATAAAGAAGCAGAAAAAAAGATAGAAGATAGCGTTCTCCTTTTCTCCTGAATCCTTTTGATTTGGTCCAGAATCTCTGCACGTGGGATAGTGCTGCTCACATGCATGTGGATATCCCTGCCTTGGTTGAACCTCTCTGGAAATATTCTTGCAGACACAACTTCTCTTTCTGTTTGGTTGGTTGATTTTTAAAGCAGGGCATCGCTGTGTAACCCTGGCTGTTGCAGAGCTCCGCACATAGCCCAGACTAGCTGCAAACGTGTGGCAATCCCCCTGCCTCCAAGTTTGAGATTATAGGCATACAGCACCATGCCCAGCTCCCTAGATGTTTATGAAGCCAATGTGGTTCACAGCTGAGGTTATCCACCATATACCCCCATTGAGCTACACTGGGGCTCTGCTCCTGATATCTTCCTGCTCCCTCTTGACTGCTCCCTGAAAAACAAGGGGTGCCCTACCTGATCCCTGGAAGTGATGAGCAGCCATGATCAGTGGCTGATTCTGGGGGGGAGGAGGAAGAGGAATCCCTGTCACTCTCGTGTATGATGCCCTGCACGGGACCCACATACTCTGAGGCTCGGCTTAACACAGGCGCCTCAGCTGAAAGAGAAAACATCAGTCACAGGCAGGCAGGTGCAACTGTCATGGAGACAGTTCACCTGGACTCCTGTCAAGAAGGACATGAAGACCCTTTTGGTCCTGTCAGCAAGTGAGCCCACCTGGACGCCGGCCTCCATTCCCAGGCATTCCTTGGCCAGCTTAGTGTTCTCCATCAATGACACACCCAGTGAGGGTGGACTCCTGAGATATTTCTAGAACTCCTGAACACATACCGCATGCACTTGGTCTCAAAAGAAGTATGTGGGTCAGTCCAGAGCACAAACAGGTGACGCCCTCAATCCCTACTGCCTATTACAGCTACTGTCTAAGAGACAGGTACAGAGGAGGTGGCAGTATACACTCTATCATTCAGCAAACATTTAATGAGCACTTATGTTGGGGTCTTTTCTAGGCAAGAGGGTAAAGAGGAAAGAACAAATCACACGCAGACAGCTCTCAATCCTGCTTAGAGTATCTTTGTTTGCAGAGCTGTTTCCTTATCCCAAAGTATGAGCTCAGCTGTCAACCTTTGTGATTCCTGCTGGAACCGTAAGAAGAACTACTACATACATCCTTTGGAGGAGGGATTCCTTGGCAAACTGACTTGCACAGCCATCTGATCTCACAGGTAAAACCTCAGCTAAGCCTCCAAAGAAACACCTCTACAGTGTCTCAGACTGTGTGGGAGCAGGGATGGTCGAGGTCTCCGTTGGAGGAAGGACACGTTCCCCCCTGTACAGGCCCCAAGCTGGGGTCACTCCAGAGCTTGTCTGACTTGAGCAAGCTACTCTTGAAGTTGAACTGCTCCAGCCTGCAAGTCAGCCCTGAATACAGATGGGAGATGCCTTCAGATCTACACTCCCATTCTAGCCCGTGCTGGAGTTCCCCAGGGCTAAGGGACAAAAGGAGACGATGCTATGAAAGTACACATCTGGCCACACAAGCCCTGTCCCCATCACAGCATTCCAGCACACGGGGCCCTAAGCACTCCAGAGATGACAGTCATAGATACCTGAGCTACCCAGCAATATTCTCAACCAAACATGTTGTACCCTGAGAGTAGTTCCCCCGGGACACCTGTCATCTTCCAAGAACCCTGTGCTCCTGTGCTGCTTTTTTATACACACACACACACTGGAATGAAAGTCCCCTGGGAGACGAGCCCAGAGTTGCTCTTGGACTAAGTGCTCTATAGAAATTAATGATCAAACAGCTAGCTTGTTGCCCAATGCTGCAGTGGGGGGGGGTGATGCTCTGCTTCTGAAATCTAACCAGGTCCCCAGGGGACTTCCAGCCAGGTCAGTGGGAACCCCTGGAGAGCAGTGAGCTGAGCAAGTCACACTGGTGTTGTTTCATCCCTACGTTAGGACCAGAACAAGACGAAAAAGCCAAGCACTGTTTAAAATCACCTTGTACGGCTGGACAGATGGCTTAGTGGTTAAAGTCTTCGCCTTGCCAGTAAAAAGACCTGACTTTGGATTCCCAGATCTTATGTTTTAAAAAAAAAAAGGTAAAAAATGCCAGGCAGACATAGCAGCAGCCTGAACTTCCAACCCTGGAAGACAGAGCCTGGAAAATATCAGAACACAGCAGTAAGAAGGCAGAGCAAGCCAGATTGATGATTCCCGAAGTCACCTTGGGGCCTCCACAGACACATATAGTGCTCTTTTCAACAGGTACACACACACACACACACACACACACACACACACACACACACAAACTCAAACACATTCACAGGCACAGGCACAGGCACAGACAAAAAAAAAGCTCACCTTAGAGGCTAAAGAGATGATTCAGGAATGAAAGTCTCAAAAGGTTCTGAGTTCAGATTCCATATCCCACATAAAAATGCTGGGCAAATATTGTGGCAGCCTATACTTCAGGACCTAGGAGACAGAGCCTGGGAAATCCCAGAGCAAAGCAATAAGGAGGTAGAACAATCCAGGGTGATTCTGAAGTCACCCTAAGTCTCCACAGGCACATACACTCAAGCGCCATCTTTTACACACAACCACACCCACACCCACACACATGCAAAAAAAATCTCCTTGGTAATATTGGTCGTTTCCTCCATCATCCTATGTCCCTAGAAATTACACTTAGGAAAAAATTCAACCCACTTGATAACATCGGCAGTGTGTAAAATTGAAACTCATCCACTGACATGAAGCCACATCAACGCCTGTTTCCAGCTTTATGCAGAGCATACCTTTAGCTCCCAGCACGGCATCTTGCAAAAGTAAAAGCACCACAAAACAGAGTGACAGGGGACTTCAGAGAAAATGTCCTTCATTCACCACCCTGCAAACAGAACTCAAGAAATAACAAGCCTGGCTATCAGCAATTCAATCCCCCAAAGTCCGGGACTTGGAAAAGCCTTCTTCCCCTCCTCCCCAGTCCTCCTCGCTGCCTTTCTAGTGCTCCACAAGGACAGAGTCACCCCTGGGTCCTTCACCATCTCCAGCCCCTGCTCAGGGATCCTGAAGGAACGCAGGTTGGGCACAGCTCTTTTCTGGCTTGTTGGAAGATGACAGCGGCAAGGTGACCCTTCAGCCCAGGTTCTCCCAAGAGGTTTCTGCTTGCCTTCTGCACAGTCAGGGAGACGAGGCAGGAAAGCGAGCAAGACGTCTCCCAGTCTGGGTTTTGCTGCAACGCGGGTCCAGGCTCAGTCAGCACTTGCAATGCAAGCATGAGAACCTGAGTTCAGATCCCCAGCCTGCACGTGAAAAACGCAGGCTCAGCAGCACATGCTTGTAACCTTCCAAGTCTCGAACCCCTTGCCGTGTTTCCATGACAACCACCTGTTCTTCTTCCTGACTTCCTTCCACTTAGGAAACAAGCGGTCAAAGGTAGGACACCAGAAGACGAGAGAAGCACAGCGCGGGGAACAAAACTGAGCGGCATCACCCTGATTTTCTTCTGGGTCCCTGTGCCCCAAGAGAAATCTGGACCATGGGGGTGTGCATTTAAGAATACCCCTCAGGCATCCCAAGACCAGCTCCTTATTACACATTTCCATACTTATTTAGAGGCACAATCAGAATTTTCTAATCATCTTCCTGAGCATCAATTTCTGGGGATAGATTATTTCCAGATGTGATTCAACATAGAAAAAAAAGCTGCACTCATTGATTAATAAATGATTTCTAGATGGAGAATGTGTGACTGGCGATCCCAGGCGGGCTTTTCAGGAGTCTTTATTTGGCCGTAGAGAAGACAGGAGGGTCTTCAGTAGCATCGTCTTCCCCCAGGCTGGGTCTAGGTGTGTCGGCCCCTGGTCAGATCAAACAGAAGTTGGAGAAAGAACGTTGGTTTTTGTCAGTTTCTGTCCCTCCCCCACTTTTGTTGGTGATTTCCCACATCCCTGTGCTTTAAGCCAAGGGCAAGAATAAATCACATGCAGGAAGCTGCCAATCAAAAGACAGCTTTCCAGTCCATACTGTGCAACAATGCCTGTATGACCTTTGGCAAGACACTTCCCCTATCCTTTCTAGTCATTAGTCGTGGGCTATTATTCAATCTACAAACACTTTTAAATTATTTTCTGCATGCAGTTTCCTAATTAACTAACTCATATTGTGTGTGCCTCTGTGCGTGACAGACATTACTAATCAATGATTGCATACTTCCCCCAACTCAACCCAGCAAGCTCGCGTTGAAAATCGGTGTCTGTCTCTGGGATTCAAATCTCAGCAACAAGAGTTGGCATCGCCAGTCACAGCTCCCAGTTCAGTGAAGATAGTTCCAGGCACTCCTGCCACAGAAGATATCATGTGAACACAGTTATGCAGGACTTAGGAGATCAAGATTGCAGAAATGGAGGAGTTGGGATTGGTGTTTGGCCAATACACTTTCAGAGAAGGATGTATCCTCTAGATGCTAAGAAAAAAAAAGCAGAGCTCAGGTGAATGTTGGAGAGTCACTATGAAGACACTGGATTTCATTTCTGGCCAAACTTTGCACCAACAGCAGACTCCGGTCCATGTGGGGACCTGTTTGGCTGCTTTTCTTGGCTGCCCAGAGCCCCTGCAGTTCCCCTGGATGCTCCACATTCCATCAGTTAATTGGTTTGTTCCTTAGCCATGGTCACGTGACAGGTGCATTCTTCTCAACCCCTCTCTCTCAAGGTATCAATTCCTCCACTGACCGTGAGTCTCAGTTCCTGCACATTTCACCGGGCCACTGGGAGGTCGGATGCGCCTATCAAAAAAGGGAAATGTCTACATCTTGGGCTGCAACCAAGCCACAACTCAATTTCCTCCTCTGGCTGTACTTCCTGAGAGGAAAATACAGAAGAAAAAAAAAGAGAGAGGGATGGCTTTGTCTCTGATAACCAGGCCACACTTGGTAGCTGAACAAACAAGTTGCTTGGCTGGAAGTGAAATGTTCTTTGGCTGACATCTCCAATCCACGACGGAGCACACCATTTAGAACAAGCAGCTGGCTTGTCTGCCTACCTACACTAAAGTCAACTGCCAGTGGACTTTATATCTAAGGCAAAGCACGGATCTATGATGAATAAAGTTGGTGCCTTTTGAGAACAAATTTGATAACAGTTGCAGAAGTATTTTCCTTGCCGTGTCCCTTCTGAAGTTGATGTTCAAATCATCTCCATTTTCCAACTGGTGAGCTAAGGCTGTATGAGATTCGGCAAGTTGTCCAAAGACACACAGTTAGGAAATCTTGAAGCAAAGGATGTCAGCCAAAGTCTGACTCCAAAATCTTGGGCTTTAAGAACTACAGGCTCTGCCTGTGGGCTCCTGTCTACTCCTCTACTGAGCTTAGGCTCAACACTGTGCCAAAAAGCACTTTTGTGGGCCATGGCAGAGCTTTTTGTATCTGTGGGCGCCATAGGAAAGGATGACTGCCATCCTCCGAGGACGACGCACGTCCAAGTATAAAAACAAGTCCTGGGAAGGAGAAGCATCTGTGCTTTAAAACACAAGCTTGTGGTTCCTTCATTGGGTCAGCGTCACTGTGCTGACCTGGCCAGGCCAGGGTGGGACGATCTAACACAGGAAGGCTGTTTATTGGGTCTCTGGCCTCTGGACCACAGGCTGGACAGTTAGTATTGCATTCATACTTGGGAAGCCAAATCCTCAAGTGCCATCCCCACCCTACACCTCCTTTGCCTGAGAACAGCCGCAGCGAGGGCCGAGGACCACCCGCCCAGATGTTTGACTTTGCGATGAGTGGAAACTAATTTCTCTCCCAACACATCCCACAAAGCTCCTGGCCAAGTCAGGTGGAGATGTCAATGGAAGCCATTTACACTCATGTGTTCCGGGTGCCCGGCTGGGGTTGTGGATGGAGAGAAAGACACTTACCAAAAGGAATCGGAGCTCAGTTATATCCTGATCTGATACATTTCTGGGTAAGTTGCCTCCAGTTTTCAAAGGCGGGTATGCAGTGCCCTTGTTCTGAGCCTGGGCTGCGATGGCAATCCATTCTCTCCCAGCCTCTCCTGTTGGTCTTACCTTTCACGGAGCCCAGGTCTCACTCGCTGTAGTTTCCTAGATCTTTCCTCAAAACAGAACTCTTGCGATTTTGGTACACTGACTGATTCTTTGCTGCGCTGCGCATATTACCACACAGCAGTAGCATCCTGGTCTTCACTCACTGATGCCAATGTTCCCTCTATTGCAGAAGCAACACCCAGAACTTTCTCTCAGTATTGCTAAATGTCCCCTGGACAGCAGAATCCCTGTGCTTGAGAACTGTAGTTGCAGAGGGACAAGCTTACCCTAGGACACCCTAGGACACGCCCCCTAGGATGATGTTCTTTATCAGATGGACCGCTTCATTCCAACAGGATGGAGGCCATCCACTAATCTTCTCCCAGCAGTCTTCAAAACATCTGCATCTTCGGCCTGAGACCATGTGCTTTATACCCAGTAGAAACTGGTTGTTGGCAGTGAGCAGGAAATCTGGGCTCTAGCACGTTCAGTGTCCCATGAGCACCTGTCCTCCTATTTGTCCTTTCGGGGTGCCAGGAGCAGACAGGTTCCATCAGACATTTTTTAAACAGATGCACCCATCTCATTTATGGGGACAGATCCCTCAAGTACTAAACATCTCTTGAGACTCCATCCCATAATTATACCACCTGAAAGATAAGGTGTCACCACGTGGATTTGTCAGGGACACAAAATAGCATCTGCCACGAGTTCTTAACCAGACCTTAAAACCGGATCATGCCTTTGGCCACCACAGCCTACTCCGAGGCAAAGACCTCACTCTTCATGGCCTTATCCTCAATTCTCTGACAGCCTAGATACTCCAAGAAAGTGAAAATTGAAAACTTCTGTCCCACTAGCACTATTTATGAACAGCTATCACTTCATTATTGAACCATGATAGCTACAACACTCCCAATCAACCAGGAGCTGCTAGAGCCAAAGTCTTCAGTGCAGATTAGTGCCCCGTATTTGCTTGACGAACTCTGAAGCTTCCTGGCCCGCATCTTGCTCCCACAGCGACGTGTTTTCAAATCCTGTTCTATCTGTTACTGTGGGGAATCTCTAGGCCACCTTGACTGCTTTTCATTTTGCAGGAAGATGGTGGGGATACAAGGTAACGTGCCAGCAGTGAATGTGCCCCCGTGTTAATTGACCTTCCAAGAAGGAGAGAAGCTACAGGGTAAAGGTCTCCATAGAATCTATGGTGTGCTAATCTTGGTGCTATGTTGGCAACTGCTCAAAGATGGAGATGATTCCACCAAGGTTCAGAGAACATTCCAGAAGAGGCGACAGTAGGAGTTTAAGAGCCTGAGGGCAGGGGGCCACGGGGGGTAGAATAAGACCAGATACCATATCTGGACACAACAGAGCTGGTGTACCCATGAACTTACTGCAGCTATGTGTGTTTCTGCAAGGCCTGAACAAGATTTATCCTATCAACATTTTACCATGGAAAGGAAAAGATCTCAAGATGCCCCGTGCCTTTCTGAAAGACTCTTAAGGGTCAACGCTAACTGGGGGAGGATGTTTTCCTTGATGACAGGCCCACGGATAGATGATTCATGCTCCAGCAAATACTCAGGCATGTGCCATCAAAGTCAACCTAGATGAAACTCAGGAGTCCACACAGGCAAAAAGTCATGAAGATAGGAAGGGAACTGGTAGGGATGAAGGGTTATAATAGGAAGGGGGGATGGGATTGGGGACTAAAGGGTGAAAATATTGCAAATTCAATATATTTATGAATGAAACACTAAAAGACCTAGGTGGTGGTGGCGGCAGGGACAATGGGAAACCTGGCAGAAAATAAGCCTCCAGCAACCACCCCGAGACGCCCCTCGTGACAAGGCAGCAGCAGAGCTGCGGCAAAGCCATTTGGAGCAGCGGCGTTTCAGTTCGCTGGTGCTCCTGCCATTGCCTGATTCCCAGGCACTTCCTGGATGAAATCAGGCTTGAAATGAGGAGTTCTCATCCAGAGCAGCCCCTCCGGAGGAAACTTGAACTCTGAAATGCACTTGCGAAGGAAACGTTAAGGCTTCCTTCAAGACTGCAGTTGAAAGAGAAAAGCGCATGTCCCAGCTGCGCCAGGTTTGACTGACGTGCCCGCTGACCTCACTCACAGGGGTTCAGCTGACAGAAGCGACACTGGCAACGAAACTCCCGGCGGCTCCCTTGGGGCTTCACGTCAGAGTGGTCTTGTTACCTCCGCAGAGCTATGTCCAGGGCCCCAGGCAAGTTCCTAAGGCAACAGGATGATAACCAGTCACAGGAGCAGCTATTCAGCCCCACCCCGTGCTCACTGCCAAATGTGGTCTCTGCTCATGAAGCAAAGGGAGAACTTCTGCCCACCTAGGAGCTGTGCAAAAGCGTAGAGCATTTGTCAAGCAAGCCGGCTTCCACCTTGCCCTGGCTCTGGAATCTTTCGGTTCAACTTGGGAACACTTGGCAGGAATGTTTGAAAGGATGCTGTTTCATACATGGGTGAGCGGCTTTCGTCGGCTCAGATAACATCAGCATTCAATTTCATGCCTCCGCTGAAAATATGGGAAGTGAAATTACACCTGTCCCGTACTACCGCCATTCAGCAGAGCAAGCGCTGGGCAACTATCGACAACTTGGCACTACCCACTGAGCCACGGCAGACAGTGTCTTCTCTCACATTGAGCACTGAGCATTCACCAGAGCACACCGTTACTGGTTTCTTGCTGACCAAGCCCATTTCCAAGCCCCGCAGGCAGAGCTTAGATCCATCAGTCAGGGAAAAACTCCACCTCTGCGTGGTTGTGCCACTGCTGGGGGCCCAGGTGCCCGCCCAGAGGGACACAGACAAAGAAGAGTAAAGAGAAGGATAAGGACAAAAGATGATAGTGGTTTTGACTTGCGCTTGCCCTAGAAAGTCAAACTTTCCTTTAGTGTAAGTTCTTAACTATCCTAACAGAGCCCTGTGTGTGTGTGTGTGTGTGTGTGTGTGTGTGAGAGAGAGAGAGAGAGAGAGAGAGAGAGACTCACTGTGTAGCCCAGGCTGACCTTAATCTTGTGATCCTTCTACCTCAGTCATTCAAGGACTGAGATTATATATATGAGCTACCATGCCAAGTTCCCTAAAGCAATCCATTTCAATTCCCACTGTATTTGAGAAGACATCCCACTTTCAGAAGAATGAGGAAGAATATCACTGTCCTTCTACCAGTGGGCAAATAGACAAGGCTGTTCCCACCTGCTCCAGTTTCCTAGCGGGGTGCCTCAGTGGACGTGGTTGACCCCTGCTGGGTCTCACAGCCAGAATTACATGTTCACCCTGGAAATCATAAATTTGGGGTATACGTATTTATGGTGGGACTTCCCACCTGGCTGGTTGGCTTGAAAGATGACTTTGAGAGCTATGGAGAAGATATGCAGGTTGTTGGGAAGAATGCCACCCAGCCACTCAGTAAGAACTGCTTGTAAGTGCCAAGTTCCTGGAGACAGAAGAGGCAGTGATGGGCTGAATCTAGCAGTTCTTCATTTTTCTGGAATGGCAAGTTCCATATCAGAGGTTCCAAGTCTTTATCATGTCTTCAAGCTACTCCAAATGGCCCACAAAGTTTTTTATACATTAAGTATGCCTATAGCTTTTATCTGTCTTGTTTCATGTGATCTTTACTTTTTAATGCATATCAGTGCTGGGGATGATTAAAGATACAAATTTATTTCAAGACTTTCTCAAATTCACAGGAACATTTGGCTATTAAGTAATTTTTCAAACACTCGTTTGTAAAGGTCCCTGAACTACTCTATGGAGCTTGGGAAATTTTTTGACATTAAAAATGAATCCTTATAATCTCCCAAACACTAGTGCCCTTCTCAGATTTCACTTTCATGAATGATTTTAGCAACTTCAAAAGGCTGGAAGCAAATCCTTAAAGCTAACAAAAGCACACAGCACACCTGTGGTCAATTGCAAAAATTGCCACAATTCTTTGCAGCTTCTCCCATTAAGAGGTGGACGCCATTTCTTGACCTTGTGGTTAGGTTTGAGTAATGGAATGCAGAGACAAGGATGTTACATGAGTGCCAAGACTGAGCCTTGAGAGTCCTTGAACATTCCTGCCTGCTCTTTAGACTGTGCCATCGCCCACCATGACTCTGATCCCGATGGTCTCTCACCCTCCATCTGGCAAGACTAGACTTTAGTCAAAGTAGTGATGGTTCAAGGTTACTTTTCATCTGCATCCATGATCAGCCCCTGGGTTTGCTTGAGGCTGGTTGGTTGAGAAAGACTCAGCAAGGTGGTTCATGGCTGATCCCAGCCCAAACTGCTCACCCTCAAAATCATGAATCCAGTAACTATCTATTGTTTCTATTACATTGTTAAACATGTTTGTACTTGAAACGTTGACAAGTTTTAGTTATATTTCTTTTTTGGGTATTTATGATCATATCTTACTTCTACAAGAAACTATGTAAGCAAGGTTATTGCTCATTTCATTCCACCCTGTCTACCTCCAGCAATGCGCAATCTCCTCCCGAGGTGGGCAAAGGAGACTTGTGGAAAAATCTTTCAATTTTCCACCCAGCAGAAACCCAATGAGCTGGCACTCACCACCATCCTCGGTGGCGATGGGAAGCAGCCCTTCTTGCCCAACTCACTTGACTTCCCTGGCCAACAACTTCCAAATATTTAGATAGAGAAACATTTCAGTTATTCTCACAGTAACATGGGTGGCTTGCTCTCAGGAAAGAATGAGTGTTCATGGCCAAAGGAAAGAATCCTTTGCAGCCTTAATAACTATCACTGTCTGGGATGGTCAGTATTGTAGGTAAAGTGCACTGGCTCCTGAGTCTCACTGCTGATGCTGCCACACTCTGCTCTGCAGGATGGGAACAGACTTTTTTCCCAAGAATTCCTTCCTACAAGGAGCCCAGACTTCTCACAAAGAGGAGTCAATACAGAAATGGCCACCACCTCTTTTGAGATCTTTGAGACTAACCCAGACCTGGTTAGATGATGTCGTCATAGAGGGAAAGAGTTTCCTCCTCTTCCTACTCCTTTTTTTCTCCTCCTCCTCTTTATTCTCCTCCTTCTCCTCCTTTTCCTCTTATTCCTCCTCCTTTCTTCCTTTTCTCTTCCTCCTCCTCCTCCTTCTTCTCCTTCATTATCATTTCCATGAATACTTACAAGATGATTACTATATACAACCAGAATTCAATAGTAGCTCATTTACAATCATAGCAACTATGTAGAACCAATATTAACACTTCCACTTCACATATGAGGAAGTCAAAGCATGAAAAAGGTTCAGTTAGTGGCTCAGGATCATCAACCAGCCGTTAAGTGATGGGTTCAATTCCAAGCATCTAATGTCTGCACTGTTCTTTATCCCTCTGCAAAGCTGCCTCTTAGGGAAAGGTGGAGGCCTGCCCAACTGGAGGATCAGCCTCTCCTAGGAAAGGACTGTACTGGACAGGAAGGCCACGTGCTGGAAGAAGCCTTTCCACTGAGCCTGGCTCTGACCTAGGGCCTAGGTTCCCCGAACTCTCTTTAAAAGCAGTCCATATCTGAGTCACACTTTGCCCTGATATTTCATGCGTGAGATGATTAGCTTGATCCAAGATGGTCATGCTGTGAAGAACTAAACCGCACTCACAGAACCACAGAACAAGTCGGAACCTTAATATAACTGATACTGAACAGGAGTGAGGTGGGCCTATGGGAGGAAAGGATCTTGGGACCTCTCACCCGGATGTACAGCAGGGCCCCATATGACCTGTCCACTGCCCATTACAATTATCCCTTCCTTAAATTCACAAAAAATATTTCCACAGGAATAAGCCCCACCAAGCCTAGGAAACAAAGGTCTGTGCCACTGATACGAAGCCCTCTTGCTCTGGCACTCAAAGCAACATGAGAGGCGAGTCTTAGATCCACAAGCAGTTCCGAGCCTAAGGTAATTGCTGCTGAAGGAAAAGCCACATCAATAAAAAAGTTAGTAATGGTAGCAAATAGTAAGTATTAAATATTTTTGATCTTCAAGTCTACCCTTTGATGGACAGGATGATTATCTTCTTTCCTGTGGGTTTGTACAGTAAACACCGTCATTTTATCTGAAGCCTAATGTTTTAGTTATACACATATTTAATCCATTCTTATCCTCACAACGACAGTGCAAATTGGTTCTCACTTGAGTAGTCTCTAGACTCTTAAGAATTCTGTCTCAGAAAAGACACTTTGGCCTAACCACCTAACCATCAAAAGTGACAGAGAACAGTGCTCATCACCATCATGGTCCCTTGAGGAAATACCCCCAAGTGCCGCCGCCATCATAACACACAGACGCTCCTTTAATGATCACCTTTCCTAGCATCCCCCATTATAGTGTTTCCCTGTACATCACAGATGTCCCCCAAACCTTGCTCTTTTTCATTAGCAAGCAAGAAAATTGTGCCACACTGAACTTACTGTCTCTATCTCCCTGTGACAAGACCCCAGCCCCAACCCCAACCCAGTTGTGTCCTGTTCCACTAGAACACTGTCCCCTAAGCCTGTATGTGTTGCCCACACACACACACACAGACCTTCCATTCTATAAGAAGAGACCACAAAACTATGAGGCAAGACAGATCATTTCTATCCAGAAAGCAGAGGGCAGAGTGATGTGTCTGCTCATTGGCAGTACTGGACTTTGGACATTTGAAAAGCCATGATAAATAAATGATAGCGATCCTATTCAGTGCAGGAGATGAAGAAGATTGGGAAAAACTGAGAAACTTTTCCAAAACTAAACAAGAAGGACTTGAACTCAGGTCATTTACCATAAATAAGGAAAAGCTCCAAATCACAGCCACCTGTTCAAATGATAAGAGTTTATTGGGTCAGACAATAGATCTACGAGACGAACATGCTCCTTCCTACACCTTGCCTGGGCACACTCAGAATGTCCTTTCCCACCTTCAGACTTTGGTCTCCAGGGTATAGGTGTGTGCACAGAGGTATACCTATGACACACCTGCACAATTCACGTTCAAGCCCAAGAGACACACTCACATACCAGCCTCCCCACGTGGGTTGAAAAACCCAGATTGTGTTTGTACTGGTAAAGGGCAGCCTGGTATTTGGAACTGCTTCTGGGAATCTGCCACTTTTGCCTGTCACCTTCTCTACCAACATATGCAGGGAAACAACTCCCTGTACCAATATTTAAATGGCCGTAAGTCATGTTCATGCTACAGGGAAGAGATCAGCTGACCAGTGTTCAGTGTAAATAGGCCGCAAGGCAAATCACCTGCTGCAGGCTCTTCCTGCAGACGGGAGCGGGGATTATTTTTAATAATAAATAGACACTATGTGTGCCTTTTGAAAAATAACAATTTAAAAATAATAGATATATATGTATTTTCTTTTATATTTTCCCGTACATGACCTGTTCTAAGTCAGCAAAGACATGTGGGTGGGATGTGGACGCGGTACATTGCCAGCAGGAATGCACAGAGAAAAGAGCTAAGGTTCATCGACATTTTTGAAATAAGATTCACGGCAAAACAATGCACCCAAAAGCCAAGCATTGCCAAAAGCAGAATGTGCTGAATCACTCTGGTTTCCATTTAGCATACCAGGAACCAAAGTGCCAAACAACCAGCAGGATTCACGGGAGCACTTGCTTCTTTATACCATTCTAGAATTATTTTCCTCAAGAGGCTGAGTAGAGAGAGAGAACAAATAATCAGAGGAAACTAAGATGATGTTAGAAGTTGTTAAGCAGTATAAAGAAACTACAACTGAGTAATAGAGTGGGCAGCGTTGTAAGGGGAGTCGCAGAGCCTGTTTTACGTTGAGGTCAGGGAAGTGGTCGCATTTGACTGAGATGTCAGTTTGGTGACAACAACCGAGCAAAGACCTGGAGCTCAGTGCTCCAAGCAGAAGCAGAATCAAGGGCAAAAGCCTTGAGGGAAAAAATAAGTTTCAGGAGCTAGAGAGGCGATGAATGACCCATGCGGGTTATTGTAAACAGCAGAATGGAGAAATAGGAGAAACGCAAGCTGGTGGGACGTGCATTCGGCACAGCCTGGTAAGCCAGTGAATACTCTTTATCTCACTGCAATAAAGAGCCTCATTGTGTTTATGATGTGAACGAGATGCTGTGCGTCCTTTAGAAACATCACCCCGGCCTCTGGGTCAGGAATTGCTCCTCAGCCGCAGCATCTCGCACCTTCAGGGCCACTTTGAAGGATCAGAGGCTACTTTGAAGGATCAGAGGCTATTGCGTGCAAGGGAGCATTTTGACCATTGGCCTCGATTTTATCCACTAGGTACCAGCAGCCTCCCTCACTATCAAAAATGTTTCCAGACTTGGACAAACGTCCCCTGTGGGTCCCTCACCTTGATGGGGACGAAAAAGGAAGTAGGAATGCCACCAAGAGACTGTCACTGTGGTCTGCATGAGTGAGATGGTAGTTCAGGGCAAGTTGAGAAGCACAAAGAGAAAATACAGAGAGAAAGAGCGCGCTCAAGAATGACGCTTACACTTTCGACAGTCTACAGAGCCAGGGGAGCACAGTTCACCACAAGAACAAGAGGAAGGAGGCAGGAAAACAGTTTGGCTCAGCAATGTTAAGATCAGATATCCAAATGGAAAGCTCGAGAAGGCAACTGGGGGTTCAGACTGGGAGTCTAAGTTGAGGTCCAGACAGGATCATGTGTAACAGTGAGCATATTGCTTGAAGAAATTCAGGTCGTGCCATTTTCTACTGCAGTAAACGCAGACAATGATACTTGCCTGCCAATGCACAAGAGGGATAGAGGGGAAGGAAAATACCAGAATCCTGTCCTACAGGATTGAGGCAGAAGAGATGGAACGCAGCAAACCTGTAGAGTGATACCTGTTTAAAGATGAGAAATTAAAGGTTGAGCCAGGAAGAACATTTTCCCTTTTCCCTATCGGGAGTCTCATGTAAGTGTCTTGCAATCCCGCCTTCACCAACATGACTATGACCACACCAAAGTAATCCAGTTGTGCTGCATTCAGAGCTGAGCCAAGTGTGGAAACTTGGGTTTCCTTTCCTGAGCTATTTGAAGCTTGTATGTAGCATGTCTAGGACCTGGATATTCCCATGGGTCATCCAAAAGGGATTTATATGACCACTGAGTTGGTAGCTGCCATGGTAAAAGGTTTAGTGACCCAGCCATGGATAATGTTGGTGAACCTATTATGTCAGAGCTAGCTGGGGATGCAGCAGCTGCTAAGTCAGCCAGGGAGGGCAAGAAAGGACAGAGGTAACGTTATGATTACATTGTAGTGTTAACTTAACAGTTGCAGACTGTTTGAAGTGCAGCTGTGGAAGGTGAATGGTTGGAAGAGACCCCAGTACAAGTCTGCAGGTATTTAATTAATTGCTATGGAAAACCCATAGTGGGTGGTACTTTCCAGTAGTGGACCAGATAATAGGAAGTGCAATGAAGATGGACTTGCTCTTTCTTTATCCTATGCCGACTTGCTGTGGAGTCTACTCTACAAGCATCGTGTACTTTAGAGCACTGGGCCTTCTTCGTAGATGCTGCTGCTGCCTCCGTCCTTGGCTGTCATCTTTTCCACATTGCTGCTGTTCCCGCTGCCTTTGAAGCCTGGTCTCTAGACCTTGATGCTATTCGCTGTTCATTGCTGACGTCGGAGCCCAGCTGTTCTTCACTGACGTCAGAACCCACGTCTTTGACCCTCCAGAGAAGTAAAGGCTTGAGACCTTCTTGGGATCTTTTGGCTTTGTGGAACATTTCAGTCAAGAACAAAGCAGCTGTGGGTGGCTACTTTGAAGGACACCACTTTTTATTGTAAGTTAATTTAATAAACTTATTTTTATATATTACATTCTATAGATTCTGTTTCTTCAGAGACCCCTGACTAATACGGGTAACATCTCAAGCCTCGCCAGGTGTGGTCCTTGACCACAAAGCCAGCAAAACAAGCAGCAACCAAACTGAGGGACACTCTGGAATCAAAGGACCAGCCACACTCAGGGATCTGAGCATGTGCTCTTACCCCTCATACAGCCTGCTGTGGTTTGGATCTGAAGTGTCTCCCGGAGGCTATGAACAGAAAGTTACAGTGCTGTTGGAGAGTGGTCCCGATGTCAGAGAAAACAGCAAAAAATAAATCCTTATAATTCTGTAATTCAGTGTTGGGCTACATATGGTCCACAGGCCCCAAATGGACATGCGTGTAGGAAGCTGGACCTGGTGAAAAAGATTAGGCCATTGCATCCCCTACCCACATCCCTAAGCTCCTGGAACATGGCCAAGTGCGATCAGTAAGACTGTAAGAGTCTGAAGGAGGGAAAGGGATACAGCCGGACGCTATCATGTAGATACGACAAGGCTGTGGTGTCCATGATTTCACTGCAGTTATGTATATTTCTACAAGATCTGCATAGGAGCTGTGCTATCATAAAAGGAGAAAGATCTCAAGAGGCTCTGTGCTTCCCTGAGTGACTGATTAATGCTGATGGGGAGAAGATGGAAGACGCTCTCCTCAGCGATACACCATGGATATATGGCTCACGGCCTCTCCAGTACTCAGGCACACGCCATCAAAAGCTTGTGAACCCCTGCGCCACACATGGGAAAAGACATGAAAGCAGCAGGGAGCCTGGCGGAGGAGAGTAAGAGTTGTGATGGGAAGAGGATGGGGGTGAGATTGAGGATCAAGATATAAAAGCATCATAAATTCATTATATTCATGTATGAACCGCCAAAAGACTTTTAAAGGATGGGGGAAAGGCTATTGGTATTACCCTTAGCAGGGATTTCGGGGTCCCGACATTTCTTCTGTCTGTCTCTTCACAGTCCTGCTGCTGTGTGGAGGTCCTTCTCCGCCATGTGCACCCACCACGAGGTGCTGCCTTGTCGAGGCCTCTGAAATAATGAGCCAAAAATAAGTCCATCTTCCTTGAAAGTTGTCACGGCTATTTTGTCACGGCCATGGAAAGCTGCCTAACATGCCCCCAAATGCTACATAGGAAGTAAAAAGACAAGACATTTCTTTTTAATGAAAAGAGCCTATGTAAATAAAAGGATCAGTTTTTAGATGCTGAATTGAACCAAAATGTTGTTTTTTTATCTTTTCACCTACCCAAGTAAGTGCTCACGTGGAATATAAAAGCAATATTCAGAAAATAAGGGATGATTTCCATTGTTAGTGTGGTTAGCACGGAGCAAATAAGAAATCCAATGTTCTTTAGCCAGTGGTTTCTGGGTGCTGCCTTCATGAAAATTCTCACGTTAGATGTGAACTGGCAGCTCCCCCTTCATTTATCACGGGCCACAGAGGCCTATGTAGTTCGGAAGTTTGTGGGAATGAATGTCCACTGATAATGTTATTCAGGTCCCAGGAGACATGGAAGGCCATGAGGCATGTTTTCAGTAGTATCCGAACTCTCTATAAGAGCTGATGAACATATCATGCTTCCCAACAGTAAAGACCAAGTAGGAAAAACTGCCCACCATGAACCTACGTTACTTCTCAAATAAGAAACAACCAAGAAGATACTAGAATAAACTGACTCAAAGAGTCATTAAATTGGAAAAGAGTTAGCATTTGCTGGCTCGTTGCCTTATTAACTAATTATTAACTAGGTAGGCTTGGGGGGCTATGGTGGGAGTGAGAATGGCAAAGGAATAGATGTTGAGGTATAGCTACTGCACCCAGCAATGGAAGCCACATAAAGCAGATATTAAGGAGTTACTTTGAAAAAGTAGCAGATATCCAGGAGATGAACTTTCTACGGGATCAGCTCCGTGTGGTCCTCCTGGAGTGGGGCTAGGCTGGCTACTGTCACTGGTCATGGATCGTCCCCAGAGGCACGTGACCAACTCCCAAAGCTCCCTCCACAGTCTCCATGAATCTGTTCCCAACAGCATGGGCACAGCCTGGCTGGTTGGCAGAGGGTGGGCATAATATTTAAGTACTAGTCCCTATAAAACCCAACAAAATATGGATCATCTACTTTCTAAGTATGATTTCATCTTCTGTGATGATTAATATTGATTGTCAACTTGACAAGATATTGAATCACTAAAACCAACCTCCAAGCATATCTATGAAGGATTCTTTAGATTAGATGAATTGGCAATAGCATTTCATAGAGTTGGGTCCTTGTCTGAATACAATAGAGAAAGCAAGCTGCCCATAATCATCCATTCATTGCTATTTTCTGACTATGGACACAGTGTGACCACGTCCTGCCTCTGGTATTATCTCCATACCTGCCATTATGGACAATAATCCCTCCAACTGTAAGCCCAAGTAAATTTTTCCTTCCTCAAATTGCTTTTCTTCAGGAACTTTGTATTAGCAAAAAGACATGTAACTAGTACATTTGTTGAGATGCATGCTCTAAATATCAAAATGGGACCAATGCATAATTACAGGTCTACGCTTATCAACACAAGCTTACACGGAATCTGATACCCCCAAACCCAGCCTTTTCTAGGTTCTGATTCTTGCTTTAGAATCTAGGTAGTGTGCTTTCACTTAGCTCAATTTTTCTTCATGAGAAACGAAGAGATTAAGCTATGCTTGTCTGGGCTTTGAAGAGTGAATGGCAATAGGTAGATAGTGTAAGAGTTGCATCCACCTGTCCTGCTTAAATTGCAGAGATAGGAGCTAAGACCATAAAGTCAGTTGCCTTATCTCCTGGACCAACATCTTTTTTTTTTTTTTTTGGCCTGAGTGCATGTGTCTTTGCACTATCAGAGGCCACTGGTGTGTGCCTGTGGAGGCCCAAAGTTGACTTCAGGAATCATCCTGGATTGCTCTACCTCCCTTTTGTTCTAGGGTTTCCCAGGCTCCGCCTTCTGAGACCAGAAGTGCAGCCACTGCCATTTCCATCTGGTGTTTTATGTGGGGATCTGGGATCTGAACTCAGGTCCTTCTGCTTGTGAGGCAGAGGCTTAACTCCTGAACCATCTCTCCCGCCCATGGACCAAGTTCTTTACCTGCAGAAGACTTTTGTTTTTGCATCTCTTCTGAGTGCTGTTTGCAGTCCTGCATGGCCAGCCCATGGGGGCCGGGAGCAGGAAGGTGGGAGAACATTCCCCCTGGCAGCCAGGAAAGCCCATCAAAAGGAGGAACGTGTTTTCCTTCTTCAATCCCCTCTGTGTTTCCTTGAAGACAACAGGAATGACATCACGACAAAACAGAGTTGCCAAGACATACTCTACAAAAATGTCCTCACATGGTTACATTTTCTGCAAATTACAGCGTTTGGAGTATAAATCAGAGTAATTGTTTAAATCAGAGTGACTGTTGAAACAGACTTCCAGGGATCAAATCAAAAATGCAATCATTCCTGCGGTCCCTCTGGTGCTCAGAGCCCCACATACTTCTGAAACTGTCGGTTGTCAGTTACACGGAGTGTTTACATTACCATGCTGCCCGAACAGAGAAAATATATATTTTAAGAAGAAAATGTGAATCCAGGGTTACAAGAATGTTTCTGAAACAGCTAAGTCATCTTGTTTCAAGTAAAACCAGATGTGTGCATCAAGAGAAAGCCAATCATTTCTTTTAATTATGCTCAATGGTCGGGCCACCAGGAATACCCACATGTGTACACACGAGCCGGTGGAAATCAAAGGCTTTGCGACAGAGAAAGCAATCAGCAACTTCCAGACCACCAAATGGCATCCTCAGTACCAGCTCTGGGCACTGTTTGTACCCCTCACTCTGGGAGAGCTAATGCAAGGTGAGAGCTCCCCAGACCTGCCCACTGCCAACATCCCACCTTCCATCGTGCTGCCTGCCCCCAGAAGTCTAGAGCAAGATAGCTTCAGAATTGATTCTCTACTCAAGATCCCTGGTGAGGAGTCTTAGACAATCGAGCTTTGTCTAAAATGTCCTTCCAGGTTGCTTCTCTTTCCCAAGCCTCAGCCTGTTACTTTGGATCTTTCAGAGATGTCATGGAGATGGAGAGCTTCCTACCCAATCACATCTCCAGGTAGAAGAGGAGGGAAGACACCCCCCCCCCGTTCACTTGGCTTCCTCTCTGATGCTTCACGATGTTCAGTAGTGTTAAAGGGATACCATACCTTAATGACAGTAGAAAGGAAGGTTCTGGAATTATTTGTTTCCTTGAGTGGATTTATGGGCTCTGTTCTGGGAGAAATTCCGTTCCTCTGAAAGGAGGGACTGAGCACAGACATTCTGCTCGCTGGTGACCTTCACTTTTGGACTCGCACAGATGTGCTTCTAGAACGTTCCCTGCGTTCCCAATGTCCCCCACAACAGAAAAGAGTGGCCACATTCATGAAGCTTTCTCCAAACACAGCCACAGCACCCGAGCCTTGTCCCAGGTTGCTGGCAGTTTCTGAGCATCTGTTTTTGTTTCAAATGAACTGCAGATTGCTCCTGAGAGTACTTAATAACAAAAACGTAATGCTCAGGGATAGGGCTGCAGCTCAGTGGTAGGAGGATTTTCCTAGCATGTACAAAACCCAAGGTTCAATCCCAGAACCACAAAAGCAAACAAAAGCATCTAACGTTTAAGTTTCATCATTTGGGTATTCAATTCAAAACTTCATATGTTATTATTATTAATTTTCTTTAATGTACCTTCTTTTCTTTTCCTTTTGCTTTCTCTAGTTTGGTTTTTATTTTGCTTTTAATTTCAGTATTCACCCCAAGAAAGAGTAGTCCTGAAATCATATGTGAAGTGTATTAACTATGTATGTTTTCAGTATGTGTTGAAATGAAGATATAACCATTAAAATACAAATATTTATTGATACTTCATTTTAAAACACCATTGGTTTTTGTCTACCACCTTGTGATGTGTTGATACCGTTGTTTTGTAGAATTCTGATGTTCCTTTAAAATCTTTAATTGAATTCCTTTCGATGACACTTCCATAAATGACGTGCAGGGATTTCATAGTCAGGTTTCATGTTTCTGTGAGCGTGGCACCGAGTCTCAGCGAATCCGATGGCGTTGAGAAGAACCGAACTTGTTTTATTCTGTCCCATTAGAAAGAATGACTACTTCTAACCAAGAGAGTAAGAGAAATATCTTCCCTGTGACTCATTATGAGAGGAAGTAGACAAGAATTCAAGTCTACACTCCACATTTTCTCCACCTCTCCACCTGGGCCCATGGCTACTTCTGTCCTTCTCAAAATGTCCCCAGCATTAGAAAATTCTAACATAAAATTAACCTTGTTCTATAAGCTAAGAACTTTGCTTTGAACTCCTCCCAGAGGCCAGAGCTATGTCTATGAAGCAGGCACTTCTAATCGGTCCTTGGCTATGGTTGACTAGTGAAATCCCCAAAACAAGCTATCATGGAAAGTCCTCAAATCATAAGGGAAACAAATTGTCTAAAATCAAAACCCTCTGAACTGCACAGCCCTGACCTCTTAGGATTGTGGTTTCAGAATCTAAATTATTGTTTTCAAACATACTTTGAGTTTAGTCTTGCCAAATGTACACTTGGATCTTTTGATTAAATTTCCTGACTTGACTTTGGGTTAATGGCACCTGCTATGCAATCATGGAATCGGTTCACCCAATCTGCTTCATGCATTGCGCCGTGACTACAGCTCAATAAATGTATCTGAGACTCTCCCTGCTCATTTATTTCTTCATCCTACCATATAATTATTATGCATGTAGTGAATGCTGTCGGTCAAGAGATTTGCTTTCGGGCATTTGAAGATGCATTGATCATGAATAGACCTTCAGATGCATATATTCCTACACAACTGGCCCTTGTCAATCTACAGACGATACTGAGAAACATCCAGTTTCCTTTTAATTCACTGGACCTTTACCTCAGAGTGATACAGCATGAGGCTTAAGGAAGAAAACCATTTCTCTTGGAAGAGGCTGGGTGAAAGCACCGGAGCTTATCAGAGCCTTAACAGGAAGTACTCATAGGGACAGGCCCACCAGAAAAGCAAACGCCAAGGAAGTGACTGAACAAGTAAGTCCCATTTTCTAAGCAGCTGTTTCCACTCTGTAAGGCTCAAAAAATCACTCTTTAGACTTGTCAGGTGCCTTCCAAAAGCCTGGCATCCAGCTAACTGTCCAAAACGTAGGTGGACTCCACCAAACCTTTGACTCTAAAGTGGATCTCCACTACGTATGCCCAGTGGCTCCACGCCATGGGCACGTCTCTTGAGGAGGGACATGTTAATACCCAGGCCCTTTGCACAGACCTCAGGGCACACACCTGGAGTGTGACAAGCTGGGGTGAGGTTCACCTTGTTCCTTGTGACAAGGAAAATCTGGTCCAGTTGAAAGTCAATGCTGTAGTGAGTTACAGAGCTAGCCACGAGGGGGCAGCAGTGCACACAGGCGCCAGGCAACCCCCTTGCCAAGAGAAAGCTGGCAGGGTGAGTGATGGCATACAAGGTGCCCAGTTCACCTGTGACAGCCCCGATCAGCTCCCAGTGAGCGCTGTCCCACTTGTGCCCAAGTTCCCAGAGCAAGGACAGTTATAAAATGTTCTAACCATTTTACCTTGACCCACGACGAGAAACACCCCACATGGCAACCCACATTTAGGATATCACGCATCACACGCTAAACTGAAATACATCTTCACAAAACATTAACCTTATTCCTCAGTTCTTCCTTTATATTTTTTTAATGTTGGATGGTACCTATTACTTTGATTTCACAGCCTGCTAATTGGTATCGAGATCTGGCATGAACTTTGAAAGATGGGCTGGAGAATGGAAATCCAAGAACAGAGCTATTGGCTTCTGGTCACCTTGGGAACCAGCCCCCGCAGGCAGTTTGAGACTCCTAAAGACAATGAGCTTCTCCATTCTCGGTGGGAGGAGAATAACCTCTCAAGGCAGCGTCACCACGGCTTCCAATGGCCATTTAGCGTGTTATGTCTGTTTCATTCCTTCATCGATTCACTTTGCAAGCGCTCACTGCTGGGAGTTTAGCTGGATCCTTCAAGAGGTGGCCTCTGTCTCATACACCCTGGGACCACTTCCCCCTGCAGACTGCAGGGTCCGAGCGGGGTCCTGAGCTGCGTAGAGGTGGAGATGGGACATGCCGTGCCATAGAGTCAGAATATGCTCTCAGGTCCACGGCTTGTGCTCCAGGCAGACGTTTCAAGGACCAGGTTTTGACTGGAGACTGCAATCTCAGAGAGCAACCCCCATACAAAAAAGACCCCGGCATTTTCCCCTGTGAAGTGCCCAGAGCATCTTTCCTGACACCCAGCCAAGTGTTTCACATGCTCAGTTTCAGCCCCTTGCTTCCAGCATGTTCTTTTATGGAGGAAGAGGAGACATCAATCACTGAATAACCTCCAAGTGATATAACACCCCGCCTGACCCCATGGGTGGATTTTTAAGTGGAATTCCCTGCTGTCTGGAGTAAATTCCTGGTGAGGCCACACAACTGGGCACGGAGCTTCCACCCCGGCTTTTCATCTCTGATGGCGGAAATACATAACTCTACAGAAAAGAATCCAAGTCCTACAGCTAGGGTTCTGTCTAGGGGATGCTAGCCCAGTCCCCCAACCAGGCGCCTGTCCCTGGTCTCCAATTTGCAGTTGTGGCTCAAAGAGAACAATGACTAGGAAAGAGCTAACCTGGTTCCTGACAAGTGATATTTATTGGGTGTCCACAGGGTGCAAAGCAGCACACAGCACTGAGAAGAAGAGGGAAAAATGAGTTACATTCAAGTCTTCTGTGTTTTAGAGTAAGAGGAGACATCACCAGGTCAAACGGAGGTGACCAGAGGCAACCTTTGCACAGAAAGCCAGGTTGACAAGGAGAACCACCTGCTTTTGTCCTTGCTGGGAAGCTTTGTAAGCTGGTTCTCTGAGGGGCAAAGGAACGTGCTCTGTCGCCAGGAAGAGAGGCATGAGACAGAGTAGGGAAGGGATGCCCGCCCTCCTCCCTTGCAAGCTGAAGAGCATCAGGACCTGTTGCATGGCACCTCGTGGAGATATGTGTCCAACAGCCAATCGGAAAGTCTCTGGCGAAAACAGGCATGGACTTGGCCACCTTCTGATGGACCGTAGCTTAATGGTTCACATCTGAGACAGTGGGCTCTTCCGGGTGTCTCCTGCATTACAAAGCCCTGACCTTCTAAGATGATGCAGAAAAGAAATTATAAACTAAAGAAGCAGCCAGCATGGGTCATCACCTGCAATACAAAGGGCCATTCTGTAAGATTTAGTTGCACGTATAAAAAAATAAGTGGCAGAGTTTTGCTGTAGCTCAGTGGGTAGAATGTCAGCCTAGCACACCCAAGGTCCTGGGTTTGAGGTCTTGGTACCTCCTAACCTTGGGTGGTAGTACATAGGCCTGTAATTCCAGAGACCCCAATAAAATCGTTCTTGTATGTGGGAAAACTGTGCCTCTCAGACATGACTCCTCCTATCTTCATAGACATGCTAAACTGAACAGAGCTAAGCCCAGGAGCGAGGAAAGAGACTGTCACGTCTCTGTAGCATCTGGGACCAGAAAGGGCAGTGTTCACAGCCAGCCATGCCCTTCTCCAAACGCAGACCCACAGAGCCTCCTGGGCCAGCTGGCCAGAGAACACGCCCCACAGACAGTGCAGAGGTGGGAGAACAGCTGGGCTCTGACTCTCGCCCCTCGTGGACTGTCCCTTAGAATCATCTTAGAAGGTCAGGGCTTTGTAATTCAGGAGACACCCGGAAGAGCCCACTGTCTCAGATGTGAACCGTTAAGCTACGGTCCATCAGTCTGTCCAGGACCTCAGCCCGTCCCCACTTGTGAGTAGCATCCAGGCACCAGGGAAGCCCCTGAAGTCAAAGGTCAGCAGCCCCAGCTGTGCACAGACCCCCACGGCCCTTGTCCACTCTGCACTTGTGGTGCCACTCCACCTCTGGGGAGCCCCTAGGACTCGGTCCCCCACCTTCTCCAGGTGCTGGCCTCCTCCTTAGGGTGCCACCTCCGAGGTGCATAGAGGTAAACTGCTGCTTCTGGAACTCCACAGTGTTTTCACGCCACACCTCGCCGTGGAAATCTACTCTGGGACTTAAGAGTGAGAAGATGACTAGAAATGCCTCTTCCTTCCTGTTTCCTCTCAAAATCCCTCTCTCCCTCCCTCCTTTCTGGGCACTCTTTCCTCGATACCATCTTCAATGCTTTCAGAAATCTGGAAATGACATTCAGGACATAAAGTATCTCAGAGACAACTTCTGCTCCTAGTCTACCCCTCCCTGCTCCCCGCCCCCCACTTTCCCCTGAAGCACAGGGAAAGCCCAGCCCAGGAATGGAAAATACAGGGAAGGATAAAACTCAAGGTCATATCATGAAGTCACCGAACGGATGATTACCAATTTCCTTCTCTGGCCAGCTGTGCACCAGAGGCAAATACAGGGGCCAGGAAGCTTCTCCAAAAGGCAGGTGCCCAAGAAGGCACCTGACCCCCATAAATAAAGAAATAAGGAAGTGTTCATCTCTGCAGAGCTTTGAGAATGGGGCCTGAAGATGCTCTGAGGGCTTCGAGTTGACCCTCCCGACATGCCACCTAATACCTGACAAAGACCCCACAGAGAGATCCACGCTGAGCACGTCCCTCACGGTGTCTAACGCAACCCTCAGCTCGCCTCCAGAATCCACCTCCCTCTCCCCACTTCACAGATGAGGAACGGAGCTCACCTAAGATCACAGAGCACCACAAAAGACCAAGGATGAAACCCACAGCTGGACTCTCACGCCACGATCCGCGCCACTTATCCTAGCACGTCACATCCTTCTTGAAGTTTTCCCAGATGTTCCAGATATTTCCTCCCCATGAGGAGCTGACATGTCAATCCTTCCTCCTTGGACCCCATTAAGGACAACTCAAGGAGGCGGCCGGGTTCCCAGAACACATGGGCCGCATGGGAAAGCAAATGGGCTGTGAGCAATACAGGCCTGGCCGGGGCGTGCCTCAGAGCGGCCTCTGTCCACTGCCTGGCCCAGGCTTGGCCCTGTCTCCGCGGCTCGACCCCCGGGGCTGGAGCTGTGGGGCAGGAATGAAGTGGACCAGATGGGCCAAGCCGCGCCCACGGTGAGTGGCTGGTGGTATTCTGGCCTATTTTTATTTGCAAAAATCTGTTCCGTGTTTTATTCTGCTCTGGGGCAAGGAGAGGTCAGCTCCGTTCACCTTTGCTGTAAGATGAGAATTCAGCAGGAAATGAAGCGACAAGGCGGCCGACCAGTGAGAGGGAGAAAGGGCAGATCGCTGGGAAATTAAAAACCTGTGTTCGGATCAGAGTGGAGGGTGTCGGAGTACTATTCGAGGGGTGGGGGGCCCCCCAGGCTGGGTCGCATAGCCGTGCGTGTGACTACCACACATGACGATTCCCACATGCAGCCTATCTGCTGGATGCTCGTGACCCGGCACCAACACTGACCCTGCCCAGGGCTCGCAGAGGAGGCCAACTTTGGCTGCTGCCCAGTCACCTGTGCCTTCCGGCTCCAATAGGGACACTGGGGAAAAATAAAAAAAAACTTTCTCAGGAATCTGAGCCCAAGGAGCTGGTGGATCTCAAGCCATTCTCATGGTCTTCCTCCTGTGGCTGCTCAGTTCTTCTGTGTCACAAAACCCAGAAGTCCAGAAGATGCCACGTGGGCACAAGCTCTCCACCCTTCTCTCCTCTGGAGAGGGTGCAGGGGGAGCGTCTCATTCCGTGAGCACTGCGTTATGTAGCCACTGGGATAGGAGGCAGGTTTGTGCCCACAAGACGTGGCAGCATGGCGCAACTGTCAACACCGCCATGAACGAGATGGAGGAGGAAAAGTCGACTTGAGGTTCCAAAAGCACGTGCGTCGCAAAGATTTGTCTCAGCGTGAAGCTATGAATCAAAGACACACTTGTGACAGACCCCAAAGACCAGACCGGTTGGGTGTGGTTTTTAAGTTGGTTTTGTTTGCTGCAGAAAGCAGTATGACCGCAGAAGGACAAGAGCGTTGGCGTGCCATGTGGGGGGCAGCACATCAAGACCTACTTGATGGGCAGTGGCAGGTGGCAGAGCGCAGGTGGCCATCACAGAGGGCCACAGGTGGGCGGCTTAACAGACCTTTGCCTCTCACGGTTCTGAAGTCTCTTCCTCTAAGACCAAGATGTTGGCAGGACCGGTTCCCTTTTGGATGTGCAGAATCGCCTCTCCCTCCAAGAGTACCAACCAGGTTGGATCAGAACCCACCCAAGGCTTCCTCTCCAGACACAATCCCATGCTGAAGGAGTGAGGGTTAGGCCTCCCGGTATGAGTTGGAACCCACACAATTCAGCCTGTAACACACAGGAGGGACATGAGCAGGGTACAGGGAGAGAGATGATAGAGGTGTTGAGACAGGATACAGGGCAGATTCCAAATCTATTGAGAACCTTCTCTTTTGCTTGTCTTTTGTACATGGGTTGGTATCAAAATAATCTGCTCTGAGGCATTGGGAATTGAGTCCATAGAAGCCAGGGAGGAGGTCCCTGGTCAAGCTTGGGAAACTGTCTCGCCTGCAGAGCTTTTCAGGTCTCCTAAGTGAACCAAAGTGACTAAACGTCCTCAAGAGGAGGCGTGACCATCAAAGAAAAAATTTGAAAGAATTATCACATGACAAACATCCTATTGGACATGCTGTAGGAATCACTGCTGGAAGTGGGAAGGGGCAGGAAGAGTTTAATCTGCAAGCTTCAGGACACAGTCCTCAAGGTGCGACTTCTCGAGGGTGGTGGATTGTTTGGGTAAAGGTTGCCCTCGAGGCCAGGTCGGGCGGAGGGCAGCCGTGGCCAAGAAGATGCCGCTCTGAGGTCTCCAGCTCTCCTCCATTCACCGAGAACGAATACAGCTCCCACTACGCACAGGTCCTCTGCTGTGTCTCGTCTGCAGTTCCCGGTCTAGAGAACCTTGCCTGACTCACTGTCCCTTACCACTGATGTCTCCGGGTAGATTGCTGTGTTCCAGTGGGCACCCCAAGGAGTGTGAAGTCAACAGCACTCAGAGGTCTGAAGCTCTGGTCCGCTCTGATGCCTTCAAGCATTCACCAAGCCCAGTAAGGACCCAGGACGATAAGGTCCTAAGGACCGAGAACAGGGACCTTGGGATTGTGAGGAGCCTTGGTTGATTTCCATGGTCGATTTTATTGGCTTTAGACTCACCATGGAACACATCTCTGGATGTATGTATGAGGGCGCTTAGCTGAAGAGAAGTCCCTGCACCCCATGGGCTGGTGTCCCAGACAATAACAAGGTAGAAGCAAACTGAGCAAAGTGTATATCTCTCTCAGTTTTCTGACTGTGAACACAGTGTAACCCACAACTTCATGCTTCTGCCTCCGCGGCCTCCCCACTTTAATGGACCGCACCTCTTTCAACAATAAGTCAAAATAGACTTTTCCTTTCTTATTTCTTTTTAGTTATTTAGTGCATGCGTGCATGCGTGTGTGTGTGTGCGCGTGTGTGTGCGTGTGTGTGTGCGTGCGTGTGTGTGTGCGTGCGTGTGTGCGTGTGTGTGCGCATACGTGTGTGTGCGTGTGTGTGCGTGTGTGTGTGCGTGCATGTGCGTGTATGTGTGCATGTACGTGTGTGCGTGTGTGTGTGTGCGTGCGTGTGTGTGTGTGTATCAGAGGGCACAGCATGTCCCTGTGGAGGACCAAGGGTGACTTCAAGAAACATCCCAGATTGCTTCTACCTCCTTCTTGTTCACGCTTGGCTTTCCCAGGCTCCTCCCACCAGGGCCAGAAGCGCAGGCCACCATCTCTGCATGGCATTTTTACATGGGACCTGGGTCCGAACTCAGGGCCTTCTGCTCACAAGGCAGAGTCTTATCTCCTGAGCCATCTCTCCAGCCCAGACCTTTCCTTTCCTGAACTGTTTCTTGTCAAGCATTTTGTTCACATCGATGAGCAAAGTAGTTCATGCACTAGTATATTCACGGTGGCTCGGGCACAGACAGGCCGGCGGAAACCTCCTTGGTGACAATCATTCTTAGGAAAGTACTGTAAGATTCAAATCCAGTGGAACCCAAGAGTCAGACCTGGACTGAGGAAGCTGGACAGCACACCACGATGGGGGCTTCACGGATCCAAACAGAGCTTTCTAACTGGACTCTTCGTCACCACTACCTGTCCTTCAATCAGCCGCCTACACGTCCCCTGTGAGGAATTAGTGGAAGCAGGAGAAGCTAACGGTCTAATGGGAGTTGCAGGTGGAGGGATTGTGTGGGGAAGAGGGGTGCTGGAGGAGAGAAACAAGTCCCAGGTCATCTGAGCAAAGCAACCTCCAGCCAGAAAAGAGATTGGGATTCTGACAGATATCGTGGGGCTGCTGTGAGATATTTGGGGAATGGGGACCTGACTTGAGAGTGTTGAGATCCCCACTAGCGCCATCAAGTGTAAGGCAAGACTCAGCCTCTTGTGGAAAACATTGTGTTGGGGGGGTTGGATTACTGGGGCTCATAAGTAACACTGCTACTGAAGACTTCCATTCCCACCTGGTGCCTTATGGTTACTGTTAATAGAGTACTTTCAGAAGCAGAGGAGAGAGCAGGCATTGGAGGTGTACGCGTGGGTCCCCTGGGTGGGCCAGTAGCAACACTCCAGCCTTTGGAGCCCCATGCTTGGCCATAATCACAGACCATCCAATAATCAGGATGGTGGGGGACCCTCGGACCTCCAAGGAAGGCGACCTTTGCTGGCATGTGGAGGCCAGTGGCTCTCAGAGGCCCGTGAGCTATTTACAAAGACTTGTCTGATGTGCAGCCAGGAAACCACCGAGGGTCCCTTTGTTTCCCTCTGCAACCGGCCAGCAAGCTCCATCCCAGGAACACACCAAAATCCCAATTGCGAATTCCTAGGTCACCAGAGGACACGGATTAATCAGACTATTTACAAAACCCTGTCAACACACGCCAGAGGGAACAGGCCGGCTGCTGCCAGTGACATTTTGTGGATTTCTTGTAGCATGTTTTGACCATCCTTTTCTTATTAAACATTCAAATCCTCTTCACGTCCTCTAAAGCAGGATTCTACCGTCTACTTACCCGCGGAGGCTCAGTAATCTAAGACACCTGCCTGGAGCCACACAGAGCTGGATGTCCCTGGGGCCCAATTCCACCGCAGCATGCACAACCCACAGACACACAGCAGGCATTCCTCTTGCAGATGTGGCCAAGCATGCATGGAGAGAAGTCCCCCCCATGCGCACACGCGCGCGCACACACACACACACACACACACACACACACACACTAATCTCCTGCAGATCAGTCTTGCCACCTCCACAGAGAAGACCTGCTTTTTAAAAGGACTTGATGACATTAGCATAGGAGGTGCCACGCCCTTCTGGCATGGGAAAACAAGGGCTTTAGTGGAAGAAGGAGCTGGCCCAAAGGGGCAGGCTGTTTACTGGTCAGTCGAGGTTCGGGGTAAAAGAGTTCTCCCTTCATTGTCAACTAGACTGCATTTAAAAATCACCTAAGAGGCGGGAGAGGCACACCTCAGGCAAAGTAAGGATGCCTTCAGAGCAGGAGCGTGGACAGTACCATCCCACATGCTGGGGTCCAGATGGAGCAAAAGGGGAGAGGGACAAAGCCAGCCATGGGCAAGCTTTCCTTTCTCCCTGCTTCCCGGTTGGCTAGGAAGTGCATGGCTCTCCTCCACCCCATATTCCTGTTGCCATGAGGTTCAGAGCTGGGGTGCTGACTCAAGGGTGAGAGTCAAACAAAAGGACCAGAGTTCAGATCCCTGCATCCCATGTAAAAAGCCAGTGGGTGTGGGAATCCCCAGAGCAAGGCGCCAGCTAGACTAGCCCTATCGGTGAGCTCTGGGTTTGACTAGAGATCCTATCTCCAAAAGAATAAGGTAGAAGAGCGGTGAAGGTTGATTCTGGATGGCAACCTCAGGCCTCCATAACATATGTAATACGTACACACACACACACATGCTCGCACGCACACATACACATGCATACACACATACACATGAAAATGGAAAAAGGGGGAAAGCTGGCATTTCGAAGTTGCCCAAAGGTAGATGCAGGCATTGAAATTGGCAAGTAGCAGGTGACACAAATACAGGCTTTCTTTACCCCCACTCCCTGCACCCCAAGGTGCTTCTCAGCTTCTCAGAGAGAACCACGGGCTTGAATGAGATGGGAGCCCTCCCAGAAGAAAAGTCAATTCAGACCTACATTGAAGTGGGTGATTGGGAGGTAACCATCAGGTGGTTCACGGAACCCCCAGGAAATGGGACATGAACTGGAACCCAGGACAGCAAGGTGTGCCGTGCCAGCTCCTACCACAGAGTGCTCCGCAGCACCCCACTGAATACGCAGCTCAGCCCACACCACTACTAGGCGCTTGGTCCCGGGCATATCCTCCTTCTGCCAAAGCAAATGCTAAGTAGGTCCTGATTCCTAGCCTCGTTCTCCTCTCTAATCATTAAGAAAGACCTTCGACTGACTGACTTCAAGCCAGGAGTCTTCAATTCTCAGCCACCAGGGTCATGAGTGAACAATTCTCTGGCCTTTTCTACTCCTGTGCAAGAAGCTGAAACTCACAGGCCCAAGACTTTCTCGACTGACTGAGTAGTGGATGCTCTCACTATGGAAAAATTCCACTCGAGCCCGCTGACTTCCGAGTTGATGGACATTGGGGTGATCAAAGTATCTCTGCCCTCAAGTCTTTTCCCAAAATGCATCCTGCTTCTCATCCACCTAGTAATAATTTCTAGCTGCGGTCTTCACACCAATAGATCCCTCTCGGAATCAGACCGGCCCTCCCTGGTCTCCCAGACCCCAGTGACATTGAAGTCGCTCACACCTCAGTGTGCGTCAGCTTATCTGACATTTCCTCCTTATCCGCTTGATTCAGTTCAACTGAGCAAGTGGAAGTAAGTCTTAATCATATCCGCTAGTAGAAGAGTTAAGCATGGATAATACAGAACAGCAGGTAACCCCCAGAAATTTCCATGTAGCTCCAGGATATAGCATATGAGTCATTAATTATACAAAAGAATTAGAATTGCCTATGGAAATTGTGACCACAGGATGGATGGAAGTGGGCCGCCACAGTCCTTTATTCCAAGAGAAACCTGTAGCTACATCCATAATAAACCGATGGGACATGTGCAGCGCAATGCCATGTAATTACAAGTCAAGGTACTGGTGGAGGTTGTTAGAGGCTGTCTAAGCAGGAACAGGAGAGCATTCAAAAGAAACAATAACCAAAAATCACAGACAATTGGTCACAGTGTTTGGTAAAGACAATACATGCAGCAATGTATCAAATTTAAATAAACACGCAGCAGATAAACATCTATAAAAAGGCCATGGCCATCTAGTTTTATGCTAATTTACAGAAAAATAATCTGAGAAGACTGATGAACTTCCTAGTATTTAATTATGCTTATAAAAAGCAAAAGGCTCCAGGTCATTTCACTGTCCTGGGATGGGTCAGTAGGCATGGAGGAGGGGGGTGAGAACAGACCGATGTGGTTTGCTGAACCCAGAGGGGCTTCAGGAGAGAAGTCTGTCCTGCTCCCGGAAGGCATGTCCCTCATAACATATGAAAGAAACTTAGAGAATAACAAAGACCTGGTGCAGGAAGACTTTGGTCTCTAAGCAATCCCATGTTTGCAGCCTGGGGTTGATTTTGGTCAGAAGACAGGAGGCGAAAAGCTGCTTACTTTCGCCTCTGAGGCCACAGCTACAGCCCTGCCTTGGTTTCCTGGACATCCCAAGAGAAGCAGAGACCCAGCAAAGACAGAACCAAGGCCTTCTAGGGCCTACTCCAGGGGCCTGTGAGTCTCAGAACTGGATCTTATAGGTCCACTAGAACCAAGCTAGACCTAAACTCTGCAAAAGCAAACCTAGACTTAGAAGTCCTGCTACTTCTGAGTCACAGCACGGTAGAGAAATCATCTTCCTTTTCTGGCCCCAGCAAGACCCTCAAGCTGCATCCATCCCAGGCATGGCTCGGTTACTTAAGCAACTCACACCACCAATGCCCAGACAACACCAATCCCGACAAACATGATGCTCTGTGTACCACAGACTTTCCTTCCTCACCAGCTTCCCAAGTCCTCTTCCTCAGAGTAGACCATGCCTGCGGTAGGGGACCTCACAAGGACTTGCACACAAAGAATGAAACCAGGCACTTACCTGGAGAAAACACAGGAGCATACATAGGTCTTCCTAAACATGATGCAAAACCCCAATCTTCAGACAATAAGAAATTTGTCAGTTTGATTAGCTTTCCTTTGAATAAGATAACCACATCATAGAAGCGGGAGGCTGGGAGGGAGTGGGAAGAAATGACGAAGGGAAAGGAGGGGATGGGAGGGAAGGAAGCTGGGATGGATAACAATATGTTTGTGAAAGTAGAAAAAAATAGGAAGGAAAAAAAAGATACAACCACCCAAGAAAATAAACAGAAAAACCCAAAACAAGAAAAAAGATAAATGAACATCTTGCAAAATATATTTAAAATTCATATCATAAGCAAAAGTTTAATCTCTTTAATATGTACAAGCTGGGTATAGTGATAAATTGTCTATAATACCAACATTTGAGGGAGGGAAGCAGGAGGTCATACTGGGCTAGATACCAAATTTGAAGTCAGCCTGGGAGACCCTGTCTCCCTCCAACCCCACCACCACCATACACATACCGCCCCAAGAAATACTTATGCATCACTTTGAGGCTTTGAAAGGTCTATTGATGAAACATTTCTTTGCATATCAAAATTCTCTACCAACAGAGGAATAGGAAATCAGTATCCAGAAATCCACTTTATTATTGATAGTCATTAGAGAGGGCAACCTTAGTATATAAACACGATGTCCCCCTAGCACTAGGTTCCAGAGTGACAGAGATCTGCTCATTAACTGCCAGGCAGCTCTGGCAGCCCAGAGACTTCACCAGATGGGTACATATACCCTACACCTATATAGGACCTATGCCGTTAAATTTAGGGGATAGCCAAGGACTGTATAGAATAGATACTCTCTGAGGACTGATTCCAAAGACAAGGAACTAAGAAATGACTGAGCTAGACATCCTCATGTCCTCTTGACAAACTTACCCACTGGGTAATTGATTCCTCCTTCCCACATGTGGGAGCAGAAGGAGGTCAGAATGAGACAAAGTCACCGGCTAAAGTCCTGTCACTTGGAAATATAAAGCTTGGAGAAGAGAAATCCACCTTTTAATAACTGCCAACAAATTTGTAGAAAAAGAGCAACAGCGTTACAGAAAAAATGAGAAAAGGAGGTGAACAGACTTCACAGGAAAGGAAATTCAGAAATGCACACATGTGCATGAAAGATGTAACGTGTATACATAAAAGTTGTTAAAAAATCGTTCTTGTTATTTAAGAATCCAAATTAATGCCACAATAAAATACCATTATCACTCAGCAGATTGGCAAGAGCTAAAATCTCATCACCACACTGGTGCAGATGCACAGCAGTCAGCATTGTCATGCAATGCTGGGGAGACACCCCAGCTTTTATGGGGGACAGTGGAGAAATGGGTATCAAATTTCCAAAGGCAATAGCTTTAGACCCAGCAAGTCCACTGCTACTTATCCCAGTAGTTTTATCTGAGGTACTCGGTGTTCTTGTGTCACTCCTAAGAGTACCATTGACCCATGCATATACCCACAGACACACAATTCAACAAACTGAAGTATATTGCCACAATGAAATATAGAATCACTCTACATTTTGGCAGTTCTCTGTGAACATTCATATGGAATACGAGTATCTGCTAGAAAAAATATATTATATATACTCAGAAATGTGTACGTTCCTTTGGAGAGTCACATAAAAAATATGGTCATCTAGAACCAGACCAGCCAAATCTCTCCCCATCCTAAGCTCAGGGAATTTTGTGGAAGAGGGGGCGGTAAGATTGTAAGAGCCTAAAGATGGGGAAGACCAACGATACACAAGATACTCCACACAAGTTAGGCCGAAGTAACCATAATAGGACTTTGCATGACCTGCGCAATGACTGACATATCAATGACCCCCCAAAGTCTAACATAGATCACGGGCATTAGGATCCTTAGAGGCAAGGGATTAACAGTCACAATGCACTATTGTGCATAAGCACAAGGGGAGCACAAGAAAGGGCTCTAGGCAATGCTACCGAGTCCTTGCACCTCATTAGAGTGGAGGATGCAGAGGGAAGCTTGACATTCACACTAAAGGATGCTCCAGGGATTGAGGGGGGAGAGGGGCACTGGAAGAAAGAGAGGGAGGAGGGTGAAAGGAAAGGGAAAAGGGGGGAGGGAGCAAGGGGAACTGGGGAGGAGTGGAGGGAGGGAGGGGACTGCGGTACCTATTAAGTTTGTATGAGTGGGAAAATAATTAATTAATTAAAATTTTTTTAAAAAACATGGTCATGTTTAATAAAAACATGGTCATGTTGATTACCTGTGAGAATATGCATGGACTATGGGGGATATCTGTTTTATGCCCTTCAGAGTTTATTTCATGTACAGATGTTACCAAAAGTAAAATATATTTGAGTTTGATTTGTTCAGGTAGTTTTTAGAATCCTGGTGACAGGATTTAAAATTCATTCCAATGAAACCTTGACCATCCAAAACTACCTTCCTCAGCCAACATAACTTAAATATAGCTGCCCAGAGCCAAGACTGAAGGAAAAACATCCCTGTTGTCACTGGGCCTGGTTTTTCCCAGTTGGGTTAGGAACACATGACCACGTTTCCCGTGACTTCTAATGAAGTGACTTCAGGAATGACCAAAGGGAGCATCTAGGCAGAGAAAAGAGGAGCCAAGTTTGGACATTGCATGAGTCACCTTCGAGCCCAGGAAAATTCTAGAATGTGCTTCTGATCAGTTGTGAGTATAACCCGTACCATTTCTTTCCTCCCGACCCCCATCTACTCTGGCTTCTTCCTTTAACTTAGTACGGCCACCAGAAACATCCCAGGTCAGAAATCCATTCCACTGTCTCTGGAGATTATAAGGACTACAAGGATGAAACAGGTAGGTACTATCTGCCTATCTCCACTCTGCGTGATTATTATTATTCTCATTGTCATTATTACCACTACTACTCAGTGCTGGGATTTATAGTCCTAAAGGAACAGAAGATGTGCACGTGGGCTTCAGAAGAGGCTACTTCTGGAGCTGAAACATTCAGGAGAAAGGCCTTGTGAGCCATCAAGATGGTGAATCTGAAAAAAACAGATGCCAAACACACACACACACACACACAAAAGAAGCCATTGAAAGTAGAGATCTGCGGCAAGGACAAGGCTAGCTGGATAAAACGCTGGACCCACAAGGTTCTTGATGCAGAGACAGCCCCAGCCAAGAAGAGGAATGCGCACACTTTGCTGCTCAGAATGCATGTTTCAAAGCCCCAGTGCAGACCAAGGGCCTTTGAGCCCAACAACCTCCTGATGCTCACTTTCTAGCTACCGTGGCAAGTGCTGAAATCACCCTTCCATCCTAGGAAAAAAAATCAGAGAAAACCGCCCTGTGAGGAAACCACCGCAAAAAGAAATTTCTCGAGCTGGTCATCCATCAGTGGGAAGCCGCGGGCCCAGAGCCCCACACTTGGGGCCCCCGGCTGCCATGGGCAAGCAAGTGCCAGATGCATGCTGCTGGCAGGGAGGGGTGGGAGCGACTGTCACCGCCTAGGAATCAGTAGGAGCCACTGAAGAAATCCCACAGTATGCCGCACCACAAAGCCTCCGTTGTGTGGCTCGGGACTGGGGTCATCCACAGGGGCACGCAAGCATGTGTGTGCATGTGGGAACATGCATGTGAGGGTCGCCACATGTGCAGTCATTGCTTCCAGCTTGGGAGGCTCCTGTCACATCTACTTTAGGCAGAGACGAGAAGGGGAAGGGAGGCAGCCTCGCCCTGCCAGGATGCACTTCAACAGTGACTCCAGACTTCCAAGCGCACCTCACTCTCCGAAGTCCTCTTCCATCCGTCTTATCTCCCCACTAAACAAGCAGTTACAAACCTGCGGGGGAAAAAATGCCTGCACGGGCCTGCCTAGTATCATAAATGCATGAAGTGTGTGCTTTGGGGAGTAGTAAACTGGAGGGTAGATGACCATCAAGCACAGGCAAGTTCAGGTTTGTAATAAACACCATGCTGACAAAATAAAACATACCATGTGTGTGTCCTCTGCAGGCCGAGAGCTCACTAAGGCTGATTAAAATGGATACCAACCTTGAGATGGAAAGATGGAAACAATAACTTCAGCAGGCTACAATGAATAACTATAGAATTCTGGGAGAGGGGGGTAGTGAGAGCGTGTGAGGTACATGTCTTATGTGAAGAAACAGAGGCACGAAGTTGCTAAGCAGCTCATCCACCTTCATGTAGCTAATAGGAATAAAGTCAGAACTTGAACTTGCTCTGTGTACAGAGCCACTAAAACTGGATTCCTTGTAAACTAAAAAATTACAAGGGTTCTGGGCTCTGCTCAATAAGGACAGGATCATTTGTCTCTCTGGCTATATCCCCACAAAGTGGGCTGGAATCCCCAGCACATATTCAGGCATCTGTAATACTGATAGGGAACATATTCCTGCCAAGAAATTCCCTCTTTTCCTCATGGGGTTTTGTTTGGTGGATTATCTGTGGAACTGACTCTATTCTCTACTTTTCCTTGGTGTCGATGGACATGGTGACCTGCTCAAGTAACCATCTTTCTGATCTAAGAGAGTCACGAGGTCATCTTGCTGTGGTAGGACAAGACTGGAGGCTGGAAGGTCAAGGTCAAGGTGCCAACAGATTCTGTGCCTGGCAGGGCAATGATGGCCCTCCGGTTTGCAGATGGGAAACTTGCTGTGTCTCCATATTGATGTGCTTCTTGTAAAGGTATTATTCTCATCATAGAGGCTCCATTCCCGTGGTCTCATCCAAACCTATCTACCATGATATGAGGGAATTAGGGCCCCACCATTTGAACTTGGAGGATACAAACATGTGGTACATAGCCTCGAAATAGCATTCCACACTTATCACACCGGCTCAGCCCAAGCCTCCCTTCTTCTTTTCTGTCTGACCACCTGCTTGTCGACTCAAGGCTTGTATTGTAACTCTGGAGAACCTCAGGCCTCGCTTCCAAGTCTCCATTCCCAGACCATTGCGTAGCCGAAGCCTTCACACCCATTCTTCAGGGAGAACGAGGACTTTGAGCACAAGCCAGAGGGTAACCGGACACCCTTTACTCCAGGGGTTCCCAGATTCGCCCCTTTGAGGATCTGCCTATTCTAGCTTGCTATTGGGCCAAGTAAAGCGCTCGCACCTGAAAAACACTCCATCTTGTTTGGTACTTGAAGTTCCAGGCTATGACACGGGACAGAGCTGAGGAATCAGAGGAGCTGCTTTCCAAAGCACACAGCTGTCCCCAGATGTCTTCCAGCTTTGCCGGAGAAGGAGGGGTGGGCCACTCCATGAATACCAGATAGCAAGAAGGGTGCAGCCAGAGAAATCCTGGTTCCTGTCAGACCCCAGGCTGAGCACACGGGCTGGGCAGAAGCGCTTGGTGACACTCTACGTCTCTGAAATGAGCAAGCTGCTGACCGTGATTCCGGAAGTGTCTGAGAAGTCACCCCAGCTTGATACTACTAAGCAATCATCATTTTTCACAGGGACTTCTCACGGATCTAGGGGTGACTAGACTCATTCAGACAGTTCTCCTTTAGCTTCTCATGTTTAGGCAGTGGCAGGGTCAGGGCATATTTAAGGGAACCAGGACCTTCTTTGGAGTAGTCAGCCTTAGCTATTTCCAACATCTCCTGTCCAGGTCGCCTGGGCCTCCTTCCTTCAGTTTTTATGAAGGTTCAGCTCTGAGATGGGAGATGCGGGACAAAGAAGTTTAGACAATGATGTCCTCCACTCCCAACCCCCACCCCTGTAAGGTCTCACCCAGGAAATAGTGTAAGACACTGAGAACTGAAGAGCCACAGGAGCTAGCAGGAGACAAAGAGCATGAGTCGAGTTGATTTCAACTCTGAGGAGTGGTCCACAAGATGATTCCCAGGGGGCGAGGCATTAACTTGAGCCCCCGGTGCTAGCTCACAGCTGTCATTCTTCCCACGGTTCTAGAAGCGAAGGTGCTTAGTTGTTTTAATTTGTTCTGTTCTGTCTTGATGTCAGATGGGAGAGAGGAGAGCAGGTGATGAAAGAAGCATTTGGAGCCAGAGCAGGGATGGAAAGAACATATTCAAGATGAACTAACTTCCTCTCCTTCTGTTAGTCATTTATTCATCCCAAAGAAGTGTGGGATTGAATATGATCTCTTGAGAGTGGTTGAGTAGACTAGAGCTCATCCTTGGGATAGGAAGAACGAAGATCACACGGAAACCCTTTAAAGACATCCGGGAACTGATAGAGACTAGGAGGAATCCAACCTATAGCTTTAGACAGTGTTAAGATTACCCAAATGGGGAAAAGCAAACTTTCCTGAGGAACCCAAGGCATAGGAGCTTGCCTGACCGTGTGAGGGTCACGCCAAGGTCATAGATGAGCTACAAGCAGAATGAAGGAAGCACTCCTTCACGAACAAGGTGAAAAGATATGGAGTTCCTTAGCCTTCAACTCTGTAGGGTTTGGGTGAATCCAGTTGTTGACAAAGCAATCTCATTTCTCTGGTTTCCACTTTTGAACAGAAATGTTTGGGAGGGTTCATCTAGCTAAGCACTCTGTTAGGCACTGTGCGTGCGTATATTTTTAATGTGAAGATCTCTGTGAAGGGTTTTTAGCCTCATTGTACAGAAGAGGAAACTAAGACTTAGAGACAGAAAGGTGTGTAGGATCATCAACCGAATGACAGAACCAAGACTGGAAGCCTCTGCCTCATGACTATTATCTACCTGGGCCACTTCATGTCACAGACACAATGAGACTATGGTTTTGGCGTCTTTTTCCTTCTTCTCCCTGTGAGGAGATAGAAGTCAAGCAATTTGCCTGGGGTCAGACAAAGCTGGTGAGTGGTAAGGAGGGACTTGAGCAGATTCTACTTCCCAATCCACAGTCTTTCCACACATCCCTTAGAAAGACCCAGAGAATGGAGCTGGGGGCGGGTGTCTTTGTCAGACCAGATTGGCCTGATGCAAAGCTATGAAGTGAAAAAATATGCAAAGGAGAGCTCAGCATGGCTGCAGGAGAAGAGGAGAAAACAGATAATTAACGAGGTGAAGGGCAGGGCAGGAAGCAATGCTAACCATATGCCATCGTCTTTCACTTTAAAAAAGAAAATCACCTTGTCATTTCCTACAATTCCCTGCTCGGATAGGGAGGACCAGGTACTCCTGAGAGCTAAGCACCTGCTTTCCTCGCATTGGCTTCCATCTGCTCTCTGGCCTGGCACATGTCTCCCGTTCCCAGGGAAGTTTGAAAAGAGCCTTCCTAGCCGGGTCCAAAGAAAACATTCATTTGATTACAGAAAGAGGCGCATCTGCTAGCCTGGATTTGTGGGAGAGCCCATAATCCCTGCATTTTACCTCCTATTAGCCTTCTCCTCCAAGAAAGAAATGTCCCTCCTCTTTAAAGTCGAAGCCATAAAATTTTGACAGTTCTCCTGCAAGCGGGCTGAAGCTGGAGTTTGCTTGCAGCAGCCCTTCAGATAAAATATACAACTCAGGTGTGGGAGTGGAGGGCTAGGGCCTTAAAACCCAATCGGTTGCTAGTTACATTTTGTTTTATGGCTCTAGCTGGGCCGTTCCCTACTGTAGAGCATCACTAATTCCAACATTTTAGACATATTTCCCATTAGCCCTTTATTTGAAATTTTATGCTTCCCCTCATAAAAACCTTCAACAGATTAATGTGCCTAGGATGTTTATTTATAAGTACAGCTGGTCTCTCTTTGAGTTGTTTTCGTCTGTTGGGTTGCCCGAGTGTGCCCTTTGTGGAGCGGCACAAGAGTGGGACTGTAACCTAGCAACCAGTGTTATCTCCAAAAGAGGAGGAGGTCAGATGGGGGTAGGGCTGACAGGGAACACGGGAGGCCTTTGAGGTTTGCCCAGCACTGAGGAGCTCAGGAACTCATTTCGCTGGTCGCCATTACAGACATTCAGAGCAGGCTGCATGTGAAGGGGGAGAACTAAGGGACCTGGAGAACCTTTCCTCATGCAGGAGGCCCCATCCTGTGAGTGCTTCAAAAGGGACCGACTCAGCTTTGCCCAGGAAGGAGTTCCTCTCCTTTGAGCAAAGAAAGAGCGTCAAGTTCTGACCAGAACTGCCCACAGTACTCTCATCTTGAATGAACCATCGTCGCTTCTCTTAGTCTAATAAGAGATAAAGATAAAGAGCTTGATAATGAACCATTTTACAAATCTCAGTTTCTTTCACTCTTTTCTCTATCCTCCTCCAATGTTTATTCTAAAGATGCACAATATCATTAAATTAAAGCTAGGTCTTCATCAAGTATGTGTACGTGTGTTTGTGTTGTGCAAGTTGTGTTTGTATATATGTTTGCCTCCATATGTATGTGAACATGTGTATATGTCTGTGTACATCTTCAGGTGTTTATGTGTGTGTGTATATGTACGTGTATATGTGTGTTTTTTTATACATTTGTGTGTGCATGTAAGTTGCATCTGCATGTTTGCATGTATGAATGTATGAATGTGTACGTTTGTACATTTGTGTATGTGTTTTTGTGCATATGTGTTTATATGCAGTGTGTGTATTTTGCATGTGTGTGTATTCTTTGATTTTATGAATTATTTGAAAATTCATCCTTTGTAATATCATTGATAAATGGTCATTTGGCCTCTGCTATCCTTCCCTAAGACTGAAGAAAACACTATGTTTCAACTACTAGAAAGTTCTCTGCTGGCCTCTCTGTAAGTCTGCTCATAGTTCTACCACTGCCTTCTGGGGCCACATAACCTATGCACTAGAGAGATTTAAGGACCATAACTGATCCCCCAAACTATTCTTGCCCTGAGTACTGCCGGCTCTGAGTAAGAACCCAAAGGAGAGTTTGTAAGTGAAATCTTTCTCATAGTCCTTTGAATCAATGCCTTCTTTTGTCAGTAAGGCCGTGTCATGTTTTTTAAACACAACAGCCACAAAGTACTCTTAAAAGAATATGTTGGGCTAAAGAACTGGATCCATTGTCCTGCCACATGAGCATGAGGATGCAAGCTCAGACTCTCACCACCCTCATAAAGCGTGGGCACATTAACATGTGTCTGTAACCCCAGTGTTAGGGAGTGGGCAGAGATAAGCAGATCCCCAGAGCTCATTGGCCAACTAGTCTAGCAGAATCAACGTGCCCAGGTTTCAGTGAGAGATCCTGTCTCCAAACTTAAGGTGGGCAGTGATCAAAGAAGGCTGCTAAAGCTGGCATCCATCCTCCAAACAGGCACACGTACCTGTACACATACAACACACACACACACACACACACACACACACACACACGTATATCTGCACATATACATACATGCCATCTTTTCACTTATGTATCTTGGTGCCAGTAAGAAATATCTTTCACCAGTCAGACATCTTTCAATTGCACAGACATCATTCAGAGTTGAAGACACTGATACTAAAGTAGTAGTAACTTCTTTATGCCAGGTAGCACAAGGCTACTATTTAGTTTGCTCTTCTTCTCAAAGATGTTTGGAGCAATCCAGTAGCACAAGAGAATATAATGTAGGGATCACACACATAAATCTATTTACACATGTTCTGGAGAGATAAATACCCTGGCCTCCCCTCCACTCTCCAGAAAGCCGTCCCTTTGCTTTGTTGCTGATGATGAAGTGTCAAGAAATCCCTGCTATCTCCCTCAATCCAAAGATCAACAGGAAGCAGCGTGTACACAGCCATATATGGTCATTTGAACATGCTTACACAAAAGTATATACCTCCTCACATACATACACATGAAAGTGGATGGATGGATGGATGGATGGATGGATGGATGGATGGATAGATAGATAGATAGATAGATAGATAGATAGATAGATAGATAGATAGGTGTGGCCTATGACTCAAGATGGACAGTGATGACTTAGTGAGAAAGTGGGTGCCCAGGGAAAGGAAGGAGGGTGCAGGGGCAACTTTGCCCCTCCCTCAGAATATATTTGCAGAGAGAAGGAAGCACAGGTGTGTTGTACAAAACTGTCTGATTCAGAAAAAAAAAAAAAAGATTTGGTACATGAAAGACACTGATGCTTCCCTAGGCTGATCACCAGGGAACGTGGATGGATCCAGAGCCTAAGAAGCCACCACGAGGACTCTAAATGCTTTGCTGTTCCAGCGTGCGCCATGTACACCCACGGCCCCAAGGGCCCAGGAAACGCTTCTGAAATCCTCGGCTCTGACCAAGCAGAATGAATTTTGGAAGAAGCCGTCCAGATGGCATAACTCAAAGCTTGAGTTTCTTCCTTCTGAGAAGAAACAGATCTCTCTCTCTCTCTCTCTCTCTCTCTCTCTCTCTCTCTCTCTCTCTCCCCCCTCCCACCTCCACCCGGCCAGAGGCAACAGCTGTGGTACTTTGGCACTATGGCTGAAAGTAGTCACCAATATCAGGTGCTATACCTAACTCACACAGGAGGAAGAAGTGTGCAGTGAAGGAGAAATGGGGGGGAGGGCTAGTCGACAGCTGGCCCTGCAAAGGCCAAGCCGCCTTCCAGAACTGCTTCTGACTAGAAATCTGATAGGTTCTCCTCAGAGTCTGATTTCATAAACAACCCAAATGTCAGAGACTTTCAGTTTCTTCTACCTGAGCCCAAAGCACAACATGCTCAGCAGCAATAGACACTTACGGGCGACTAAAACCTAGACGGGGACAAGAGCCCAAGCCAACCCCCCCCCCCCCGCACACACACACATAAAAACAAAGCTACATAAAAACAAAGCTACATGTGATGCTTAGTCTTGATTGCCAACTTACTTGGATTTGGAAGCACCTAGACTGATAAGACAAACCTTTGGGTCTATCTGTGAGGGTATTTTCAGAAACAGCACATCAAGGGGGAAAGATCCACCCTGAACACGGGTGGCGCCATCCTCTAAGCAGGGCTTCTAGGTGGACTCTAAGGGGGGAATGAAGCTATTCCAAAATAGACATTCTCTCTCTCTCTCTCTCTCTCTCTCTCTCTCTCTCTCTCTCTCTCTCTCTCTCTCTCCCTCTCTCTCTCTCTCCTGCTCTGTCCTACCACCCCTCCCACACATGGTGGACTAAAACCACTGAGAAAAATAAGTCTTCCTTCCTCCTCATCCCAGGTCTACCTCAGACAGGACGGGTGCTCATGACCTTTTACCTTACCCCTTCACGCTTGTTCCCATTCTCTACAATCAACTTTGGAAAAAAAACAGCTTGTGGCACAATTAAAACAAGAGGGATTTTGTTTAATTGTGTTTTTCAAAAACAACCCCTTTTAGCCCGCAAGTGCCATTAGATCATCATCCTAGTCCCAGTGATTTTTTTCCTTAATAATCTTTAAATGATACACAGCAGTCGATGGAATGAAGGGGTCAGTGCTTCCCAGGACAGTGAAGGGGGTGCGATGAGATCCCTGTAAAGGTCTCAACTGGGTGAGCCAAAAAAAAATGTTAAGAAGCACGATGATTCTTACTTACCAGGGCGCCACTCTCTGGGACGTCTACCACAACAGGTGCCATCTTTCCTGCATGAAGTCCTCCTGCCTGGACTCGGAATTGAGCCCACACAAGGTTGTTGAGTGGGGCCAGCATCAATCCCATGAGCCCCTGGGGAAGCTTGTGCATCTCTCTGGGGTTGATTCCTGTCTGCTCCGTGAAGAATCCCAGAGCCATCCGAAGACTGAACATTACTCGTGTAACCTTGCAGCCCGTTGCTCCACCACTTATTGGTCCTGCTACAAAAAGTGGTTTGCTAAGGATCCCAAGGGATGCTGCCAGCATCCAGGTATATGTAGCTCACTTAAGTGGGTTCAACAGGACCAAAGCAGAATACAGAGCATCCACACATGTGCAAACGGTCACAAGACAAGCAGACAAGCAGCCGGAAGGACCCACGGCACCTCCCCGCAGGTTCTGGGTTACAAAAGGTGAAGGGAACTCCGTGAATTTTATAGTTCGCATTTCGCTTTAGATTAGAAGAAAAACCACAGAAAAATAAACCATGTCAATCAACGCTGCTGTGTAAACAAATGGTTAATGATAACTCGGAAGAGAGTTTGCGTTTCTCTGTGGAATGGCCAGCGACAAAGATCCAAACCCAAACCTTCTCTTTTATGGCTGTTTGGAAAAGGAACAAGGAGCGCTTTTGTTTTACCTCTGGGAGCTGCAAGAGTCAGACGCTGGCTCCCTGGGCAGCGTCTCTGAGCAGTGAGTGGGTAGCTCTAGTGCCTGGAACAAGCTTGGAGTCAAGCAACTGTCTACATCAGGCTCCTGGGACCCCCAGGCTTCCATCCTCAGAGACAAGATGGAGATCACCTCCAAGATCCTGCCAGGCCAGAGTATCTCTGAGAAGACTGGAAAAGGCAGCCATATCGTCAAGATGCAGCTCCAGTTCGGCGGCAGGCAGGGCCTTCTGCAAATGAGAAAAAGGTGTTTGCTCCCAGATCGTTTCTCTGCAAACCTGTCTCATCAGGGGTCACAGAATGGCTTAGTTTTTTTTCAGACCATAAGATCTCTTTCACAGCAACTCAGCTGCACCATATACGACACATGGACAGACACAAACAACACTTGGACTCGGCCTGTCTTAGTTTCTTTAAACATTGCTGTAGTGGAATGCCTGACCCAAGCAACTTAAAGGCTCACGGTTCCAGATTCCCGTTCATCATCGCGGGGGAAGTAAGGGCCACAGGAGCTGGAAGCAGCGGGTCTCATCACGTCCGCCATCAGGAAACGGAGAGCCATAGACGGATGCGCATATGCTCGCTAGCTCCCCTTTGCCCAGCCCTGCTAGGGATGGTCCTGCCCACTATCAAGGTGGGTTTTCCCACAAGAACTAACCTAACCAAGATAATCTCTCACAGGCAAGCTTAGAGGTCCCTCTCCCAGGTAATTCTAGACTGTGTCAAGTTGATATTTGAGGCTAACCATCACAGTGTGTTCCCCAAATGATTTTTTTCCCACCATACCAGGTGGTCGGCCTGAGTCATAATTTGTCCACTTTAGGCTTGAACAGATGAAGTCCGACGCCAGGACTGGTAGGTGGCACGCAGGCTAAAACTCATCCACGTCCCATCACCCTCGCCAGGTACCCGTACACACAACCCACACATAACCCTGTATGGCACCTTATCCTTGAGCACTCGAAGGTCTGGTGACCTCGGAGGACAAACTCTTTGAACCTGGGAACCCAGCGTCATGGTTTGAAATGTGTGCCCCACAGTGTCATGTGTTTGAAGAGGTCATGGCACCTTTGAAAGGTGGAGCCTTACTGGAGGAAGGCGGTCACAAAAAGTGGGTCTTGAGGTGATGAGTCCCCCCTACCTCCAGGAGAAGTCTGCCTTGGCAGCAAGCTTCTCGGATGGGAGTGATGTAGCCTGTCTCCAGTTTCAGCCAGCCAGCCATGCTGCCTCCACCATGAAAGACTGTATCTCCCCTCTGGAACCGTAAGCGGAATAAATTTCCTTTTCTCCCTTAAGTTGCTTGACTTTGAATGCTCTCTCTCAGCAATAGTTAGGAGTAACCATCACACTCAGTGACTTTCAGCATCCTTCATCCTTTTATTTCTCCTCAGTTGTGGTTCTAAATCCTCCAGATCTTGGGGCTGAGGCATCGGAAGAATTGTCCTTCAAAATTAAAGCCATCGTCCATCCTACTGAGGAAGCTTGAGCTGACGAGCTGTACTGAGCCTGACTCCAAAGGTCAGACTTCTTCTAATGCTTGGAGAAGATAAAGGGAAAGTTTGCAAAGATGGAAAACCCAACAGAGCCAAATTCTTCTGAGATGAGCGGAGCTGCCTATTTTCTGGGGGCCTTTTCTTTTGGACAACATGCCAATTAACCAATGAATAATTGGTTGACAAGAAAAGATTAAAACAGTCAGCAGAAAAGAGTTACTTCTGGATATATTCCAGTTTTATTCCCTAACCAATCATCCAGTTATAATTAAAATATGGTGGTGGTTTCATACAAACTATAAACAACCCACAACGATGCACTGCAGACAGAGTCTAGAGAAAACGCATTTCTAAAGCCTCAAGAAGCAGCAGCAACAGTAGGACCCGTGGGCTGATGCTCGGTGGAATCAGTACTGCTGCAATACACATGCTTGCTTTGACCTCCATAAATACCACCTCCTACCATCCTGTACCCTGACATTTCAATCTTTCCTATCATCTAATGAAGCCTCATTTTGTTAGAAGGTCGCTTGTCATTTACAACGCTCCGAGAAACATACTATTTTAATGAAGCTCCTAATTCAGACTGAGGAATGAAACTGCAAACGAGATTACAGCTCACGTGTTGGCCCAGAGACCGTCGAGGTGCTAGGACGGAGCTGGCCCTTTGTGGGATCACGCTGGAAATATGAAAACCAGCTTGGGGAGGCTGGTATTCCTGCGTAAGGCACAGATTCTGGCCAATGTCACTCTAAATTTAATTACCCAGAAGAGAATGTGATTCATGTGCATGTATCTTACGAGGCCCTATAATTTATCATCCTTTGTTTTTCTTTATGAATAACAGATTTTTTTCCTTCAGTTAAAGAAAGCATATGGGGAGGGTTGGATGGATGGGAAAGAGACCAAGAGTCACTTACTTTTTCTTCCGTTGAACAGAGGGGCACAGACATTCTTCTCCCTGAGACAGTTTGGCAGGGGTTTGAGGCCAGGTGGGTGCTGGGAACATACATGGCCAGGATACTGAAGGTGGATGCAGTCTCACTTCACACCAGGAGAGGGAACACCGCCGGTGGAGCAGTACGAGATGTCAGTGACAATGGCCGGGATCCCAAGGCCACCCTGCTTGACGGACTATGACAGGTAGGGCAGCCTTTCTGAGCAACAAGAAGAATTGTCCCGGCGACATCTAGAATCCAGCTGGTACACAGGTGCCTGCGTGCAGGAGGAAGGACTCGTGTCAAAATATCAGGCTGACTTAGCTAGGGGCGACCCTCTCGGACACACGCTGCATTCGGCCATCATCTCGGAGCTTACTGCTCTGGCAGAGGTCAAAGCTTGCCTGGGGACCTCAGCAACAATGTGTCCCACAGTATCACTCCCCTTCACTGCCAGCGCCCACAGGGAGACTGTGAAGGCTCTCCCACCCTGCAGACGGACCCTTGTGAAGGATAGCCCTGGGTACCTCAGGTAGAGTGACAGCCCGGCGAGCCCCATCCACGGTGACTGGAAGCTCATGTCTTCCATCACACCTGCTCTTCACACTGTGCAGTGATTCACATTCCTCTACCATCCAGGATCTAGAAGGGTCTTTAGCCTCTTTGGAAACAGAAGTGGGAAAGGGAGTGCAAGGTCAATTATGCCTACTGCCCTTGGCACACAGGTTTCTGAAATGTCCCCAAAGGGAAATCAATCACCCTGTTGTGAGAGGCTACAGGTGCTTCCGTGGTAGGTCTTCTGGGCTTGACCATTGGTGTGTCTTCCCGTATGTTGAGTCAGGAAGATAACTTTAGCCCCAGGGCATCATCTGACTGCAATGCTAACATGGGCTCTGGGGAGGAGGGCAGCATCCAAACCAACCTGGTCAATCACGGAGCATTGAAAAATATTGATTAATAGTAATGTCTCATGGTGATTCACTGCATGCCCAGAGATAATGACATGGTGATGTTAAAAATACCGATATGGTGTAGGTAGATACTGAGTAATCACAATAGATGTTGCCCAGCTATAGGACCGGAATCAGGCTCCTTTGCCACCCTCTGGTGTGCCAAATGATCACCATTTCTGAACTGTGAGGAGGTGCTGAAGTGTTGGTGAGAGTGGCCAAGGCAGCAGAGGATGCTCAGACAAGCGATCATCCCAAGTGTTTTGTTGCCTTAGCAACAGTTATCAGCATTCTTGTAATAACCAGATGAGTATCATTCCTGAGAAACTTTCCCCAGGGGCCACACACACACACACACACACACACACACACACACACAGCCTGAAATTCACCACTGAACTTTGTGCCGACTGTGTCAAATGCAAGGCAGCACTCTGAACCCGTTCCCAGGCTATGAAGGCAGGCGATGCTCCTAGAAGCTGCGAGTCCAGTAAACGCCCAGTACTTTCACTCTTTTAGGACCTTTTCCTAGCTTTGACTGCATTTCATTTACGGAATGGTCCTGAAAGGTAGAGGCTACTGCCCCCCATTTAACAGGAGAGGAAATCCGAAGTCCAAAGGCTTCAGGAAACGACGAGGCAAGGGTGGAGCACGTGTAATGGTCAGGAGGCTTCATTTCTACTTGCAGCTCTGACTTCTGGGAATCCCTCCTCTCTGCAGGGGGAGAGATGAGATGATAGACACCAGGACCCCACCTGCGTCGCTGTCCTTTCACTGTGTGACTTGTCTGAGAACACCAGGAAGGGAACAAGGGCAGAATCGATGCACAGACTCAAGGCACCTGGATCCTTGTCCAGTGCTCACCTCTGCCTAATGAGCAGTGGGGACCCCCAACTTCCTAACTTTTGAACTCAGGAGGAGAGTCCCTCTGCTTGTGCTCCTGATCATAAGGCATCTATCCTGACATGCGAGGACTGAATCATCACCCTCAACTAACAGCATCTCTTAGCTCACAGACACAGCAGCTCCTTAAGGAGAAGAAAAACAGAGTTGTGAAAAGAGAAGAGGTGGAGGAGACAGTAGACGAGGTTTTAGATGTTTAAATATGAAATGCCCCCATGTTGTGCTTTTATTTTTGATTGCTTGGTCCCTGGCTAGAGATGCACTTTCAGGAGGTTGTAGAATCTTTTGGACATAGGGCCCAGCTGGCAAGACATACAACCATCTGTGTGAGGCTTGGGGGCTAGAACCAAGTTCCTGTTTCACTAAGCTTTCTGCTCCTGGTTTTCTGAGATGTGACCACAGCCACCTCCCACAGTCACAGAGAGGAGCCACAGCCACCAGAGTGCCTGACACCACGTCTTCCCCACCATAAAACTCTGAGCTAAATAAATCCTTTCTCCCCTACCTGTCTTCTGTTGGGTGTTTTGTGATAGTGGAGAGAAAAGAAACGAATATAGGTGGAGAGTTTTGAATTTCAACCAGATGCAACCCACAGCCACCACCCCAGAAGTCACTAGTCAGGGCAGACACTGCCATATTCAGAAGTCCAGAGCCTCTGTTCTGACCTAGTCCAAAGGCAGCTTCGGGAGGTGACGAATCTCTCCTGAGACCATGTGGTTTCCAGTAAAGCATTCCAGAATCTAAAACTGGCTTCAGAGGAATGTGTATCTGTTCATTCCCTCCTGACTGGTTCCCAGCCACGACACCTTATTCTTATTAGTTTGGAGATGCCTTGGACACTAAGCTTGAAAAATGCACCGAGGATTCCGACACAGATGGGGAATGGTGTGGCAGTGCAGAAAACCCTGCCGTTGGCAGCACTGGACTTTCTCCGAGAGATCCTTCAGGCAAATCATATAATTTCTCTCCATCTGACATTCTCTGACTCTGGAGCAGAAATGAGACTTTTTTCCTGTTTTATAATTTTTCCCATACCTGTGAGACTGAAGGAATGGCATGAGAGGTGAAGCAATAGTTAGTTAGTTGGGGGGGTGGAGGGCAGACTGATCAATAAGAGGATCAAGGGAGAGGAAAAATTCTCTGAGAATCCAAAATGGCATAATACCAGAAAGGAGTCTGAGCTGAGTAATTCTGAACTGAATCTGCAGAACCTGAAATGGGAAAATGTGAATGGATAAGGATGTAGATGGATTCCTGAGAGTGCACCAATACCTCTGACCCTCCGTGTGTGTGTGTGTGTGTGTGTGTGTGTGTGTGTGTGTGTGTGTGTGTGTGTGTGTAATGAGATATGAAAGTAAGAAAGGACATCTGGACCACTAAGCCCCTTGAGGAAGAGCAAGTAAGTGGATAGCATTCACTTATCCACAGCTGACCTGGATGTTAACCTGCTCTTGCAGGATGGCTAATTTTGTATGTCAACTTGGTCATGTCACTCAGATAATTGGCCATACCCCACAAGCCCCTTTTATATCCACCAACTTGGATACTTCATGACCTCAAATCTGTGCTTCTTACAGGGAGTCTCCTACAATCTCCAGGTTCAATAGAACCTTCTTTCCTCTGAACTTCCAGAACATCTAGCATTTTTACTTCTATCATAAAACATTTCTTAAAAGTAGGCACTTAGATGTTTGCCTCCATAAATTCCAAGATATTAGGGATGATCATTATTTCATGGTTTTATTATGTATTATGACTCCCAGCACAAGACAAATGCTCAATATATGTTTAATAAGCTAAAATTCCTACTTTTCTGGGCTTCATCTCTCTTTCATTGATTTGACAGCATTCATTGAATAGATATTGTTCAAGGAAGTGAGGATAAGGAAGTGAATAAAACAGGTGAGGTCTTTACCCTTGAAGGGTTTATGTTTGAGCTGAGGAAGAACCATGGTAAAAGCCACACAACTGCCAAGCGTATGTTTTCTGTGAAAATAGATGCTATAAGGAAAATAAAGCAGGGTTGCTGTGACAGAGAGGGACTTACAAGAATGACTATCGCACGGGTCAGTGAGAGAAGAGGTCTCTTGAGAGGTCACATGCAAGCAGATACATGACTAGTGGGAAGGAGTCAGCCGCAGCAGGAGGCTTGGAGAGAAGCTTTGTTACAGAGGGAAAATACCTACAAAACCATGAGAAATGAGACTGGCATAATGGAATAGAAAGGAATCTGTGGCCAGAGGAGAGTGAAAAAAGAAGAGATGAACGGGATTGTGGCTCAGCAAACAAGAGCGCTTGTTGTATAAGCATAGGGACCTGAGTTCAAAACCCCACCAGCACTTAAGTAAGAAGTCAGGCATAGCCAGGCACACACCTGAAAATCCAGAACTGTGGGGAAGGCAGAGAAAGGAGAATCCCTGGGGCTTGATGCTCACTAGCCTAGCTTCAGGTTGTGTGAGAGACGCTGTTTCAGGGACTAAGAAGAGAATGATGGAGCAGATACCCATTGTCATTCAGTGGCCTCTGCAGTGCAGGGTTGTGTATGCCACACGTGCAAGTGAGCGTGCACGTGCTCACACACACACACACACATGCACACACTGCAAAGGCATGAAGCTGATGACGTCATCAGTGAATGAGTGATAAAGTCCCATGCAAACTCATGTATGGGCCCATCTATATCAGAGCACACAGATGATATGGAAATTCCACCAAGATTCTGTTCTCTCCCTCCCTCTCCTCTCGCTGAACACATTAACCTGGTCACTCTCCTCATGCTTCTTAAGCCACAGACTCTTCTCCAATGAGTTGTGTCTCTAACACAAGCTTGGTTCTCTCTACTGAGTTCCAGCAATGTGTGCTCAACTCCTACTAGATGAGCTGTCGCGGTTATTCTTTCTGCTGCTGTGAGACAAAATTCAGACCCAAGCAATTTAAGGGGAAAAAGAAAATATATTTGGCCTATGGTTCCAGAGAGAAGCTAGGAGAGTCTGTTATGGTAGAAAAGGCAGCAGAAGTTGGAAGTGGTTCAGGCAGCAAACTGCTAGAGCACACTGCTGATGGAACTAGGGTGGTCTATCCAACACCAAGGTCCACACCCTGTGACATGCCTTCCTTCAGCAAGTCTCCGCCTCCTTAAAGTGCCATGATCTTCCCAAACATTGGCAGCTAAGAATGCAAACACATGAGCCAATGGGGACAACTCACAATCAAGCTGTGATAAACCCTCTGGAAGTACTCTGACACCTACATTCAACTTACTAATCCAATTTCCCAGGTCACTAACTTGAAACTCAAAGATGAGTCCTCTTTCTCTCCTCCCACTCCTTATCCTGGGATCTCTAAGTCCTCTTGATGTGGCCTCTTAGGACTCTCTTGGTGATATTTAATTCCCTAATTCAGTGCCCTATCTGGATTTTTTTCATTTTATTTTTTTCCTAATCATACAAACTCAATAGGTACCCCCATCCTCTCCCTCCCTCATTCCCTCCCCAGTTATTCCCCCTTGCACTTTCTCTTCTCCCCCTATCTTTTCACCCCCTTGCCCTTCTTTTCACCCCCATCCCACTTTTCCAGTGCCTCCCCCTCCCTCCCATCCCCTGGAACATCTTTTTGTGTGAGTGCCAAACCTCCTTCTGAGTCCTCCACCCTAGTGAGGGTTCATGACTCAGTGGCATAGACTGCAGCCCCTTCTTGGGCACCCTATTATTATGGGAACTCTATTATGACTGTTGAATCCCTTGCCGCTAAGGATCCTACTGCCTGGAACCTTCTTCCCTGTGATCCATGCTAGATTTCTGGGGGATTGTTGACATATCAGCTATTGAGCAGGTCAGGCAAAGTCCAATTTTAGCTGTTGCAGCTCTAATTTGTGTGGAGTGTCTTGCATATTGTTGGTCCATTCCATCTTTAAGCTCTTACGATCTTGCCTCCCGCTCTTCCACAAGGTTCCCTGAGCTTTAGGATGGGGAGAGATTTGGCTGGTCTGGTTCCTGGTGAATAATGTAGGTGAGCAATTCTAGTTCAGCTGTGCTTACCTGGATTTTTCCATCATCGACTGTCTATCAAAAGGAAGCTCCAGCTAGCTACCTCCATCCCAACCTATGCACATTTAGACCCATACTAACAGAAGTCTTTTCCTACTTCTCAGAGATGATAAGAATATACTGGGGGTGACATAGGTGACTCCAGAGTAGAGAATGCCAAGTCTTTTTCTAAACTAGACATGACCAGGCCTCATCCAACACATCATTCCTACAGGCTCGATCTGCTCAGAGCTCTTAATCCATCTTCCCAGGCCCAACATGCAGAGCCTCAGAAGCAACTTCCTCCACTCAGGCCTAGCCAAATGTCAATCCAGTCACAGAATAAAGAAGAAGGAAGTTCCCCCAGGTGGCATGGGTGGACTTCAAGGCACCTTAGCAGTGTCGTGTGCCCTGGTGAGTGTTGGCCTTAGTTATCAGCACCTTGGAGAGCGCCAGTTCTGACCTCTGCAGGGAATTAATCCGACCAGTATCTTGGATTCTTCTGAGGAAGGAGGAAGGAGAAATGGGTTAACATTGACCTCCTCCATTAGCCAGATAACCCAGCCCAAAGTCCAGCTGTGAATGACTTTATGTCAGCTGAGACTTGCGTGTCAAGAGTTCCACAGCCTCTGTCTAGGTGGTCCTGAGTCAGCCTCAAGCCAGTTTAATAGTGAGGGCAAGAGCTTGTCAGGATGCTGAGCCCAGAGTGCATGGGATGACCATCTGGCATGATCTCAGTCACCTGAAAAAAATACTCCAGCTGTTCTGGCTCCTGCCATACGCTTTCATGTGGTAGATCCTGCTTCCGCCATTCTGTGGATGAACCACGTTCTCCTGGTCATATCACGGGAGGAACTGGACAGCAAACACTTAAGGAATATAGGGGCTTCAGTTGACTTCTGGGCCTTCTCCCTTGGGCCTCTGATCATGTGCTGAAGGATCTTTGAGAAGATTAAGATACGGAGTGAGTTTCAGCTGCTATTTGTCATTCCTGTTAGACCAGAAGTCTGAGAGGCCAGAAGAGAAGCATGGCCCGAACTCCTCAGTTGCCAGGCAAAGTGCATGCGTGTATGTGTGTGTGTGTGTGTGTGTGTGTGTGTGTGTGTGTGTGTGTGTGTGTTTCACTCAAACATGCACTCGCATTCTCCCGCATTCACCTTTTCTCATTCCACACGTCTAGCCTGCACCCCTAGCCCCTCCCCCTTTGCCCTCCTGTGTCCCTGCTGGGTGATCCAGCCTTTCTTTTGATTACAAAGTGCTGTGCATTTCCCAGCATCCCCTCTAGTTTTCTCTTAAGGTGCAGCCAGAGAGTTTTTTTTTTGTGAGACCACCTTACAATGAGAAAGCTGTGGATGAGCTTCTAGATGGCTTTCCTCAACACGCCTCACTTCTGTTCCACATGACTTTTCTTATGGGTGTCTTAAACGCCTTCATTCAGGGGGCAGAGAGCTGGTCAGGCACTTGTCTTGAAAACGCAGAACTTTGATTTCATCAGCAGAGTCTGGAGCACAGTAGCAGAGACTTCAAATACCATCATGGGAAGGTGAGCACAAGCAGGTCCCTGAAGTTCACTGAGCACTCACCTTAGCCTTCTTGGTGAGTTTCAAGCCAGCGAGAGACCCTGTCTCAAAGAAAAGGTAGATGGCATCTGAAGAACCACAACTGAGGCTGCCTTCTGACCACCACACCACACACACACACACACACACACACACACACACACACACACACACACAATTCCCATCCAACCAGGACCCCAACGTAGTTCCTGAAACACTTTAGCCTGGTCTTGCAGTACCACCAAAGGGGTTAAAAAAAAACATCCTTTCCCACAAGTAAGAAACCAGCCTTTTAAAGATTGCGCTCGTCTGTCTAGCATGGTGAAGTCCATCTGTTGTTCCCCGCCTGGAGAATACAAACAAAAACCCAGTCCTCTGGAACTTGGTCAACAGCTTCCTCTGAGGTTTTTTTTTAAGACTTCCTGGGGACATTCCACCCCCTCATACATAAAGGTCAACTCCGGCTCCTAAAGAAAGAGCAATTAAAAAAAAAAAAACTTATTGGCAAGCATGTGGACCCTTGTTTATTTTGTCAGACTTGCATTTAACTGTTCACGTGCAGAGTCCTCAGAAAGAAGATTCTGCATCTAATAAAGGGAGAGGCATTCGGCTCTGCCCTCCTGTCCAAAAGCCTGAGAGATGTGGCCGTGCAGGGAAGATGTTCCTAATCAGCCGTGGAAACTGCGGGGGTGGGGGAAGGGCTCATCAGCTCCAGCTGTGGTCCAGAGCAGCTGCAAGAGGCACGCGCTGGTCTCAAAGGGTGCTGACTCTGAGCTGGGTTACAGCACATCATTCCCTAATGTAGCTTTAGCCACACTGGACCAGCTCCATTCAGGGCTGAATACGGTACCCAGAGCTCAGCCCAAGAACCCACATTGCTTTTTACCTCCTGCTTCGAAGGTCTCTGAATCTGTGAGGAGATAAAGACATCATTCAGAATTCACAAAGACTTATTCACAGGAATGCACAAGAACACCTTATTCTCTAACAGAGAACAAATAATCTCTTTGTTTTTAATCTGACTGCCCTTGAGATCTAATTAGGAGGTTGCCTTATCCGGATACTAGATGTGTTCCTCGAGGTGTGAGGATTTTCTGTGATATGAGTCAAATCCTATTTAAAACTGGCTTTTTGGGGAGCTCTGTTCTCAAAGTTTTATGAAGTTTTGCTGCAAGGTGAAGAGTCATCCATCAAGATTACTAGTTGAAGACTTTCAGAAGAAAAGCCATTCTTTACTCCAAGAGGTAGAAAACAGCCTTCATGCAAAATGGCCCGCAGATGGAGTACTTTCCTTGCAAAGGGTCCAATTGCCAACACAGTCCCTGTAAATCCTTCAAACTTTGCTATTTCCCCTCTTCTACTCCTGGGAGTTTTGTTCTGCAGGTCCAGCCTTCTAGACCTCATGCTTTCTGTCCATTAAAGAAGTAGTCTGCTCTCAATGAAGAGACAGCAAACACTGGCCCCACAGAACTCTCAGGCTTCAGCGTGCTCCCTCTCTCTCTCTCTCTCTCTCTCTCTCTCTCTCTCTCTCTCTCTCTCTCTCTTTCTCTCCCTCTCTCTGAGGTGCCACAAATTGGCCTGTTCTCCTTGCAGGCAAGAATAACCACCATGGGGCTGCTTTAAGACACGAGGGCCCACTCTTAAAATACCACCCAACTTGTGCACCAAGCCCCTGCCAGACAGAATCCTTGCTCAGGGATGAGCAACTGAAGATTAGCTCTGTGACCGAGCACGGACACGCTCACGGACAAGGCCTTTTCCCATCTTCTGGGATGGAGGATGGGCAAAGTGACTGCCTTTGGTGACACTTCTGTGGCTACTGGAGAGGGTCATCTTTAAGCTAGCAACCTGCGGTGGTCCCTTCAGCAACCTGTGAGAGGCACATTAAATGAGCCAGTTGGAAGAGATGCTGCCGGCTCTTAATATTCAGCCTGAACACTTGGAAAGTGAGCCGGCATCTTCGCCTTAAACTCTTCCATACGGTCGATATTTCTGGACTTTCTTAAGGACACACATCATCCTGAGGATCAAGACAGCTGTACGGAGAAGAAATGTTCTGATCCCCACCCTTTCCCTTGAGTTCTTATAATGAAGGTGCTTAGTTAGCACCAATTACCAGCTTTGCTTTTTTGCTTTTCTGACAGATGAACAAACACAGAGTCAGCATTACTACATCAGGCCCTGCTGGCCAAATCCATCTCGATTATTTCTCACCAGGGCAGAATTCTCCTGTCGGGATGGGAGACACTCCTGGAGATTTCCCAGCATTCTACTAGCAATTCTAGTAAGGCGCTTCAAGCTCACTGCTGAAAGGTAAGGTCCAGGACAGAAACCAGACTCTGCAGTCTGGGTATCTATCATCACACAAATTCAAAACTGCTTTTGTTTATGCAAATTAGGAAAGAGAGGCGGAGGAAATATGGGTAAGAGTACCCTAGAGCAGAATGAAGTATGGGAAATCCCAAGTTCTCACCCCACCTGCCAATTCTCTGGGTGGCTTTGATGCATCCTTGTTACATTCCGGTTGGTTTACAAACCCACGTTCTGCAGGTGTAGACACAATCGAGGGGCTTCACAGCATGTGTACCAAGGCTCTGCAGACCTAAGAGGCTACTTCATGAGTTTCCGATATAACTTATTCCAGACTTTTCTATTCAAAACTGTCTTTAGTGTTTGCTTTGACAATTTTATACATGTATACAATATAGTCCAACAACTTTCCCGTGTCCTTTCTTTTTCTCCCACCCCTGCCAGCACCCCCCTTTTTCCCTATTTATGTGTCTCATATTTCTGACTTGTTTTGCTTTGCGTCCCTCTGAATTAGATTAATGATTTTTACGTGACCATGGGTTTGGAATTATCTACTGGGGCCTTTCAGTGGGCATACAGCTAACTACCACGGCTCCCTTTCTCCCACAGTCTGTGAGTTGCCAATATTTCAGTATTAAGTGGCAGGATCGCTCTCCAATCTATAACTGACTGTCTCTGCCTCCTCCTGGCACTGAGGCCAGGATTTCAAGCTATTATATGGAACTGTTTTCTTTCTTTTTTTTAACATGTGTTCTAGGGACTGAAGTCAGGTCTTTGTTCTTGCATGTCGCACACTTTATTGTCAGCTATCTATCTTCCCGAGAGCATGAAAGTCACAAAGAGTAGAAATGTTTGGCTCATGGTGTGGGAGGCTATGGAATATGAGAACATGGTGCCGATATCCAGTGAGGGTCTCATGCTTCGAGGCAGGGTGAACATGTCACCTCATGTTTCTCTTCCTCCTCTCTTAAAGTCACTAATCCTTGTATAGGAGTCCCTCTTTCATGTCTTTCTCCTAATTTTCCCAAATCCCCACTTCCAAAATCATTAATATATGAATTTGAAGATGAGATTTCCATTCCATGAAATGGGGGTTAGGGGATGCAATTGAGCCATAGGAATCAAGGTTTTTCTCTAGATGTCAAAAACAAATAAGACATGGGAGCAAACTGGCATATGAAACTGCAGTGAGATTCCTACTGTGTTAGTTTTTCCACATTTGCACGTTATTGAAAATGCATCATGTCTTTTTATTTTTTATAAACTCGAGACTAATAAACATATCACAATTCTGAGATTGTGCATAAATGCATTGCCTGTCATCCATTTCTTATAACCTTGAAGTTATAGAACAATACATTTGTCAACAGGGTTTCATTAATTTATTATTCATCAACCATAAATACGTATCTATTCTTGGGAGGGCGCACTGTTTCTGAGGTTCAAAGTTCTATATAAAGTTTCACTTGAAACTGACTCCATTTCCTTACCAAGTTTAAAACCCTGGACTCATTATCTCTAATTTTCCTTCCAGCAAGAGGATATTCTGTTCAGATCCTTCTCTGGGAGGGGATAGGAGAGTTTTATGACTTCAGGAAGTTTCTGACTGGATCAGAACCTTCTCAAGAAAAACAAACAAACAAACTTGCATCCTGGGTGGATCTCAACTCGCCCTGGGCAGTTTCGCCCCTTTCCTTGGTGCAGAGCTACTGCTGTGATCCGTTTTACAGTGGACCCGGTTGGTGGTTGGAGCTCATGTCCCATGTCAGTTAGCATGCTCGATGCAGGGGGAGGCACAAACATGGATTCATCCCATGATTTCACTACCTGTAGACCAAAACATACCTGTCAGTTTCTGACATTGAGAAAGCTGGAATGCGGTCGGTTGAATAAGGAAGTCTAGTGTTGCCAAGCATCGATCCCAGGCTTGGCAGCAGGTGTGCTGCATGCTCCATATTATTTATTCCACATATTACTACTCACAATCCTTCGCCATATGTTTCCTTCTTTAAAAGGCAGAAATTGGGGTAGTCACACAGAAGTGGGTAGCCAAGACCAGTCTCCGGTCTCCTTCCACTGCAAGGTAAGTAGTGAACACTACTGCCAGAAGCCCTTCGGTGTGGGACCCACGGCGAGTGCTGATTCATGCAGACTGTGCATCAGACAAGGCTTCCAGTGTAGCCACATGTAAACTGCATCTGGAGGGGTGAGGAGGCCTTCTGCAGAGAATGCCCAACCATGAGTGTGTCTGTAATTTACAGAAAACATTGTCATCCCAGATGAAATAGGAAATTAACTTTTCTTCTCCCTGCAAAAGGATTTTCATGGTTACCCTGGTTTCCAGATACGGGTACTTCAGTGTCCACCCCAGACTCAGCTGAATCTGGGCAGTGGGGCCCAACACCCCTGGGCTCTCGGATGCCCTCACCCACAGACCCTGCTCCTGTGAACTCATTCACCCTATGGGAAACTCACAGGCTGAAAGGGCTCCTACAGTCTTCTTAACCTAATAAATGCTGCCTTGCTGGCCACCTGTTTTGTATAAGCCTTGTCCCTAAGCAGCCAGCCAGTGGCAGAGAAGTCCCTTCTCATGGTAAGGCACAGAGCAAGCACTCAAGAAATACCCACGAGTGGCTGGTACCTCAACCTGTGCGGATATGGGGATATGGGGCTGGGGCTCAGAGCCGCTTCCACTGGCCCTGAGGGCGGCGTTCAGAACACTCTTCCTGAACAAAGGCTTTGGTGGCCAGCTTGGCGTGTGTGGAGCATCAGATGACATGAAAGGGCTGAAGAGGGTGCCTGTTGCACAGCCACTTAGTCCGGAAAACCTGAAACCATCCACTTGACTGAGGGCCGCTAACCACAGCCTCGATGAATGATTAATGATTCTGGCCAGAGCTTATTGCAAACAGGCATGTGACAGCAGAGCCACTACCCACCCGCAGGACCTGCCCGCGTGATTGATGAGCCACCGAGGGGTGCAGAGGGGCTGCAGACCAGCCCTGGCTGTAGCCATCAGTGAGCACCCATCCTTGGGGGAAGCTAGGGGGACACTAGGGTCTGTGTTCTGGGTGGCAGTTGTGTGTCGAGTGTTAAAGTCAACCTACTCGGAGCAGGGGAGGACAGCAGCACATGTCCAGCAGCAGGGTGCCGATGTGAACACGATGAACCTAGCGGGGGTCCAGTGTGGTACAACCCCAAGTGGATCTGAAGAATTACTAGGCATGTGCGTGATGCTCCGAAGGACAAGCTCAGCTCTGTGCAGGCAGTGCGGCTTCCAGAAAGATGCTAACTGGGCATAGGAAACCTCCCCAGTTCTCCTCACTACTACTACTAGCCAGATCCATACCCCACGCCCCTGTATCTGTTTCTAAATAGGATTTGTAAAGAAAGAGGGTGGCTGAAGCAAAGTCTATCTATCCATCTCTCTTTCTTTTTCTCTCTCCTTCTCCCTTTCCTTCTCTCTCCTTCTCCCTCTCCCTTTCCCTCCTTTTCTCCTTCTCTCTTCCCTTCTACACAGTCAGAGCTCCATCTTAGCCCTGCGTTCTCACATCGCAATGTGCTCCACCCTGCACCCTCCAGAAAGGCTGTTTCCCCTTCCAAAGGCTGATCCCCCTGAGGAGGGCCAGTCCTGGCTCTCCGTGTAGAACAAGCTCTAAGTGTATAGATTAGGTGCCAAATCCATGAGGCAGGGGCTGTGGGTATGGAAGAGACTCGGGCCTGCCTTCAGGGATTTGGTCTTGTTAGCAAGTCAAGCTTCCCCCATGCCAAACATACTAAGACGGAACAAAGCATGTAGGGAGGATACAGTGGCACTGGGCTGAGCTGTGGGGAAGAACAAGGTCTTGTGACCCCCCACACACACACACAAGGCAGTAGGCTTCCTCTCAGGGCACAGAACAATCTGGGATAACCAAGTATCCAAGCTACCATTTCCTACCTGGGTCTCCACAAACAACCCTGAGCAGAGGCAGCAAGCTCAGTAGGGACCTCAGACCTGGGCCTCTGAGTCAACCCAAGAGGGTGAGCCCACAGTCCAGGGACAGCCCTGGCGGGGGCCTGTACCCTCTGCAGACCCTCTGCAGACCCTCTGCAGACCCTGGCTCCATTTCATCTTAATACACTCCTGCATGTACCTGACATCTGATACTCGTCCTAGAGCATGCAAATCTAATAAATTCTTGGCTCCTGCAAGTTTCTTTAAAAAATATAAAAGAGGATCATATATAAAGAAGTTGATTAATATACACCCTGCTAAAACAGCCTGGAACATCTGTGTATTAAGTTCATTTATTAAATTACACCAATCTGTATTTTAATGAGTGAAAGATACAGTACTTATTCTGTCATCCATCAAAATAAACTCAGGAAATACTTAACATTATAATCATTTTTCTTGTTTGAACATGAGTTATGAAATATGAATCCTGCATTAAGAATGCTGGACTTGCCATCATGATCAAATATGTTTTCACAGGTGCAGAAAATATTCAGTTTTCATTTCTTTCCCCAACTGTTGAAAATATAAACCATGTTTTCTATTTCTGCACTGGGTAACATTGCCTTCCCTCCACATGGCACCCATTATTACAGACTTATTACCCCACCATCTTCCCCCCCCACTACTAAATGGGCTGCTCCTAAAGTTGCTTAGTAATGAAAACACAGGCTCCTGTGGGGCCCCTGGTACCAGCTCTTCCCTCTGGGTACTGCCCTTCTTTACCATCCCTGCAGACACCTGCATCCCCTCGCTTAGATCCTGGGCTTTGAAAGCCTTTAGGAGCAAACGGTTCATTCAGTAGCAACCCATAAGGTGGTGGTGACTTAGTTTCACCGTCGACCTCCTCCTGACCTCTCCCTGGCCACAGGGTCTCCGTGCCCATTCCTTGCACACAGAGCTTGTTCGACTCAGGCAAGGAAACATTTAAAATGGCCTGCAGCCCGGCAGGGCTCACCTGCCTCGGCTCTCCCCAAATCAGAAGTCCTGCAGACCCTGGAGCAAGACGAGGAACAAGGCTGGTTTCCAGGGAGTGAAGGAGGCCAGCCCCTCACACGACAGCGCAAGCTCATGTGATGGGGATGTTGGGGAAAGCTTTAGCTGGATCACTGGCTCTCATGCTAGAGCCTCAGGTCTCACTTCTACCCGAGGCTGCTGCTGACACCTGCTCCAAGTCTCCCAACACGTGCACACCACACAAAGCCTTTGCATGCCTAGTCCTCCTGAACTCTTTGCCCGCTGGATCCACGCCGTCCCCATTCCCTCCCACCAGGCTTCCCAGCACCCTCCTCCTCCCCCTTGGACAATTATTTACTTTGCTCTTGGGTTTACCTGTTGGGATAGCGTGATGGAGGGAGCCATTCATTTTATCCACCAGGAGTCACGGAAGCTCCCAGAAGCAATAGGTCACCCAGGAAGGGAGGGCCTGGGCCTGCTTTGCTGGATCCTGAGTGGTTCCTGCTCTTCTTCGGGTGGTTCTGTGCGATACTTCCCGAGTGCTGCACTGGCCGGTGACCGTCGGTTCAAGGATAAGAGCTTGGAGCCACATGAGAGACAACTGGGTGCTGGGCTAAAGGATTCGATGCTGTCAACAAGGACAGACTTCCCAGAGGTTTAGACAACCAAACACCGTCTGTATTTGTGTTTAGAAAGGAAGACTGCAGTGTTCAGAGAGACCTGACAGGTGCTTGTGACAGAGAGTGTGACAGAAGCATGCAAACACTGTACCTGTCACTGGCCTGGCGCATCTGCCTGGGTGACATTAGAACCCTGGAAGGATGTGTAGAAAGCTGCAAGGAAGCAACGGACAGGCAGGGAGTGTCGCAGAGCTCATATTAACTTGGGATGATGTTCTCAACTGTGGACACCACAGGTAGCCAGCGCTGGCCAATCAGAACAGACTCTAACTGAGTTACAGGGGATGGTCACAGAGGCGATCTGTAGTACGGGGCACCCAAGTGGATCTTGTATTATGAGGAGTCTCAGAGGTCCTGTGGAGATACTCGGTTGTCCAGTAGGAAGGAGTATTTGGAAGCTCAAGCCATTCGTTATGTTAACAGTGCACACTGACCGTGAGATTCATCAATGAGCATCAAGATGTTTGATCATTAGTAACTGAGAAATGTCAAATGAAACAATGAGATAAATTAGGGCTTCAGTTCCTCTTAGGACAAGAGTTCAGGAGTGCTGTCAGCAGACGGGCACCTTGAGGGTCAGGCCCAGCTGCATGGGGAAAAGCAAGATGTGAAGGTCCAGCCACATCAGCCCAAAACAGGATTCTACTGAGCAATTCTGTCTCCCAGAACTACTAGCTACTAAGATAGAAAAAGTAGAGGGAAATAAGACTTGAGAGTTTAGTAGCCTAGCTCTCCAGACTGGGTGATAGGATAGGTCACTGCCATCGTCAGACACAGGTATCAACTCAACAGTTGACGGTTCAAGCTCTGGGCACATTTGTAAAAGAACCAGCAGTTGACTTAGGCCCTGAGCAAACCTGCAGGAGATTGTATAGTTGCTGGGCAGGCCCATGGGGCAGGGTTAGTCCCAGGCAAGAAGATGAGATGGGGGGAGCAGGTTGTGAAGTTGTCTGTCTGCTTGGCCAGATGTGCTGGTCTGGCCAGTGAGGAGGTTTTGTGTGACCCCCCAGCTCTCTTGGCCCTTGGTGCTGATGTGGGCTCTCCTGCCAGGCTAGACAAGGAACTATAACCAGACAATTATAAATCAAAAACAAAGCCCTTCAGTCATGAACTTATTGGCAAAATGCAGAGTAGCTGCAACAGTCACTTAGCAGGAGAGAGCAGAGCCCTGAAGGCTAGGCCTTGCCTGCCCTGTGCCACGGTGTGAATTCTTCCCCCATCACCACCTCCTTCTTCCCTCATCCCTTCATAGGTGCTAATCCTTTTGTCCAGCAAGCACCATCTAGTGTCTGCTTTTGAGAACCCAGCTCCTGACCCTGGGAAAAGCATCTCTCACATATCTCTGGAGGGCAATAAAAGTGATGCAAACACTTCCGAGGACCATCTGACCATGTTCTGCGATGCAAAGCATCCATGGATCCAGCAGTCTCATCCCTGCTCGACCTCAGACAGCCTGAATCACCCATCCACAGGCAGCCTAGCCTATAGCAGGTGGATCGTAGGCAAGCCAGGGCGTGAACATGTGACATGTATCCAGCTAGCGTTGGGATTCCAGGCAACAGGCAGACACAGAAGGAGATGTATTTACAAACAGCAAAGTATGTCCCTCTGGAAGGCAACCCAGTGAAAGCAGAACCAAGACAAGGATTTGAGTGGCCCTGTCTGCCCAGATAGTAAGTAACTGCAGAAGCACTGGTAGATGAGAAGGGACATGAGATCAAGAAACAAGTGAAGAGTTGGCGAGTGTGCGGGGTTCCTTTGAGAGCAGCAGGCCTCTCCTGCAGCAGGCCCTGCACGGGCCTGAGCTGTAAGGGGGCCAGGCAGTCATATTGGTTGAGGACTCTGTCCTTCCAGCCTGTCGGGGAAAACCTTCGACGGGTCCCGGGAGCCGAACTAGAGACACATCCGGGGACAACGAGGGACAAAGAGCTGCGCACCAGGCATGGAGAGCAAGTCGGAAAGCGAGGTTCTGATGCCAGGTGACAGCACACGACTTCACATGTCCACACATCTGGTGAGGCAGAAATACCTGCTGGAGACACAGCTGGGAAAGGAGGGTTTCTTGATGCTGGGCAGATGATACGGACAGCAGTCGCTGAGCCAGGCATTCTCACAAACCAGAAGCACCATGCACTGCCCTGTGGGGCTGTGCTGGGGGCAGGAAGGCAGGCTTCCAGGGGACTGAGGACAGCGTGTCCCCTGGTTCCTCGGGAAGGTGCAGTTGATGGGTCTGAATAGTTCGATAGGCTGGTACAGGGTCAAAATCCGTTGGCTTGAGGATGCGAGGTGCTTTCCCAGAGCAGAAGAGAACAAGCCGTTCCACTGGTGGGAACAGATCTACTCAAACCAAGAGAACTCAGAATAGGGCCTACGGGACCCTAGAAGGCTCAAAATTGTAAGCACAGCACATGGAATTTTAGGCTTTGCCGTACAAAGCGCTTCTGTGGTGGGAGATAAAGAGAAAGAAAATAAAACAAAGGACAGGTCCCTTTTTCCATTTTTAATTAATTTATATTATCTTGAAGTACAATGCATTTTTTGGTTTTCTCCCCATCTCATTCCTAGTAACCCTGCTTTGTCCTCCCTCCTCCACTGAGACTCAGTGGTCTCTGTGTCGTGGCTGAAGCGGGACACAGTACACCTGAGGTCTCAGGAGTAAACCATAGCACTTTTCTTAGGAGCCAAAAGAAAAAGGGAAGGAGGCTCAGGTCAGGCCGGGAGGGAGCGCTGGGCTGTCAAAGACGAGTGGGCTGCAGGCCAAGGATCTGTGTTCTTGCAGAACAGAAAATGCTATTTGTTACAAAATGTCCTGGGAGCGATTGCCCACTGAGATAGCAGGACTAGAGGGAAATAAAACTTCAAACAGAGTTTAATGGCTGAGCTCAGCGGATTGGGTGGTAAGGCAGGCTGCTCCGTGTGAGAGAGCAGGGCCCCAGCGAGCTACCCAGGCGGCTGCAGCCTGCAGCGTGGCTCACAACTGGGTCCCCCTCCCCTCGCCAACACGGTCCCCAGGAAAAAGGTATGGTTACCTTCCAGAGTCCACAGGGAGCCGCGTGACGATGATTGGGCTACCTAATAAAATGTAACGAGGCAGGTTATAACCAGGGAGCTTCTAGTTGTCAGGACTTTCCAGAAACTTCCAGAAGGACAAGGTCCGAGACTGGCAAGTATAGATGTTTCTCTCTGGTCTGTAGTGTGGAGTGGAGCCGAGGCCGGCTGAGAACATCCTGAAATCCAAACAGGAGACCAGGTTAGGCCTGCTGCCCCTACACACTGCCAGAGAGAAGTCTGCTTTTCCCTCAAGGGAACCCGAGAGTCAGAGCTAAGTAGTCCCGGGTCTGCGTGTTCCTCTTCCACGTGTGACATGGATCCCAAGCTTGTTATCAAAGAATCTGAGGCCCAGGATGCTTCTCTGTCTGGACAGGGCATGTGTGAGATGGAAGTCAACTGTTTCTCTCTCTCTCTCCTCTCTCTCTCTCTCTCTCTCTCTCTCTCTCTCTCTCTCTCTCATACACACACACACACACACACACACACACACACACACACACATTCTAGTGGCCTCAGGAAGCCTTGGAGCCCACCACCTGGTAGAGTAGAGAGAGCCTTCGTGCCTTTGAGACCTGCAGTCTGGAAGAAGTCTAAATTCTAGCCCCGTGCATATCACTGCATACTCTAGTCAGTTACTAGACGCTCAGGTCCGTGGCCTCAGACAAGGTCTTTCTCCTCTGAACTTCTGTTTCCTGGAAACAAGAATGCACCTTACCGGGACTGACTCTGACAAACCCAGTGGGATCTTGGACAAAAAGGAACTGGAAACACGAGTCAACCACAACCAAGTGCAGAGCCCAGAGCAGCTACAGATTCTCAGGAACCTGAGGCAAGGACTTCTTGCAGCTCAAGCAAGGATGAGCCAGTTCCACTGTGATCAGACCTGGTCTAGGGCTCCCCCGCAGCCTGCCTGTTGCAGTCCTTCCGTCCCAGCCGTGTGGCCCACACGTCCCACAGACGACAGCTCCCACCGGCCCGGGAGCCACCAGCTGATGTCGCTGGCGACGTGCTGACGGACATCTGTCCTCCTCTGCTTTGTTGTGGGAGCCACAGCCCTGTTCCACTGTTTTCTGCGTCACGTGACCAGCTCTGTGGTATTTCCCTTCGAGGGGATGTGGAGATATACCATGAAAGAGAACTATCTTTGAAATCAGCTCTCAGAGGCTCCTCTCTGGAAGTAGCCAAGTTCGCTTTTATTTCCCTTACAGGGTCAAGCCCATAACTCAGGCTCCCAAGTGTCCAAAACAATCGATGTGCACATTACTCTCAAAATAGACAGTTGCAACATTTGGCTTCTTTCACGTAAACAGCAAAATGCCAAAGCCAAGGCATCGGAGTTTGAGTCTCAGTTCTACATTCATTCCCAAAATGTAGTCCACAGAACTTTGGAGTTCCCATGGCCCCTTAAGGAGACAAAGTCAAGATTATCTCATGATAATACCAAACTGGCATTTGCCTTTTTGCGTGGTAACATTTATAGTGACAGTCTAAGGCAATAGTGGTATTATAATTGAAATAAATAAAATCTGGAAAACTCATATCTACCACCATGAAGTTGGCAACATTCCAGTACTTGCACAGCTTTGGGATAAAATGGCCAGCAACATTTGTGAATGTTGTTTAATGAAACAGTCTGTTGACATTTGGAAGATCTGCATAACTCCAAAGAGATCAATGTAAAATAGTATGCTGCAAAACCACATAGTATATTGGTGAAATTTCTATATTAAAGACCAATGGGTCTAGCATGACACAGTGCAAAAGACTTCACTAATAGGAGGTCAGATCCCACAACTGCCTAACTCTTCGTTGCTGGCTGTAAAAGGGCTCTTGTGGTTCTGCTCGACTTTAAAATTAAAGTCACTACAGAACAAAGTAATGTGGCTTCTTTTTCCCTCATCTGACAAAGGTCAGTTATAAATCCTAGCCCAAATGTTTTCTGCATGAGCAAAAATATGTCTAAGGCACTTGGCACTAAGTGTTAAACAGATGGCAGGTATATCCTCCAGCAGCAGCAGCAGCAATGCTCCCCATCATCTCCACCAAAGCAGACACTGTGGCTCGCTCCACAGGGAACCCCATCCCACTGTCTGCACAGACTCCTCAATAGCACGTCCCCGCAGCTGGCTGCACCTACCGATTCTGTGCACACCGGGCTGCTCTGTCTCCCTAAGGTGATTCTGTACCATCCTTCCTCAGAACGCTGGTCATCTGGGAAATAAAATCCGACATCTCATGTCTGGCTTCAACTCAGAAGAGCAGGAAAAGAAGAGGCAAAGAAAGGACTGGGAGAAAGGTGAAGAGTAATGCATACTGATCTGTTTTATCTGTGAAAATAACTAATGTGGAGAAAGAAGGATAAAAAGGACTTCTGGCTTTGTACACCCATGGAGCTGAGAAAACGAAAGTACCAAAACCAGTTTCAACTCCTCAAGGACTCACGCAGCTCTAGGATGATGATGACAATGATGATGAGGAGGAGGAAGATGACTGTGATGATGATGACATCTGTTGAATCTTCCCTGTACCCCATGTTCGTCACCCCTCTAAAGACTTCACATGCAGTGCTTCATTTAGTCCTCACTGTAAACCTCTGAAGAAACCAAAGAACAAAGAAGTGAAGAAACTCTCCCCAAGATGCTGCATGTCAGCGTTCATTGCAGCATGATTCACAATAAGCAAGTGGTAGAAAGAACCTGCCCAACAGCAGACGGGTTAAAAAATACGACGTATAAACATACGTTGGAAATGTGATTGAACTGTACAATAAAACAAAGGTCTGACACATTCTGACACAGGGATGCCAAATGAAATAAATTAGACACAAAAGAGCACAGATCACATGAACCCACTTATATGAAATATCCAGAATAAGCACATTCTTGAGGACAGGAAGTAGATTCAAGGTTACTCGGCACTTGGGAAAGTAAAACAGAATGGGAAGTTATTGCTTAGCGAGCGCAGAGTTCTGTTTGGGGTAATGGAAATTTTCTGAAAATTGTGGCAAGGTTGCACAACATCGTGAACGCAATTCATACCCACTAAACTGTATACTGAAAATGATTAAAATGGCAAATTTTTTCCTGTATTTTGCCACATGATACAAATTTTCTTGGAACAACTGCAAAAGAAACTTTGCAAAGTCTACAGAGCTAGTGGGACAGGGTGTGGGCTTCGTGGCCACAGAGTCTTAACACCTAAGTTCTGGGGCTGCCCGGAGGGTGGCAACCCTGTTTCAGACGTTCTTTCAACCTTAAGATTATGATGTCCCTTGCCCCCACATTTCTTTCTAATAGAGAGAATAAAGCTACAGTAGGTCCCCCAAACTCCTCACCACCACCATCAGGAAAGAGAACAACACCCCGTGAGACACATGCCCACTGGTGACAGTCAGCTGCCCTTGCACAAGGGCACTGCACAGCATGCCCGCTGTTGACAGTCGCCCTTACATGAGGGGGCATTGCACAGCATGCAGACTGGGCCCTCCCGGCATGCACAGGTATGAACTTGGCAGAGCATGCATTGCTTCTACATTCAGAGCATCACAGCAAAATGTCTGCATAGGGAGAAAGCAGTGTCAGAAACCAGTGGGAAACTACATGAGCCTAAGGAGTAGAACAGATCCTGCTGGTGTGCCGCAGGCCTAATGCCTACTCTCGCTTTCCTTTCTTGGAGAACTCTTGCTAACGCCTGCTTTCATGCCAACACTATCCCAGAGCAGGTTCCTGTTTGGTCCAAGACATCAACGTATAACAGTGTCCAGCAACTACTGCTAGTGCAGAAGGAGTTACATGACTTCAGCTTGACCAATCAGACTGAAGAGAAGGATTATTTTTAATGCATACTTTAGGGTCATGTTTCTCTCTTGCTAGCTGTGGACAATGAGTCAGCCTTAAGATGAAGTGGTGGGCAAGAACATCATCTTATAAGCACTACAGTGGCTCCTGGGGGCCATCTTTTGTACTCCATCCATAAAATACATGCTATCATTCATTCACTTGACAGGTATTTATAAAGCACTCATTCTATGCCCCCATACCATGACAGACGCTGTCCTGCAAATGAAGTAATATAAGCTTGTTTCAGTACAAGTGAACAGGTTTTAAAGAGGCAGAAGGAAATCCTAAATAACACACACACACACACACACACACACACACACGGATGCTAACGTACATATGCAACACAATAAGCACACACATAGCGCACACATACTCATCACACACACATATTTAGCAGCCTCCAAAACAACAGGGAAAGTTGATCCTGGATTTGGTTGGCACTGTGGAGCTGTGGTTAGGTTACAGGCTGGGAACTTGGCAGCCTTCTCAGAAGAAAAGTTCAGTCTCAGGCACAGACAGGCACGGAGCATTGCTGACACTGTGCTTAATCCCTGCAGAACAGTATAGACTACCTGGAATGCCATGCAAATCCATTGCAGACTGAAAGGTACGTTCACACTTGCATTTAGCTAAGTACCTGTGTGGCAACAGCATGAGCTGCCACATGCCACACGCCAACTTGACTGCACACCTATGGCCATGCTGCTTTTCCTGTTGCTGTGATTTAATATATATATCCTAATGAAAACTACGTAAGAGAGAAAAGCTTCCATCTATGATGATAGGAAAGTCACAGCACCGAGAGCTTGAGAGAACTGGTCACATTCCACGGCAGTCAAGACCAGAGAGCAAGGGGTCCTGCTCAGCTCTCCACACACTCCAGGACTCTCTGCTCAAGGAAATGCCACGCCCACATTGAGATGGGCCTTTCCACATCTATTAATGAAGTCAAGCTCGACCTGCACAGACATTCACAGAGGCCAACCTTAATCTAGATAACTGCACATAGGTATTCATAAAGGCCCACCTGTTAGATGTCAGGTTGATAATTACCATTAACTGTCACACCTGTGATGTGGTCTATGCCTTTGTGAATGAACCACCCTGCTAAGGGACAGACATGGTCCTCACCACGGATGGCCTGTCATGACGCTCAAGCTCACCTAGAGAGGGCAACCTTGAGTCTGTCTGCTGTCCCAGAGCCTTAAATCACTGCTTTGCTAAGAGGACATGTCTGCCTAGCATGACCTTGGAAAGGATTCCTGTATGGATAAAAGTTAGATCCTGTTCCAATGTCCCTCTGCCAAGCTCTACAAACTCTGGCAATTACAGGCCTGGCTCACAGCCTCGGTAACACAACTGCTCACCCTGTTCTTCTCATTCTCCCAGGTGGCCTGCGGCCAGTGGCTAAGTATGGCAGGTCCTCTAGCACCGTTGAGTCACTGTCCCTAAACATCGGCAGTCTAATCCAGGCACTGTGAGGTTTGAATAAGCAACTGAAAGTGCGGTGTGTGGCATATGAAGACTGGAGGACAGGTGTCCAAAGCCAGACGCCCTAAGGACATTTTGCGTGGAAAACAGTTGAGAGGCCACACCACCCTCCTCCTCCGGGTTATTTCCACACCTGCTCTAGCTCCATTCCCAGGTGGCTTCTAACATCACAGCAGATGTCTACTTCTGGCCTACAGCCACTCCCACCCCAGCTTACTGTCACCTACAGAAGTAATTTCACCACCATTTACCTGGGACTGGGCAAAAACGTGTCCAGACACTATGCCCATCCTGAGGCCATTTCAGAGGATTTTTCCAGATGACCTGCATGGCAGAAAGAAATGTTGAAGCAGGTGCTTTACTGCCTCTTTAGCTTTTCATTCCCTTCTCCATTTTCCCATGTCTAGTATATGTAGGAGATACATGCGTGTTCACATGTGTACATGCAGGTGTATGTATATATGCATATACATGTGGAGGTCAGAGGTATCTGCAATCATCCTCTATCACTCTTTCACCTTTAGAGGTAGTTCAAATCCGGAATTCACCGATAGGGCTAATCTGACTAGACAGCTGGCTCTGGGGATTTGCAGACTCCCCTTTCTGAGGCTGAAATTACGGATAGGGCCACCACGCCCACCCAGAATTTTACCTGAGCCTGTGGCGCCAAACTCTGGTCCTTCTGTCCACATGGCAAGTGCTTTCCCACTGAGGCATCTCCCCTGCCCTCCTATTCCTTTTTCTCTGACTTTCCTTGGCAGACCTCAGTGCTGTGAGCCGCACTTGCAGCCCTCAGGAAGTAGCCAGGATCTCTGCTCAATGGTGGCCGGCACGAACCAGCCTGGAACACAGGTGCTCTCAGGCTAAGAGCAGAAAGGGACTGGTTCTGGGCACTGCGTCCAGACCCAGGTTACCATTTTTAGAAGTACATGTCATGCCTGGAATCCCACCCACCTCCGGAGGGCAAGGACACACTGTGCCCCTTCCTCCTTGTCTGCTGTGGGTGATATCAGCTTTCTGTGTGGGTCAGCCTGGCAAGATGAGTTCTGCCCAGCAGTTCTCCCAGTTGCTCACCCAGCCTTTTTCCTCAACCCTTGGTCTTCTCTGTCTCTTGTCAGCTTCCATGGTGCAAGCAAGATGAGACAGCATCAACTCAGCAAGGAGAGAGAACACCAGATTCAGCAAGATGAGCACCTCGTTTAGCAAGAAGGGAGGGCTGAGAGGTCACTGACGCTGAGCACACCTCCTTGCTGAAAGGATGAAAATGCGTCAATTGGGTTATGGCTGTAAAAGGAACAGGGCTCCCAATGCTAACAAAAACAAAACGCACAGGTGAGAGTGTATGTGGGTGAAGGCTGACTAGGTGCCTTTTCACATACCCTAGTGGTTCCATGTCACTGTCACAGTTCGCCTGTGTGGTTGCTGATAAATGCCCATCAAAGGACTTAAGGGAACAAGGGGTTTATTTTCTTGCTAAAGTCTGGTTACAGTCTGTCCAGCTTGATGGGAGAGCATGTGCCAACACCAGGGCCTAGGGAACTGACCACACCATCTCTACTTAATGGCTGAGACAAGGACGATCCTTATTTGCCAGACCAGCGTGTCTAGCCAAGTATACACAAAGATGCCAACTCTCTCAAACAGCTCTCTGTGTTTTATTTCAGGGCCTAGTTCCACCCACCTGGGCCTTCCCCATCAGCCAGACAATCTCCTTCAGGTTTGCTCTGGGCTTAACCCAACCACTAATTCTCCACAAATGTGCCCAGGGCTCAAAACCCTCAACCGTCAAGTTGACACCTGTGCCTAACTATGACAGTCACCTAAACTACACAACCCAACTATATAGGTCAAGCTGTCACTCTGAGTTCACTGAAGAGATGCTCGGGCAGGGAGGCATCACTGAGAGTGTCAGATTCATGCCAAGAGCGAATATATGCAGTGAGAAACACTCTACGAAACAACTGACTTAGGGGCTGGAGAGGTGGCTCAGGACTTAAGCCTCTGCCTTGCAGGCAGAAGGTCCTGAGTTCGGATCCTAGACCCCACGTATAGACGCCAGGCGAAAGTGGGGGTGGCCTGAGTTTCTGGTCCTGGTAGGGCGGAGCCTGTGAATCCCCGGGCAGAGTAATCAAGGAGGAGGTGGAGGCGTCCATGGTGGTTCCCGAATTCGTCCGTGGTTCTACACACACATACACGCATACACGCACACATTACATGCACGCACACACATACACGCGCACAATTGAATAAATAATAAAAAAATTTTAAGAAGTCATTAAAAAAATAACTGACTTAGACTCTTCAAAAATGTCTATGTAATGCAAGGGGGAAAAAAAGAAACTAGGGGAGCTCACTCAGGAGTTGCTTCTGACTACAGGGAGAGGCAGCAATTAAATGCTAAGTGTTCAATATGCATTGGACACTAATATCACAGAGGAAGGAAGGAAAAAAAAGTGTCCTTCCCTTGGGCGGGATTCCAGGAATGACACATACTTTTACCAATGATAACTTGGTCTGGACACATTGCCCTTTCTGCTCTGAGCTTGAGACCACCTGAGTTCCAGACTGGCTCACGCCTGCCACCAGTCTGATGATGTCTGGCCAACGGGCAGAGAGATCCCGAACATCCAACCAGAGTCACAGTTCGTGGAAAAGGAAGATGCCCACACCTAGGTCCACACCTGATCTACGTGCAAAGCTACGCAGAGCAAAGATCGTGGCTATACAGTGCGAACTCAGGAAGTTTCTAATGGTGCAAGTACGGAGCACAGTGCTTTGCCTGAGAATCCCAAGCTGTTGCTCACCTCATCCTTAGTCTTGGGGTGGCAGTTAGGGAACAGAGGCGAACACTCCTCCTGCTTCTGCTCACAGAGCTATATGTGGGTTAGCAGGGAACACCGGCAAGCAAAGTGTGCACCAAACGCTAATGGCGCTTCTTTGTGGGCAGCAGGTGTTCTCTCTTATGAGAAACTTCCCACTGCGCACACCTTTCTTTACACCCACAGCTTTGGCAATGAGAACAGTACTCGTGCAAGTATTCATGCGAGGGAAGGTGTGAAGGGCTGTCCGAAGCAAAGGACATGTATTCACCTCCATGTACACTGAAGTGTGTGTAAGAAATTGTGGGAACACGAAAGAGGGAGAAGGGTGGTCTTCCTCAGAAGGGTTGGCATCTGGCACTGGGCAAACTCAGAGCCTTTCAGGTGCGCTACAAGCATGGTGCACAGATGCCCCGCGTTCTTAGGAGTCTGATGAGGGGCTGCTTAACCCAGGGGAGAGAGGTGAAAGAAGAGGGAGACAGGAGAAAATAGGAAGGAAGGGGGCAAGGGAGGGAGGAGGGAAAAGGGGGAAAGGAAGAAGAAGGAGGAAGAGAGGGAGGGAAAGAAAAGAAGGGATCAGTCACTGGACAAAAAATAGCAAGGATATTGGGGAGGAAGGTCCTAAACCCTGGTGCTCACCAAAGCAAATTCAGTAGAGATAGTGTGTTAAGATAGAAAGTCGGTGGGCTGGAGAGGTGGCTCAGGGGTTAAGCCCCTGCCTTGCAGGCGGAAGGTCCTGAGTTCGGATCCCAGATCCCACGTATAGACGCCAGGCAGAAGCAGGGGCAGCCTGTGTTTCTGGTCCTGGTAGGGCGGAGCCTGTGAATCCCGAGGCAGAAGGAGGTGGAGGCGTCCATGGTGGTTCACAAATTCGTCCGTGGTTCTACACACACACAGACACACACACAGACACACATGTGCACGCACATACACAAGCACATGCGCACAGTTGAATAAATAATAATAATAAAAAAAAGATAGAAAGTCGGGCTGGAGAGGTGGCTCAGGGGTTAAGCCTCTGCCTTGCAGGCAGAAGGTCCTGAGTTTGGATCCTAGACCCCATGTATAGATGCCAGGCGGAAGCGGGGGCGGCCTGAGTTTCTGGTCCTAGTGGGGCGGAGCCTGTGAATCCCGGGGCAGAATAAACAAGGAGGAGGTGGAGGCGTCCATGGTGGTTCCTGAATTTGCCTGTGGTTCTACACACACACACACACACACACACACACATACACACACATGCACGCACGCATACACGCACAATTGAATAAATAATAAATAATAATAAAAATTTTTTTAAAAAAAGAAAGTCTTTGTGTCCCTGGGAAAGATACTGTTGCTATTAGGGAAAAGGCTGGAATCCTCAAAATGGTAATCATATAAAAGACATCCCTAAATCAAGAAAAGAGAAAATGCTAGAGAATGATATAGAGTTGCAGACAATGGAGAGGGTAAGAAACCCTACGGCTTACTCGAGGCCAATCTCTCATTTCCCAAGGAAGAATCAGGCTCAGAGGAATCTAGGAATGTGTCATAGTCACAAGTCAAGCCAGGGCTGGGGCTGGGACCAGGTCTCCGTGGCCTGTCACACCTCTTCTTGCTTCTGCACCTTCTCAGTCCTGCTGCATGCGGTGAGTACCACGTCTTGCTGGTCTGGAAGCTCTAAAGAGTGTTGGCCCGAGTGGTCTCAGAAAGTCATTATATAAATTATCATCACAGTAGCTAAGCTTGGTTAATAAATGATGCTGTGACTTGCTTGCTCAGCAGAATATAGGTGAGTTTCTTGTACATAGTGTGACACTGAGTCCCTGGTTCTTCTCGGCCACATTCTTCTAAGAAGCAACCTCAGATCCCGGATCCCTTGTGATTCTGCCGCCTTTATGGAAAGGAAGCAGAAGCCCTAGCGAAGGCGTGCCAGCCTCACCCTCCTGACCTCCCGAGCACCACACACGGCTACTGCTCGCGTTGTGTGACAGACTCAGTTCCTTTTCCCCTAAGGTTGAACAGTCTCTTCAATGTCTGGACAAGCACAGTGAAATGGTATCAGGTAAACACATACACCGCTTCTCTGCCCTAGTCACCATGAGAATAAAAATTCCCAGAATGGGTTCTCAGAGAACCCCGGGTGGGTGTCAGATGACGTTGGTTAGCTCTGGTCCAGAAACCTTCTCCCCTGAAAAGTAAGTGATCTCCCTGACTCGGGAATTCCAGTAAGATTTGCAGTTGAGTGTTCACCCAGGTACCCTGCAGAGCATTTCCTTAGCAGCGACCCCACGGGACCACGGCAGATGCCACTGCCTCTCGGAGCTGATATTGGAAAGCTCCACAGGTGAGCAGTTTATTTCCACGGTGCAAACAAGAACCTAGACTGGAGAAACTGTTCATTAATATAAGCAGAGGTAGGAGTTGGGGGGCTTATCGCCCCAGATGTGTCTATATAGCTTTCCTTCAAGAGCACCCCTCTTCCCCAGCCTGCCAGTCTGCACACACACCCCCGTCCACTGTACCCCAGCCAGAATGGCCAATGTGGAAAGTATTATAACAGCCAGGCAACCCTCTCTGATTAAAAGCAGCTTTGACTGCAGATAGGATCTGGGTTACCAGGAATCTGGGCATGTGCGGGGCTCACTTAACTTCTTGATTCTGTTCCCTGCTCTTGTCAGTCACGTTTTGACCTTGGAGGTGAGCTGGAATGCTCGGGGCTCCCCAACGAGCCCCGTGGCATTTACATTGAGAGGCAGGTGATGGAACATGTGCAGTGACAGCGGGAGGGGCGACGACGTGGGGCGAGGAGGGGCGGGGAGGGAAAGAATAAGGTGTAATGATATGCATGTGCGTATGAAAATGTCACAATGAACCCCACTACTCTGTATGCTAATCAAACTGCTAATTTTCCAAAGAGAAGCAGAGAGACGCCACGGCATGAAAGCCATGCGGAGTAGCACAGAACGCCGAATGTCTAGTTCCTAAGTTTCGGCTCACTACCTGAGAGGCGGAATGTCTTCAAAACAACAAACTAGGCACACAGAAGTCCAGCCAATGTCTGACTGCCCTGCCGTTTGGGGTTTTGAGTCTCACACATAGGATAGTAGATTGTGATCCTTGAGGTTCTTATCTAAACCACAACCTGACCGTGCGCTGAAAGGTAGCCAGGCTTCCACTGGGGGCTGTGCAGTTCATGTGAGGCATGAAAGTGCTCAGCCGAAGGAGCCTGTGGCCTGGAGTGACATCTTCTGTCTCCCTGCCAGGTCTGCCCTCTGGTCCCGGGCTGGGCCATTCCAAGCAATAGGGCATCTTTCTGCAATAGGCCATCTCAGAGGGCACCCCACTGCCCAGAGGTCCAGCACAGAATGTTCTGCCAGCGCCTTCATCAGACCTGGCTTCCCCAGGCCCTCCGCCTCCACAGACACTCAGTCTGCCCCACTGGGGATCAAGGAGAGCAGATGGCAGAGTTGGGGTTCCACCTAATGCCACTTCCCGCAAATCCTTAATCTCTACTTACTCTCAGCTTCTTCACTTCAGATCACACATGCTCAGCACCATGAAGAGAACAAAGACACAACTCTTCAGATAAGGGCGGGGACTCTGAAAAAGGTTAAGATGCAGAGGGAGAGATTGACATTTTATATTAAGCAGCATAAGGGTTGGTGTTCATTGACAACAGGACTAATCTGAGATCCCCTAGGAGACAAAGGAGGTGTCACGGTTAGGCACAGGTGTCAACTTGACAGCTGAGGTGAAGCTGCAGGAGATTGTCTAGCTGATGGGGAAGCCCAGCTCATGGTGGGTGGAACTAGGCCCTGGAATAAATCACGCAGAGTTGTTTGAGAGAGTCGGCATCCTTGTGTACCCTTGGCTAGACATGCTGGTCTGGCAAGTAAGGATCGTCCCTCTCTCAGCCATTAAGTAGAGATGGTGCAGCCAGTTCCCTCGGCCCTGGTGTTGGTATGTGCTCCCCTGCCAAGCTAGACTACCAACTATAACTGGACTGTCATAAGGAACTAAACCCCTTGTTCCCTTAAGCTGTCTGATGGTCCTTTATCAGCAACTATGCAGACGACTGCAACAGGAGGCATACCTATGGAGAATTATCTTGATTAGATTTGTTGAGGTGGAAAGACCCCCCTAAAGAAAGGCAGAGTCATTCCCTGAGCTTAGCTGTTGGGCTGTATAAGGAGGGGGCTATTGCTCTCTTATTCCCATGGATTCGATGCAACCAGCTGCTCTGCCTGAAAACTCTAGTTAGTCGACCTCCCCAGTACAATGGACTGTACGCTAGAATCTTAAATCAAAATAAATTCCTCAAATTTCCTTTGTCAGAGTACTTTGTCACAACAACCAGAAAAATTAAGGTTCATGGTCAATACAGTCCCTTGGTAAAGTGACTCTTGGGCTAAGATATTAAAAGAATGAGTCATGCAAACATCTGTTCTGAGCAAATGAGGTGACAGGTACAATGTCTCAGACAGGGACATGATCTGAGGAAAAGGAAGGCATCCATTTTCTCAGGGAGAGAACTGAAAAGGAGCAAAAGCATAAAACACGGGGACAAAGAGATGACAGAGGCACATCATACAGGACCACGCTGTGGGTTACAGTCTCCACAGCAGAATCTAACCACGTGACTCAGCTACAAGCACCTCACATAGGTTGACTGCCTACTTAGAAATGCCCCCTCGATCTGGGACTGGGGAGGTAACGCAGCTGGTAAAATGCACAAGGATCTGACTGTGAGCTCTGGAAGCCATGGAAAAAGCCAAAGAGACAGGGAGATCCCTGGGGCTTGCTGGCCATAGGGAGCCTACTTGCAGAGCTCCAAGGCAGTGAGATGCTCTGACTCAAAGACAAATAACATTAAAAAGCCAAGGTGCCTGAGGAGCATCTCCTGAAGTTGGCCCTTCACACACACACACACACACACACACACACACACACACACACACTTCCTAAATCTTTACATCAGCATAAAACGTTGACACTACAATGACCTCCAGGCCTCTCGTGTTGTTTCCTCCTCATTGCCCCTCTGATGCCCATCTTTCCCACTCTGCCCATTCATGGCACTTTCCATGATGATCTTTGACAGATATGTGCCAGTTATATACGGTTGTCGACTTGACAACTGAAGGCAGAACTTTAGGCACACCTACAAAGAATTATCTAATTAGGAAAAACCCTAGGCAACCTGGTGGTAGGTGATCTCATTGACGTGGGAAGACAGGGCTCATGGTGTGCGCAAATGTTCCCCTAGCTGTTGGGTATACTTTGGCATGCAGGCATTCTGACAAGCAAGAAAGTATGTCCCTCTCTCAGCTCTTTGTGTGCATATTGTGCAGTCGGTGCTCTTGCTCCTGATGGTGGCATGAACAGATCAGCTTGTAACTGAGAATTGCAGCAAGGACGAAGCATTCATTCGCTTAAGCTGTTTGGATCCTGTATTCGTTCAGCAACAGGGAGGTGAAACTTGTACAAGATATACAGGTGACATCAGCAAAAAGGGCAGAGTAAAGAAGAGTCAACCCCACCTCTGTAGAAGTGCCTCCTGGATGGCGGGAGTATGTGATGGTCCAAAAGAGGTCAGCTTCTGTGTTAAGGGAGACATGGCTGCAGGCCTGCTCCTCTGTCATCCTGCCTCTGGTTACCCCAGGATTGGAGAGAAGAGAGAAATAAACACTGTATACAGCATCTTGTAGAAGAAGAAAAAACAGCAATCAAAACCTTCTGAAAAGCATGACTAAGAAATTTTGGAAAATGTGAAGGTGGGTTATATGTCAATGCGGGATTAAGATAATTTTTCACAGAAGACACAGGGCCTGCCATGCCTTTGAAGGAGACGCAATCAGTGCCCATCTGCAGATGGTTTCCATGTGTTTATTTGTCAACAGACTAACGAAATAATGCAAAAGCACTGTGGAGAACCCAGCCCTGGATCTGCCGACTTCGGGCGTTAAGCTAGAGGGAGCTGGGTTTTATTTCCTTCCCTCTTTCTTCACTCTCAACACACACACACACACACACACACACACACACACACACACACCTTCTCTACTTTGCTCAGGCCTTTTACTTTTATGCAGAGACTACCAGGGCCAAATTCCCTGTTTCCATAAGGACTGCATGAAAGGAATTTTTAAAAATCTGGTAACAGTTGAAAGGCAAAATGTTAGTTTCATCTAATGGCCTGCGTGCTGATATCTTAGCATGATGGGATGTGGGTGTCACACAGACAAGTCTGTAATCCTGAGATCTGTATCACAGATAATAATGTTATAACCAGGGATAAATGGCCACAGCCATTGACAAGCACCTGTAACTGGTTTTAAGGGTTTCATGGTGATTTCATCAGGTTATAAGGAACTTGCTATCTCTCTGGGACCACTCAGTCACTGGGTGGGGAAAATAGTGAAATTACTCTCTGTGCTTCATTAGACCTAGCCATACACTGGAAAGAGGTCCTTCCCAGGCAGAGCCCGACATTTCACATCATTCTTATGTTTCTTATAAAGTTTCTAGCAAAATAACATTACATTCACTCTTGGAGTCCTCAATTATCCAATCCCTGTATCTCTCCTGGTACACCTTAACATCTCTGGCTTCACACACATCCAAAATGTGTGCCATTATCAGGGAATTATTTCTAGACTGGCTTTAAGAATTTGAATTCCTTATCCATTCATGCATTTATTTATTCTTTAATCCAAGCTTTCCTGATTTTTATTGGTTCGACATCAGAAATAGATGTGCTGTCCTTGGGAAGTACGAAGTCCAATAGACAGAAGAATTAATAGGTGATAAGGACTAATGAAAAAAATGGCATAGACATAAACACTAGGGTGGGCTGTGAAATCCAGTCTTCTAAGAATGGAAAATCTTCACGGGAGCTGTAATGGTTAATAGTGATTGTCAAGTTGACAGCGTCTATGATCACCTAGGAAACAAGCCCCTGTACATGCTTAAGGAATTATCTACAGTAAGTTACTTAATGTAGGAAGACCCACGCTGATGTGGGCAGCACCATCCCAGGTCTGAATAAAAGCATTAATATTCCTCTCCCTCTGCTTGCTGACCATGGATGCCATATGAGTAGCCGCCTCAAGCTGCTGCCACCCCAACATCTTTGCCATGATGGGCTGCATGTTCACACTGTGAGCCCAAATGAACTCTTCTTCCTTTACATTGCTTTTGCCAGGTATTTTGTTGTAAGGATGAGAGAAGCAACTCATATATGAGTGTTGAAAGACAAGCATGGGTTGCCCAGAGAGCAATGTGGCACTCCCCAGAAAGGGTCCTCAGTTACTCCCAGGAGTTTTGATTTTCCCATTCCTTGTGGGACCAGATCATACAGTACTTTATAACTACATTGAACCCTCAAGATCCCTAAGATCCAAACGCTATTGCCAGTACTGGCTGATTCAACCGATTGTTCACCCAGTAGGGGCTGGCTGATTGTTTGCATTGAGCAGCTTGGTTTGCATTGTCACAAAGTATTGAGGCCACGAGTCAGCCACTCATAAGGAAGTGTTCAATCACCCATCTCACTGTACAAAGATCTCTGAGCACGCAGTGGGAAACAGGCCTGTGGGTTCCTAGTCACACACTGCTGTGCTGATGTCAGCTACTGTTCAAGTTAGAAAAGAAGCAAATGGGTTTCTTTCACCAATCCTACACTGGCTCATGCCTATCTAACACCTTTTCTCTTTCCCCTCTAGAGTGCTGAAGGCCTTTACTCTCACTGCGCATCTCTGACACGGAGATTCCCCTCCTGTTTTCTAATGTAATGGACTACAAGGCTGACGCTGGAGAGCTGAGGCATCCCATGCCAGAGTCGGGGAAGTTGGATTGGTGCAGAGATGGAAGACAATGTATTAGCCACATGTGCAGCCCATCTGCTTTGCTGGTGTTTAGCTGGTGCTTTCTCCATGGATCCACGGGAACACAAGTAACTTCTCTCTGAACCTGTGCTACCAGCGACGAGGTCTCCCGGCCTCCTCTACTGCCTCGGTCACTTGTGATAGAGACAGTGACTGGATACTCAGGAGCATGTTGTTCTCTGACTCCTCTCCTACCTGCCAAGAAGCCTTGGATTCAGGACGTTCAGCCCCAGCACGGGGACACCCTGTTGTGCTTCCCACCACACGCACTGGCAAGAGGAAGAAGGGAATAACTGGTGTGCTGAGTGAAAGACAGAACGCTGTGGATGGATTCCCAAAGAGCCATAACATCTAAGACAGAGGAGCGTGTGTGTGGCCAGGGGCTGGAGATGAATGACAGAGGCGAAAGGCCACAAATCGTTCAATCCAAACAGATGCAATGGTTCCAAATGTTACATGTCACTCATACTAAGAGGCCAGTTGGATAAGCCCCGACCTGTGGGACTCGGGGAGCAAGCGCTGTGAGTGAGCTCAGCTAGAGCAGCTCCGGTGAAATGGTGCAGGTGATTCAAAGGTGGGAGGACGATGGCAGTGGTTAATGTCGCTGAAACATGCACAGCATCATTCCCTTGGGGGTGCAGTGTACAAGGTAGCTTTTGGATGATTATGCAGAGAGTATGTCAAAAACTCTCACTCAGTAAGCAAACTTGCAAGGATGAAGATATGTTCCAAAAACCAGACATTAACATCTCTGTATTTCAAGCTATTGGAACAGATGGGTTCCCGTGAGGTTCCTTCTGTGAAATGATCTAAAATACCAGAAGTGAAATGTGTATGATTGTCTCTGGTTTTCACAACAAATGCAAATAAACAAGCTCAATAGACATAAAAAGTCACATATACCCATACCTATTTTATGTGTATATAAATGCATAAGACATATATTACATAAAATATTTGTGTGTACAAAATAGTATAAAGATTTAGTAATTTCAGCAGGAACAGTAACATTCATTGCTTTGTCTGCTTACATTCCTTTTGAATCACTTCTGTCCAACAGGATCTAGACAGAAATGATATCTGCCATTTTCGTTTTCAGTATCAGAAGAGCAAACCTGTACCACTGACTTCTGCATCAGTGACCGTTATAAACAGATCTAACTAGGAGATAACAGACAAAACTAGGAAATACTGGAGCATTAGCAGCTGGATTATTTGGGCAGAGACCTGTTACCCATTCACAGTGAATAGGCAAACCTTTTCACTGGGAAGTGATGATGAATTTATCATTGGAACCCCATCCTGCTGATCCAATACATTCACTGGTATTCTCTAAATCAAACTCTAACCAGAGCTTTAGACTTAGAGAAAAAAGAATAATAGAGTTTGGAGCAATGGTTACTTTTTATTATTTTCTTCCCAAATTGATTTCAGTAAGTAATAACTTTAAATTTTATTTAAAACACTGTATATTTTCTTCGTAAGCCTGGAAAAATTTAGTTCTAATCTCTTTAATCTAGATGAGGTTTAAATAGTTTCAAACTTCCAAAGTTCATCTTATTTATTCTAGATTATCTTTTTATGTATGTGAATGTGTATGTGTGTTTGTGTGTGTGTGTGTGTGTGTGTGTGTGCATATGTGTACATGTATGTGTAGAAGCCAGAGACAACCTCAGGTGTCACATTCGGAAATACCATCCACTTCCCTTGAAACAAGGCCTGTCAGTGGGCTGAGCACCGTTTACACTAGACTAGCAGCTAGTGAGTCTCAGGGAGCCTCCTGTCTCTCCCTCCCAGCACTGGGATTACAAGCATATGCTCCATACACAGAGCTGTGTCTGGAGGATGCAGCTGAGATCCTGTGCATGCAGGATACACAGAGCTGTGTCTGGAGGATGCAGCTGAGATCCTGTGCATGCAGGACAGGCACTAGACAGACCGAGCCATCCCATAGTCTATCTTTTGGGGGTACATATTCACTGTACATAGTAATAATATTCAGAAACACGCTGTCACGCATGCACATGATGTACTTTGATCATGCTCATCCCTTCTCCCTTTCTCCTTCCCCCCTCATTATCTCCATTCATTCCTACAATCACGTCCATCATATCTATACACACATACGATTTTATGTATCTATAAAAAGCCCAGAATCCACAAATGAGAGAAGATATGCAATATTTATCTTTCTGAGTCTTTTCACTTAATATGAAATTTGCATTCACTTTCCTGCAAACAACAATTGTTTCTTATGGTTGAATAAAACCCCTATCTAGGCTCTCTTTTAATCAAAGGACTTTCTGTAGTAGCCAATAAGAATGTTCCCAAACCCAGTGTCCCGGAATTAGAAGAAGGCAGATCCAGAGGTGCATTTTACTTGTATTACAAAAGGGACTCACCAGGTATTTTTGTAAAGCTAAGATAATTGAGTTGTTTATCATGTGAAAGATAATAAAAATATTTTAAAGTTAAAGTAGCTTTCTTCCAGTTTCAAGGTTTTTGTGAAACAATTTTGGGGGGAGTGGAAGCATTTTTCACAACCCATGCAACCCAACTGGGCCCAAGAGATACAGTAGAATACGACACATGGCAAGAGCTCAGGACTACAGAGTGAGAACAATGGGCTGCTTGCTAAGTTCAACTACACATGGGATTGTATAAGGATGAAAAGGGGTTAAAACACAGGCTAATGGCAAATGCTGAAGTGCTGCACATTATTATTGTCTGAAACTATTGCATCTATTCCTTGGGTGATCAAGTATTTTTATTGGAAACTCTGCAAGAAAATCTAATCCTTGGAGATTTCTCAGCTTGATTTGCAGAACAAAGCAACGTGGGTCTCATTTGTCCTGAGTGCTGTGGACATGTGAATCAAAAGTGGGAGGGTGTTTCTTGTTTGCCCATATTTCAACTCGTAAGATCTTTGTATTTATTGGCATAACCCAAAAAAAAGGCAATATAGTACTTTGGAAGAGGAAATAGAACACAAAAAGATTTACATTCTAGAATAAGGAGAAAGGAAAATGGAACCTACCCAAACATTTCTAGCTGAGATGAAAACCCCTCCTGGCTATTTGAATAAATTGCTCTTTAAGTAATTAAAACTATAACCTATGCTCTTTAGCAAATGTTGGTAATTTCTCCGTACTCAGTTTCAAGAATTTTCTGGTTGGCTTTTCTCCAAAGAGTACACCTGTGTGTTCGTCGAACAATGTCTTACTGAAAGATGAAATTAACTAATTTTGTTTCATTTGGATCTTGGTTAAAATTCTGAAGTTAGATATTTATATGCAGAGCCACATAAAGAATACTAACTTAAATTATTCCACTAGGGACTATAATAAGATTTCCATTTAGCTAATAGAACATTAGAATATCCTTAGCCAATGAAAATGATTCATCTCTGTTTTTCTATCAAACACAGAAGTTGGGGGAGCTATATTATTTTAGGTATAGACTTCTAGTATTCTAATTTTTCCCTCCCATGTTGCATCTTCTTTTGAAAATTGTTTGCTTTGTGTTTCTGAACTTTGAAAAGTCCTTGATCTATTCTAATTACAAAAATCCAATAAAACATTGTTTTGACTTTAAATTACTAGTCTTTAATGCTTTGATCCCCCCCCCTTTTCCATGTAAAACAAAGCCTAATGATTCTTATTAAATGAGAGGAGTAAAGTTTTTCCCAATGACTATTTTCATTTTATGAGAACAATTTAAGTTTTTGCTTTTGCCCATTAATTATGTTTGGATGTCCCAAATGTCAGAAGACGGGATTTGTTTCCAATTTTTATCTCAATTATGATTATATTTTTATATAAGATTAACACGTGTAACTGAGATGTGCTGCCTCTCACCCCTTGCTTCTCACCACTCACCCTAAGTACGGGGGTATTCAAAAAGTGTTTGATGTCTTTCACAAAGATAATACAGTGTCATAACTAGCAAGTTTTCCATTGAGTCCTATACCAGATTGGCTTCACAGGAGTTCCCATCTTGCTGTCAGATGCGTAAACCCTCTTAGTCATTCATCTTGTGGAGTTTCGGGGCCTTGATTGAAAAGAGTTAGCTTCCCCTGTTGTGATCTCTAGGCCTCCAAACAATGACCCAGTCTAAAATTGGGAGAGAAATCTTAGCTTAAGCAAGGAGCCCTTGGATTGCATTCAGTGTTCCTCCTTGGTTGCTTCTCAAATATTTTGCAAAGTGCCTCAGGGAAAGAAGTAAATGTTTGTGATTGTTTAAAAAGATTGTTCAATTCTACAATAAAGTACTAAGAGAGACAAGCAAGTAAGGATGGATGAAAGTAAGTACAGAAATGTGCCGCCTCTCACCCCTTGCTTCTCACCACTCACCCTAAGTACGGGGGTATTCAAAAAGTGTTTGATGTCTTTCACAAAGATAATACAGTGTCATAACTAGCAAGTTTTCCATTATGTCCTGTACCAGATTGGCTTCACAGGAGTTCCCATCTTGCTGTCAGATGCGTAGAACTTCTATTGTCAAACATGGTCAGAACTAAGGAGTCGGGAGAATCTTACAGGGAGCAGAGTACTGCAGAACTGCCTGAGGCACTGAATGTCCAGCCATCGTTAATAAGCAAAAGGGGTTCTACTTTTTTCCACTCGCTCCTTAATTTGAACTGCATGTGGGGAGAGATGGTGACAGACATTCCCTATATAGTCCAGGCTGGTCTCGAACTATGTCCACCCTCCCACCTCAGCCTCCTGAGAACCATGCAGCACCACGCCCAGTCTGGGTGTTTTATTTAACAATGGTGTTCTTAGGACAGTGTGACCCTCAGAACATTAATGGACCACAGAACCAATGCCCAACCACCAGCGGTAGTCACTGCAACTCTGAAAGCCATGTCTCTAGTTTACAAAACTCTCAAACACACATGCACCAAAGACCTAATGGTCAAGGCACACACATGTGGGGTTTCTTAGGAAGCCACAGATTTCTCTAACTCTCCTCTGGTTGGACCAAAAGATATGTATCTCTAGGCATCCCTAAAAACTGTCTGTGGCTGCTCAGTTATCCATTCAAGGCTCAGTTTACATTCCAAGCAGCTTCTACTCCACTAGAGAACGAATGTCTACTGTGAGGGCTTCATGACACCAAATCTACAAAATGGGATGAACAAGCCACTTTAGTCCTCTGTGTGACCCTCCCTCTCATTAACCCAGGAGTAGTAAATGTCTTCTTGAAGTAAATAGGTCTTAAAAGAGGGAGGTCTGTTGGCAGTCTCAGTAAGGAGACTTAGCTAGTTATCCAAAGACCTTTCCTGGCAATTTAGCACCATTGCATGCTGAGAAAGCCGGAGCTATGACCCTTCCACCCTCCATCATTTCCTTCTTCATTCTTTCCTACCTTCGCTGTAACTGGTAGTCCTGATACTCAAAATGGGACCCAGCAGAACAGCAAAACTGAAAACAACAACAAACCATAATTCAGAATACCAAAGATCCTACATTAATCACCTGGAACCAGACCAGCCAAATTTCTACCCATCCTAAAGCTCAGGGAAATTTGCAGAAGACCTTGCCGCTCCCAGCGGCAAGATTGTAAGAGTCTAAAGATGGGGAGGACCAATGATATGCAAGATACCCCACACAAATTAGGACCACAGTAGCCATAATCAGACTTTGCATGACCTGCACAATGACTGACATGTCAACGAACCCCCCAAAGTCTAGTGTGGATCACAGGTACTAGGATCCTTAGAGGCAAGGGATTAACAGTTATAATAGTGTTCCCATACTAAAGGGGAACCCAAGAAAGGGCTCTGGGCAATGCCACTGAGTCCTTACACCTCACTAGAGTGAAGGACTCAGGGGGAAGTTTGGCATGCACACAAAAGGATGCTCTGGGGAAGGGAGGAGGGAGGCACTGGGAGAAGGGGAAGGAGGGGGGGTGAAAGGAAGGGGAAAAGCGAGGGAGGGTGCAAGGGGGACTGAGGAAGGGTGGAGGGAGGGAGGGGACCAGGGTACCTACTGAACTTGTATGATTGGGGAAAAATAAATAAATATAAATTTCTTAAAAATCACATTGAGAGAAATGTAGTCTCTCCACCCCACTACAGACCAGTTCTGTCAGGATCGGCCTTCTAGTAAGATCCCCAGGATGCTCACATGTGTACGTTAGAGTTGGAGGCACACCAGCGCATGAAGAGAACTTGGGGGTTCTCCCACTCCGAGTTCTACGCACACGCATGCCCACTATCAGCTGAGTAGCCCCAGAAGCCAAGCTCTGTTATTCCGCCCTCTGATCCACATCTGAACCCAGCCGTCCGTGGCAGCAGTGGCCTCCGTGCCCATCCCTCTCTGCCTCCTGTAATCCTTCAGTGTAGCCTTGCTGCTTCCCTCCTGTTCACCGTCTACACGGTCTCCTGGGCTCTGTTTATCCTCCTCTCAGACAGACTGGAACTACGCCCCCAAGGATTGGCCGTGGCTGCTCCGTGGGCTCTGTCCACTCGCCTCTTCTGCCAGAAATAATCATTCCCAGAGCACAGAAGTTTATGGCTTGTTTCTTGTAGTTCCAAATTTGCGGTCAAGATGCCCTGGTGTTGAATTGGCAGGGCTATTGGCTTATTTAAATATTTTTTCCAACTCTGCTCTTTCTGACCACTTCTTTCATGTTGATATAGATCACTTGCACGAAAATATGACTGTTGTAAAGCTATGAGGATCGCCACTATTGAGTCCATAGATAAACTTCTCTACCGATTAACTAATAGTCCTGTAGTACAGGGTAGTTATGTAAACTCTAGGAACATACCTTTGCTCCCTAGATAAGACAATAGATGGTATTTGAAATCCAGAAAGGGCACAGACTTCTGGTGAAGATGTGAAGAAACTGGAATCCATACTCCTTAGCTGGAATAATGGTGCCACCACTCTAGAAAACAAGCCACACTACTTCATCTATCTTTCTTTCAACATTTCACTTTGATGGCATTTCTCATGAAGTGGGACAGTTTGGATTGCTTATGTCATTTTGTGCTGTTTTCTGTTTTAGTCATAAAGGCATTTCTTGTCCTCATGTATTTAATAAGCACTTATACAGACTCACATATGATTTGTCCAAATGATCCACCTGAAGATTTCCTACATCTTATGCTATTTCATTTTGTTCATATCTATTCACCTCTGTAAGTCCATTAATGGATATTAATCCCACCTGCACTTAATACAATTTACAGTGTATTCCGACAAATTACAGAAAGCTTCCTAGTAGTAGCTTTTTATTGAGTGTGGCTAGGTTGACAATGAAGGGCATACAAAGCTACATCTCTGTAGCTAAGCACTATATGACCACATTAAACTCATTTCGAGGCTCAGAGAATTTGGGCCACGATGGGCACACATACAGGCAGAGACTTCACTACAGCTTTTTGATTCCATATTCAATTCACCAGTCAAGCGCTCAACATTGCCCCCACAAGCATGTTGAAAATATGCTGCTTCTATTATTAATTAAGATAGCTTATCTTTTTTTTTGTTTGCTCAAATACTAATTTGGACCTCAAAAATGACATTTCTTATTATCATTACCACTTTATGAGGAAGAAACTTGGCTGAATGGATATGTTACTCATGTAAAGTGGGTTGCAAAACTTCATTTAGGGTTTATCCAACACCAAGAAAAACAAAACCTACTCCAGTGGTGAAAATAATAAAAATTAAGATCAGGAAATGGCTGAACAAACTAGAAATGCCTTCCCCGCGAACATCAAGTCTGAAGCTGACAGTTAAAGAAGATGCATAGTCCCTCTGGACACTTCACAGTGTCTGGCAGCATTCTTGGATGTTACAATGGGAAGAGGTGCTACTGGCATCACGTGGGTAGAAACCAGGATTGCTGCCAAATATTCTGCAAGGAAAAAACTGTGTGGGCTCCACATGTTAATTGTTCTGAGGTTAAGAAACTCTGCTTTCAAAGCTGCTCATTTGGGGCACTGAAGTGACGGCCTGCTTGTGAAGGGACGGGATTCTCTGTGCAGTGCGCTGTATGTCCCCGTGAGGTGTTACTGCTCAGCCATTCGTAGCTGCGCTCCTTTTTCAGAAAGGACTCTCCATTCCTATGTTCATGTGCTTGGCCTGCAGCCTTGGGTGAGGTTCTGTGTTGTCCGTCTGTTTTCTCTGGCACAGTCTCTTCTCCACCAACTCTCTTTATGAGCTTGACTATGGCTCTCCATGGAAAGAAAGGTCATGATTGCCTCAAGTTTTGTCCCCACTCCCAGAACCATTCCAGAGCAGACTCCCGAGCCAGGCAGGGCTAGCAGGACACTCGGGTCCAGGCCGAGCCCAGTCAGCAAACCCTTTTGCCGAGCAGGAGGCACAGGAGTGTCTATGGAGTTGCTCCGACTTGGCCGCTGCCCTCACCCATGCCACAGTGCACACCACTTTCTCCAGATAAATCTCCTCAATCCAGGACACTCCCTGTCTTTTCCTTCTAAATGCTCCCAATGATTCTACTATACTGAGCACAACGCTTGATTTGACTTTATTTCCATGAGACATTTAAATGTTCCAAGTAGCCTCTCCTCTTTTAACTTGACCAAGCACCAAAGTCTGTCACACTGGCACATTGGTTGGGGATGTATTCTATCCACAGATTCAGGGAATGAGTCAAGGTTTGGAGGTCGACTATACATTTCCTGTTTGAAGCTAGAAGCATAGCACAAAGTCTGCCACCTTCCGCTCCTCACATAAGCTCTTCTGGGTGACCAAGAAAGAATGCTGGGAGTACTCCAAGGAGATACAGGGGAAGGGTAGTGTTGGGGTTAGTATGAACTGTCAGCCTGACACCTTGAAAGCGGGGCTCACCTGACAAGGATTCTCTTAGATCAAGCTTGTCCTCTGAGCATGTCTGTGAGGGACTACTGAGATGGCATTAATTGACATGGGAAGCCCCAGCCTATTGGGGCTGAACCACTCTCTGGGCTTGAGAGCTGATGCTGAATGAAGATGGAGACAGTAAACGCACACATTGATCTATTACTCTCTGGCTCTTACTGCGAGTGTGATACGATCAGTACTTGAGGACTTGTGCCACTGCAACTGCCTCACAATGATGAACTGTCACCTGGGATCATGAGCCAATTAAGCCCTTTTCCCCCTAAGTTTCTGGGGCCAGATGTTTTGGGGTAGCAATGTATAATAAAACCAGATAGAGTTGGACCTTTAGCAATTTCAAATAATACAGAACCGAAGAAAGGCCCCCCAAGATCAACGACTAAAACAAAATATTGTGACCTATTAAAAATAAAGGTACTGACTGAAAAGAAGGTAGAAAACTTCATAAAGCAGCAATTACATTGTTTAATTTGAAGGTATATGCGTGACTATAAAACTTCAATATAAACTATACATAGACATTGTGTTCTATGTGCAAACTTAGAAGAACAAACCCATTCTTGCTTAGAAGTCAATGTGAGAGTGTAGGGCTGTAACACCTGAACAGGAAGCTCAGTCAAGCACCTCCTTTCCATATTATCCATGGCCTCACAATGTTCCTCATAAGCTCTGGTTCCTAAAGACATTTGCAAGTGACTGGCCCATTCAGGAAGACTGTCTAAGGACGTGCATGAAAACCTTTGCAACTGTCAGGAGGAAGAGCATTCACAGAGAAGGGAGGGGCCAAAAAAGGTTGCTCAAGAAAAATGGCAGAAAGATTATGTCTAAGGTATACTTACAGGTTTTGATTCAGCACAAACAAAATTTCTTCCAACCATGATCAGACTTACTCAAGAAGTTTATCTAAGTGTCAACCTTGGCCCTGGCTCCATCCCCAGCCCCAGGAAGAATGCAAAGCTCTCAAATCCTGCGGAACCTGGTGGAGGAGTGGCAACTTGGCAGTGTTTCTCATACCAAGGTTTATGACTTGCAACTTACATTTCAAAACCTGTGTTAACACAGACAGAAAAACATGCTACAAAATTCAAGTGGGCTCTACGAATAACTTTTATGGACTGATGTAGTCTCTCAGTTACACACCAGAATATGAATGAAATATGCCATGAAGATTCAAGCATCCCGAGCCAGACATGGTGGCACACGCCACAATGCCAGTAGTCAGGAGGCTGAAGCACAGGGACTGTCACAAGCTGGAAGCTACGCTGAGCTATGGAGTGATTCCCTGGCTCATTACACAAGACTAGAGAATCTTAACTACCCAAAATTATTTTGAGGACATTGATATGACTGCTGTTGTATTTAGCTGACTTTTCATAGAAATGCTTTGTGTATGTTGTTAGGGTTCCAATGAAGTAGATACTGAAATTGTAATTTCTCTCCAAGAAGTAAGAACAAATTCATTCTACATCTCAATATTCACAGTGTGAGCTTGCCCAGCTACATGCAGCCATGTAAAAGATGGGGATTTGGAGCCCTGAGAAACTTCTACTTCTTCGCTTTCTCTCAGGCTTGAAGAATACAGATCTAGCCTTGGAAAGTGACTTCTGTCCAACAGTAGATGATGGTGTTAGACCAGGTTCTGTATCAGAAAATTTCTGAAGGATAATGACAGAGGGAAGAAAAGTGTGTCTTCCAAATTCAGCCTGTGCCTTCCTTTGTTCTCAGCATGGCCTCTCCCCTTGCCACAGCTAAAGTCCTGGTGTGGGTGATTTCCATTAAACAGAAAGCTACATCAACCCATGTGGAATTAGGAAAAAGGAAATTTCTCCCAAGCAGAATGTGTTAGAAGAATGCAAAAGGGAGCCGGAAGAGACAGCTCTGCAGGCATAGGTGCCTGCATGCAAAACTGGAGACCTAAGTTCAATACCCAGGGCCCCTAGTACATGGCAGAAAGAGAAGATAGACTTCCAAAAGTTGTCCTTGGGCCTCTCTCTCTCTTTGTCTATCTGACTCTCTCTCTCTCTCTCTCTCTCTCTCTCTCTCTCAAGCCCAAAACACTGCTGACTTTACTGAACATAGCAGCAAATTCATGCATTTACCAATAATCATTTACATTTCCTACTCGTTCCCATGGGAACTAATTATTCACAATGCTCATTTCTACCTCATATCCAAACTGAAATATTCAACCAACTTACCAACTTGTTCCACTCAAGGAAGTCATGTCCAACACATTCAGTAATGTATTTAATATTCAAATATTCCCACGTGTACCCCTTGCAGCAGTCCAGGGATTGAACTGTCTTCGTCTTATTCTTATGCTCAGTTGTCATTTTCTCCCGGTGCTATGATGAGAAAGAACTTCAACCAAGAGCCTGGAGATCTGAGTTTTAATCCACATCCTGATAGAAACCTTCAGGTCAATCGGCCCTTCTCACCCCAGATTTCCTTTTCTGCTGCAATGGTTTTTGAGACAAGGCTCTGGGGGAACCTGGGGTTCACCAATTATAACCTAATTGACTGGCTGGTCAGCGAGAGGGACTTTTCTAAGGTACCTGATCTACAAGACTGTTGTGATTTAAGACTATAGCCACACTCATAATCCCATCTGAAATCCGCCACAAGAACCAGGGAGGACGTTTAGCAGGAAAAGATGCTTGTCAGTAACTTCAATGACTTGCGCTCAATCCCTGGAACCCACAGGTAGGAGAAAGCCAACTCCCTCAAGTTGTGCTCTGACTTCCACCTACACAATGTGTGATGTTCACACACACACACGCACACGCACACACACACACACACATGCACACACATGCACACACATGCAGGCACACACATGCTCATGTACTTGATAAACAAATAAATTTCAGCACTAAAATAGAATAAAATAGAATCTACCATAAGCCAGAGACCATGCAGGGGAGTTTCAAAGTTTCCACAGATATCTTCTATCAGACATCAAAGAAGGGTCTATATGCTTGGTTTATTTTCATTGTGATCCATAACTTTGACCTTCAAGTACTTCACATTCCTATAATCAACTTCCAAATAACCTGGCACTGTTGTATTGCTTTCCACCATATTTCTGACTAGCTATGGACATGACAGCTTCCTTCCTGGAGTACCAAAGACTCAAGTACCCATGGCTCCCCAGTAAAATCTTTTCAAATTAAAAATATTAACTGACCATCATCTTAATCACTTCAAATCAAAGAGACTTGTCAGCATATCCCTGTTCATTGCTTATGACCATTTGGTGATTCTTTCCATCCACAAATATGTATTAAGCAAACACTCTTGCAGAGTTCCAACTACAAAGACGGACGCAACTTCTGGAAAGAATTTTGCAAGTTAGAGTGGACATTCGGAAGCATACTTACAGACTGAATTTTATGAGAACGTTTTCCATGTTTTATGTATTTATTTTTCCTGCTTTGAGTTGGAGTTATGTGTATGCATATGTGGCTTATGTGTGTGAGGACGTATGCAGGTGTGCACAAGCACGTTGTGTGGGTGCATAAGCAAGTGTGTATGGGTGTGCACAGAGATCAGATGTCATCCCGAGTGTTCTTTCTCGGGGACTAAACACTTTGTTTTTGTTTTTGTTTTTGCTTTACATTTAATATATTTTTATTCTGCCTAAGATTTCCCATTTGCAGGGGGTGTAGCTGGCCTTCCCAGGAATCCTCGAGTGCAGATCAAGCTGGTGCAAAACTAGAAAGCCGTGGATACTTGTCTCCTGCTCTTTGGCCTTCCTGGTGTCTGTTATTTGTCCTGTGATCTAATCTCGGAATTATATTTAAGGTCCACATTGTTCCCAGCATTGTGGCAGAAGATGTGTTCTTTTAGGTATGTTAACTATATACATTTACTGACCGTCTGAAGGTGCAGTAAATGACATATGTCTTCATGTACCTCCTTGCACTTTCCCTGCAACAGTTATTGACTGTTTAGGATTACTGACATCTATATTATTTCCTCACACATCTTCCTGTTATTTACTTATGTGTCCTTGTTCCCATAAGATTTTGTTGCTCCTTGTTATAATCTTTATAGTCACTGATTCCGAATGATTTCCTGCTGTCAAACACTTATATGCATGTCTAGTTTCTCTCAGTACAGTTTCACACTGGGCTGTCTGGAGATCCCTCTAGTCCCTGTCTAGAGTTAATTCCTGTCACTCCCTTTCAGAGACCCTATGTTACCGTAAATGCTGGTATTTACACCTTTTTTTACTTTTTCATTCAATTTGTTCTTGACAGTTTTCACTTAGTGTATAATTTACTCTGATTACTCTTACCCCCATCCTCCCTAATAACTCTCCCACACAGTCGACTCCTGTTCCTTCCCTGCAACTTCATTTCCCACATTCATGTCTTTTTGTTTTGTTTTGTGACCTGCTGCGTCTAGCCAGGCTTATCTGTGTGGCCCTGGGTTTGGAACTATGCATCGGATCCTGGTGGGCTCAAACGGCTGCGCACTCTCCCTCACCCAGAATCAATCCCTAACCCACAGCTCAGCAGGGAGAGACATTTCCTCATGAGCCCCTCCCTCATCCACGACTGACTGCTGAAGGGCTAGCCTAGTACAGACCCAGTGTGACTGACTGCAGCTAATAAGCATTCATGATCATAATGGCTGGTCATACCCAGTAGACAGCATTTCATAGTCATCATCCTTATTATCTGCTTCTTGCATTCTTTCTGCATCCTCTTGTTTTGGCGTGCACACACCAGTGTGTGTGTGTGTGTGTGTGTGTGTGTGTGTGTACACTGGAGGGCACTGGCATGTGTAAGCCTGTGGAAGCTCAAGGATGACATCAGAAATCCTGGATTGCTCTTCCACATGATTGTTTTACTTTGGAGTTTCCCAAGCTCTGCCTTCCAAGGCTAGAACTGCAGGCCAACGCTATTTTTACTGGAGATTTGCTGTTTTGCTGTTGAAGCAAAGGCTTTAGCCCCTGAGCCATCTCCGCATTCCTCCACATCCTCCTATGTAATGTGTTTCTAAGCGGGGACTCTCGCTGGGACCTGGTCTCACTGGTTAGGTTAGGTTTGCTGGCCAGTGAGTTCCAGGAATCAGCCGTTGATACCATCACAAGTTCACACTACCACAAAAGGCTTTTCAATGTGGATGTGCAGAGTGAACTCAGGTCTTCGTAGTGAGGTGGCGAGCACTTTACCAACCATCTCCCCTGCCTCCCTTTTCCCTACATTTAAAACAAAGTGGTACTCGCAATTTTCCACACTTAATCATTAAAAATTGCAGTGCTTTCTAGTGTGTGTCTTTGACAGCAGAGATCGTTTAGTTGGGTAAAAGTCCACTGGTGTTCTCCTTTAGCCAACAGCTCATCGAAAACTTTCACTAAACCCAGAGCAAAGAGAACTTGCAGTGGGGTTTGGAGAGTAATGGGCTTTACTTGGATGGGACCTGCAGAAAACTGATGCTGATGTATAGACCTGCTCAGAGTAATGTCTATGAAGCAAGTATCAAATCTCCAAGTGCCAAAGACAACAATTGCGCTAGACCAGGGCCAGGAACTTACTCATAGGGACCAGGCAGAGGTTTTTCTTTTCCAGAAACCTGAGTTTTGTTTTCGTCTATTTGTTGCTGATAAATGTAAATTCCGCCCTTGCAAAGATGATGACTTTCTCACCAGAGGAAAAAATCCAAAATCCTTAACTCTTTGCAGCACATTTTCTTTGAGCAGTGGTCTGGGTGAAAACTACTTTGTAGCTATACTCAATATATTATGAAATTTAGCAGAGGAGTTAGCATGCCAGTGTGGTTGGGAAACAAGAAGAAAGAAAACTACAAATATTAAACAGTGTGAGACAGAAAACGCTGTTGCCATTGGAATTGAAAGTATTAGTTTGAAATTAATAAAACCATATCCTATGGATAAAAATCCATATACAAATGTTTATGTATACCTCTGTATATGTGTACACACATGAATACATATCCTAGCTCTTTTCATGAAGAGAACCGAAAAAGAGATAACATAATAGCATGAACATTCAAGCACACATTTCTTAGTTGTTGATAATTTTCTGCATTAGGAGGAACCATGGATCCTTGAGAAACAGCTAATTCTAGGGCAGACAAGAGCTAAGCCTGAGGGCTGTGGGTATAGCTCAGTTGGTACATACATGAGGTCCTGGGTTTGATCCCTAGCACTAGAGGATAATCCTGAAATAATTGGTAAACCAGAAAAAAATTACAAAGTGCTACAAATGTTATGAAAATATGTCAGAAGGATATAGAAACCAGATTGAAAAGACTTATCCTAGCCATGTGTAGGACCAATTGAGTATTCACATAATTACAGTAATTCTGAACCATTAAGAAAACAATATCCCATGTGCTATGGTTTATATATGCATCTTCCTCCAAAGACTTCCATGTTGTAGGCTTGCTCTGCGCTGGTGGATCCAATCATTGAGAATGACTGGATGATTAAGTCATTCATTTCATCAATGGGTTACTTCATTGATGAGTTCATACTGAATGGGGTATTAGGAGGTGGGGTCCAGTTGGAAGAAATGTGGGGCTCAAGGTGTGCCTTGGAGGCTCCCCCCCTCCTTCCTTCCCTGCTTCCTCCTTCCTTGTTCTCTTTCCCTCATTTCCTTTCCTCCTCCCTTCCTGTTTCTGCCCACTGCCCTCTCTCCTTCCTGGCTGCAGTAGGGTGAGTGACTTTGCTTGCCTGTCTCCTGTGAGACTCTGCCTCTCGACCCACCCAGAACAATGGAGCTGGACACACAGAAATGTCTGAAAGCAGAAGCCAAAATAAATTCTTCCTCCGAAGCTCAGGTAAATTTGTGGACGAGGGGGAGGTAAGATTGTAAGAGCCTAAAGATGGGGAAGAGCAACGATATACAAGATACTCCACACACTTTAGGGCAGAAGTAATCATAATAGGACTTTGCATGACCTGTGCAATGACTAACATGTCATTGGCCCCCTCCCCCAAAGTCTAGCATGGATCACAGGCTCTAAGATCCTTAGAGGCAAGGCATTAACAGCCACAAGAGTGTTCCTATACTAAAGGGGAACACAAGAAAGAGCTATATGGGGCTGGAGAGGTGGCTCAGGAGTTAAGCCTCTGCCTTGCAGGCGGAAGGTCCTGAGTTCGGATCCTAGACCCTATGTATAGATGCCTGGCGGAAGCGGGGGCAGTCTGCGTTTCTGGTCCTGGTAGGGCCGAGCCTGTGAATCCCGGGCCGAGTAAGCAAGGAGGAGGTGGAGGCGTCCATGGAGGTTCCTGTGGTTCTACACACACACACATACACACACACACACACACACGCACAATTGAATAAATAATAAAAAATTCTAAAAAGAGCTGTAGACACCCCCTTTTGCACCCTAACCCGCTCCGCCGGTCGGGACGCGCGCGCGCGTGGTCCAGCCGGGCGTCAACGCCGCGCCCTAGCTGGTGAGTACCCCCGCCCCCCCCCACGCACCGCCCACCAGGACCCCCAGGTCGGCCCACAGGGACCCGGCTCCGCCTCCCACCATCCAGCGGGAGCCGTGCGCGGGATCCAGGGACCAGGAGGACCTCCCCCTGCGCCCGGGCCCCGCCCCAGCTGCCCTCGGGTTAAATAGCTCCACGCCGTCGCCCCCATCCCCCTTTTGCACCCTAACCTGCTCCGCCGGTCGGGACGCGCGCGCGGTCCAGCCGGGCCTCACCCCACGACCTAGGTAAGTCTCCCCCCGCCCCGCCCACCAGGACCACAGGCCAAATTATTCAGTTTAGTGAAATTGAGAGATCTTAAGAGTTAAAATGACAATGCCAAAGTCAAAGTGCAAATCCATGAGAAGCAACATTCAAGTAAACAAATTTCCCACTGAAGAAATTAATCCCATAATGTTAGACTCCAACAAGATCAAACCCACGGAAAAAGGCCAAGAAAGCCCCACCCAGGAAAAGACTTTCAAAATATGATCATTACCATGTTCAATACTATGAAAGAGGAAATCAGGGAGGAATTACATAATCGAATCAATCGCTTTGAAGAGGAACACAACAGACATCTGGAGGAGTTGAGAAAAACAGTGCAAGAAACAAAAAGTGGCATAGAGCAGTTAAAACAAACTCAAGCAGAGTTTAAAACTGAGCTAAAAGACAAGTTATCTTCAACCCAGAACGCCACAGAGAGTCTTACCAACAGAACTAACGAAGCAGAAAACAGAATTTCAGACCTTGAAGATAAAGTGGGAGTACTAACCAGCTCAATGGAAGAGGTTGTTAAAGCCAAAAAGATACTTGAGAGAAATATCCAAGAGATATGGGACACCCTGAAGAAGCCTAACATGCGTATTCATGGAATACCAGAGCAAGAATCTCAAAATACCACCCCTGAGGAAATTTTTCAAACGATCATCAAGGAAAACTTTCCTCATCTAAAAAAAGAGAGGCCCATCCATATACAAGAGGCATTCCGCACCCCAAACAGATACGACCAAAATAGAAGCACGCCGCGGCAAATAATAGTTAAAACACTCCACATTCAAGATAAAGAACTGGTGCTGAGAGCTTCAAGGGAGAAAAAACAAGTCACTTTTAAAGGTAAACCTATTAAAATAACAAATGACTTCTCAGTCGAAACAGTAAAAGCAAGAAGAGCTTGGAGAGACATACTTCAAGTATTGAATGAGCAAAAATGTCAACCCAGGCTGATTTACCCTGCAAAACTATCAGTCATGATCGAGGGAGAAAGAAAAATTTTCCAGCACAAAGACAACTTTAAGGGATACATGGCCACCAAACCAGGCCTTCAAAAACTGCTAGAAATGATACTCAAGCGTGAAGAAAAAAACAGGCATATCCAGGAGAACAGAAGGCAAGTATAACATCATTAAAAAAGAAGCAATATACTTATAAAAGCTACTAAACATAATAAATGTCTGGAATTAACAATAGTTTCTCCATTATAACACTAAATGTTAATGGAATTAATTCACCGATCAAGAGACACAGATTACAAACATGGATTAAAAATCACAATCCATCAATCTGCTGCCTGCAGGAAACCCATCTCACCACAAAAGATAGGCACGCTCTAAAAATAAAAGGCTGGTCAACAATTCTACAAGCTAATGGAAGCAGAAAACAGGCAGGGGTAGCCATTATGCTATCAGACAAAGTGGATTTCAAACCAAAGAAAATTATAAGAGACACGGATGGATACTACATTTTAGTCACAGGTACAATTCACCAGGAAGACTTCACAATCCTGAACATATATGCACCCAATACGGGCCCCTCCACATTCATTAAGAAAACCCTACAGCGTCTAAAGCAAGAAATCAATCCCCAAACGATAATTCTTGGGGACTTCAACACCGCCCTGTCAACATGGGATAGATCAACAGGTCAAAAGCTTAACAGAGACACTTTGGAACTTAATCAAACCCTGAAAGAAATGGACCTTACAGATCTCTATCGAACTTTTCACCCACACACCAAAGAATACACATTTTTCTCAGCAGCACACGGAACTTTCTCCAAAATAGATCACATATTGGGCCACAAAATGAATCTACACATATACAAGAAAGTTGAAATTTTAACCTGTGCCCTATCAGACCATCACGGCCTAAAGCTGGACATCCACAACACATCAAACAAGAGAAAATACACTAACTCCTGGAAACTTAACACTATGATGCTGAATGAGAACTGGATTCAGGAAGAAATTAAAAAGGAAATTCAAGATTTCCTGAAAGTGAATGATAACGAAAATACAACTTACCAAAATCTCTGGGACACAATGAAAGCTGTTCTAAGAGGTAAGTTCATAGCTCTTAATGCCTACGTCAAAAAAATGGAAACGTCAGAAATAAACAACTTAACAATGCAGCTTAAAGCTTTAGAGAAGCTAGAGCAATCTGATCCCAAAAGTAGTAGAAGAGAGGAGATTAGCAAAATAAGGGGAGAAATATCTGAAATCGAGATTAAGAAAACGATAGAAAAAATCAACCAGTCAAAAAGCTGGTTCTTTGAAAAAATCAATAAGATTGATACACCCCTAGCGAAACTAACCAAAAGCAAGAGAGAGAAAACCCAAATTAACAAAATTAGAAATGAACATGGAGTTATCACTACTGATACCCAAGAAATCCAGAGAATTATAACATCATATTTCAAAAACTTATACTCTGTGAAGTTTGACAACACAAAAGAGATGGATGAATTTCTAAGTAAACACAACTTACCTAAATTGAATCAGGAAGTTGTGAATTATTTAAATAGTCCTATAACATATAAGGAAATTGAGGAAGTAATCTCGAATCTTCCCACCAAAAAATGTCCTGGACCAGATGGATTCAGCACAGAGTTCTACCAGACATTTAAGGAGTTAATAACACCAATACTCCTTAAACTGTTCCATCAAATAGCAAAGGAAGGAACACTACCAAATTCCTTCTATGAAGCTAATATCGTTTTAATCCCAAAACCTAATAAAGATTCGCTTAAAAAAGAAAACTATAGGCCGATCTCCCTGATGAACACAGACGCAAAGATTCTCAACAAAGTCTTAGCAAATCGGATTCAAAAACATATTAAAAAGATCATTCATGGGGACCAAGTAGGCTTCATCCCCGGCACACAAGGTTGGTTCAACATACGCAAATCAATAAATGTAATTCATCATGTAAACCAGTCCAAAGTCCAAGACCACATGATACTCTCGATAGATGCAGAAAAAGCTTTTGACAAGATCCAACAGCCTTTTATGATCAAAACGCTAGAGACAGTAGGAATGGAAGGAACCTTTATCAATATAATAAAAGCTATATACAACAAGCCCACAGCAAGGATTATGCTCAATGGGGAACAATTGGAAGCATTCCCACTTCGATCAGGAACTAGACATGGCTGTCCACTCTCACCACTTCTATTCAATATTGTACTTGAAGTCTTAGCTGAAGCCATAAGACAAGAAAGGGACATAAGAGGGATTCAAATCGGCAAGGAAGAAGTCAAGCTATCCCTATTTGCAGATGACATGATCTTATACCTGAGTGATCCCAAAAACTCCACCAGGAAGCTCCTGGAACTAATTGAGAAGTTCAGCAGGGTGGCAGGATACAAAATAAATGTGCAAAAATCAGAGGCCTTCCTATATGCCCAGAATGAAAGAAGTGAAAAAGCCTTGAGAGAAACAATACCATTTATTATAGCCCCTAAAAAAATGAAATACCTTGGTATAAACCTAACTAAGGAGGTAAAAGACCTTTACAATGAAAACTTTAAAACCCTAAAGAAAGAAATAGCCGAAGACACCAGAAGGTGGAAAGACCTCCCTTGTTCCTGGATTGGCAGAATCAACATCGTGAAAATGACCATCCTACCAAAGGCAATATACAGATTCAATGCTATACCAATCAAAATCCCAAAGCAATTCTTCAAAGAAGTTGACCAAACAATCTCAAAGTTCATATGGAGGCACAAAAGACCCAGGATAGCAAAAACAATCCTGAGTAACAAAAACACAGCTGGAGGTATAACCATACCAAACCTTAGTCTATACTACAAATCCATAGTTGTAAAGACAGCCTGGTACTGGCTCCAAAATAGACACACAGATCAATGGATAAGGATTGAAGACCCAGATATAAGCCCACAAAGTTACAGCCATTTGGTCTTTGACAAAGGGGCCCAAAGAATCCAATGGAAAAAGAACAGCATCTTCAACAAATGGTGCTGGCAAAACTGGATCTCCACATGCAGAAGATTAAAGCTGGACCCGTACTTGTCACCATGTACAAGACTTAATTCCAAATGGATCAAGGACCTTGATATCAGGCCAGAGACTATAAAAACCATAGTTGAAAGGATAGGGAACTCCCTCGAGCTGATTGGGCTAGGCCAACAGTTCCTAAACAGACATCCAATGGCACAGTCACTGCTACCAACTCTCAACAGTTGGGATCTTGTGAAATTAAAGAGCTTCTGTTCAGATAAAGAGATTGTAACGCGAGCTCAAAGGCAACCCACAGAATGGGAGAAAATCTTCACTAACCACATATCTGATAGAGCTCTATTGTCCAGAGTGCACAAAGAACTTAGAAAACTAAACACCAAGGAAACCAATGGCCCAATTAAAAAATGGGCCCTGGAACTTAAAAGAAACTTTACCAGGGATGAAATTAAAATGTCTAACAAATATCTGAAAAAATGCTCCACTTCTTTAGCCATCAGGGAAATGCAAATCAAAACTTCCTTGAGATATCATCTCACCCCGGTCAGGATGGCAAAAATCCACAATACTAACAACGACAAATGCTGGAGAGGATGTGGAGAGAGGGGAACTCTCCTACATTGCTGGTGGGAATGTAGGCTCATACAGCCACTCTGGCGAGCCGTCTGGAGATTCTTAAAGAAATTAAAGATTGAAATGCCATATGACCCTGCTATTCCACTTTTGGGAATAACCCCCCATACAGCAGAGGTTCGCCTCGATAGCACAAGCACGACCATGTTCATAGCAGCACTGTTTACAATAGCAAAGTCATGGAATCAGCCCAAATGTCCAACAGTTGACGAGTGGATAAGGAAACTGTGGTACATCTATACAATGGAGTACTACTCAGCCATCAAAAATGATGAATTACTGGAATTTGCCGGGAAATGGATGTCATTAGAAACAATTGTATTAAGTGAAGTATCCCAGACCCAGAAAATTAAGCGCCGTATGTACTCCCTAATAGGTGGCTCCTAGTACCAAACCCACCTAGCCCACCTAGAGACAGGAATTCCAAGGATTATGAACAGGAGGGATGGGGTAGGAGGGCCACACCAGAAACAAGGAGAGAAGGGACCATGTTACAGCAGGGAAAATAGGCCTCCACCAAGGACCCAAATAAGTAATGAGACATCTGATTAAGTTCACAGACTTTTGTTCCTGATCATTTACTACTGAGGGGGAGTGATCTCACCAGAAGAGGAGGGCATATAGTCTGGCAGATAAAAAGTAACAATTTTGCAAATGGGTGATAGACCCCTCCCTCACTGTGGTTTCTCACTTTTATTACATCTACCTTTGAATGTGCTTTTATCACAAGACTCTAACAGCTTTTTGTCTCTGGCCAGGGGGTAACATACAATGCCCACCAGGATGGAGTGAAGGGCATTGCAGGAGCAGCAAAACTGCAAAAGAAAATCAACAAACCACAATCCAGAACTTCAGAGACTCTATATCAACCACCTAGAACTAGGCCAGCTTAGTCTCTCCCCATCTTGAAGCTCAGGGAAATTTGCGGAAGAGGGGGCGGTAAGAGTGTAAGAGCATAAGGATGGGAGGAGCAATGATATGTAAGATACTCTATACTAGTTAGGGCTGAAGCAATCATAATTGGACTTTGCATGCCCTGCGCATTGTCCAACACACTGTTGACCTCACAAAGTCTAGCATCTGCTAAAGGCACCAAGATCCTTGGAGGCAAAGAATTGGCAGCCACAGCAGTGTTCCTATACCTAAGGGGAACACGGGAAAGGGTTCGGCAAAGGCCACTGGGTCCTTGTACGTCATCGGAGAGGAGGGCCCAGAGGAAAATCAGTCATACACAAGAAAGGACTCTCTGGGAATTGGGGTGGGAGGCACTGGGGGATGGGGAGGGAGAGGGGTGGGGAGGGGGAGCAGGGGGTACGGGGGGAGGAGGAGGGAGGGAGGGAACTGGTGTACCTAATAAGTTTGTATGAGCTGAAATAAAAAAAAAAAGAGCTGTAGACAATGCTACTGAGTCCTTATACTTCATCAGAGAGGAGGACCTAGAGGGAAGTCTGACATGCACACTAAAGGATGCTCCAGAAATGGGGGGGAGCACACTGGGAAAAAGGGAGGGAGGGGGGAAAGGAAGGAAAAAGGGAAGAGGGAGCAAGGGGATCCAGGGAGGGGTGCAGGGAGGGAAGGTAACAGGGAACCTATCAAGTTTGTATGAGTGGAAAAAATAAATTAAAAAAAATTCTTCCTCCTTTAAGCTTATTCTACCAGATAGTTTATTACAGAAAGAAAGTTTGATGGATATACCATACATGCATTACAATAATACATACATGAATAGATAAGAGGAAATACATACATTACAATAACACACACATGAACAGACAAAGGGAAAGGCGGTGGCCAAGGACCTCCTGAGAACTGTCAAGGATTAGGACTGCACTGGGACACCGCTATTTTACAAGCATCAGGTAAAGAACCATCCATGGACTGTAGTTGCCAGGAGAATTTTTCATTAAAAGCTGTTTGTTTAGTTTTTACAGATAAGATGTTCATCCATCAAAAGGGATTTAAAAACAGGAGTTACAACACTGTAAAGCTGGGCAACGCCTTGGCCAAGAGACCCAAATTAAAACCCTCATGAAAAGCAAACCTGGGAGAAGGTGACAATAGGGTGATTTGTATGGCTTTTGCCTTGGACAACAGTTTAAAAATATTTCCAAACAAAAGTCTTTTCAGAAGAAGGCCAAAGTGACAGAAGAAACGATGAGACCACAGGGCAGTTGAGGGTTTTAAAGACACAGTCTGGTTGAAGTCAGCTAGGACAGGTATGTGTACAGTACACACGTTTCTGTTAATGAAGAGGATTACACGTTGAGACACAAAAGCTTACATATTTTCAGGGAATGACTTAGGTGGAGAACAATGAAAAGCACACAAAGCTTGAGTTGCCACCTGGTACGGCAGGAAAGAGGTGCCGAGAGTGACTCAGTTCCAGCACATTCCATGTCTTCCAAAGAAGGAGAGGTCTGCTGGAGGGAAAACTCAAGAGCCCAAACACAGCCAAGAAGCCGTGGACCGAGTCCTAGCCGGCAGGAGTGAGTCTCAATCTAAGAGCACCCCACAGTCGCCTGGCAGTGAATGTGGCATTCAGGACAGTTCTGGGCAAAGTGCTACTGTGTATTTTTTGCTCCTTCTGCTTTAGAAAGGGACAGTCTGTGTCTGATGACTTCTACACAAAACCCTTCTCTCTATATGTCTTCAAAATAAAAGGGACCCTAGGAGGACCTGGGGCCAAGGCTCTGCCCACCAGGGGCATGGGACCTGGAATCCGAACTCAGGACTGTCTGCTTGCAGGCAGAGCCCCCCCCACCCCGCCCTGAGCCATCTCTCCATCCCAGTCTCTCAGTCTTTAAGAGCACATTTGGTATTTGCCTGAAATTCACATTCAGGATCCTTGCATTTCATCTAGAGGGCGGGGAGGGATTTCCCCAAACTCCCCACCCCTGGAAATGCAGGTCTGCTTGTGTGTTGGGCAGAAACGTGTGACTTCATAGGCTAAGTCATACAAGGTGGTACAAACTGCATCATCTTCCTTCTCAGATCATTTGCTCTCAGATGATCATCCCCAGGCTGTGGACAAGCCGTAAGCCACCTACAGAGGTGGCCATATGTTAAGAGACGAAGGCTCAGATCCTCACTAGAAGCTTTAGTCAGGACCAAGCAACTTTCTACCACTGTAACAAAATGCCTGGCAAAGTCAACTGAAACAGAAAAGACTATTTTGCTCAGTTCCTATTCAGTTGACCCTGTTGCTTTGGGGCCAGTGGAAAAACAAAATATCAAAAGCCTGGGGCAGAAGAAACCACTCGCCTCATGGTGGTCAGAGCAGGGAAAGAGAAGGGGACGGGACCTCGGCACCCCTTTAACGACCCGCCTCAGTGACTTAACTTCCATCTGTAGGTCTGTCACTTCCCAACACCACAAGCTGGGGACCAAGTCTTCAACATATGGGCCAAAAGTAAAGTGGTTGAGAGAGACAGCTTTAAAGTACGTCTTTATCCCACCCCGCGGCTGGACAATGGAGCTGTGTTGCATTAAGTAAACGTGAGCCACTCCCTGTGGATTTTAAAAAGCTTGAGGATTTTCAAGCAAAGCAAAAGGCTGTAAGCATAAATCTTAGGGTTGTTTGTTATGTAGGAATGAGATAATGAAAAAAAACATATTGTATTAATCCAGGCTTCCCAAGAAACAGAACAGACAGACAGATATATACGTGGCATTCTGGAATTGCCAAGTAAGACACAGGATGCCCAGTCAAATTGGAATTTCTTAATTCTCCCCTCCCTCTTCTCCTTCTTTTGCCTCTCCCCTTTCCACACCTTGGATGAAGTCCATACATATTAAGAAGAGCAATCTGCTCAAAGTTCACTTCCTGAAATGTTAACACTATCAAAAAGTCTTCAGATTCAGAAAACTTTGACCACATCTGTGAGCACTGTGGCCCAGCCAAGTTGCCGTGCAACAGAAAACATGAGCCATCATGCTCATCTCAAAGCCTCCCAGATGAAACTCCTCTAAGCCAGCATGTGTGCTCTAGGCCCTGGGGACCCCATGGCATTGTCTGTGTACTGGTCACCGGGACATGCTCTTCGCTACTAAATTGATTAACACTGATGTAGCAGATCCAAGTTACAAGTCTGGGGCGTGGCATTCGCTTAGATGGCAGAGGAGAGTAGAAGTTCACTTTAATTCCACAGAGAAATTAACGCGAGCCTGGGAATTTCAACCCCAACGCCATGAACTCTAGGAGGAGGGACCTCACAGCCTTGTGAAAGGTACGTGCACCTGAGAGTTTTGGCACAACTTGCCAACAATGATGATGGAGAGAGGGTTGATTTGCACTTCGACTTTTTCCCAGCCCACAGAGCATGAAGACAGAAGCAGCAGAGCTGACCCAGAAGTCCTGGAGCGTTCCACACGTGGGCGTCATCACAATAGCCTCATTCAGCAGCAGGAAGAATGAACACATGAACTAACACGAGCCTAACACACCTTCATTTAACCCATCCACCCTTCCTTCCACTGCTCCCTAGAATTTCTTTTCAAGCAGTAAAATCTGTCCCACTTTGATCGTTATGGAGCTCGTAACTTGGATCCTTTCCTTTTGCTATTTTCTACCCTGGATGGCCCTGGCTTTTCGTCCCTTCCTAATAAAGACTCCAGTGTGGCTTACAGCGCTATGCATAGGGATAATCAGTAGAAAGGAAACAAAGTCTTTATCTGTTCCCATAATAATGTTAGTTCCATCTGCATTTGCCTACCTCTGTGCATGTGAACCTGGAAAAAATGCTTGGTTAGATTTACAAGTACTCCCTATCCCAGAACACTAAACCAAAAAGGATAAAAGCATTTTATTGAACAAGAAGGCCTCATGGTTTAAAAAAAAAAAAAAGACAGCTAGTACTTGCAACAGTCAACTAAATTCCTCTCCTTTTATATTCAAATCCTATGAACACTTGAAACAATGGAAAAGTCTTATGAATATGTTTTCTTTCTTTTGACTTGAGATCTATTTATTTTATTGGTTGTACATGGATTTCACTATGATGCTTCATACCTTTGCATAAGGCATCTTTACTGTACTTACCCCTGTGCCATCACTTGTGCTGACCTGCTCGTCTCCCATCTCCTCAGAATCCTAGTTTCATGTCTTTGCTTTAATCTAGATTCCACATGGGAGAGAAAGCAGGCAACATTTCTGAGTCTGCCTTACTTCAGTCAACGTGATGATCTCAGTTCCATTTCCTGAAAAATCACATAACTTGTCCTCTGTGGCTGAATAATGTGCCACGTTTTCTTTATCCACTCATCTGCTGGGCACCCGGGCTGGTTCATAACCTGGCTCTTCTGATCAGTCCTTCGGTGATGCGCGGGTATCTCTAGAGTACGTAGACTTAGGTGCCATCTAGCATACACCTGGAGTGGGACAGCTGATCATATAGAAACATCTTTTCTTACTTTTTGAAATACTCCACATAGACTTCCACAATAAATGAACTAATTTACATTTCCAGCAACAGTATAAAGGGTTTGTTCTTCCCTGCATCCTCACCCCAGCATTTTTTCCTATTTTTTTTATTTATTTCCGCTCGAACAAACTTAATAGTACCCCGGTCCCCTCCCTCCCTCCACCTCTTCCTGGACCCCCTTGCTCCAAGCCCCCTTTTCTCCCTCCTTTCCCCCCTCCCTCCCTATCTCCCAGTACCCCCCCCCATCCCTGGAGCATCCTTTAATGTGTATGTCAAACTTTCCTCTGGGTCTTCCTCTCTGATGAAGTATAAGGACTTAGTGGCATTTCCTAGAACTCTTTCTTGTGTTCCCCTTAAGTATAGAAACACTATTGTGGCTTTTAATCCCTAGCTTCTAAGGATACTTGTGCCTTTAGTCCATGCTAGACTTTGAGGGGTCAATAGTATGTTGGTCATTGCACAGGTCATGCAAAGTCCTATTACGATTGCTTCGGCCCGAACTTGTGTGTAGTATCTTGCATATCATTGTTCCTTCCCATCTTTAGGCTCTTACAATCTTACTGCCCCCTCTTCCGCAAATTTCCCTGAGCTTCAGGATGGGGAGAGACTGGCCTAGTTCCAGGTGGTTGATATAGAGTCTCTGATGTTCTGAATTATGGTTTGTTGATTTTTTTTCAGTTTTGCTGCTCCTGCAATGCCCTTGGTTCCATTCTGATGAGTATTGGATGTCACCCCCTGGCCAGAGATAAAAAGGTGTTAAATTAGAGTCTTATTATAAGAGTATATTCAAAGGTAGGTGGAATAAAAGTAGGAGACTGCAGTGAGGGAGGGGTCAGTCTCCCATTTGCAAAATAGTTACTTTCTATCTGCCAGACTATACGCCCTCCCCTTCTGGTGAGATCATACCCATCAGTTGCAAATGATCAGGAAGGAAAGTCTGTGAACTCTTCATATATTTTAAAAATTTTTACTTTATTATTTTGTGTGCACATGGTGTGTGTGTGTGTGTGTGTGTGTGTGTGTGTGTGTGTGTGTGTGTGTGTGCATAGTGCAGGTGAGATCAGAGGACAATTTCTGCCTTGTTTTGAGGCAAAGTCTCCCTTGTTTCTCCTACTCAGCTAGTCCACACATCAAGTTCTTTTGTCCATTTCCGTGCCTTAGTCCATATCTTACTCAGAGGTAAAATTCACACACACGCAAAGTACCATGGGGAAACTAAAACAGAATGGCCCCTAACTGGGAGTTCCAGGACCACAGACTAGGAGGGAGGAGCCATAAAGATAAAAATCTTATGAAATCTGATGCCTAGGTGCCTTGGATGGGCAGAGATGACCCCCTACCAACTTAGGACAGCCTGACTTCTCACCTTCTAACACCTATTTGCAAACCCCTACCAATTTTTCAATACAGACTGACAATTAAGGTATGTTTTACTGAGGTTCAAAATATGGTAGGAGAATTTCAACTGATTCTCTTCAGAAAGTGAAAGGCATAAGATTCCTGCACACTTTCAGAGTTAAGACTCATATGATGCCTTCCATTTGCAAGGACCGTGAATGTCCTAGGATACCGAGTAAGGTGCAACTCATAGAAGAGGATGGGTAACCAGTCACAATGCTCTAGAGGCCCCCACTACTGAGAAGGGGGCACCAGTAAGGAGCTGATGACTGCCACGGAAATGTTTCCTTAAGAAGCTGAACTCAAGAACAAGAAGCAGGGGCTGGACAGGTGGCTCAGGGGTTAAGCCTCTGCCTTGCAGGTGGAAGGTCCTGAGTTTGGATCCTAGACCCCACGTATAGACGCCAGGTGGAAGCGGGGGCGGCCTGCGTTTCTGGTCCTGGTAGGGCGGAGCCTGTGAATCCCCGGGCAGAGTAAACAAGGAGGAAGTGGAGGCGTCCATGGTGGTTCCCGAATTTGTCCATGGTTCTACACACACACATAATACATACACACATGCACACACACGCACATATGCACAATTGAATAAATAATAATAAAAAATTTTTAAAAAAGAACAAGAAGCAGAACTCTTCAACCAGGGATGCTTGAGAAGAGTCTAAACGGTCCGTGGACTGGATGAGTCTCGCGACTCGTGGGTCGTGAGCGCCGCAGTTGCTTGCCTTCTCCCTCCCGTGGCCACCCTAACCCCATCACGTCGCCACTGACTCCCGGCATGAGGCATCTTGTTCTGCTCTCTGCCACTACTCCTAGCCTTAGATGTCTCTCTTACCATATGGTTTTCGACGTCTATAGACTAGTTATCTAATTTCCTTCCCTTCATGGGTTTAATTTCAAGCATAGAGATGAAGATTCTTTGTTTCCTATTTCTGCTGTCTTTCATATGATGCAGCAGGGAATAAGATGTTCTACCTCATTGGGCAGAGAAGGGTCAGAAGGGATTGGGCCGAGTTGTTTTCCTCCCCCATCTCCCAGTGCCTCCTCCCCCCATCCCTGGAGCATTTCTGTCTGCTTGTTGAGACAGGTATTGTGTATATACCCCAGGGTGACATCCCATCCACTGTGTAGCCCAGGGTGCTTCACCGTCGGGAGCCTCCTGCGTCAGACTCCAAGCACTGGAACTGCAGGCCACATCAGCATGTCTGCCTTGACAACCCGAGAGCCATATTGTTTGGCTTTCACAAATGAATTACCCTTTAACACGCACTTTAGAATGTGTCCATCAGCAAGTGCCTTGAGGGGAACTGCTTCTTTCCCAAATGGGTCAGTAATGAATGCTTAAAACATCTCTGACGACCCTAGACCCTACGTTAATCACCTGGAACCAGGGCACCCTAATTTCTCCCCATCCTAAAGCTCAGGGAAATTTGCGGAAGAGGGGGTGGTAAGAGTGTAAGAGCCTAAAGATGGGGAAGAGCAATGATATGCAAGATACTCCATACAAGTTAGGGCCAAAGTAACCATAATAGGACTTTGCATGACCTGCGCAATGAACGGCATAGCATTGACCCCCCAAAGTCTAGCATGGATCACAGGAACTAGGATCCTCAGAGGCAAGGGATTAACAGACACAATAGCATTCCTATACCAAAGGGGAACATGAGAAAGAGCTCTAGGTAATGCTACTGAGTCCTTACACCTCATCAGAGAGGAGGACCCAGAGGGAAGTTTGACATACACATTAAAGGATGCTCCAGGGATGGGGGGGAGGAGGCACTGGGAGATAGGGAGGGAGGGGGGGAAAGAAGGGGAAAAGGGGGCTTGGAGCAAGGGGGTCCAGGAAGGGGTGGAGAGAGGGAGGGGTAGGGAGGGAGGGGACTGGAGAACCTATTAAGTTTGTATGAGTGGAAATAAAAAAAAATTAAAAAAAGGAAAGACTTATTTCCCCTTCCCCCCCAAAAAAGTTTGTACGAGTGGAAAAAAAAATACATAACGTTTTTCAAAAAAAAAAAAAAACAGCTCTGACAATGTGGGGAGGAACTAGGCAAATAACTAAGCAAAGACAGCATGCACGCACACACAGACACACACACACATACACACACACAGGTACACAATATATCAGGACAAATAGGTGGAAATCTTACAGTGATTGTTGTGGGGTTGGATAAACAGAAAAGAAGCAGTAAAATAAAATGGTGGATAAAAATAAGTAGATTTCAATGTGGTTGTTTTAAAACATGCAAAACAGCATCCATTGACCAACCCTGGTATATGTACAATTAATAAATGCTCATCAAAACTAAAAGTGTAATTCTTCTATAAAGTAACACATAAACACAGTTCTATTTTTTGCTCTGTCTTTTACAGATCCATTTTCTTCTCCCCACACATGGTTACATCCCATCTCCTCTGGTGAGCCAATGTTTTAATCAAAAAACATTTTTAGGATCAAAGAGAAAGATATTAAGAGTCAGATAGCATGTTAGTTATATCTTGTGACATCATATGGAGAGGAGTACACAAAAATCCTCAAAAAAAATCAAATGCTTCCAAATTGGGGGCGGGGGCAGGGGAATTTGGACTTTTTTTCTTACAGGATATTTTTCTCAAGTACTAACGGAAGTGCTAATGAGAGACAGGCCTCCTCGCCATCCAGGGACAAATGTAATAGGTCACATGAAACCACAGAAAATGAGTCCATTTTAAAATGTCAGATACAACACTAAAGGAAAACTCCGACATGTATTTTTTCCTCTTGATCATGGTCTAATAGAGACAATTCAGAAATGATTTCTTCTTAACTGAGTGATATCCATGATTGAAGTAGTGTTGCTAATGATAACAATGTGTAGAATTATTACATGGAAAGTACTAATAATGCAAATCATATGGTCCTTAGTTTTATTCCTCTGTAGATTATTTTTTCCTAGGCATATCTGATTTCTCAGAGATTAGCCTACTAAAACTCATATTTGTACTACCATATACAGAATCTGGGTTTATAAGAACAAAGACAGAAAATTAGCCAAGTTTTCACTCATACCAGTTTTTCCACATAAAATAACAACCATGTGATACAGGACATATTAAACAAAAACAAAACCCACTGTTATAAAATATTTTAACATCTGATGTGCTTTTTCTTAGGTCCATCTAGGAAGCATAATATTAAAACAATTCTAAAGTTAAGGGAGCACATCAAAGCCAGTGTGTGTGTGTGGTGTGGTGTGTGTGCAAGTGCCCTTACATTTATGAGTGGAGTCAACATCAAGTATCTTCTTCATTGATCTCTACCTTAGTTTTCAAGACAGCATCTTTCATGAACCTGAAGTTCATCATTTTGGCTAGACTGACCAGGGAGCTCCTGGGATCTACCTATCACTACCCCCATACCCCATGCTGGTGTTACAAACCTGACTCACTCACCACAGCTGACTTCTTACATGGATAATGGATGTCCAAACTCAAGAGTCTCACGTTTCAACAGCAAGCATTTTCCCACTGAGCTATTTCCCAAGTACCCAAAAGCAAAACTCTTAATATGTGGTGTCAGAGTATGATGTTCACCTTGCTCTTTAAATATTACCTGACTTCTTGATTATACTATCAATAAAATGTTGGAATAGTCTATTTACTTTATCTATAAGTATGCTATTGTGTATCTGAGTAAGAATATATCTATTATAGACATTTTGCCACTTTGATTATAGGTTATTTTCACTGCTTTTACAATGTAACTCAAATCACGAACAGGAAGAGGTAGTGTCCTTGTTTTATTCACAGAACAACAATCACTTAAACTAGAAAAATCTGATTTCTTACCAAACAACTACTTATTCATCACTAGATCAGAGCATGGTATGTAAAGCCAAGCAAAAACTGGAGCAAATTTTATAGCTGGAATATGAATTCACAAACAAGGGCCAAGTTAGAAAAACAGTCTCAACAAAAGCAAAAAGAATTATAAATAACACAATACTCAATAAATCTTTTTTAAAAGAGATGCTTACAGAACTAATATGTAGATACAAGTATTGATTCTTTTAAAATGTACAAACAAAAATCCATTAGGTCATCTGATCAAGTAGATAAGATATAAAAGCACAAAACTTAGAAATAATGATGGAATAGCCACAAATATCAAGGAAACTTATAGATCTGTGCTTGCTTTTCTCAACTCTAAACAAACTAACAGGAGAACATGAAGAGTGATCATTAAGCAAAAATAAATGGCTCATATTTCCAATGGCACATAATTTTTTCTAAAGAACACAAAATAAGAAGGAAAATTAAACAGTTTCAATACCACTTAAATTTTTTGAAGAAAATCACTTATTAATAAATTCTTTTTAAGGAGCTTTCAGATGTTTATTTTCATTTATGGCATATTAGTTTACAAACATTTAGACTGCATTTGTTAATACATTTAGTTCCTGTTTCAGGAACTTCAGTTTCCCGATTTTAAACCTTTCCCTGAAAGTATATAAAAGTTTCTTATAAATATTATAAGTTCAATATATTCAAACTTGAATGATTTTGACTATTTCAGTGCATTGTATATAACTGAATAAGATGTCTAATTTAAAAATCACAATTCACAGTTGGTCATTCATGTACTTGAAACTGGATTTAGAATACCACTACTGGTCTAATAAGCTTTCTCAAAGAGTAGAAATACTCAAAATGCACAAGTATATACACCATCAGATTGTTCTACCATCAGATTGTTCTACCATCAGATTGTTCTACCATCAGATTGTTCTACCATCAGATTGTTCTACCATCAGATTGTTCTACCATCAGATGACAGCAGCAGTTTGGACAAGGATTTTAAACACCACGAGGACAGCACAGGACATTGCCAACACTCTGATTAGGACCCCTTCCCGTTTCCACTCTGACTTTTCTACCAATTATTTATTTGTTTTTCATAAATTTGACCTTCTGCCAATGCATCTTGTTTCCTTTTTTTATTTTGCAGACTTAGCGATTGTGTGTGTGTGATGTGTATCCATGCAAGCGAAATAAAATCTTTTTATGAATCTAGTATGATTTTGATAAAAAATTCTTAAAGAATAGCACAAAGGAATCCTCCTTTAAAATGAGTAAAAAAAATCTTTTTATTATTTATTCAATTGTGTGTGTATGCGTGTGTGTGCATGTGTACGTATATGTGTGTATGTATGTATGTGTGTGTGTGTGTGTGTAGAACCACAGATGAATTCGGGAACCACCATGGACGCCTCCACCTCCTCCTTGTTTACTCTGCCCCGGGATTCACAGGCTCCGCCCTACCAGGACCAGAAACGCAGGCCGCCCCCGCTTCTGCCCGGCGTCTATACGTGGGGTCTAGGATCCGAACTCAGGACCTTCCGCCTGCAAAGCAGAGGCTTAAGCCCTGAGCCACCTCTCCAGCCCCAATTTAAAAAAATTCTATATAAAATATTAGCAAATAGAATGAAGCCACATATGTTTTGCGTGTTCAAGTGTGGGTAGGTTTGGGTGTAGAAGAGGGCACTATGCCTGCCTGCAAAGGCCCACAGGTGATATCGGGCATCACCCTGGGTTGCTCTACCTCCTTTTTACTTTGCTTTGGGGTTTCTCAGGCTCCTCCTGGGATACAAACTGTCCTTCTGAACCCCTCTTTCACCTCTCCAACCCTAGAGTCACATATTAAAACAACAACTTCTGGTTTATTATTAGTGCATCTTTCAGGGACTGCCCACACACAGAGAAAATAGAATCCTTTATTACCATCTGGGTTCTGAAGAAAATGAGAAGAGTAGGAACAAAAGACATGGACACAAAAACATTCCTTTCATTTCCAATAAAGGCCATACCAAGGTATATACACAGATGAGAGCCAAAAGGCCTGCAAAGAGCACCCCAGAATAGACAGATGTACCCTGCTGCCACAGGCAGTGTTCTGCTGAGATGTACAGCTGTCCGAGTTACTCTTGGGTCATGAAAAAACAAAGACCTTCCCCTGCCGTGGGACACTAGCTACAGGATGTGATCCAACGAACGAAGCATCCCTAACTTGTTCCTCCAAACCTTACCTATCAGGCAAGTAACTGTCCTTTCCCTGGGGCACCATGAGGAGGGAACTAAAAGAAGCAAGGAATGGTACACTCGAGGTTCTTCACCGTGGAAAGAAGCGTTGGAAGTGTTAGAGTTGCTTTTCTTTCCATTCATCTGACTTAATCATGAGCCAGTGGTATATGCCCCTCAAGACACAGAACCATAGGAGAACCTTGCTCCACCGTGCAGGAGGGTATGACATCGACTGCTGTTTGGGCATTCATCAGAGATCACTGCCAGGCAAGATGGATACCCCCCAAGGCTAAGAGCTGACTCAAAAGAGAGCATCACTTAATAACTTCTAGATCATGCTGGGCTCAAGGCAGATTTTTTTTAATTTATAGTTGTTATATCTGAGATATGATTTGACACTCCCCCCAAGGTCTTATGTGTTAGAAGCTTGGTCATTATAGTGTGGTGAGGTTGAGAGATCGGAACCTTTAAAAGATGGGAGCTGAGAGCTAGTACACAGTAAACAAACCAAGGAGGCGTGACCCTGGGAAGGGAGTTATTGCAGGACTCCGATTAGTTCTTAAGAGCATGTCGCTGTACAGTGAAGATGCCCCACGATTAACCCTTCTGCATGCAACCACCTTCCTTTCGGCTTGTCTGCCATGTTGGATGTAGTTGGTGGGGGAAGGAGTTTAACAGAGGTCACATGTATAAGGCCTCCAGACCTTAGGCTATCATCTTTGAAAACTGTGATTTAAATAAACCCCTTCCTGTATAAGATGCCTGGTCAGGTATGTATTATAGCAAAAGAACACAGACTTGCTCTGCTTTCTGTTTTAAGTTTTGTCCTTGCCTGCTTGGCCCTAAACGGTATCCTTCTACCCCAAGGCTCAGGGAACATTGTGAAGAGGGGATGGTAAGATTGTAAAAAGCTGAGAGGGGAAAAGGGGTGCAGCTAGACATTTTCTTATGGACATGATAGGACATGTTGTGTGAACTTCCAGAAGACCTGCAAGGGATTTGACCTGTCTACATTTCACCATGGAAGGAGAAAAGGTCTTGAGAAGGCTCACACTTCCCAGAGAGCCTGCTGATGGTTACTGCTGACGGGAGAACAGAGAAGATGCTTTCTTAGCTGCATACTCACTGTGATGAGGCTCCAGCGAGTGCTCAGGCACATGCCATCAAAGACAAACCAAATGAAATTCAGTAAGCCACAAGTGTAAAAAAACATGAAAATAGGAGGGAGACGGGTAGAGAAGAAGGGTTGTATTGGGAAAAGGAGGAGGAATAGAATAGGGGGGTTAAGGTATGAAAATATCATAAATGCATTGCATTCCTGTATGAAACTCTGAAAGAACAAAAACATAAAAAAGAAAAAAGTTTTGTCCTTGCTTTGCCCTCCAAAATAGGTCATCATAGACTCAACAAAGACAGTAAATACAACACTGAAGCACTCCAATGGAAACATCCCTCATTGCCCTAAAATCCCCCGATTAGAACCAGAAGGGTGGGTAAGTCTTTTGTACTGGATATTAGAAGATTCTTAAAAGGCTCTGCTAATTTACGAGAAGTGGTAGCATTAAATTCCTGGCTCACTGTAGATTTGTATTGAAGTACGAAGTCCTGAAGATTAAATATTGTCATGTCTGGAATTTTTTACATGTGGCAATGGATGAACAAAAACTATTACATAGACTTATACAGGTGTAATAGCTACTTGCCCACATCTAGGTCCAAACTGTGTCATGAGCCCAGGATCTCCACTGCCATGGGAAATCTGGGATGGGTGAGAAGTACAGGATATGTGTGGATTTTGTGGGTAACCAGCAAGGAAATAGTATTTTGGGCAGAAAACTTAGATGTTCAGAAAAGTGTTTTTGAAATACTTAGAAAGAACCATACGATTTCTCAACAGAAGCTGCACATACCCCTAGTCAAAAAATTTGTGGTCACCTTAGTTAATGATATGGTCTTGATACGCAATTCTGCTTGGTGGTCTTCAACTCATCATCCTCCTGCCTCACTTCCCAAGTGCTGAGGTTATGGGTCTGCACCATTCCCAGTGCTATTCTGGATTGTACGGATCACCCAAGTCATGGGATTAGGTCATTTCAGCCAGTTTCACATCTTCTGTTGGATTAATCTTCTCACCCTAATACAAATTTTCTGTTTCTTTTGCATGAACATTACCTTTTAAGAAAGGATTCAAGAATCATCTTCAGTCAATGTTTTCTTTAGCCAATTCATAGTTTCCTGAACTTCTCCCTCTTCTTAAAGCACAGTGTTCAAGGGGCTGGAGAGATTATGCCTCAAAATCAGAAGAACCTGAGTTCAAATCCCAGATCCCCATTTAAAAAAAAAAAAAACAAAAACAAAACACCAGACAGAAGTGGCAGCAGCCTGTACTTCCAGTTTTGGAAGACAGAGCCTAAAAAATCCCAGAGTGAAACAAAAAGAAGGTAGAACAATCCAGGATGATTCCCAAGTCATCCTTGGACCTTCTCAGGCACTTGTGCCCTCTGATACACACACACACACACATACACACCATCCTCTTCAACTTTGTCATCCATGAAGTCATTGGAATAACTGCATCCTTCGCTAGTAGAGGTTTCCCCAAAGCAGCACTGGCAGTGCTTGGGGTGTCACAGGACTCACCACATGGGGCGCTCTACAAACACAGGGAGAGCACCAGACATAAACTGCCAACAAATTCACATACTTCTACCTGCTTTAAGGCTGGTATCTCAGTATCACCATCTGGGAAAAAATAAAAGTGGGATGGAAGAAAAGTAACTATGGAAGGAAAGGGGAGGGAAGAGGAGGAAAGGAAAAGGAAGACCATGGCTCTCTGTCTATATTTGGAAGGACTGTTTCAGAGTAAGGTCCTTTCATTTTGCTTTTGTTCGTTGAACATTTCATATATGTAGGGCTGGAGAGATGGCTCAGGGCCTAAGATTCTGCCTCATAGCCTGAGTTCAGATCCTAGGTCACATGTGAAAATGCCAGGCAGAAATGGCAGTGGCCTGTACTTCTGTCCCTGGTGAGCAGAGCCTGGGAAATCCCAGAGCAAAGAAAAAAGGAGGTAGAAGCAATCCAGGATGATTCCCAAAGTCACCCTTGGTTCTCCACAGGGACACATAGTGCCTTCTGATACACACACACACACATGATAAAGTTAAAAAATAGAAAGTTTCACATAGGTATATAATGAATTTAAGTCATTTTGCCCCATATCACCCCACTGATAATTACCCACAGTGAACTCTATCTAATACCATCCTCTTGTTTTTAAGACAGAAATGAACCAAGTACTTGACGATCTAGCTGTTGCAACACGTTACCATGGCAATAATGCCTTAAAACAACACCAAAGTATTATCTTTCTGTTCTGAAGGGCAGAACTTCAAACTTGGTGGGCAAAAATCGCAATCCTAGCAGACCTGCGCTCCTTCTGGAGATTCGTTTTCCTCGCTCTTTCCCAGGAATTGGTCGCTTGCATTCTGTGCTCTGTGGCTTCTCCTCCACCTGCGAGCCAGCTGTGCAGTCTCCCACCAGGACTCGGCGTCCACTGTCATAGTGTCTTCTCCTGCTGTTCCCGATGCCTAGGCATCTCCTGTGACTCCGACCCTCCTCCTCCTCCCTCTTCCATTCTGAGGATTACTTTGGTTCCACCTGAATGACCCAGGACAATGATCTCCATCTCAAGATCTTAGCACATTGCCGACCTCCCTTTGACACGACATGGGAGCATGGAGCAGTTCCCACGGTCAGGATGTAAGTGACTTTGGGGCGTCATGCTTCAGTCTCCAGAATTTGGAAGAGATGGTGGTGTGGAACACATTTGGATCCGTGAAAATTTCTATCCTTTTTTTTTTTTTTAACTGGGGAATATAAAGTCTCCATTAAAAATGAAAAGGAATGATTTGTAAAAGTCCTAGAGCAGTATTATTAGCTCACAAAAATCTTGTTGAATAAAGCAAATGGTTTCTGAATAAGTCAATAAAATGGGAACATACTGTACACTGGCAGGGCATCCATCTGTAGATAATCCTGATCTCTGCTTTGTTTTGAATTTATAGAGATAGCTGAACTACAGCTCCCATATTTTTCTTATCCTCACTCTACCCTGTCCTGCCACTAAAAGCTTCTTTATGGTGCAGGTTTGTTGAGAGACACTAATGGATCATAATGAAGATTAAGACAAAACATTTGGAGTTGCAGTTACATGACATATAGTGAATTATCTTGAAAACCTTAATATATTCTTTTATCTCTTTAAAATATATATCCATACAACAGTGCATATATATACAAATATATGTGCATATACTATATAATTTTTATAGCAAGGACATCTAAGTGTGGTGTTTGCCAGCTGTTTTTCGTTCTTTGTTTTTATAAGCCAAATGCCTCTGTGAAGGCAATTCACTCTGTGAACTTTAGAAAGAATCTCCAGGTTTACAGAGGAAGTTTACTGCCTTTTAGGACTATCTAGCCGCTTGGAGTTTTGCAGTAATAAATACCACACAGAACAGTTGAGCTATGACAATGGCTTTATTGATTTTTAAGTATCATCTCCATTTTTCCATGTATTTGCTAAACATTCAAGGAATATCCTTTTGAGGATGGGTAGAAGGCTACGGTGATGAAGCGCAGGCGATGCAAGCATTAAGACTTGAGTCCAAACCCCAGAACTACTGTTCAAAAAAAAAAAAAATGTCACATGTGGTGGCAATGTACTTGTAATCGCAGCACTGGTGAGACAGAAACAGGCAGACCCCTGGGGCTCACTGGCTGGCCAGTCTAGCCTAAATAGTGAGCCCCGGGCCTGTCTTCAAAATAGAGTGGACGGCATACGCTGCCATCTTACCAAAAGAAAGCATGACGTTTCCAAGAACCTCGCACAAGTAATGGACAGCTCAGCCCAAAAGCCACCCAATGTCTTTTCTCATAACTCCTTAGCCATCTCTCCCTGACCTCCATCTAACTTCTACAAGGTATGAATCAAGATCCATGCAGAGCACTAATGACCCCCCAGTTAACAGCATAAACTGCATGAGCCATAACAGTCATGTGCTGACGCGTTTGTGGATCAAACACGATGAAACAGATACGCAGAGATGTTGAAGTCAAGAAATAGGGAGAAAAATTCATCCCCATTGCAAATTGTTTTGCAATTCTTATCTCAATTTTTTATGAAAGCCTTATGCACTTCTGCTGTGTTAATTAATTGTATTATTGTTGGTGATGCCTATTTTTAATTCTAAGTGGAGATGCTTGGCAGAAGGATTAGCCTATAAGCTTGGAGGTCATGGGAGAGTCCTAGTTATAAATATGGACTTGAGATTTATCTACTTTAACAACTAGAAGGGTGTGTGTGTGTGTGTGTGTGTGTGTGTGTGTGTGTGTGTGTGTGTACACATGCAATGACCAGACTTTAGGCAATAAAAAGGCCAAAAATACCATTGTAGGGCTACAGTAGAGCGTCTATAGTAAAGTGGGAAAGAAAAAAAGAAATTTTGGAACTCTTCTGGAACTCTTTCTCACTAGATCTCCTGGCTGACTCCTTTCTACTCAAGACTGAGCCTGGATGCTCCTCTGATGATCCAGCCAAACTTGGTTTCTCTCTTTCACACTTCCACTAAATAGTATTGCTTATCTTTTTATTCACATACTTACTTGTTGAACTGATTGCCTTCGAGAGACCCTAGATCTTTGTCTTTTGCTCCTGTCACTGAAAGAAATACCTAGCACATTATAATAAATGCTGCAATACAGATCTATTTTTCCAAGAAACACTTTGAAACATCTGTTTAAATACTATAAGCAGTGACAGTTACCCATATTCTCAAGTAAGTATTGCTGTAAATCCTGTTTACTATTCTACTTCTAAGTATTTTTCCTATAACTATTACATGGGGTAGAGCCACTGAAAGTGTGTCTAAGAACCACCACATCACCAGCAGATAAGAACTTGGTTAACAAAGCAAATTGTAGGCTCTATCCAAAGTCTAACTGATTAGATTTTGTTTCAACAAACGCTCCATTGATTCTTATGCATATTAAAATATAAGATGTACTAATAGTGATAATATAAAAACTCTAGCTTCATCTCAAATTCTCCAGGTCATTAAATAAATGAACACATGCACAAGGATTTTAATAGTACTTAAAGGCTGTGAGAGCAAAATTTAAATGGAAATCCCTGTTTGAATGGAACTGAGAACAAGTATAAAAAGGATAGGACAAAAGAAAAGAAGGTAACATACACTGTTACCTAAGTTGTTTTCTAGACTTTGACAAATACCTGAGAAAACCAGTTTAAAATATAAAAAGCTTTTAACTTACAGTTTCAGAAGTTCCAGTTCATGGTCAGTTGACACTATTGTCTTAGACCATGATAAGGTACAGTATCGATATCGGGACCATGCAGTTGAGCAGAGTCAATCCTCTTAGGGTGGTCAGGAAGGAGGTGGGAAGGAGGGAAGGTGGAGAAAGGAGAGAAAGCAAAAGGTTATGGGACAAGATATATCCTTCAAAGGCACATGCCTTCAGGGACCTACTTCCTTAAACCAGATCTTACCTCTTAATAACCTACTCATATAGGACCCAATCAATGGGCCAATTGAAATCTCAGTTGTTTCACCTCTGAATATTGCTTCTTAGGAAGCCAAGCATTCAATACATGAGCCTCTGGGGTACCATTTATAGACAAATCGTAAGCACAATATAGTTTCCCTGGAACATGTTCCAAATGACTTCAGCAACATACAGAAAGCACTACACTCAACTACTTGCATAAGCCATGTTCTGTCAGGTAGTCTGTGAATGAAAGCAACGGGAAACATATCTAGAGAGATATGAAGCCAAGAAATGGAAAAAGAATTGTGCCTCCTCTCCCAAATGTTTTTAAGATTCCATTGCCACTTTGCACTTAGGTCTGGATGCATTCCTGCCCATGGAGTAGAAGATCAATAGCTCTAAATGACCTCTTAACAACATACTTTTATAGTGTGTTAGGCATGTCTCAAACCCTAGATGTGGGGAATACGGAAGGAAGTATTGTTTTCCTTCTGGGATCTGGTAGACTGGCTGAAGACTGAAAAATAATTATCTAAAGTAAGAATGTAAATGGTCACAGAAGCGCAGAAAGGGGAATTTACCATACACAGAAGTCGATTTGGAGAAAGCCATTTGAATGTGAATCTTGATTCACATACTGGAGTTAGAGCAAGGTAGTGGCAATGGACAGGGAAGGGAAGGAAGAAAAGCAACTCAGGCAGAAGGAACAGCGTGTGCAGAAGCTTCACAACTTTCTTACAAAAAGCATTAACATTTCCGAAATAACAAGCAAAGAAATGACGGGAACAAAACAATTTGTAGGTCATTGCAAGTAACCCGAACCTAACTCCATCAATTGATTTTGGACAAGTTACTTTCTCTGTGCCTCATTCACACTATGGGGAAATGGTTATAAGGCATGAAAACTGTTGTTGTTGCTGCTACTGTTGTAAAAAAAACAAATTTCTCATTATTGCTAACACAGGCTTAACAGAATAAAAGATAGAAATCACCTGAGACTATGCATCACAGATGTCTGTGCAAGAACTGAAGGAAATGCTGAGTTAGGGGTGGGAAATTTTCATATACACCGTATATTATAAAGGGACACTTTAGACATCATTTATTTTATGTATTTGTCTTCATATTCCATGGTCACTTGTTAATACTGACCTCACTGAATTACTGTATTTAAAAAAATAGTTACTCCACGAAAATCTCATAAAATGAGTGGCTTTTTCTGCATTCTTAAATGTCACCTATAGTTTCGGGGATATAAAACTGACCCAAGGGTGAAGGAAAGTTTTGCAGTCTACGTCCAACAGCTGGTTGGGTGTACCTATCACTGAGATGCTGCAGTCTCTTCTCCATTTGTGGCAGAGTTGTCTGCTTCTTCCCCAGGCCACAGACTATACTCACTACAGGATATCTTTGGACAAAAATAATGCTGATCGCCTACCACGTGCCAGACGCTAAGAACGCAGCGTTCACAAGCAGTGGATGATGGAGGCGAAGGAAAGGGGGGAGGTTTGGAGAACCAGTGTGAAGTGAGCGGCAAGGGAAGGCAGCCGGGGTGGCGGACAACAGAAAGCAGATAAAATTCAAGTGGAACACCAGGAGAAACACCCTGCACCCTCCGGGTGGTCTCGCTAAATCTGGACCACCCGCCCCCTATAAGCCAGTATAAGAGCTAGTGCATTGCCTGCTCTCCGCTCTCAGCGCGCTCCACGGACGTCACTTCCGGCAGCAGCGCGTGGCGCGGGGAGTGTGACGTCACTCGGAGGCGGGACTTCCTGCCGCGGTGAAGCCTTGCCAGGACATCCTCCGGAAGAGCCCGGCGCCTGGCTGGAGGACAGGTGAGGCGGCGCCCACCGCAGCGAGGGTGGCTTTGCCTGAGGTTACACGCGTGGGTAGGCGCGCAGGGACCTTTCCTCACCTTGGCGCCGCGCGGACACCGCTGCCCTTGGGTCCGGCGGCTGGCAGCGGCGGTCATCCCGGTGCTGCCCCTGCCTCGGGGCGCGGGGCCGACCCTGCCCGCCGGCTCCCTGGAGCGGAAGCACCGTCGGTGGTCGGCGCGGCGCACCTGGGCAGGGTCTCGCGCGGGTCCGCGGGAAGGAAGAGCCCGGGTGCTGGCGGCCGGCCAGCCAGGGAGCCCTGAGGGATCGAACTCTGCACGCGGAACGTCCTCGGCCGCAGGCGTCTGCAGCTCACCCTGCTTTTTGTTCACTCCTTAGCTGCAGCCTCTCGCCCTTGGGAGTTCCTTTCTCAGAAACTGGATGCAGGTTGGGACGTGTCTTCCGCGATTCATTCGTTGCTTCCCTCCGGTGTTCTCACCGAACACCTGCTCAGTGTCCTGTATGCCAAATGCTGGAAGCGTTTGTGGTCCACCTTCTGAACCCGTACTTCTTAGCCCTCGTAGTTGCAAAAACAGCAGTTTTTATATATATCCAGTTGAACTGTATCCACCTTAGCAGGAAATTTTGCTCACGCAGGAGCATCTGTTTGACTAAGCCCTTTTCTTTACACCTTGTAGGTGTATCATCCATTTTAGGAGCTATTAACGTGGCGAAAACCGCAAGCCTAACAAAACTCAGAAGTTTCAGAAAATTCGCCAGTCTTCATTCACAAAGATTTTTTTTTTTAGTGAACAACTTCTTTTGGAAACTATAAGTAGCACATAAAGTTGAAAGGCCTTATTTCTGACCGTTATAGTTTCTAATGAGAATCTTCTGGCATACAAATTATTTCCCCCTTATAGTTAACATTTAATCACCTTGGCTGCTTTTCTGACTTTTTTTCTGTGTTTTTAAGTTTTCCAAGATTTGTCTGCTGCATATATTTCCTTGGATTTATCCAGCTTGACATTTACCCAGTTTCTTGAATCTGCAGATTCTTTTACCAAATTTGGCAAGTTGCCAGCCATTATTTCCTTAAATTTAAGCTCTACATTTTCTCCTGTTCCTCCATCCTGACTGTATGAATGTTAGATTAATAGTCATTGCTCTGCAAGTCCCTGAGCGCAACTTATTTTTTTAAGTTGTTTTTCGTCGTGTTCATCTTTGTAAATTCTAAATATCTATTCAAATTCACAAATCTTGTTCTTGGTCAATTTTCTCTACTTTGAACCTATCCAGCAAGGTTTGTTTTTTTTTTGCCTTAGCTTCAAATAATTTTAAATTTTTTTGTCCTCATTTCTTGTTTAGACTTTTTATAGCTTCCAAACTTGAATTTTTCTGGTTTTCATTATCTTAAAAGAACTTCAATCAATCCTTCTTTTTTGCAAGCCATTACATTTATGACTTCAACTTTTTTACAGAACTTTTCTGAGAAAGTGAAATGTTAGTAGAAGAAGCAATAAAATTGCCATTAATAAAAACATGTTCAGATCAGTTTCTGACATCATATATTATTAATTCTCTTAATGGTTCAAAATTCTTATCAGTATATTTTGAACTAAAACATGTATTTTTCTCAGCCTATTTTAGCAGATTGCATTTCCCAAAGATATTCACAGTAATTCCCAAAGTTTTTTTGTTCTTTGGGTTTTTTTGCACAGTTACTTTAAAGTTCCTGTTATTGACAGAGGGCCACCTCTTTTGGATTTGGTAGGTAATATGGAAGTAATGCCATGCGATATCTGAGGGTTGGTTCTAAGAGGTGAGACAATTTCAGTCTTAAGACACTTAACTTTGGAAATCAGCTCTGAAAAAAAAAATGACTAAGTTAGCTCATATGGAAAGATTGCACAGAGAAGACATGTTGAAGTCTTCCAAACCAATACCCCATATGTTGGTACAGCTGGCAACAGACTTACCAACAAAGGTACTTCTAGACCAGCAAGACAGATCAGTGGGTGAAAGCACTCTGGAAAGCCGGCACCCTGAATGATCCCTGGAACCCATAAGGTGGAAGGAGAGAATCAGTTCTGAAAAGTGGTGTTTTGACTTGAGCAGAGCATGTGTACTTGTACTCACAATAAAAACATACTTCTGAATAGCTCCTGCCCCATGAAGACATCGAAGCTGGCAGCTGTTTTCTTGGCTAGTCAACTTCAGATCAGAGACAAGCTTCCTTTCTCTGCTGTAGCCTTTCCAGATTCTTGACCCACATAACTTGGGAGCATGATAAAGCAGCTGCCTTATGCCACTAAGCTTTAGGGCAGATAGAATGTTATGTACAAGATGTAGTTTCCTAAAAGAAACTTAAAAAAAAAAAGCCTTTTGGCTGTTAATGCATGTTTTGGAAGATCTTTTCTAGAATCACTGACTCCTTTATTCGAGGCTTCCATAGTCTGAAGTAGGAGAATTCCAGTATCAGCAAATGAGCTGCCTCTGGCTGGTATTTCTTCCTTAGTTTCTGTTTTGTTCTGTTTTGTTTTGTTTTTTGATAGGGCATTCTGAGCCCAGGCTGACCTCAAACTCCCTGCGAAGTCCATATCTTCTGTAGCAGTGGAAAAACATAAGCTATCACACTGAGCTATCATGCTGTTTTTTAATAGATAGACGTCTGTTAGTATTCTAGTCTTTTTGCATTTCCCTTAGAGTTTTTACATGACATTCTTCATAATACCGAATATTGTCCTTTAGCAGCGACTTTTTGCATCTGGAGAGATGTTCTTTGTTACCTTGGTTATTAGTTGCTCAGACCCTCTCCCTCCTTCCTTAGTCTTTTACAGAGTTTGCTTCTTTATAAGTCTTTCCACAGAGCAAACTTTTGAGTTTGTTAGTCATCTGTAATACAAATTTTTTCCCACTATCTCATTAATTTCTTCTACTTTTTAAAAATTTCTTATCTCTTTATATTCATTAAGCTAGTATTTTAGATCCTTAGTTTCCATTTGTTTATTCATTCATTTAGTGTGTGTGTGTGTGTGTGTGTGTTTGTATCAGAGGGCACTGTGTATCCCTGTAGAGGACCAAGGGTGACTTCAGGAATCATCCTGGATTGCTTCTACCTCCTTTTTATTTTGTTCTGGGATTTCCCAGGCTCCGCTCACCAGGTTGGAAATGCAGCTTCCATTTCTGCCTGTCATTTTTACGTGGGTCCTGGGATCCGAACTCAGGACCTTCTGCTTGCGAGGCCGAGTCTTAACCCCTGAGCCATCTCTCCAGTCTGACTTCCATTTTTCAAATATGTGTATCTCAGAATGAAATTTTTTCACATTCATGCTTTTCTTTGTATTCCATTTTTTTAAGGCTGTTTTTTTTTTTTAAGTTTTTTTTATTTATTCAGTTGTGCGTGTGTGCGTATGTATGTGTGCATGTGCGTGTCTGTGTGTGTGTAGAACCACGGACGAATTCGGGAACCACCATGGACGCCTCCACCTTCTCCGCCCCGGGATTCACAGGCTCCGCCCTACCAGGACCAGAAACGCAGGCTGCCCCCGCTTCCGCCTGATGTCTATACGTGGGATCTGGGATCCGAACTCAGGACCTTCCGCCTGCAAGGCAGAGGCTTAACCCCTGAGCCACCTCTCCAGTATTCCATATTTTTGACATGTCCTATTTTTGTAATCTATTTTCTGTTTTCTTCTTACTTTCACATTTTGTTTTTCCTCTTCTAGATTTGTTACACATTCTTAACCAATTCTTTAGTGGTTATTAACTTTTTAAGCAGATTGAAAATCTTTTCTCTGGCTTTTCTTATTGTTCTCAGTGGAAAGTTTTTGGAATCAAGATAATCTGCCGCTGCTAAGGCAGATTCAAACTTCATTTTGGTATTCAAAGCTTTAGAGGCTGGAAATCTTGCTCGGTGGCAAAACACTTTGCCTAGTGTTTATAAAGCCCTGGATTTATTCTTATCACTTACTAAAAGACTAGAAATCTGTCAAAAACAGCTACCAGTCTCGCCTTCATTGTTTGTGTACTAAACATTTACTTCATGTATATAACCAGAATGTTCATGTTTACTGTTAGACCAATTAAAAATCTTGACTTAAAGTTTCTGCTGACAGTTTTGTGTATTTCTTCTTGTAATATTTTTTCATTTGAAAATATTTTATGTCTTACATGGACTTTAAAAAGTCATTTACACTTGTTCAGTCATATATTACAAATGGGTATAGCACCCCAAACAGCACTAGTTAATTGTCATTCAAGATTCAAACATACACAAAGTGTATAGTGTCCTGTCTACCGTGGTAAGATACTACATGGTTAACAAACTTTTCCTATATTTGATAATATTGCACATAAAACTTTTGACATGAAGTTTTATAAACTGCTTAATCACCTTATATATGTAGTAAATACTACAAGTTGTTATTTTCAGATATTTTTAGTACTTTGGCTTTGAAAGAAGATTCCTACTTCATTTTCAACTTTAATATAATTAAAGACGCTAGACAGTGTAACAAGTTGAGGAAAAAAAGGTCATCTCCAATCCTTATATGATTAAAGTTAAATTCTCAATAGGTAAAATAAACTACAAATATTATTTGAATAATGAAGCTGAATAAGATATATATTTTTATTAGTTCAGCTTTATTCTCATTGGTGACTATACTATAAAGACTCTATCATATATTTTAAATATACCAGGTGATATAACTATTATAGGTTTTAACTTCTGAAATTTTTACTGATCAAAAGCTGCGTTTCTATTTTAAATATTGTCTAGGTCTATATAAGAATTCATGGAAAAAAGTTATCTTGCCATACACAATTAGAAAGTCATGAATGCAAAGGAACACCACTATGTAGGAGAACAAGTCTGCCTAACTTGCACAGATTGTGCCAACATTTGATTGCATCCACCTTAACTCCTGATGCTTATCACTTGATTTCATTCAGGTTGCTTATAGGCTGAGGCAAAGGCTGAAGGTGGAGTCCTCACCCTCAACGACATATAATTGCACTCCATCGCTTTTATTAATCTGGCGGTTGCAGAACTGAATTCTCGTAATTCTTAGGTAAGGTTTTCTTTGCTGCTTTCATTGTTTTATGGGAGTAGGAAAAATAATGAGTGAAGGAAAATAAAAGATGCCTTAGAGCTACGTATGTTAGTTTTTACATGTGTACATTTACGAGAGGGTGGGGTGTGCACAAGTACCTGTGCCACAGCACTCGGGGCGCCAGAGGACAGGGTACAGAAGTGTGTTCTCGCCTTCCACCATGTGTGATGCAAGAACCAAACTTGAGCCGTCAAGTTTGCTTGCACAACCTCTACTGACAGCCGTCTCGCCAGCCCACTCTGGTGGGCAAATACTAGAGACGGTAAGGGGTGAAAAAGATATAAATTCATTGTGTTCATGTGTTAACGGATCAAAAAATAGCATATTAAGAAAAAATATCAATTGAATATAATATTTGATCATAATGGTGAACTACTGTTTATTCATTCCCAATATTGAGCCATAATATGATCTTTAATGCCTGTGTAATGGTTCGTCACAGTTTGCTGAGTCATTTGGACATTTGAACTCGTCATCTTTTTGCAACTATAAAAATAATTCTGTGCATCATTCTTACAGAAATATTTTGGTGGTTTGTATTTTAGAATCAATTTCTCTCCGTGAATCAGAGTGTATTTTCCTTTCATGGGTTTGATCTACACTACCAGATTGTTTTCCCCAAGGGCCAGGTTAGTGTGAAGAGCCAGGACAGCCTTGCCTCAGGATGGCTTTGATGCCTGAAAGGCAGTGGAAAGGGGGGGTTCTTGAAGGCTTGAGACCTAGTGCTCCCCATAGTCAGGAGGCAACATGGAGTTTCCTTAGGAACTTGTACGCGATGTCTCGTATCCTGGTTTGCCTTTCTGCCTCTCATGATTCAATGATGTAGGGCTTCAACAGCACAGAGTTTGGACAGGAGAGAATTAGTAGTAACATGAAGAAGCTCACTGACCCTCTGTCACTGCTGGGGAGAGCAAGCTATAGCTGCACTTTTTCACTAGCCTTTTCCAAGCAAAGGTAGAAGAGCTTGTCTCAGTGATAAAGCATAGAGCAATCAGAATTCCAGAAAAGAGAAAGTAGAATTTGTTGATGTCATTGTCCCTTCGAAGTGGAGAGGGACGCAGTGGAAGGGCTGGCCTGTGTCTTTTCTTCACTCAGCATGTGACTTCCTGCTTCTTAGTAATCCCCTCCTTGTGTTCAGTTTGCCTTTCAGTCCTATAAGCAGAAGAGCTAAAGAGTAGACTCCTCTCTGACGTGCCCTCTGGCATGAGTTCTGAGTATTTTGAAATCTTCCTTCATTATTTTTCAGTGTTGTCTTTGGCTTGAAGTTTTGTCTTTACTGACTCAGGCAGGGTTTCCTGTAACCATGCTGGCCTTGAACCTGCAATGTAGCTGTGGCTGACCCCACTGCTGGTCCTCCAGCCTCGGCCGCCTGACTTTTGCCGATTCTTTTATTAAACTTGTTTTACAACAACTTCATACATGGATATAATGCATTCTGAGTCCTCTAACACCTCCCACCTGTCAACCTCCACCCTCGTTTTAAGTCCTTTTCCTGCATCGGTGCCTTTTTGCTTTCTTTTGTGACACACAGTTTAAACAAAGTCATGTGTGTGGCTTCAGGCTTTAAACTATTCAGTGGTACCTGGCGGGCTCACCAATATTTACACAACTGAAGATAGTGACTTAACCCTCTGTCCCCCAAGTCCATCAGTAGCCAGTAGTTCAGCAGGGAGGCCTAGAGCCCAGTGAGGGTCCAGTGAGCCCCAACTTCACCATGATTGACTTGTGGGCGGATTCGGTCTTGATCAGGCTCAGGACTGGCAACCATGGGCTTGAAGTCATGATTGCAATGGCTGTGTGGTGTCTTTACTGATTTGATTCTTTATAGTGCTCTCCTCCCTTTATTTAGAAATGGACTCAGAAACCAAGGAAAAAATCCCTGTTCATGAGGAATTCATTTTGTGCGGTGGAGTTGAAACCCAGGTTCTGAAATGTGGGCCCTGGACTAACCTGTTGGATGAAGAAAGTGTCAGCAGGCCAAAGCTACTTATTTTCATTATTCCCGGTAAGTCCAAATTACAGCTGCTCATACTCTGATTTAAGAATTGCTGATAACCATCAACTCTAGGGAATCTGGGTGGCAATAAAATTACTCAACCTGTTGATAACAGCCACTTTTATATTTTGGTGGCCAGGTTTTTTAGTTGTTTTTTTTAATTATGTGTTTCATGTTGTCTATTACATATATATGTATGTGCATATTTGTATGTGCGTGTATGTGTGTAATGAATATGGTAGATATATATGATAGATAACAGCTTAAGTTTATTGTATATGCAGTTCTGTTTGTTTATATCTTCCCAATATTTTTAACAGCTAAAAAACTTCTTTTCACCTCATTTTAAGATAATTATGTGTTCATTATAGATTTTTTATTCTGGGATATTCATCTGGATCATTTATGACTTTCTACCAGTGCTTTTTACCTGTGAGTTTGAATACATACGCGTTTATAATCTATTTGGGTCTCTTACTTTGTGAATGACCTATTTGAAATCCTTGCCCATGTTTCAGTTGTGTTACTTTTTTTTAATGTTTCATGATAATCCCTCATTTTTTTGTTTTTGTCATATGTTTTTTCTGTGTGTGTGTGTGTGTGTGTGTGTGTGTGTGTGTATGTGTGTATGCACACGTGTGTGTGCACACCACAGTGCCCACGTGGAAGTCAGAGGCCAACTCTCAGGGATTGGTTTTCCTCTCCCATATTGTTCTTGAAGCAGGTCTTGTTCTTTTCTGATGCTAAGCCGAGGATTGTCCTGTTGTAGCACTGGAGCACTGGGACTGCAGGTGCAAGCAATCTCACCTGCCTTCTTTTTGTGGGTTCCTAGGATTGAACTCAAGTCATCAGGATGACACACAAGCACTTTTAGCCACTGAACCATATTAGTCCAAGTCTTTATTTTAAAGTAGATACACGACAAGGACCTTTCTTGGTTTGACGTTGACTTCATTTACAATGTTTATATGATTGTACAGAAAATTCCATTCTTATGAAATGGGTCAAATTTTTCTCTTCCTTTAAGACTTCTAGAATGAAAAAAGTAAACATTCTTTTCTTTAGTTCCAACAAAGCCTCCAAGACAAACCTGTCACCTTGGTGTGCTGCTCTGTCCTTCGTTTCTAAGTGACTCCCCCACTACTAGTGTCATCTGTTTACTTCCTCCGTGGGGAGGTGGACTACACCTTCTTTCCTCAGGTGCAGTCAGATACTCCTCCTTTCCAGTCTTTCTAACTCTGCAGTTCATTAGATCACTATTTAGTGCTTTTATTTTTATGACACTATATTACACTGTATGATACTATATGACTCAGTTTTCTATACCTCAATCACTTATTTGTCCTAAAACTGCTCAGTAAAGGGAAAGAAACTCCCAGGGTGTGACTGAGAATCATCGTCTTCCTTCCCGAGCTGAATGTTCTGTTCTTTAGATTTGATCTGCACTGGTTGCCCCCTGGGCTCTCACGCAGCTGGCATCCTGGGGATTTCTCTGGGCTTGAATTTCGTTTTCTGGATCTTATATTGGTCCTGTGTTTATTCCCTAGCATCTTATGAAGCACTTCTAGTACTTTTCTGGGAAAAAGTGCAAAATAACTGCGCTTTTAATAATGCAGCACGTTAGACTGTTTCTAGGCTAGAGACATAGCCTAGGCTCAGGGTGCTTGCTAAGCATGCGAGAGGCGCTGAACTTGATCTCGGCACTGAAAGACTAGGGGAAACCTGGCTGCCTGGCACCACTAGCTCAGGAAACATTTTTCCTTGGAATGCAGACACTATTATTCATTGTTTTCCAGTGTTTGGAGTTGCTTATGAGAAATTCTGGTGTCACCATAATTTTATCTTTTGCACATGAAGTTTTTTCCACACATCACACTTTGAAGAATTTTTCTTTGTCCTAAGAGTTTGAAGTTTTTCAGGGACTCACTTGGGCATAACTATGTTTTATAAGTTGTTCGACTATGTTTTATAAGTAGTATTCGGGTTCTCGTGGGTCCGTTTAAATGAGAAATTCACAGACGTGAGACCCGAGACATGATGGACAAGTGCTCTACTGCCAAGCCCCGGCTTTGAGACTGGGTCTCGCTGTGTAGCCTAGGCTGGCCTCGGACTTGCAATCCTGCTGCCTCGGCCTCCTGGTGCTGGGATCGAAGGCCAGGAATGTCTCCTGAGAATAGGCTAGAAAAGAAAGCTCCTTTGCCCTGTCCCTGATTTCTGACCCAGAACATCTGGTCCTTCAAAAAAAAAAGCCCTCCGGGTGACTGTGTCATCCACCTGGTCTAGGTTTGATGGTACAGATCTTGCTTAATGTGGATTAGATCTTTTGGATTTGATTTCTGTAATGAACTAATGGGCCAGAGGTGTGGCTCGGTCCGGCCAGATCTTCGAAATCCCCTGAGAACATGGGCATGACATGGGAACCACCACTTGAAGGTCCTGGTTTCAGGGAATGTATGACCACACCAAGGGGACAGGCAAAGGCGGAAGAATAGCTGTTAAGGTGGGGTGAAGCAGTAAGTGGGGAGACCCTCTTCCATACAAGAGGCATTCATTTGCTCATTGGTTTATTCGGAACTTGTTGTGAAACTGCTATGCTCGAGGTGTATAGTGAGTGAGGCCTCTACACAAAGGGTGTGAAGTCTCCAGAGAGAATGAAGGTCCTGGTGTGGGGCGGAGGCAGCGGAAGCCTTCAGTGGAGCGAGCCTTTGGATGGATGGAAGTCAGCGTTCCTTATCTTGTCTGGTGGGACTTGGATGTTTCCAGATACGTGCTCATGGTGGCCCTTCTGTCCCCAGTGCGCCCCGTGGCCATTTTCCTTGCATTTTTGAACACTCTGGCTTTTGCTATTCATTAATTGATGGAATTCAAAATTGTGTTTTATCTTGGACCCTAGTCTGTTTAAACTGTGGGGAAAATTAGGATGACTCTTTGGGGGAGGGTAGGTGGCATGTAGGTGTGGGTATTATAAAGGGTGTGATATTTGTTAATATTTATCAATTTATTATAAAAATATTATAGAAAAGAAAATAAATTAAACCTGGTCAGGTCTTAATCTAGCTTAACCTGTTGCACTATTTCCTATCATATCCCAGAAGATGCTTCTTAGTTTATTTCTCTTCCTTGTCAACCTCGTGTGGTACAAAAATCTTTATCTCTTATTGAACTGTTGCTGATATTAGATGTCCCAAGAGTCAAGGATTGAGGGCTCTTCCGTTCACTTTAATACCTAACTCATTTGTTTTCTTCATCTCTGACAATTTCATGCATACATAATATATTTGATCATATTCATCTCTCACCACCCTCTCTTATTGCCCTCCCACTTCTACTGAGTCCCTTCCTCTCCCCAGCAAGTTCCCTCCTACTTTTGCGTTCTTATTATACTTTTTATGACTCATTAAGACTAATTAGTGTCTCTTGGATAAGCATGGATGGAAATTATTTACTGTAACATAGACAACTTACCAATGGTTACACTACTGAAATTTACTCCACTTCCCCAGCCACCTTCACAAGCCAGCAGCTCTTGGGGAGGCACCAGTGGCATTTCATGAACCGCTTCTCCATCCATGAGTACAGCAGGTGTGTCTTGTCCAGATGTCCACCATGATCTCCCCACCCTCCAGCTCTTGCATTCTTTTCAGCCTCTACACAATGTTTCCTGAGCCTTGGATAGCGTAATATAGATGCCCCATTTAGGTCTGAGCCCTCAGTGGTTTTTTTTTCCTTCTCTGATTACCCACCATCCATTATAAAAAGAAGCTTCTCTGACCAAGGCCAATGGCAATACTGATCTATGGGTACAAATATAAATATTTAGAAGAAAGTTTGACGTTGTGTTCATTTAGCAAAGCAATAGCTGGGTTTCATGGTAAGGCCTATGATGTGAACAAACATGAGTCTTTGAACAGATTAACTCTGCAAGTCATGATTTCCCTCCTGTGGAGTGGGTCGCCAATCCAACCAGAAAGCAATTGGTTTCTCCATAATATCTTTCCACTATTGCGTCACTGGGCACATGTTGCCCTACAGGTCAATGTTATAATAGGCAGCATCCACATCCGTGTAAGATTATTGATACTTTTCGTCTCTAGCAACCTTCTGGCATCTTCCAACTCTATAAAAGATGGTTGCCAGAGAGGAGGCTCCCGGCTCAGTTACAGCTTGATGTTGCTACGTCTTGGGTCCAAAGTATGTGGTATCTTCAACAGAAGAAGGTCTTAGTGTGTAGTTCTAGGGGCAGCTAAGGCTAGTGGCAATAGCCAGGATTGTGTGCGTAGGCTTCCAGATGGCATTTCCACCAGCAGTAAGGCTCTTTCCCCACTGCCATACCAGCACTCGTTATCATTTGTTTTCTTGATAATAACCTCTGACTGGGGTGAGATGAAATGTCAGAGTAGTTTTGATTTGCATTTCTCTGGTGGCTATAGATATTAAGAACTAGTTAGAATATTTATTGTTCATCTATATGTCATTGGAGAACTCTATCTAGTTCCATAGCTCATTTAATTGCATTGTTTATTCTCTTGATGTGTAGTTATTGAATTCCTTGTCTATATTTGATATTTATCCTCTTGGATATACAGCTGGCAAAGGTTTTCCTCCCATTCTGTCTTCTGCCACCTCACCTAATCAATGGTCACCTTTGCTGTATCAAAGCAGTTACTTTTACGTGGTTCTGTTTGTCAGCTATTGACCTTATTTCCTGAGTAACCAGAGTTCTATTCAGAAATTCCTTACCTATACCTATATCTTGAAATTGTTACTTTTTTTTCTCTAGCAGCTTCATAGTTTCAAGTCTTATATTTAGGGTCTTTGGTCCATTTGAGATTGATTTTTTGTACATGGTGATAAAGATCTAGTTTCATTCTTCTACAAATAAGTGAATAAATTTCCCAACATCATTCGCTAAAGAGACTGTCTTTTCTCCCTTGAATATTTTGGTATTTTCATCCAAAGTTGGGTAGCTGTAACTGTGTGAGTTTGTATCTAATCTGGGTCCTCTGTTCCATTTCTACATATCTCCCTTTATTATGCTGAGTTATGTTCCTTCACTCCCCAACTTCTTCACCACTTTATCATGAGGAGATGTAATTTATGAAAAATCTCTTCTGCATTCATTGAAATAACTGTGCAGTTTTGTCCTTGAGTCTATTTATGTGATGATACATTTATTATTTTTGTTAGACCATCCTCTTATCTCTGGAATAAAACCTCTGATAACAGGGAATAATCTTCAAATGCACTAGAATTTTTACATCTGTGCTCATCAGGGAAATTTTTTTAACCTACTATGTGTTTATCTGCTTTTGGCGTCTGCTTCTCACTAGTACCTCAAATGAAGACCTAATGTGTTAACATGTTTAAAGCACCTACACATTGTATGTATTAACTTATAACACTTAAAAATGTTACCTGTTGTTATTTTCTAGCATATGAAAATGTGTGTGCATATATATGTATGTGTGCATGTGAAGGCCAGAGGTGTCTTACTGGCCTGAGCTCACTGATTCATCTAGGCTCGCCGGGCAGTGAACACCAGGGATTCACCCATCTTGGCCATCCCAGTCTGGGATTACAGTCACCTGTCACCACACTCATCTTCTTAAAGTGGATGCAGGTCTTCACACTTGCATAGCGACACTTACTGACTGAGACATCTCCCATCCTCATGTGAAGATTCTGTAGACTTTAACTGAGCCAAATAAAAGCATGTGAATATAGGATACATATGTGGAAGATTATAGTCAACGATGTAAATTTATCAGGGTGTTCTTACGTGATATGTAAGTGAAGCTTAATTTCAGTCAGAACCCCCCCTCAAAAAAAAACTGTTAAAAAGTAAAACTCTTAAAGCTAATCTTAAATTCATGATACCAATCTACAAAATTTGGAGAAGGAATACAAAAGGTATTTGCCCTACTGGTGGCTGAAGCACTAAAAGAATCAACTAAATAAATTTTTCCAAAGTAATTAAGATGGGATGATAGTGACAAAGGGAATGAAAAAGAAAATGGGAATAAGAGAAGAAACCTATTAGGAGCTTTTGCAGGAAATGGGTAGGAAGCAGCAGTCACTAACGGTGGTGTCCACTAACTTGTGGTATGTTGTGAAGTTGTTTGGCAGAACTTACGAATGATCTGTCTGTGGAGGCAGGAGAATCCAAGGAGGTCCCTAACGTTGGTTCTTGAGGTCCTAACGAGAGTGCTCCATGTAGTGGATTAAGGCATGGGAAGACGCAGAACCTTCTTTATCAGTCTGCACATTATTTTATGTGAGTTTATTACTTTGATTAATCCAAGGAATTTGTTTCTTTTCTTAGGTAATCCAGGTTTTTCTCCCTTTTATATGCCATTTGCAAGAGCTTTGTACTCTTTGACAAACAAACGCTTTCCAGTTTGGTCTATCACTTACGCTGGGTTTGCCTTGGTCCCCAAAGACAAGAAGATTCTTACGTCACCAGCAGGTAAGTCCTTGATGACATATTTTTCTTTCTACTGAGTAAGTGTGCATGTTTCTAGAAAACCAGCTGACCTTAAAATGTTTACCAATGAAAACCAATTATATTCGTAGTCATTTTGAAGATGGCTTTTTTAAATATATTTAAAAGTCTTTCAGAGTAAATTTGAAGAAAAAATCCAACTATATGCTATCTACAAGAAACCAACTTTAAATATAAGACATGGATGGTGGATAAATAAATATAGAAAGATATATACCATGCTAGCTAATATAGAAGCTCAAGTGCCTATTTAATTTTAGGCAAAGTAATTTTTTAGAATATAGAAAATTTTAGGGATAAAGAGGGGCAGTGCATAATGATAGTAGAATCAGTTCTCCAAAGAAATATATAGCCCTTAGTATGCATGTAACTAACAAAAGAGACCAAAATTCACGAGGCGGAATGGATAAAAGGCAAAGGGTGATAAGCAAATCTACTGCTGTAAGTGGAGAGTTCAGCACTTCTGCTTCTGTAACTGATAAATGCATCAAGCAGAATAGTCCCCTCAGTGAATTGACTGCATTCACACTGACAAGACTCTGTATTCAAAACAAAGCACATGTGTTTCTAAACTTGCCTAAATATTCATCTAAACGTGTGTTCTGGGCTATAAAACTCACTTTAACAATTTTAAATATATGGATCACACAAAATACACTCTTAGGCTACGTGGAAGTAAAGTACAGATCAAAACTTTTCTAGGAAATTCCAAAATATTTAGAGGCCAAATGATATCTTTATAAATAGCACATAGATTAATGAAGTCTCGGTAGTTTTAAATATTTGAATAAAATGAAGGTAAAAATGTTTGGAGAATTTTTGAGATGTTGAAAAAAATCATGCCTAGAAGTGACTTGTTAGCCTTAACTACATATGGTAGAAAAGAAAAAAAGAATTAAATAAGTAAGCTATGCTTCTATCATAGGATGCTAAGGAAGGAACAATTTAAGCATAAAGCAAGCAGAAATAATGGAAATGATAAAAAAAGAGTAGAATTGATAAGAAAAAGAACAAAGAAAGCCAAAGATAGCTCTTTGAAAGGACCAATAAATGTGGTAAAATTATAGTCAGTCTAACCCAGAAGGAAGAACAAAGCACAAATTACTAATATCACAAGTGAAAGAATGGTCATCAGTGTACCACAGATTTTAAATGGCATTAAATTTAAATTAGATGGTGGGTTGGTATATTTAAAGCCTAGTTCAAAGGAGCTAGGGAAATGGTTCAGAGGGTAAAGCAATTGCTTCTCAAACCTGATGATCTTGAGTTTGGATCCCGAGAACCCATGTGGAAAGCTGGGCACAGGTGCCCAAGTGTCTGTAATCCCAGCATGCCCATTGTAAATATGAACAGGAAACAAATCTTCAAAGCCAGCCTGGTTGACACTGTAGAAAAGAGACCCTACATCAAACAAGGCGGGAAGGCAAGAACTAATGCCCAAAGGTTGTCTTCTGACCTCCGTAAATGTCATGGTATATATGCACCTACAAAACATATACACACAAAAGGAATCAGAGTGGAGATAGACCTATTAAAGGAATTAAGCAACTAAAGCCATATAAGGGCACCTATTAAAGGAATTAAGCAACCAAAGCCATATAAGGGCACCATACTCAAACATTACAGGCCAGTATAACTAATACATCTAAGTGCAAAAATTCCTAACAGAATATTAACAACTAAGTTCATCATCACTGTGAATTAAAAGGATCATGCACTGTGATCACCTGGAATTCATCCTTATGATACAAGGATGGTTTAGCACATGCAAGTCAATAAATGCACACCACATAAGACAGAGTGAAAGGAAAAATCATGTGATATTGTCAATAGATTCATAAAAGAATTTGGCAAAATTCAACATCAGAAATCTCAGAAACTGCCAACAATTTCATAAAGAAGGAACACAGTTCCTAATGCAAGCCATGCATGATAATGTATGCCTGTCGTCCTAGCACTGAAGAAGCTGAGGCAGGAGAAGCACAAATTTAAGCCAGTCTAGAATATATAGCAAGTCCCAGGCCAACTTAGGCTACACAGCAAAATGCTATCAAAAAAAAAAAAAAAAAAAAACTGAAGTTAGCTAATTTCCATGAAGCACTTTCTCTAAGGGACTAAGAGTCGATGCTGGCTGTGAGCAGGAGAACAAGTTTCTTCAGTGGTGTATCCCCTGGCATGTTGCCATGTTGAGGCAGGTGACGCTTACTAAACTCAGTGGGACACACACATGTGCTCGTGCACTCGTGAGAGCAGGCATGACATGGTTGAGAACAAGAAGGATTTCAGTGGGAAAAGAAGATGGGTGGTCTTGTGTAATACAGAGTGAAAGTAACTTTGATTTGTTGTGTACCTGTATGAAATGGTCAAAGACTTAAAAAAAAGAAGTTATAAAAATAAACAAATTGCTGCAAAATTATAAAATCTGAATTGTAATTATAATTTAAAGATTTTAATATAAGTAGCACTAACAAAAAAGATGAAATCCTCTGCTTCAAGAACTTTTCCTCTAAGGTCAAGAATAAGATGAGACTGCCCACTCTCACTACCTTCAGTCACTCTACGCTGGGAATCCGGTTCAGAGGAATTAAATAGTCAAAAGACATCTAAGTCACAAGGAAGAAGTCGTGTTACCTGTGTTTTGAGATGACATGATTCTGTATATAGGAAACCCTACAGAGTCCACTAAAACTCTGTTAAGAATTAATAAATAAATTTAGCAAAGAGGCAAGATACAAAATCAACATGAAAAATTCAGTTGTGTTTCTATATATTAGCAATGAGATATCTGAAAAGAAATAACTACTTACAGTAGCATCAATAGCAAGTCAAATTTGATATGGTCCCACATGTGAAATTTTGAAAAGCCAGACTCATAAAACCAAAGTCATATGGTGGTTTCCAGGGACTAAGTATTGGGGGACATGCATACTGTTAGGTAAAGGGCTAAATGATCAGTTGTAAGTATAAATTCTGGAGATTTACTGAATACTGTAATAAACGTAGTTAATTCTCATTGTATATGTGAAATATACTAAGAAAGTAGATTTTAATTTTAAAAATTGAATCAATAATTAATAACCTTCCAAATATGAAAATATAAGCATATATGGTTTTATGGATGAGTTTTACCAAATAAATCATGAAATTGTACCAATTCTTTATAATTTCTTTCTTAAAAATAGAAGCATAGGGATTATTTCCTAACTCAGTGTATAAGGTTAGCATTATCCTCTTACCAAAACCAAATGAACATTTATAAATATAAATAAATAAAATTATAAACCAATAGCTCTTCTGAACATAAATGCAGTAATCTTCAATATTAGATAGGCAAATCAAATCCGGTAAGAATGGAATGAACTGTATCCCACAGTCGAGTCAGGTTTATTGCAGTATATAAGACTGGTTCAACATTTGAGGATCAATTAGCATAATCAAAGAAGAAAAACGATTTTGACTATGTCAATTGATACAGAAAATACATTTGACAAAATCTAATACCCATTTGTGATATATGTAAAATCTGAGCAATAGGAATATAGGGGAACTCACTCAACTTGACAAAAAAAACCTTGAGAACCCAGATAGTTAATATATGCTCAATAGTAAGAAAACGGAAGCTTTTTCCCTAAGATAAGAAACAAGGCTATGACGTCCCTTCATACCACTCTTATTCAACCTCATACTGGAATTCCTAGCGAGTATAATAAGGCAAGAAGAGGAATTAGAAGGTAAACATATTGAGAAATTTAAAACAGAATGATCTGATGGTCATCCAGTAGGAAATCCCAAATTATCGTGAACAATTTAAAGAAAAAACCTCTTGGAATTAATAAATAAGTGTAGTCATATCACACACAAGACATGAAATTAATACACAAAAGTCAAATGTTTTCCTGTTTTGAAGCAATGAATTATTAGGATGTAATTAAAATAGCACATTTAAAACCTGAATGTATTTTGAGGAACAAAGTAATTTTTGCCTATCTGGAACAGATTTTGAGAGACGTAAAGAAGCAAAACTGAATATACAAATTATATTTCCTGGTTTTAAAAAATTCCTTCTAATAACCATCATATTGAAATGTGACTTAAGGTCAATAGCTATGTTCTTCGTGAAGATACTATAGTGTTTCAAGAAATGTATATATCAATTTAGAATTTGCTTTTGCAATCTTGTGTTTGGAAAAGAGAATTAAAGGAGTTCTGGACTGGGAATCTAGCTCAGTAGTAGAACTGAGCAAAACAGACTCTTGCTCCCATCTCTGCAGACTTCTAGAAGAGAAGATAATCCAAAGACAGGAAGTTCGGTGGTAGTAAACACTCTAATGACTCCTCTTCCCACCCTCCACCCGATGTACTCAAATGTTAGTGCTGAGCAGCAACGTGTTTATTCAGACATTCTAACATTGGTGAGAAACACCATCGTTGTAGAGAGAGGTAATAATTTAAACATCACCTATCACAGTAGCTGTCTACAGTTGTGCCAAAGACAGAAGCAAAGAAGCAGAATGCTCCTTTTTCCACCCGCCCAGGACGCAGTCCAACCTGGACTCACTGCGACCTAGGGGGTAACATCCAGTACCCACCAGGATGGAGCCAAGGGCATTGCAGGAGCAGCAAACCAAAAAAAAAAAAAAAAAAAAAATCAACAAACCATAATTCAGAACATCAGAGACTCTATATCAACCACCTAGAACTAGGCCAGCCTAATCTCTCCCCATCCTTGAAGCTCAGGGAAATTTGCAGAAGAGGGGGCAGTAAGATTGTAAGAGCACAAGGATGGGAAGAGTAATGATATACAAGATATTCCACACAAGTTAGGGCCGAAGCAATCATAATAGGACTTTGTATGACCCGCACTATGTCCAACACATTACTGACCCCACAAAGTCTAGCATGGACTAAAGGCACTAGGATCCTTGGAGGCTAGGGACTGACAGTCACAGTAGTGTTCCTAAGCTTAAGGGGAACACAGGAAAGGGTTCTGGGATATGCCCCTGGGTCCTTGCTCCTCCTCGGAGAGGTGGACCCAGAGGAGAGTTTGGCATGCACAGTAAAGGATGCTCTGGGGATTGGGGGGGCACTGAGGGATGGGGAGAGAGGGGAGGGGGGGAGTAGGGGGGTTAGGGGGAGGTAGAGGGAAGGAGGAGATTGGCGTACCTGTTAAGTTTGTATGAGCGGAAATAATAATAATAATAAAAAAAGAACAGAGTGCTAACAGCAACCCCGAAGGCAGAAGACAGAAAGGAAGGAAAACTGTCTATGCGCGAACTTCACCAAGCATCAGAAGGTCTACTCAAACCAATGATGTCCCCTGGGTTGTTGCTTCAGCAGATGTTGGAACGCCATGAGAATTTTTATTTCTGACGATTTTCCTGGTCCTAGTCCCTCACGCTTTGGTCCTCAGAAAACATTTTCAATATCATTAACCCTAGATTTTTTTCCCAACTAAATACTGGTGCACAAAATCAGTGAAAAGTGTCTTTTGTATATATGAATTTTGAGGAAATCTCTTTAATTCTTGTGTTAAATTAGCATTTTATTTATGACTGACTTGCATGTGCTTATTGTTGTAGGGCTCTTTTGTACTTACAAGTGTGTTAATGACCTAGTAATTAGAGCCTGAGTTCTTTGCTACCTAATGAAAACAGCGCCATCTAGAGGCATTAGCCCAAAGGGCCACCCCTGGGCCAGTGGAAGCTGAAAGGGCGACTTAGTTTAGCATAAGGATTTATCAAGCTTAGCAACAAATACATATGTGTAGTGCTACAGTAGAATAAAATATAAAGATGCCCATCTCCACTTCTGAGCTAGTGATTTCTACTGCCTGAATGATCTCCACGTCCACCTGAGAAGCCTGAAAATTCTGTGAAGGTTGAGTATAGCCTTGGACCTTTCCAACTACCATATCAAACAGAAAAGCTTTGCTTCCATCTGGTTTAAATATATCATGCTTCAAATATATGCTACAGTAGGCCATTTTGTATAGGCAACAAAGATATATCACTCACCAACCAAGGTTATTATGCCAAGATACATGTTCCTTACATGCAAAATACAGTTTGAAAACTAAGAGACAGCAATAGCAACACATCAAATGTTGGCAGCATGTTTTGTTTCATATTACCACATTAAGATTATGAACAGTTGGAAATAATATTCTAGTTGCAGCACATTATCAAAATCATAAATTGAACATAATTGAGGGAGCAGATGTTCTCTGATACCAGAAAAGGATGAGTCCAGAAACCAATGAAAAGAAAATTGGGGGAATTTGAAGTTTAAATTGTTTTCTGGCTTTGATTTAGTGAAACAGCTTACTTGATGGCAAATTCATTATTAGCTGTTTCAAGTCATTTGCTCAAAAAGTCTAAAACAAAAGCTAGAAAGTATACCGGGTTGAGTTTAGCAAATGAAAACATTACCTAAAAATTTACAGTCTTTCAGTTAGTTATGAATTTGGGTCCTGCTATTCTAAAGCATTGCTCTATGACTCCCACTGCAGTCCTCCAAACAGAAAGTGAGGTTTCTCTCCTCCTGGGGCTGGACTAGTAGAGCAACATGGAAGGAAGATGAATCCCATGGCAGAAACAGGCCGTCAGTTAAGTGGACCTCACAGCCACTGGAAAAGAGAGCAGGCATCCAGGCTGAAAGTAGAAAACCACAGAGACCCTAAGGATTACACCCTGTGTCAGAGTCCCGAGGCAGAAGGACAAGCAGTCTCCTCCTGAGTTCAAATCGCTGGATGAGGGACACTCATCCAGTAATTTCTATTCAAATCTCCCAGTAGGAAAAAGGAGCAGAAAATCTGAAACCCAAGACAGTTCAGGTCCCAAGCATTGTAGAGAGGGATATTCAATCTGTATGTGAATATTCTGTCATGCTCTTGAAATGAAAGCTTAGATTATTGACTGGAGACACTACTCTTTATAGAATTTCCATCCCGTGCTACTTTAGCTGTACCCACAAACTTTGATACATGTATTTTTATTTTCATTCTATTCATTATCTTTATTTCCCTTGAGACTTTGTCTCAAACCCATGATTATTTTTCTAGGACAGTGTTACAATCAGATAACTTCGTTAAAGGGAAATATGTTAAGTGACTAATACATAAATTTACCATTCTAGAGATTTCCAGTTTCTAGCATTTTCTTGGTATCATCTTAGTTTTTTTAACAAAATGACAGGGTGTGATTCTGAGTGACTCAGGGGCATGAAATTGGACTATTGTGTACCAAAAAATAAGTGAATGATGTGAAATACTGCTGAAAATTGTTAAACTCAATACAATTTGACCAAAGTCTCATTAGTAATTACTGGAAAGTTAGGTAACATGTCATTGTATAGGAGCATGAAAATTTAGTCAGGAGATGCAGGAGTCAAAACCATTTTGGAGGAATTCCCTAAATATTCAGGGTAAAAAGGTGATTTATTTTTCAGTATTTATTGATAAATTGAAAAATAGTTTACTTTAAACTTAACCTTGCAGGCGGAAGGTCCCGGGTTCGGATCCCAGATCCCACGTATAGACGCCAGACGGAAGCGAGGGCGGCCTGCACTTCTGGTCCTGGTAGGGCGGAGCTTGTGAATCCCAGGGCAGAAGGAGGTGGAGGCGTCCATGGTGATTCGTGAATTCGTCCGTGGTTCTACACATACACACACACAGAGACACACGTGCGCACGCACATACACACAGTTGAATAAATAATAATAATAATTTTAAAAAAATTTAAATTTAATCTAGAAGTTCTAGAGTGCACTTGATCTCTTTATGGACCAACTATTAGTTAGATCATATTGGACTTCTAAGTGAGTTAGAAAAAGTCTCCATAATGTAATCCATAATGTAATATATTGCAAAAGAACTTGCAATAATGATTTCTTACACTGCTGTTGTTCATATATAGAATTAAAAAATATAGTTTCTTTATTGCAAAGAATATAATGTTATTTCCTATAAATACAAATAAATAAATAAAAGATACACTAAGATAGTATCTAAAGTGATAGGATTTTAGGATGAGGAATGACTTTAAAGCTAACTTAATATTTAATTTACTTACCATTTAATGACAAGATTTTAACATTTGCTATTCCTATTGCAAAGTTCTTTTTTGAATTTTTTGATATATTATTAATCTCTCTGTTTTGCTTTCTTTATTGTTAGGGAAACACATGATTTATAAATCAAGTCTTTTATTAATAAATTAATTAATTTATCTTGTAGTTCCATTAACACTTGCAGAATTTATCAGCCATTTCTTAATTTTATACAGTTATAAAGCAATTTAATATTCATACAATTAGGTAGCAGTTCATAGTGAATGGCTATCAGCACTGCTGTAATTACTTTGTATTTTTCTGATAAAGTAAAATAATTTGTAAGTATTTTTACATCTCCCCTTGTAGTTCTACTTTATAAATTTAGAGTAAAAAATTTCATGATTTTTTAAATATTTTAATTGTATATGTATGATGAACAACACAGTTTATATGTTTTAAAATTTTTGCCTAAAAAACATTCTTGTAAATATGAAGTTCTGTTTCAACATTTTTATTTCTGCCTAGAAGTTGTTTGATCAAAATAATTATTAAGATATCACTTTGGGGACAGGTAGGGGATGGATGAAGAGTTCAGCGTCAGTGAAAACTCTGTTGTAAGACGAAGACTTGCCATCTGCAAACTCAGTCATAGCCAAAGGCTTATATTGCACTAATCACTAATCTTATTTCTAGTCTGGGGATAGTTCAAGACTTGTAAAAACTGTTTGAGTAAAATATACAGTTAAATTTAAGCATTTAATATTCAGTCTAGAGCTAAATTAAATCTATAGTTAATTATACAGTTAAGCTTAGACTGTTCTGCTTACATTCAAATATGTAGTTAAACTTACGTTTTATGTGTTCCTTATTGTAACATTACTGTAGTCGATATGTTCTAACTGGAGAAAGGTATAGCCCTCTAAACACAAAGAAGTATTGTCTTTCCACCATGGACTTACTAAAACCCTCTTCAAATGCTTCAGATACTTCAGGCTTTCATGATTAGATTTTCAACCTCCATTACCTCTTACTAAACTGTGATCTCCTTGAAGGCAACTGTAATTTCTAAGTAGATATTAAGAGTCCAGAAAAGAAAAGTCTAGAAAGAAAAGCTTTATGTCAGGCCAAGGCTGCTAACTAAAGTTTACATTTCTGCTTAAGACTTCAAGTCTGAGTTCTTTAAATGTAAAAAGCAAGACTACTTAAATTAATGAAGCAGTATCATGGATTTTCTTAGTTGACTGTTAATAGAATGAATAGTCTTAACCCAGTGGTTCTCAGTGTGCACTCCTAGAATCGGACATCAGCGTTTCCCAGAAACCTGTAAGTGAAAATTGCAGACCTACTGAGACGCTGGTTTCAGGGCCTCACGGTGTTTTAACCGGCTTTCCAGGGTATTTCGTTATACATTCAAGTTTGAGAACCACTGGCCTAAACTAACCGTAGTTCAGGAATATTGGAATTTTGTGCTTTGAGAACAGAGACCTGTTTAAATCTTGCCTCTGCCGCATAATAGGTCTGCGACTGTTAGTCTGTGATGTCTATAGGTGTTGAGATTTTAAAATCATAATTATTTTCCAGAGTCATCATAAGTACCTAACACTGTAACTAGTATTCTGTAGGATTTTGAAAATGACAACTACTTAATTCTTTAAATTACTACTTTTTAAAATCGGGGGGGGGGGGTTGTAGATACCTCTTCTATTTTAATGATCATTTTTTACTTACTAATGAAAGTGTACCCATATTTTTGTTTCAGATGCAAATGCTCAAGAAGTTAAGGACATCTATGGGCTGCGCGGTCAAATAGAGCACAAAATAGCTTTCCTCAGAGCTCACGTGCCGAAGAACGTGAAGCTCATACTTGTTGGCCATTCGATAGGCAGCTACATTGCTCTTCAGATCTTGAAGAATGCCCCCGAGCTGCCCGTGAGTGTGCTTAGGAGGCGCCCGCATGCCCGGGCTCATTCCCCTCCGCTTTCCTTCTCTCTTCTGTCTCGATTAGTGGAGAAATGGACAGAGTTTAATGTTTCGTTTAACTTGCTATCTTTTATGAAAGAACACTCGAGAGCAGTCCTCCGCCGTGTCACAGGTAGGAATCTGCCTTACTGAGAGAGGATTTTGGAAGTTTCTCTTTTGCCATTTCATGTGTCATTTCATCATGGTCAATACCTGTAACTGTCCTTATGCAACATCCTGCTGTCGGTGTTCAGTGCTACGTGTGGGTTCCGTTCTGGTCTGCGTCATGCAGCCTTTCCGAGGCTCGCATCTCTTCTTTCATTCAGACTCCTCTGGGTGTTTGTTAGTTTGCGCTCATGTTGGTGCCGGAGATGGACCCAAGGCTTGTGTGTGCTGGACAGGTGCTCCACCAGCGAGCTACACCCTCAGTTCCCCACGGTTACTTCAGGGGTGACTGTGTCTTGAGGCATCGAAGTCACAGAGTCTAGTTTGAAGGCCCAAGAAAGGGAGTGAGCTGTAAGACCCTAAAGAAAAACCTGTACCTCACCAGTGCGAACCACTGAAGCTGACTCAATGGTACAAGCTGCAGGATAATTTACTTCCTCACTCAACAAACACACAGCAACATTCCCAGTATCGGGTGCTATACCTTTCTGCGAATATCCCAGTGAATGAAGCAGTCCTTGGGCTAAGAGAGCCAGGAGTGGCACAGAATTGACAGCTGAACTAATGGCTGTGATCGCTGCCACCCTTGTGGACGCGTCAGCGTGAGACGTGCGGGGCCCATGGGGCATGAAGGCGAGAGAAAAGGGCCCTTCCCAGCCTCCTGCCTTTGATGGTTCACTCCGCGTGTTAAATAACTGCAGAAGAGTCTTGGAACTGACCAGGAATTTGCTTCCTTTCCTGCCAACCTGACACATTCTGCACTCAAAGAAGCACTTGGACAAGGTTCAGTCATAGTCTCCCTGGTTATATCTTTAAAATCAAACAGAGAGTTTTAATTTTCTCTTTTTGAATATGTGGAAATACATTTTTTCACTTTAAGTGCAAATTTCATAAATGCAAGATTTCACTCCATTCACTGTATTATTACTTCTACTTTGTTGCTATTAGTTTTCATTCTGCATGATCTTGGGCCAACCACCAACTCACTGCTTCAGTTTTCTCACTTACAAATCAGTAGTAATTACATTTTCTTCAAAGGATTTTGTAGGGAGTTACATAAATCATAAAAATCATATCTGGAACTTAAAATTTCTAAACAAATATAACTTCCTCTGTGTGTGTGTGTGTGTGTGTACATCTGTGAGTAAGTGAGCAAGTACACTTGTGCTTATGTGTGTGAAGTCCCAAGACTGATAACAGGCATCATCCTCTGTTGATCTTCCACCTTGTTCTTTTGAGGCCAACTCTCTAATTATGCCTAGAACTCTCTGGTAAGACCAGTCTGGCCAGCCAGCTTGTTCTGGGGGTTACCTGGCTCCACCTTCCAGGGTTGAATTATAGATAAAATGTCATATCTGGCCATCTAGCATTTTTATATGGGATTCCCTATCCCCTTGGTTGGTTTCCTATCTCTGTGTGTCAAGTTGTGGGGAAACTACTAGTGGTAGGATACACGTGATTGTCTCTCAGTTTCTAGTCAAAAATCTGTCCACAGCTTGTTTGGAACCTAGACTGCAGGTTCTTTTCACAAGATGGTAATCAGGATCTTTAGGAGTTGCAGTCTCATGTGAACTTTTGAATTGAATGGGAAAGGAAGAAGAGATAGAGAAGGGAAGAAGGGGAGGGATGAAAAGAAGGAAAAGGAAAGAGAAAGGGGAATAAAGAGGAAGAAAGAGACATGAGCTTAACCTAATCAAGTTTCTGAAAATATAGGGGCTGGAGAGGTGGCTCAGGGGTTAAGCCTCTGCCTTGCAGGTGGAAGGTCCTGAGTTCGGATCCCAGCCTGTGCTTCTGGTCCTGGTAGGGTGGAGCCTGTGAATCCTGGGGCAAGTAAACAAAGAGGAGGTGGAGTCGGTCCATGGTGGTTCCCGAATTCACCTGTGGTTCTGCACACACATACACACACACACGCACAATTGAATAAATAATAAAAAAAAATTTCTGAAAATATAGCATATTTTGATTACAGAATTTTCAGAGACCTGTGAAATTGTATTTCCTCTTCTTAAAGAAGTGTCTTTATGGGCTGGAGAGAAGGCTCAGGAGTTAAGACTCCTAAGCAGAGGGTTCTGAGTTCAGATCCCAGGTCCCACATAAAAATGTCAGGTGGAAACAATGGCAGCCTCCACTTCCGGCCCTGGTGGGCAGAGCCTGGGAAATTCCAGAACAAAGCAAAAGGAGGTAGAAGCAATCCAGGATGATTCCCAAAGTCACTCTTGATCCTCCACAGAGACACACAGTGCCCCCCCCACACACAAACAAAATAAATAAATAGATAGATAGATAAATAAATAAATAAAGTTTGTAAAAAAGCATCTTTGCCAAATAGGAAGCTACTCATTCATGAAGCACTTGCCACACAAGTGAGAGGACCTGAGGTCAGAGCTCCTGCATCTACATAAAAATCTATACATGGTGATGGATACCTGTCACCCAGTTCTGAGAGGCAGCCAGGAGGGTTCTGGAAAGTTCTGGCAGGTAGACAATCTAGCCAAATCAGTGATCTCTAGTGTCAGTGAGAGATCCTGTGCCAAAAGCTAAGTGAAGAGCAATTTAGGAAAACACCTGACATCAACCTCCGCCTTCACACGTATGTGCACAGACACAAATGCATGCAGCACATGTACACATGAATGCACATGCACATGTGCACATACACCACAAAAGAATTTCCATGCTAGAAAATAATATATTTTTATTATTCAAAAGCTTTATCTGGTTTCAATTAACTACATTGTTGAAATTCACCACCATTCCAACCCTTTCCCTAGCCGTTAAACACAGGGGCCAGTTAATATTGGTGTGATCCATGTCAGAGTGTTGAAATTGCAGTGTCCCTGGGCTGCTACTCTAGGACAACACAGTGCCTGCATGCCTGAAGTTAGCATGACATGCTCCATTTGAGAGGCATTTGACAGTCAAGTAAGACGTCTTTGTAAGCCAGAGTGTTGCAATTTCACAACAATTTTGCCAAAAATAAGTTAACTGTTATGTTTTATAACATATGAAGTGTGATAATAAGAAACTTGTGTTCCATCTTTTCTGTTATTTTTACTGGAATTTTTTACTCCCATAAGATTTTTGAGGACATATTTGCAGTTTGGTAGCTGGTTTATTTGGTTTTATGTTAGTTTATTTTTTGTAATATTTTTGTAACTAATAATAAACAACTTGAGTCCGAAGTCATTTTAGGAGATTTATTACATATGTCAAATATATTATCTGACCTATATTTTAATCTACTAAAAGAAAAGTTGCCTCTTTTTAAACTAGCATTTAAAATATTTTTTTCTTTCTTTAAGCAAATTTGACCCTATAAGAATTTTTCACATTTTCCAAATTGTTCCAGAATAGGGAATTTTCTTTCTTTAAAAAATAGTTGATTGGAAAATTGCTGAAGGTAGCTGGTGTGACTTGTAGTAGTAAACTTAATTGTTTTTAGACCTGGGGAATCTTAGCCCTGAACTAGACTCAGCGACATCATCTCTCATGGTGACTTTCATGTGAGAAGTGAGAAGACGGGACGTCAGGATTCACCTTGACTCATTCCGAATGCTAGAGTGGTGTACTCTTCCGTTAGCTGTGGCTACAGAGTCCAAGACAGCGTCTGACGGCTCCTCGGCCTTTGCATGCTACACGTGTGTGCAGCTGAAGGAGCGCCCAGGGAGAGGACGCCTGCGTGTCCTGCTGCCGTCTGGAATTCCACTCTCTCTCAGCAGCAGTCTGTGTGATAGAAGGTGACATCTCTTAAGCCTATAAAGCATTTCAAAAGGGGCCAAAGAGATGACCCAGCTGGGAAGGAGCCTGCGCGAAAATCTGTAAGCCCAGCTCAATCTCCAGAGCCATATGCGAAGAAAGAACCGACTTCTAAAAGTAACTTCGCTTTTGTTTCTTTTCAGGAATTTACACGGCATTTGTTGATGGCATTTCCTCCCTCTCAGAGATACCAGACCCTTAAAAACTTTTTAGATTATTTGATGTCAGGGAAAGTGCACCAAAGCACGAGGCTATGTCTCTAGCTAGCAAAGTATCTTCCCTCTAACTCGAGTTTCCAGAGAGCTTAGACTCTATCTAACATATATTGCTTACCTTTCTCCAACACACATTGTTGGTCATCGAGGATTTTTTTCTCACCAATTTAGAGACAGTGCTATAATACTATCATTTTGATGGTGTTGTGCTAGACTAAAATGTGGTCAAGGAATCTTGCCTATGTCCTAAAATGTAAAGAATAGTGGTTTTTCTTTTTTTATTTTTTTTATAAAAAATTCCCATGTGAGTCTGTTTCAGTGTTTCTACATTTTCCTTTATTGTTAGGATCCATTAAGGTGCTGCAGGCTCGCTATGAGTAAAAGAGCAGGTAGCCATATTTAATCAGAGGAAGAGCTGACAGGTTCTATACAAGACGCAAGAACCAAAGCGTCAAAATCAAGTGCTCGGGTGCTTGCCGTGGCTCAAAGCCTTTTTTCCTTCTGTGTCTTCGTTTTTCTCTTCTGAATGTTCTGTTTTATTTGATGACTCTCATGGGTTGGCCTAGAACTTCTGCAAAGCTCTGACCAGTCTCAGACTCACAGCAGTCCTCCTGCCTTAGCCTCTCCCAGGGCCCATTACAAGCATGAGCCCAGTCACAGCCAAGAAGCTTGAACTGTTTTACTAAAGAGCTAGAAAGGCAAATTGGATCATTTCAGGTGTTGCTTCGGGGTTATGTCTCCTCCATGTCAGGGAAAACAAATTCAGGTATTCTGCCAACAATGAAATTACTGAGACCGTTGGTGAAGTGCCGCCGTGCTTTGCGGAGTCCTCCCAGCCGCGTTACCATTTAGGCCTGTTCATGTGACAGTGCCGTGTTCATTCAGGAAGGGAAAAGAACAGATGATTCGTTTAGCGTAGTCACAACTGCCAAAGTCTTGTCCCTAGATCAAGTGATAAGAAGTGAAATGGGGAAGAACTGTGAGGCTTTGGATGTTTTGAGTAGAGAAGAGTCTAGTTGTAGCTCCAGAGATCCAAAGTAAAGCTTTCTGGGCAAGGTTTTCCAAACAGAATATTTGTTCCATCCACCTATTGGCACATCTCACGAAGGCTGAGGAAGCACCAAGAAGTGCAGTATTTCAGGAGCTCGGTAGGGCGCTGGGGGTCCTGTGCATTCTAAGCAGGGGAACAATATGGAGAAAGAGAAATAGCTCTTCCACGGGGCACCTGAAAAGGGCTGTGGTAGTGGGGAGGGTCCTGTCGGGCTTTAGTGTCACCCTTGAGACGTGAGGGTTAGTTACAAGGGGTAGAAAGACAAGAAGCTGCGCTAAGAGGCTCACTTTCTAGTCAACAGGAAGCCGGGGAGACCTGACAGGTGGCAGTAACCACATAGCTGGTAAACTCTCAGAGAAAAGGAGAAGGGAGTGAGGGGGAAGAAGAATTTACAATGGAAACCAAGCAACCAGGTGATAAGCATGTTTGCCACCCCAGATGAGGAATAACAGAGACAGCGTGTGCGATGAAATTGCCAGTAGAGATTAAGAGAGAAACGAAAGAGGTCATAGGCATGTGGACTAAAGAAATTGCTTCATTTGCTGTATGAAATTGCCAGTAGAGATTAAGAGAGAAACGAAAGAGGTCATAGGCATGTGGACTAAAGAAATTGCTTCATTTGCTGTAAAGGAAGAAAACAAACAGAAGCTTATTGCCTACGGTCCATTGTGAATCCCGGGTCATTGCAGTCGTTGCAGCCACAGATGCCACAGTGCTGCATTGGCAGCGGCAGCAGCAAAGGGTGTTTCCCACTCGCAATGCAAGTCCTCCGAGCCAGGCCGCTCCCATGCAGTCTCTCGGATCATCTTATTCTAGAGCCAAGACATGGGGCCGATGCTCTGGTTCTTCCCAGAGCAGGCCTTAGAGTCTGGAGCTTCTGTTTCTTCCCTCAGCAGCTGTGAGTTAGGAAGTCCAGCTTCCCCAGCACCACCGTGCTGTGAGGCCCCAGCTGCTGGGAATGGGCTCATGAGCTAGCTGGTAGAGCCGCTTGCTTGGATGATGAATGCAACTGAAGAGCGACCCCAGCCAGCGCATGGAGCCACAGCGCCAGCCCCCGCGGCCCTGGGATCGTCATCGAGCTCTTAAGCCATGACTTTGGCATGAACTTTGTCAAGGCGGATACAGAAGCAAGGGGACAGCCAAGTGCCAAAGAGAAGAGAAGAGTCCTTCATGGTGCTGGTTTTAATACACAGGTTCAATGATGATTTGGAGGGAACATTTTTAGTGTCATAATTAGTTGTATAATGATAGGTGATAGTAGATATTAATCTAGGAGTTGGCCAGGAAAAGAAGAATTCAGTATACCAAAAGAACATTTTTTTCTTGAACATAGGAAATAGTTTAACCTGCTCACAAGTGAATAGCAAAGGGAGATGTTGAATGTGCAAGAGACAGCAGCATCGTTGGAGCAGGTTTTTTCATTAGTCTTTCAAACCTGTGCACTTGAAAACTAGGAAAATTGAATTTTCCTTACATTGCATCCTAGAGAACACATTTTTCTTGAGGAAAGGTATCTGTGACTCCTCTGCTTGGTCTAGAAGCCTAAATCTAGTTTTAAAAACAATACGATTGTCAGCACTAACAGTAATTACATCTAAAATATATTTGAAATTTATAAAACATTCACAGGCAATAAGGTCTTCTAACAACCTAACTTTTCTCGTCCTGTAAATGAGAATGAAGTTCAAGGAGTGACATTTCTAATCCTTCTGTCAGTGACTAGTGAGAGCTTTCTAGTGGGGTTGATTCAGGAGGTTATTATTAGAGATGACTTGAGTGAGTTACTTTCAGAAACCGCTAAAGGCTCTTGGACCTGAATTCAAGATTTAAGTTTTTCAAATGTGTAAGGAAGGTTTTAACAGGAAGCAGTCAAATGCTTCGGGTGGGGGGCATTTGGAGAGACTTGAGATAAATGAAAGCACGGGGCATGCGGGAAGGGCACTGGGGCACAGGCCAAGGGGAGAAATTGAACTGAAAAACAAAGAACAGCAAGATAACCCCCAAGATGGTACCCAAATAGATTGAGACTCTTAGGATCGAACTTGGTACCAAAGAAGATGCTACTGTATGAAGAAAATAGATGCTGTGTGCAAGTAGTGGATAGTCCTCTGACATTCATCTCCACAGGGCCCACTAATGAATTCCAGTGTGGGAAACTATCGGGACCAGACAGACCGCCAACCACAGACCGATCTGTGAAGACACTCCACGTTATGAACCCACATGTCTGTTCTGAGGAAAGTTTGAATTGACTATAATGAAATGCTGTTTTTTTCAAGAACTCATGCATTTATGTAATATATATTTATATTTGTGTACACACACACTATTTTTTCTGAATTACCCAGGATACTTTGTTGAAAAGTAGACACGTGGAAAGTTTCAACTTTTCAACTTCAGCCATTTTTAGCTATCTGGATATTTTTATGAATCCTGAAACTGCTTTCAAAGTGGAAAAATTATGTGGTCTTTTTTTCATCTTTTCATAACTCAAACCATTTAATATCTTTTCTCAAACTTTGCAAAAAATAATCACCTTTGGGCTGAAACAAAGCATGGAAAATTTCACCACAAAAGGCTAATTTTTTTTTTTTTTGGAAAGCTGCAAGAAAGTGAAAAGAAAAACAGGGGTTTATAATAGAGCATTCGTCCTGCATGTTGAGTCTTAGTACTTTATCTAATGTGTTTCATCTGAGAATTTCTAAGCACTTTTCACATTTAAGTATTGAGCCATTTTAATATGTGTCCTCATTATATACCGTCAGTTGTAGAAAACTTCCCTCACTCTCTTAACTCTCAGAAGCAGGTGAGACGTGTTTAGAGGTGCAGCTGGGGCAAGTGAAGTGGCTACTGGCTAGAGAACATCTGGGGTCCACTAGTGTTTTGTCACGGCTTCTTCCTGGTCCAGGACTTGTGGTGGAGTATAACAGCTGACGGTGCGCATTAATTCAGATGTCTAAGCCAGTGCATCTCAAAGTGGAACCAACATCACCTGGGGCCCTACTAGAAAGAAATCCATAGGTTCCCACCTTGATTATGGAATGGAGGCTAGAGGTAGGGTAGAAGGGGTTTATGGCCCGCCAATCAGCATTTTAACTAGTGCAATAGGTGGTCTAGCACATGCTCAAGTTGGTGAACTACTAACCTAAGCTTTTTGAAAGCTCGGGGCATGGTATATATGAAGATGCTGTAGACGACTAAATTTTTCCTTGCTGTTTCTGGGGCAGGTTGACTCTCTCTTTCCCTTGGAGCAAGTAAAATACTAATCAAGTTCTCTAAAAGAAAGGCCTTCTCAGTACTGATACACACTAGCTCTTCCCATCCAGTGATATGCGACACAGCCCTCACTTTAAAGGGAATACAGCATAGTTTATTTTGAGTGAAACGTGAATGACCATGGATTAGGAACACAGATTTAGGCTGCTTTGAAATACATGTCCCACTGTAGAGTTGATGACATGAATTTTTATAGTTCCCAAACAAAACACAATCATACGCCAACGTGTTCACCAAACACCTTGCTCAGGGCAGCAGCAGAGTACTTACAGCGTAGCAGGGAACTCTCTGTTGTAGGTGTGCAGATACTGTCTAATGTCATCTTCAGCTTGTGGGTTGGTGGGCAGTAAACACTCCAAGGTTTTATCTGGCAACCTGATCGAGGCTAGGTCAGAATTAAAGATATCCCAACTTAATTCCTCTCTCAATCTATAGTGTTTTAACTCTCCACAACCATGAAGTTGTAATCAACCAAGCAGTCTGCATATTCTTCAACACAAGGGTGGTGGAACTTCAATTCACACACCTTTCACCTTCTCCACAAGCATGGAACGCCATCTGTTTGCTAAACAACATTTCCAAAGTGTATTTTAACTCACTTTTTTGCATTATCCAAATCAAACCCAAGAAGATTGTGTGTGTGTGTGTGTGTGTGTGTGTGTGTGTGTGTGTGTGTGTGTGTGTGTTAGACACATATATCACTCCTATTTCTTCTTTGAAGTCTTAAGTTCCAAGATTTCCGTAGCAGGCCTCAGGTCTGTCGTGGACCTGATTTCAGTTCTGCTCTTTTGTATGTAACTTCTCAGTGCTGGGCTTTGCAGTGACTTCTGAGTACCAGGGAACCCCTAGGACTGTGGCATTGTGATCCATGGTGGCCTGAGGATGGAAGTCACCCAACTGGTGCCTGTAAACATTTAGCTAAAAGTCACTCTGCCTGTCTTAGTGTAAGGGTGAGAAGCTCAGGCCTGGCTGATGGGAATTTAAGGAATTTAAAGGTCATATGTAGAGTCAGGACACCTGTAATCTCATACTCAGGATGCTGAGGCAGGACGGTTGCTGTGAGTTTGAGGCAGCTCAGGGTAAAGACTAAGATCCTGCCTCAACTCAAAATATAAAAAAAGGTATATTCAGCATTAAACCACTCAGTAAAACATGCAGCAATGTAGCTTATTATAGAGGGAAAGGAAAAATAAAAGCACCTCTTTATTGATGATTTTATTTTAAATTATGAAAAATTTCAGAAAAATCTAAAAATTAAATGATATACAAATCTCAGAATAAAAATAATTATGCTCCATTTTCAAGAGACTAATATTTTGTTGTCTTTGGCTCACATTTTTCCTTAAATATTTTTAAGTAAGTTGCAGCCTTCATGCTAGTTTGCTCTTAAATTTGCTTCCTTGGATATCTTAATCAAAGGACATGCTTCTAATAGCTTCCATGTTATTGGGTATTATCATAAAGCTAACTGCAATCCATATTTAGGTGATTTTCTTTGTTCCCAAAATGGTGTGGTGTGGTGTGTGTGTGTGTGTGCAGGTATGTACACTGTGCGCATGCACAGAGGCCCAAGAAAGAGACCAATGTCTTCTCTTGCTCTTTCACACTCTGCCCTATTCTCTTGAGACAGAGTTTCTTGCCAAACCTGGTGGCGACCAGGACCCAGTGATCCCATCTCCTTCCCTACTGACCGCTCCCTGCGCTGAGGTTACGGCATGCATGTGGCCACACACAACTCTTTATGTGGTTGCTGGAGATGAGAACTCAAGTCCTCGTGCCTGGGCAGCAAGTGCTTGGCCAATGAGGCGTCTGCCCAGCCCTAGAGGCTTGTTATTAGATCAGCATGAGGAGATAAGAAATAAAAATGTAATTCTCGGGGAAGAAAAATTCTCTAGTCAGTCATCTAGGATGAGGAGGCTGTTTTATGCTCACTTCTTGTACGAGTAGAAAATCTGTGAACATTATGTGATGTAGACCACAAAAAAATTCCCAAAAGTGGAAAAGGAAAAAGCCCTGCAGGCACTCCATGAAAGACACCACAAGAAGAGAACGACACTCCAGATGGCTCGGCCGCTGCCAGGCCCCGGGGAGATGTGAGGTTGTCAGGTACCAGGGAGGGACAGTGATAGGGAAGGGTACTGATAAGGATTGTCAGGTACTGGGGAAGGATACTGATAAAGACTGTCTGGTATCAGGGAGGGATGTCGAAGGGTGAGTAGAAGAGTGGGCCCACCAGTCCCACTGCAAGCCTAGGCAAGGTACCTTCTTTTTTCATGGACACAAACTCTGTGTCTTATTTCTTAAGCCCCAACAGATTCTAGAAACTTCTACCTCATCAGTATTAATTGCCAATCAGTAATAGCTAAGAAAAGCTATTGGAGCACTCTTTGGGATTTTGACCATTCATATTCCTTCTGCTTTTGTGCTTTGAAGGAAGGCTTTTTTTTTAATTTATTTTTTATTGATTCAATTGGGTGTGTGTGTGTGTGCGTGTGTGTGTGTGTGTGTGTGTGTGTGTGTGTGTAGAACCACGGGCAAATTCGGGAATCACCATGGACCGCCTCCGCCTCCTCCTTGTTTACTCTGCTCCGGGATTCACAGGCTCTGCCCTATCAGGACCGGAAACGCAGGCCGCCCCTGCTTCCGCCTGGCGTCTATACGTGGGGTCTAGGATCCGAACTCAGGACCTTCTGCTTGCAAGGCAGAGGCTTAACCCCTGAGCCACTGAAGGAGGACTTTTGAACACTACTTTGTCAGCTTTTGTTGTTTGTAGGCAGATTGTACCACAGCAGGGGAGTTCATGACTCGACCTCCTCTTCCTTACCATTACCCACTGTTGCATAGTTTCAAGTTCCACCAGCTGTGCTATTGAAAAATGGGGTTTTGATTATATAGAAGTAAGTTTTCTTCCTCCTGAAAGATTCAGAATCTTAATTTTGTCCTTCACGTTGTATTTTTGAACCATTTTTACTGTTCTAATCTGGAAACTAACATGTTCACACATTGAGAGCTTATCTCTCACTATTTACATTATGCTTGCAAAAAAGCTTCCCACGTGTGTTTTCTTTTCCATGTCCATCTCTTTTGCTTTTCATTCTATATGACAAGATTTCCCCTGACATCATCTTCTAGTTCATCAATGAAACTTTTGATTTCAGCATTCACACTAATAGATTCTAAGGAATTTCTTATTCTTTGTTCTTTTCATAGTATCTTCATTTCCTCCACCTCTTGAGAAAGCAAATTCTCAGAGTTTTGTCTTACATCTTCTCCATTCTGAATTCATTTTTCACATTTTGTTTATGTTGATCTGTTACCATAGAAGCCTCCCTGCCTATGTCTGATACTTTGTTATCTTTGTCAGGAAGAGTGAGATGCTAGGTATTCCCAGAACACTTAGAGGCTCTGTGTGGGCATGGCTTTTGTTAGCCAGTCTGCTTTACTGCAGGGTGATCAATCAAGTGCACTGACATTTTTGTATCTGGTATTCCCTAGTGTCCTGTGCACATATATATTCCCTAGTGTAGTGTATTGTACACATATATATTCCCTAGTGTACTGTGTGTGTATATATTCCCTAGTATAGTGTACACATATATTCCCTAGTGTCCTGTGCACGTGTATATTCCCTCGTGTCCTGTGCGCGTGCATATTCCCTAGTGTACTGTGCATATATATGTTCCCTAGTGTCCTGTGCGCATATATATTCCCTAGTGTACTATGCACATAAATATATTCCCTAGTGTAGTGTAGTGTACACATATATATTCCCTAGTGTACTGTGTGTGTATATATTCCCTAGTATAGTGTACGCATATATTCCCTAGTGTCCCGTGCGCGTGTATATTCCCTGGTGTCCCGTGCGCGCGTATATTCCCTCGTGTCCCGTGCGCGCGTATATTCCCTCGTGTCCCGTGCGCGCGTATATTCCCTCGTGTCCCGTGCGCGCGTATATTCCCTCGTGTCCCGTGCGCGCGTATATTCCCTCGTGTCCCGTGCGCGCGTATATTCCCTCGTGTCCCGTGCGCGCGTATATTCCCTCGTGTCCCGTGCGCGCGTATATTTCCTCGTGTCCCGTGCGCGTGTATATTCTAGTGTCCTGTGCGCGTATATTCCCTCGTGTCCTGTGCGCGCGTATATTCCCTCGTGTCCTGTGCGCGCGTATATTCCCTCGTGTCCTGTGCGCGTGTATATTCCCTCGTGTCCTGTGCGCGTGTATATTCACTCGTGTCCTGTGCGCGTGTGTATTCCCTCGTGTCCTGTGCGCGTGTATATTCCCTCGTGTCCTGTGCGCGTGTGTATTCCCTCGTGTCCTGTGCGCGTGTATATTCCCTAGTGTCCTGTGCACACATATATTTTTTCTAAAGTCACTGTGTTTCCACAAGAAAGTGTCTTCCTCCCTCCTGCCTGAGAATAACGCCTTTCACGCAGACAGTCCAAGGGGTTCGTGTTGAATAGGACGTTCCAGTGTTCATTGTTCAGACACATTTCCTCTTTCTCTGCTACTGTGTCCAGGTCCAGAACCTTTTTCTTCTGGTCTTGAAACAAGGTCTTACTGTGTAGTCCTGGCTCGCCTGGGACTTGGACTTATGATCTTCTGCCTCCCAAGTGCTGACATGGCACTTACTCCACCACACGCCTGCCTTTTCTTGCTGTAGGGACTGAGCCCCCAGAATGTGGCAGGATTGTGAATCTCTTGGAGGTGACGGATGAGATAGGTATCCGGGGGAATTAGCTGCTGCTTAGTCATTCTTCCATTAATTTATGTGATTTATGCGATAATATTCCACAAGCACCTGTGAGGGCCTGGATGTATCTTTGAGTAAAGCAGGGTGAAGCCAGCCACATCTTCACCAAGTCTGTAGCCTACTGAGAAATGAAATGAGTACAATGAGTGATCTCAAAGTGATGCTGCCTTGTTAGAGAAGACTGAGATAAAAAGGAGCAGGAAGAGAACTTCAGAGACTCTATATCAACCACCTAGAACTAGGCCAGACTAATCTCTCCCCATCCTGAAGCTCAGGGAAATTTGCAGAAGAGGGGGTGGTAAGATTGTAAGAGCAAAAGGATGGGAGGAGCAATGATTTGCAAGATACTCCACACAAGTTAGGGCTGAAGCAATCATAATTGGACTTTCCATGCCCTGCACAATGTCCAACACACTATTGACCTCACAAAGTCTAGCATCTGCTAAAGGCACCAAGATCCTTGGAGGCAAGGGATTGACAGCCACAGTAGTGTTCCTATGCTTAAGGGGAACACAGGAAAGCGTTCAGGGAAAGGCCACTGGGTCCTTGTACGTCATTGGAGAGGAGGACCCAGAGGAGAGTCAGGGATGCACATTAAAGGACTCTCTGGGAATTGGGCGGGAGGCACTGGGAGATGGGGAGGGAGGGGTGAGGGGAGGGGGAGCAGGAGGTTCGGGGGGTTGAGGAGGGAGGGAGGAATCCGGTGTACCTATTAAGTTTGTATGAGCAGAAATAATAATAATTAAAAAAAAAAGAAGCAGGAAGACCTTGGACTGAGGCAGAGGGGCAGTGGTAGACTGCAATGGGTTTTGTTTAATATTTGAGTGTGTGTATGTGTGTGTGTATCAGAGGGCACTGTATGTCCCTGTGGAGGGCCAAGGATGACTTCGGAAATCATCCTGGATTGCTTCTACCTCCTTCTTGCTTCTCTCTGGGTTTCCTAGGCTCTGCCCACCAGGGTGGGAAGCGCAGGCCATCACCATTTCTGTCTAGTGTTTTCACGTGAGACCTGGGATCTGAACTCATGACTTTCTGCTTGCGAGACTAAGTCAACCCTTGAGCCATCTCTCTAGCCCCGGAGTGGTTTTTAGCATCTTATTGGAAACAATTTCAAGCTCTCAGAAACACCAGAGTAAGAACATCGGGGAGACACAGCAGCACTTTAGCAAGACTTGTCTGTTGTAGCATTTGCTTCTTTGTGTTCCTGCTCTGACTCCCTCTCCTGCTTTGAGGTTAAATTTACCGTCTTCTCTCCCTAAATGCTCCCTTAAGTGTACACTGCCTAATGCTAAGGATATTCTTTCTTCACCATGGTGTAGCCATCGGCATCCACATTTAATGCTAATGGGCTGTGCTTCAGCTTCTTGTCTCTCTAATGGGTCCATGGTGTTTCATTTATTTGTATTTAACTTGGATTTTGAGAGACAATAGAGATGAACATGTAGGTAGTCTGCCCTGCTAGCCAAATGTGAGAATTATTCTTGAAACAATAACACTCACATTCTGTAACTAGAGTTGATTTAAGAAGTCATAGATAACTAAGACTGGAGTACTTTCACTGCATTATGTGACATTCCTTTTGCTACTTCTAGCTTTTCCCCATCCTCTCTGTTTATCCTGTCCTCCAGTAGAAACTTAAGCACACTTTTCTCTGCCAGCAAAGAAGCACTGAACCTGCCACTAAGCCCAGTTCACCAACCTGTAAATTTATTCCATATGCTCTAGGATACAGACAGCTACATAAGGAGTTGTACTTCTGAAAATATAGCCTGTTGATCACCAATGTTTATATTGCACTGAAATTGTTCCAGTCAGCTTTCTATGGATACTTGGGTACCTCTGACTGTGCACTTAAAAAAGGGAAACCTTGGCTAAGCCAACCTTGTGCCAGTCTGACTTCACATTGATGCAGTGTGTAGCATCATATTCCTGTTGCGGTAATGAATGTATGATGCAAGCAATTTAGGGAACAAAGGGATTTTCATTCTAGCTTGTAGTCCATTGTGGTGGGAGAGTAACCAACAGGAGCCAAGAAAACTGGCCACATCTGCAAAAAGAGAGGAGCAAAGATGAATGCATGCTTTCTAGCTTGCCAAAAGCCAACTAGTGCTCTTTCCATTGAATCCACCTCCCCAGGGAATGGTCTCACCCATTATGAGCTAGGTCTTCTCATATAAATTATACAATTAGACAGTCTCATACAAACTTGCCTTAACTAGATAATTCCTCGGGTTTGCCCATAGGCAACCTTCACACAAGTGTCAAGACACCTGAAGCCAACTTTAAAAAGTTGCTGAAAGAGAATGTCTAGATTTTCATGGTGTAGATGATTTTTAAAGGATAATAAAGAAATGGCTCAGGGATTAAACCTCTGCCTCACAAGCAAAAAGGACCTGAGTTCAGATTCCAGATCCCACATAAAATTCGAGCCAAAGATGGTCGTGGCCTGCGCTTGCAGGCCTAGAAGGCAGGCCTAGGAAACTCCAAAGCAAAGCCAAAAGGAGGTAGAACAATCCCAAAGTCACCTTTCAACCTCCATAGGTACACACAGTGCCCTCTGATACACACACACACACATACACGAGGATAATAGGATATATATTAGAGCTCTCCTTAATCTACACATGACTCAGCAGTAGTCGTCACAGAGAAGCAGTGGCATGTGCTTATTAGCCTGTATACTATTATATTATGCTAGAAACAGATTTCTGTGGAATTTCAAGGTGAAGAGCAGCCTAATGGATTATGGGTGTTCATGAGAATTCTCCGCGAAAAGCACTGTTTACTCTCTGAAGGGTACCACTTAGAATGAGTAAAACAAGCGCAAAATGTAATTAAGACAGTCAGCTTGGCTTCTGACCTATCTGGAAGGGAGTCTGGCGTGGTTGAGGCCACCCGTCAAAGACCTTCAGCACCCACCTGAAGAAGGCATAAGGGGCGAGGACATGGTCTCCCCCGGACCCTCCTTGCAGCGCGCTGCCCAGCCAGCAGCCTCACTTCACTCCAGCAGTGCTCATTTTCCCTCTAGAACCGTGGGGATAAATTTTGTTACGTGAATTCTGTTATTTGTTACACCAGCCATTGGAAACTAACATCTTGACAGGTGCTCTGTGTAAAGAGCCTGCATTTTTGCCTTCTACTTTTGTGCATGATTTCCATTAGGTTACAGTTTCGCTCTTTTTCTGCCTTTTCTTTGTGTAATAGTCATTTGGAGACTGTGTGGACTTCCGGCCTGTACCTCATGAGTGAATAGATGCAAGTTGCCTTTTTTGCCAAGGATCCCAAATATTGATATTATAGCCATAGTTAGGCTTTTTAAGAGGACTGTGGAAATGTTTTAACCCTAAATGAGCCAAAAATTCCAGTTGTATTAGTGGGTGAGTTCTTACATACTGAGACATGCCGTTGTCTCAGCCCAGCCACACATGGATAGCCATGAAGATTACTAGTTTGTGAAGTAATTGTGTCTGTTTTAGTGGGTTTTGATGTTTTAGCAACCGTAGTATTAATTTGGGGGTCTCAAAAAACAGTTTTCCCCTTGAAATTGAATTGTTAATGGTAACTTCTTAAAACATCAGGATGTGCTCTGTGAGGAGCTTCCAGAGGCCTTGACCATAAATTTGAAGGAGCATGGATCATGGTTTGTTCTTAACATGGCTTCTCATCTCTTTGAAGATGGAAGTTGTTTGTTTCATGATCTCTTTCTTATTTTGGAGCAATTTTTCAAAAGAAAAAAAAACTTTACCTTAAAATACAATCTGAAACAACATTTTTCAATTATATATAGTCATACTAACTAAAGCACCTACAGGATACTTTTTCTAACAGAAATATTCTTTCATGTAGTAATTTCATTCCACCAGTGGAAACTATAGTCCAGAGAACATTTTCATCAAACTGCTATGAACATAGAAGAAGGCCGCCTAGCTGAGACTATGACAGAATTATTTCAAAAGTATTTGCTTTGATTTGTTTGTGGCAAATATATTTCATTAATTTAAGGACACCTTCATATGCACTTGAAAACATCAATTTAAAAAGACATCAATTAATAATGTCAATTGGGAATATCAGTTAATATTTGATGAGCAGCCATCCAAGGCCTTTGAATTGAATGAGTTTTATAGTTTCTGGCTAAAAATTGGTCAACAGTCTGCAGTTCCACCCATAGTGTTTTCTGACACCATAGACATTTTTATTAGTAAATTGATGGGTAATCTTTTTAGATCAAATATTCTTGAGAGCCGTAGCGACAGCTAAAGGCCATCAGGAATGTGGCCCAATCCTTTCAGGGGAATAAAATTCTTCTTGGAGCAGGCCTCCTTTCTCTAAGCACCACACTGTGAGAACTTCAGTTCAGGGAGTTGTTATGAGCACTCTAGAATTAATCTGAGTTATCGCCAAGCCTGGGAAGTAAGGCACTTCCAGGAAGGGTGCTGCCCGGCAAAGCCGATGTGTTGGGGAGCTGATGGGAGGAGCAGGGAGAAATTCCTTCTTTCAGGGAAGAAGGAAGAAATTATCATGTCATACATCTTTGCTGCGTCTTTTTTCCTGAACCAGACAAGGTTGAGTCTGTTTTGCCGTTGCAGCTAGCAGGAGAATGCCGTCCTTCCCGTCAGTCACCTGGGCTTAACCTCTGGCCTGTGAGTTAACTCTTGTGGCCCCAAGTCACAGTGTGGTCTCATGGCGACTTGGCTTCCCAACTGACGCTACCAAGTGAAGCAGGAAAGCCACACTTTGCGCCTTCCAGTCAACTTCAGAAGCTTGGTCACAAGTCCTCTGCTCCTGGCGCCCTCTGCTGAGGCCCTGCCTCTGGCTGCACCTCGCCCTGCAGCTCTCCACTTTAGTCTGAATCCCCGTGAAAGATTTGTACAGTACAGAACTGGTTCACAAAGTTAAATGGGAAAGAGTTATTTGAGATTTCCCGAATAACTCTCTGAAACCTTTTACAGTGAGGCCTCGGCATGATAGACAAGATTTCCAAGGCCTATTTCTTTGAACTCTTTATCTCCTCTATCCTAGTACCTCTTGTGCATTCTATCTCACATGTGTGCATGCATGCATGCATGCATACATACACATATATACAGTATACATGCATGTATACAATGTATGTATGCACACATGCATACACATACACATGCATACATACATACAGTACGCATGCATATATATATATATACAATGTGTGTATGCACGCACATGCATACACATGCATATATACACATACATATGGTACACATGCATATATACAATGTGTGTATGAACACGCATGCATGCATGCATGCACACATTCACATGTGTAAGCCTTCTGAAGACAGAGACAGAATTGTTCACCATGCTGTCTCCATCTTTCAGCACATCATCTGGCATAAATATAGGCGCCCAGTAGTTCAACAAATGAGCAAATCAGTGAGTAGCTATTGACCCAATTAATACAGGACTCGTCGCTCATGCCAGAGCAGTCCCAGTACCACTGCCAAGCAGGTTGGCTGTTCTGAGTTCATGGTACATACAGAGTATTGCAGCTGCAAATTCAGGGATGTGTCAACAGCGGTTTCTTGGTAAACAGTGAAGCCCTGTCACATTCTGGATAGCTTTGTCCCTGGGAACTGTGAAAAAGCCTTTGTAATCTAAGCGAGAACTTTGTAGCTGCAGACATGCGGGTGAGTTTGCTGCTGTTGTCGTCCACTGAGTTCTGAGACTCCAGCGAGCGCGGTCCAGAGTGACAGGTGCTTCTAGGAGAGGGCTGCGCTGCACAGCGGATCGTAAGGAAGGCCTGATTCGTGAGAACCTGAGGCCGTTGTTTTCTAAATGAATTCTTAGTGACAGAATCAGAATGATTCTGTGAGATTTTAAGCTGAGAAGGGCACATTGCATTTGAAATAAAATAATCATGAGAAATAAAATTATAAAATCTTGAGAAAAATGAATCTCTAGAATGATTTTAAAATGAAGTTCCAAAAGTTTCTGTAAATCACTTGTGTTCCCTATAATTGTCACTTTGACATGTAGATTAAATACATAAAATGGCTATTTTTTGCATTCAGATAAGTAAAGTATAGGAAAAACTGTGCCTCAAAAGGCCTAGATGTAATTCACATTAATGCAAAATGGTGGATATGTTCAGCTTCTTGAATGCCATCTTAACACAGAAATACTGAAATGGCATCACTTTGACTCATTCACTCCATGAAGGATCTCATACTTCACATCCTAGGATGTGGAGTTATTTCTGAACCTAAATGATTTAGAGACTTGAAACAATTGTCTTGACAGTAATTACAACAGTTACACTGGTTGTTTCAGCCACAAGGAGATGTCTCCAGATCATAGTTATTGCAAAGAAATTCTTTTGCATGTAGTGTATTAATTTTTAATTTCTTTATTTGACAGTTTCATGTGTGTATACAATGAATTTATGTCATTTTCATTCCATATTACCCAATACCATACTTTTTACTTTTCCCATTAAAACAATATCATTGGGTTGGTGACGTGGCCCAAAGTCCCTGCTGTAATTTTTACTCATCTTTGTTACTTGATAGCTGAATTTCAGTTTTCACATCTATGAAAATTTAAAAAAAAAACTAACTTCTTCCCACAGTTGTCGTATGTATTAAATGAGAAAATGTGTGACAAGGACTTTAGCATAGTGTATAAAAAACAGCAAGTAAACACTGCTGTGATTCTAAGCACGTACCTATGTGGAGCCAAGTCCTGCTTTTCTATGTATGGCAGATACAGCGGCATTTGCCGTTCATAGACGACATACTTATGAAATAAGCTAAATAGGCTTGTGTTTCTAATCTGATGCTAAGAGGAAAACTTAGCCTTTTGGGGAAAGAGATAAACAAAATCAAGATTAGTTCTAGACCTACATTAGGACTGTTAGCAATTTTATCTTTGAAGGAAGGCCATCTGGTTTACAGTGCTTACTTGCGAAGACATGTTAACACTGTTGGCAGTGATATGAAAAGGAAAACTGTGTGCTTACTTGTTCCCATTTTGTGGAGAAGAAAGGCATGCTGCACCACCACCAAGCGAGTCAAGCTAATGAACAGATGAAGAAGGCAGCATGCTGATCTACAGTCTCAAAGTGTTGTCACAGTTTTGTTTATTAGTAACATGCAGGCATCATTGTTGCTGCTCAAGGAAAACGGATGCCTCTGGAATAAGCTAACTAAGCGACATATTCATGAAGAACTTTTAAGATTTACTGTTGTTTTAGGTTAAATACTGTTTGATGTTTGATTCCAATACTGTGAAAAATAAAGAAATAAATCCTAGTTAATGAAACATCATCTACCCAGCCCACCTGAGCATCAAACCCTTTGCCTTGTAGACACACCTCAAATTGTTTCTTGACTTCCTTTCTGAAGAATGATTAGTAATAAAAAATTGAAGAAAAATAAAACCAGAATAGTATCACCACCACAGACGTAGCCAATACAAAAAGTCCCAACATGCACGTTTACTTTCCTGTACTGCAAGAAAACAGCTGGTGCTTCATTATCAAAGTGCCTCTGGTAGCTTTCAGCTGAAAATGTGAAATCTACGAAGAGATTTTCTTAGAGTAAATTGGCCAGCTTGGAATTTCTTTCTGTAATGAAACAGTAACATAAGAAAATGGCTTTGTCCTGTGTACAGATGTGGAACCCTTCTCCGTGCAATTATGTGGTGAAGTTAGGTATACTTCCTTGGCCTGAGGGAGATGTGTGTGTGTGTCCAGTAGGTTTTTATATGAAGTATAAAAGAAGTTCTTAACCATGACTTTTCTTACCAAATTAGGACTATAAATTTCATTAGAAAAAAGTATGTTTCATCCAACAGGTAATTTGTTCTCCAAAGGCAAAAGAGGAAACCTTGTCCCCTCAGCTCATTGTGATAAACTGTCTCATATTTTTGCGAAGCAATGAGGCATTCAGAGTAAATATTAGGACTTCCTTATTATTTTGGTCCTTTCCCATGATTTCAGAGTGCACTTTAATCCTCAGGTTGTTATTGATACAGATCGAGCAAATATAACCCTGCGCTTGCTCGTGTGTGCTCAGTTTTCCTTGCGTGCAGCTTTGTTTTGACATGGGTCACAGTAAAGGATCGTTTGTAATAGTAATGGGTTGCTTCCTGTTTCTGCCAGCTGATTTGATCAGCCTGAAGCTCCTTGTGTACCATGGGTTCCGTAACTAGTGTGGAATCCGTGTGGTACTTTTAGTTTGATAGTAACCAAATTAACCATTTATATGCTCTAAATTTTTGAGAATATTTTAGAAAATATAAGCATCTAATTTTAAAGTGAATGACCTTGAAACAAGTTACCATTCAAGATAAAATGACCAGATTTCTTATAAACATTGTTTTTATTCATTGATTGAGCTGGATAGCTATAGATTTACCAAGAAAACTAAAAACATTTATTTCTAACTTTGCCATTGTAAATGTGTATAATGTGTTTCAGCTTATTTGCCTGTGTTCACAGAGTACAGTAGGGTATGGTTTCTACTTTCCTAATTGATTGGATAGTATATGTTCTCTTACCACAGTAATGTGAATGCAGAATTTTTCTCTGAGTCCTTGGCAGCACTTACCTTAGTTTTTTGATAAATGCCATTCTAGCACTGAGAAGTGATACTTGATTGCAGTTTTAGTTTGCATCCCACTATTGATTATGATGCCCAGTGGCCATCTATACTTTTATGTCTTTGGGGGCAGATGACTATTTCAGTCCTTTTCTCATTTTTCAATCAAGTGATTTATTGCCCTGTTAAGTCACTTGAATTCCTTATGTATTTTGGATATTAATCTCATGTCAGCCCTATGATTTGTACATGCTTTCTCACATTCTGTAGGATCTTCACTGTGTTCATTGTTTCCTTGACTACAGAGCTTCTAAAATTGATATAATTCTGTTTATTTTTTTAATTTGTTGCCTTGATTTTTGAAATCATGTCTAAAGAATAATTGCCAGACCATTTCCATGGACCTTTCCCCCACCTTTTCTTTTAATAGTATGTAGCATTATGTTTTACATTAGGTCCATAGTCCGTTTTAATCTTTTGTCTGAAATAGGATAAACAGTCAGTTTTATTGTTCTGAATATGGATATCCAGTTGTCCCAATTCTGCTTATTTAAGTAGAATTTTCCATTGTGGGTTCTTGACATCTTTGCTGAAAAACTCACCATGTGGAATGAATGATCTGTTTTTTTCTTCATTTTTGTCTATGTATTGGGGCTTATTTTGCTTAATACTACACAGTGACACCAGATTTATATACAGTGTGGAAAATAAAACAGGATTTAAAAAAAGCAACAGGTCAGACTCAACTCATCAACATGTAGAACTCTTACACAGAATATTAGAAAATCAGATGTAATAACATTCAGAAAACATGTACAATAGCCAAAATAGAACTTTAGTTTCACATTGAAAAATCAATATAATAGATTAATCACATTAATAAATGAAAGTAGAAGAATGACAGATCATGTCCATGTATAGAAAGGACTTGACAGATGAGCTTCCTAGGACGTACCTCACCCCAGGATATAGAAGCAAAGGAACTGCTGAGTCTAGGCCAGCTCAGGCTACATCGGAAGTCCTAGGCAAGCCTGAGATGCAAAGTGAGACATACATCACTGTCCACTTATAAATTCAAAACACAACTATCAAACTAGGAACAGAGGGAAATGTTTTCCTCATCTGATAAAGCATATTGCTAGCAAACTTTCATGCATGATTCATTTTACTGCCTAATTCAAGTGTTGATTCTGAAAGTTTTTTCCTTTGAGACTGAGAGCAAGAATTCTGTTCAATATTTTACTTAAGGTTTGTGTCATCTCTAAATGTAAGGAAAGAAAAAATATAAGGATTTTTTAAAAGAAGTAACAGCATCACTATTATTTATGTGTAACATAAACATTTCACTTCCAAAATGCAAAAAAAAAAAACCACAGTCAAGTTATAACTTGTAAGTTTATTGGACACAGAAGCAACATACAAATTCTCTGTATTTTGCATACCAACAACAACCATTTGGGAAATGCAAATTTTAGTATCATTTACAATAGCAAAGAATGGTCTACACCTAATAATCTAATTGAAAAAAGAAATGCAGGATGACTGCATATAAAGTGAATGAATGTCTTTTAGAGCTATTAAAGAAGCATTACAGGACTGGAGAAATGGCTCAGAGGTTAAGACTGTCTCGAAAGCAGAAGGTCCTGAGTTCGGATCCTACACCCCACGCATAGATGCTGGGCAGAAGCGGGGCGGCCTGTGTTTCTGGTCTTGGTAGGTCCGTGGTGGTTCCTGAATTTGCCTGTGGTTCTACACACACACACACACACACACACACACACACGCACACACACACACGCACACACACACACAATTGAATAAACAAATAAAAAAAAAAACACACCAGGTGGAAATGGCTGCAGCCTGTACTTTTGGCCCTGGTGGGTGGAGCCTGAGAAATCCCAGAGCAAAGCAAGGAGGTAGAAGCAATCCAGGATGATTCCCGAAGTCACCCTTGGTCCTCCACAGGGATACATGCTGCCCTCTGATACACACACACACACACACACACACACACACACACAAACAATAAGTAAATACAGTTTTTTTAAATTAAAAATGAAGCATTACAATGCAAGGAGAGCTAGTCCATGTTTACAGACTAGAAAATTCAATATTACAAAAATATTACCAAATTTAATACAGGCCAAATCAGAATCTCAACAGAACATCTGTAGAACTTGGATAAGCAACTTCACAATGTTTGCAGATTCTGAGGGCCAAAAATACCGAAAGCATTCTTGAAGAACAAAATAGAGTCTGACTTAACTTTACTGAATATCAAAATATATTACAAAGCTTTAGTAAATAAAACATTGTGCTTGTGGCAGAGGCAGGAACATAGAAGAGTGGAACAGACTGAAAACCCTGTGTTCACTCTCACGTGTGTAGAGTTTATAACAGAAAGTCTCTCTCCAGAACTATAGGGAAAGAGGAGTCTTTGTAGTTAACCATGCTAAGGCAATTACTTTCCATATGAAAAAATTAAATGTTGACCATATTTCATAGCTTCTTGAAAATCCATTTCAGGTGGATTATTGATGTAAATGTGAGAGGTAACGTTTTTTGAGCTATAAGTGAAGGATGAGTATTAGCTGCCCCAAGAGCCATGGCCAATCTGGCTTTGTTATCACATTGTGTCTCTGGAACTCCAGGTGAGTCACAGCAAGACTGAGATATCACCTTCATCATCATGATGCCACCACCTCAGTTGCTCCCCAGAAGCAAGGAAGGGGACCTTCCCACAGGAACAAAGGTGGTGCATTGGCCTAGAAGGCCTTGATAGGGCAGAGGACAAGCCCTTTCTTTGTCCGTGTCAGCTGCTGCGGTGTATAAATCATGCTAAGCTCAGTAGGACATCTACCTCACTTTCGAGACTAAAAGGATTCCTGTTATTAAAATTACCTAAAAGACAGAAGGTCTTTGGATTTGAAAGTAGAAAGTCATTAAGTGATAGAGTGCCACTCTGATTCATGAAAGATTTTTCTTTTTTTTTTTTTGCCCACACACATGTGCGTGTGTGTGTATCAGAGGGCACTGTATGTCCCTGTGAAGGATCGAGAATCACCCTAGATTGTTTCTACCACTTTTTTGCTTTGCTCTGGGATTTCCCAGGCTCTGCCCACCAGGGTCAGAAGTACAGGTTGCTGCCTTTTCCGCCTGGCCTTTTTGCATGAGACCTGGGATCCAAACTCAGGATCTTCTGCTTGCAAGGCAGATTCTTAACCCCTGGGTCATCTCTCCAGCCCAGATTTTTCATGATTTTTACCTTTCAAGCTCCTAAAGCATGCTGCTTTTTGTTGAAGTAGTAAATAAAATACCAATGCCACATTAGACAATGATCAAAACCTAAGTCACCCCCTAAAGTGACTGTCGTATTGAAAACAAGAGGGAAGCGTAATGTTTTATAAATGCTGTGTTGTTGAAGAGATCTTCTTGAGCTACTTCTTCAATATTTGAAGTGCTTAGGCTTCATGAATAGCCTGTACCACATCTTTGAAAATGATGTCACTCTTAAACTTGAGCCGCGGGTACCAGATCTGAAGGTGTGTCTTTGGACAGAAGGCGAAAGCTGAAGATGCGTCCACTGTCTGTCACATGCCACTGGAGAGATCTCCGCTGCAGACCTCTGGGGCTCTGGAACCACCAGGCCTCCTCGCTTGTGCTTGCAGCTGAAGGTGGCTGCGTGGTGGTGGCCATGTTGTGGGCTCTGTTGTCCCCTAAGACTGAATAGTGGTTGATGGCTGCCGAGCCAGGAAAGTTGGGTTACTTTGCTTTGCCGGCGGAGAGGAAGAGGGAGATGATCCTGTATGAATCTCTGCAGGTAGCCGGCTGTAATGAGAGGCTTCTGGAGCCTGCCCTGCCTGACATGCCCACAATGTCTACATCACCAGTAGCCTTGCTTGAAACAGTCCAGAGAACCCACACTACCTCCTCTGTGTTCCACTTGCAGAAACTGACACCAGCAGAATCTCATGTTCCTGTCGTGCTCAAACCCTTCATTTATTCAAAGGGCATGTCTGGTGCATTTGCAACGCATCGTTACCAATCACGCAATTTTGAATTACCTGAGAAAGGTTGTTGCTCCTTCCAGAGAATGTTTTCTCATCATGGAGACCACACAGGTGCTGAAGGAGCAATACATTCTCATACAACAGAGGAGGAGCCAACGGAGGCCACGGAATTGTAGCCAAAAAAGAAACAGCCAAGATATGTCAGCTATTGTCAAAAGAAAAAGAAAAGTCTGCAGGAAATAGCTGAGCACTTAGCTGAGAGATATGACCAAGGAAAAACATGAAGATATGACCAGAAAGAACAAAATCCTCCATTTTTCGTCTCAAACATTCCCTGACATTTGGGCAGTAGCCACAGCGGAAGGTGAAAATGGTACAGAAGCCCACCTGACTCTCAGGGCTTGGTTGAAAAGGGCATTGACTTCACTCAAAGAGACGTATACACAGAGGCAGTGTTAAAACAAACCGCGCAAATACCAGACGACAGACTCACAGCTGATGCTAAATAAACCTGAAGGGCCAAACCCACACTGGTAATGATAAGAGCTAGCATAGCAAATTTATTTTAAAAGAAACATTTTGAATTAGAAAAAAAATAAGATTGATGATTTGGAGTTAGAAAAGAAATTATTTTAAAAGACAGAGCAATGACTATACTAGACAACAAACCTATTTTGGAAATGGGCAAAGAATTTAAATAGGCATTTCTTAAACTAAGAAAAAAAAAAGATGCACAAATGGCCAGTTGATTTGCGAAAAGGTACTCAGCATCACTAATGCCCAGGGACATGCAAATCACAGCCACAAAGATGTGTGACCCAAGACATGGCAGGATAGCTGTTGTACAACACTGAACTCCAGGCATGACATGGTCACTGTCCTGTTGAGCTGACATCAGCTGCAATTGCCCACAGGGGACCTGCACGGGATTGCACCCATTAACCTTCTGTCATGGAGGGACAGAGGTTCATAAGGTTGCACCCTTCCCCCAAGCACTTATAGACAATTGACCACTACATCTATGACTAATGCCAACCATTTTATTATATAAGATGACCCACATGCAAGAACAGATGGGAAGATACTGTGCATCAAAACTACTCAAAACTACTGCAACAGAAGTGAAGAAGACCCCTGATGGGTTTGTTAATAGCTTGGGCATGGCTAAATAAATTCTGAGCTTGAAGACATCCCAGTAGAAATCTCTAAACTCAAAAAGCAAAGAGAACAAGAATAAAGTAGAATACCCAAGACTGGAATACTTCAGAAAGTGTAATACGTGTAGTAGAAATGCCATGTGGACATAGAAAATACTCCCAAGCAAGTGAAACAAAATAGGATTAGTATTAGGCAGACATTTTTCAACCTGCCAAAGGTCAAAAATAATGGGCTGGAGAGGTGGCTCAGGGGTTAAGCCTCCGCCTTGCAGGCAGAAGGTCCTGAGTTCGGATCCCAGATCCCACGTATAGACGCCAGGCGGAAGCGGGGGCAGCCTGCGCTTCTGGTCCTAGTAGGGCGGAGCCTGTGAATTCTGGGGCGGAGGAGGTGGAGGCGTCCATGGTGGTTCGCGAATTCGTCCGTGGTTCTACACACACACACACACACACACACACACACACACGCACATGCACACAGTTGAATAAATAATAATAATAATAATAATAATAATTTAATAAATAGATAAATAAATAAATAAAATGTCTTGAGGCTAGCCATCCAGAGCCAGGGGGCAGGACTGGGACATCAAAGCACCATACTAACAGAGAAACAAAGGTGGAAGTCACACCTAACCTCTCAGAAAACACGTGAGCAGTAGAGCAATATTCAGTAAATGTGAGGAAAAGGAAAAACAGCAACCCAGGATTCTATCCCTGTAAAATTCTCCTTCCAAAGTAAAAAAAATAAAGACCTCCCAAATGAAGCATGTGAAGAAAACTGCTACTGGTGCCTGCCTTACAAGAAATGCTAATGTTCTTTAACGAACTGCATGTAACTGAATGCATGCGATGAGCTGCATGTGGGTCAGAAACTGAGAGCCATATGAAAATTGAATATAGCACAAATATCTGCCAGTGAAATAAGTAATTTCTGGCCTCTTTATGCAAGTTGAAAGGAGGGTTGAAAGATAAACAAGTTCTTGCTACACATATTAACATAGATGAATTTGACCAGCATGAGGCTGTGAAGAACAAACTGCTATATAGCTACATACATTTTATTAACAAGCAAAAGATAAGCCTAGTTGTGAAAGGGATGGTGAGTATTGATGTGAAGAGGGAACTGTATTATTACAAGCCAATAAATACTGACATGAAGAAAAAGACTTGTGGTGAACAAGCAAGGCTCCTATATTTTACCTCTTTCCCACTCGCCATTCATTTTATTATTGCTTGCTATATCATTCCTGTATATAGTACATGCTTCACTCTGTTACACTTAATTTAGAATGTGATTTGGAGTTTTGTTTGCTTAATTGTGTTTGGGGTTTTTAATCTGTATTCTTTTAGGGCTTTAATTGTGTGTTAGTGTCATTGTCATCCCTCATTGCCCAATCCCACTCCCTGTTTTTCCCCACTTGTCCTTCTGTGTGTGTATGACTTTAATGTGTCTAAAAATATTATCTTCAGGGGCTGGAGAGGTGGCTCAGGGGTTCAAAAGTCCTCCTTCAGTGGCTCAGGGATTAAGCCTCTGCCTTGCAAGCAGAAGGTCCTGAGTTCGGATCCTAGATCCTACATATAGATGCCGGGCGGAAGCGGGGGCAGCTTGTGGTTCTGGTCCTGGTAGGGCAGAGCCTGTGAATCTCAGAGCAGAATAAACAAGGAGAAGGTGGAGGTGCATGGTGGTTCCCAAATTCGTCCGTGCTTCTACACACACACACACACACACACACACACACACATGCATACATGCATGCATGCACACACACACATACATGCACAATTGAATAAATAATAAATAATAATAATAATAAATTATCTTCAGTCCTCTTTCCTGTTCTATAATCTTTTAAGATAGTTTATTCCATTTATATTACTATTATTAAATGGTGTTTTATTATTTTGACTTCTCTGATCTCCTATACAAATATTTATGTCAATTTCACAAATAATGATATTAGACTTAAAGTGGCTTTAAGCGATTCTTATTTTCTTACTAAACTTTCATGCTCTTATTTTAATGGATTGAGCTAGATTGATAATTTTGTCCTTAAACATCTTCAGTGGATGTCAGTAGAGATTTTCAGTTTCCCTTTTTCCCTATCCAAGCTAGTGTTAGAAATATTTTGAGTACAGTTAAAGATTATCCTGGGCTGGCAACATTAGACATAGAGAATCTTTTGAAGGGAACTGGCTCCGAATCTAATCAACAAAAGTCACACACAAGAGAGACTGAGGCTGCCGTGTGGCTCCACAGTTGCTTTCTTCTGTGCCATCAATAGTTGAATCTTCATACCTGCTAAGATGCTGCATGAATTCCTACTCCCAGTAATCCTTCAAAGAAAAGGTACCATGATCTGCGAGTCCTTTGGGAACACCATTCTTCCACATCCTGAAAACTAGGACATGCCCGGGCCCTGCGCAAGCCGGTTCAGGGGGAGCAGTCAGTGGTGCCTCACTCAGGCAGGTCTGTGGTCCTGTCTAAAACCAGTCAGAATACAGGGAAACGAGTGGAGCAGTGGGCGATGTCTTCAGAAAGTCAGGGCCCCTAAGTGTGTTTTTTGGTTGTAGGTCATTCACACCTTTCTACTGTTCCCGACCATCGAGCGAATGTCTGAATCGCCCAAAGGCAGGATTGCCACGCCCCTCCTGTGCTGGTTTCGGTACGCGCTCTATGCCGCTGCATACTTGTTACTCAAGCCATGTCCCGAGATGATCAAGTCCCTGCTCATCAGAATAGGACTTCAGGCAATGAACTTCAAGAGTGAATTTTCTTTGACGAATCTGATCCAACCATTCTGCCTTGGTAAGCATATTTTAAAAGGTATGTATGCATATGTGTCATGTAAGGAAGTAGTCACAGAATGATCTTGGATAGTTCACCAATATCAAGCAAGCGGTTATTCATATTTTTTTCCTTCCCGCAAAGTTAAAGCTAGGAAGAAGCAGAATTAGAGACGGAGTGAGGGGTTCTGTGTGGAATGTGGGAAGGAAAATGTCCCTGGACTTGAGGTTTACCCGGTGCTTCTCCCTCCCCACTGCAGCTGCAGCCGAGATGCACTCGGCCTAGTGCACAGCATGCGTGGATCCCTTAGGAGTCGGGGTCCCGTTAGCTCAATGTCTGCAAACACAGCCCTTCCGCCATTCAGCAGATCCTGCCCCTCTCTGCTACTGACAGATTCTGGGGAGGGCAAGCCATTGACTTCAGCTGCACACCCACCACCGAGCCCCAGATTCCGGCCCATAGTCCCAATTTCTGTGGTCACACAGATGCCCTGGTCAAGCTCAGTGGGTCCCAGGCTCCACCTCCCAGGACCGGAAGTGCAGGCTGCTGTCATTTCCACCTGCTGTTTTTACATAGGATGTAGGACTCACGACTTTACTCAGGACTTCCTGCTTGTGAGGCAGAGGCTTAACCCCTGAGCCATCTCTCTACTCCAGAATCTATATTTTTAGATACTAGCTACTTATTCTGTATAATAACTTTGGTAATAAAATAACCTCATCCCTTAATCTGTGAAATAGAGGTAATAATGCCCCGTAGTTCAAAATATTATTCTAGGATTACATGTGGTAATACCTGTAGAGTATCTGTCTGGTATTTTATTTGAAATAGACAGTAGTGAACCATGCTACAATGTTGCAAGAACAGATGAGACATTGTTCTGAGCTTTTATCTTGATCCCCAAGAGAACTGAAGATATTCAGGTCTTATTTACTGTCCCATTTTACAGGTGAGGAAACTGAGTGACAAGAAGTCCATGTGGATTGTGCTTATTAACCTGTCAGTCTCCCACTTTCTTGTATTGTGGCTTTGCTCTTGTGTGTTGGCCTTAGTTAGTGGTAAAGGCAAGACCCTCACCCATATCAAGACTGCACAAAGTCAGGTGCACAGTGAATTTAGAAGCCCATCACTGCTGAGCCCGTGTAGGTACCACTGCAGACTTTCGGGGTACTGTCCAAGCATGTAAGCAGAAGAGGTCATTGCAAGTAGGAGACTTGGACTTCATGTATTTTTCTTTCCTTTCTTTCCCAAGCCCTGCTACTTACTGTGCCAGTTAGACAGAGGTGTCAGCTCGAGGGACTGAGCCTTTAAGCACATTTGGGAGGAGTCAGAGTTGAGCCCAGAGCAAGCCTGTGAGTTCATCTAATGATGAGGAAGACCCAGCCATGGTGGGCGGACAGTTCTTGGGGCAGTGGATAAGAGAGCCCGTTCAGTGCTTTGGCGTACAAACCTGCGGGTGAGGGAAGAAGTGTGAACCTCCCTTAGCTGTTTGTGCGGCAGTGGTGTGGCGCAAACCTGCCAGTTGTGGTGAACCATGACTCAAGCAGGAGTAAGTAGCTGGTGTTACGAGTTTCTGTCACCCACAGAGGATAAGCTGGAGCACTGACGCCTAGCCTAGTGGCAACAATGATGAGCAGATGCAAGGCCAGACAGTGTAGATGCGGCCGAAGGCTGGTGCCGGAGCTGCCTCCCGAAGGCCATCTGGCCGCGCTCCTCATCTTTCTCATGTTCCAGACCAGAAAGGACCTCTGAAGTGGACATGGTGCTGCCAAGAACCAGGCCCTCAGCAGTCCGTCTGGTTCTGCCCTGATGGCCCGTGACTTCGGTTCAGCCACTTCCTCCATGTAACTGAGCAAAGTCAGAGTCGGACTGAATGATCTCCTGGGCCTGGCTGCCTTTGCACGGCTGCCTCTGTGCAAATGGAACAAAGTTATTTGAAACCAAATGGAAATCCACATTTGAAATTCGGCCCCATGTATTTGAAGTTCTCCACCTGTACTTCAGTAAGATTTGTAGCCCTTACAGTGCCCATCTGCACACCCCTTTGGCATTTTTCCTCATGAAAAGGACTTTTAAAGCATCCTCCATTTAGAGTTCCTTTTTCTTCCTGGAACTGTAACTTCTAGGAAAATGGAATAAATGCACTTTTCCTGTTTCTCCTGCTAAGCAGTAAAGCCCTGTGCATTTAGACTGAAGCCCTAGACCTAGGACCAAGAGCACCGTCCACAGACAGCCTCCTGCCTTTTCCTTGTGATTTCTTAGAGATAGTTGCTAAAGCCAAATTAGGATGGAGGGCATAAAAAATGTTTATGTACGTGAAGTCTAACAACTAAAGCACAGTTAGATATTTAGTTTATATGTATATACAGTATTTTATATATATATATATAAAATGTGTGATCAACTATTTAATATTTTTGTTTGTTTAAGAAAATACTTAAGAACAAGAATTACCTTCCTTTTTCTTCTTTGAGCTTTTAGTTCCTTCTCTGCTTAGATATTTCGTTCAGCTTCCCCTAGTGACCCAGGTTGATCATTAGCTGAATGACCCAAACATCCCAGCCAGCTCCTTCCTCTCTTGTCTTCTGGACCTCCCGAGCTCCCTGCCTCCGTCGCAGCAGATCCTCAGAGGCCAGCTTTGTCCAGCTGTGCCCCGGCCACCCCTTTGCCTGCTGCTGATAGAAGGAGGCCCCACCCGAGAGGGCATGCTCCTCAGAGGAGGCCTGAAGGTGATGGTGGACCTTGCCAAACCTCATCAAATACACAGAAAGTGAAAGCAGCCAGTCTTCATAGGGCCACTTAGTCGGTGACATGGTTAGTGGAAAAGAGACAGTCAGGGAAAGATGGCCGGGGCAGAGAACGCTCTCCGTGCAGTCCAGCTGGCTGCTCCTCCCTCAGCAGACCTGCTTCTCTGTGGCTTGACTGTCCTTCAGACGATGACCTGCTGGAGGCCGTACGGTGTTTGCACATTATGTAACGTCTGTGCTTCAGTAGAAATCTTATGGAAACAAAGGGAGGAAGTTTGCTAGTCCAGGAGTGATAATAAATCCTGCCCTGTCTAAATAGAAACTGTTTAATCTGTATCCTTCAGTTTACACACAGTTTCATTGTGGTCGTCTCAGCGCTGAAAGCTTCAAGAACCCCAATAGTACTTCAGGTGCTGCTGTCCCCACAAGCATAGAATTCTCCAACGGGAGTGAGGAAACCGTCACTTCCGCCCAGCCCTGCAAAAAGAGTGGTCCTAACTCGGTTAGCATACAGTGTCCACATTACCATCAGGATAATTTGCGCAGCTGGGTTGTCGTGAATGTTATTTCTAAAGTGTGTACATGGATTTTACATGGGTTTCCCCTATAATTTCAGCTCTGGAATGTTTGCTACTACAGATTTTCCCCCAAGTAGATGTTCTTCCATTTCATGAGAAATAGACTTTCCACTGAGACAGCTAAATTGGATTTTCTGATCAAAGCTAAAAGAAAATATATTTTAACTCAACAGTATCACAGGTCAAATAATTAACTTTTTAAAATATTTGAAGGTCTTTTCATTAGGCTAAATTGATGTTTTAATTCCTTTCAGTTACCTAACTATAAAAACATAGCACAGAGACTTGAGGAATTTCTGCTGGGTCATGTTACTTTGTTGAATAGTTCTTATAAGACAAACCTCCATGATCTTTCCTTCTTGATCAATACAGAAATGACTTTTTAAAACATTTACAGTCAGACATAAAGTCACCAAACAGCACACTTTCAACTAAAGTATCACAAATTTCTGCTCAGAGTATTTTAATTCACTCCCAGAATAAGTTTTCAAGAAAAAAACAGACAGTCATGTTACCTAGTCTCTCACTTAGGGGGCAGCTTATGAAAAATCTTTGTATAAAACTTAACTGCAGTCTTTAATGTTTCATGGAAAGCCAGCCTAGATTTCAGGAGTAAAGGGAAAAATGTGTGTGTGTGTGTGTGCGTGTGCGTGTGCGTGTGTGTGTGCGTGCGCGTGTGCGTGTGGGGTGTGTGAGCATCCGTGTGTGTACCTTAGATTTAGACCAGAAGCGATTACAATGGCACTAGGATGTCATCTCAACATAGGTGGTAGATTTCCTATCCTGACAGTTTACACATCCTGATTAAAATGTGTCTGTCTTCAGTAGGCCGCCCACCGCCAAACAGCAGGGCATTTGGAATCCCGTGTCCAAGCTCTGCTTCAAAAGATTATCTGCTTCTCTTTAAAGTCTTCTGTTCTGTCGTTCATTGTGGTTGACTCTACGTTGTTCCAGATATTGTAAGCAGTGCTCGCGTATCTAGTTTCTGGCTAATCAACAGAAACACTAGCAGGCTTGTCCTCTGTCGGTGACGCTCATCCACTTCATGCCAGTGGTTTATCACTGCCATTGTACTTCCATCTCCACTGTGATATCAGCTCTTGGAATGTTTCAGTTGCGACCACAGGCTTTTCTTCTCCAGCTCTCCAACAGCCTCCTCCCTCGGTCCTTCCCATTTATGTCACCTCGTTTCACACACAGCTACTGTGAAGCAAGCACTCAGTCACTGGACAGAAGAACGAATTAAATCCACCCTGCCCTTAAACTTACAGTGGATTAGGGGAAGCAAATGTGAAGTATTTTAACATATCACAGTAAGAGCTGTCATAAGAACAAATTCAGGACATAAGTGATACTTAGATGAAATCAGACCTACCTAGATGAATAACAGAAGAGATTATAAGAGAGCTTGAACTCGAAGCTGGCTTGGCTTTCTTCAGACTGACAATAGGGCATCACAATAATGAACAGGGTTGACCAGCAGCAGCCTTGGTTTTTATGTGCATTTGGGAAACTCAGGGGCCTTTGAGCGGTGTAACAAGTGCACTATTGGTCTGTCAGCATGAGCCCTGTCAGGTAGCATTACCTACCTGTCCTGAGCCCCTCAGGTCTCTGCTGCATGCTGAGGTCGCACAGAAATATCAAAGGCTAAGCATTTCAGAAGATGGTGATAACAAGTGAAAGAGAGCACTAGACTCCCCGAGAGTCCTTTCTGAACACGTGCACATGTATTTAGATTCTTAACTAAACAAAAGCGAACAATTAACCTTTTCCCAAATCATTCTCTTTCCTTCGTGTTTTTGTTTCCATCACGCCTGGCACGAGACATTTCCTCCACAGCGGTGCTTGGAGCTCTGGCACCGCGGCTTCCAGGAATGCTGCCGGGAGCCACTGCCAAGAGCAATGCGTTTCCCATGTAGGAAATTACACTTCTATTTGGTATTATTATTATTATTTCTTGCCATTGTATTGCACTGGAGCATTTCTGAGGGTGACAAAGATGCTTCCTTAGAAAGTTTTCTGAAAAATAACCATACGATCTGTGTAAAGAGAGAAATGAGAAGAAGGAAAAAATAGGCTTAGCTGAGAAATGACAAGGAGAGTAATGACTGAGAATAAAAGGAAGATGGTGCATATTCTATAAGGAAAACTTTATTTTCAGAAAAGTAAGCCTCCCTACAATTACTTGAATTTTTAAGTTTTTCTAATTTAAAAATGACAGAATAAGTAGCCATGAACTGCTCAGTTCTACACAGATGTCACAATTACCCCTTATCCCACAGCTCAGGGAACTTTGCAGAAGGGTGGGAGGGGCACTGCCAGACAGTGTCGCCCATCATGACAGACTGCTGCACCCAAGAGCTCACTGCAGTGTATCTACTTCCACTAGACCAGCACAATATTTGGCCTGTCAACAATTTACCATAGAAGGAAGATGCTCCGCTTCCTCAAGAGACCCTTGAGGGTTGAGAACTCAATGAGTCCCCACCGTTAGGTCACCCATGCCCCGGCAAGCACTTGGGCACTTGGCAGATGGACATCCCAGATGAAATCCAGTGGGCCACATACTCAGAAAGACGTGAGAAGAGGAGGGAGACTGGCTGGGGAGTAGTATATAGTGGGAAAGAAGGGAGGTGGGGGATGGAGCTGGGTAGTGAGAAGTGAAAAGGATTTGAACTCATTACACTATATATGAAAGTGTCAAAGAATAGAATAAATAAGAATGACCAAAAAATACTTGAAGTACAAACGCAGACCTCAGCGACCTCGGAGCTGATGTGCTGCTGATTCAGAGGTGTTTCTCCGCTGGCAGAGCAGTGTCATCTGCACAGACTCTTCTCTGTGGTCATTCCCCAGATTCTGGCTATTTGCCTCATGACGATGCTGGTAGTTCTGCCGTGTTACTCTTCAGTGGCTGATACAAATCCGCAACCAGACAAGAGGAGGATTTATTTATTCATCCCGTGGTTTTAGGTCTCGGTCATTATCATGACTGAAGAGTGACCCCCGCGTCGGGTTCCAAGGAGATTGAGCACACGGTACCCACACCGGAGCTGAGGGGACATGCTCTCTAACTTGCCAGTGTGCCCAACTCAACCATTCGCCTCTGGTTCATCCACCTCCAAGGAGTGGTCCGACCGGTTAGGACTGCACGGACCCACATCAACCAGATAATCTGCAGACTGTTCAGAGGCCTGCTTAACTAACTAGCTCTTTATGGGTGTGCTTGAAGGCTCAGTCCTCGCTTGTTGAGTTTGCGCCTCTATTTGCTGTCACCAGTTCTTAACTGAAGTTCATCCGTCTGCAGATCTCTGGCGCACACACTGACTTCATTCCACGAGCCCCCCAGCGCTACCCTTCCAGAGACTCAGCTCTGTCTCTGGATCAGAATGTACCTGTCATGACTTAAAGCTCCCAAGAACGGGAGCAGCCTCGCCAGGCAGGAAGAGTCCCATCAGGCAGGAGATAGAAGCCACGCAGGACTGCTCGGCCAGAGTCTGTGCTGGGACTTCCACAGGAAGGGACGGTGAGGCCAGCTAAGTAGCTGGGCAGCCTTGGGATTGGTCGTCTTGAAGAAGTTCAAAGGTCTCTGGATTCTCGACATCGTCCCTGCTTGTCTGTTACCCTGTCTTGTGGCCCTGAGGTGATGTCAAGAAGGGGAGGCTGCTAGGGAGTGATGCTGGCACGCTGAGTTTTCTAGAGGCCATTGGGTTGGAACTTTGGATGGGTTGTTGGCTGTCATGGGAAAGGTATGTTCCCATGAGGACGCTCTGTCTCTAACCTGCTAACTAGGCAACTAATCAGATGGTCCCAATCTTCATGCAGGGCTGTTAGTACAATGGAAAGGTCACCAGGGACTGTGGGTGGTGACCAATGAAGCTGCAGTGTGGCGGTGGTGAGCTTAGCTAGCCTCCCCTACGCCAGCCGCAGGAGGTGCATCTCCGGGCTCCACAGCTGTGCACTTGAAGTCTGCTGCAGTGACGCACTAAGCGTGTGGCTCAGAACCTTATTATTTGGCATTTCATTAATAAAAATCTGTAGCCAAGAAATACCTAAACTTCAACCACTGTTACTAAAAAAGATTTCCAAACTTAAACTATAAAACAGAACAAAAATCTCCGTTGTGAAATTCCAGATATGTGATCAGTTTCTGTGAAACAAAAATATTTTCAGAGATGGAAAGTATAATCTGCTGGTGAAAACTTTTGGGTTAGAAAAATAGCAGCTACAGTGTTTTCATTATTTTTCTCAAAGTCTCAACTCAAAACTCTCAACTGAATGGAATTTCAAATGGAAACAGCTTCGCACGGCCCTTTCACTTGTCGTAGCACGGAGGAAGGACTCGTGTGCCCTCTTGCTTGAAACAGCTGAGAAACTAATGCATGAACACCAGTTTTGTTAAGACATGGGCTAGTGGGCTATGAACAGGTGATTTCTGAGAAGAGAAAAACCAAAGAGATGAATTTTACAGTTGTCTCGCTTTGTTGTGGGGAAGGTTCTCATGCTACAGTACAGGAAAGAGCAATGCAAGCAGTCTTCGTGTCCACACCAGTCTATTAATCATCTTTTTACTGTGATGCAGCGTGTTGGCGCCTTGGGATCTGTCCAGCCAGCTAGGATAGCTAGACCTTGGATGCAGATTCTTCTGGGGACACCATCCCGGTCCAACCAGCCATCAGACACTTGTTACCAGCTCATGCGTCCCGTTTCAGGACTCACCAGATCTCACATCAGATAGTCCTGGGCCCAAAGAAAAAGCCGACATAAGAATGTGCTAGAATTAACTTAATGTTTGTGTTTGTTTTGTATGTTCTGTTTGACCTTTTTTTTTTTTTAATTAATATAGCTAATGCTATGTACCTCGGGGGCCAGGAAATGAGGCAAGTGGTGAAGAGAGACGACGAAATCATAAAGGAGCATCTTTCTAAGGTAACCATGATAGGGCTCCAAGAGGCTGAATAGGTGGATAGAAATACAAGGACCCAGACTTGGAATTGGCCAGAAACTCTAAGACCTTAAGGGTCCAATTCCACTCAAATTTATGTTATTCTTGAAAGTTGTGTAGAGTAAGTAAAGCTGACCACAGATAGAAAAATATGTTTTGCCACCTGTTTTGTTGAACGACTGTTTCAAATCAGTACTTTCCTATTTTGACAGTGTATTATACTAAGTCCAAATAATATATAGAATAAATGTATTATATTGAAAAGTAAAACAGTGGAAAAGAACTAATATTACATATGACCTGGTTACCACTTAGCCTCGCTTCTTCTGTAACACAGTAGAATAAGACTGTCTTGCTCTTATAACACACACACACACACACACATATTCTCATATTTTTCTGAAATGTTCAGCATGTGCATTACATATACATTAAATGTTCAACTCATATAAACACATTTAAAAAAAATTTCTGAACTGCAAAGCCGCCATCAATGATTTGGAATATATCTAAAAATTTAGATGACTGTGGCACTTCCATGGTCCTGTGGGCCTCTCCACTCTAAAGACCAAACTGTTGCGTTTGGTCTAACCCAAGCCTTGCTCACACGGGGCGCGTGCTCAGACACTGCCTGTGCCCCAACCAGAGCTCCACTGTTAAAACCATATCCACTCACCGTGTGTGCTTATTTCTGGCTAGTCAAATTAAAATGTACAAGTATAAATATACATTGCATTTCAGGAAATTAGTACTTGGGGCTGGGGATATAGATCAATCAATGTAGAAGGCTCTAGATTTGATCCTCAGCACATACAAAACAAATTTAGTATCTAAAAAGAAAAATATTTAATTGATATTTTATGTCAATTATGTGTTCAGATGACATTTTAGATATATAGTTAAGTAAATTATGAAATATAAAGTAATATCACCCATTTCTTCCTACCTTTACCAGTTACTAGAAATCTCTTAAGTTACAAACATGCACCTTACTTCACACTATCTTGGAGAGCCCCAGCCCGGAGCTTTATTTAGAGCAGGTGAGGAACAGTAACAGTAAATGATCCCTGTTGGTGGCTTTCAAGTAAGACGTTAGACACCCCACCAGGTTTAGAGGCTCTCGTGAAGTTGAAACATTGGACTTAAACTTGTCTACAGTGTCGATTCATATTTCTATCACCTCCCAATACAGTTTTCTTAAAGCAAATTTTAAAAAATACTTGAGAATCTCGAAAAATATTCACCCCAGCAGGACTTTGGAAAATGCTGATCTGTCTTATGTCATAGTGTCATATATTTCTTAAGCAGCTGTTATCTAAAGACCCAAAAGGAGGGTCTCACCAACTGAATGGGGGAGGTTGGGCCGTGGGAAGGTCTGCCCCCCAGGCTGTCAGCCACTTCCAGCATCGAGGGATATGAAAATATCAGAAAACAGTATTCTTTTTAGTTAACTTATAAGTGAGTCTATTTTAAAAGCGCATTTAGGTTGTCCAGCTTGGAAGCTCATAAAACAGTTCAGCTCCCACTTCATAATAAGATTGGCAGATGCTTCTTCCAAAACTCGCACTTGCTGGATGACTAGACCCGTCATGTTAGTCCACCTTACCACCTGGGGAAGCAGCTGCTGCGGATCATTCCGTGCGCACTGTGCTCAGAGCGAGGTCAAAGAAAGGTGCGAACTGATTCCTGCACCAAGTTACAGCCATGTGCAAGGGTAATCATTCCCAGAGTCTGTTCACGGGCACTGCATCAGGCCCGCAAGTTACTAGACCTTCTCTGGAGAGGGGGTATAATGGTCGACAGCAGACATTTCAAGGTCACGGGAAGCTTTGCCGACTGCGGGGAATAGTGTGGTTTCTAGGACGCTGACATGACGTGGCGCTGGGGAGCAGCGTGCTGTTCAGTCCAGTGGTAGATTTGAGCCCTCTCCTCAGACAGGCCAGCTCCGAGCCAGTGAAGCGAGGTGCAGAAGGACAGGAAGTTTATTGTAGCTCTTTGTTTCTGTGCTGAAAAGAAGAGGAAGCGTGCTGTAATTGAATGCTGATAAAGATTGAGTCAACATGATATGTCCCAGTCTGCTCAGAAAAATAAGAAAAGTTAGCAGGGCACATAGTTACAGGAAGAGAATGGGCATCGTTGCCTTCCAAAGACCCCTAATAATTAGTGAAACTGGAAAAACAATCCTGAGGTATTCTCTGGAAGGCTATCCTCTCTCTTTTCCACCCAAATAGAGCTACTTCTTCCAGTGATTTCCATTGTGCACACAAAAAGCCATTTCATGTTCTTGAGGAGAATGGATCCTTTACCGCTACAAAGTCTTCTCAACTGACTGCCTTGCAAGCTCTAGAGATTTTATACTCCATGTTGGTCAGTTGTGTGAATTTTCAAGCTTCAATGATAGACAGTTTTTTGCTTTCCTGGGAGCAGACATGTTATCACACCTCATCCCAAGGACTTTGCCAGTGGCCTATGGCATCCTTGTTAGCCCTTCACCCGACTGGATCCTTCTTGTCCTTTAAACTTGGCTTGAGTCCTTCCACGTGTCCTAATGCAGGAAGGAAAACAGGGCAATAGCCCCAAGTTATGTAGGGCTTTTGAGAACTGACCCTCGTTTCAGTACTTGTGTTTGAGCCACCAGCAAAGCATCTGACCGGTGCATCTGGCAGATTACTCAGCGTGTGGTATGAAACTTGAAAAGCACTCCGGGCCTAATTCTCTTCTGCTATGATAGGCCTGTAGTTGAAGCCATGAGCTTGGACAGCGGAAGCCCGTGGACGTGTGCACTACAGGAAGAGAAACCATCTAGAGGGTAACCTTTGGGAATCCAGTTTACAAGTTGGGAGAAAGAGGAACCAGTGAATGAGGGGCTGAGGAGGAAGGGTATGAGAACCAGGATGGAGAAGCCAAGGGAAGAAGTCAGCTGTACGTTTTTACCACCCAGATTTATTTGGGGGCCTCTGGGGTCTGCTCTGCTGTGAAGACACCTGTGCATCTGAGTTAACAAAAAGGTCACAGCCCCCCATTCTGTCCTCTCTAAAAATATGGGGACACATGTCTCATTCATAGAAAAATGAATTAGTGCTTGGTTATAAACTTGAAGTTTTCATTTAAAACTCACTTAGGAGGGAAATTCTAAACTGCCGTGACCATCTCTGGCCCAAGCTTATGGAAACAGCTGGTGTGAGCTACTTCCAGACTGAGCATTGTTGACAGCCGCAGGACTCTCAAATTGTTCTCGGAGAGAGAGCACGTGGGCGCGGCTATTGGATGAAGGTGGGCAGCTTGCAAGGTGTGCCGCTCTGCCCCAGCCGTCCTCGCTTTGCTGCCTTGGCCAGAGGCGCATGCGGCTGTGGAAACAGCCCTCACAGGGCCGAGGTTTGCAGAGTGGCCATGCAAATCCTTCTGACATGCACACGTCCTGCTTGGTGGAGCATAGCAAGGGCTCCCTGGACCACTAGCCAGGACTGCCTTCCGCCAAGCCCCGCTCTGAAACGGATTGTGTTAGTTCTGCCTGTTTGGTTTGAAGCCTGTCCAGAATGTCATAATCTCCCTGGAAACACGTAGGTTTGTTTTTATCGCCATCATTTTGACCTTGAGAGCTTCATTTGAGGCGGCTGTGCTAACACGCTCCCAAGTTCTCCAGTGGAGCAGATGGAGAGCAGGGGGCTGGGGGGCAGCCCTGGTGCCTAGCTGCAGCACAGCTCTGCCTCGTGCTTGGCTGCGCGGCCTGTGGCGTCCCCGGACCACAAGGTGCCTTTTTCCAGGGGCATCAAGTGAGTGCATATGTGTGCATCCTCAGACAGTTGTGCCAAAGTGATGGTGCAATGCAGACCTCATGGCGTGCCCAGCATGTAACAGGCTTTCAGTAACCATTCGTTGTGATATGATAGCCTAGCAGACCTATGAATGTTTTTCAAGACTGTTGGACTAACTTTTACTCTCCCTACACACTCACTTTCCTTTTATTTCTTTTTGTAAGGAAATGCATTACTGATATTAAGTACATGGCTGAGAGACTAGGCGTGTCCACCCGTGATGTACATCATGCCCCCTGCTCCCCATACGATGCCTGAGGACACTGCTTTACAAGCCATGATGGTGGAAACATGGTATTGTTGAATTTTTACAAGCCTGGGCTCAGTATCGAGTGCAAAGGATTCTTACGAACCAGACTCTGCCTTTTCTCATTTTAGTACAAGCACATCTGCCGCTGGCCTGGGGCATGTGGCCAGAGAGCCCCAGAGCCAGGAAGGTGACCAAGCGCCCAGGGCTTCACACCAGAGCCAAGTCAGCCTCGTTGTGGGCCCGTGGAGCTCATCGCTAGACGGCTTTGGGACTCCATGAGGGAATATGCAGCCCTGTGCTAGGTCATCAGTACCTGCAGTTTGCACTTGCAGTGCTTTCTCAAAGGGCCGATGCTGGAGCCAGGATAACTGCTGAGAATGGTGAGGCACGTGTTTCCAGGACTGACCAGATGTCACCAGCTGCAGTGAGATGGCAGCTCCAGCACCATGGCGGGAACCGTACAGGTGCCAAGTGTACAGGAACATCGGTGCCAGGAGGACCAGGCAACCACTGTGACCTCCCAGGACCCAGGGAGCTCGGGTCGTGCTCGCCCGCTAGAGCCAGGGCAGACTGAATCTGAGTTTCAGGACTGGGAGTCTCAGAAATGATTGAAATAAAAAAATAAGAAATTAGGAAATAAATGTGACACACCACAGATCTGCAGCACTCAAAAATAGAACCCTGGAGTGAGGAGATGACTGAGGAAAAGCGTGAGGGCCGAGTATAGCCGTCCAGAACCTACGTGCCAGGCACAGTCCTGTGTGTGTGTGATCACAGCCCTGCGGAAGCAGAGACAGGAAGACCCCAGAGCTAGTCTAGCTGCATCGGTTCAGGGAGGGACCTGTCTCAACAAGCAAGGTGGAGAGTGAGTGACTGGGGAAGATGCCACGTGTCAGCCTCTGGCACACGCACACACACACGCAAAGGAAAGCCTCAAGCGACAATGAGGAAAATCTCTGAAGTAATTCAGAGTAAGTCTAGGACTTGAGGTTTAATTAGCAGTCTACTCTGGAAATCCACATTGTTTTGCTCTTTAATGCAGTTTTAACTAGCTGTCTCTAAATGCTGATTATGTCGAATGCTAGTGTAAACAATGACCAGGTTTTTGTAAGCGCAGTCTCATCTGCCCCATATACATGTTGATCGTGGCTTTAATGATTAATACAATATCACTGTCCAGTAGGGGTGACACCTGGTTCCTGCACTTGATCCTCTCCAGTCTCTCTTCCCTGATGTACAGACCTGACCGTATCGCTTCATGTGCACAGTCTATGCTCAGCTCCGTGGGCTTAGAATGAAGTGCCCTGTCTTTGCTAAGCCCAGACGGCTGTTGAGACCCAGTCTCCCCATCTGCCCCTCCTGGCTGGCCGCCCACCATCTTAGACTCCAGCCACTCAGAGTAGCTTCTAATCCTCGCAGTGTGGCCATTCTCGTTCACGCATGTGATGGCGTGCTCCACGGTGAGCTCCCTAGCTGCCTTCATCCCAACTCTCAAATGTCCTTGTGTCAAGGGTCTTCTGTCTCTTTTCCCCCAAGATTGCGTCTTCTTATCTCTGTCTTCCAGGTTCCTACTGCAGGGAAGGTGTTCAATAAGTATTTGCTGAACAGACCAATGCTAACTGATTATTTGTGTGAATGCGCCAGTTTAGTATGTTATAGACGCTGCAAGTAACTATTTCTGACCACTAATAGGCTGCAGCTGGCTGTACGTAACTTTTTGGTTTTGTACTGTATGTATGTCAGAGTGCTATTTTTGGTACCACTACATACCTTTTCCACTTCATTGCCCTATTTTAAGCAATACAGACTATAGAGCAGTTTTCCAGTGACACACGGCAGCTTAGTACTGTGTATTGTGCGTATATGTGACGCTCGTATCTGTATAGCACCTGCAGGCACAGATGACTCCCCAGAAAAGCAAAGGATGCTGTTTCCCCTCGGCCTGCTCGCTGTCGCTTGTGACGACAAGGCCTCCCCACTGAACTCAACAGGCTCCGTGGTGTCCGGAGCCTCTTCTGAGAAATGGCCGGGAGCACTGATCGGCCCATCAACCGCTTGGAGAAACCAGAGCTGTGGGGCTTCTTGCATTCTGACTACTGCCTTCATCCAGTACCTGCCCGAATGGCTTTGTGATAGTCACTGTGTCCATGGCCACTTGTCAGGCAGTGACTGTGTCTCCCTCTCTTCCTCATCCTCCCCTTCTTCTCTCATGTGTCCAACCCAACCGTGGTAGAGAATTCCTTTAGTGCATTATGGGGAATCTGCCACAGAGCCTCCCTCCATAGACGTCTTTCCATGGTGTCCCCTTAAGGTGTCCTGCGAGTTGTGAGGCCTCTGGAGGAGCCCCCAGAACCAGGGTGGCATTCGCTGGTATTGATCTGCTTTGGGAAGGGAAAGTGTCTTCTAATAAGGTGTCTTCACCTTGTCTTTCAGCTGACATTTTACTATGGCAGATCCGATGGTTGGTGTCCAGTAAAGTACTACGAAGACATCAAGAAAGATTTTCCAGAGGGAGATATTCGACTCTGTGAGAAAGATATACCTCATGCCTTTATCCTCCATTTTAGCCAAGATGTGGCAGGCATGGTTGCTGACTGGGTAAATGATAACCTGTCCAAAATATAAATACTAGCACAGGAAACACGCCCCCATGGCCAAAACACAGAAGCCATAGGCGTGCTATGCTTAGGGGTAAATGCTTAGTCTTGATGTTTGGTATTAAAGGGAAAGCGATCACCTCTTCGCCTGTAAACTACCAGCTCCTGGCTCTCGGTGCTGCAAACTACAGTGAACACAGTTGACGAATCATTCCACTGAACTACAGCACATTTTCCCAGACTTGGGGCCCAGTGATCTGCATGGAGACTCCACTTTGCGACGCCCAGTAGTAATTGAGTTTCCCTATGGAATAGGCTCTCCTTTCCAGAAAGTATAAAAGGACCTGTAATGTGACATGTATAATTACATGTGACATGCGTGTATTATCATGACAAGGACACACTCCTATTCCTGTTGCAGGGTGCAATGCATAGTGGATATCAGCAGTAGATTTGGGTTTCCTTTAAGTATAGGTGATAATCAGCCCAAACTGATTTTTCAAGGGTCATGGCTGAGATGATCAGTGACTTGTTGAAGAATCCCAACTCTGTGTCCTGCTGCAGTAGGCTCCTGTGCCGTGGGCTGCCGGGTCCCTGTAGACTCCTCCTGAGTCCTAGCCAGGTCACATCTCTACAGGCTCCCCCTGAGCCCTAGCAGGCTGGGTCTCTGCAGGCTCCCCCTGAGCCAGGAAGGAGCCACTAGATTGTCCCAAATCAGATTCGTGCAGACCAATGTGCAGTTGGTGTCTCTGTGATTCTTAGAGTAAAACTGCAATAGGCCATCAGTGAGCTAAGTACTGTGCTGGCAATTCATGATAATGTTCTTAGCTACTTGGTAATTCTCTTAAGTCTGAAAATTTTCCTATAAAATAATTTTTTGGAGAAGTGTTTTAAATTGTTGATTATCACATGAACTTTGCCTTAACTTAATTGTTGGAAAGAAATTACTGTGTTACTTAACCGAAGCAGCAGATAACGTGACTTCACCTTCTGTGAAGGAGTTGAGGTGTGGCACAGAAGCATGGCCCGGTGAGGGGGCCATCGCGCTTCCTTCCCTGGACCCATCAGTGTGAGACCTTAGGAGCAACGCCACTGATACATGGAGGCATTCCATTTTCTCCTGAAGAAAGTCTCCACGGAGTTATTCCATCTCAAAACCTAGATCCTCTGATGAAAGATCCGCTCTGACGTGTCGCCAGCCCCGCAGTGTCGACCGAGTTCTCGTTCTTCATAGCTCCGCACAGAGCAAATACCTCTCAGCCTGGAGCACTATTGGGGATACACAGGCATGGTGCTGCACGCTGCAGGGGAGGGGGCTTTCCGGGACACTGACCTTGGAAGCCAGGACTCATTCTCCGTGTGATTACAGGAAGGCTCCGTAGCATGGAGCCACAGAAATAAATACTGGGAAGTCAGGCCTGCTGAAACCCGCTGACGTGAACAGTAACAATTCTAAGAAGTTCTTTCCTATCACTCAGTATATCCAAATTCTGTTTGTATAGAATTATGTATTATTTGTGTTTTGTAAGAGCTTTAAAAAGACCTCAGCTCTTCATTTCTGTTCATCTAAACACATGGATGTTCCAAATAAATGTTTACCAGCACTTGCAGCTGTGTCTGGCCTGATGGCTTGTGGGCTGGGGAGGAGGTGCCGTGTGGGCCTTAGCCTGAGCTGCATTACACGCAGGTGTCAAAAAGAGGTGGTGCTGGGTCGTTCCTTCTCTTGAGGGGAGAATCAGGCTCCCGGAGGGTGAGTGAACGTCTTTTCCTCTGGTTAAGAATTACAGAGCTGGCATGGTGGCGCATGCCTGTAATTCCAGCGCTTAGAAGCGGAGGCCAGGTTTGAGGTCAGCTTGGGCTGCGCAGTGACGTCTAGACCATCTTGGGCTATGTGGCAAGAAGGCAGAGAAGAAAAACATGAAACAAGAATTGATACGCAGTGGATGAGATCCATTATTTAAAATGAGTAGATGCGGGAGTATACGTGGGTGTAGGATAGAAAAGGGCACTTGTGCACCTGTGGAGGCCCAAGGGTAACTTTGGGAATCATCCTGGATTGCTCTCTATCTTGCTCTGGGGTTTCCCAGGCTCTGCTGTTCAGGGCCAGAAGTTCAGACTGCCACCATTTCCACCCTTCATTTTTAAGTGGCATCTGGCATCTGAACTTGAGTCCTGCAAGCCATCTCTTTCCAGCCCCAAGATCCACCTTCTCAGAGTCCGGCCCGTGTGTTCAATGTGTTGAGTCAGCCCAGTGGAGGGTCACTGTTGTCTCTATCATAAATCTAACTTCCTGCAGGGTTGTCTCGTGCTGAGAGAAAAACCATCATTAGGATCCTTGGTCCAGCCCACTGGGATTCCTAGTCTGTTCTGAGCAGTGAAATGAGCTCTGAGGGCAGCTGGTGTGCTTGGTGTGAGTCCCCGGGGTCCTGTCTGGACCTGCATCTTCATTCACCTCTGGGCGAGCCAGGGGCCTCCAAAAGGTGGTTTTTTTCTCATTATGGATTGTATGAAACCAAGAAAATTCAAATGAAAGAACATTAAAGAAGCAGAACAATCTAACACAAGTCTTGGATGTGGGTTGCATATTTTGCTATAAAATAAATTTGGGGAAACGATTTGGACAGTGTCTCAAAGCTGCTACGTTAGTTCTCCAGCTTCAGTGAATATTGAGGACGAGGACATGTCTGTGGTACTAAGAATACAGTGACACATCTAGGGATCATGCTGATCACACGCATTGTAGGTATAGAGAGCATTATTTCCCCATGAACAAATCGAAGGACTTTGAGATGGTTTGGGGGTATATAAAATAATCTTTTTAAAGTAATTGCTTCTTTTCTCACTGTTTCTTTTCCAAAGAGCAGGGTTTTTTTCCAGACAGTTCATGATGATCTGAGTTCAAATCCCAGATCTATCATTCCTATTCTGATTTCACACCTCCCTATGCCTCCCATCTTCTCTCTGGGATACACTAGTCTAGTTTGTTTTGTTTTGCTTTGCTTTGCTTTGATTTGTTTTGCTTTGCTTTGTTTTGCTTTGCTTTGCTGTAATGAGGAAACAATGAAGTCATGCATGTAGCATTCAGCATCTCGTCTGACTTACAGCCAACATCTGTAAAAGGCACACGAAGAGAAAAGCTGATAAGCTTGCTCCTCTTAGTCTTCCTCCAGCTCCGCGGAGGACGCGCTCGCTCATAACTTGATTCTTGTAGTCTCAGCCTGTCTGGCTCATGCCTCGGGCCATTCAGCCGCTCCACACAGCAGCCTGGGATGCTGTCACAGTTGGCTTAGAGAAGATCCTGGAAAGGGATTCTTAGAAAGCACGAGACATCTTCCTTGTCGCCAGTCTCCTGCAGGGCACGGAGGTACACGCGTGGGGTGGGAGCTTAAGGAGAGGTCAGAGGCTGGGACTCTGAACAAATCCATCTCGAACCTGCGCAAGGCGCTTCTGATGAGAGCAGCAAAGCCTCATGGGTGTCTTCCTCGTCCCTTTCTCAGTGCCTAAGGTTCCTCTCTGTGCCCCACATAGATGCAGGTAAGTGACCGTGTCATTTGCCTGAATCTGGTCTCTGCCACCAGCCGCAACCCCAGAACAAGACTGGTGTCAGGCAATGCGATTCCACTGAGGCTCAGGTGCCATCTCGTGTAAGGTGAGGACCATCGAGAATGAGTCCTATGGAGAAAGCTGCTAGGGAGAAAGATAGAGGAGCTGCTTCGGATCCCAGAAAGACACAAGTTGGCTGGGTTTGCTGCAGAAGAAAGTCCGGGTGAAGAGTCCCCTACGCTGCCACTGTCGCACGCGTGCCACCTAATCCTGGGAAGCCCTGACTGCCCACTGGACCGGAAACCACGGAGGTGCAGAGGCAAGTGCCTGGCTCGAGACCCGCCCGCGGCAGTGGCCTCTAGAGCCCCGAGTCTCACCTCAGTCCCCTTTGTCTGCACCATGCTGCCTCCTGGAGGCCACGGTGGGCAAAGCAAGCAAAAGTGGACGGACAGGGACAAGGAAGGGCCTTGGCAGCACAGGGAGTGAAAGCAGATAGTTGGTCAAAACGGAACCTTTTAAAAGTCTAGAAGCTTAGCCTGAGGTGAATACAGGCTAAGGCAGTGAACTGGGTAAAGGAGTTAAGCGCACAGGCTGGGAGCCCCCCAGCACTGAAGTTACTTCCGCCACACTCCACTCGCCTCCTGTCGTCCGTGCCTGCCGTTTCTACATATGCACTTGCTCTTAGACCGTGAGAGGCCCTGTCTGCTCAGCTTCCATCTCGCCATCCTCTGCCCCAGCCCAATATGCCAGGTGCTCCTGCCCCCCAAAGCCACCCCTTCCCCCCTTCACAGTTCCCCAGGGCTCTGGTCTTGTGTCTGCTGGATCTCTTGCCACCCCTACTGCACCTTTGTGGTCAGCTCCTCCCTGTCCCCAGCACCTTCTTCCTGCCCTTCAAGGGAGAGCTCTAGAAAGCGGGCCTGTATTGAGCATCCCTGAACTTGTAAGAGAGTAAGACATGCTCAGGGGTATTTGGTGATGTACGCGTTGTTTCTCCCTTACCCAAACAGCAAGCTCTTGGGAAATTCAAATTCTCACAACTTTCAGGAAGTTGTCTTTCATCCTCGAATTGGACGTGTCAGTGAAATGCTGAATGTGCACATTGACTTCATCCTCTAGGCACAACTTGGTGAGTGGGTTTCAAGGACACCAACTCCTTCCTGGCACTACGCTGCTGCTCCTCATGCCCATGCGAGGCATCTACTGTGCTGCAAGCGTGGCTCCCCTTCTCTGATTAGAATACCTCTGGGGTTGGGTATTGGCGAGCGCCAAATGTCTGACTTACTATTTGTTGAGTGCTAACTATGCACCGTACTCGGAGTGGGAGTTGCAGCAACTGCATACAGGACGGCGGTCTAAAGAGGGGTACGTCCTCGTTTCGTGTTGCATCCCTCAGACAGCCTGCTTAGGGGCCTGTGCTCACCGCACCACCGTGGGGTGGATTTCCTCGCTGGGAACCCCGTGGGAAAATGCCTCTTTCCTAGAATAGGAACGTGACCCTCTGACTGGGCGTCCGTTAGAGCCACGGGGTGTGGGCGCACCTGCAGGGTCTCTCTCCCAGTGGGACCAGAATCCCACCTCTGCAAATCCACCGTGCCTGGGCTCTGCAGAACATCTGGGCCTCCTCCTGCCGACTTGACTGCACACCTGCATGCGATGAGGACAGCCCCGCTGGTGGCCAAGCGCCAGCCACAGGGCCCAGAGGACATGCTTCTCCCCCGCTCGCTTGCCCCTGAGCACAGGCGCGCAGGTGCCAGGCTGTGCCCCCGGGGAGCAGGGGAGCGGCAGACCTGAGCCCACAGGCCCAGGTGGGGGGCACAGCACTCAGTCTGCTCCCCCACGACAGTCACCCAAGAGCCTTCAGAACTCCTGAAGTTGGGTAGCATTTGAAATCCCACTTCCCCGACTTTTCCCCTGAAGCTGCCCCCCTCCCCCCGAATGCATTAGCCTCTTCACAGGCAGGAAAACAAGGAAATGCAGAGACATGACTTTACACTTTCCCATGGGTCACCCAGCTTGTATGTTTACTGTACCTGCCAAGGGAGCTAAAAGAAGATGAATTCTCTCTCTCTCCTCCATAAAACCTTTATTTGGTCATAATGAAATTAAGGAGTACAGAGACGTTTCTAGATAATCTTTCATGGGACGAGAGAGCTGACATGACTGCAAAGGCTTTCTTTAACTTATTACAGAAACGGTGGACTCAGTACCACCAAAGAGTGGGTCACACTGGCTGGCCCCACGTGAGAAAAGGTCATCCTGGTAACAAGTCCATCATGAAGACAATCCCCGCCAGCTGTCCCTGGTCCCGTCCTAGAAACCCCGAAGGACAGGTGAGGTAGGCATCTGCAAGGATAGCCACGTTGCAGGGAGAACACCCCACCCCATGGTGATACCAGGCACAGGATCGTTGTCTTATCAGGAGGCCTGAGCGGAAACAGCCTGTCAAATTAGCCCTAAGACTTCATTGATTCTCTGTGAACCATCGCCGTCTTGTCAAGGAAGCCAGTCCAGGCAGCCTTTAAGCCTTCAGAGGCCCGGCAGGGAAGGCTCACACTTTCTGCAGTGAGATAGATCCTCAGCCGCCTTTCCATTCCAACTGAGTTTGGAATGAAAGTTTGCTCTATAAATTACGATGCTGGCTTCTCGGAGGGAAAAGCTTTTTCCACTGAATTTGAACCTCTTCTCCCCTGAGCCCAGCTTGATCTGCCACCTGCCTGCAGTAACCTCGCAGAGCTGGGTGCAATGCCTTTGGCAGTTTCACAGTGGTCGAAAGGACCCGGGGTGTGGCAGTCCTATGCCTGGGGCCCCGACCCCCAGCAACACATATGCAGAACTGGTGTTTCGATAGACAGTGGCCAGTGTAGACCGACAAGGACCATCTGGCCTACCACAGGGCTGCCCATTTCGATGCAGTCCTTCCTGATACGGGGGTGCCTGGCTGCTGATCCAATGCAAAGCAGAAATAGGTTCGACAGGCCAAAAGCCAAGACCTCCCCAGAAACCACTCATAAGCACTTTTATGAATAAAATATTTAATCAACTTATCTGTACAAAATATTAAAGTGGTTAATAATGAGTATACAAGCACGTTTAACAAATATATACTGCTATGTAATAGTCAAAAAATAGTTTGCTGTTTTACAGGTCATTTACATTTCCATATGTACAAGCTATTTAAATCTGAGGATACATATACACATGGTTTTATCCCTACCCCTGAAACTGGCCTACGCAGCCAGCACCATTCAATGTCATCAATGCTGCCCAAGTGGCCGGGCCTGGGCAGCAAGATGTTCAGCTGTAGCCTTCGAGCCCTACTGGCCATGTCCGAGCTGGAAAACTGCCAACAAGGAGACTTTAGTTTTAAAGGCCTCTCCCATGGCGTCCTCTCCCCACCCCGTCTTCTTACCCTGAAGCCAAGCTGAAGAACGGCAGGTCTCGTTGCCAAATGAAAGGCACTTACTTGCCCCTAAAACTAATTAATTTTGTCTTTAGCTGCTGAGGGGACGGCGCGTAATTGAACCTTTGTGGTATTATCACGGCTTCGAGTCTTGCCATTTCTTCAGAATCACAGTATCAGAATCGGATTAAATCCACTTTTTAAACCACAGGCCCCTCACCGTGTGCCACATTCCACTGCCTACCCGGGCCTGCTTAAATGGCTTTCAGGTGCGAGAGTCCGTCTTCACAGTGAGATCTGTTTGCTTGTGTGTATACACACAGAACAACGACAAAAATCATTTCAGAATTCCTTATTGCCATCTGCCAAAAGGGCATGTGGAAAACCACACGTTAATCCTTGAAAAAAAAATGCACTCACTTTTCAGTTGCAGTGAAAAACTTCCAAGCTTGAAAGACCTAAAGTGACCCAATTATGGTTATGATTCTTTGTCCAAAAAAACACATACAAAGATGTTTGTCCTACAATATAAAGTGAAATGCAAAAATGAAATTACACTAAGGGTGCTCGTGTTGAATCCGTGATTTATCCGAGGTGGAGAACGCCAGAGAAATTCCCCTCTTGAGAGTCTGCCTCTGTTCCCAGCTTGGAACATTTGCCTGTTTCCCAGCCAGGAACCATGTTTCATCCCGGACTTTCTCACTGAACTTGGAACATCATTTTCTACACAGAATGCGGAATGGTTGACTCTTCTGGCTCTGGAAAGTTCCGACTCTAAAATTAAGTTGCAAAGAAATAAGCCTGCTTTCGGGTCTGCCCCTCGAGTCAGCCTGCGCCCCTCAAGCTGCTCACTCTCAATGCTGCTTTGCAGGACTGTTCTACCAGGAATGCAGACAAGGACTGCCTATAGCTCGAGCAAGTGATCCCAGAGGGGCCATTTCCCAAGAGGATCTGGGGACTACTATCTAGGCAGGAACAGATTATATCTAGTTGCTCCAAATAAGCAGGTAGACAGGACCATACACCCCAATTGTGACAATACTGAGAGTGTCCAAAGAACTAAGGACTGTGGGATTCTGATGGAAACTCATGTTGACTCTAATCCAGAAAGACTTCTATCAACACAGCTTATAGATCTTTTATTTTGGCCCGCCTTGTGCACAGACCCTGAAGGGTCTGACATAGTTCTAAATGCCGGCAAGCCAATTGCCTTGGGGGGGTCCTAGATACAGAACAAGGTATCTCACCCCATCTTTAGACATGGGAAGTGGGTGTAATGGACATCACTGCTGGTCAGATGGGGGAGTGCAGATGTGACTACAAAAGGACAGCCACATGTCCACTTCCTCCTATCTGGTCACATCTCCAGCCAGCACTGCACATGTTCTTGTTTGCCATGAATTCAAAAAGGTGGAGACACAGAAACTCAAAAGTCAAATACCTGACCTGTCCTGAAAGCTGGATCCACACTATCTACAAGTCCTAGGTGTGACCTTCAGCTTTTACTGATTTTCCTAGACAATCTATACCAGCGTTCCTTGAAAAAGGACAAGAAGTTTCGGGACTGCAAATTCTGTCAGGCAGAAGGAAGATGACCTGACATGAACAAAATGTGCGTCTCACGCCTTCACACCAAGTGCAGAAACCAGTCTTGCAGGATGTTGCTGTGGACACTGCAGGCCTCTTGGGGGTCCAGGGGGATACGTGTGAAGAAAACCAGTCCTCTGTTTGTCTCCCAGATGCTGGAGAGGCCTGGTGCTCTTGCAGCAGCAGGAAGAATGGACCATTATGTGCTGCTGTCACAGTGTGTTAGAATGTGACCAGGGAGCCTTGAAATGGAGTGAGTGTGTGCATGTGTATGTGAGTGTGTGTGTATGAGTGTGCATGTGTATGAGTGTGCATGTGTGTGAGTGTGTGTGAGTGTGCATGTGTGAGTGTGCATGTGTGTGAGTGTGTGTATGAGTGTGTGTATGTGTGCGTGTGTGTGTATGTGTGTGAGTATGAGTGTGCATGTGTGTGAGTGTGTGTGTATGAGTGTGCGTGTGTGTGTATGAGTGTGTGAGTGTGGTGTATGTGTGTATGAGTGTGCGTGTGTGTGTGTGAGTATGTGTGTGTGAGTGTGTGTGTATGAGTGTGCGTGTGTGTGAGTATGTGTGTATGAGTGTGCATGTGTGTGAGTGTGCGTGTGTGTGCGTGTGTGTGCGTGTGTGTGTGTGTATGTGTGTGTGTGAGTGTGTGTGTATGAAGGCCCAAAGGTAACTTTGGCATCCTAGATTGCTCTACCTCCTTTTTGCTTTGCTCTGGGGTTTCCCAGGCTCTGCCTTCCAGGACTGGTTGTATAGGCTGCCACCATTTCTACCTGGCAGTTTTAAGTGAGATCTGGGGTCCAAAGTTAGGTCCTTCTGCTTGTGAGGTAGAGGCTTCACCCCTGGGCCGTCTCTCCAGGCCCAGACTGATGTTTTTAACAGCCTAACACCCATCCCGGCTTACTCTGTGATGGCCATCAATGCTACTACCGTGGAACACCAGGCCCAGGCGGGCCTAGCTGAAGCCCCAGAGCCAAGGCATTGGTGAGCTGGCTAAGGGCACAGCACGAGTGGGGTCTCTGGGTAAGATGGGTACTTGCCCATCAGGAGCAGAAAACCTGCAACGCTGAATGATGCGCTGAGCTTGCAGCCTTCGGGAGCCCCTCCCCCGTTCAAGAAACCAACCTCCCACCTGCAACAGTGCAGGTATCCCCCCCCAGGCTGAAATGTGGCTCTCTTAAGAACAGGGGGCCCTCATGAGAACCTCACTTATCCCTCTGTGCAATGCCCAGCTCTGGTGCAAAGGGAAAAAGGAAACTTGGCCTCAGCCTAAAGCATCTCCAAATTCCAAGAGCAGAAAAGTCTAAGAACCATCAAAATGAACCTTTCTTGGATACTCCCTGTTCTCGTGTTTCTTTTCTCTTTTTTTAGATTTATTTATTTATTTATTTATTTATTTATTTATTTATTTATTTATTTATTTATTTATTCTGTGTGAGTGTGTCTGTGTGTATGCGTCTCTATATGTGTGTCTGTGTATCAGAGGGTACTGTGTGTGCCTGTGGAGGTCCAAGGGTGACTTTGGGAATCGCCGTGGATTACTGCAACCTCCTCTTTGCTTTGCTCAGGAGTTTCCCAGGCTCCACCTTCCAGGATTAGAAGTGCAGAAAGCGGCCATTTCCTCCTGACATTTTTATGTGGGATCTGGGATCCAAACTCAGGACCTTCTGCTTTCGAGGCAGATACTTAACCCCTGACCATTCTCTCCAGCCCCTTCTAGTGTTTCTGAATGTCAAACAGGCCATGAAAAGAGGGTCTTCTGATATCTGCCCCCAAATCCCTCTCCCCAGTAAGCTGAACCTAGATAAAAGCTTACCCTAGATAAACGTATAGCGTGAAGAGCAGACTTCAGGCAAACAGCCCCCCTAGGGACTATCTCACCTCACCTGGGACCTGGGGGTCAGCCGCAGACCCCTGCCTGACTACCAGTGAGTCACAACCTTCCCTTTCCTCTGTTGTTGCCAGAGACCACCCACAGCAGGCAGAATCCCTCTCCCAGCAACTCAGCTGAATGTGAGCAGAGGGTAGCGACACCCCTCAACAAGAGGCCCGGGGTGGCTCTCAGCGTTGGGCTTGCCTGGAGTCAAGCTCCGCCCTCCAGCCCTGCCCTCCGATCCTGGCCTCTCCTGCACCTGTCTCACCCCAAGTGGAAATCAAAACAACATCTGAAAGCACTAACAGAGGTTGCTAGTGAGTAAGATACACACACACACACACACACACACACACACACACACACACAGAAAGAGCTGCAAAACTTAGCAGGTGGGGCTGTGACTGGGTCATTTGCTCTGATTTCCAGGCAGCACGTCCCGCGGCGATCCTTGTTTTAAAGGAGAGACCCCGAAGCTCCCGTGGCCCATGGCTGCCTGGGATTGACATGCCTTGGGCGTCTCTTGGGAAATGCCCCCCCGTGGGGCCCCAGTGCCTCTGGAGCCTCCCTCTGGCTGTGCACAGACCACACTGAGGGGCTGGGAGCACCTAGTTCCGGCCATGTGGACCCTGACTGTGACACTACCCAGACTTGCCGGCCTCCCCTGGAGGTCCAGCGGTGTCCCATCCACCCCCGGAGTCGTACTAGGTTGAAGCTTCTCACCCTCTGCCCTTCCCAATCCAGACACTTCTCAGGGGCAAACACAGGCCCTTTGCTCCCACGCAGGTGGCTGTCTTCAGAGACTCCTTCCTCCCAACCCACTTCCTGAGCCCCCTACACCCCCCAAGGGCACTGGGCCCACTGAGAGGGGCTCCACTCCCCTAGCCAGGGGAGGTCTGTATCCCAAGAGAACACACGAAGTAGAGAACCAGCAAGATCCGGAACAGCAGCATCTTCTCCGCCTTGTCTAGGGACCCAAAGAAGGAGCTGGTCCCTCCGCATGCAAGCCGCTGGGGAGGATGAACTGTCTACAGCCCCAGGTGTGTTCTGCCACGAGAGACGGCTCATGACTTGCAGGACTTGGCTCCCTCTCCTGCTCCATCCACAGGGTGCCCTAACTCACGCGGGGACTCCATGAACTAGCCGGGAAGATCAGCAAAGGGCTGCCAGGGGCCTTGGACTACAGGATGGCACAGCGCCGTTCACGTCCCCCATGCCATCGGAGAGTACGAATGCCAGAAAAGCAGCCAAAGGCAGGATAAGGAGACCATGACCCAGCCTAGGAGCTGTGCTTCCCTCCCCTCCTACCCCCTCTCCATCCTCTCCCCGAACCCCTAAAACCTCAAAGCCTGTTACCGGCTCCACAAGACCCAGCTGCTTGGAATCCTATAAAATAACCAACATTTGGGAATCGTGAATCTCCGGCTTGACAGTGGGGGTTTCCATTAATACATCAATTCTGGCTTCAAGCAACAGTGACCAGACCATGTTGGTGTCAAACAGCCCTCCTGGGCCCCTCTAGCCTGCCCCTGCCCTCTGAGTAGGCATGTCATACGTCCTTACTCTAAAGAAACAGGGGTTCCAACGACCTAAGTAGCCTGCGAGTCTCCCTAACACAATGGAAAATTCTGTTTACTTCAGCAGGGACACTTGGTGACCTCAGATGGCGGGGAAGAGGGTGTCTTCACGTTCTCCAGACAGACTTAGTCCCTATCAGTATGACCGTAGCTTCCTGCCGGGGTCCCAGCCGAACAGCTGAGCTTGAATGTGTCTCCAGCACGGCTCCTCCACTTAGAAGACAGTCAAGGCAAGTGTGGTGGCAGAAGCCATTCTCCACCTCTTGGCAAAGCTGGTTTAACCACATCCTGCCTGTCCTACAGGCGGTGGCCCTTTTGTGGTTGTAAAACACATCCTGCAGTGAATAGACTCAGGAACCAGAGGGCTGGACAGGACTGGAGGGGGCACTGCCGCTACTTGAGAGTCTAGGAAGGTCTTGGGGGGGGGGGGACCTCAGGAGACAATTCCTTTCCTGCAGCAAACAAACAGCACCCAGGAGCAGTGGACAAAGTGGCCATTCTAAGGAAGACACCCTTCTGAGGTACAGCAAACCGTGCCCACAACATTTCTTCTAAAACAAGGGAGTGGATATTTCCGTATATTAAAAATTCAGGTTAAATCAAGACATTTATTGCCCAAGAGATCTGTGGCCTAGTCACTAAAAAAAATCAAAATGTTTGTTTTTATAAGTACCCTAAAATTTTCTCACCAAAGAAGATTTAACTGTGGTTTCCATTAACTTCTACACTTTATAATATGACCACATCTGACTTTAAAGCCATGGTTTTATTCTACATTAGAATAGATATCAAAGCAGTTGCTACTAAAATCATCATTTAAAATAGAAGAAGGTGCCTCCTTGGCCAAATGCAGAAATGTGGGCACCGTCTCTGTCCAGGCGTTAAAGGAAGACAGAATTGGAATTCTACCAGAAGAGCCAAGCTTAGATTTTTTTTTTAAATTTCATAACGTAACAACATCCCCCCATAGATTAGTGAGGATCTCGGAATTATAATTACATGCAGTGAGAACCTCAGGGACTGGGCTAGACAGGTGAAGGGGAGTGTGTCCTATCAGTAGGTCTACCCAAGGAAGGGCCACTTAATCTGCCACAGAGGCCTGAGCCTCTACTAGAGCGGATAATCCACAGGAAACCCTGCAGCCCAGAAGCACATAAAAAGGAGGGATGGGAGGGGGAGAAAAGACAGGAGAGGGAGGGAGAGAGAAAGAAGGGGAGCAGGGGCAAGCACTCTTGCTTGTAAAACTAGAAAAACAAATCTTTAAAAATGTGAAAAAAATGCAAAACGGAAAAAAAAGAAATTGTGCATTTTCTGGTTATTCTTAGTTACTGGCAGTTGTTGCATATAGATTCACATTATGAAAGGAGAAATGTTAATTTTCAGAATAAGTTATACATAGATTTCCCCCACAACCTTTAGAGGAAATGTTACAGAATGGAAAGGTCTGCTGGGCCCCCTAAATAAATTAGCTGGAGTTAAACCGTACTCCTTGCTGATCCTCTAGAGTGTAACGTGTCATTCCTAGGAATTAAAACAACTATACATTGTAATGGACCTTGGCATCCAAGACAAGGGCAGAACCAATGCCTCTCGCAGAGTCTGAAGGAGAAAGTCCAGCATACTAGCCAGCAGCAGTAGCCAGAAAGGCAGCACGGTTGGTCAAAGAAACCCTGGACAGACCAGCTCCAGCTTGCCTCTTCATCCCAGCGGTGGACAAGAAACCCCAAAGGACGCCCAGGCTCCAGCAAATCACATCAGCCAAGTCAGACTCTTCAGGCGAAATCCAGGACACCGGAGTCAGGCTTGTAGCTTGCTCCACCCATAACCTTTTGGAAAGTCCACAGCTGCCAAGCTGGGAGCCAGGCGCCCTTGGGTCCTGCTCCGTAGGTCTGAGCTGTGTATTTAGTTCTGACAAAAGCACTGTTGTGTGGCTTCGCTTCCCGTTACTATCACACTGCCAAAAAAACTACAGCAACAACGCGGCGAAAGCATGTAAATGCCGCCGCGGATTTGATAAGCTAAGCGCAAGCATATGTCAGCCCACTGGGAGCGTGCCTTTCGGAGGGGGCTGTGCCTACCCGGGGACGAGCCTAATTTCTCCGCTGGATCTGCTCCTGGACGCTCCGGCCCAACTTCTTAGGAAACCCTCCTGGCGCAACAGCAGACCCGTTTCCCGCGAGCCGTCTTCACTTACTTGTTCTTGCGCCCCCCACAGCTGGGCTACCACCCCCTTGCGACCAGCTTGCGCGCTTCTGATCTGGGTAGATCTCACCCCTCCCCCCCATCCCCACGTCAGGTCAGCTGGGACTTGACAATTTAAAACTTTTCCCCCCTTTGTCCCCTCCTCCAAAGAGGAAGGGGGGAAAACCCACGATATTCTTTCCACTTTCTAAATCATTCTCAATTGGAATTGATCAGAGGCGGCGCTGAACTTTGCAGAGATCTAGGAAGTCCCAACCACGCATTCGTTCAGACAAAACTTCCCTTTCAAAACTGAGACAGCACCACATCAAAACATTTTTTAAGTTACGGAGGGAAATGCCTTTGGCAGCGATCCCTTGCTGTGAGAACGTTTGCACGCACACCGTTAGAATCTGGGCATCCCAGCCCCGCGAGGCGACCCAGCACCAAGAATTCAGCCACCCAGTCGGACCACGCCGCCTTCAGCATCAAGGAGCCTCCCATCTTAACCCGTTTGGACCCGAATTTGGTGCCAGTTACCGTGACATCCACACAAACACCCTTCTGTCTCCAAAACGCTGGCGATCCGCTGACAATGCACGTAGCTGCGGCTGTAACACTCGGTGGCGGTAGACGCTCTCTGCCCAGGCGTCCGGCGGCTGCTGTCCACGGTAACCGCGCGCGTGGAGTGTGTGGATTGTGTGAACGTGCGCCTCTCCTCCACGCGAGCGCGGGGCTCTAGTCCGCCCCTCATTCGGACTCGGTGACAGGCCCTCCGGTCGCGGGTCCTCGGCCTCTGGCCCCAGGCTACCTGCAGCCGCAGGCCTCCACCACCATGTCCTCGTACTGCTTGTAGACCACGTTGTTGGCGGCGTCGATGTAGAGGATGCTGATGGGGCTGAGGCGCGCGGGCACGCAGCAGGAGGCCGGCGCCGCGTCGGGCGCCATGGAGTTGAGCAGCGTCTGAATGATGGCGTGGTTGGTGGGCTCCAGGTGCGAGCGCAGCGGAAAGTCGCACACGCCCTCGCAGTGATAAGCCTCGTAGTCCAGCGGCGCGATGATCCAGTCGTCCCAGCCCAGCTCCTTGAAGTCCACATGCAGCGGCTTGCGGCTGCAGCGGCTCCGGCCCTTGCGCCCGTGGCCCCGGCCGGCGCCCCCGCCTCCACCTCCGCCGCTGCCCTGCGCCCCCCGCGTCCCGGCCAGCGCTGTCCGCCGCCGTCGGCGTCCGCCCGCCGCTGCGTTGGCCGGAGACCCCGTGCGGGGACCCGGATCGGGCGGCAGCTCGGCGGCGGCCCGGAGCGCGCGGGCCTGGGCGCGGATCTCCCAGAACAGACTGTCTTTCCGGTGCGTGCGGGAGGAGACCACCAGCAGGGCGCCCTCCTCGGCCGCCGCGCCGCCGCCGCCGCGCCAGCCGAAGCCCAGCCGCCGCAGGGCCAGCGGACGCCTCGCCGGGCCGACCACCGCGCGCAGCCGGAGGCAGAAGGTGCGGGAGGCGCCGGGCGCCTGGCGATGGCTCCGCACGGCGTCCGCCACGTCGAAGGCTTCCCAGCGCGGGCGGTCCAGGGGCTCCGCGGCCCGCGAGTGCAGCAAGTGAGGCGCGCGGGTGGCCGCCGGGCACGTGGACAACAGCAGCAGCGGCGGGGCAGCCGCGCCGCCCACATCTGGCTTCGCCGACTCCCGGCGCAGCACGCGCAGCTCGGCGCCCACCACCTCGTCCGCGTCGGAAAGGCTGGACACGTCGAACAGGAAGCTCTGGCCGCTCTCGGCCGCCGATTCATCTGGACAGAGACAAGAGAGATGCAGCGTGAGAACCAAGTCGGTGCAGCCGGCCCCCCTGGCCACCGACCGCATCTGGCGAAGCTGTCCTGGGTGCTTAGCTAGAGTTAGCTTGCTGTCGGGGTCACCCCTGCCGCCGGGCCCCACCGGGAGTGCCGCCAACCTGTCCCAGAGTGAAGGGACCCTTCTTATCTCCAAAGCCAGGTGTTTTGGTTCATTCAGCCATGGCGATAGTCACAAGCATTCAACTGCCCAATTTGCTACGCCCTGGGGACCAGGAGCGCCCCACCACACGAGAACAAGCCTGAAGGCCACTTCAGCGCCACAGCCTGCCCGCAGAGACACGCATTTGCCTGAATGGTCGGCCTGAGTTCCAGGCAGGGGCGTACTGAACAGAGACAAATGGATGCAGCAGGAGTCGAGCTCATCTTCCTGGGGGTCCTGTGCTGTGTGAGAACTGTACCTTCTAGCACAAGATCGAGCCCCCTGGAGGGCTGCAAGCATGCATGTGTGCACCCACGTGCATACATACATACACTCAAACACACACACACACACAGGAACTCACGCGCTTACTTCCCGCTCTGTGCGAAAGAGAAAGATTCTTGTTCCCTAAAGATACTTTCCTCCTCTATTTCTCCCCCCACCCTCCAAACACACACACACACACACACACACACACACACACACACACACACACACACAAAGTCTCACGGACTCCAGTTTATCCTTTAAGTTGGTCCCTGCAAGTGGTCTAGAAGCCAAACAGCCGCATCATGACAGAGCCTCTTCGGGTCACCCTGTTTCTGAGGCTCAGATTAGCAACCCACTCCCCCATGTCTCAGCAATGTGCAGGGTTGGTTGCCTTCGAGAACCCCTCTCCTGGCTCCTCTGTGTGCTCCCTCGGCCACAGATGAGGAGGGACTTCACACGAAGACATGGGCAGCTCTAAGGGCTGTGGTGCTCCTGTGCTCTGGTTTCTCAGACAGCCTGGCCGGACCCTTCATGGGGTGTACTCTTGCACTCTGTTGTGATTTATGTAGGGATTGGAGTTTGTTTTTTGGTCACAGCCCCCCCCCCTCTTCCTTTTGCAACTCCGAAGAAAAGTTTAAATTCCACCAAGCAGCTGATAACGCGTTCCCTTTGAAGGGGGTCATATGGTTTCATTTTGCCTCATCGGGAGAGGCGGTGTAGACTCCCCACACAGGCACACACACCATCCTTCAGGATTTGATCACCAACCCCTCCCTGCCTTGTTTTCACAGTCCAGGTGTTGTCCTTGGCCTGAAACATCGCTGCTCCAAACTGAGGCTCAGGGTAGCAATTGAGACAGAGGTGTTGCGCTGTGCTTCCAGCCGCTGCTTTCCCCCTCGGACTTAAGTGTTTTCTCTCAGCTTCCCCTGCTGCCTCTCCCTCTCTCTGCCTTCCTGGCCCTGCCACTTCCCCAGGGAGGGAGGAAGCAGAGGTGCCCCCCACCAGGTCTTGCCAGCCAAACAAAGCTTCCAAGAAGGTGTTAGCTGCTTCTATATAGCCAGTGTAGTCAATGCAAATGGTCAAGTGAGGCCCGCAGAAAATGCACGACAGTCATAAGGACTCCATCCAGGGTGTCTATGAACCCAATAGCCCTGTCTACAGGTAGCTCCCAAGGGTGTTTCCTGGACCAGTGTTTTTGGTCACTGCATAAAGGTCTCTGTCTGTTTCCCCAGGATGCTATCAAAGGCGTGCAGACTGTCAGTAGCTACCCAGTCTCAGCCCAGCAGCTCTTAAGTTTCCCCGCCTATTTCAGCCTTTCTTTCTCTACCACTTTCCATGTTAGATCTTTGGCTGAACGGAATTAAGATCAAAATTACTTGCATTTCCGCCTGAAATTAGTTAAATTTTCCCTATCTGTCTGTTTTAATGACTTCAATAGAGATTAATAAAATCCAGATGACACACACAGAAACCACCCCACAGCGTCACCCACTTCCTACCTTTGGAGGGGCCAACACAAGAATAAGGTGGGGCGTTTGAACCCCGCAAAACTAGAATCCTCATTCTCCAGCTCCCCAGGGTCTGCCTGCCACAAAACCACACACACACACACACACACACACACACACACACACACACTGCCACCCACATGCAACCAACAAGAAGGGCTCTCTTAAGCTGAAGAGAGGCCATTTACTATAGTCTGACCACCTGTCTGCCCTAGATTCTCCTGGGATTCCTTCTCCACTTTGTGCAGCTCCGGGGAGATCAGCTTTAGCTGAACACCATCACTTCTAGTCTCTCTTGGAGAGTACCCCAAAGTCCCCACTCCTGCCTTTTTTATTCTCAGTGGGTTGTAGGCCCTGGGCCACTTCTTTCTCAAAGAAGCGAATTCTTGAACTCCGCCCGCCTCCTCCGGGAGCCGGAACCTGCCCGCCAGCTGTTCAGCCGCGGGACCCGCTCGGCTCTCTGTGGCCGGTGCAGACGCGGCGGGCTCAGCGCACCGACCTCGCAGGCAAAGTTTCTCTAGCACCTGAGGATGGGATTTCTGGAAGCGATCGGAGCCGGAGCCTGGCTCCCGCGACCACCTCAGCCCAGGATGGATGGACGGGCGCAGCAGAGACGTAAAGTACCTTGGGTCGCCTGGTCCGCGAAGCCGGTGATGGTGTCCGCGCCAGCGTGACCCGAGGCGGAGGCAGCCCCCGGCGGAGCCCTCCCGGCCAGGCTCCGGTACAGCGACATCATGAAGTGATGCGGCACCACCGAGCCGTTCCTGAAGCCCGAGCCGGCGGCGCGGCGTGCAGCGCGGGGCCCGGGGGCCGCGGCAGCCTGGACAGCCGAGGGTCCCGGCGCCGGGGCGGGGGTCCTGCCGCCGCCGCCGCCGCCCCCGGGGCTCCAGGCCGGTCCTGCCCCCGCCGCGCGGAGCACTGCGGCCGCCTCCAGCCCGTCGCGGGGGCGGCAGGCGCTCAGCAGCCAGAGACACAGCGCGGCCGCGGCTCTCAGGTCCATGGGCTCCGTGGGCCGGGCGGCCGGGCGACACGCGCTCCGTGGCTCCGGGAAGTCCCCCGGCGCCTTTTGAACATAGTGTTTAATAATGGGGGAAGTGTGCGCGGCCAGCCGCGGCCCCCCTCCTCTCGCACCCCACCCCCGCCCCGCGCCCGGAGCAGCGCCCCCTGCTGCACGCTGGGCCCGCAGCGCTGCGCCCCCCCAACCTGGGCCTAATGCGCCTCCTCCCCCCACCGCGGTGCGGCGTCCCCGACCTCGCCAAGTGCGTATCCCGCGCCCCAGGCTCCCGCCGCGACGCCCTGCCCCGCCTCCCCTCCCCTGGGCAACACGACCCCCCTCGGCCCCCAGACCCCAGCGCTACCCGTGGGCTAAAGGACCCGCCGTCGCGCGCACCCGCCCGGCTTCTCCCTCGCTCCTCGGCGGAGAAACATCGCCCTCTGGTCTCCTCTTTGGTGACCGTTGGGGGGTCTCCAGATCTGGGGCCAAGGAACGTCTGGGCCCCTCGGATCCGGCTTCCTGACCTCGGATCCCCGTGGTCAGGGCACACAGAGAGGCCACTAAGAGATGTGAGGCAGCCACAAGGGCGCGTTCACCACCCAGGATCGGGGTGTTTCCCGCCGCAGCCGCAGCCTCCAGAGGATCGCAGTGGGTGACCGGAGCAGAAGGGGGGGATCTGTACGCGAGGGAGAAAGGAAAAGCCGTGGGGCTGAAGGGCAAGGCGGGAAGACACCCCTGGTCGTGACCGGACGATCAGTGAAGGAGTCTTGGGTGGGGATTGTGCGCCAAATCAGGAGTCAAGCTCTTTTTTTATTTATTTTATTATTATTATTATTATTATTATTTATTCAACTGTGTGTATGTGTGCGCGCGTGTGTCTGTGTGTGTGTGTGTGTGTGTGTGTGTATGTGTGTGTCTGTGTATGTGTAGAACCACGGACGAATTCGCGAACCACCATGGACACCTCCACCTCCTTCTGCCCTGGGATTCACAGGCTCCGCCCTACCAGGACCAGAAGCGCAGGCCGCCCCCGCTTCCGTCTGTACGTCTATACGTGGGATCTGGGATCCGAACTCGGGACCTTCCGCCTGCAAGGCGGAGGCTTAACCCCTGAGCCACCTCTCCAGCCCAGGAGTCAAGCTCTTAAAGGAGCTTGTGATTTATAAAGGTGCCCCGGGGGAATTGGTGCACAGTGTTCAAACGTGCGACCGAAGTGGTGACCTTACGACCTTCCTCTGAAGGACCCGCCGTCACTTTTCTTCACCGAGAAGAGGAAAGACCACAGGCCAGGAGACCGGGCTGCAGCGCCCGGAGGCGGCGCCCTGGGGCTTCTGTCGCGCATCGTGGTTCCAGCGCGGGTGGAAGGGACAGTAGAGCGGCGGAGCACTGGAATCCACGGGAGCAGGCTCTGGAGTCCACATCTGGTTAGGACCGATCCTGAAAGGCAAGGAAGATTGCCCGTGACCAGCCTGGACAGATTCGGTTCAGAGACATCTCAGAGCCGGAACATCTGGGGACTGGATCCCAAGGGTGTCGGGCCACACAAGTCCTTTTACTTTAAAATTGCATTTGATACAGAACTAGAAATTTAAACCGGGCTGCACCGTCTTGAGCAGTTGAAATGGGTGATGGCAGATACCGAGTCACTTAGGTGGAAATGCTACTTGCGGGTGGCCCTCCCTCCCTCACTGTGACCCACAGAGGCCCACCAGGCCAGCCAAGCCCCCAGGCCGTCTGTGGCTGTCAATGCCTCTGACTCATCCCGAGTAAATTCATCAGGTATTGCCCTCCTGGGTACCACGGCACAGAAACAGCCAGGGCTGGCTGGGTCTGGAGTCCTCCAGGTTATTTGGAAGCGGGGCAGGTGTAAAGCGTGGAGAGGGTACAAGGTTCATCGAGTGGGAGGAGAGAGGTCTAGGGTTAGCTGAGTCTTGCCATACAGATGTTGCTCAGGACTAAGGCCTGTGCTGCCTATTCAGTCTTTGCTGCTGCTGCAAAGACACAGGTTGGAGAGTGGATGGAAAAGCCGTGATCATAGATTGCCCTGTCTTGGTGTTGGGACTGAACTAGCTGTGGCAGAACAAACAGGTTGGCTAGCCGAGCTCTCTCCCACCTATCCACACACCGACAGTCAGGGGGTCTGTCTGCCCAGATCAGTGTTGGCACCTGATGTCTTTCCAATCTTTCTGCAACAGCCACTTAATGCTTGGCTGTTGCTCAAATCAATTCAACTGTTAGAAAATACCTGGGATCCCGGAGCTGGGGATCGGTGTCCTCATTCCAGATCTGACTTGGACCACCATCTGCAAATCCCTTCACTTCCCCAGGTGCAGAAAGGGGAGAGAGGAGGGAGTTCGGTATGACTAAGATACAGTGGATGGCAAATATTTCTCCACCAAATGACAGCCCTGTGCTGAGGTTCCCGTGGGACTTGGTGACCCTTCCTGTGCTCGCTTGCAAGCAAGCCATGTGGCTTCTTCGAATTGCCTCACTCCAGATTTTGCATGTGGCTGGAATAGCAGACAGGATATTCCGTTACTTTGTTCCTCCTGCTGTGTGTTCATTCACCAACCTTGTCCCCAGTCACACCTTCCAGCAAGCAAATGCTCACTGCTAAGCACTCTTCCGCGTGTGGTGAACCCAACACTGGCTCATGGAGAACCAGAGTAAGCACACAGAAGCCCGGCGCTGTGAGGAGGTTCTGAGTATCTTTCCATGAAGGGGAACCAGAGCTTGAGGGAGGGTGGGTGGGGCTTTTTGATGAGCAGAGCGCACTGTGGAACAGTCTGGAGAGAGAGAGGAACGGGCTATTTGGGCCATGCCTAGTCTTGCCCCCTCCCCTCCACTTTCTTCCTTCTGCTTAAGTGACCACACCAATAATTTGTCATCGGAACATTGCGGTCTGCCTACTTCTGGCTGCTCTCTCCTGTGAGGTAGGACTCATTATATTCATTTTCTAGAAAGAAGGTTGAGTTGCAAAGAAGTCCAAGGCCATATCATGGGTTACCGAGTGGTTACAAGGCCTGCAAGGTCGACCACTTCTGCCTGCCCCTCGGCTTCCACTGCCCCGAGGGACTGAGGGATTTTGGTTTACCAATGCTCCTGGAGATGCGTTGTCTTGCCTTCCTTCTCTGGATCTCTGGAAGCTGGTTGGCAGAGAAAGGAATTCTTGGATCCAGGTGAAAGATTGTGAAGGAATTCCCAGGGGGACTCCTTCCTGCTGTTGCTGTCAGCTGGCGGGGGGGGGGGGGGGAACCTAGGAAACAGGATGTAGAATGAGCAGAGGGTTTACCTGTTAACCAGGTTTCCAGATGCCCCACCCAGGTGGCCTTCGAAGACCCGAGAATGAGCAAGGACACAGAGGAGAAAGGGGGAGACCAGGCCACTCCCCAGCTGTCCTCCAGGGGAGCAGGTGGTCCCAGGCCTGGCCCAGGCCCTCTTCAGACTTCATCTTGGGTAGTGCGGGGAGCTTCGGTCACTGGCTAGGCGGGAAAGAGCCAGGGCTCCCCCCACACACCCCAGAGACCTGGAGGGGTTGCTCTGTGATTCCTCAGAGCTCCATGCATAGAAGCTTCCATCCTCAGCCACCACCCCATCTGCGCTGAGACAGGTGTCCGTGCACAGGTCAGACAAGGCACACAGGAGGTCCTCGCATTGGGCCCTTGTGCCTGTGGTGCAGTCAGGAGGGGCGGGGCCATATTTTCACACACACCCCCAGTGCTTCCTTGACATCCTTTCCCCACAGAAGCTATTGGCTTTCTCTGAAAACCAAGTCCCTGCTTTAGTCAAAGAACTTCAGTATCTGACAGAACCTTACTTAGACCAACTCTCCATGTCACGTCTGAAGCATCACTAATTACTACCCAAACTGTGGGTGCTACCCACAGAGATGGGGGCACCGTCTGGGGCAGCGTTCCTTCAGGCTACATGGGAGACAGCTCCCTGGACCGCCAAAGACAGCTTTGCTGTAGGCATGTTGTACGTCCTCTGGGTGGGGCCTGGGTCTCACCAAGAGCCGCGCTGCGACAACGTGCGGACGATGGAATGTGGAGCAGCCCCAGCAGCGCACAGCCTCATCTGCTGCACACGCCTAGGCGCGTGGCCTCCTTGTATGCTGACAAGAGGATAGGCTACTCTTGGAGGCCATCTGTGAGTGCAGCCCACATGGTGCGTGTGAAGGAGCAAGTCCCCAACAAAGGGAGCCTGACATTTGGGATCGAAGCCATCTGGCTCCAGGGTCCCTCTGTGAGCCTGGCCCTTTGCTCTCCACCGCGGTCCAGAAGGTCTTAGTTCTTCTGGGCCCAATCGCCTGTGGGCAAGAGGCATCAGGGTTGGCCTTCGCCCTGGCCATTGTTGGGGGTTACAAGTCCTTATAGCCATGCAGTAGCTTGAAGCAAGAAATACATACTCTGAAAAGCCAAGAGATGTGAATTCATTGTTTTATTTTACTATTTTAGCATGCACGTGTGTGTGGCTGTGGAGAACAAGGGTGACTTCAGGAATCATCCTGGGTTGCATCTACTTCATTTTTTCTTCACTTTGGGATTTCCCAGGTTCCTCTCACCAGGGCTGAAAGTGCAGGCTGCCACCCTTTCTGCCTGTTTTTTTTTTTTTTTTCTTCTGTGTGACCTGGGATCCGAACTCAGGACCTTCTGCTTGTGAGGTAGAGTCTTAAGCCCCTGAGCCATCATCTTTCCAGCCCGAGAGGCCAGAATTCAAACTAGACCTCTGAACTTCTCTTTACAAATCCCTCACCCTTCTTGGCTTTGCCCCTCTGCTACCTACTACAGTGAGACTGGTGATCGGTGCCCACTGAGGGCCAGTAAAAGTTTGGAGAAGGTAAGGGTAGGGCCAGGAGCGTGTCCTCTCTGTGGACCCACCATGGCCTCTGACCTCTGACCGGAGCGGGGGGGGGGGGGGGGGGGGAGCAAGGCCCTGAGTTAGGTCCCCCTGCAAAGGAAATGGGGGCAGGGAAGGGACAGCAGGTCATGGAGACATCTACCCGCTTCGGATGCTGCTGCTGGCCCCTCCACTCAGCCCCGGGGAAAGCTGCAACTGTTTCTTTCAGAATCATTCAGGACAGAGGGAGTGAGAACATTCCAGCAGGTATATTCCGGCCTCGCCCAAGGCAGGGCTTTCCCAAGCTCCACCCCTAGCTAGGCTGCCCAGGTTACCCCCAGCAACAGCTCTGGCATCCACCCTGGGGTCCCGGCAGTCCTGGCCTCAGACCTCGGGGCGTGGCCTGCTCTTGTGGCCCAGACCCCTGGGTGGGAGAGGGGAGGGGAGACAAGGGGAGAAGACAGGATAGCTTCTTGGCTAGAGGCCCCCCACCCCTGACATCGCTGAGCCCTGGGACAAACGGCAGCGGACTGGAGGATACTGCCATCTGCTGGCCATACGGTGAACAGCATCTGGCTGGCGGGGCTCGAAAGTCAAGCTCTTTGATGCTTAAATTTGCTTACTTGCTGTGAGGCGTCCTGGAAGGGAAGGGAGCGCCAAAGAGTAAAGGGAATTAAGGGGGGATAGTCCTCTCCACAGGGCCTGGAGTTTCCTATGCTGCTGCCTGGAGGGTCCTGGATTAACCGCGGGAAAGCTGGAGAATCTAACCAGCCCGCTGACAGCTGGGTGTCTGTGATCCTAGGGGCGATTTCCCCTTGGGAATGTCAGTTACCCGATTGTTCTGCAGCGACGTCTCCAGTTTTTCTAGGAGACTTTCACGAACACGCAAGATTAAGCAGCAACAAAACACCGACAAGACTCCGTTCCGCAATTTTCAACGGCCACTTCTCCGACTTTGGTCAAAGAACCCAGCTTCCTGTTCTAGACTCACAACGATAGAGAGCGGCAAACTAACCAGTCTGAGAAGACCCGGGCACCAGAAAGGGGGTTCCCAGGTTTCGCATAAAACCTTGCCACTGATTGAGAGTCAGTGGTCTCCTGTTTCCCCCAGCACAGTGGTACACATCCAATCATGGGACTGATTGGATGCCCTCCATCTACAAAACTGAGCCCCAGACCATTGCAGCTCCCATCAGCTCGCATTTCCCAGACAGCTAACTACACCTGCATAGCACATTTGGGGAGCAGCCCAGCTGCACTCGGTTCCTCCAGACTCCGATCCTGTGGACAAAGAGTCGCTCAACAGCTTTAGGTCAATGTGTTTCTTGATGGCAGGGAGCACGAATCTAGACATTAGCAAACACTGAACCACAGAATCCGAATCTCATTGCACACTGAAAGAACAATGAATTAGCAAACCTGAGAAAGGATAAAAATCCATTAGGAACTGGAAGATGGGCCGGAATGGCAATTTATAGAGCTTTTCCAAGAATGATCTGGCAGAAAATCCTTGGAAGAACCTGGTGTTTCCACGTGAGGAAATTTGATTTACAGGTATACTTGAGCAAGCGAAGGAAATCCAGAAGGGTGAAAAGTCAAACCTTGAGGTTATAGTAGAAATGGAAACAGCATTGACCATGGTAACCATGAAATGAACTGATCCACCCTCAAAGCAGAGTGCTGCCTGCTCCTCTGGTAGGAGACCATTAAGCTAGTTGTGTACAGAGCATGGAAAGAAACCATGGTGCCCAGAAGGGGAGGACAGTGGTAAAGGGACAGATTTCCTTGGAAAAAATTAAGTACATTGGCGAGATGACATGTCTGACCATCTGTCATTCAGCTTTGTTTGCCACTGCATGGATACCCTCAACTCTCGACAGCTTTATGCGATGCTGGGGAGCAAATCCAGGCCTTCATGTATGCTAGGCAAGCACTCTTCCAACGGAGCTAAATCCTCAGCCCAAGATAAAATAGGAAAAGCTCCATGCGGGGATCTTCATTGTCAGATACCAAAATAAGCTCCTCCTGCATAGATAGTGCTGGGAACAGAATCGACATGAGCAGGACAGTACAGAGGCCAGTGATAATGTTTGAATTCTTCAGAACATAACTGTGCTGCCAACCCTTGCAAAAGAAAGAGATGCATTTTACAATAAAAGTTACCCCCTGGTGACCCTGGATATGTGGCTAAATATGGAGGAGAATTCAACTTTAATCTCCGGACACAAACCACAATTGATTTCTTCCTGGGGAATTGAGTGGTTGTAGAAAATGAAACCACAGTGAGTATTTTCAGAGGGAGTGTGTGCATCTTGACATGGCGCAGGTAAAGAATTCTCCTGTATAATTACATTGCTGAGGCCATCAAGAGTCATATCTCAGCTCAAACTTCATGAAAGATCTTTTTTTTAAAATTTCCAATCGTGCAAACTTAACAGGTACACCGGTCCCCTTCCTTCCTCCACCCCTCACCCCCCTGCTCCCTCCATCGCTCCCCCCTCCCTCCCCATCCCCCAGTGTCTCCCCCCCCCATCACCGGAGCATCCTTTAATGTGCATGCCAAACTCTCCTCTCGGTCCTCCTTTCCAATGAGGTGCAAGGACCCAGCGGCATTTCCCAGAACCTTTCATGAAAGTTTTTTTTTTTTTTTTTTTTTTTTTTTTTTTTTTTTTTTTTCCGGTGCTGGGGACCGAACCAGGGCCTCGCGCTTGCTAGGCAAGCGCTCTACCACTGAGCTAAATCCCCAACCCCTCATGAAAGATCTTAAAAGATTTATGTGATAAATTCTAAACACAGAACTGACCCGAACCAGAGGGTCCAACTCAGCAGCACCAATTGCAGGAAAATTGGTGCCCCAAACTCAGGGATGGGCTCGGCAGCATTTACTCCACAACTCGGTTCTCCCTACTGTGGTGCTCCCCCACAGTAGTGCTCCCTGGTACCTCCCAAACACACAGCACCCCTGAGAATTCTGTCCCTCTGCTGTCAATCATGTCTCTCATATGGAATGACAGGTGGGTTTAATTCGTTTTTTAAATGATTTTTTAAAATCCCTTTTATCTGTCTTTTCTGCCAGAAGCAGGAATTCTTTCTATTTGCCACTAACTGTAGCAGGTCACAGATGCCAACTTGACAATGGAAGGCTGAGCCTTTGGGTACCTTTGCGAAGAACTGTTTGGTTGAAGCAGATGTGGGAGAGATTATCGGATGTGGGAAAACTCAGCCTTAGTGGTGGGACCATTTCCTGGATAGGTAGACGAAAGGGAGAGGGCTGGTTCAGTTCTTTGACAGGCTGACAACTGAGAAACCACGTCCCCCCTTCGGTTCCTTCTGTCGATGTGGTGTGGCCAATTCCTTTGTCTGTTTATGTTGATTGGAACTTTCCTGCCATAAATAGAAATGCACACACATCTTAGGCAGCCTTGAGTCCCCTAAGCTGTTTGAGCTCAGTATTAGCAACACGAAAGGGGAAAAGAGTTTTCTCCTAGCAAGGTAAACCCCGCACAGTCCCCTTCCAGCCACAAGGGAACTGAATGTTAAACCTTGCCCGTCTCAGGGGCAGAAGCAGGAGGCAGGCAGTCGTGGGTGGTCTTCCAGGGGCCGATTTGTAGTGTTTGATGGGCATTTCCTATCATTTCCGTCATTCTGATGTCATCTAGCATAGAGCTAGCTGTGGGCTCTGGTAGACCCATTTCTTCAATGAGAAAACCAAGGCTCAAAGCAATGAGCGACCTTCACTTTTTCCTGGCTTTGGCTTGGCACCAACTCTTTGGTACAAGATCCTTATCCATCCAGCCCCAGACTGTTGCTATGTGTCCTCCGCGTCCCCGGTGTCTACAGTTACCCTTGCGACTGCATCTTCGTTGGAGTCCCCCACTGTCCCCAGGTGGATGCAAGACTCACCTGCTTCCGCGGCTCCAGGCTGGCAAGGTAAGAGGCCCTGCGCTGTGCCTGCAGTATTGGCTGAGCCGCAATGATGTGCAAGGTGGGGGCTCTGCTCCACCACACGGCAAGCAGACCCCCGGAGCTCTGGGACATGAACAGGTCCTTAGCAACCCTGCTATGCTAGGACCACCCTTTGCCAGTTGAACAGGACACACTGCCCTGGAGGCCGGCAGCGCCCCCTGGTGGAGTGAGCCCGGAGTGGTTTCCTCCCCTTCTAAGCCCCGGCAGGAGGAAGGAAAAATCTGCAATGTGGTTCGCGTTACCACCACTCGGGCCATGGAGGAGGCTTCTGGAGGCGAGCAGGAAGCAGAGATCAGATTTAGATCCTGCATTCCAGGCATTGTGTGCAATTATGCGCCGGAGCCCGCGGGACCCATAGACACAGAGCACGGGGTTGCTGTTGGGGGAAGCTGGTGGAAGCCTTGGCAGACGCCAGGAGTGCTAGCGGCACAGTGTCCCTACTGTACCCCTCTCTGCTTTCCTAGATCCTCCCAAGTGGTATCTCCAGGAGTTCTGGGGGGGGGTGCCTCACCCTGACCCTCATCTTCAACAGTCTTATTTCTACCCAGGACCCTGTATTTGAGTCTCCGCAGTCCTGAGGGGCTGAGCCAATGGGTTCTGGAACACCTTTCATCCAAACACACTAGTCTTTCTACTCTGGCTGAGCTCTTGTTCGGCAAAAACACAGCAGGTTCCAGGCCCCGGAGAACAGAGATGCGGCCACAGCACAGGGGCCCGCATCTTAAAGTGTGTTGAGTTTAGTTTGCGTCTGCAGATGGCGCAACTACAGAACTCAACCCCAGGCCATAGCACCCCCTCCCACCCCCACTCCTGTTTCACAAACCTTGAATTTCCAATCCTCCTGCCTCCAAAGCTCTGGGACTATAGGCATGTGCCACCACGCCTAACTGTATGTATGTGGTGCCAAGAATTGAACCCATTGCTAGGCACACACTCTACTAACTAAGCTTCGTCCCCAGTATCTCTGAACTCCTCTAACCCTTCATTTAATGCCCATTTCCTGGGATTCCTCGCCTGCCCCCCATTCTGGAGTCTTCATGTAGCTCTGCCCACCATCGTCTCCCATCTGGGTTGCTCTGCAGTTCTACCCATCTTCCTGCCTTCTACACCACAGGGTGCAAGCCATCGTTCACAGCTCAGCTGGTCAGGGAGCTGCATAGATCTTTCTGGATCCACCTTGTTCAGGGGAGAGAGGAAAGTGGAAAAAGAGAAAGGAAGGCTACATTTAGATCTTCATTATCGGGCTGAAGACATGGCTCAGAAGTTAACGCCTTTGCCTCACAAGCAAAAGGACCTGAGTTTAGATCCCAGACACCATGTAAAAATGATGGCAGAAATGGTTCCAGTCTGCAGTCCTGAACAGTGGAAACTGGGAAACAGCAATCAAGAGGTAGAACAATCTGGGATGTTCCCGATGTCACCCTTGAGCCTCCACAGGCATACACACTCTTGTACACATAACCAGCACACAGGCACCCCCACATCTAATAAGATTTTCATCATTGCTACCTTGTCTAGATAAATCCAAAATAGAGAAACCAGGCACATGATTGGAAGCATTTAGCCAAGAGAACATTTGAAAGGTCTTTTTTTTTTCTCTGTGGAATTTCTTCACTAAAGCATAAGGATGGTGCTGGAAGGGGCGCTGGAGCACGTGGTTGATGTGGACTTGCCATTCTGGTGTGACCCAGCATGTTTGTCTTAGAGGCTGTCTGTGGAAGGAACAAAGAGACAGGCCCCTCGGCGTGCATGGTCGCGTGGTCCTGATTCCAGAATCTCGCTTTGATCACTAGCAGGAGACAGCCAAAGGCAGGCAACGCCCTTCTCTGATTCTCACCAGGTGGACAGGTGAGTGCTCCGCCAGTGTGTTCTCGAGCAGGCCAGAGGAAACCACCCAGGACCTCCTCGGGGCCACAGGTCACCACCAGGAAGCGACTCCCAGAAGCTCCTCTTGGGCCCGGCTGACTGGGTGCAAACAAGCCAGCCGTGGGAAGGACAGACGACCTCAGGAAAAGAGCAGGAAAGGGGAGGCTGGAGGTGGGCTGACCTGGGGCTGGGGCTGCGGTGCTCACTGTGCGGTTCCCACGCAACTGGAAGGACTGAGTCTGACTGCAGAAAGGAAAGTCCGTTAGCGAGAAGACACAGCAAACACCGCAGGAGAGAGAAGTTGGGGGACTAGCATCAAAAACTGCAAAGCCCCCATCCTCTTAAAGGCTAAGCATTTCGAGGCACGCAGACACTGTGATTAAATGTCATCAGGTGCCAGGCCTCGGGCAGAGCAGCGCAGGCCCCTGGCGCCCCAGGCCACCAAGGCTGCGGTGCACCGCCGCGGCCGCCAGGAGGCGAGTTAGAGCCAGGGCGATGGAGCGGCGGGGCGGGGCGCGGGGCGGGGAGAAGGGCGGGGCGTGGGGAGGGGCGGAGCAGCACGGCGGAGGTGTCGGGCGGGTGGGGCGGTGGAGAGCGGGCGCGGATGGGGCGTGGAGAGGGCGGGGCGGGGACAGGGGAGGGGCTGAGCAGCACGGCGGAGGTAGTGGGGCGGTGGGGCAGGTGGGCTTGGAGAGGCGGGGCAGCGGAATGGGGCGTGGAGAGGGCGGGGCGGGGCGTGGGAGGGCGGAGCACACGAGGCTGGGCGGGGCACGAGGGGCGGAGCAGCAAGGGGCGGGGCGCGGCGGCGGCGGGGAGGGCAGGACGTGAGAGGGGCGGGGCGGGGATAGTGACGGACAGGGCACGAGGGAGGGGGCGGGGAGGGGCGGGACGTGAGAGGGGCGGGGCGGGGCGCGGGGCGGGGCGTGTGGAGGGGCGGGCGCGGGGAGAGGCGGGGAGGGGCGCGGGGCGGGGACGCGGCCACGCTGGCCCCTCCCAGTCCCGTGACCGGCCGCCCGCCGCCGCCGCCCGACATGCCGTCCCCCGCGGTGCTCGTCACCTCCAGGTGAGCCAGGACCCCCCAGCGCCCCCGGCCCGCGCGTCCCGGGCTACCCAGCGCTCCCTGTGGTTTAGCCGGCTGCACCCCGCCGCGTTGAAGAAGGGGGGCGCGCCATCGAGCGCCCCTTTTTACAGAGGAGGAAACCGAGGCCCTCTAGAGGCCGTAGAAGTCCTGCGAGAGTCAGCGGAAGGCCTGGGACTGGCCGCTGGACGCCCGCGGGTATGGGGAACCCACACCCCCACTCTTCCGGCCCCCCACCTTTCAGCGCTTACTCTGAGGGTGCCAGGCAGTACTGGGCACCAGATGCCGAGCGAATCGAACAAGCCCGGCCCTACAGGGTACCCGTACCGGGTGGCAGGCCTGGGAGGGACAGTTGCGGGCCGTGTCCGGTTGCCATGGTATCACCCTGTGGGCGAGTGGACGCCAGCGAGGTGGAGCAAGAAAGACCCAGGCAGCTGCCCCCGGAGAAACTCAGGAGTCGCAGCCAAGGGTCCACCCGCGCCCGGAGCAGTCAGGATGACCCTTGCATCGGCAGGGAGGGGCGTGGTCTCACTCTCCGCTTCCTAAGTGACCCTGAAACCATGCACTTGGGGAACATTCATATCCTCCGCCTTTGTTCCCACGGCATCTGACCACGGTGCCAGTTTATCCTGTGAGTGAATGCGTTGCCCAGCCCAAGTGGATCTTCTTGAGGCCTCAGGTCCGGATGGTTGGTTAGGAGTCTTCACATAAACCCTGGTGCTGGAAGCTGCTTGCTGTTCTTGCACAGCAGCCTGCAGGCCGCCAGTGCATGGCAGGAGAGATCCCCCTGGCGCTGTGTGAGTCCCTGTCTCTCACTGAGCCTCAGTTTCCCTGCCTGCAGAAGATTCCACTCTGGCAGAAATGAAAGTCAGAGCAGCAGACACTCTGGTGGGCTGCCACCCCACAGCCTGTGTCTTTGGGAAGCAGGGCTGGTGGCCCTTCGTGCGGACATGCGCGTGAATGTTGGCGGGTCTGAGGGGCTGCTGGTGGTGGGACGTCACACTGATTGGCACCCTCAGAACAGGGAGCTCTTCTGCAAGTACCATGAGCCCCTTAGCGGGCTGTCAAGTGGCCTTGCACCTGGGGGCAGCTTGAGTTTCCAGCCCCGCCTCCTCTGCCAAGCTTAGCGCACGCATCCTGCCAGCAGGGCTCTCTCCGCCAGGTACCAGTCCAGGTTCCAGGATACCACGGTGAAGCTTTGGTGGGAACTGATGGGCACTCGGCAAATACAGGATACGTCAGGCATGGCAAATGCGGACAAGGAAAAATAAAGCGATGGGGAAGTGAGAAGACAGTTAGTGCTCTTTTATACAATGCCTTCCAGGGCATCTCCTGATAGACTGGCCGCTAAACAGGCCCGAGGGAGAGGACCGTGCACTAGAAATCTTGACAGCGTGTTCTCAGAGAAGATAGCAGGAGCCATGCCTGAGGTTGGGGCGGCTGGAATGGAAGGAGCCCCGAGAGGGCTGGTGGCGATGGGGATGGGGACAGTTCAGAAAGGCCACGCTCAGGTGTGGGAGACCTTGGGCTTCATCAGAGCGTGACCGGAAGCACAGGCAGCGTGGCTGTGACCTGGTCTACAGACTGCATGGCTGCCGTGCCCGCGTTCTGCAGCACCGGCTGTGGTGCACTGGCCTGGCAGGATGGGAGGAAGGACTGAGGGGTGTTTAAGTTCTGGATGGTTGTAGATAGTGAGCTCTCCAGGTGTTGATGATGAAGAAGAGAGTGAGGAAGAGGAGGCATGGGAACCAGCTGCAGGGCTTCCATCCTGACCTGCTGCTTCCTGGGATGGGGAATCCACGCAGGACACCGATGGAGGGGGTAATATGGGGGGACCCCCGCTGGAGAGGTAGGCATTCAGCAGACAACTCAGTAAAGTCGACAGTCAAGTGTAGATGTCAGGGAAGCGGTTGGGGGAGTATCCTGGAGAGGGGAGTTGGGATTGTGGGTAGGAATTGGGGCAGCAGTGGCCATCACCAATGACCTGGGCAGGGTAGAGCAGTTACATCCGGAGGTCAGTCCAGTGGGAATGAGTTCAGAGTCACCCAGGAAGAACAGGGCCAGAGATGTCACTCTAAGCCACTCTTTTCCCAACCTAAACGAAATGCTTTTATTTATTTATTTGTGAGAGAAAGGAGAGTGAAGAGCAGTCGTCTTCTGACCTGTACACGCCGTCCATGGCACGTGCTGTGTTGATATGCAGGTGTATGCACACACCAGACAGGTGCAATTAAAAAAGAAAACCCAGAAGCGGCCTCCTGGGATTGCTCCCTGGAGCTGGGGAGTCCCTTCCAGGATCTCTGTCCTGCGGTTAGACCTGTTGGTGCCCTTCTCCCAGTGCAAGATCTGGTCACGCACACATACTGCACATTGCACTGTTGTGATAGTGGCCAGAGCAGCTTGCTGGTGTGCAGATGTGAGGGATCCTCGTGGAAGGAGCCTTGGGGGGAGGGAGCAGTCATTTGATGGACTGGATGTAGCTTCGGAGAGGGAAGGACCTTCCCGAGACATGGAAGACTCGCTGTCCTGGTAGAGAATGTGCGAAGCGTGTTTGTAGCGCGCAGTTTACTCTACATGGATGAGGAACGCGCCTGCTATCGTCTCTGTGTTCAGTCTTGGTTTCCCGAGTAAGGCTGAAAGCTCCCCATGGCCTCTGTGGCACTCACAACTCTCCAGGGAAGTCTGTTAATCGCCTTGTCCTTGCTCTAGAGAGGAGGGTGCCAGGCAGGGATGCCTGGAAGAGGAGGAGGCCACTGCTTTGGATGTCACCAGCGGACAGGCCCTGGGCGCCTCCCCTGCTCTCTCACTGGCCGAGGAGGTGCACGTCTGTCCCGACTCTGCGGGGCCTCAGCTCCGCCCTGTCTGTGCAGACCCTGACCCAGGTCCCTCCCTCAGTCCCCATGGAGTCCGCGAATTCGAGGACTGCGGCAGCCGGGTCGCACAGCAGAACAGTCTACCACCAGGGCTCAGCAGGCCCCAGACCACCCACCTGCATTTCCCTGGAGACTCGAACCTGAACTTGGCTGCTTCATTCCCTTTGCAGGCCAGTTCAGAATGCCCACACGGGCCTGGACATGACGGTGCCCCAGCACCAGGAGGTGCGGGGCAAGATGATGTCCGGCCACGTGGAGTACCAGATCCTGGTGGTGACGCGTCTGGCCGTGTTCAAGTCGGCCAAGCACAAGCCAGAGGACGTCGTCCAGTTCTTGGTAAGCAGGGATCTTGGTGGTGTCCAGGCAGGTGTGTGCGCCCTGGGGTGCAGATGGCATTGGGGTGCACTTCCCTGTCCTGTGCTCACTCGGGCACCGCAGCGCTAGCCTGCTGGATGACAGGTCCAGTGACGCAGATTGACGCTTCCAGGCCCCAGAGAGGCTGACTTGCAACCAGACAGACAGACGGTGACCGGAGCACATGGCGGACTGGGAGTGGGAAAGGACAGCCTAATCCACCCTGGCAAAAGAATTCCGGAAACTTCTTGGAAGAGGTGAGGGTAGAGTCCTGGTTTACAGACTAAGTGGTGCTTAGCAGCCGAAGGGGGGCCTTGTCTCAGGCAGAGGATAGAGGCCAGAGGGGCTGTCCCACGCGTGCCTCTGAGTACTTAGTGTGATGGGGTTGGTGGGGGCAGAGCACAGACAGAATGCAGGTTGTGCCTGGACCTGCCTTGCACCTCCAGCGAGGCAGTGACATCCCGTTTGCATTAAGCAGAGGGTCTGGTTGGGCTCCGAAGGAGCAAGTCAGGGAGACTGTGTCTGAGCCCAAGGTGAGGGCTGGGAGAAGCTGGAAGGAAAGGAGCTTCTGTAGGTTGATCAGCAGCCCCGGTGGAGGGCCAGGTCAGAGACTGTTGAATGTACAGTGTTGGATGGGCCCAGGAAGCCCATACTCAGGACTAGGTCAGGCCTGGCAAGCAGGTGTAGAGACATCTGCCTGGAGGTTGTTAAGAGCCTGGGAGTGGGTTGGGGCTGGAGAGGTGGCTCAGGAGTTAAGCCTCTGCCTTGCAGGCGGAAGGTCCCGAGTTCAGATCCTAGACCCCACGTATAGATGCCGGGCAGAAGCGGGGGCGGCCTGCGTTTCTGGTCCTGGTAGGGCGGAGCCTGTGAATCCTGGGACAGAATAAACAAGGAGGAGGTGGAGGCGTCTATGGCGGTTCCCGAATTCGCCCGTGGTTTTACACACACACACACACACTCACACGTACACACACAATTGAATAAAAAAAAAATTAAAAAGAGCCTGGAAGTGGGTGAAGCTCTTGGGTGAATAGAGGTGATGTGCAGGCCGGGGGGCCAAGAAAGAGATCTCGAGGACACCAGCAGTCAGAGAAGGAGTATGCAGACATCTGGGGAGTCAGGAAGTTAGGGAGCAGGGACCGTCACAGAGCAGTGAGATTTATTTTTTTACCTTCGGCCGCTTGTGAAGAGGGGTCTGTTGCAGTTCACCTGCATGATTGCTGATAAATGACCATCACACAGCTTAAGGGAACAAGAAGTTTGCTTTCTTACGACAGTCTGGTTACAGTTCTCAGTCCAGCTTGACGGGAGAGCACACACCAACACCAGGGCCGAGGGAACTGGCCACACCATCTCTACCTAATAGCTGAGAGAGGGACAATCCTTACTTGCCAGACCAGCATGTCTGGCCAAGTGAACAGAAGAATGCCAACTCTCTCAACCAGCTCTCTATGATTTATCCAGGGCCTAATCCCACCCACCATGGGCTGGGCCTTCCCCATTAGCCAGACAATCTCTTTCAGGTTCACTCTGGGCTTAACCCAACCACTAATTCTCCACAAATGTGCCTAGAGCTCAAACCCGCAACAGTCAGGTTGACATCTGTGCTTAACTATGACCAGTAATCACAAAATCACAGGCCCTAGGTTCTCCGCGTAAGGTAAAGATGAGCTAGGACCCCCCCTCCCGCCCCTTCCCTGCTTCGAGTCTCCTGCAGCCATGGCAAAAGGGAAATGGTGACTTGTGGGATCAGTAGCAGTAAGAGACCAATTCTAAGAGGCACCAAGAAGCATCGCACAAATCTTTCTTTAAGGGACGTTCAGTGTCCAAGCTGGGTTTGCATCGAATTGCTGTTTAGACTCTGGATGGAACCACGATGCCACGTGAGCCGTGGCACTGGGTCCGCAATGTTCCGAGAGAGGATCTGCCCGCAAGGCCATTTCCGCTGTAGTGATCTGACTTGACCCAGTCCGGAGCTTCAGGGAAAGGAACAGAAGAGAAGGGCGCTGCTGTGGGTGTGAGGGGGAGAGACTATTCTGGGCGCCTTTGGGGTCTCGGCTGGCCGACTCTGCGCATAGGGGCCAAGCGCACCTGCAGAATGTATGGAAGCTCATCGATGGCCCGAACAGCAATGCACACAGTCCATGTGCTGATGCTCCTAGGGCTTTGAAACACCTATGAGGACAAAAGAAACCTCATTCGAACCCCGGGGTGTCTGCGGTGCAGTCCTCAACTGTGTACCCAGGTCTGAAATCCCTATGGAATTTCGTGATTTAGTTAAAAACAATTAAATGAGCTTTTAAAAATGCCTGATCCTTAAATGACAGGCGGATTTTCCCATTAAGCATGTTTCATTGCTCACCGGGAGGTAAACCCAAGCCCAAGAAGCCTCCGGGGGACAGTGGGCCGGTTACCATCTCAGCAGTGCCGGCCGCAGAGGCGCTGGTAGTTGTGAGCTCCCACCTGGGCTTCCGTCAGTCCTTCCTGGTGCCCTGACTGGAACACAGCTGCATTGGGCAGAGGCTGCAAGAGCTGAGAGCTCTGTGCCCCCCACTGTGGGTCTGTGGGTCTGTGTGCTGTGCCTGCAGCGGGCAGCCGGCCAGTAGGGGGCACTCGCCCCCCACCGTGGCCTGCTCCGCCAAGCTGGCTGGAGTAGCCCAGTCACCAGGACAACTAACCTGTCTCTAGGGAGGGCCACCCCTCACCCCCCACCCCTCTTTCCTTGAGGGCTCAAGTCAGGCATGCTCCACAGCCAGACTCTCGTGCTCAGCAGCGGGCAGCAGCTCCCCATGCCAGGAGACTACGCGCTCAGGGCATTGTGAAGCTCCCTGGCAGGGAGAGCCTTGGGCTGGGTGGGCTGGGTGTGCTGCACCTTGTCAGGCACTTGCCAGGGAGAGGGCAGCCGCCAGGATACCTCCAAGGACTCCAGGACTGAGACACCCAGGCTGTTGGTAAAGCAAGGGCGTAGGCAAGAAGCTTTCCTCTGAGCCCACACAGATTGTGAAAACCCAGCAATGACAAAACTCTTGGTGCTGTGGCTGCTCGATGCACACGTGACCCTGAGCTGGCCGGGGTCCTGTGCAGAGTAAGCACCTGGCCAGAGTATGGTAATCAAACAAGCAAGCATATGAATCCGGGGAGCAGCAGAGTGTCCTAGAGGAGAAAGAAGGGGGGCTAGCTTGTACCTCTACAGGAAGCTGGGCGCTGCCTTCAAGCACTCAGGGGGCATCTGATATTTATGGTAGCAGCAGGGGGCTGTGGCCCACTTCTCCCAGATTCCTATACCCTGAGGACTTCTGCCAGCAACCAAGAACCAGCTTGGGCAGTGCCTGACTCTTCCACCTGCCAGGGCTGCCTCACCACCACCAGGCCATGGCAGAGAACGATCAAGACACCTGTGTTGAGAAAGGGGGTCTCAGGGTGCTGCCGCCAGCTGACCTGACACATGCCAGCTGCCAAGATCACTCTGCCTAAAAGCAGTGGCCGTGATCACATGCAGGCCAAGTGTGGAGCCCTGGGCCGGCGCCTTACCTGGCCTGCAGGTGCCTGAGGTCCCACCCCTGCTGCTCTCTGAGTTCCTTGGCTGGGAGACGGGAGGAGGGGCAGCGGGCACGCCTGCCCCCACTGCACATCTCACTAGCTCGAGGGAGCATCTGCCACCCCCTAGCTCTTCACTGAGGAAGCCACCTGCTCCTCTCATTCCAGGTCTCCAAAAAGTACAGCGAGATCGAAGAACTTTACCAGAAACTGAGCGGCCGCTACCCAGAAGCCAGCCTCCCCCCCCTGCCTAGGAAGGTCTTGTTTGTTGGGGAGTCCGACATCCGGGAAAGGAGAGCCATGTTCGATGAGCTCCTGCGCTGTGTCTCCAGGGATGCCCAGCTGGCAGGCAGCCCAGAGCTGCTAGAATTCTTAGGTATAGCCTGGGCTTTTCTCATGCCCCTGAGGTCCCAGCCCAGAACCACCTCCCTGCTCTGGCTTGTTACAACCCCCTCCCCATAGTCTGGAAGCTTCCGGTGGGCTTCAGACTTCCTGGGCTGGATGGTGCACAGGAGACCCTGCCCGGAGGGACTGGCTATCCGAGAAACCCTGACTTAAGCCAGACTGTCCGTGCACGATCCACACATTTGTTCTGGAATCTTCTCCATGCTCATGGCATTCATGGTGGTTTAATAGGCTGGGCCCTGGGAGTTTCTCCATCCATGGTTGGGTCAGCAGAGCATCTTGCCGTGCCCTGCTGTTGTAAAACATTTTGGCAGTGATGATCCTGTTCAAACCAGTTGTTCGCTGTGCCATCGGGCGTGGGACTGACCGTTCTCGGCTTAGACAGCTCTCAGTGTCGGTGAGCCCGTCCTCCGGGCAGGCCAGCCATTGTCCACTTGAACTCACAGTAGTGTAGTTACCTGCATTTGACCTGACCACCACTGGGCTTGTTATACTTCCTCATGGAGGTAGGAAGGGCACCACAAGACCCTACCTCGCCCAGAGATGGATGGATGGATGGATGGATGGATGGATGGATGGATGGATGGGAGGGAGGCATACAGACAGAAAAACAGTTAACAGTTGCTAGGGGAGAGAGACTTTTCTTGAGCGGCGCATCTACTCATAAGTTGCGCACGTGCCTGCCAGTGACCCCTCACCCAGGCCCTTACAAAGACCTCCAGTTAAACTCATTGATTCAAGTCAGATTGGGTGGAATCTTTTCTTCGGCCTGCTGTCGAAAGCCTTTCTGGGTTGAGCAGAGGTTTCTTCTCATGTCTCCCTAGGAAGAGTTCACACAGCGCCAGGCCACAGAAATCCAGGAAAGCCTGCGTCCTTCTCTGCCACCCTCCTTGTGACCGGCTGCCCCTGCTTCTCTTAGTGCTGCCATCCTCTAGGGGGCTGCTGCAGGCAGCTGATACCCTACCCCCCACACCCCCACCCCCGACCGCTCACCACTCTGTCTGAGGCAGAGTTGAGATGCAGGAGGCCCTTGGTCTCAGAATCTGGCACAGGGAACATGTGGTCACACCTCCTCTGGGTGGACGCCAAGCCCCTTCTTTTCTGTCTCCTCTGCAGGCACGAGGTCCCCAGGGGCTGCGGCCGTGGCCTGCAGAGATCCCTCTGTCTTAGATGACGCACCCAGCGGGGCCGGGGACAGCGAGGAGGCTTTTGACTTCTTCGATCAGCAGGACCAAGTGGCAGCTGAGCAGCCACCCATTCTGGGCCTGAGCAGCAAGGATACTGAGAGGTCCTTGGAGGAAGAGGAGGAGGAAGAGGAGGCACTGGATCCTCTGGGCATCATGCGGTAGGTCTCTGCTGTTGAAAGCGCTCCCTCTTGTCTGGGCTTTCTGCACCGTAGCGCTTCTTCCTAGAAATCAGAAATGATCCTGTGCATCCGCGGCCACCTGCTCAGAGTGCTCTGGGTCACACACGGGGTCTTGATCTGATGTGCTCAACGGGTGGCTGTGCTTCAGCGGCACCTGTCTTTGTGATGGGCTCCAGTCATCTGCTCTCTCCTGCCTCTGCCCGGAGGCCAGCAGAGTTATTCCCACGACAGGCCTGTAGCCCATATCTCAGCGCATGGTGGCTCCCTCCCCCGCCTCTCAAGTAGGGGCACAGGCCCCTAGTGACGGGGAGGGTGATCTGCTTATCCTTGAGCCTGCCTCAAAATCTGTGAAGTGGGGTTTCCTCAGCTCTGCCCCTCCGGGCAGTCAGAGGCCTACATGATTACAGGAATCAAGGGGACTTGTGACCCCCAGATGTGGACCGTGGTTTAGGGGTGCCATGACCACATGTATACCCCAACTGGAGAACAAGAACCAGGTAGCCATCACCCCTTTTCTTGGGCTCAGGCTGGTGGGAGAATGCAGAGCCCAGCACTTTCCTTCACGGCCCTTCTGCAGTGGCCAGAGCTTCCCTGACAGAGCCCAGGTGTCCGCTACTCCAGAGCCGGCACTTCCGGGCTAGGCGGAGAGTCTCTGGGTGCTGGGGCTCCTTGCTGGATGGGCAGCATTATCCCGTCTTACAGCATGAGGCGGTGCTGCGTGGCACCGAGTGCAAGGCAGGCTTGGGGGACACTATCTAGGTGCGTGGCTGTCAGTGTTTGCCATCACCGCAGACCCCCACCGTGGTGCCTGTCTGCCCACCATGTCAAGCGCCTGGGGATTTCTTGCCAACCTGAGTCTGTGGGGGAGGGAGGCCTGATTGTAGGTGGGCTCCAGGAAGAAACTTGAGCCAGCAAGGAGCCCGGCAGAGTGAGCTCAGCACAGACGCTGACCGAAGACACTGAGCACTGCGCATAGTGCTCAGCACTCTCCTCCGCAGGTGGGGGCGAGCCACGGGCGGGCTGCAGGCTCCTGATACCACCACAGAGATCACAGACACCACACTGAGCCAAGGCGCCTGAGCTGCGGGGGGCTGCAGCTGACCCGGAGGATTCAGTGTCCCCCCCAATGGCCTCCAGCCTGGGGTGTCAGGTCTCTGAGGGACAGGCAGCTAGGATGCCAGGTCCTGTAATAACCGCCCTTCGTCAGCCTCGTCCGGTCCTGGGCTCGATTTTGGTAAGGGTCAGGCACTGCTTGAACGCTCCGTCACTCTGAGTAACCACACGTAGTGCCAAGCTGAAGTGGACATCGGGGCCGCACCAGCCTTTGGCCACACAGGGCTCCACAAAGCGGCTCCTTTTTTGGGTAGGAAAACGCGCTTTGGTTTGCATTGGCAAGTGCTGCCTTGAATTTCTCACTTACTCCAGTAGCGGAGCGGCAAGGGGCCTAGGACCACCTGCCGTGCTCTGCAGTGGAGTGGCCGGGCCCTGGATTCTGGGGAAACAGCACCCAGAGGAATCAGTTTTTCTTGTAAGGACTCATGTGATCCAGTCAGTATTATCGGCTCTGTCAGGAATAATGTTTTTCAGAAGTTTTTAAATGCCAGGAACTGAGCTAACTGGCATTTGTTTACATGGGCTCATATTACCTCTGAGACTGCACTTCTGAAATAGCTTGGCTAGACTCCCTGTGACCATGTCGTGTGTCAGGACACCCATGTGTATGTACTTCCTATAAAACAGGTGTCGATGCCTCCTGTCCTGTTTCGTCTTGTGAAACGGACACCAGACTGCCCTCTGGTCCAGTGTGGGCGTTTGGACCCTGAAATCACTCGTTTGGTGTATTAGGAAGCAAAACCAGAGTCAGGTGGCTCGTGGCTCGTACTTATTGTTCGAGCCAGAAATTAAGGCCCTCTGCAGTCAATCTCACCAATGTGGGGGGACAGGGAAGGGGTCTTCAGCCTCCACGCATGGGGAAGAATTCAACCAGAGCCGGTAAATGGCAGAGCTGACACTTGAACTCAGGTTCCGTTCTCGGCCACTCACAGGGCTCCCACCTCACCAGCCCTGAGGAATCTCCCAGCTTATGGCTCCCACACTGCCATCCAGGGCCCCCCCCGCCACCCCCCACTCTGGACCTCCCTGGCAGCAGCTCCTGCTGGGGTCAGGCCTCCCCAGCTGCGGCTGTGCCAGACCTCGGCCCTTCCCAGTCCTGACCACAGGGAGGCGCTGTGGCTCCGCGCAGGGCTGCCTGGAAGGGTGGGAACCATTGGCACAAAGCTGGGGCTGGATTGGCCTGGCTTTTCTTTGTCTTTTCAACCTGCCTCGTTATGCCGCCGCCAGCGAGGCAGAAAGAGAAAGCCCCTCGCTGCCACTCTGCTCACTGGCGGAGCTTCCCTCGGCCCGTCCCGGTGCGTAACTGCAGACAGCGCACACGGCATCCCTTACTGCTTTCTTCCTTAACTTCTGTCTCCGCGATCACCCCTCCGTGTCGGACATAGTTTCTGTATTTAACTAAAGTTCAACCACCGTGGTTCCGCCTTTGGCTGGACACACTTCACTGTGACCCAAGCATGCAATTAGCAGAGACGCTGAACATGCAGCCAAAGTTGTGTCCTCGGATGCTGCCTTCTCATGTTGCATCTGAATGCCAGGGTGTGTTACATGCGCCGTGCTGCCTGTGTGCTGGGTCTTTCTGGATCAAGGATCCCCACCCCCAGCTCTATGCCAGGGCTTCAGACCCAGGCACTGTAAGTGGCACTGCCAGGCCCCTGCTAGTGAACATCTAGCATCTTCTGTAGATGTGTTAGTTCCATCCATCATTATAGCAAAACACCGGGTCATGCAGCCTGGGGAGAATGGGTTTAATTGGTTCCCGACTTAGGTAGATAATGTCAGGAAAGTGAGCTGGAGGGCACTGGCCATGCCACACATGCCCCACATCTGCCATCTAGAGAGGAGGGTTAAGTCCTGGTTTTGCCATCTTCACTTTCACACAGTTCCGGATCCAGCCTGAGGACTGACCCTGGCCACAGCTGGTGCAGCTCCAGCAGAAGTCAGCACAAGAGAACGTTCTCTTTAGGGTGCCCACCTGCCAACTCCAATCAGAGAACCCCTGGGGGTGCCGACCCGCCAACTTTAATCGTGGGGGGTGTTCAGATTTCTCAATGGCCGTGCAGTGGGCTTTGCTGCCACTGGTAGTGCTAGAGAAGCTTGTGCCTGCAAACCTTTCATTCTGTTGAGCTTTTCCTCTACATAGTGGCCCAGAGCGAGCCCCCAGGACTTCTGCAGGGGACGCTCTGTTGTAGGTCTATCAGCTCTTCCAGCCTCACAAGGCCCCCATTCCCTCCCACCTGTTCCCCAGCCTGCTTCCCAGAGGGTCCCTCTTCAGGTATGCTTGCCCTCATCTCTGCCTGCCAGTGGCCCCTCAAGTGGCCGTTCCTTAGATACTGTTTGATCATAAATTTTCATGCAGGTTTTACTTCATTTTCCAAGCTGTTCTGTTTTGTTTTAAAATAACTTTTCAATTTCTGTTTGGGTGAAGTTTCTGCTCTGGGATGATCCCATGATTTTTGAATGTCTTTAGCACACTGCAGGCATTCCCCCAGATTTGTTAGCCCAGCATTTGGAATCCTTGGCGGAGTCCTGGGAGATGGGGGGCTCAGCTCTGTCCCTGAGCAAGCCTGCAACAGCCTCCCTTGGGTGCATCATGTCGGTAACACTGTCAGTATCCCGTCCTGGGGACTCTCAGGCCTGCGTTGGATTAAGCAGGACAGTGGACAGCAGCGGGAGCTGTGCTTGAGCCTGGCTAGGTAGAGATGCCCATCGCGCCCCAGGCTCTGAGCAGAGTGCGAGCTCTGCCACAAATGCATGCTGCAACAGCTGGCACACTGCAGTTTATGGAAGCCTGGGGGCGCAAAGGCCTCCACCCTGCACAGAGGAGGGGGTGATCAGAGTGACCGTTCTGGGCTCAGCTCCCCCGCAGCCTTCTGCTCCTCCTGGCTCCTGCCCTCCCACCACCCCAGCTGGAGGTGTTCCCGTTACCATACCTCAGTGGTGACCTACACTAGTACCTGACTTGGCCGGCCCAGAGTAGCGAGGGAAGCGGGACCAGCACATGCAGCCCTTCACCCACAGCCCCGCAGCCCCCCCCCCCCTTTCTGGGCACTTCTGGTTCCGGAGGGTCATGGCTACAACAGTGTTTCCACCTTTTACCTCAGCAAAGACTTCAAGGGAAATCTAACATGAGAAACAAACTCAAGTAGAAATTGCCTCTGTCAAACAGGAGTGGGGACTGTGTCTTTGTCCCCTCCCCCCAGTATTTAGTTCCGTCCACCTCCTTCGGTACCTTTGAGGAACACTGGATCCCCTTAATCGTAATTGGAAAGTCCCCAATTACGGGGGACCCCATACTGTATGATTACCTCAGAGTGGGGTCTGAGTTCAAATCCCAGCTTTGGGGAGGGGCACAGGGACGAGGCTTTGAGGTACAGCTTGTTTGTGCCACGGGACAAGGCTTGAAAGTAGACAGGGTGCAGGGAGATCTGGCATCCAAGGGGCCTTTACCAGCCTCACAGAACCCCAGGGCTGCGGGGAGATCTGGCTTCTGGGGGGGGGGCTTTATCAGCCTCACAGAACCCCAGGAGTGGAGTCCAGGCCCAGAAGTCAAAAGGAGGAAAGTTGTTAGTAACATGTTCTAACCAGTTCAGATTACCCCCAGGAGGCCTTTATAGGTCTTTTATATCAGATGAGTTGCAGAAGGCAACACCCCACTTCCGACTGTTCTGGAAATCCAGCACCCTGCTGTACCTCCTGCCAAGAGCGCCTGTCCCTCTGGAGGTAGCAGCTTGCCCCCCACCGCTCCATCCGGGGAGGAAGGGGCCTGCCAGGCTGAGCCTCCATGAGATTAATGCTTGCCTGACACCCTGACTGTGCAGCTGTGTGTCCTCGTATCCAGACAATCATAGCTTAACAGTTGTTAAACGGGAAGTCAAACCTGTGTTCTGATTAATGCAGTCAGGAAGATTTGCAAGGTAACGGGACGGGCCAGAGGCAGGAGCTGGGGGTCTCCTGATGGTTGGCCCAGAACCTGTGTGTATCCCCGGCTGAGGCCCCAGCCTTGCCAGGTCTCATCCACTTGCCCTCTGCTTTAACAGCAGCCGCAGCCAGCTTCCCCATCCCCGCCAAGCCAGCGTCTGTGGTGCTGTGGAGAACTGATGGGGATGGAAACGAAGACCAGCACACGAGAGCAGGCACAGGCTGTTGCTGACACTCGCCTTAACCAGGGAGGGTTTGGCTACCATGGCTTCTGTCTCTTGTGTTTGCTAGAGACATGAAGGCAGATGGAGGGGCCGGAGTAGGAAACCTCACAATAAATTAAAAGGGAAGTCAGGGCTGTGCCATCATTGGGGACTGTTGGCATTGGCACTACCTTAGTGTCATAACAAAGACATGACCTGAAGCATGCAGGGCAAGGGACTTATTCGCACCGATGATTCTAGGTGACAGCTGATCACTGCAGCAGGAGTGATACCACATCACGAGGGAACGGGTCACACCACAGCCGGAGGAAGAGCTGAGAGAACCCAGCTCGCCAGACCAGCTAGTTCTCTCTCCACCTTATCTGCTTGTCCATACAGGCTTGTGTCTTCCACATCCAGTGGACAGCGTCTCATAAGCTTGCTCAGACCCTTGCCTTAACCAAATAATTCATAGATGCGTCTAAAGCTCTGTTCTCAATTGCCACATTGACAGCTAACTTGCCGCAGGCTCTTAGGAGCAGTGGTCCTGGGTAGGAGGGACCGGGGAGGAGCGTGTGTTTGACCTGCTTTCCCTGGCCTGAGCTGCTGAATAGGAAGTGGAGGTGAGAGTGGGGACCCTGACGGGCATCAGTCGTGTCGTGGCCGTTTCGTTGCTGACCGCTGCGCAGGCCGTGGTTTGACTTCCTGGCTAGTTGCACAGGCTCTTGGCTAGAGTGTCCTTGTGATCTGATCCTTGACCCTCTGTGTACTGTGTGTCTCCGAGTGACTGGGGTGTAAGCAGGGCTGGATGCTCACCTTAGGATGGGGGGTGCAGAGCCCTGACCTGTACCAGCTGACTTCCTGGCGGTACAAGGTGGGCCAGACCCCTGTACAAGCAAGAAAGGAGACTCACCAGAGGCCCTGTCCACAAGGCAGCGCTCAGGCCTGGGTGGTCTGAAAGTGGGGTAGATGAGGGCAATCCTGGTGGGTGTCCAGGTTGGCTCCCCTACGGCACAGCCCTGGCGACGCTCAGAAGGATGTTGCTGAGTCACAAGTGAACCTGGACATTGGGAAGCAACTTCAAGCCCTGGTCCTGCCCTGCTCGGCCTGCACGCTGAGTGTTTGCCTCGGTGGCGCCTCCTAATGCCCGTTTACCAGTTGAGAAATTAGCCTGGGAGAAGGCACGTGGCTGGCTGGGTCATGCAGTTTCTCCTGCCTTCCTCTGGCTGTTCTGCCCTTGGCAAATTCCACAACTCCTCCCCTCCCCCATTTTACGTCCATGCTCATCTTCCACCCAGCTCCATCCCTAAGGCTGTCTGCCCCTCATGGACACCTCCCCTGGCGATTGCTGCTTCAGGGAAGCTCTGTGTTGCTGCCGCTTTAGATACAGCCGTCTAGGAATGAAGTTCAGAAAGTCATACGGGCTGGGGTGGGGGAGGATTTGGATCAGTTGGTTAAGGATCTGAGTTGAATCTCTGAACCGTGTAGAAAGAGAGAGGAGCAGGAAGTGGGCACATAGCGTGTACTTATAATCCCAAAGCCGGGGAGGTAGAGGTAGTCCTGATCCTTGGGGCTCACTCGCCAGTTTGCCCAACCTACATGATGAGTTCCAGCCAGCAAGAGACCCTGTCTCAAAAACAACAAGGCGGACATACCTGAGGCACAGCATTAAGGGTAGTCCTCCGGCCTCTGCGTGCATGCACGCACGCACACACACACACACACACACATGCATGCACGCACGCACACACACACACATGCATGTACACACACACACACACACACACACAAAGGTCATTTTTTTGGCACCTTATGAATTTTCTTCGGTTAGAAAAAACACCAACAGCAAATTTAAGATGAAAATGTGAAGAAAAAGGTTTGTTTTAAAGCAGGAAAGTTGCGTTTGGAAGGAGGTGGGCTTCCACGTCAGGCAAAGTGTTGCCTTAGCTTGAAAGTGACTGGGTTCTGGCTGGGGAAGGACCCGGGTGGGCGGCTGTGTCTTGAGACCCCTCTGTGGCTCCTCACAGGAGACATGTGAATCTGGAGGGCACGGCGGGCCCCAGAGTGGCCGAGGGGAGGCTTCTCTCGTATGTCAATCGCTGTCAGCAGCAATGCCTGAGCCACGGGGAGTGAGATGCTCCTCGGCCAGGCAGAGTCTCAGAGCTGTCAGCGTGGCAGCTGCCGCCTCGTCCCGTGATCCTCCGCTCCGCCTGAGACGCAGCCTGGCTGAGCATCTGTCTCCTGTCAGGCGCACATCAGGAGCGCAGAGTCATGCTTACACGTGCCTGCGGCGTCCCGGGGCCTCGACTAGCTCACAACAGCCACGCTCAGCCACGCTCTGCCACGCTCAGCCACGCTCAGCCACGCTCTGCTGCCCTCAGGCTCCGCACAGGTTCACCAGGAAGCTCGGGGCTGAGGTGATTAGGGCCTTGACTGCTTGCCAGGCCGCTCCCCAGGGCGGCCTGGAACATGGCGGAGGGGCCTGTGCATGCATGGGTGGCCTGCGGTCTTGTGTGGCGGCCAGGCGGATGCTGGTGTGGAGGAAGAACGCAGTGCCAAGGAGCTCATCTTCAGATGCGGGCACTGAGCCCGTGCACCATGCAGGGCACAGATGTGCAGGGGCGTCACACGGGTCCTCCTACCCAGAGTCGCTGGCCTGGTCCCAGCTGTTAGCCCCGATTGCCTTCTGTCCTTTGCCCGACCTCGCTGCTGTCCATACTTCTGGATGTTCCCCAGGTGGGACATTTCTTGGTGGTCCATGAGCAGAGTTCCACGAGGAGCCGGTCTCACCCCCTTCGCCTCACTGTGCTTCCCTTTACAACCCGAGGAGACCCTTGTCACCCAGAGGCACACGTCTCCCTGGTTACGCTGCAGACGCTCAGAGTGACTCAGTTTCTCTGCCTGAGATGTTCTGCCCGCAGCTCACGGGGTCAGCTGCCCACCTCCATTCCCTCCTCCAGGAAGTCCTTCCTGAGCCTTCCGGTTAGGGTGACGCCTCCCCCTGGGCTGTGACAGACAGGCTGCCCTAATGGTCTGTCCTCATGCGAGGGGGGCAATGGGTGGAGGTCTTTACAGCCGGCATGGAGACTAATGGGGAGTCTCCTCGCTCCCTATTCTCTGCATATATTGGAGAATAAGTAGAGTAAACCTAAATTAAGGTGTGCCACGTGCCTGTCTGTTCTTATTCCTCCTTCCCTCTGTCCAGCCAGATCACCTTCCTTCTAGCCAACACCTTTCTAAGTATCTAGAGGAAAAATGTCTTTCTCCTTCCCTCTCTCTTTCCCTCCCTTTCATCCATCTATTCATGTACTGTTGAATGAACGTCTGTGTACCAGGCCCACTGCTTGGACCCCAGAGCCTGAAGCCTTACAGTGATTCTTCCAGAACTCTAGAGCTCGTAGGCACCAAACTCCATATTTCTTGTTGCCCTTTGTTTCCCCCCAGAAAGTTGAGTACAGACAAGGTTGTTGGGAGCGAAGTGCAGAGAGTGCCTGACTGAGCGGCTCTCTGTGCCGAACATTCACCGTGTCGCGGATGTCACCAAGGAGGACACAGACGTGTCTAGTAAGAGCACGACTCACCCAGAAACAGTCTGACTGTGCTACCAAAGTCGGAAGTAGGCAGAAGAAGGGAACCGATTGAAGTCCTGCCTGGCTTTCCTTGTTCTCGAGAGTCTCTCTATGTGCCTCCTGCAATTCCTGGTCCGTGGAGATCTTGCTTCCTTCCCCTGTGGGGTCCTGGTGCGGTTACTCCTGTTGCTGTAAGAGAATGCTCTGACCAGACAGTGTAAAGGAGAAAGGTTCCGAGGGCTGGTGGTATATTGCGGTGGAAAGCGCAGGCAGAGGGCGTGATGGCGGGAGCCAGCTGTGACCCAGAGGCTGAGCAGCCTCAGGGCCTGGCCCCAGGGAGGCGCCTCCTCCAGCAAGGCTCCACCTCCTGAAGGTCCCATCCCTTCCCACATTCAAACCACCACAGGCCCGTGGACTAGGTGGGATGTGGGGCAAGCTCCTAAAGAGCCTGGAAGGGTCTGCTAGTTTCTGATCAGGGTGGTGAGGATGAGGAGGGTAAAGCTGCCAGCATTGTTCCTGAGCAGCCTCAGGCCTGCCTGGATAGGATAGCGCCTCCGGGTGGGTACTGACGGCAGTATGGGAGGCGCGCTCCGGCTCTCACTGCCGCAGGTCCTGCTGGATCCAGGGGCCAAGAAAAGCATGCTGTGACAAGCCACAGCCCCTCCCAGCTGACCCAGGGGCCCCCAAACCCAAGTTTTCACCCTATTCCCCGGAGATGTGTCCGCCAAGCACAAGCGGAGCCCAAGACAGGACGGAGCAGGCTGCAGCCTGACGGCACCCACAGAGAAAGTGCAGCGATGCGGAGGCAGACCCCGTGGTCAGGGCAGCGATGCGGAGGCAGACCCCGCGGTCAGGGCTGCGATGCGGAGGCAGACCCCGCGGTCAGGGCAGCGATGGCGGAGGCAGACCCCGCGGTCAGGGCTGCGATGCGGAGGCAGACCCCGCGGTCAGGGCTGCGATGTGGAGGCAGACCCCGCGGTCAGGGCTGCGATGCGGAGGCAGACCCCGCGGTCAGGGCTGCGATGCGGAGGCAGACCCCGCGGTCAGGGCAGCGATGCGGAGGCAGACCCCGTGGTCAGGGCTGGTCCGGTCGCTTCCTTCGCCACCACCCCAAATCGCGGAAGGACGGAACCAACTTCTCAGAGTTGTCCTCTAGCTCCTGCACACCTGCTCGCTCCCTCCCTACCCGGAGTAAGAAAAGGTTTTTCAATTTTTTAAAAAACCCCTTTTTTGAGAGAGAGAAAGGTACACATATACATGCCATGGTACCAGTCAGAGGACTGACCTTCCACCACGCGGGCTTCCAGAAATTGCATTCAGGTCTCCAGATTTGCAACTGTCTTGCCAACCCCGCAATTAAAGCGAAAAGAAAAGAAAAAGAAGCACGCTCCTTTCTCAATCAAGCAAAGTCAGTCCTAAAGTCAGGCCCACTGTGATAGTTATAATTAGTTGTCAATCTGATACCTAGGAGACAGACCTTCTGAAACCTGAGCGAGTCTCTAGATGCAGGTTGGTCTCTGGGAGTGCCTGGGAGGGACTGTGCTGATTGTACCACTGACCTGGGAAGACTCAGCGTGAAAGTGGGCAGCACCATCCCCAGGGCTTGTGGTCCTGGGCTATAGAAATGGAGAGAAGAGCAAGCCGTGGTGCGTGCGTTGGTCTAATGTGACCAGCTCCTTAGGCTCCTGTGACCCCAGGCCACGATGAACTGTGACTTCTGTTGGTATATTTACCTCAGCACCAGAAAAGAAACCACGTTGCCCACTCTTCCCCGCGTCACCTTGTACATGAGACACTTGAAGTGCTGAGAACAGAGAACCGCAGGCAGTGCCCACTGTCTCCCAGCCCCGCACGCTGCGTGCTGCCGTGTGGCTCCGGCAGATGCCAGCCCCTCTAAATCCCTCCTTCCTCATCTGGCAGGCAGGCTCCGCCGGACTGATACCTCCCACCAGAACGCTGGCCCTGCACCCCAAAGGCTTCCCAGCCTGTTCCTTCCAGAGAGATACCTCCTGGCTCCATAGCTTCTTCCCCTGTCAGCTGCGGCTAAAGCTCTACGAGGCGGCTGCCTCTAGAAGACCGTGGGAATGGGACGGTCACCTCAGAGGGCCTGACCCGGGGCACCCCAAGGCCTGCTATTTTTACCCGGCTAGTTTGTGTTGTAGCTTTCCAGCAGTGCCGCTCCTGTGCACGCTTGCCAGCATGAGCTCAGACATGACCTCAGCGTGCAACCTCAGTGCTGAGACAGGCAGACACCCGCAAGCCCCGTTTCCAGTAAAAAGCCTGTTCTTGCTGTTTGCAGGAATGGCTGATAGGGGCCGCAGCCCCCCAGGCTCAAGGTCAGCTTGTCACTGTGAAGCCAAGTGTGCAATCTTGAGATGTGTCATAGCAGCCAGGACACTAGCAGCCCACCCAGATGTGGTGTATCTAGCAGCCGGACACTAGAAGCCCACCCAGATGTGGTGTATCTAGCAGCTGGACACTAGCAGCCCACCAGATGTGGCGTATCTAGCAGCCGGACACTAGAAGCCCACCCAGATGTGGCGTATCTAGCAGCCCGGACACTAGTAGCCCACCCAGATATGGCGTATCTAGCAGCCGGACACTAGAACCCACCCAGATGTGGTGTATCTAGCAACTGGAACAATAGCCCACCCAGATGTGGTGTATCTAGCAGCCAGAACACTAGAGGCCCACCCAGATGTGGTGTATCTAGCAGCCTGGACACTAGCAGCCCACCCAGATGTGGTGTATCTAGCAGCCTGGACACTAGCAGCCCACCAGATGTGGCGTATCTAGCACTGGTCTGGTGTATCCGGCAGCCAGAACACTGCTTGTCCACATAAGCCAAGAGACAAAGTTCAGCAACACTCCAGAAGCTTCCTTCCAGCTCCTTCAGTCTCTGCTGCGAGCGACCCAGGGCTGGACCTCTTCAGTCTGAGGGAGCAGAGCCCAGCAGGCCAACAGTGCTCGCTGCGAGGGGGCACACAACCGTCAGGCGGGGGCAGCACAGGCGTAGGCTGTGCAGTGATGGGTAATGTCAGCTTGCCGGATCTAGAGTCACCTAGAAGGGGAGCCTCAGTATGTCTGCGAGGGACTTTTCTAGGTGGGATTCATTGGCATGGGCAGACCCCACGGGGGTCTTTAGCACCATCCTCATGGATTGGGATCCTGAACTTACAAGAACGAGCCAAGATCCACAGGCATCTCTCTGCTTCCTGGGTGTGGGTCCCAGTCATCCAGGGGTGTGTCCCGCTGCCTCGAGCTCCAGCCACCATGATTCCCCCATCATGATGGACGGGCTGTGCCCAGACTGGGCCAGAGGAAGCCCTCCTGAGTTGCCTGTGCCGGGTATTGCATCAGAACCACGAGAAAAGTAACGGGTACAGGCTGCTTCCTGCGCTCCTAGGTCCCAAGCCTGAGGTTTAGGCCTCACGTCTAGTCCATACCGACCCCAGCAGTCATGACTGTGGCCCTCCGGAGCTAAGCCCTGCCAGGCACCTCCCCCTTCACAAGCACATGGCGTCAGGCCATGAACATGTGGTGTCCTGAAGCCTGGGTTAGGGTCTGTCTGGCCATCCGTGTCTGGTCCAGACAGGCATGTGCTTGGCCAGTTCTTCCCAACACCTGTCACACACGGTGGCCTCAGTGGGAGAGGTCGTCCCTGTGCCTTATCAGATCATGACAAAACTCCATCCCCATGAGCTCAAGTCTGCCGCCTCCCGCCTCCCTCCCCTCCCTCCTCCCTCCCCTCCTGCCTCCCTCCCCTGGCCTGCTTGTCTCCTTTGGGCCAAGGTCTGCCATTGGATATCTGAAGACACTACAGTGACCTCGTCTGCCAGGATCACTCTGACTGAGCTGTTCCAGTCCTTCCGTTGTGGTCTTCTGCCCTGAACTCCCCTGGCCCTTAGAGTCGAGCAAACCCCATTGGGTCTAGCACATGCGCACAACCAGGAGGCCGCCTGAGCTGCTGTGAGAATCTTCACTTGTAATTTTTTTCTCCAGCTCCAAAAAGCCCAAGAAACGCCCAGAAGTGGCCGTGAGGCCCAAGCCTTCACCCCGGTTCACCATCTTTGATGAAGAGGTTGACCCTGATGCTGGCCTGTTCGACCCAGTTAGGACGATGTCCCCCCAGAAAGCCTCAGATGCCAGGCCGCAGGACTGTAAGTACAGCCCCGGGATGGCCTCCTGTTCCCCTATCGACTTGGTGGCTGTCTGGTCACGGGCAGCAGCACACAGAACTCGGGCTCTTTCTTGCTCGTTTAGATGAGATGCAGAGCCGGTTTGTGAAGGTTGCTGACACTAGTATCCTCTGGGCTGTGGTTCATTCTCAGTATCCTCTGGGGAGGAGAATGGCAGTTCTCTTAGTTGCTTAGAGCCTAGTGTCTGACTACATTACATGTTCAGTACTAGGCACAGGGACTTCCAGGCGCCCGTCAGTGGAAATAGAAGGATCCAGCATGCGCAGCTGTGTGTTGTTACAGTAGGAATCTGTGCTGCCCACATAGACTTCACGGCAGGACTGGGAGCCGCGTCAGAGCCTCCGCGCCCTGGGCTGCCTCCACCTTTCCTGGGCTGGCCGCCTCATGCCCGTCAGCCCTCCCCTGAGGAGGAGGTCGATGTCAACCATGATTCGGGCCGTACTTGGTGAGCTCCCACTGAGGCAGGGTCAGGCTTCAGCCCCCTCCTGAGGACCTTGGAGCCCATAGGGAGCCGGAGCACCTGAATGAAGATGGCAGTGTGTCATGGGTCTGCACCAGGTCCAGCAAAAGTCTGGGTTCCCACAGGTCAGATGGTCCCGGGTTGGAGCGCAGCGGCAGGTGAGTCCTGAGAGGTCAGTAGAGTTGTCCGTATCCAGAGGCGAAGACCTTGCAGGTAGAAGCCATGGTCCACGTTCCTGGAGGGAACTAGAAGCAGCTCCCGAGGCAGCGGCCGTGGGCAGGGCAGTATCTGTTGCTGTGCGCCCTGCCCCCACCCAGAGCTCATCAGAAGACAGTGCCACAGTGGGCACCACAGGGGCCCACGTCTCGGGCATCCTGACGCAGTGCCGAGGCTGCCTGCCTGAAGGAGACTAGAAAGGACCCAGGCCAACGGACAGAGGCCCAGATCCTCAGAGCTGCTGTGCTCTTGCCGCCTCCTGCCAAGCCTGGCCCCGTGCTCCGGTTTCCTGGCTCGCTCTGAGTGCGGCAGGAGACCTGCCAGGACCGCCCCGCGGCACCTGGATAGACCACCCTGCCGCTCCTTCCTGCAGGCCTGAAGCTCTTTGACGACCCGGACCTCGGTGGAGCTGTCCCTCTGGGTGACCCCTTGCTGCTGCCAGCTGCCCGTGAGACCGGAGGACCCTCATCCAGCCCAGGACACAGGGACACCTCCAAGGAGCTGTTCAGGTACCCCCATTCCCCCCGGGAGCCAGACACTCCTCTGGTGTGGGAGCGCCTCGCCCGCCCAGCCTGGAAGGGGAGCAGGTCTGCCCAGATCCTGGGGCTGCGAATCACCAAGAGGCAGTGGTGGGATTCGCAGGAGGCAGCAACCAGGAAGCCTCGCTCACACGACAGAGGGGATTTTATGTGCAAGGCAGTCTTTTTTTTTCACACTCAACATTTTAATATTTATAGACATAGTCACTAAATCGCATTTCCCATGAGCAAGTATAATTGGCATAAATGAGTGGGAGGGAAGAACCCTGATCTTCAAGCACATGACGCAAGGGCATGAAACACACATGTACTGGACGGTGACCTGTCCACCAGGCGGGTCCTGGCGGGCGAGGGGAGCCAGGCCTGGTCTCTTACATGAGACTAGTGGTGGAAGTTGTGCCGAACATGTCTACTATTTCCTGAGAGCTGACTGAGTCCAGCAGTGTGGCTGAGGTGTCTGCGCCTCACACAGCCTGCGGTGGCCGCGCTCTCTGCGCCAGGAGAGCCGTGGAGGAGGTCACTTGCCCGAGGCCACCGCTCTTGCCTGCCTCTGCCCTCACCTCTCTCCTGCTCCAGGCTGTGGGTTCTCCCAGACCTGTCTGTGCCCACCTCAAGCCTGCCTCCACTTGCGCTGTCTTCACCTCCCCACCCATGCCCCAGGATGCGGGCATGCCGGGCGATTGGCAGGAAGCTGAGTCGTCTCTTTTCAGGAATAGCTTATGTGGCACAAGGCCGTGGTCCCTGGAGGCTGCCGTCTGCACCCCTCGTTAGCAGCCTCGGGCTCTTACACAGCCCTCTGCGTGCCCGCCACGCCCGAGTCACCACAATGGCTTCTTGTATTTCCGTGTCCCCGAGGCCCCTGGCGTCTGTTCACGCTGTCATCGTTCGCCGCGTTCCTGACATCCCCATCACCTGGGAGAGGGCCGCGATCATTATTACTCCATTAAGGAGGACACTGAGGTGCGGGGAGTCACTGCTAGTCAACCAGCAGGGCCCGGCGAGCGTGTCCCCGTGGGTCAGTTCTCTGGCACGACAGACTGTAAATCCATTGCTTTCTGTCCCTGTTCTGTTGAGCACGGTGCTGTGGACAGGACATGGCTGTCCTCGTGGAGCCCATGCGATCGAGCTTTCAGTAGGACTCTCGCGCTGGAGGTGCACGAACACACCACACAGATGTCATCTCCGTACTGACTCTTGGGACCCCTCTCCAGTACCTCCCCCGCTCATGGCTTAACGGATCCGAGCCCCGCATCCGTGCCTTCACTTAGCAGACATCCGGAGGTGAAGAATTAGCTTCTGGAAAGCAAGAGCAAGATTTTCTTGTTGTGTCTGTCCAGTTCCTGCTCGGGCAGTAACTGGACTTTCTTTCAGTGAAAAGCTTTCTAGTGTTCATTCATTCACTCATGCCTTACTCCCTCCAGCTGCCCGTTCGTTCATTCATGCTTCCATCCCTCCATTAGTCCGTTCATTCATTCATGCTTCCATCCCTCCGTTAGTCCGTTCATTCATTCATGCTTCCATCCCTCCGTTAGTCCGTTCATTCATTCATGCTTCCATCCCTCCGTTAGTCCGTTCATTCATTCATGCTTCCATCCCTCCGTTAGTCCGTTCATTCATTCATGCTTCCATCCCTCCGTTAGTCCGTTCATTCATTCATGCTTCCATCCCTCCGTTAGTCCGTTCATTCCTTCATGCTTCCATCCCTCCGTTAGTCCGTTCATTCCTTCATGCTTCCATCCCTCCGTTAGTCCGTTCATTCCTTCATGCTTTCAGTCTTCCCTCAGTCCATTCATTCATTCATGCTTTTAGCCTCCATCAATCCATTCATTCCTTCATGCTCACCTCTCCATTAGTCCATTCATCAGCCGTGCTTGTGTCTATTCTTCACTCCCCCTCCCCATCAGCCCTCCCAAGCAGCTTTGTGAGATAGTTTTCCAAGGATTTGGTAACCAAAGAGCCTCCCCTCCACCCCAGGCCTGCTGCCGTCCAAGCTGCTCCTGGTCTTGCTGCTCCTGGTCTTGCTCTCGGGATGTGGTGCCCAGAGCAGGAGCCGCCGTCTGGAGCTGCCTGGTCCGCTCAGTTCTCATTCCCGTAGCCCAACCTGTGTTCTCTGCCTCAAGAAGCCCACCTGGCAGGCCAAGCCCCACCCTCCCTCCTTTCCTTGGGAGCCCTGCAGCCACGCCCTTCTCCAGCCCTCAGATCTGTGGTCCGCTCAGCAGGACTGCTGTGTGGTGCCTGAGACGACAGCTCCTCGTGTCCTGCTGCTCTGCCAGCATGCCGTCACTGGAGTTGTCACATGCCGTGTTCCCTGAGGTCGTGAAGCACTTATGTGTTCTCTTCTTCAGTGCTCACAAGGGTTCCCATGGGGGGCAAGAATAATCCCTACTTTACAGATGGGGAGAGCTAGGGGAGTGGCTGGGGTCACCTACCAAGGAACCACAGGATGCAGAATAGGAGCCCGTCTCTGCGGCACTTGGTAAACCTGCCAGGTTCTACCTGTCCAGGAAGCAAGGAACGCCACAGACTGACCAGGCGATCCCCGTCCCTTGGCCTGCATGGCTGTGCTGTCTCAGCTGACCAGCTGGCCAGAGGACACATGTAGAAACAACAGCTGCAAGGGACTGTCCTATCCCAAGCATGGACGCCCACCACAGAGCCCGTCACAGTGGTCTAGTGCTGTCTCTCCTCACACTGGCCTGAACCAAAGGCAGAGGCCTCGCCGCATCTGCTGCTCACTGAACGAGCTAGTCGGTGTGGATTGGTTTGGACACAGCTGGGCGGGGGTGGACGGAGTGGGTGGGTGAGGTTTGTGCTGTGCATCTGGTCTCCCCCAAGGCTGGAGCAGAGGCGGCCAGTGCACTCGTTCCTGCTGTCACGACTCCTGCAGCCTTCAGTCCCCTTGCCCGGGGCAGCTAGGCCCGCACCATGAGCCAGGGTCAGCTGGCCCTGGCTGAGGCCACTGCCATCCTCTTGGGCTCTGTGCACTGCTCGGCTGGTCCACAGAGACCGACAGACCCCCACAGGACAACATCTCGTAGCCTCGTGCTTACTCTTTTCTCTGGAAAAAGTTGGCTGGGCTTCTTATTGGCTCAGAAACCCCAGTTGTGTACTGCCACCCCTGCCCTCGCAGTGGGCCGGTTGGCCGCCTGTCTACTGGAGAGATGTGGGGCTTCCCTCCTGGAATGGCGATTTGAGGGAGAATAACCTGTCTACTGTGTCCACGGAGGACAAACTTAGTACTAGGCGGCAGGCAGTTGCATCTAAAGGGGTTGAAAGGGCCCTGAAGAGGCCAGCAAGTTTAAAGTGGGGTCACCACCAGGGGGCCGGCTCTCACACACACACCCCCCCCCCCCCCCCGCTGCTGTGGGGGTGACCAGGGGGCCAGCTCTCCCCCAGCTGCTGTGGGGGTGGAGAGCAGAGTTCTGCGGGACTCCTCTTCGGTGTTAGTGGAATGGAACAGCGGGGGGAGGGGGGGCTTTGGCCTGAGGCAGGCGGGATTCTGGGTAGCTGTTCCGAGTCCGTGTGGGGAGTGGGTTTGCTTCAGGCTCTTGCTCCTTTTGTGGGATGGTTATACTCAGGGCTGTTCTCTTTGGTTCCCTAGAGTTGAAGAGGACCTGGACCAGATTCTGAACCTGGGGGCTGAGCCCAGGCCCCAGCTGAAAGCCAAGCCCCAGCTGAAAGCCAAGCCCCAGCGAAAGCCAAGCCCCCAGTAGCAGCTAAGCCAGCACTGCCCAGCAAGCCAGCTCCGCCACCCGCCGCGGTGCCACCAGAAGCTGGGGACGGACCACAGAAACTGCAGCAGATCCAAGCCATGGACGAGATGGACATCTTACAGTACATCCGGGACCACGACGCGCCTGGCCAGGCCTCTCCCAGCCTCTTCTGACTCGCTCCACGCGGGACCTGGAGCCGCCCTCTCGGGGAAGACGTGTGAGAGAGGACGGGCTCAGCAGCCTCCATCTGCGCCCAGGAGAGAGGTAGACGCCTTAGACCTGGTGTTCCTGGCCTTCTTTTCCCCGGGCTGTGGGCAGCGTGAAGTCCCTATTCTGAGGGGCAGAGTACCGGGCACTGTCAGAACCACAGTCCACGTGGTCCCTGCTCAGCTGGCTGGAGAGGAAAGTGTCTCCCTTGCTCACTGGGCAGGAGCCTGGCGTAAGGACAGTGTCCCCCGAGAGCGCTGCTCTCTTTGTATCCACTGGTTCTCCAGCCCCGCGTGGGAAATGAAGGCTGGTCGTGCCTGAGCCTGGGCCGGTGAAGGCGCCAGCCACTCTGGAGTCTGCTTGGCATGGCCGCCAGAGCCCGAGAGGGACCGACTGTCTAGACTGACAGGAGCCCTTCGGAGCCTCCTTGGCGTCCGTGCTGATGGCTGCTGCTGCTGTCTCCCCCACGGGGCCTGGCCAGCCTGTGGCTCCTGAGTCGACGTTTCCACGCGGCCCTCAGGGAAGCGTGCAGGAATCTGACTCGGACCTGTTCTTGAGCCCGGGCCTTGTAACCTCCGGCGCCTGGGGCCAGCACCTTGCCGTCCCCGGGGTCTGCAGTTGCTCAGAGGCCTTCTCCATTGGAGCCACCAGCCAGGAAGAAACCGCCGCCCACGGAGGCAAGCCCCCGTCTCAGATCTCCCCTAAAGTGGGTCATTTTTTTTTATCAGAAAATTTCAAGTGAGATTTCTTGAATATATCCTTCATATCCAGAGCTAGTTTTTGATGAAACACAATAATTTTTAACAAAATGCAACCGTCTGGTTCCTTGGCTCAGTTCTGCTTGACAGAGAGGCAGGGGAAGGGCCCAGCCGGCCCAGGAGTCACAGCCAGGAACCCCAGGGGTGTGCTGCTGTCAGTGTCTGGCTCCCGACCCCGTCCTGGCACAGGACCTAAAGGACCAGGCTGGGAGCATCGGGTCTGACCTGTCGGGCGTCTTACCACTTCCCAGGCCAAGGGAACAGGCAGCGATGGTGCTGGGCAAGGCCTCCTCTGCCTTGATGGCTGGAGGATCTCCTCACCAGGGCCCAGGGCTGGCAGGACGATAGCTCCCGCCCCAGCTCCCACTTGCCTTTCACCAGTAGGCCCCACATCCCCAACCTTTGGTGGTCACACCAGTCCATTGCCTCACACCCTGCTAACTGCTGAGCGAGTCGTCAGTAGGAGGGGTAAGACACCCAGCTCTAGCCCCAGACCACTCTGAGCCATTTCCCTGCCCCTTCTCTGTGCCTTAACTGCTGGCTCCCTGCCCGTCCTCACCCCTGCACACGTACCTTGTACCTGTTTGGGGTAACAGTTGACATAGGAAACAGGGTGCGCATTTTCTGGTGTTGCTTTGTCCAGTAATGGAAACGTGTCTGCCGTGGGTCTGTCCACTGTCGTCTTTGTGAGGCCTGGGACCCTGACGCCCTGAGCGGCTACGGCGCGGCTTCTTCTCCCCACGAGTCTCTGTCACCTAGTCTTCCAGTAAATCTGTGGGACTCAGTCAACATTCGTTAGCGCTGTTCTTTTCCACACCGAGGCTGATTGGAGCCAGAGTACGGGGGAGGGGGGTCCTTTGTCACCTCGAAAGAAACCCAGGTCAGCTGCAGCTGTGCCCCGCTCTTCAGCTGCTTTTCCTACTGCATAAACCAGAGGCCCAGGGCCGCATCAGTCCAGCAACTGCTCGGTCAGGCCCTGTGTGAAGAGAAGAAAGACCACCTATTCCTCTTCAAACCTCCCCTCCCACCCCTTGTGGGGACTGCAGTGGCTGGGACCCCCGTGCCGGCGTCTAGACACAGCCCCAAGGCGCCGCCCTGCCTCTCGCGTAGAGATTCCACAGCAGGCTGTTCTCTTCTACAGAACAAGCAGGGTGCTGGGGAATGTGGGCCACGTCATGGCCCTCTATTCCCGCCGTTTGGATTTGGACCCTTAGCCTCTTCTGAATTGGGGCCTGGGATCCCAGGGATGAGCAATGGTTTGTTCTGAGAACTGTTCAGCCCAAGAACTTGCAGCCCACATTTCTGTGGAAGAGAAACCGAAGGTCGCAGCTAGGTGGCGAGGCTGTTTGAAGGCGTCCTGCGGACAGGATGTGCTGCAGGCTGTGTCCGCCGCTCTCTTCCTCCTCATTGTTCTCTCAGGACTCTGTGAGCCCAGCCAGTCTCCTGGAAAGTCCCGGTTAGGCCCAGTCCTAACCAGGCCAGCATCCTGCGCTCCCACCCACTGAGCTCTGGTCCCATGACTGAGGTCGCACTGTGTCCATCCCCTGCATCCCCCTTGTGTTCCTGGCTGCTCACACCTCGTGCTAACGAAACGGCCAAAGGTCGCCTGCTCTTCGGGGCCTGTGACCTGGTGCCGCCTGTCACCACAAGCGGCACTGGGGGTTAATTCACGTGTGGGCTGGTGTGGATGACCACGCTCAGTGCTCTAGGTTGTTCACTGTCCAGCCAAGCGCATCCTGGAAAGGCCGCCAGCGTGTCCCCTGTCGCGGCAGCAGCTGTTTCTCCTTGTAGATTGGCAGCTGTTCAGAACAGGCGCACGAGCAGCTGTCAGTGCCGGCTTCAGATGCCCCACTCAGCGTGAACTGCCCCTTGGTGGGGCAGCAGTCAGGCTGGGGCCGTAGAAGGGTCTGGGTGCCCATTCAGCCAGGCCAGAGGATGCCGCGGCCCAGGCAGTGGAGCCCATGTGAGCAGGAAGTGCTGCCCGGAGGAGTTGACGGCTGGTCACAGAAGAACCTGCCCGGGACTCGCTGGCTGCTAACTAGATGTGGCAGTGGCCAGGTCAGTGGCCAGAGGCCCGTCAGCCCCGGCTCAGGCGGGCCCTCACCTGCCCTGACCACAGAGCCCACGCCAAGCAGTGCGCGCGCCCATTCCTGGGCGGACCACTGGTGAGAGCGAAGGTCGCACTTCAGGGGTCACACAAGGGTAAAGCCTGCGCTCCTGTGGGGATCAGGAGCTCAGCACAGGGCTGGGTAAACAGGCCCCGGCTACTGATGTCCTTCACGGCCAGCGTTCCACTGCCGGCTCAGCGAGCAGCACAGCCTCAGATGCTTCGGCTGGGTTAGCCAGCCCCCTCCAGCCCCCCGGCGCTCCTGCAGCCCCCCAGCGCTCCTCCGTCAGCCCTCCTCCCTCCAGCCCCCCAGCGCTCCTCCGTCAGCCCTCCTCCCTCTAGCCCCCCAGCCCTCCTCCCTCCAGCCCCCCAGCACTCCTCCAGCCCCCCAGCGCTCCTCCAGCCCCCCAGCGCTCCTCCGTCAGCCCTCCTCCCTCCAGCCCCCCGGCGCTCCTCCAGCCCCCCGGCGCTCCTCCAGCCCCCCAGCGCTCCTCCAGCCCCCCAGCGCTCCTCCGTCAGCCCTCCTCCCTCCAGCCCCCCAGCGCTCCTCCAGCCCCCCAGCCCTCCTCCGTCAGCCCTCCTCCCTCCAGCCCCCCAGCGCTCCTCCAGCCCCCCGGCGCTCCTCCAGCCCCCCAGCGCTCCTCCAGCCCTCCTCCGTCAGCCCTCCTCCCTCCAGCCCCCCAGCGCTCCTCCAGCCCCCCAGCCCTCCTCCAGCCCCCCAGCCCTCCTCCGTCAGCCCTCCTCCCTCCAGCCCCGCTGGCTATGTGGTCATTTCCCCATCTCCAAGCAGAGAAGTGTTGAGTTGGCATTTTGTGTGTGGGAAATTGTGTCCCAGCAAACACAGAGAATCAGGTAGGGAGAGAACTTGGCCTATTGGCCACTTGGTTGACACCTATAACAAGTGTCCTGCATCTCAAAGAGCAATGTTTTTAGGTTAGAAACTGGACAGAGGATTTTTTGTGTTCACCTGTTTCGAAGGCATCCAAAGATGCGGGGAGGCTGAGCGCCCCCACGAAGACCTCACTTCCTTCCCCCAGGGCGGTGCCGGGCGCCTGAGCCTCCCTGTGCTGCAGGGGTGGCCGTGATTCAGACCCCGACTTCCTGCACTAGGAAGCCCCCAGGTGTGAAAGTAAAAAGCTATTCAGCACCTCGAAAATAAGATTGATGGGTTTCTTAAAATAAAATTATTTAATTGTTTGTTGGTTTGTTTGAAAGATAGAGAAGGTCCACTTTACACTGCGTGGCACGCGGGCGGAGGTCAGAAGTCAACTTTCAGAAGTCAGTTCTCTCCTTCTGGGCTTTGGAGGTTTCCAGGTTTCCAGGTTCGTGAGCAGACACATACTTATTATCCGCTGAACTGCCTCTCCTGCTCCTTGTTTTATTGTGTGTGTGAGTTTTAAATTGAACATAATTTTACCAATTACCCAGCAGTTCCACTTGTAGGCAGATCCCCAAAAGGAGAGGGAGCAAGTTATGACCACACACAGTGTCCATGCGATGTTTACAACATCTCATTCAGCACAACTGGATTTTTTAATGGACGACCCCATTGGCTGGTGAACAGATAAACAATGTGATTTCCTCACACAATAAAATACTACTTGGCCATCAAAAGGAATGAAGATAACATGCTAAAATATTGATCCATCTCAGAAACACAATGCTAGATCTGAAAGACCACATATTGGATGGTTGTACTAGGAAATTTCCAGAGTAAATCTGTAGAGATAGACAGTAGATTAGTGAATTCCTCACTCTCGGGGTAGAACCAATACTGACCACAGAGGGCCCAGAGGACCCTTTGGAGAGTGACGGACATTCTAAAATTGGATTGTTGTAATGGCTACACAATTCTGTAAGTTTCCTGAAATCACTTAATTGTACACTGACACAGGAAACTTTGGGGTGTATTGTACCTCGATGAAACAGATAGGAAATCTTAGACCTGGAAAAAGAAAGCAGATCCATGGACAACAGGGGTCGGGGGCAAAATGTGAGTCAACTCCTGGCTCTCTGGCCCCTTTGTCTCTCTGTGCCTCAGTTTTCCTGCCTGTAGCATGGGATTATTTTAATTGGACTTGTCTGTTAGGTTATTCAGAAAATCCAGGTGAATTTGTCATTAGGTTAGTCAGAAAATCCACGTGAGTAATATTTAGAAAGTTGTTTGATCAGTACCTGGTGCATTGTTTTATATGTGGATAATTAAAAACACATTGAGGGCTAGAGAGATGGCTTAGGGTTAGAACTCTGCCTCTCAAGTAGAAGGTTCTGAGTTTGAATCCCAAGTCCCACATAAAAAGACCAGGTGAACGGAGCCTGGGAAATCCCAGAGTGAAGCAAGAAGGTGATTCCCAAAGTCGCCCGTAGTCCTCCACAGGGACACATGTACACACACACACACACACACACACACACAGAGGAAGGGAAAGAGAGAGAGAGGCACGTGTATGCAAAATAAAATTTAAAAAAACATACATTGAGGTTCTGGAGAGATGATGGCTCGGGAGTTAAGTCTCTGCCTTGCAAGCAGAAGGTCCAGAGTTCAGATCCCAGGTCCCACATAAAACCACCAGACAGCGGTGGCAGCAGTCTACACTTCTGGCCCCAGAAGACAGAGCCTGGGAAACTACAGAGCAATGCAAAGAGGAGATAGCACAATCCAGGACGGTTCCTGAAGTCACCCCTGGGCCTCCACATGTTCACACAGTTCCCTCTGATACACCTAGGCACGCAGGCACTCACGCAAATTTTAAAAAAATTAAAAATCAACACATTGAATCATCACTCAACCGTGGCCAGGTGACTCTGGAGTTTGGAGCTCTGCGCCTGAGAGGGTGGCCAGACCTCTGGAGCCTGCGGCTGGGACGGCAGATGTAGGTGACGGGCATGACACTGTGTCACCCTAAGGGGTCGCTCAACCTCTGAGCTTGCCTGGGGGTCTGGCCTGTTGGGTGGGGTAGGGCGGAGCTTCTCCTGCCTCATGTGGGGCGGGACCTTGGGAGATGACACCACAGAGCCACTTGGCACTTACTGAGCGGGCCCAGGGTAGAGGGGCTTGAGGGGTGGGCTTCAGACGTGACCATGGGGCTTGACGTGAATGGGTCATGCTTGGGTGTGGTAAGGAGAGTAAATGGAACACTCTGGAAAGCCCAGCCATTCTGATGAGACCCACAAGCAGCATTCAGCAGGGCTGGGGCAGGGGAAGCCTCTCACTGCCCCCCAATGCAGACCAGGGCAGCCTGCCCAGCACGGTCCTCCCCTCCCTGCCCCTGACCTTTTGCTTAGAGTCACAGGCCAGATAGGGATGGGAGGCAGACAGTTCTAGGCATCATGGCCCCCCTTCCCTCTACCCGCACCTCCCCAGTGTCTTCTCCGCACCCTATCAGGATGGGCAATAGTGAGCCTGCACCCCCTTTCCCAGAAGTCACACACACAGACACATATGCAGGGGGGTGTTCACAGCAGCCGTGTTCTGTCTACAGGAAGCAACCCACAGATCCTCAGGTCAGTGGGTAAATAAACAGTGGCGCATACATCTATATATGGTATGACCCCATTCCACAGGAGAAGCAGCGATGACATAGCAGGATCTCCAAACGGACTAAGAGAAAGGAGCAAGACCCAAAAATACACTGCGGGATCCCATTCGTATGGTATTCCAGAAAAGGCAAAAGTGCGGTATTAGCAGAGAGCACGTGGTAGTGATAGAGGGCTGGTGCGAGGCAGGGGGCGTGTGATCTGCGGCAGGCGGCCATGAGGAAACATGGTTGGAGGGATGAAGAGGGTCTCAAACTTGAACCGGTAAACATTCACCCAGCTCATCAAGCTGTGTTTTTAAACAGGCAAGTTTCATTGCGCTTTCGCTATGCCTCGGTGACGCTAAGAAGAGCTTCCCGCTGCCCAAAGCAGGCCACTTCCCACGGGGTGCAGCAATCCTGCTCTCTGTGTTTAGCCAGAGAGGTTGAAACAGAGTCAAGCGTAAACCTGCACACGATAGGTGGGGCAACAGCCTTAGTCCCAATCGCCAAGACGTGGATCCAACCACACTGCCCATCGGTAGGGCAATGGGTGAAATGAGGCATCTAGTCGGTGGACTATTCCTGCTCAGCGCTGGACAGGGAGGAGCTTTGAAACCATGCGGCTTCAGGAAGAACCTTACGGGCATGTCACTCAGCGGAAGACGCCAGTGTGGAAGGCTGAGGACCAGATTCCAACTCTGCAGCCCTCTGGAGGAGGCAGAGCTGTAGACATGGAGCGATCAACAGCTGCGAGGACTGGCGGCAGGGAGGGGAGCGAGCAGAGGACTGGAGATGTTCAGGACGCAGCGCTGGGTATGAGCTCGTCGTGGACACGTGCCTACTGTACCTTCGTCCGATGGCTCAGGGGTTAAAGTCTTTGCCTCACAAACCAAGGACCCAGGTCTGGATCCGGAGATCCCACGTGAAAATGCGGAGTGGAAATAAACGGCAGTGGTCTGCAACTCAAGTCCTGGCAGGCAGAGCGTGGGGAAACCCAAAGCAAAAGAAGGCAGAGCAATCCAGGATGATCCTAGTGTCGCCCTTGGGCCTCCGTAGGCACATGCACGCGTGGGCGAGTGCGTGAAAATAAAGTGAATAGCAATTAAGGAAGATATCAACTTCTAACCTCCATACACATACGTGTGCGTGTGCATGGACACAACGTGCACGTGCATGCGTGCACATAGACACACACATATAACTGTTTAAAAAGCATCTGAAATAGGCCTCTTAACCAGGAAGACCCCTGACACTCTGGAATGCCAGCCCTGCTCCATGCACCCCGCCCTCCTTGCTGTGAGCCCACCAGACGGTCAGGGTTCTGAGCCAGCAGGTGGGCAAAATGGAAGGAACTAGAGGCATCTGTGGAAGGACAGAGAGCTCCAAACTCTCTGGAGAAGCCTCCAGCCAGCCTGGAAGCCCCGGCCACTGCCTGGCTCAGGTTCCTTCTCACCCCTCCTCTGTGTGACGCGTATGTCTTTTCTGTGCTGTCCCAGACAGATGAGAGAGGAGAGGCGGACATGCCCGGGTGCTGGGGGAAGCCTTCAGCAGGTTCCAGAAGCTCCAGGCCATAAGAACACTGGCCTTCCTGGGCCCAGTTATGCCTGGGCCCAGTCCGGGGTTCCTGGACTTTGAAGTCACAGTAATGTGGCAAGTCTCAGCCAAGCCCCTCTGGTATAGAAAGTGCTGGGTGGGCTCTGTTGGGATCCAGGAAGTGCTCCTGCGTGACTCTCCCAGCGAAGCGCAAAGGTCTGCGACTCTAAAGACCTCTGGCTGCTGCTCACAGGCCTGTTACAGCGCAGGGCGGGGTGCCTGGTGTGTCCCCACAACTCCGCCTCCCAAGAGTCATCCCACCCTCCTGCTGACAGCGGACCCAGAAGGGGAAAGTACTGGGCTTTGTTTTGTTTTGCTCCTTGGTTACAAGCTAGGACTCTGTGCGTCGTTTCCTGTCCCCCTGCTTTAAACCCTGCTTGAAAGGCATTACTATTGCTAAGAAGTATGAGGCCATCTCCTGCCACTAAGCAGCCTGTTCATGACATCATCCCCACCCCCACCCCCATTAACATTTGAGCGGGCTCAGGGAGACCCTTTAGATCTAAGGCTCAAAGTTCCTAAGTTTAACTAAGAAATTTGTGTGCTCAAATCCAAGAATGGGGTTCTCTGGTCCATGTGGGGATCTGGAACGGGCTTCTGGTAAAAAGGCAAGTCTGTGAGCTAAGTCCCCAGACCAGCCCTGGCCTTGGCGCTTTGCCCTCCAGGTGCATCTGAATGCTTTCCTGAGCCTGTGTCTGGAGCGATCCTTTCATCGATACTTGTGTTCTTCTGTGGATAGTAACCCCATGGTTTTCTGATTCTTTTCAAGCTAGTGTGTGTGTCCTAGAGGGTAAGCACTTGGGTATGTGTGTCTGGAGACCCAAAGGTGACGCCAGGAATCATCCTGGATTGCTCTACCTTCTTTTGCTTTGTCCTGAGGTTTTCTAGGTCTGCAATCCAGGGCCAGAAGCACAAGTCGCTGCCATTTCTGCCCAGCATTCTTATGTAGGATCTGGGAATCTGAACTTGCATCCTTTTGCTTGTGAGACAAAGGTCTTAATCCCTGAGCCCTCTCCCCAGCCCCTTCAGGCTAATTTTTTTTAATAAACTTTTTATTATTTTCCGCTCATACAAACTTAATAGGTAGACCAGTTCCCTCCCTCCTCCTCCCCGCGAACCCCCTGCTCCCCTTCCCCCCCTCCCCATCCTCCAGTGCCTCCCCCCAATTCCCAGAGAATCCTTTAATATGTATGCCTAACTGTCCTCTGGGTCCTCCTCTCTGATGACATACAAGGACCCAGTGGCATTTCCCTGAACCCTTTCTCGTGTTCCCCTTAAGCTGTCAATCCCTTGCCTCCAAGGATCTTGGCGCTTTTAGCTGATGCTAGACTTTGTGAGGTCAATAGTATGTTGGACATTGCACAGGGCACACAAAGTCCTATTATGATTGCTTCGGCCCTATTGTGTGGAGAATCTTGCAAATCAATTCTCCTCCCATCCTTTTGCTCTTACACTCTTACCGCCCCCTCTTCCGCAAATATCCCTGAGCTTCAGGATGGGGCCTTCAGGCTAATTTTGATCCTTTATATTTTTCTAGAAATGTGTCCACTTATTTCAAATATCTGAGCTATTTTCCTATAACTTTATCTTTGTGGCATTAGTTCAGTTTTCCTTTCTAGCACTTTTAAGCGTCTCTCTCCTTTAATGCTTACACTTGTGAGAAACGTTATTGGTCTTTTTATGGTTTCTGCTTGGGTTTGGTTTTGAGAGAGGGTCTCACGTGGCACAGGCTGGCCTCAAACTCGCCGTGCAGCCAGGGATGAGCTTGAACTTCTGATCCTCCTGACACCCCTTCTGAGTGCTGGGGCTACAAGGTCCGTGTCCATGCTGGGCATATGACCCATAACTGAGACACAGCCCCACCGCCCGGCCTCTTTTAAAAGCAAGGTTCTGTTATTGTGTTGTTTTGGTTTCCGTTTGTGTATCTATTGTGTACGTGTGCACACAGTAGATGTTCTACCAGTGTTCGTGTGAAGGTCACAGGGCAACTTGTAAGAGTCGTTCTCTCAACAGCAGGCTCTGGGGACCAAACTTAAGTCACCAGACTTAGCAATAGGCACCTTTATCCACCAAGCCTCAAACTAAGTCAAGCTAGGAGTGGTAGAGCATGCCTGTTGTCCCAGTTTAAGGAGATAAAACAGAAGATTCTAGATTTTTAAGTTCATATAGCAAGGCCCTATATAGTAAGGCCCTACCAAGAAGAAAAAAAATGTTTGGCCTTGTCTCCTTTATATTTTATCATGTGAATTCTCATTTTTGTTCATATTCGATAAGTAGAAATAATTTTTATTTATTTAAAATTGAAAAACAGTTTCAAATGTTAATAGTGTTGGCATGTTTCTGCTTTTGTTTCCAAGGTTTTTCTCCCAAGTATTATCCTTTTATCATTAATTTTCAGTTGTATTGAATTATACCTGGTTTGGAGAAAGCAGTTTCAAAGGCATTGGTTATTCTTGCAGCTACTCTTCTTTGCTGCTATGAGACCATATTCATACTCAAGCAACTTTAGGGAGAAAGGGAGATGGATGATTCCAGAGTCCATCAAGCGCCAAGGCCCACCCCCTGTGACACATCTTCTTCCAGAAAAGCTTCACCTCCTAAAGATGCCACAACCTTCCCTGAACATTAGCACCAGCTCAGGCTTTAAACACATGAGCCCCTGGGGGAGAACTCACAGTCAAAGCGCAACGGTTTTATTTTTCTGGGCTCCACATTCTTATTTATTCTGCACTCACCTGGCTTATCATTTCTTTTTTTTTTTTTTTATTTCAGCTCATACAAACTTATTAGGTACACCAGTTCCCTCCCTCCCTCCTCCTTCCCCCGTACCCCCTACTCCCCCTCCCCACCCTTCTCCCTCCCCATCCCCCAGTGCCTCCCACCCCAATTCCCAGAGAGTCCTTTCTACTGCATGTCTGATTTTCCTCTGGGCCCTCCTCTCCGATGACGTACAAGGACCCAGTGGCCTTTCCCTGAACCCTTTCCAGTGTTCCCCTTAGGTATAGGAACACTGCTGTGGCTGCCAATCCTTTGCCTCCAAGGATCTTGGTGCCTTTAGCAGATGCTAGACTTTGTGAGGTCAACAGTGTGTTGGACAATGCGCAGGGCGTGCAAAGTCCAATTATGACTGCTTCAGCCCTAACTAGTATAGAGTATCTTACATATCATTGCTCCTCCCATCCTTTTGCTCTTACACTCTTACCGCCCCCTCTTCCGCAAATTTCCCTGAGCTTCAAGATAGGAGAGACTAAGCTGGCCTAGTTCTAGGTGGTTGATATAGAGTCTCTGAAGTTCTGGATTGTGGTTTGTTGATTTTCTTTTGCAGTTGTGCTGCTCCTGCAATGCCCTTCACTCCATCCTGATGGGCACTGTATGTCACCCCCTGTCCAGAGACAAAAAGCTGTTAGAGTCTTGTGATAAAAGCACATTCAAAGGTAGATGTAATAAAAGTGGGAAACCACAGTAAGGGAGGGTCTATCACCCATTTGCAAAATGGTTACTTTTTATCTGCCAGACTATATGCCCTCCTCTTCTGGTGAGATCACACCCCCTCAGTAGTAAATGATCAGGAACAAAAGTCTGTGAACTTAATCAGATGTCTCATTACTTATTTGGGTCCTTGGTAGAGGCCTATTTTCCCTGCTGTAACATGGTCCCTTCTCTCCTTCTTTCTGGTGTGGCCCTCCTACCCCATCCCTCCTGTTCATAATCCTTGGAATTACTGTCTCTAGGTGGGCTGGGTGGGTTTGGTACTAGGAGCCACCTATTAGGGAGTACATACGGCGCTTAATTTTCTGGGTCTGGGATACTTCACTTAATATAATTGTTTCTAATGACATCCATTTCCCGGCAAATTCCAGTAATTCATCATTTTTGATGGCTGAGGAGTACTCCATTGTATAGATGTACCACAATTTCCTTATCCACTCGTCAACTGTTGGACATTTGGGCTGATTCCATGACTTTGCTATTGTAAACAGTGCTGCTATGAACATGGTCGTGCTTGTGCTATCGAGGTGAACCTCTGCTGTATGGGGGGTTATTCCCAAAAGTGGGACAGCAGGGTCATATGGCATTTCAATCTTTAATTTCTTTAAGAATCTCCAGACGGCTCGCCAGAGTGGCTGTATGAGCCTGCATTCCCATCAGCAATGTAGGAGAGTTCCCCTCTCTCCACATCCTCTCCAACATTTGTTGTTGTTTGTATTGTGGATTTTTGCCATCCTGACCGGGGTGAGATGATATCTCAGGGAAGTTTTGATTTGCATTTCCCTGATGGCTAAGGAAGTGGAGCATTTTTTCAGATATTTGTTAGACATTTTAATTTTCATCCCTGGTAAAGTTTCTTTTAAGTTCCAGGGCCCATTTTTTAATTGGGTCATTGGTTTCCTTGGTGTTTAGTTTTCTAAGTTCTTTGTGCACTCTGGACAGCAGAGTTCTATCAGATGTGTGGTTAGTGAAGATTTTCTCCCATTCTGTGGGTTGCCTTTGAGCTCGCGTTACAATCTCTTTATCTGAACAGAAGCTCTTTAATTTCACAAGATCCCAACTGTTGAGAGTTGGTAGCAGTGACTGTGCCATTGGATGTCTGTTTAGGAACTGTTGGCCTAGCCCAATCAGCTTGAGGGAGTTCCCTATCCTTTCAACTATGGTTTTTATAGTCTCTGGCCTGATATCAAGGTCCTTGATCCATTTGGAATTAAGTCTTGTACATGGTGACAAGTACGGGTCCAGCTTTAATCTTTTGCATGTCATTTCTAAAAGAGGCTGATAATGTGTTTCACTGTGACCGTGGTTTCGCCAAATTCTTCTGGGTCGTGCTGGCTGAGGATCCCCAAGGGAGACTCAGGCCTTATCTCAGAGGTGGTCTTGGTGAGGATTAGCTTGTACTGTGCCTCATCCGAGCCTCTAGCAGGAAGACCCTGGCCCTGTCCTCAATTCATTATAGTTTTGTGCTCCAAACCAAGAGTCCTGACTAAAACAATGAGACAAGATAAAGATTTTTTTTAAAAAAGCAGTACAATTATTCTATCTGCAAAAGGCAGATAGAACCGTAAAGAATACACATACTCACAGACAAAACTATAGCAGCTAGAAAATGAATTCAAGGGTTGGAAAGATGGCTCAGGGGTTAAGATTCTGCCTCACAAGCAAAAGATCTTGAGTTTGGATCTCAGGTCCTATATAAAAACATCAGGCAGAAACAGCGGCAGCCTGCACTTCTGGCCCTGGTGTGTGGAGCCTGGGAAATCCCAGAGCGAAGCAAAAAAGAGGTAGAAGTAATCCAGGATGATTCCTGAAGTCACCTTTAGTTCTCCAAAGGTCATACAGAGCCCTCTGCACACACACACACAAGTTAAAAAAAAGAAAATGAATTCAACAAACCTGAACCATACAATCAACAATATCTTAAAACTATCTATGCATATTGTAAAAAGGAAACTAAGAATCCAGATCCATTCATGTAGCACCCCAAAAACAAAATGCTTACAAGTGAATTTAAACAAGAAAATGAAAGGAAGCACCCCACGACTATAAAATTCTGCTGAAAGAAATGAAAGACCCAAGGGAATAAAAGGGCATTCCTTATTCATAACTGTTACAATGCAGTAATATCAACTTATATACAGGCCAATGTCATCCCTCTCAAAGCTCCTGTGGCCTTAAAGAGACAGAAACAGGAAAATTAACCTTAAAATTCATACACAGCCAGGTGTGATAGCTCGTGCCTGTCATCCCAGCATTTTGGAGACGGGAGCAGGAGGATTGTTGTGAGTGTAAGGTCAGTCTGAGCTACTAAGAGAGACCTTCCCTTCAAAAAAGAGAAGTTTGGATGTGTGCAATTGAAAGGGACCCTGAATAACCAAAATAGTCTCAAAAAAGAAGAATAAAGATGGCAAGATGGCTCAGGGGTTAAGCCTCTGCCTGGCAAACAGAAGGTCCTGAGTTCAGATCCCAGATCCCACATAAAAATGCCAGGAGGAAATGGTGGTGGCCTGTACTTCAAGCCTTGGAAGGTGGAGTCTGGGAAACTCCAGAGCAAAGCAAAGAGGAGGTTGAAGCAAACCAGGGTGATTCCTGAAGTCAATCCTGGGCCTCCATACTGGCCTCTGATACACACAGACACACACACAGAGACAGACAGACAGACACGCACACACACACACACACACACACACACACAAGCAATAAATAAATAAATCTTTAAGAGAAAAGAATAAAGTTAGAGCACTTATACGTCCTGATTTAAAAACTTACTACAAAGTTGCACAAATTAAAGTAGTGTAGTATTGGTAGAAGGCTGTAAACATAGATCTATGGAATGGAACTGAGAATCTGAATATAAACTTGTACAGCTATGATATTTGAGTGTTGCTTGGTTTTTCTGAGGTAGATTCATGTGCAGCCCAGACTGGCCTTGAATGCCTTATGAGCTATGAATGATCTGAACTTCTGATGCTCCCTCTGGGAATGGAACCCAGGACCCTCTGTGTGTGAAGTAAACACTCCAGCGACACAACTACATCTTCAGAGTGTTGGAGGGAAAGAATGAATCTGGACTTTCTTCATACCAGATACAAAAACTAACCCCAAGTGGGTTAAAGAACTAAATATATGAGTCCAAAGTATAAAACTCTTAGCAAAAAGATATATGTGATGGTTTGGATTTGGCAATGGAGTTTTAGATAAAACACCAAAAACATAAACAATTCAAAGAAGAAATTGAACTTGATCAAAATGAGAAGGTTTCATGCACCAAAGTATGAATGACACAGAAAAGCAGAAGAAATGTTTGCTAACTTTCCACCACAAACAGATCCAGAATCCAGAGTACTTGAAGAATTCCAACAATCCAACCATAAAACAAACCAATTAAAACTGGGCAAAGATGGACCAGTGTCATAGTTAAGCACAGGTGTCAACTTGCCTGTTGAGCTCTGGGCACAGTTGTGGAGAGTTGATGGTTGAGTTAAACCCAGAGCAAACCTGAAGGATATTGTCCAGCTGATGCGGAAGACCCAGCCCATGGTGGGTGGGATTAGGCCCTGGATAAATCACAGAGAGCTGGGTGAGAGAGTCGGCTTCCTTCTGTTCACTTGGCCAGACATGCTGGTCTGGCAAGTAAGGATTGTCCCTCTCTCAGCCATTATGCCGTTATGGTGGCCAGTTCCCTCGGCCCTGGTGTTGGTGCTGCTCTCCCATCAAGCTGGACTGAGAACTGTAACCGGACTGTCGTAAGAAAGTAAAAAGCTCTTTGTTCCCTTAATCCATGTGATGATCATTTATCAGCAATGTTGCAGGCGGACTGCAACGGCCAGGGAGGTGGCTCAGCAGGTGAAGTGCTTGCTTGAGCAAGCGTGAGGACCAGAGTTCTGACCCCAAACCCCATAAATACCAGATGCAGTGGTGAAAGCAGTTGTCATCCCTGTCTATGAGAAACGGGAAGCAGAGACCCCAGAATCTCCAGGAGCTGATGGGTCAGCCTTGTGAAGAGACCCCATGTGACACGATCTGGGGAGGCAAGGACTGACACCCAAAGATCATCCTGTACCTGCATTCACATGACACTTGTGCTGTAGCACACGCGTGCCTACATAAGCATACATCAAACGCACATCACACACATAGATCACATATGCACACGTATCCTAGCACATCACATAGTTCACACACGCACATTACACTCACACATTATACACACACACACAAATAACCCCTTCTTCCCTTAAATGACTTGAATCATATATTTTCATAACAACAGAAATATGAAACTAAGATATTTGGTGCTAAAGACGTTGGGCTTCGCTGATGAACTGAGACACTACAGAACACCATTTATGCGATATACAAAGCACAGAAAATTCAGAGACAGTGTGAGTAGAGAAAGGGTTGCCAGGGGCTGGGAGAGGGAGAAAGGAGAGGTGTCTTTAAGATGGATATAAATTTTCATTTTGGGATGCATAGTGGCCATAGTTATATGGCTTTGCAAATGCATCCTATGGTGGTTTAAAATTATTAGAATAGGAAATGGTACATGATGAGCATTTCGTGGTTCCTCCCTAAGAAAGTGTGTGCTAGAGTATGATGAGAGTAAGACAGGGAGGGGGAGGGGCCTTGCCTGCCCAGTCTGGAGGCCACGGAGTGATCGTGACCCAGGAAATCGTGGAGGCTGCAGGCTGGAGCTGTGATTCTATACTCAGTGCTAAATACCCTGGGAGGCTGCTGGGAGCTGCAGCCCTCCCAGGTTGAAGAAGCTCTCTGCTGCGCGCATTTCCTGTGACTAATGGGGGCTGAGGCTTGTCTCTCTTGGCTGCAGGGAGACTGAAGACAGGCTCTCCCCTGGCTTGGCAGGAAGCTGTTTGAAGCTACAGCCAAGACATCTGTTTCATCTTGCTTGGCAACCACAGGCGTCCTGAAAGACGCGAGGCTTGCAACTGGGAACAGCCGCGCTTCTTTCTGCTCTTCTCCCGGGGCACTGGGAAAGGAAGCCCCCAGCCTCAAGCTTCGAGAAAGGGAGCCTGGGATGCAGAGAAGCCAAGAGGGAGGGGAGACGAGGAGGAAGAACAGGGCGGGGAGCAGAACCAGGGGAGGCCCAAGAGCACCCCCAAAATGTGCTCCCTTCCAGGAATGGAGAGGTCTCCCCTCCCCTCGTGACCTGCTTGGCTTCTGACATGCAAACTCCAGGGTGGTGGCCCCCAGGGAAGGAACAAGGGATTCAGTTCCGGCAGGTCCGGCAGGCTGGGCGTCCTGCTCCTTGTCCCAGTTAGACCCGGGTGTAAGTCGACAGTTGAGAGCTCAGAGCTCTGGGCACATTTGTGAAGAATTGATTGGCGAGTTGAGCCTCCACGAGCCTGCAGGCGATTGTCTGAGGGTCGGGGAGGGCCCAGCCCACCACGGGACCATTCTCTAGAGGTGCAGAAGACGGAGGGCTGGTCAAGGAACTCGGTTCTTCGGTACATTTGGCCAAACCTGTTGGTCTAGAGAGTAAGGATTATTCCTCCCTCAGACCTGCGGATATGGTGTGGCCAGTTCCTCTGTCTGTAGAATGGAGGCCAAAGAGCCCCCCCCAAACACACACACACAGAGGGAAGCACCTGCCTTCTTTGAGCTTCTCAGACCTGTCATCTCTGAACTGTTATTTAAACATTAACAAGATGGATGGTAGCTCACTCCAAAAAGGCCCTTCTTATTTGGCAAGTTGGACACCTTCCGACCACAAGAGTCTTAATCTGTTTTCTGTTGCTATAACAAAGTGCACAGTAGGAGACAGAGCCGGCCTGCCAGTTTGCGTTTCCACAGGAGCTGTTGTCGTTTTGTGTGTGTGTGTCTATGTTTTCATCTCTCATATACCCAAAAGAGGAATTGCTGTATCCTTGAGGGATTCCATGTTTAACTATTAGAGCACCAGTCAGACCATTTTCCAAAGTATGGCCCGGATGTCATTCGGAAGTCAGAAGTCGATTATCTTCTTCCACTACATGGGCTTCCAAGGATCCAACTCGGGTCACCAGGTTTAGGAGCAGGCACCTGAGCTATGTCCCCTGCCCTTAAAGCAAAATTTAATATAGAGAAGTGTCCCTAGGATTAAGCACTTGTTCAAGATCTCTTCAGCTTTTATTTTGACCAACCCAGATTTTAACTGGGATGCCACCTTGAAAATTTTAAGTAGAGCAAAACAACCACAAATAAAGAATTCTGGGCTATAATCTCCCCCCATCCTGAAGCTCAGGGACATCTGCGGAAGAGGGGGCGGTAAGATTGTAAGAGCAAAAGGATGGGGGGAGCAATGATTTGAAGAGTCTCCACACTAGATAGGGCTGAAGCAATCATAATAGGACTTTGCATGCCCTGCGCCATGTCCGTCACACTATTGACCTCACAAAGTCTAGCATCAGCTAAAGGCACCAAGATCCTTGGAGGCAAGGGATTGATGGCCGCGGTAGTGTTCCTATGCTTGGGGGGAACAAGAGGGAGGGTTCAGGGAAATGCCACTGGGTCCTTTTACGTCATTGGAGAGGAGGACCAAGAGGAGAGTTAGGCATACACAATAAAGGACTCTCTGGGAATTGGGGGGGAGGCACTGGGAGATGGGGAGGGAGGGAGGAGGAGCAAGGGGTTGGGGGGGAGGGAACTGGTCTACCTATTGAGTTTGTATGAGCGGAAATAATAAAAAATGTTAATTAAAAAAAAACAAAGAATTCTGGGCTAGGCAGGGTGGTTTATGCCTGTAATCCTAGTACTCAGGAGGCTAAGGCAGGAAGATTATGAGTTTGAGGCTAGCTTTAGCCACACATAGAGTGTCAACAAAGAGTAACAGAAAAAGAATTCAGGGTGAACTGAAGGATAAACTGAAGTAATGTAGCAAGTGAAACTACATGCACGCAGCTTCCTAGTGGGCAGAACCAAAAGAAAATGCAGCTGCTTATATGTAACATACATAGGCCATGACATAAAAACAGATGTGTAAGTTAGAGGAGTGTAGCGTTACTCCTAACTGCTGCTGTGAGAGAGCAACCAAAGTCAAACAACTTAAGGGAGAAAAGGAGATTTATCCACCTTGGGGTTCCAGAGGGGAGATAGTCTTTCACGGTGGCAGTGACATGGCTGGTGGCTGAAGCTGGCAGGCTAAGTCACAGCAGACATCCAGTAGGCTACTGGGTGCCAACCAGAGGCTGGGGGATTCCTGGAGAGTCTCTCTTCTTCTCTGTCTTCTCTTCTGGGGTTCCTTTTATCTGGTCCACTACTGGGAGGTTCCAGTGAGATCTAGGGAGGTGCTGATCGGATCTAGGGCTGGTCCTTGTAAATGTATGATCCACATCATCTCTTCAGGTGGTCTCAGCTGATCTTAGTTAACGCCAGGCGTGTCAAGTTGACACCCAGGGTTAACTAGCACAAGAAGACATCTGGCTTGGAGGCCAAAGATCAGCCCCCCACCTGTCCCCCACTGCTTCTCTTAAGGAGACAATGTGGAAATACATTAGGGTCTGTCATTTAGAAGGGCCCACACATCGTAGCCGACACCCTATCTTTTCACAGCTGACTTCCTTCCCACACCTCGCTCCCTCCCACACATTTGGTCCTTGTCATAGTATCTTAGGAAACACATGAAGGGCTTGGAGGGGGTATCTCAGGGGTAGACTGCAGGTCCCGGGTTCCTGCTCCAGTGCCCAAAACAAATTAATTAAAGATTAATTAACCTGGACTGGAGAGATGTCCCAACAGGTAAAGGTGTCTGCACACGAACCTGGTGGCCTGAGTCCCATCCCTGGGGCCCACATAGGGGAGGGGAAAACAAACTTCCGGAAGTTCTGAAAGTTGTCCTCTGACCTCCACCTGTGTGCTCTCTCTCTCTCTCTCTGTCTCTCTCTCTCTCACACACACACACACAAATAAATATTTATAATTTTAATTAATTTAAATTAATTTTTAAATTTTAAATTAAAATTTTGAATTAAAATTGTTTTTTAAAATCCTCACTTCCTGTCTTGAAATTCCTCTATAGCTCCAGCTGTGTTCAGGACACACTGCGACATGATTGAGCTTCTTTCGTGACTTCCATGGCTTTTCTGGTCCACAGAGCCACCAGCTGTCCCCACCCCGCCTTGGATCTCAGTGGGGAGGCGCCTTCTTCAAAGCCCTCAGACCCAGGTTCTTTATGCACTTGTAAGAAAGAAATGTGTTTCCTAAGAGGATGGCAAATTTGAAATACCAAGACTAGAAAGAGTAGAATACTGAGACTGAGGGTCCATTTGCTGGAGATGCAAATTATAGAACAGGAAGCTCAACAACCTGAGTTATCCAGGCTGCTTAGCATAGTCACAAACCCTCTGCTTATCCACTAGTCCTGGAGACATGCATATTTTTACTTATTTGGGGGGGGGGAGCGAAAACAAGAGCAAGTGCATGCTCGCCATGGTGCACGCGCGGACAGTCAGAGACAACATTCCGAAGTCAGCTCTCTCCTTCTAGCACATGAGCTCCAGGGATTGGACTCAGATCACCAGGTTTACGCACAAGCGTCTTTTCCCACCGAGCCATTTTGCCAGCCCCTGAGATCCACATAGTCTATGCTACAGTAGGATTTGGTTCCTTCATTGCAATAAAGCCTGTAATAAGCTCTGCTTATATCCCTTACCAGAAGGCATGCGACTAAGCAGTGCTGTTCAGGGTGGTTTTCTTACAGTTGCCCCTTGTTATCCATGGGGAAGTAGGTCCAGGATTGCTCTGAGATTCTAGTTCCGGGATGTGCAAGTCCTTCAGTGGCATAACCTTTGCTGTAACTTGCACACATCCTCCTGTGCAGTTCCCATCACCTCTAGATTGCTGTTATACTTAATCCTGGTACAAACTAAGATCAGCTGTCAGACCATCTCAAGAGATTATCCAGATCAATATATTACAAGACCAGCCGTAGATCCCACTGGAACCTCTATAGATCCCATTGGAATCTCCCAGTAGTGACCAGATAAAAGGAACCACAGAACAGAAGACTGGGAAGAAGAAGAGAGACTCTCCAGGAATCCTCCAGCCTCTAGTCATCACCCACTGGCCTCTGGGTGTCTCCTGTGACTTAGCCTGCCAGCTTCAGCCACCAGCCATGTCACCTCTGCTGTAAAGACTATATCTCCCCTCTGGAATCCTAAGGTGAATAAATTTCCTTTTCTCCCTTGTTATTTGATTTGGGGTGCTCTCTCACAGCAATAGTTAAGAGTAACCATTACGATTACCTATAATTCCTAGTACAATGTAAATACTATGTAACTAGGAGCTATGTGTTCTGTGTTGTTGAAGAAATAACAACAAGGAGATAACTATCTACACTTATATTTCACCAAGCCTGTTCACTTTATAGTTGGTTGACTCTGAGGATACAGAGAGCCAACTATAAACACTGGTGTATAGATCACATTTTTAAAAAAGCATTAGTGCTTAAATTGATAAAATAGCATTTACACCAAAAGCTTGACTCTTCAAAAAAAAGACCTTCAAATGGGTTTCACTGGTTTAACTTCAAAAGAAACTCCTTCTCTGCACCAATTTTTGAGGAAACAAAAGTTTGTAGAAATGCAAGAGAAGGGCGGTGGAATGGCCCAGTAGGTAAAGTGCTGGCTGCACATGCGTGAGTGAGAACCTGAATTTGATCCCAGGAACCCATGCAAAATAATATAACAGGCATATCCATGAG